>OX463227.1:162036009-163369759 GCA_949820135.1 Sylvilagus floridanus | reverse complement strand
ATTGTATGGTGTAAGAATACAAAATTAGAAAATGAAATAGGCAAAACAAATGCAAACCTAGAACATATTTAGCCAATTGCCAATCAGGAAACCTGAATGTTGCTGACTGAATACACCTGAAAATCGCATTCACACTCAATTTGGACGCAACTCGTAGCTGTCCCCTAGGCAAAGGGGTTACATTTCATTTTCCAAAGCACAAAAACTCACCTTGGTGCTGTTGCATGTTAATTTCTAAAAATGAAACACCAATTTGCTGTTTTCTTTATTTCATTATGGATACTCTGGCTAAACATTTTATTGTATAGTGTAAGAATACAAAATGAGAAAGGAAGAAGGCAAAACAAATGCAAACCAAGAACACATTTAGCAAATTGCCAATCAGGAAACCTGAATGTTGCTGACTGAATACACCTGAAAATCCCATTCACACTCAATTTGCAGGCAATTCGTAGCTGTCCCCTCGGCAAAAGTGTTACATTTCATTTTCTAAAACACGAAAACTCACCTTAGTCGTGTTGCCTGTAGATTTCTTAGCATGAAACCCCAATTTCCACTGTAGTTTTATTTCATTTTGACCACTCTGTCTAAAGGGTTTTTTGGATGGTGTCAGGATATAAAATTTTAAAAAAAGAAGGTGAAACAAACGCAAACCCAGACGACATATAAGAAATTGACAATCAAGAAACCTGAATGCTGCTGATTGAATACACCTGAAAATCCCATTCACACTAAATTGGGAGGCAACTCGAAGCTGTCCCCTTGGCAAAAGTCTTACATATCATTTTCCGAAGCACAAAAACACACCTTGGTCCTGTTGCCTGCTAATTTCTAAGAATGAAACGGCAATTTTCTGTTTTCTTTATTTCATTATGGATACTCTGGCTAACCTTTTTATTGTATGGTGTAAGAATACAAAATTAGAAAAGGAAGAAGGCAAAACAAATGCAAACCAAGAACACATTTAGCAAATTACCAATCAGGAAACCTGAATGTTGCTGACTGAATACACCTGAAAATCCCATTCACACTCAATTTGGCGGCAATTCGCAGCAGTTCCCTTGGCAAATGTGTTTCATTTCATTTTCCAAAACACAAAAACTCACCTTGGTCCTGTTGCATGTTAATTTCTAAAAGTGAAACACCAATTTGCTGTTTTCTTTATTTCATTATGGATACTCTGGCTAAACATTTTCTTGTTAGGTGTAAGAATACAAAATTAGAAAAGGAAGAAGGCAAAACAAATGCAAACCAAGAACACATTTAGCAAATTGCCAATCAGGAAACCTGAAAGCTGCTGACTGAATACACCTGAAAATACCATTCACTCTCAATTTGGCGGCAACTCGTAGCTCTCCCCTCGGCAAAAGTGAAACATTTCATTTTCCAAAACACAAGAAATTCCCTTAGTCGTGTTGCCTGTAGATTTCTTAGCATGAAACGCCAATTTGCAATGTATTTTTATTTCATTTTGACCACTCTGTCTAAAGGCTTTAGTGTATGGTCAGGATAGAAAATTTGGATAGAAAGAAAGAAAAACAAACACAAACCAAGAACATATTTACGAAATTGCCATCGAGAAACCCGAATGCTGCTGACTGAATACACCTGAAAATCCCATTCACACTCAATTTGGTGGCAATTCGTAGCTGTTCCCTTGGCAAAAGGGCTACATTTCATTTTCCAAAGCACAAAAGCACACCTTGGTCCTGTTGCCTGCTAATTTCTAAGAATGAAATGGCAATTTGCAGTTTTTTTTTATTTCATTATGGATATTCTGGCTAAACCCTTATTCTATGGGGTAAGAATACAAAATTAGAAAAGGAAGAAGGCAAAACAAACACAAACCCAGAACACATTTAGCAAATAGCCAAACAAGAAACCTGAATGCTGCTGACTGAACGCATCTGAAAATCGCATTCACACTCAATTTGGCGGCAATTCGTAGCTGTACCCTTGGCAAAAGGGTTACATTTCATTTTCCAAAACACAAAAACTCACCTTGGTCCTGTTGCATGTTAATTTCTAAAAATGAAACACCAATTTGCTGTTTTCTTTATTTCATTATGGATACTCTGGCTAACCTTTTTATTGTATGGTGTAAGAATACAAAATTAGAAAAGGAAGAAGGCAAAACAAATGCAAACCAAGAACACATTTAGCAAATTGTCAATCAGGAAACCAAAATGTTGCTGACTGAATACACCTGAAAATCCCATTCACACTCAATTTGGAGGCAATTCGTAGCTGTGCCCTTGGCAAAAGGGAAAGATTTCATTTTCCAAAACAGTAAATCTCACCTTGGTCCAGTTGCCTGTTAATTTCTAAGCATGGAACGCCCATTTGTTGTTTTATTTTTATTTCATTAACGATACTCTGGCTAAACTTTTATTGTATGGTATAAGAATACAAAATCAGAAAAGGAAGAACGCAAATCAACCGCAAACCCAGAACACATTTAGCAAATTGCCAAACAAGAAACCTGAATGCTGCTGACTGAATACACGTGAAAATCCCATTCACACTCAATTTGGCGGCAATTCGTAGCTGTTCCCTTGGCAAAAGGGTTACATTTCATTTTCCAAAGCACAAAAGCACACCTTGGTCCTGTTGCCTGCTAATTTCTAAGAATGAAACGGGAATTTGCAGTTTTTTTTTTATTTAGTTTTGGATATTCTGGCTAAACTTTTTATTGTATGGTGTAAGAATACAAAATTACAAAAGGAAGAAGCCAAAACAAACACAAACCCAGAACACATTTAGCAAATTGCCAATTAAGAAACCTGAATGTTGCTGACTGAATACACCTGAAAATCCCATTCACACTCAATTTGCAGGCAATTCGTAGCTGTCCCCTAGGCAAAAGTGTTACATTTCATTTTCTAAAACACGAAAAATCACCTTAGTCGTGTTGCCTGTAGTTTTCTTAGCATGAAAAGCCAATTTGCAATGTATTTTTATTTCATTTTGACCACTCTGTCTAAAGGCTTTTTTGGATGGTGTCAGGATAGAAAATTTCGAAAGAAAGAAGGCAAAATAAACGCAAACCGAGACGACATATAAGAAATTGCCAATGAAGAAACCTGAATGCTTCTGACTGAATACGCCTGAAAATCCCATTCACACTCAATTTGCAGGCAATTCGTAGCTGTGCCCTTGGCAAAAGGGTTACATTTCATTTTCCAAAACACAAAAACTCACCTTGGTCCTGTTGCATGTTAATTTCTAAAAATGAAACACCAATTTGCTGTTTTCTTTATTTCATTATGGATACTCTGGCCAACCTTTTTATTGTATGGTGTAAGAATACAAAATTAGAAAAGGAAGAAGGCAAAACAAATGCAAACCAAGAACACATTTAGCAAATTGTCAATCAGGAAACCTGAATGTTGCTGACTGAATACACCTGAAAATCCCATTCACACTCAATTTGGAGGCAATTCGTAGCTGTGCCCTTGGCAAAAGGGAAAGATTTCATTTTCCAAAACAGTAAATCTCACCTTGGTCCAGTTGCCTGTTAATTTCTAAGCATGGAACGCCCATTTGTTGTTTTATTTTTATTTCATTAAGGATACTCTGGCTAAACTTTTATTGTATGGTATAAGAATACAAAATCAGAAAAGGAAGAACGCAAATCAACCGCAAACCCAGAACACATTTAGCAAATTGCCAAACAAGAAACCTGAATGCTGCTGACTGAATACACGTGAAAATCCCATTCACACTCAATTTGGCGGCAATTCGTAGCTGTTCCCTTGGCAAAAGGGTTACATTTCATTTTCCAAAGCACAAAAGCACACCTTGGTCCTGTTGCCTGCTAATTTCTAAGAATGAAACGGGAATTTGCAGTTTTTTTTTTATTTCGTTTTGGATATTCTGGCTAAACTTTTTATTGTATGGTGTAAGAATACAAAATTACAAAAGGAAGAAGCCAAAACAAACACAAACCCAGAACACATTTAGCAAATTGCCAATTAAGAAACCTGAATGTTGCTGACTGAATACACCTGAAAATCCCATTCACACTCAATTTGCAGGCAATTCGTAGCTGTCCCCTTGGCAAAAGTGTTACATTTCATTTTCTAAAACACGAAAAATCACCTTAGTCGTGTTGCCTGTAGTTTTCTTAGCATGAAAAGCCAGTTTGCAATGTATTTTTATTTCATTTTGACCACTCTGTCTAAAGGCTTTTTTGGATGGTGTCAGGATAGAAAATTTCGAAAGAAAGAAGGCAAAATAAACGCAAACCGAGACGACATATAAGAAATTGCCAATGAAGAAACCTGAATGCTTCTGACTGAATACGCCTGAAAATCCCATTCACACTCAATTTGCAGGCAATTCGTAGCTGTGCCCTTGGCAAAAGGGTTACATTTCATTTTCCAAAACACAAAAACTCACCTTGGTCCTGTTGCATGTTAATTTCTAAAAATGAAACACCAATTTGCTGTTTTCTTTATTTCATTATGGATACTCTGGCTAAACTTTTTATTGTATGGTGTAAGAATACAAAATGAGAAAAGGAAGAAGGCAAAACAAATGTAAACCAAGAACACATTTAGCAAATTACCAATCGGGAAACCAGAATGTTGCTGACTGAATACACCTGAAAATCCCATTCACACTCAATTTGGAGGCAACTCGTAGCTGTCCCATCGCCAAAGTGTTATATTTCATTTTCCAAAACAAGAAAACGCACCTTAGTCGTGTTGCCTGTAGATTTCTTAGCATGAAACTCCAATTTGCACTTTATTTTTATTTCATTTTGACCGCTCTGTCTAAATGCTTTTATGTCTAAACTTTTATTGTATGGTGTAAGAATACAAAATTAGAAAAGGAAGAAGGCAAAACAAATGAAATATCCAAACACATTTAAGAAATTGCCAATCAAGAAACCTGAATGCTGCTGACTGAATACACCTGAAAATCCCATTCACACTCAATTTGGAGCAACTCGTAGCTGTCCCTTCGGCAAAAGGGTTACATTTCATATTCCAAAGCACAAAAACACACTTTGGTCCTGTTGCCTGCTAATTTCTAAGAATGAAATGGCAATTTGCAGTTTTTTTTTTCATTATGGATATTCTGGCTAAACTTTTTATTGTATGGGATAAGAATACAAAATTAGAAAAGGAAGAAGGCAAAACAACCGCAAACCCAGAACACATTTAGCAAATTGCCAAACAAGAAACCCCAATGCTGCTGACTGAATACACCTGAAAATCGCATTTACACTCAATTGGCAACAATTCGTAGCTGTTCCCTTGGCAAAAGGGTTACATTTCATTTTCCAAAACACAAAAACTCACCTTGGTCCTGTTGCATGTTAATTTCTAAAAATGAAACACCAATTTGCTGTTTTCTTTATTTCATTATGCTTACTCTGGCTAAACATTTTATCGTATGGTGTAAGAATACAAAATGAGAAAAGGAAGAAGGCAAAACAAATGCAAACCAAGAACACATTAGCAAATTGCGAATCAGGAAACCTGAATGTTGCTGACTGAATACACCTGAAAATCCCATTCACACTCAATTTGGAGGCAATTCGTAGCTGTGC
Organism: Sylvilagus floridanus; assembly: GCA_949820135.1. Classification (NCBI taxonomy): domain Eukaryota; kingdom Metazoa; phylum Chordata; class Mammalia; order Lagomorpha; family Leporidae; genus Sylvilagus; species Sylvilagus floridanus. The sequence goes on along the minus strand of OX463227.1, from coordinate 163,364,199 downwards.
CCTCAGCAAAAGGGAAAGATTTCATTTTCCAAATCACAAAAACTCACCTTGGTCCTGTTGCATGTTAATTCCCAAAAATGAAACACCAATTTGCTGTTTTCTTTATTTCATTATGGTTACTCTGGCTAAACTTTTTCTTGTATGGTGTAAGAATTCAAAATTAGAAAAGGAAGAAGGCAAAACAAATGCAAACCAAGAACACATTTAGCAAATTACCAATCGGGAAACCTGAATGTTGCTGACTGAATACACCTGAAAATCCCATTCACACTCAATTTGGAGGCAACTCATAGCTGTCCCCTCGGCAAAAGTGTTACATTTCATTTTCCAAAGCACAAAAACACACCTTGGTCCTGTTGCCTGATAATTTCAAAGAATGAAATGGCAATTTGCAGTTTTTTTATTTCATTATGGATATTCTGGCTAAACATTTTATTGTATGGGGTAAGAATACAAAATTAGAAAAGGGAGAAGGCAAAACAACCGCAAACCCAGAACACATTTAGCAAATTGCCAAACAAGGAACCCGAATGCTGCTGACTGAATACACGTGAAAATCGCATTTACACTCAATTAGCAGCAATTCGTAGCTGTTCTCTTGGCAAAAGGGTTATATTTCATTTTCCAAAACACAAAAACTCACCTTGGTCCTGTTGCATGTTAATTTCTAAAAATGAAACACCAATTTGCTGTTTTCTTTATTTTATTATGGTTAATCAGGCTAAACATTTTATTGTATTGTGTAAGAATACAAAATGAGAAAAGGAAGAAGGCAAAACAAATGCAAACCAAGAACACATTTAGCAAATTGCCAATCAGGAAATCTGAATGTTGCTGACTGAATACACCTGAAAATCCCATTCACACTCAATTTGGAGGCAATTCATAGCTGTGCCCTCGGCAAAAGGGAAAGATTTCTTTTTCCAAAACACAAAAACTCATCTTGGTCTGTTTGCATGTTAATTTCCAAAAATGAAACACCAATTTGCTGTTATCTTTATTTCATTATGGATACTCTGGCTAACCTTTTTATTGTTTGGTGTAAGAATACAAAATGAGAAAAGGAAGAAGGCAAAACAAATGCAAACCAAGAACACATTTTGCAAAATTACCAATGGGGAAACCTGAATGTTGCTGACTGAATAAACCTGAAAATCCCATTCGCACTCAATTTGGAGGAAATTCGTAGCTGTTCCCTTGGCAGAAGGGTTACAATTCATTTTCCAAAACACAAAAACTCACCTTGGTCCTGTTGCATGTTAATTTCTAAGAATGAAACACCAATTTGCAGTTTTCTTTATTTCATTTTGGATACTCTGGCTAAACTTTTTCTTGTATGGTGTAAGAATACAAAATTAGAAAAGGAAGAAGGCAAAACAAATGCAAACCAAGAACACATTTAGCAAATTACCAATGGGGAAACCTGAATGTTGCTGACTGAATACACCTGAAAATTGCATTCACACTCAATTTGGCGGCAATTCGTAGCTGTGCCCTCGGCAAAAGGGAAAGATTTCATTTTCCAAAACACAAAAACTCACCTTGGTCCTGTTTCATGTTAATTTCTAAAAATGAAACACCAATTTATTGTTTTCATTATTTCATTTTGGATACTCTGGCTAAACTTTTACTTGTATGGTGTAAGAATACAAAATTAGAAAAGGAAGAAGGTAAAACAAATGCAAACCAAGAACACATTTAGCAAATTGCCAATCAGGAAACCTGAATGTTGCTGACTGAATATACCTGAAAATCCCATTCACACTCAATTTGGAGGCAATTCGTAGCTGTGCCCTCGGCAAAAGAGAAAGATTTCATTTTCCAAAACACTAAAACTCACCTTGGTCCAGTTGCCTGTTAATTTCTAATAATGGAACGCCCATTTGCTGTTTTTCTTTTTTTTGTTTCATCAAGGACACTCTGGCTAAACTTTTATTGTATGGTGTAAGAATACAAAATTAGAAAAGGAAGAACCAAAACAATTGGAATGCCCAAACACATTTAAGAAATTTCCAATCAAGAAACCTGAATGCTGATGACTGAATACACCTGAAAATCCCATTCACACTCAATTTGGAGGCAACTCATAGCTGTCCCCTCGGCATAAGGGTTACATTTCATATTCCAAAGCACAAAATCACACCTTGGTCCTGTTGCCTGCTAATTTCTAAGAATGAAACGGCAATTTGCAGGTTTTTTTAATTCATTATTGATATTCTGGCTAAACTTTTTATTGTATGGGGTAAGAATACAAAATTAGAAAAGGAAGAAGGTAAAACAAATGGAATGCCCAAACACAATTAAGAAATTGCCAATCAAGAAACCTGAATGCTGCTGACTGAATACACCTGAAAATCCCATTCACACTCAATTTGGAGGCAACTCGTAGCTGTCCCCTCGGCAAAAGGGAATCATTTCATTTTCCAAAACACGAAAACTACACTTAGTCGTGTGCCTGTAGATTTCTTAGCATGAAACGCCAATTTGCAATGTATTTTTATTTCATTTTGACCACTCTGTCTAAAGGCTTTAGTGGATGGTCAGGATAGAAAATTTAGATAGAAAGAAAGAAAAACAAACACAAACCCAGAACACATTTACGAAATTGCCAATCGAGAAACCCTAATACTGCTGACTGAACATACCTGTAAATCCAATTCACACTCAGTTTGGAGGCAATTCGTAGCAGTGCCCTCGGCAAAAGGGAAACATTTCATTTTCCAAACCACAAAAACTCACCTTAGTCGTGCTGCCTGTAGATTTCTTAGCTTAAAATGCGAATTTGCTCTTTATTTTTCATTTCACCACTCTGTCTAAACGCTTTTGTGGATGGTGTCAGGATGGAAAATTTGGATAGAAAGAAGGCAAAACAAACACAAACCCAGAACACATTTATCAAATTGCCAATCAAGAAACCTGAATGCTAATGACTGAATGAGCCTGAAAATCCCATTCACACTCAATTTGGTGGAAATTCGTAGCTGTTCCCTTGGTAAAAGTGTTACATTTCATTTTCCAAAGCACAAAAACTCACCTTGGTCCTGTTGCATGTTAATTTCTAAAAATGAAACACCAATTTGCTGTTTTCTTTATTTCATTATGGATACTCTGGCTAAACTTTTTCTTGTACGGTGTAAGAATACAAAATTAGAAAAGGAAGAAGGCAAAACAAATGCAAACCAAGAACACATTTAGCAAATTACCAATGGGGAAACCTGAATGTGGCTGACTGAATACACCTGAAAATCCCATTCACACTCAATTTGGAGGCAACTCGTAGCTGTCCCCTCGGCAAAAGTGTTACATTTCATTTTCCAAAACACAAAAACACACCTTGGTCCTGTAGCATGCTAATTTCAAAGAATGAAAGGCAATTTGCAGGTTTTTTTATTTCATTATGGATATTCTGGCTAAATATTTTATTGTATGGGGTAAGAATACAAAATTAGAAAAGGAAGAAGGCAAAACAAACGCAAACCCAGAACACATTTAGCAAATTGCCAAACAAGAAACCTGAATGTTGCTGACTGAATACACCTGAAAATCCCATTCACATTCAATTTGGTGGCAATTCGTAGCTGTGCCCTTGGCAAAAGGGTTACATTTCATTTTCCAAAACACAAAAACTCACCTTGGTCCTGTTGCATGTTAATTTCTAAAAATGAAATACCAATTTGCTGTTTTCTTTATTTCATTATGGATACTCTGGCTAAACTTTTTTTTGTATGGTGTAAGAATACAAATTTGGAAAAGGAAGAAGGAAAAACAAATGGAATGTCCAAACACATTTAAGAAATTGCCAATCAAGAAACCTGAATGCTGCTGAGTGAACACACCTGAAAATCCCATTCACACTCAATTTGGAGGCAATTCGTAGCTGTTCCCCTGGCAAAAGTGTTGCATTTCATTTTCCAAAGCACAAAAACTCACCATGGTCCTGTTGCATGTTAATTTCTAAAAATGAAACACCAATTTGCTGTTTTCTTTCTTTCATTATGGATACTCTGGCTAAACTTTTATTGTATGGTGTAACAATACAAAATTAGAAAAGGAGGAAGGCAAAACAAATGCAAACCGAGAACACATTTAGCAAATTACCAATTGGGAAACCTGAATGTTGCTGACTGAATACACCTGAAAATCCCATTCACACTGAATTTGGAGGCAACTCATAGCTATCCCCTCGGCAAAAGTGTTACATTTCATTTTCCAAAACACAAAAACTCACTTGTCGTGTTGCCTGTGGATTTCTTAGCATGAAACGCCAATTTGCACTGTATTTTTTTTTCATTTTGACCACTCTGTCTAAAGGCTTTTTTGGATGGTGTCAGGATATAAAATTTGGAAAGAAAAAAGGCAAAACAAACGCAAACCCAGACGACATTTAAGAAATTGCCAATTAAGAAACCTGAATGCTGCTGACTAAATACACCTGAAAATCGCATTCAAACTCAATTTGGAGGCAATTCATAGCTGTCCCCTTGGCAAAAGTCTTACATATCATTTTCCAAAGCACAAAAACACACCTTGGTCCTGTTGCCTTCTAATTTCCAAGAATGAAACGGCATTTTGCAGTTTTTTTTTTTTTATCTCATTATGGATATTCTGGCTAAACTTTTTATTGTATGGGGTAAGAATAAAAAATTAGAAAAGGAAGAAGGCAAAACAAAGGCAAACCCAGAACACATTTAGCAAATTGCCAAACAAGAAACCTGAATGCTGCTGACTGAATGCACCTGAAAATCGCATTCACACTCAATTTGGCGGCAATTCGTAGCTGTTCCCTTGGCAAAAGGGTTACATTTCATTTTCCAAAACACAAAAACTCACCTTGGTCCTGTTGCATGTTATTTTCTGAAAATGAAACACCAATTTGCTGTTTTCTTTATTTCATTAAGGATACTCTGGCTAAACTTTTGTTGTATGGTGTAAGAATACAAAATTAGAAAAGGAAGAAGGCAAAACAAATGCAAACCAAGAACACATTTAGCAAATTACCAATGGGGAAACCTGAATGTTGCTGACTGAATACACCTGAAAACGCATTCACACTCAATATGGAGGCAATTCATAGCTGTGCCCTCGGCAAAAGAGTTACATTTCATTTTCCAAAGCACAAAAACACACCTTGGTCCTGTTGCCTGCTAATTTCAAAGAATGAAACGGCAATTTGCAGGTTTTTTTATTTCATTATGGATATTCTGGCTAAATATTTTATTGTATGGGGTAAGAATACAAAATTAGAAAAGGAAGAAGGAAAAACAAATGCAAACCAAGAACACATTTAGCAAATTTCCAAACAAGAAACCTGAATGCTGCTGACTGAATACAACTGAAAATCGCATTCACACTCAATTTGGCGGCAATTCGTAGCTGTTCCCTTGGCAAAAGGGTTACATTTCATTTATTTCATTTTCCAAAACACAAAAACTCACCTTGGTCCTCTTGCATGTTAATTTGTAAAATGAAACACCAATTTGCTGTTTTCTTTATTTCATTATGGATACTCTGGCTAAACTTTTTATTGTATTGTGTAAGAATACAAAATTAGAAAAGGAAGAAGGCAAAACAAATGCAAACCAAGAACACATTTAACAAATTACCAATTGGGAAACCTGAATGTTGCTGACAGAATACACCTGAAAACCCATTCACACTCAATTTGGCGGCAATTCGTAGCTGTGCCCTCGGCAAAAGGGAAAGATTTCATTTTCCAAAACACGAAAACTCACCTGTCGTGTTGCCTGTAGATTTCGTAGCATGAAACGCCAATTTGCACTATATTTTTATTTCATTTTGACCACTCTGTCTGAAGGCTTTTTTGGATGGTGTAAAGATATAAAATTTGGAAAGAAAAAAGGCAAATAAAGGCAAACCCAGACGACATTTAAGAAATTGCCAATCAAGAAACCTGAATGCTGCTGACTGAATACACCTGAAAATCCCATTCACACTCAATTTGGAGGCAATTCATAGCTGTTCCCTTGGCAAAAGGGTTACATTTCATTTTCCAAAACACAAAAACTCATCTTGGTCCTGTTGCATGTTAATTTCTAAAAATGAAACACCTATTTGCTGTTTTCTTTATTTCATTATGGATACTCTGGCTAACCTTTTTATTGTATGGTGTAAGAATACAAAATTAGAAAAGGAAGAAGGCAAAACAAATGCAAATGAAGAACACATTTAGCAAATTACCAATCGGGAAACCTGAATGTTGCTGACTGAATACACCTGAAAATCTCATTCACACTCAATTTGGAGGCAATTCGTAGCTGTTCCCTTGGCAAAAGGATTACATTTCATTTTCTAAAGCACAAAAACTCAACTTGGTCCTGTTGCATGTTAATTTCTAAAAATGAAACAGCAATTTGCTGTTTTCTTTATTTCATTAAGGATACTCTGGCTTAACATTTTCTTGTACGGTGTAAGAATACAAAATTAGAAAAGGAAGAAGGCAAAACAAATGCAAACCAAGAACACTTTTAGGAAATTACCAATTTGGAAACCTGAATGTTGCTGACTGTATACACCTGAAAATCCCATTCACACTCAATTTGCAGACAATTCCAAGCTGTCCCCTCGGCAAAAGTGTTACATTTCATTTTCTAAAACACAAAAACTCTCCTTAGTCGTGTTGCCTGTAGATTTCCTAGCATGAAACGCCAATTTGCACTTTATTTTTATTTCATTTTGACCACTCTGTCTAAAGGCTTTTTTGGATGATGTCAGGATACAAAATTTGGAAAAAAGAAGGCAAAACAAACGCAAACCCAGACGACATTTAAGAAATTGCCAATCAAGAAAGCTGAATGCTGCTGACTGAATACACCTGAAAATCCCATTCACACTCAATTTGGAGGCAATTCGTAGCTGTACCCTCGGCAAAAGAGAAAGATTTCACTTTCCAAAACACAAAAACTCACCTTGGTCCAGTTGCCTGTTAATTTCTAAGCATGGAACGCCCATTTGCTGTTTTTTTTTTTTATTTCATTAAGGATCCTCTGGCTAAACTTTTATTGTATGGTGTAAGAATACAAAATTAGAAAAGGAAGAAGGCAAAACAAATGGAATGCCCAAACACATTTAAGAAATTGCCAATCAAGAAACCTGAATGCTGCAGCCTGAATACACCTGAAAATCCCATTCACACTCAATTTGGACGCAACTCGTAGCTGTCCCCTCGGCAAAAGGGTTACATTTTATTTTCCAAAACATGAGAAATTCCCTTAGTCGTGTTGCCTGTAGATTTCTTAGCATGAAACTCCAATTTGCAATGTATTTTTATTTCATTTTGACCTCTCTGTCTAAAGGCTTAGTAGATGGTCAGGATAGAAAATTTGGATAGAAAGAAAGAAAAACAAACACAAACCCAGAACACATTTATCAAATTGCCAATCAAGAAACCTGAATGCTGCTGACTGAACACACCTGAAAATCCCATTCACACTCAATGTGGCGGCAATTCGTAGCTGTTTCCTTGGTAAAAGTGTTACATTTCATTTTCCAAAACACAAAAACTCACCTTGGTCCTGTTGCATGTTAATTTCTAAAAATGAAACACCAATTTGCTGTTTTCTTTATTTCATTATGGATACTCTGGCTAAACTTTTTCTTGTATGGTGTAAGAATACAAAATTGGAAAAGGAAGAAGGCAAAACAAATGCAAACGAAGAACACATTTAGCAAATTACCAATCGGGAAGCCTGAATGTTGCTGACTGAATACACCTGAAAATCCCATTCACACACAATTTGGAGGCAACTCGTAGCTGTCCCCTCGGCAAAAAAGTTACATTTCATTTTCCATAGCACAAAAACACACCTTGGTCCTCTTTCCTGTAATTTCAAAGAATGAAATGGCAATTTGTAGTTTTTTTTATTTCATTATGGATATTCTGGCTAAACATTTTATTGTATGGGGTAAGTATACAAAATTAGAAAAGGAAGAAGGCAAAACAACCACAAATCCAGAACACATTTAGCAAATTGCCAAACAAGAAACATGAATGCTGCTGACTGAATACACGTGAAAATCCCATTCACACTCAATTTGGTGGTAATTCGTAGCTGTGCCCTTGGCAAAAGGGTTACATTTCATTTTCCAAAACACAAACACTCACCTTGGTCCTGTTGCATGTTAATTTCTAAAAATGAAACACCAATTTGCTGTTTTCTTTATTTCATTATGGATACTCTGGCTAAACTTTTTCTTGTATGGTGTAAGAATACAAAATTGGAAAAGGAAGAAGGCAAAACAAATGCAAACCAAGAACACATTTAGCAAATTACCAATCGGGAAGCCTGAATGTTGCTGACTGAATACACCTGAAAATCCCATTCACACTCAATTTGGAGGCAACTCGTAGCTGTACCCTCGGCAAAAAAGTTACATTTCATTTTCCAAAGCACAAAAACACATTTTGGTCCTGTTGCCTGTAATTTCAAAGAATGAAATGGCAATTTGCAGTTTTTTTATTTCATTATGGATATTCTGGCTAAACATTTTATTGTATGGGGTAAGAATACAAAATTAGAAAAGGAAGAAGGCAAAACAACCACAAATCGAGAACACATTTAGCAAATTCCCAAACAAGAAACCTGAATGCTGCTGACTGAATACACCTGAAAATCCCATTCACACTCAATTTGGTGGTAATTCGTAGCTGTGCCCTTGGCAAAAGGGTTACATTTCATTTTCCAAAACACAAACACTCACCTTGGTCCTGTTGCATGTTAATTTCTAAAAATGAAACACCAATTTGCTGTTTTCTTTATTTCATTATGAATACTCTGGCTAACCTTTTTATTGTATGGTGTAAGAATACAAATTTAGAAAAGGAAGAAGGCAAATCAAATGGAAACCAAGAACATATTTAGCAAATTACCAATTGGGAAACCTGAATGTTGCTGACTGAATAACCTGAAAATCCCATTCACACTCAATTTGGAGGTAACTCGTAGCTGTCCCCTCGCCAAAGTGTTACATTTCATTTTCCAAAACACGAAAACTCACCTTAGTCGTGTTGCATGTAGATTTCTTAGCATGAAACTCCAATTTGCAATGTATTTTTATTTCATTTTGACCACTCTGTCTAAATGCTTTTTTGGATGGTGTCAGGATAGAAAATTTGGAAAGAAATAAGGCAAAACAAACGCAAACCCAGACGACATTTAAGAAATTGCCAATCAAGAAACCTGAATGCTGCTGACTGAATTCACCTGAAAATCCCATTCATACTCAATTTGGAGGCAATTCATAGCTTTCCCCTCGGCAAAAGGGTTACATATCATTTTCCAAAGCACAAAAACACACCTTGGTCCTGTTGCCTTCTAATTTCTAAGAATGAAATGGCAATTTGCAGTTTTTTTTTTTTTTATTTCGTTATAGATATTCTGGCTAAACTATTTATTGTATGGGGTAAGAATACAAAATTAGAAAAGGAAGAAGGCAAAACAAAGGCAAACCAGGAACACATTTAGCAAATTGCCAAACAAGAAACCTGAATGCTGCTGACTGAATGCACCTGAAAATCGCATTCACACTCAATTTGGCGGCAACTCGTAGCTGTCCCCTCGGCAAAAGGGTTACATTTCATTTTCCAAAGCACAAAAACACACCTTGGTCCTGTTGCCTGCTAATTTCTAAGAATGAAACGGCAATTTGCAGGTTTTTTTAAATTTCATTATGTATACTATGGCTAAACTTTTTATTGTATGATGTAAGAATACAAAATTGGAAGAGGAAGAAGGCGAAACAAATGCAAACCAAGAACACATTTAGCAAATTGCCAACCAGGAAACCTGAATGTTGCTGACTGAATACACCTGAAAATCCCATTCACACTCAATTTGGAGGCAACTCGTAGCTGTCCCCTCGGCAAAAGGTTAAGATTTATTTCCCAAAACTGTAAATCTCACCTTGGTCCAGTTGCCTGTTAATTTCTAAGCATGGAACGCCCATTTGCTGTTTTTTTTTTTTTATTTCATTAAGGATACTCAGGCTAAACTTTTATTTTATGGTGTAAGAATACAAAATTAGAAAAGGAAGAAGGCAAAACAAATGGAATGCCCAAACACATTTAAGTAATTGCCAATCAAGAAACCTGAATGCTGCTGACTGAACACACCTGAAAATCCCATTCACACTCAATTTGGCGGCAATTCGTAGCTGTTCCCTTGGTAAAAGTGTTACATTTCATTTTCCAAAACACAAACACTCACCTTGGTCCTGTTGCATGTTAATTTCTAAAAATGAAACACCAATTTGCTGTTTTCTTTATTTCATTATGGATACTCTGGCTAAACTTTTTCGTGTATGGTGTAAGAATACAAAATTAGAAAAGGAAGAAGGCAAAACACATGCAAACCAAGAACACATTTAGCAAATTACCAATCGGGAAGCCTGAATGCTGCTGACTGAATACACCTGAAAATCCCATTCACACTCCATTTGGAGGCAACTCGTAGCTGTCCCCTCGGCAAAAAAGTTACATTTCATTTTCCAAAGCACAAAAACACACCTTGGTCCTGTTGCCTGTAATTTCAAAGAATGAAATGGCAATTTGCAGTTTTTTTTATTTCATTATGGATATTCTGGCTAAACATTTTATTGTATGGGGTAAGAATACAAAATTAGAAAAGGAAGAAGGCAAAACAACCACAAATCCAGAACACATTTAGCAAATTGCCAAACAAGAAACCTGAATGCTGCTGACTGAATACACCTGAAAATCCCATTCACACTCAATTTGGTGGTAATTCGTAGCTGTGCCCTTGGCAAAAGTGTTACATTTCATTTTCCAAAACACAAAAACTCACCTTGGTCCTGTTGCATGTTAATTTCTAAAAATGAAACACCAATTTGCTGTTTTCTTTATTTCATTATGGATACTCTGGCTAACCTTTTTCTTGTATGGTGTAAGAATACAAATTTAGAAAAGGAAGAAGGCAAATCAAATGGAAACCAAGAACATATTTAGCAAATTACCAATCAGGAAACCTGAATGTTGCTGACTGAATACACCTGAAAATCCCATTCACACTCCATTTGGAGGCAATTCGTAGCTGTCCCCTCGGCAAAAGTGTTACATTTCATTTTCTAAAACACGAAAAATCACCTTAGTCGTGTTGCCTGTAGTTTTCTTAGCATGAAACGCCAATTTGCACTGTATTTTTATTTCATTTTGACCACTCTGTCTAAAGGCTTTTTTGGATGGTGTCAGGATAGAAAATTTCGAAAGAAAGAAGGCAAAACAAACGCAAACCCAGACGACATTTAAGAAATTGCCAATGAAGAAACCTGAATGCTGCTGACTGAATACGCCGGAAAATCCCATTCACACTCAATTTGCAGGCAATTCATAGCTGTGCCCTTGGCAAAAGGGTTACATTTCATTTTCCAAAACACAAACACTCACCTTGGTCCTGTTGCATGTTCATTTCTAAAAATGAAACACCAATTTGCTGTTTTCTTTATTTCATTATGGATATTCTGGCTAAACTTTTTCTTGTATGGTGTAAGAATACAAAATGAGAAAAGGAAGAAGGCAAAACAAATGTAAACTAAGAACACATTTAGCAAATTACCAATCGGGAAACCTGAATGTTGCTGACTGAATACACCTGAAAATCCCATTCACACTCAATTTGGAGGCAACTCGTAGCTGTCCCCTCGCCAAAGTGTTACATTTCATTTTCCAACACACGAAAACTCACCTTAGTCGTGTTGCCTGTAGATTTCTTAGCATGAAACTCCAATTTGCACTTTATTTTTATTTCATTTTGACCACTCTGTCTAAATGCTTTTTTGGATGGTGTCAGGATAGAAAATTTGGAAAGAAAAAAGGCAAAACAAACGCAAACCCAGACGACATTTAAGAAATTGCCAATCAAGAAACCTGAATGCTGCTGACTGAATTCACCTGAAAATCCCATTCATACTCAATTTGGAGGCAATTCATAGCTGTCCCCTCGGCAAAAGGGTTACATATCATTTTCCAAAGCACAAAAACACACCTTGGTCCTGTTGCCTTCTAATTTCTAAGAATGAAATGGCAATTTGCAGTTTTTTTTATTTCGTTATGGATATTCTGGCTGAACTATTTATTGTATGGGGTAAGAATACAAAATTAGAAAAGGAAGAAGGCAAAACAAAGGCAAACCAGGAACACATTTAGCAAATTGCCAAACAAGAAACCTGAATGCTGCTGACTGAATGCACCTGAAAATCGCATTCACACTCAATTTGGCGGCAACTCGTAGCTGTCCCCTCGGCAAAAGGGTTACATTTCATTTTCCAAAGCACAAAAACACACCTTGGTCCTGTAGCCTGCTAATTTCTAAGAATGAAACGGCAATTTACAGGTTTTTTTAAATTTCATTATGTATACTATGGCTAAACTTTTTATTGTATGATGTAAGAATACAAAATTAGAAGAGGAAGAAGGCAAAACAAATGCAAACCAAGAACACATTTAGCAAATTGCCAATCAGGAAACCTGAATGTTGCTGACTGAATACACCTGAAAATCCCATTCACACTCAATTTGGAGGCAACTCGTAGCTGTCCCCTCGGCAAAAGGTTAAGATTTATTTCCCAAAACTGTAAATCTCACCTTGGTCCAGTTGCCTGTTAATTTCTAAGCATGGAACGCCCATTTGCTGTTTTTTTTTTTTTATTTCATTAAGGATACTCTGGCTAAACTTTTATTGTATGGTGTAAGAATACAAAAAAGAAAAGGAAGAAGGCAAAACAAATGGAATGCCCAAACACATTTAAGTAATTGCCAATCAAGAAACCTGAATGCTGCAGCCTGAATACACCTGAAAATCCCATTCACACTCAATTTGGACGCAACTCGTAGCTGTCCCCTCGGCAATAGGGTTACATTTTATTTTCCAAAACACGAGAAATTCCCTTAGTCGTGTTGCCTGTAGATTTCTTAGCATGAAACTCCAATTTGCAATGTATTTTTATTTCATTTTGACCTCTCTGTCTAAAGGCTTAGTAGATGGTCAGGATAGAAAATTTGGATAGAAAGAAAGAAAAAAAAACACAAACCCAGAACACATTTATCAAATTGCCAATCAAGAAACCTGAATGCTGCTGACTGAACACACCTGAAAATCCCATTCACACTCAATTTGGCAGCAATTCGTAGCTGTTTCCTTGGTAAAAGTGTTACATTACATTTTCCAAAACACAAAAACTCACCTTGGTCCTGTTGCATGTTAATTTCTAAAAATGAAACACCAATTTGCTGTTTTCTTTATTTCATTATGGATACTCTGGCTAAACTTTTTCTTGTATGGTGTAAGAATACAAAATTGGAAAAGGAAGAAGGCAAAACAAATGCAAACCAAGAACACATTTAGCAAATTACCAATCGGGAAGCCTGAATGTTGCTGACTGAATACACCTGAAAATCCCATTCACACTCCATTTGGAGGCAACTCGTAGCTGTCCCCTCGGCAAAAAAGTTACATTTCATTTTCCAAAGCACAAAAACACACCTTGGTCCTCTTGCCTGTAATTTCAAAGAATGAAATGGCAATTTGCAGTTTTTTTTATTTCATTATGGATATTCTGGCTAAACATTTTATTGTATGGGGTACGAATACAAAATTAGAAAAGGAAGAAGGCAAAACAACCACAAATCCAGAACACATTTAGCAAATTGCCAAACAAGAAACCTGAATGCTGCTGACTGAATACACCTGAAAATCCCATTCACACTCAATTTGGTGGTAATTCGTAGCTGTGCCCTTGGCAAAAGGGTTACATTTCATTTTCCAAAACACAAAAACTCACCTTGGTCCTGTTGCATGTTAATTTCTAAAAATGAAACACCAATTTGCTGTTTTCTTTATTTCATTATGGATACTCTGGCTAACCTTTTTCTTGTATGGTGTAAGAATACAAATTTAGAAAAGGAAGAAGGCAAATCAAATGGAAACCAAGAACATATTTAGCAAATTACCAATCAGGAAACCTGAATGTTGCTGACTGAATACACCTGAAAATCCCATTCACACTCCATTTGGAGGCAATTCGTAGCTGTCCCCTCGGCAAAAGTGTTACATTTCATTTTCTAAAACACGAAAAATCACCTTAGTCGTGTTGCCTGTAGTTTTCTTAGCATGAAACGCCAATTTGCACTGTATTTTTATTTCATTTTGACCACTCTGTCTAAAGGCTTTTTTGGATGGTGTCAGGATAGAAAATTTCGAAAGAAAGAAGGCAAAACAAACGCAAACCCAGACGACATTTAAGAAATTGCCAATGAAGAAACCTGAATGCTGCTGACTGAATACGCCGGAAAATCCCATTCACACTCAATTTGCAGGCAATTCATAGCTGTGCCCTTGGCAAAAGGGTTACATTTCATTTTCCAAAACACAAACACTCACCTTGGTCCTGTTGCATGTTCATTTCTAAAAATGAAACACCAATTTGCTGTTTTCTTTATTTCATTATATATTTTGGCTAAACTTTTTCTTGTATGGTGTAAGAATACAAAATGAGAAAAGGAAGAAGGCAAAACAAATGTAAACTAAGAACACATTTAGCAAATTACCAATCAGGAAACCTGAATGTTGCTGACTGAATACACCTGAAAATCCCATTCACACTCAATTTGGAGGCAACTCGTAGCTGTCCCCTCGCCAAAGTGTTACATTTCATTTTCCAAAACACGAAAACTCACCTTAGTCGTGTTGCCTGTAGATTTCTTAGCATGAAACTCCAATTTGCACTTTATTTTTATTTCATTTTGACCACTCTGTCTAAATGCTTTTTTGGATGGTGTCAGGATAGAAAATTTGGAAAGAAAAAAGGCAAAACAAACGCAAACCCAGACGACATTTAAGAAATTGCCAATCAAGAAACCTGAATGCTGCTGACTGAATTCACCTGAAAATCCCATTCATACTCAATTTGGAGGCAATTCATAGCTGTCCCCTCGGCAAAAGGGTTACATATCATTTTCCAAAGCACAAAAACACACCTTGGTCCTGTTGCCTTCTAATTTCTAAGAATGAAATGGCAATTTGCAGTTTTTTTTATTTCGTTATGGATATTCTGGCTGAACTATTTATTGTATGGGGTAAGAATACAAAATTAGAAAAGGAAGAAGGCAAAACAAAGGCAAACCAGGAACACATTTAGCAAATTGCCAAACAAGAAACCTGAATGCTGCTGACTGAATGCACCTGAAAATCGCATTCACACTCAATTTCGCGGCAACTCGTAGCTGTCCCCTCGGCAAAAGGGTTACATTTCATTTTCCAAAGCACAAAAACACACCTTGGTCCTGTAGCCTGCTAATTTCTAAGAATGAAACGGCAATTTACAGGTTTTTTTAAATTTCATTATGTATACTATGGCTAAACTTTTTATTGTATGATGTAAGAATACAAAATTAGAAGAGGAAGAAGGCAAAACAAATGCAAACCAAGAACACATTTAGCAAATTGCCAATCAGGAAACCTGAATGTTGCTGACTGAATACACCTGAAAATCCCATTCACACTCAATTTGGAGGCAACTCGTAGCTGTCCCCTCGGCAAAAGGTTAAGATTTATTTCCCAAAACTGTAAATCTCACCTTGGTCCAGTTGCCTGTTAATTTCTAAGCATGGAACGCCCATTTGCTGTTTTTTTTTTTTTTATTTCATTAAGGATCATCTGGCTAAACTTTTATTGTATGGTGTAAGAATACAAAAAAGAAAAGGAAGAAAGCAAAACAAATGGAATGCCCAAACACATTTAAGTAATTGCCAATCAAGAAACCTGAATGCTGCAGCCTGAATACACCTGAAAATCCCATTCACACTCAATTTGGACGCAACTCGTAGCTGTCCCCTCGGCAATAGGGTTACATTTTATTTTCCAAAACACGAGAAATTCCCTTAGTCGTGTTGCCTGCAGATTTCTTAGCATGAAACTCCAATTTGCAATGTATTTTTATTTCATTTTGACCTCTCTGTCTAAAGGCTTAGTAGATGGTCAGGATAGAAAATTTGGATAGAAAGAAAGAAAAACAAACACAAACCCAGAACACATTTATCAAATTGCCAATCAAGAAACCTGAATGCTGCTGACTGAACACACCTGAAAATCCCATTCACACTCAATTTGGCGGCAATTCGTAGCTGTTTCCTTGGTAAAAGTGTTACATTTCATTTTCCAAAACACAAAAACTCACCTTGGTCCTGTTGCATGTTAATTTCTAAAAATGAAACACCAATTTGCTGTTTTCTTTATTTCATTATGGATACTCTGGCTAAACTTTTTCTTGTATGGTGTAAGAATACAAAATTGGAAAAGGAAGAAGGCAAAACAAATGCAAACCAAGAACACATTTAGCAAATTACCAATCAGGAAACCTGAATGTTGCTGACTGAATACACCTGAAAATCCCATTCACACTCCATTTGGAGGCAACTCGTAGCTGTCCCCTCGGCAAAAAAGTTACATTTCATTTTCCAAAGCACAAAAACACACCTTGGTCCTCTTGCCTGTAATTTCAAAGAATGAAATGGCAATTTGCAGTTTTTTTTATTTCATTATGGATATTCTGGCTAAACATTTTATTGTATGGGGTAAGAATACAAAATTAGAAAAGGAAGAAGGCAAAACAACCACAAATCCAGAACACATTTAGCAAATTGCCAAAAAAAAACCTGAATGCTGCTGACTGAATACACCTGAAAATCCCATTCACACTCAATTTGGTGGTAATTCGTAGCTGTGCCCTTGGCAAAAGGGTTACATTTCATTTTCCAAAACACAAACACTCACCTTGGTCCTGTTGCATGTTAATTTCTAAAAATGAAACACCAATTTGCTGTTTTCTTTATTTCATTATGGATACTCTGGCTAACCTTTTTCTTGTATGGTGTAAGAATACAAATTTAGTAAAGGAAGAAGGCAAAACAAATGCAAACCAAGAACACATTTAGCAAATTGCCAATCAGGAAACCTGAATGTTGCTGACTGAATACACCTGAAAATCCCATTCACACTCAATTTGGAGGCAATTCTTAGCTGTAACCTCGGCAAAAGGTTAAGATTTATTTCCCAAAACTGTAAATCTCACCTTGGTCCAGTTGCCTGTTAATTTCTAAGCATGGAACGCCCATTTGCTGTTTTTTTTTTTATTTCATTAAGGATACTCTGGCTAAACTTTTATTGTATGGTGTAAGAATACAAAATTAGAAAAGGAAGAAGGCAAAACAAATGGAATGCCCAAACACATTTAAGAAATTGCCAATCAAGAAACCTGAATGCTGCAGCCTGAATACACCTGAAAATCCCAATCACACTCAATTTGGACGCAACTCGTAGCTGTCCCCTCGGCAAAAGGGTTACATTTTATTTTCCAAAACACGAGAAATTCCCTTAGTCGTGTGGCCTGTAGATTTCTTAGCATGAAACTCCAATTTGCAATGTATTTTTATTTCATTTTGACCTCTCTGTCTAAAGGCTTAGTAGATGGTCAGGATAGAAAATTTGGATAGAAAGAAAGAAAAACAAACACAAACCCAGAACACATTTATCAAATTGCCAATCAAGAAACCTGAATGCTGCTGACTGAACACACCTGAAAATCCCATTCACACTCAATGTGGCGGCAATTCGTAGCTGTTTCCTTGGTAAAAGTGTTACATTTCATTTTCCAAAACACAAAAACTCACCTTGGTCCTGTTGCATGTTAATTTCTAAAAATGAAACACCAATTTGCTGTTTTCTTTATTTCATTATGGATACTCTGGCTAAACTTTTTCTTGTATGGTGTAAGAATACAAAATTGGAAAAGGAAGAAGGCAAAACAAATGCAAACCAAGAACACATTTAGCAAATTACCAATCGGGAAGCCTGAATGTTGCTGACTGAATACACCTGAAAATCCCATTCACACTCCATTTGGAGGCAACTCGTAGCTGTCCCCTCGGCAAAAAAGTTACATTTCATTTTCCATAGCACAAAAACACACCTTGGTCCTCTTGCCTGTAATTTCAAAGAATGAAATGGCAATTTGCAGTTTTTTTTATTTCATTATGGATATTCTGGCTAAACATTTTATTGTATGGGGTAAGAATACAAAATTAGAAAAGGAAGAAGGCAAAACAACCACAAATCCAGAACACATTTAGCAAATTGCCAAACAAGAAACCTGAATGCTGCTGACTGAATACACGTGAAAATCCCATTCACACTCAATTTGGTGGTAATTCGTAGCTGTGCCCTTGGCAAAAGGGTTACATTTCATTTTCCAAAACACAAACACTCACCTTGGTCCTGTTGCATGTTAATTTCTAAAAATGAAACACCAATTTGCTGTTTTCATTATTACATTATGGATACTCTGGCTAAACTTTTTATTGTATGGTGTAAGAATACAAATTTAGAAAAGGAAGAAGGCAAATCAAATGGAAACCAAGAACATATTTAGCAAATTACCAATCGGGAAACCTGAATGTTGCTGACTGAATAACCTGAAAATCCCATTCACACTCAATTTGGAGGTAACTCGTAGCTGTCCCCTCGCCAAAGTGTTACATTTCATTTTCCAAAACACGAAAACTCACCTTAGTCGTGTTGCCTGTAGATTTCTTAGCATGAAACTCCAATTTGCACTTTATTTTTATTTCATTTTGACCACTCTGTCTAAATGCTTTTTTGGATGGTGTCAGGATAGAAAATTTGGAAAGAAAAAAGGCAAAACAAACGCAAACCCAGACGACATTTAAGAAATTGCCAATCAAGAAACCTGAATGCTGCTGACTGAATTCACCTGAAAATCCCATTCATACTCAATTTGGAGGCAATTCATAGCTTTCCCCTCGGCAAAAGGGTTACATATCATTTTCCAAAGCACAAAAACACACCTTGGTCCTGTTGCCTTCTAATTTCTAAGAATGAAATGGCAATTTGCAGTTTTTTTTTTTTATTTCGTTATGGATATTCTGGCTAAACTATTTATTGTATGGGGTAAGAATACAAAATTAGAAAAGGAAGAAGGCAAAACAAAGGCAAACCAGGAACACATTTAGCAAATTGCCAAACAAGAAACCTGAATGCTGCTGACTGAATGCACCTGAAAATCGCATTCACACTCAATTTGGCGGCAACTCGTAGCTGTCCCCTCGGCAAAAGGGTTACCTTTCATTTTCCAAAGCACAAAAACACACCTTCGTCCTGTTGCCTGCTAATTTCTAAGAATGAAACGGCAATTTGCAGGTTTTTTTTAATTTCATTATGTATACTATGGCTAAACTTTTTATTGAATGATGTAAGAATACAAAATTAGAAGAGGAAGAAGGCAAAACAAATGCAAACCAAGAACACATTTAGCAAATTGCCAATCAGGAAACCTGAATGTTGCTGACTGAATACACCTGAAAATCCCATTCACACTCAATTTGGAGGCAACTCGTAGCTGTCCCCTCGGCAAAAGATTAAGATTTATTTCCCAAAACTGTAAATCTCACCTTGGTTCAGTTGCCTGTTAATTTCTAAGCATGGAACGCCCATTTGCTGTTTTTTTTTTTATTTCATTAAGGATACTCAGGCTAAACTTTTATTGTATGGTGTAAGAATACAAAATTAGAACAGGAAGAAGGCAAAACAAATGGAATGCCCAAACACATTTAAGTAATTGCCAATCAAGAAACCTGAATGCTGCTGACTGAACACACCTGAAAATCCCATTCACACTCAATTTGGCGGCAATTCGTATCTGTTCCCTTGGCACAAGGGTTACATTTCATTTTCCAAAACACAAAAACTCACCTTGGTCCTGTTGCATGTTCATTTCTAAAAATGAAACACCAATTTGCTGTTTTCTTTATTTCATTATGGATACTCTGGCTAAACTTTTTCTTGTATGGTGTAAGAATACAAAATTGGAAAAGGAAGAAGGCAAAACAAATGCAAACCAAGAACACATTTAGCAAATTACCAATCGGGAAGCCTGAATGTTGCTGACTGAATACACCTGAAAATCCCATTCACACTCCATTTGGAGGCAACTCGTAGCTGTCCCCTCGGCAAAATAGTTACATTTCATTTTCCAAAGCACAAAAACACACCTTGGTCCTCTTGCCTGTAATTTCAAAGAATGAAATGGCAAATTGCAGTTTTTTTTATTTCATTATGGATATTCTGGCTAAACATTTTATTGTATGGGGTAAGAATACAAAATTAGAAAAGGAAGAAGGCAAAACAACCACAAATCCAGAACACATTTAGCAAATTGCCAAAAAAAAACCTGAATGCTGCTGACTGAATACACCTGAAAATCCCATTCACACTCTATTTGGTGGTAATTCTTAGCTGTGCCCTTGGCAAAAGGGTTACATTTCATTTTCCAAAACACAAACACTCACCTTGGTCCTGTTGCATGTTAATTTCTAAAAATGAAACACCAATTTGCTGTTTTCTTTATTTCATTATGGATACTCTGGCTAAACTTTTTCTTGTATGGTGTAAGAATACAAAATTAGAAAAGGAAGAAGGCAAAACAAATGCAAACCAAGTACACATTTAGCAAATTGCCAATCAGGAAACCTGAACATTGCTGACTGAATACACCTGAAAATCCCATTCACACTCAATTTGGAGGCAATTCTTAGCTGTAACCTCGGCAAAAGGTTAAGATTTATTTCCCAAAACTGTAAATCTCACCTTGGTCCAGTTGCCTATTAATTTCTAAGCATGGAACGCCCATTTGCTGTTTTTTTTTTTTTATTTCATTAAGGATACTCTGGCTAAACTTTTATTGTATGGTGTAAGAATACAAAATTAGAAAAGGAAGAAGGCAAAACAAATGGAATGCCCAAACACATTTAAGAAATTGCCAATCAAGAAACCTGAATGCTGCAGCCTGAATACACCTGAAAATCCCATTCACACTCAATTTGGACGCAACTCGTAGCTGTCCCCTCGGCAAAAGGGTACATTTTATTTTCCAAAACATGAGAAATTCCCTTAGTCGTGTTGCCTGTAGATTTCTTAGCATGAAACTCCAATTTGCAATGTATTTTTATTTCATTTTGACCTCTCTGTCTAAAGGCTTAGTAGATGGTCAGGATAGAAAATTTGGATAGAAAGAAAGAAAAACAAACACAAACCCAGAACACATTTATCAAATTGCCAATCAAGAAACCTGAATGCTGCTGACTGAACACACCTGAAAATCCCATTCACACTCAATTCGTAGCTGTTTCCTTGGTAAAAGTGTTACATTTCATTTTCCAAAACACAAAAACTCACCTTGATCCTGTTGCATGTTAATTTCTAAAAATGAAACACCAATTTGCTGTTTTCTTTATTTCCTTATGGATACTCTGGCTAAACTTTTTCTTGTATGGTGTAAGAATACAAAATTGGAAAAGGAAGAAGGCAAAACAAATGCAAACGAAGAACACATTTAGCAAATTACCAATCGGGAAGCCTGAATGTTGCTGACTGAATACACCTGAAAATCCCATTCACACACAATTTGGAGGCAATTCATAGCTTTCCCCTCGGCAAAAGGGTTACATATCATTTTCCAAAGCACAAAAACACACCTTGGTCCTGTTGCCTTCTAATTTCTAAGAATGAAATGGCAATTTGCAGTTTTTTTTTTTTTATTTCGTTATGGATATTCTGGCTAAACTATTTATTGTATGGGGTAAGAATACAAAATTAGAAAAGGAAGAAGGCAAAACAAAGGCAAACCAGGAACACATTTAGCAAATTGCCAAACAAGAAACCTGAATGCTGCTGACTGAATGCACCTGAAAATCGCATTCACACTCAATTTGGCGGCAACTCGTAGCTGTCCCCTCGGCAAAAGGGTTACCTTTCATTTTCCAAAGCACAAAAACACACCTTGGTCCTGTTGCCTGCTAATTTCTAAGAATGAAACGGCAATTTGCAGGTTTTTTTTAATTTCATTATGTATACTATGGCTAAACATTTTATTGTATGATGTAAGAATACAAAATTGGAAGAGGAAGAAGGCAAAACAAATGCAAACCAAGAACACATTTAGCAAATTGCCAATCAGGAAACCTGAATGTTGCTGACTGAATACACCTGAAAATCCCATTCACACTCCATTTGGAGGCAACTCGTAGCTGTCCCCTCGGCAAAAGGTTAAGATTTATTTCCCAAAACTGTAAATCTCACCTTGGTTCAGTTGCCTGTTAATTTCTAAGCATGGAACGCCCATTTGCTGTTTTTTTTTTTATTTCATTAAGGATACTCAGGCTAAACTTTTATTGTATGGTGTAAGAATACAAAATTAGAAAAGGAAGAAGGCAAAACAAATGGAATGCCCAAACACATTTAAGTAATTGCCAATCAAGAAACCTGAATGCTGCTGACTGAACACACCTGAAAATCCCATTCACACTCAATTTGGCGGCAATTCGTAGCTGTTCCCTTGGTAAAAGTGTTACATTTCATTTTCCAAAACACAAAAACTCACCTTGGTCCTGTTGCATGTTAATTTCTAAAAATGAAACACCAATTTGCTGTTTTCTTTATTTCATTATGGATACTCTGGTTAAACGTTTTCTTGTATGGTGTAAGAATACAAAATTGGAAAAGGAAGAAGGCAAAACAAATGCAAACCAAGTACACATTTAGCAAATTACCAATCGGGAAGCCTGAATGTTGCTGACTGAATACACCTGAAAATCCCATTCACACTCCATTTGGAGGCAACTCGTAGCTGTCCCCTCGGCAAAAAAGTTACATTTCATTTTCCAAAGCACAAAATCACACCTTAGTCCTCTTGCCTGTAATTTCAAAGAATGAAATGGCAATTTGCAGTTTTTTTTATTTCATTATGGATATTCTGGCTAAACATTTTATTGTATGGGGTAAGAATACAAAATTAGAAAAGGAAGAAGGCAAAACAACCACAAATCCAGAACACATTTAGCAAATTGCCAAACAAGAAACCTGAATGCTGCTGACTGAATACACCTGAAAATCCCATTCACACTCAATTTGGTGGTAATTCGTAGCTGTGCCCTTGGCAAAAGGGTTACATTTCATTTTCCAAAACACAAAAACTCACCTTGGTCCTGTTGCATGTTCATTTCTAAAAATGAAACACCAATTTGCTGTTTTCTTTATTTCATTATGGATACTCTGGCTAACCTTTTTCTTGTATGGTGTAAGAATACAAATTTAGAAAAGGAAGAAGGCAAATCAAATGGAAACCAAGAACATATTTAGCAAATTACCAATCAGGAAACCTGAATGTTGCTGACTGAATACACCTGAAAATCCCATTCACACTCCATTTGGAGGCAATTCGTAGCTGTCCCCTCGGCAAAAGTGTTACATTTCATTTTCTAAAACACGAAAAATCACCTTAGTCGTGTTGCCTGTAGATTTCTTAGCATGAAACGCCAATTTGCACTGTATTTTTATTTCATTTTGACCACTCTGTCTAAAGGCTTTTTTGGATGGTGTCAGGATAGAAAATTTCGAAAGAAAGAAGGCAAAACAAACGCAAACCCAGACGACATTTAAGAAATTGCCAATGAAGAAACCTGAATGCTGGACACTGAATACGCCTGAAAATCCCATTCACACTCAATTTGCAGGCAATTCGTAGCTGTGCCCTTGGCAAAAGTGTTACATGTCATTTTCCAAAACACAAACACTCACCTTGGTCCTGTTGCATGTTCATTTCTAAAAATGAAACACCAATTTGCTGTTTTCTTTATTTCATTATGGATACTCTGGCTAAACTTTTTATTGTATGGTGTAAGAATACAAAATGAGAAAAGGAAGAAGGCAAAACAAATGTAAACCAAGAACACATTTAGCAAATTACCAATCGGGAAACCTGAATGTTGCTGACTGAATACACCTGAAAATCCCATTCACACTCAATTTGGAGGCAACTCGTAGCTGTCCCCTCGCCAAAGTGTTACATTTCATTTTCCAAAACACGAAAACTCACCTTAGTCTTGTTGCCTGTAGATTTCTTAGCATGAAACTCCAATTTGCACTTTATTTTTATTTCATTTTGACCACTCTGTCTAAATGCTTTTTTGGATGGTGTCAGGATAGAAAATTTGGAAAGAAAAAAGGCAAAACAAACGCAAACCCAGACGACATTTAAGAAATTGCCAATCAAGAAACCTGAATGCTGCTGACTGAATTCACCTGAAAATCCCATTCATACTCAATTTGGAGGCAATTCATAGCTGTCCCCTCGGCAAAAGGGTTACATATCATTTTCCAAAGCACAAAAACACACCTTGGTCCTGTTGCCTTCTAATTTCTAAGAATGAAATGGCAATTTGCAGTTTTTTTTTATTTCATTATGGATATTCTGGCTAAACATTTTATTGTATGGTGTAAGAATACAAAATTAGAAAAGGAAGAAGGCAAAACAACCACAAACCCAGAACACATTTAGCAAATTGCCAAACAAGAAACCTGAATGCTGCTGACTGAATGCACCTGAAAATCGCATTCACACTCAATTTGGCGGCAACTCGTAGCTGTCCCCTCGGCAAAAGGGTTACATTTCATTTTCCAAAGCACAAAAACACACCTTGGTCCTGTTGCCTGCTAATTTCTAAGAATGAAACGGCAATTTGCAGGTTTTTTTAAATTTCATTATGTATACTATGGCTAAACTTTTTATTGTATGATGTAAGAATACAAAATTAGAAGAGGAAGAAGGCAAAACAAATGCAAACCAAGAACACATTTAGCAAATTGCCAACCAGGAAACCTGAATGTTGCTGACTGAATACACCTGAAAATCCCATTCACATTCAATTTGGAGGCAATTCGTATCTGTGCCCTCGGAAAAAGGTTAAGATTTCATTTCCCAAAACTGTAAATCTCACCTTGGTCCAGTTGCCTGTTAATTTCTAAGCATGGAACGCCCATTTGCTGTTTTTTTTTTTATTATTTCATTAAGGATACTCTGGCTAAACTTTTATTGTATGGTGTAAGAATACAAAATTAGAAAAGGAAGAAGGCAAAACAAAGGGAATGTCCAAACACATTTAAGAAATTACCATCTAGAAACCTGAATGCTGCTGACTGAATACACCTGAAAATCCCATTCACACTCAATTTGGAGGCAACTCGTAGCTGTTCCCTTGGCAAAAGGGTTACATTTCATTTTCCAAAGCACAAAAACACACCTTGGTCCTGTTGCCTGCTAATTTCTAAGAATGAAACGGCCATTTGCAGGTTTTTTTTATTTCATTATGGATATTCTGGCTAAACTTTTATTGTATGGGGTAAGAATACAAAATTAGAAAAGGAAGAAGTCAATACAAACGCAAACCCAGAACACATTTAGCAAATTTCCAAACAAGAAACCTGAATGCTGCTGACTGAACGCACCTGAAAATCGCATTCACACTCAATTTGGCGGCAATTCGTAGCTGTTCCCTTGGCAAAAGGGTTACATTTCATTTTCCAAAACACAAAAACTCACCTTGGTCCTTTTGCATGTTAATTTCTAAAAATGAAACACCAATTTGCTGTTTTCTTTATTTCATTATGGATACTCTGGCTAAACATTTTCTTGTAAGGTGTAAGAATACAAAATTAGAAAAGGAAGAAGGCAAAACAAATGCAAACCAAGAACACATTCAGCAAATTGCCAATCAGGAAACCTGAATGCTGCTGAGTGAATACACCTGAAAATCCCATTCACACTCAATTTGGAGGCAACTCGTAGCTGTCCCCTCGAACTAAGTGAAACATTTCATTTTCCAAAACACGAAAACTACCCTTAGTCGTGTTGCCTGTAGATTTCTTAGCATGAAACGCCAATTTGCACTGTATTTTTATTTCATTTCGACCACTCTGTCTAATCGCTTTTTTGGCTGGTGTAAGGATATAAAATTTCGAAAAAAGAGGGCGAAACAAGCGCAAACCCAGACGACATTTAAGAAATTGCCAATCAAGAAACCTGAATGCTGCTGACTGAATGCACCTGAAAATCCCATTCATACTCAATTTAGAGGCAATTCATAGCTGTCCCCTCGGCAAAAGGGTTACATACCATTTTCCAAAGCACAAAAACACACCTTGGTCCTGTTGCCTGCTAATTTCTAAGAATGAAACGGCAATTTGCAGTTTTTTTTTTTATTTCATTATGGATATTCTGGCTAAACTTTTTATTGTATCAAGTAAGAATACAAAATTAGAAAAGGAAGCAGGCAAAACAAACGCAAACCCAGAACACATTTAGCAAATTGCCAAACAGGAAACCTGAATGCTGCTTACTGAATACACCTGAAAATCCCATTCACACTCAATTTGGAGGCAATTTGTAGCTGTGCCCTCGGCAAAAGGGAAAGATTTCATTTTCCACAACACTAAAACTCACCTTGGTCCATTTGCCTGTTAATTTCTAAGCATGGAATGCCCATTTGCAGTTTTTTTTTTTTTTTCATTAAGGATACTCTGGCTAAACTTTTATTATATGGTGTAAGAATACAAAATTAGAAAAGGAAGAAAGCAAAACAAATGGAATTCCCAAACACATTTTAGAAATTGCCAATCAAGTAACCTGATTGCTGCTGACTGAATACACCTGAAAATCCCATTCACACTCAATTTGGAGGCAACTCGTAGCTGTCCCCTTGGCAAAAGGGTTACATTTCATTTTCCAAAGCACAAAAACACACCTTTGTCCTGTTGCCTGCTAATTTCTAAAATGAAACGGCAATTTGCAGTTTTCTTTTATCTCATTATGGATATTCTGGCTAAACTTTTTATTGTATGGTGTAAGAATACAAAATTAGAAAAGGAAGAAGGCAAAACAAACGCAAACACAGAACACATTTAGCAAATTGCCAAACAAGAAACCTGAATGATGCTGACTTAATACACCTGAAAATCCCATTCACACTCAATTTGGCGGCAATTCGTAGCTTTGCCCTTGGCAAAAGGGTTACAAGTCATTTATTTCATTTTCCAAAACACAAAAACTCACCTTGGTCCTGTTGCATGTTCATTTCTAAAAATGAAACACCAATTTGCTGTTTTCTTTATTTCATTATGGATACTCTGGCTAACTTTGTTCTTGTATGGTGTAAGATTACAAAATGAGAAAAGGAAGAAGGCAAAACAAATGCAAAGCAAGAACACAGTTAGCAAATTGCCAATCAGGAAACCTGAATGTTGCTGACTGAATACACCTGAAAACCCATTCACACTCAATTTGGAGGCAATTCTTAGCTGTCCCCTCGGCAAAAGGGAAAGATTTCTTTTTCCAAAACACGAAAACTCACTTGTCGTGTTGCCTGTAGATTTCTTAGAATGAAACGCCAATTTGCACTGTATTTTTATTTCATTTTGACCGCCCTGTCTAAAGGCTTTTTTGGATGGGGTCAGGATATAAAATTTGGAAAGAAAAAAGGCAAAACAAACGCAAACCCAGACGACATTTAAGAAATTGCCAATCAAGAAACCTGAATGCTGCTGACTGAATACACCTGAAAATCCCATTCACACTCAATTTGGAGGCAATTCGTAGCTTTTCCCTTGGCAAAAGGGTTACAATTCATTTATTTCATTTTCCAAAACACAAAAACTCACCTTGGTCCAGTTGCCTGTTAATTTCTAAGCATGGAACGCCCAGTTGCTTTTTTTTTTTTTTTTATTTCATTAAGGATACTCAGGCTAAACTTTTATTGTATGGTGTAAGAATACAAAATTAGAAAAGGAAGAAGGCAAAACAACCGCAAACCCAGAACACATTTAGCAAATTGCCAAACAGGAAACCTGAATGCTGCTTACTGAATACACCTGAAAATCCCATTCATACTCAATTTGGAGGCAATTCATAGCTGTCCCCTCGGCAAAAGGGTTACATACCATTTTCCAAAGCACAAAAACACACCTTGGTCCTGTTGCCTGCTAATTTCTAAGAATGAAACGGCAATTTGCAGTTTTTTTTTTATTTCATTATGGATATTCTGGCTAAACTTTTTATTGTATGAAGTAAGAATACAAAATTAGAAAAGGAAGCAGGCAAAACAAACGCAAACCCAGAACACATTTAGCAAATTGCCAAACAGGAAACCTGAATGCTGCTTACTGAATACACCTGAAAATCCCATTCACACTCAATTTGGAGGCAATTTGTAGCTGTGCCCTCGGCAAAAGGGAAAGATTTCATTTTCCAAAACACTAAAACTCACCTTGGTCCATTTGCCTGTTAATTTCTAAGCATGGAATGCCCATTTGCAGTTTTTTTTTTTTCATTAAGGATACTCTGGCTAAATTTTATTATATGGTGTAAGAATACAAAATTAGAAAAGGAAGAAAGCAAAACAAATGGAATTCCCAAACACATTTTAGAAATTGCCAATCAAGTAACCTGAATGCTGCTGACTGAATACACCTGAAAATCCCATTCACACTCAATTTGGAGGCAACTCGTAGCTGTCCCCTTGGCAAAAGGGTTACATTTCATTTTCCAAAGCACAAAAACACACCTTTGTCCTGTTGCCTGCTAATTTCTAAAATGAAACGGCAATTTGCAGTTTTCTTTTATCTCATTATGGATATTCTGGCTAAACTTTTTATTGTATGGTGTAAGAATACAAAATTAGAAAAGGAAGAAGGCAAAACAAACGCAAACACAGAACACATTTAGCAAATTGCCAAACAAGAAACCTGAATGATGCTGACTTAATACACCTGAAAATCCCATTCACACTCAATTTGGCGGCAATTCGTAGCTTTGCCCTTGGCAAAAGGGTTACAATTCATTTATTTCATTTTCCAAAACACAAAAACTCACCTTGGTCCTGTTGCATGTTCATTTCTAAAAATGAAACACCAATTTGCTGTTTTCTTTATTTCATTATGGATACTCTGGCTAACTTTGTTCTTGTATGGTGTAAGATTACAAAATGAGAAAAGGAAGAAGGCAAAACAAATGCAAAGCAAGAACACAGTTAGCAAATTGCCAATCAGGAAACCTGAATGTTGCTGACTGAATACACCTGAAAACCCATTCACACTCAATTTGGAGGCAATTCGTAGCTGTGCCCTCGGCAAAAGTATTACATTTCATTTTCCAAAACACGAAAACTCACTTGTCGTGTTGCCTGTAGATTTCTTAGAATGAAACGCCAATTTGCACTGTATTTTTATTTCATTTTGACCGCCCTGTCTAAAGGCTTTTTTGGATGGGGTCAGGATATAAAATTTGGAAAGAAAAAAGGCAAAACAAACGCAAACCCAGACGACATTTAAGAAATTGCCAATCAAGAAACCTGAATGCTGCTGACTGAATACACCTGAAAATCCCATTCATACTCAATTTGGAGGCAATTCATAGCTGTCCCCTAGGCATAAAGGTTACATATCATTTTCCAAAACACAAAAACTCACCTTTGTCCTGTTGCCTGCTAATTTCTAAGAATGAAATGGCAATTTGCAGTTTTTTTATTTCATTATGGATACTCTGGCTAAACTTTTTATTGTATGGGGTAAGAATACAAACTTCGAAAAGGAAGAAGGCAAAACAACCGCAAACCCAGAACACATTTAGCAAATTGCCAAACAAGAAACCTGAATGCTGCTGACTGAATACACCTGAAAATCCCATTCACACTCAATTTGCAGGCAATTCGTTGCTGTCCCCTTGGCAAAAGGGAAAGATTTCATTTTCCAAAACACGAAAACTTACCTTAGTCGTGTTGCCTGTAGATTTCTTAGCATGAAACGCCAATTTGCACTGTATTTTTGTTTCATTTTGACCACTCTGTCTAAAGGCTTTTTTGGATGGTGTCAGGATAGAAAATTTGGAAAGAAAGAAAGCAAAACAAACGCAAACCCAGATGACATTTAAGAAATTGCCAATCAAGAAACCTGAATGCTGCTGACTGAATACACCTGAAAATCCCATTCACACTCAATTTGGAGGCAACTCGTAGCTGTCCACTCGGCAAAAGGGTTACATTTCATTTTCCAAAGCAGAAAAACACACATTGGTCCTGTTGCCTACTAATTTCTAAGAATGAAACGGCAATTTGCAGTTTTTTTTTTTTCATTATGGATATTCTGGCTAAACTTTTTATTGTATGGGGTAAGAATACAAAATTAGAAAAGGAAGAAGGCAAAACAAACGCAAACCCAGAACACATTTAGCAAATTGCCAAACAAGAAACCTGAATGCTGCTGACTGAATGCACCTGAAAATCGCATTCGCACTCAATTTGCCGGCAATTCGTAGCACTTCTCTTGGCAAAAGGATTACATTTCATTTCCCAAAACACAAAAACTCACCTTGGTCCTGTTGCATGTTCATTTCTAAAAATGAAACACCAATTTGCTGTTTTCTTTATTTCATTATGGATACTCTGGCTAAACTTTGTCTTGTATGGTGTAAGAATACAAAATTAGTAAAGGAAGAAGGCAAAACAAATGCAAACCAAGAACACATTTAGCAAATTGCCAATCAGGAAACCTGAATGCTGCTGACTGAATACACCTGAAAATCCCATTCACACTCAATTTGGAGGCAATTTGTAGCTGTGCCCTCGGCAAAAGGGAAAGATTTCATTTTCTAAAACACTAAAACTCACTTTGGTCAAGTTTCCTGTTAATCTCTAAGCATGGAACGCCCATTTGCTGTTTTTGTTTTTTTTTATTTCATTAAAGATACTCTGTCTAAACTTTTATTGTATGGTGTAAGAATACAAAATTAGAAAAGGAAGAAGGCAAAACAAATGGAATGCCCAAACACATTTAAGAAATTGCCAATGAAGAAACCTGAATGCTGCTGACTGAATACACCTGAAAATCCCATTCACACTCAATTTGGAGGCAATTTGTAGCTGTGCCCTCGGCAAAAGGGAAAGATTTCATTTTCCAAAACAGTAAATCTCACCTTGGTCCAGTTGCCTGTTAATTTCTAAGAATGAAACGGTAATATGCAGTTTTTTATTATTTCATGATGGATATTCTGGCTAAACATTTTATTGTATGGGGTAAGAATACAAAATTAGAAAAGGAAGAAGGCAAAACAACCGCAAAGCCAGAACACATTTAGCAAATTGCCAAACAGGAAACCTGAATGCTGCTGACTGAATACACCTGAAAATCCCATTCACACTCAATTTTGCGGCAATTCGTAGCTGTTCCCTTGGCAAAAGGGTTACATTTCATTTTCCAAAACACAAACACTCACCTTGGTCCTGTTGCATGTTAATTTCTAAAAATGAAACACCAATTTGCTGTTTTCTTTATTTCATTATGGATACTCTGGCTAAACTTTTTCTTGTATGGTGTAAGAATACAAAATTAGAAAAGGAAGAAGGCAAAACAAATGCAAACCAAGAACACATTTAGCAAATTGCCAATCAGGAAACCTGAATGTTGCTGACTGAATACACCTGAAAATCCCATTCACACTCAATTTAGAGGCAATTCGTAGCTGTACCCTCGGCAAATGGGAAAGATTTCATTTTCCAAAACACAAAAACTCACCTTGTTCCAGTTGCCTGTTAATTTCTAAACATGGAACGCCCATTTGCTGTTTTTTTTTCATTTCATTAAGGCTACTCTAGCTAAACATTTATTGTATGGTGTAACAATACAAAATTAGAAAAGGAAGAAGGCAAAACAAATGGAATGCCCAAACACATTTAAGAAATTGCCAATGAAGAAACCTGAATGCTGCTGACTGAATAGACCTGAAAATCCCATTCACACTCAATTTGGAGGCAACTCGTAGCTGTCCCCTCGGCAAAAGGGAAAGATTTCATTTTCCAAAACAGTAAATCTCACCTTGGTCCAGTTGCCTCTTAATTTCTAAGAATGAAACGGCAATATGCAGTTTTTTATTATTTCATGATGGATATTCTGGCTAAACTTTTTTATTGTATGGGGTAAGAATACAAAATTAGAAAAGGAAGAAGGCAAAACAACCGCAAACCCAGAACACATTTAAAATTGCCAACCAAGAAATCTGAATGCTGCTGACTGAATACACCTGAAAATCCCATTCACACTCAATTTGCAGGCAATTCGTAGCTGTCCACTTGGCAAAAGTGTTACATTTCATTTTCTAAAACACGAAAACTCACCTTAGTCGTGTTGTCTGTAGATTTCTTAGCATGAAACGCCAATTTGCAATGTATTTTTATTTCATTTTGACCACTCTGTCTAAAGGCTTTTTTGGATGGTGTCAGGATATAAAATTTGGAAAGAAAAAGGCAAAACAAACGCAAACCCAGACGACATTTAAGAAATTGCCAATCAAGAAACCTGAATGCTGCTGACTGAATACACCTGAAAATCCATTTCACACTCAATTTGGCGGCAGTTCGTACCTGTGCCCTCGGCAAAAGGGAAAGATTACATTTTCCAAATCACAAAAACTCACCTTGATCCTGTTGCATGTTAATTTCTAAAAATGAAACACCAATTTGCTGTTTTCTTTATTTCATTGTGGATACTCTGGCTAAACTTTTTCTTGTATGGTGTAAGAATACAAAATTAGAAAAGGAAGAAGGCAAAACAAATGCAAACCAAGAACACATTTAGCAAATTGCCAATCAGGAAACCTGAAGTTGCTGACTGAATACACCTGAAAACCCATTCACACTCAATTTGGAGGCAATTCGTAGCTGTGCCCTCAGCAAAAGGGAAAGATTTCATTTTCCAAAACACTAAAACTCACCTGTCGTGTTGCCTGTAGATTTCTTTGCATGAAACGCCAATTTGCACTGTATTTTTATTTCATTTTGACCACTCTGTCTAAAGGCTTTTTTGGATGGTGTCAGGATATAAAATTTGGAAAGAAAAAGGCAAAACAAGCGCAAACCCAGACGACATTTAAGAAATTGCCAATGACGAAACCTGAATGCTGCTGACTGAATACACCTGAACATCCCATTCATACTCAATTTGGAGGCAATTCATAGCTGTCCCCTCGGCAAAAGGGTTACATTTCATTTTCCAAAGCAGAAAAACACACCTTGGCCCTATTGCCATCTAATTTCTAAGAATGAAATGGCAATTTGCAGTTTTTTTTTTTATTTCATTATCGATATTCTGACTAAACTTTTTATTGTATGGGGTAAGAATACAAAATTAGAAAAGGAAGAAGGCAAAACAAATGCAAACCAAGAACACATTTAGCAAATTGCCAATCAGGAACCCTGAATGTTGCTGACTGAATACACCTGAAAACCCATTCACACTCAATTTGGAGGCAATTCGTAGCTGTACCCTCGGCAAAAGCGAAGGATTTCACTTTCAAAAACACAAAAACTCACCTTGGTCCAGTTGCTTGTTAATTTCTAAGCAGGGAACGCCCATTTGCTGTTTTTTTTTTTATTTCATTAATGTTACTCTGGCAAAACTTTTATTGCATGGTGTAAGAATACAAAATTAGAAAAGGAAGAAGGCAAAACAAATGGAATGCCCAAACGCAATTAAGAAATTGCCAATCAAGAAACTTGAATGCTGCTGACTGAATGCACCTGAAAATCGCATTCACACTCAATTTGGAGGCAATTCATAGCTGTGCCCTCTGCCAAAGGGAAAGATTTCATTTTCCAAAACAAGAAAACTCACCTTAGTCGTGTTGCCTGTAGATTTCTTAGCATGAAACGCCAATTTGCACTGCATTTTTATTTCATTTTGACCACTCAGTCTAAAGGCTTTTTTCGATGGTGTCAGGATAGTAAATTTGGAAAGAAAGAAGGCAAAAGAAATGCAAACCCACATGACATTTAAGAAATTGCCAATCAAGAAACCTGAATGCTGCTGACTGAATACACCTGAAAATCCCATTCACACTCAATTTGGAGGCAATTCATAGCTGTCCCCTCAGCAAAAGGGTTACATTTCATTTTCCATAGCAGAAAAACACACCTTGGTCCTGTTGCCTGCTAATTTCTAAGAATGAAATGGCAATTTGCAGTTTTTTTTATTTCATTTTGGATATTCTGGCTTAGCTTTTTATTGTATGGGTTAAGAATACAAAATTAGAAAAGGAAGAAGGCAAAACAAACGGAAACCCAGAACACATTTAGCAAATTGCCAATCAAGAAACCTGAATGCTGCTGACTGAATACACCTGAAAATCCCATTCACCCTCAATTTGGAGGCAACTCGTTGCTGTCCCCTCGGCAAAAGTGTTACATTTCATTTTCTAAAACACGAAATCTCACCTTAGTCGTATTGCATGTTAATTTCTAAAAATGAAACACCAATTTGCTGTTTTCTTTATATCCTTATGGATACTTTGGCTAAAGTTTTATTGTATGGTGTAAGAATACAAAATTAGAAAACGAACAAGGCAAAACAAATGCAAACCAGAACACATTTAGCAAATTGCCAATCAAGAAACCTGAATGTTACTGACTGAATACACCTGAAAATCCCATTCACACTCAATTTGGAGGCAATTCGTAGATGTTCCCTCAGCAAAAGGGACAGATTTCATTTTCCAAAACACAAAAACTCACCTTGGTCGGGTTGCCTGTTATTTTCTAAGCATGCAACGCCAATTTGCAGTTTTTTTTATTTCATTAAGGATACTCTGGCTAAACTTTTATTTTATGGTGAAAGAATACAAAATTAGAAAAGGAAGAAGGCAAATCAAATGGAATGCTCGAACACATTTAAGAAAATGCAAATCACCCAACTTGAATGCTGCTGACTGAATACACCTGAAAATCCCAATAACACTCAATTTGGAGGCAATTCATAGCTGTGCCCTCGGCAAAAGGGAAACATTTCATTTTCCAAAACACGAAAACTCACCTTAGTCGTGATGCCTGTAGATTTCTTAGCATGAAACGACAATTTGCATTGTATTTTTATTTCATTTTGACCACTCTGTCAAAAGGCCTTTTTGGATGGTGTCAGGATAGAAAATTTGGAAAGTAAGAAGGTAAAACAAACGAAATCCAGGAACACATTTAGCAAATTGCCAATCAAGAATCCTGAATGCTGCTGACTGAATACACCAGAAAATCCCATTCGCACTCAATTTGGCGGCAATTCGTAACTGTTCCCTTGGCAAAAGGGTTACATTTCATTTTCTAAAACACGAAAACTCACCTTAGTCCTGCTGCCTTCTATTTTCCAAGAATTAAACGGCAATTTGCAGTTTTTTTAATTTCATTATGGATATTCTGGCTAAACTTTTATTGTATGGTGTAAGAATACAAAATTAAAAAGGAAGAAGGCAAAACAAACGCAAACCCAGAACACATTTAGCAAATTGCCAATCAAGAAACCTGAATGCTGCTGACTGAATGCACCTGAAAATCGCATTCACACTCAATTTGGTGGCAATTCGTAGCTGTTCCCTTAGCAGAAGTGTTACATTTCATTTTCTAAAACACGAAAACTCACCTTAGTCGTGTTGCCTGTAAATTTCTTAGCATGAAACACCAATTTGCACTACATTTCTATTTCATTTTGACCACTCTGTCTAAAAGCTTTTTTGGATGGTGTCAGGATAGAAAATTTGGAAAGAAAATAGGCAAAACAAACACAAACCCAGACGACATTTAAGAAATTGCCAATCAAGCAACCTGAATGTTGCTGACTGAATACACCTGAATATCCCATTCACACTCAATTTGGCGGCAACTCATAGCTGTTCCCTTGGCAAAAGGGTTACATTTCATTTTCCAAAACACAAAAACTCACCTTGGTCCTGTTGCATGTTAATTTCTAAAAATGAAACACCAATTTGCTGTTTTCTTTATTTCATTATGGATACTCTGGCTAAACTTATTCTTGTAAGGTGTAAGAATACAAAATTAGAAAAGGAAGAAGGCAAAAACAAATGCAAACCAAGAACACATTTAGCATATTGCCAATCGGGAAACCTCAATGTTGCTGACTGAATACACATGAAAATCCCATTCACACACAATTTGCAGGCAATTTGTAGCTGTCCCCTCGGCAAAGGGGAAAGATTTCATTTTCCAAAACACAAAAACTAACCTTGGTCCAGTTGCCTGTTAATTTCTAAGCATGGGACGCCCATTTGCTGTTTTTTTATTTCATTAAGGATACTCTAGCTAAACTTTTATTGTATGATGAAAGAATACAAAATTAGAAAAGGAAGAAGGCAAAATAAATGGAATGCTCAAACACATTTAAGAAATTTCCAATCAAGAAACCTGAATGCTGCTGACTGAATACACCTGAAAATCCCATTCACACTCAATTTGGAGGCAATTCGTAGCTGTCCCCTTGGCAAAAGGGTTACATTTCATTTTCCAAAGCACAGAAACACACCATGGTCCTGTTGCCTGCTAATTTCTAGAATTAAACAGCAAATTGCAGTTTTTTTTATTCCATTATGGATATTCTGGCTAAACTTTTTATTGTATGGGGTAAGAATACAAAATTAGAAAAGGAAAAAGGCAAAACAACCGCAAACCCAGAACACATTTAGCAAATTGCCAAACAAGAAACCTGAATGCTGCTGACTGAATACACCTGAAAATCCCATTCACACTCAATTTGGAGGCAATTCGTAGCTGTTCCCTTGCCAAAAGGGTAACATTTCATTTTCCAAAACACAAAAATTAACCTTGGTCCTGTTGCATGTTAATTTCTAAAAATGAAACCACAATTTGCTGTTTTCTTTATTTCATTATGGATACTCTGGCTAACCTTTTTGTTGTATGGTGTAAGAATACAAAATTAGAAAAGGAAGAAGGTAAAATAAATGCAAACCAAGAACATATTTATCAAATTGCCAATCAGGAAACCTGAATGTTGCTGACTGAATACACCTGAAAATCCCATTCACACTCAATTTGGAGGCAATTCGTAGCTGTGCCCTCGGCAAAAGGGAAAGATTTCATTTTCCAAAACATGAAAACTCACTTGTCGTGTTGCCTGTAGATTTCTTAGCATGAAACGCCAATTTGCACTGTATTTTTATTTCATTTTGACCACTCTGTCTAAAGGCTTTTTTGGATGGTGTCAGGATATAAAATTTGGAAAGAAAAAAGGCAAAACAAACTCAAACCCAGACGACATTTAAGAAATTGCCAATCAAGAAACCTGAATGCTGCTGACTGAATACACCGGAAAATCCCATTCACACTCAATTTGGCGGCAATTCGTAGCTGTTCCCTTGGCAAAAGAGTTACATTTCATTTTCTAAAACACGAAAACTCACCTTAGTCCTGTTGCCTTCTATTTTCCAAGAATTAAATGGCAATTTGCA
Organism: Sylvilagus floridanus; assembly: GCA_949820135.1. Taxonomy (NCBI): domain Eukaryota; kingdom Metazoa; phylum Chordata; class Mammalia; order Lagomorpha; family Leporidae; genus Sylvilagus; species Sylvilagus floridanus. The sequence goes on along the minus strand of OX463227.1, from coordinate 163,326,975 downwards.
GTTTTTTTAATTTCATTATGGATATTCTGGCTAAACTTTTATTGTATGGTGTAAGAATACAAAATTAGAAAAGGAAGAAGGCAAAACAAACGCAAACCCAGAAGACATTAAGTAAATTGCCAATTAAGAAACCTGAATGCTGCTGACTGAATACACCTGAAAATCCCATTCACACTCAATTTGGAGGCAATTCGTAGCTGTCCCCTCGGCAAAAGGGTTACATTTCATTTTCCAAAACACAAAATTCACCTTGGTCGGGTAGCCTGTTAATTTCTCAGCATGGAACGCAAATTTGCTGGTTTTTTTTTTTTTATTTCATTAAGGATACTCTGGCTAAAATTTTATTGTATGGTGTATGAATACAAAATTAGAAAAGGAAGAAGGAAAAACAAATGAAATGCTCGAACACATTTAAGAAATTGCCAATCAAGCAACCTGAATGCTGCTGACTGAATACACCTGAAAATCCCATTCACATTCAATTTGGCGGCAATTCGTAGCTGTTCCCTTGGCAAAAGGGTTACATTTCATTTTCTAAAACACGAAAACTCACCTTAGTCCTGCTGCCTTCTATTTTCCAAGAATTAAATGGCAATTTGCAGTTTTTTTAATTTCATTATGGATATTCTGGCTAAACTTTTATTGTATGGTGTAAGAATACAAAATTAAAAAGGAAGAAGGCAAAACAAACGCAAACCCAGAACACATTTAGCAAATTGCCAATCAAGAAACCTGAATGCTGCTGACTGAATGCACCTGAAAATCGCATTCACACTCAATTTGGTGGCAATTCGTAGCTGTTCCCTTAGCAAAAGTGTTACATTTCATTTTCTAAAACACGAAAACTCACCTTAGTCGTGTTGCCTGTAAATTTCTTAGCATGAAACACCAATTTGCACTACATTTCTATTTCATTTTGACCACTCTGTCTAAAGGCATTTTGGATGGTGTCAGGATAGAAAATTTGGAAAGAAAATAGGCAAAACAAACACAAACCCAGACGACATTTAAGAAATTGCCAATCAAGCAACCTGAATGCTGCTGACTGAATACACCTGAATATCCCATTCACACTCAATTTGGCGGCAACTCATAGCTGTTCCCTTGGCAAAAGGGTTACATTTCATTTTCCAAAACAGAAAAACTCACCTTGGTCCTGTTGCATGTTAATTTCTAAAAATGAAACACCAATTTGCTGTTTTCTTTATTTCATTATGGATACTCTGGCTAAACTTATTCTTGTATGGTGTAAGAATACAAAATTAGAAAAGGAAGAAGGCAAAAACAAATGCAAACCAAGAACACATTTAGCATATTGCCAATCGGGAAACCTCAATGTTGCTGACTGAATACACATGAAAATCCCATTCACACACAATTTGCAGGCAATTTGTAGCTGTCCCCTCGGCAAAGGGGAAAGATTTCATTTTCCAAAACACAAAAACTAACCTTGGTCCAGTTGCCTGTTAATTTCTAAGCATGGGATGCCCATTTGCTGTTTTTTTATTTCATTAAGGATACTCTAGCTAAACTTTTATTGTATGGTGAAAGAATACAAAATCAGAAAAGGAAGAAGGCAAAATAAATGGAATGCTCAAACACATTTAAGAAATTTCCAATCAAGAAACCTGAATGCTGCTGACTGAATACACCTGAAAATCCCATTCACACTCAATTTGGAGGCAATTCGTAGCTGTCCCCTCGGCAAAAGGGTTACATTTCATTTTCCAAAGCACAGAAACACACCATGGTCCTGTTGCCTGCTAATTTCTAGAATTAAACAGCAATTTGCAGTTTTTTTTATTCCATTATGGATATTCTGGCTAAACTTTTTATTGTATGGGGAAAGAATACAAAATTAGAAAAGGAAAAAGGCAAAACAACCGCAAACCCAGAGCACATTTAGCAAATTGCCAAACAAGAAACCTGAATGCTGCTGACTGAATACACCTGAAAATCCCATTCACACTCAATTTGGAGGCAATTCGTAGCTGTTCCCTTGCCAAAAGGGTAACATTTCATTTTCCAAAACACAAAAATTAACCTTGGTCCTGTTGCATGTTAATTTCTAAAAATGAAACCACAATTTGCTGTTTTCTTTATTTCATTATGGAAACTCTGGCTAACCTTTTTGTTGTATGGTGTAAGAATACAAAATTAGAAAAGGAAGAAGGTAAAATAAATGCAAACCAAGAACATATTTATCAAATTGCCAATCAGGAAACCTGAATGTTGCTGACTGAATACACCTGAAAATCCCATTCACACTCAATTTGGAGGCAATTCGTAGCTGTGCCCTCGGCAAAAGGGAAAGATTTCATTTTCCAAAACATGAAAACTCACTTGTCGTGTTGCCTGAAGATTTCTTAGCATGAAACGCCAATTTGCACTGTATTTTTATTTCATTTTGACCACTCTGTCTAAAGGCTTTTTTGGATGGTGTCAGGATATAAAATTTGGAAAGAAAAAAGGCAAAACAAACTCAAACCCAGACGACATTTAAGAAATTGCCAATCAAGAAACCTGAATGCTGCTGACTGAATACACCGGAAAATCCCATTCACACTCAATTTGGCGGCAATTCGTAGCTGTTCCCTTGGCAAAAGGGTTACATTTCATTTTCTAAAACACGAAAACTCACCTTAGTCCTGTTGCCTTCTATTTTCCAAGAATTAAATGGCAATTTGCAGTTTTTTTAATTTCATTATGGATATTCTGGCTAAACTTTTATTGTATGGGGTAAGAATACAAAATTAGAAAAGGAAGAAGGCAAAACAAACGCAAACCCAGAAGACATTAAGTAAATTGCCAATTAAGAAACCTGAATGCTGCTGACTGAATACACCTGAAAATCCCATTCACACTCAATTTGGAGGCAATTCGTAGCTGTCCCCTCGGCAAAAGGGTTACATTTCATTTTCCAAAACACAAAATTCACCTTGGTCGGGTAGCCTGTTAATTTCTCAGCATGGAACGCAAATTTGCTGGTTTTTTTTTTTTTATTTCATTAAGGATACTCTGGCTAAAATTTTATTGTATGGTGTATGAATACAAAATTAGAAAAGGAAGAAGGAAAAACAAATGAAATGCTCGAACACATTTAAGAAATTGCCAATCAAGCAACCTGAATGCTGCTGACTGAATACACCTGAAAATCCCATTCACATTCAATTTGGCGGCAATTCGTAGCTGTTCCCTTGGCAAAAGGGTTACATTTCATTTTCTAAAACACGAAAACTCACCTTAGTCCTGCTGCCTTCTATTTTCCAAGAATTAAATGGCAATTTGCAGTTTTTTTAATTTCATTATGGATATTCTGGCTAAACTTTTATTGTATGGTGTAAGAATACAAAATTAAAAAGGAAGAAGGCAAAACAAACGCAAACCCAGAACACATTTAGCAAATTGCCAATCAAGAAACCTGAATGCTGCTGACTGAATGCACCTGAAAATCGCATTCACTCTCAATTTGGTGGCAATTCGTAGCTGTTCCCTTAGCAAAAGTGTTACATTTCATTTTCTAAAACACGAAAACTCACCTTAGTCGTGTTGCCTGTAAATTTCTTAGCATGAAACACCAATTTGCACTACATTTCTATTTCATTTTGACCACTCTGTCTAAAGGCATTTTGGATGGTGTCAGGATAGAAAATTTGGAAAGAAAATAGGCAAAACAAACACAAACCCAGACGACATTTAAGAAATTGCCAATCAAGCAACCTGAATGCTGCTGACTGAATACACCTGAATATCCCATTCACACTCAATTTGGCGGCAACTCATAGCTGTTCCCTTGGCAAAAGGGTTACATTTCATTTTCCAAAACAGAAAAACTCACCTTGGTCCTGTTGCATGTTAATTTCTAAAAATGAAACACCAATTTGCTGTTTTCTTTATTTCATTATGGATACTCTGGCTAAACTTATTCTTGTATGGTGTAAGAATACAAAATTAGAAAAGGAAGAAGGCAAAAACAAATGCAAACCAAGAACACATTTAGCATATTGCCAATCGGGAAACCTCAATGTTGCTGACTGAATACACATGAAAATCCCATTCACACACAATTTGCAGGCAATTTGTAGCTGTCCCCTCGGCAAAGGGGAAAGATTTCATTTTCCAAAACACAAAAACTAACCTTGGTCCAGTTGCCTGTTAATTTCTAAGCATGGGACGCCCATTTGCTGTTTTTTTATTTCATTAAGGATACTCTAGCTAAACTTTTATTGTATGGTGAAAGAATACAAAATCAGAAAAGGAAGAAGGCAAAATAAATGGAATGCTCAAACACATTTAAGAAATTTCCAATCAAGAAACCTGAATGCTGCTGACTGAATACACCTGAAAATCCCATTCACACTCAATTTGGAGGCAATTCGTAGCTGTCCCCTCGGCAAAAGGGTTACATTTCATTTTCCAAAGCACAGAAACACACCATGGTCCTGTTGCCTGCTAATTTCTAGAATTAAACAGCAATTTGCAGTTTTTTTTATTCCATTATGGATATTCTGGCTAAACTTTTTATTGTATGGGGAAAGAATACAAAATTAGAAAAGGAAAAAGGCAAAACAACCGCAAACCCAGAGCACATTTAGCAAATTGCCAAACAAGAAACCTGAATGTTGCTGACTGAATACACCTGAAAATCCCATTCACACTCAATTTGGAGGCAATTCGTAGCTGTTCCCTTGCCAAAAGGGTTACATTTCATTTTCCAAAACACAAAAATTAACCTTGGTCCTGTTGCATGTTAATTTCTAAAAATGAAGCACCAATTTGCTGTTTTCTTTATTTCATTATGGATACTCTGGCTAACCTTTTTGTTGTATGTTGTAAGAATACAAAATTAGAAAAGGAAGAAGGTAAAATAAATGCAAACCAAGAACATATTTATCAAATTGCCAATCAGGAAACCTGAATGTTGCTGACTGAATACACCTGAAAATCCCATTCACACTCAATTTGGAGGCAATTCGTAGCTGTGCCCTCGGCAAAAGGGAAAGATTTCATTTTCCAAAACATGAAAACTCACTTGTCGTGTTGCCTGTAGATTTCTTAGCATGAAACGCCAATTTGCACTGTATTTTTATTTCATTTTGACCACTCTGTCTAAAGGCTTTTTTGGATGGTGTCAGGATATAAAATTTGGAAAGAAAAAAGGCAAAACAAACTCAAACCCAGACGACATTTAAGAAATTGCCAATCAAGAAACCTGAATGCTGCTGACTGAATACACCGGAAAATCCCATTCACACTCAATTTGGCGGCAATTCGTAGCTGTTCCCTTGGCAAAAGGGTTACATTTCATTTTCTAAAACACGAAAACTCACCTTAGTCCTGTTGCCTTCTATTTTCCAAGAATTAAATGGCAATTTGCAGTTTTTTTAATTTCATTATGGATATTCTGGCTAAACTTTTATTGTATGGGGTAAGAATACAAAATTAGAAAAGGAAGAAGGCAAAACAAACGCAAACCCAGAAGACATTAAGTAAATTGCCAATTAAGAAACCTGAATGCTGCTGACTGAATACACCTGAAAATCCCATTCACACTCAATTTGGAGGCAATTCGTAGCTGTCCCCTCGGCAAAAGGGTTACATTTCATTTTCCAAAACACAAAATTCACCTTGGTCGGGTAGCCTGTTAATTTCTCAGCATGGAACGCAAATTTGCTGGTTTTTTTTTTTTTTATTTCATTAAGGATACTCTGGCTAAAATTTTATTGTATGGTGTATGAATACAAAATTAGAAAAGGAAGAAGGAAAAACAAATGAAATGCTCGAACACATTTAAGAAATTGCCAATCAAGCAACCTGAATGCTGCTGACTGAATACACCTGAAAATCCCATTCACATTCAATTTGGCGGCAATTCGTAGCTGTTCCCTTGGCAAAAGGGTTACATTTCATTTTCTAAAACACGAAAACTCACCTTAGTCCTGCTGCCTTCTATTTTCCAAGAATTAAATGGCAATTTGCAGTTTTTTTAATTTCATTATGGATATTCTGGCTAAACTTTTATTGTATGGTGTAAGAATACAAAATTAAAAAGGAAGAAGGCAAAACAAACGCAAACCCAGAACACATTTAGCAAATTGCCAATCAAGAAACCTGAATGCTGCTGACTGAATGCACCTGAAAATCGCATTCACACTCAATTTGGTGGCAATTCGTAGCTGTTCCCTTAGCAAAAGTGTTACATTTCATTTTCTAAAACACGAAAACTCACCTTAGTCGTGTTGCCTGTAAATTTCTTAGCATGAAACACCAATTTGCACTACATTTCTATTTCATTTTGACCACTCTGTCTAAAGGCATTTTGGATGGTGTCAGGATAGAAAATTTGGAAAGAAAATAGGCAAAACAAACACAAACCCAGACGACATTTAAGAAATTGCCAATCAAGCAACCTGAATGCTGCTGACTGAATACACCTGAATATCCCATTCACACTCAATTTGGCGGCAACTCATAGCTGTTCCCTTGGCAAAAGGGTTACATTTCATTTTCCAAAACAGAAAAACTCACCTTGGTCCTGTTGCATGTTAATTTCTAAAAATGAAACACCAATTTGCTGTTTTCTTTATTTCATTATGGATACTCTGGCTAAACTTATTCTTGTATGGTGTAAGAATACAAAATTAGAAAAGGAAGAAGGCAAAAACAAATGCAAACCAAGAACACATTTAGCATATTGCCAATCGGGAAACCTCAATGTTGCTGACTGAATACACATGAAAATCCCATTCACACACAATTTGCAGGCAATTTGTAGCTGTCCCCTCGGCAAAGGGGAAAGATTTCATTTTCCAAAACACAAAAACTAACCTTGGTCCAGTTGCCTGTTAATTTCTAAGCATGGGACGCCCATTTGCTGTTTTTTTATTTCATTAAGGATACTCTAGCTAAACTTTTATTGTATGGTGAAAGAATACAAAATCAGAAAAGGAAGAAGGCAAAATAAATGGAATGCTCAAACACATTTAAGAAATTTCCAATCAAGAAACCTGAATGCTGCTGACTGAATACACCTGAAAATCCCATTCACACTCAATTTGGAGGCAATTCGTAGCTGTCCCCTCGGCAAAAGGGTTACATTTCATTTTCCAAAGCACAGAAACACACCATGGTCCTGTTGCCTGCTAATTTCTAGAATTAAACAGCAATTTGCAGTTTTTTTTATTCCATTATGGATATTCTGGCTAAACTTTTTATTGTATGGGGAAAGAATACAAAATTAGAAAAGGAAAAAGGCAAAACAACCGCAAACCCAGAGCACATTTAGCAAATTGCCAAACAAGAAACCTGAATGTTGCTGACTGAATACACCTGAAAATCCCATTCACACTCAATTTGGAAGCAATTCGTAGCTGTTCCCTTGCCAAAAGGGTTACATTTCATTTTCCAAAACACAAAAATTAACCTTGGTCCTGTTGCATGTTAATTTCTAAAAATGAAGCACCAATTTGCTGTTTTCTTTATTTCATTATGGATACTCTGGCTAACCTTTTTGTTGTATGTTGTAAGAATACAAAATTAGAAAAGGAAGAAGGTAAAATAAATGCAAACCAAGAACATATTTATCAAATTGCCAATCAGGAAACCTGAATGTTGCTGACTGAATACACCTGAAAATCCCATTCACACTCAATTTGGAGGCAATTCGTAGCTGTGCCCTCGGCAAAAGGGAAAGATTTCATTTTCCAAAACATGAAAACTCACTTGTCGTGTTGCCTGAAGATTTCTTAGCATGAAACGCCAATTTGCACTGTATTTTTATTTCATTTTGACCACTCTGTCTAAAGGCTTTTTTGGATGGTGTCAGGATATAAAATTTGGAAAGAAAAAAGGCAAAACAAACTCAAACCCAGACGACATTTAAGAAATTGCCAATCAAGAAACCTGAATGCTGCTGACTGAATACACCGGAAAATCCCATTCACACTCAATTTGGCGGCAATTCGTAGCTGTTCCCTTGGCAAAAGGGTTACATTTCATTTTCTAAAACACGAAAACTCACCTTAGTCCTGTTGCCTTCTATTTTCCAAGAATTAAATGGCAATTTGCAGTTTTTTTAATTTCAATATGGATATTCTGGCTAAACTTTTATTGTATGGTGTAAGAATACAAAATTAGAAAAGGAAGAAGGCAAAACAAACGCAAACCCAGAACACATTTAGCAAATTGCCAATCAGGAAACCTGAATGCTGCTGACTGAATACACCTGAAAATCCCATTCATAGTCAATTTGGAGGCAATTCGTAGCTGTCCCCTTGGCAAAAGTGTTACATTTCATTTTCTAAACCACGAAAACTCACCTTAGTCGTGTTGCCTGTAGATTTCTTAGCATGAAACGCCAATTTGCACTGTATTTTTATTTCATTTTGACCACTCTGTCTAAAGGCTTTTTTGGATGGTGTCAGGATATAAAATTTGGAAAAAAGAAGACGAAACAAACGCAAACCCAGACGACATTTAAGAAATTGCCAATCAAGAAACCTGAATGCTGCTGACTGAATACACCTGAAAATCCCATTCACACTCAATTTGGAGGCAACTCGTAGCTGTCCCCTTGGCAAAAGGGTTACATGTCATTTTCCAAAGCACAAAAGCACACCTTGGTCCTGTTGCCTGCTAATTTCTAAGAATGAAACGGCAATTTGCAGTTTTTTTTTATTTCATTATAGATATTCTGGCTAACATTTTATTGTATGGTGAAAGAATACAAAATTAGAAAAGGAAGAAGGCAAAACAAATGCAAACCAAGAACACATTTAGCAAATTGCCAATCAGGAAACCTGAATGTTGCTGACTCAATACACCTGAAAACCCATTCACACTCAATTTGGTGGCAATTCGTAGCAGTGCCCTCGGCAAAAGGGAAAGATTTCATTTTCCAAAACAGTAAATCTCACCTTGGTCCAGTTGCCTGTTAATTTCTAAGCATGGAACGCCCATTTGTTTTTTTTTTTTTTTTCATTAATGATACTCTGGCTAAACTTTTATTGTATGGGGTAAGAATACAAAATTAGAAAAGGAAGTAGGCAAAACAAATGGAATGCCCAAACACATTTAAGAAATTGCCAATCAAGAAACCTGAATGCTGCTGACTGAATACACCTGAAAATCCCATTCACACTCAATTTGGAGGCAACTCGTAGCTGTCCCCTCAGCAAAAGGGTTACATTTCATTTTCCAAAGCAGAAAAACTCACCTTGGTCCTGTTGCCTGCTAATTTCTAAGAATGAAACGGCAATTTGCAGTTTTTTTTTATTTCATTATGGATATTCTGGCTAAACTTTTATTGTAGGGGTAAGAATACAAAATTAGAAAATGAAGAAGGCAAAGCAACCGCAAACCCAGAACACATTTAGCAAATTGCCAAACAAGAAACCTGAATGCTGCTGAATGAATACACCTGAAAATCCCATTCACACTCAATTTGGAAGTAATTCGTAGCAGTTCCCTTGGCAAAAGGGTTACATTTCATTTCCCAAAACACAAAAACTCACCTTGGTCCTGTTGCATGTTCATTTCTAAAAATGAAACACCAATTTGCTGTTTTCTTTATTTCATTATGGATTCTCTGGCTAAACTTTTTCTGGTAAGGTGTAAGAATACAAAATTAGAAAAGGAAGAAGGCAAAACAAATGCAAACCAAGAACACATTCAGCAAATTGCCAATCAGGAAACCTGAATGCTGCTGACTGAATACACCTGAAAATCCCATTCACACTCAATTTGGAGGCAACTCGTAGCTGTCCCCTCGGCAAAAGGGAAACATTTCATTTTCCAAAACACGAAAACTACCCTTAGTCGTGTTGCCTGTAGATTTCTAAGCATGAAACGCCAATTTGCAATGGATTTTTATTTCATTTTGACCACTCTGTCTAAAGGCTTTAGTGGATGGTCAGGATAGAAAATTTGGATAGAAAGAAAGAAAAACAAACACAAACCCAGAACACATTTACGAAATTGCCAATCAGGAAACCCGAATGCTGCTGACTGAACATACCTGTAAATCCAATTCACACTCAGTTTGGAGGCAATTCGTAGCAGTGCCCTCGGCAAAAGGGAAATCTTTCATTTTCCAAACCACAAAAACTCACCTTAGTCGTGCTGCCTGTAGATTTCTTAGCTTGAAACGCCAATTTGCTTTTTTTTTACATTTCACCACTCTGTCTAAACGCTTTTGTGGATGGTGTCAGGTCGTGTTGCCTGTAGATTTCTTAACATGAAACGCCCAGTTGCTGTTTCTTTTTATTTATTTCATTAAGGATACTCTGGCTGAAATTTTATTGTATGGTGTAAGAATACAAAATTAGAAAAGGAAGAAGGCAAAACAAATGGAATTCCCAAACACATTTAAGAAATTGCCAATCAAGAAACCTGAATGCTGCTGACTGAATACACCTGAAAATCCCATTCACACTCAATTTGGAGGCAACTCGTAGCTGTCCCCTCGGCAAAAGGGATACATTTCATTTTCCAAAGCACAAAATCACTCCTTGGTCCTGTTTCCTGCTAATTTCTAAGGATGAAATGGCAATTTGCAGTTTTTTTTTATTTCATTATGGATATTCTGACTAAACTTTTTATTGTATGGGGTAAGAATACAAAATTAGAAAAGGAAGAAGGCAAAGCAACCGCAAACCAGAACACATTTAGCAAATTGCCAAACAAGAAACCTGAATGCTGCTGACTGAATACACCTGAAGATCGCATTCACACTCAATTTGGCGGCAATTCGTAGCTGTGCCCTTGGCAAAAGGGTTACATTTCATTTTCCAAAACACAAAAACTCACCTAGGTCCTGTTGCATGTTAATTTCTAAAAATGAAACACCAATTTGCTGTTTTCTTTATTTCATTAAGGATTCTCTGGCTAAACATTTTATTGTAAGGTGTAAGAATACAAAATTAGAAAAGGAAGAAGGCAAAACAAATGCAAACCAAGAACACATTCAGCAAATGGCCCATCAGGAAACCTGAATGCTGCTGATTGAATAAACCTGAAAATCCCATTCACACTCAATTTGGAGGCAACTCGTAGCTGTCCCCTCGGCAAAAGTGAAACATTTCATTTTCCAAAACACGAAAACTACCCTTAGTCATGTTGCCTGTAGATTTCTTAGCATGAAACGCCAATTTGCAATGTATTTTTATTTCATTTTGACCACTCTGTCTAAAGGCTTTAGTGGATGGTCAGGATAGAAAATTTGGATAGAAAGAAAAAAAAAAAAAACCCAGAACACATTTACGAAATTGCCAATCGAGAAACCCGAATGCTGCTGACTGAACATACCTGTAAATCCAATTCACACTCAGTTTAGAGGCAATTCGTAGCAGTGCTCTCGGCAAAAGGGAAACATTTCATTTTCCAAAACACAAAAACTCACCTTGGTCCTGTTGCATGTTAATTTCTAAAAATGAAACACCAATTTGCTGTTTTCTTTATTTCATTATGGATTCTCTGGCTAAACTTTTTCTTGTATGGTGTAAGAATACAAAATTAGAAAAGGAAGAAGGCAAAACAAATGCAAACCAAGAACACATTTAGCAAATTACCAATCGGGAAACCTGAATGTTGTTGACTGAATACACCTGAAAATCCCATTCACACTCAATTTGGAGGCAACTCGTAGCTCTCCCCTCGGCAAAAGGGAAAGATTTCATTTTCCAAAACATGAAAACTCACTTGTCGTGTTGCCTGTAGATTTCTTAGCATGAAAGGCCAATTTGCACTGTATTTTTATTTCATTTTGACCACACTGTCTAAAGGCTTTTTTGGATGGTGTCAGGATAGAAAATTTCAAAAGAAAGAAGGCAAAAAAAACGAAAACCCAGACGACATTTAAGAAATTGCCAATCAAGAAACCTGAATGCTGCTGACTGAATACACCTGAAAATCCCATTCATACTCAATTTGGAGGCAATTCATAGCTGTCCCCTCGGCAAAAAGGGTTACATATCATTTTCCAAAGCACAAAAACACACCTTGGTCCTGTTGCCTGCTAATTTCTAAGAAAGAAACAGCAATTTGCAGTTTTTTCTATTTCATTATGGATATTCTGGCTAAACTTTTTATTGTATGGGGTAAGAATACAAAATTAGAAAAGGAAGAAGGCAAAACAAACGCAAACCCAGAGCACATTTAGCAAATTGCCAAACAAGAAACCTGAATGCTGCTGACTGAATGCACCTGAAAATCGCATTCACACTCAATTTGGCGGCAATTCATAGCTGTTTCTTGGCAAAAGGGTTACATTTCATTTTCCAAAACACAAAAACTCACCTTGGTCCTGTTGCATGCTAATTTCTTAAAATGAAACACCAATTTGCTGTTTTCTTTATTTCATTATGGATACTCTGGCTAAACTTTTTCTTGTAGGGTGTTACAATACAAAATGAGAAAAGGAAGAAGGCAAAACAAATGCAAACCAAGAACACATTTAGCAAATTGCCAATCAGGAAACCTGAATGTTGCTCACTGAATACACCTGAAAATCCCATTCACACTCAATTTGGAGGCAATTCGTAGATGTTCCCTCAGCAAAAGGGACAGATTTCATTTTCCAAAACACAAAAACTCACCTTGGTCCAGTTGCCTGTTAATTTCTAAGCATGGAATGCCATTTGCTGTTTCTTTTTTTTTATTTCATTATGGAAACTCTGGCTAAGCTTTTATTGTATGGGGTAAGAATACAAAATTTGAAAAGGAAGAAGGCAAAACAACCGCAAACCCAGAACACATTAGCAAATTGCCAAACAAGAAACCTGAATGCTACTGACTCAATACACCTGAAAATCCCAATCACACTCAATTTGGCGGCACTTCGTAACTGTTCCCTTGGCAAAAGGGTTACATTTCATTTTCCAGAACACAAAAACTCACCTTGGTGCTGTTGCATGTTAATTTCTAAAAATGAAACACCAATTTGCTGTTTTCTTTATTTCATTATGGATACTCTCGCTAACCTTTTTCTTGTATGGTGTAAGAATACAAAATTAGAAAAGGAAGAAGGCAAAACAAATGCAAACCAAGAACACATTTAGCAAATTGCCAATCAGGAAACCTGAATGTTGCTGACTCAATACACCTGAAAACCCATTCACACTCAATATGAGGCAATTCCTAGCTGTGCCCTCGGCAAAAGGGAAAGATTTCACTTTCCAAAACACTAAAACTCACCTGTCGTGTTGCCTGTAGATTTCTTAACATGAAACGCCCAGTTGCTGTTTCTTTTTTTTTATTTCATTAAGGATACTCTGGCTAAAATTTTCTTGTAAGGTGTAAGAATACAAAATTAGAAAAGGAAGAAGGCAAAACAAATGGAATTCCCAAACACATTTAAGAAATTGCCAATGAAGAAACCTGAATGCTGCTGACTGAATACACCTGAAAATCCCATTCACACTCAATTTGGAGGCAACTCGTAGCTGTCCCCTCGGCAAAAGGGATACATTTCATTTTCCAAAGCACAAAATCACTCCTTGGTCCTGTTGCCTGCTAATTTCTAAAAATGAAATGGCAATTTGCAGTTTTTTTTATTTCATTATGGATACTATGGCTAAACTTTTTTGTAAGGTGTAAGAATACAAAATTAGAAAAGGAAGAAGGCAAAACAAATGCAAACCAAGAACACATTCAGCAAATGGCCAATCAGGAAACCTGAATGCTGCTGACTGAATACACCTGAAAATCCCATTCACACTCAATTTGGAGGCAACTCGTAGCTGTCCCCTCGGCAAAAGTGAAACATTTCATTTTCCAAAACACGAAAACTACCCTTAGTCATGTTGCCTGTAGATTTCTTAGCATGAAACGCCCATTTGCTGTTTTTTTTTTTATTTCATTAAGGATTCTCTGGCTAAACTTTTATTGTATGGTGTAAGAATACAAAATTAGAAAAGGAAGAAGGCAAAACAAATGCAAACCAAGAACACATTTAGCAAATTGCCAATCAGGAAACCTGAATATTGCTGACTGAATACACCTGAAAATCCCATTCACACTCAATTTGGAGGCAATTCGTAGCTGTTCCCTCAGCAAAAGGGACAGATTTCATTTTCCAAAACACAAAAACTCACCTTGGTCCAGTTGCCTGTTAATTTCTAAGCATGGAACGCCATTTGCTGTTTCTTTTTTTTTATTTCATTATGGATACTCTGGCTAAACATTTTATTGTATGGGGTAAGAATACAAAATTAGAAAAGGAAAAAGGCAATGCAACCGCAAACCAAGAACACATTTAGCAAATTGCCAAACAAGAAACCTGAATGCTGCTGACTGAATAAACCTGAAAATCCCATTCACACTCAATTTGGCGGCACTTCGTAACTGTTCCCTTGGCAAAAGGGTTACATTTCATTTTAGAAAACACAAAAACTCACCTTGGTCCTGTTGCATGTTAATTTCTAAAAATGAAACACCAATTTGCTGTTTTCTTTATTTCATTATGGATTCTCTGGCTAAACTTTTTCTTGTATGGTGTAAGAATACAAAATTAGAAAAGGAAGAAGGCAAAACAAATGCAAACCAAGAACACTTTTAGCAAATTGCCAATCAGGAAACCTGAATGTTGCTGACTCAATACACCTGAAAACCCATTCACACTCAATTTGGAGGCAATTCGTAGCTGTGCCCTCGGCAAAAGGGAAAGATTTCATTTTCCAAAACACTAAAACTCACCTGTCGAGTTGCCTGTAGATTTCTTAACATGAAACACCCAGTTGTTGTTTCTTTTTTTTTATTTCATTAAGGATACTCTGGCTAAAATTTTATTGTATGGTGTAAGAATACAAAATTAGAAAAGGAAGAAGGCAAAACAAATGGAATTCCCAAACACATTTAAGAAATTGCCAATCAAGAAACCTGAATGCTGCTGACTGAATACACCTGAAAATCCCATTCACACTCAATTTGGAGGCAACTCGTAGCTGTCCCATCGGCAAAAGGGAAAGATTTCATTTTCCAAAACACGAAAACTACCCTTAGTCATGTTGCCTGTAGATTTCTTAGCATGAAACGCCAATTTGCACTGTATTTTTATTTCATTTTGACCACTCTGTCTAAAGGCTTTTTTGGATGGTGTCAGGATAGAAAATTTCAAAAGAAAGAAGGCAAAAGAAACGAAAACCCAGACGACATTTAAGAAATTGCCAATCAAGAAACCTGAATGCTGCTGACTGAATACACCTGAAAATCCCATTCATACTCAATTTGGAGGCAATTCATAGCTGTCCCCTCGGCAAAAAGGGTTACATATCATTTTCCAAAGCACAAAAACTCTTCTTGGTCCTGTTGCCTGCTAATTTCTAAGAAAGAAACAGCAATTTGCAGTTTTTTCTATTTCTTTATGGATATTCTGGCTAAACTTTTTATTGTATGGGGTAAGAATACAAAATTAGAAAAGGAAGAAGGCAAAACAAACGCAAACCCAGAGCACATTTAGCAAATTGCCAAACAAGAAACCTGAATGCTGCTGACTGAATGCACCTGAAAATCGCATTCACACTCAATTTGGCGGCAATTCATAGCTGTTTCTTGGCAAAAGGGTTACATTTCATTTTCCAAAACACAAAAACTCACCTTGGTCCTGTTGCATGCTAATTTCTTAAAATGAAACACCAATTTGCTGTTTTCTTTATTTCATTATGGATACTCTGGCTAAACTTTTTCTTGTAGGGTGTTACAATACAAAATGAGAAAAGGAAGAAGGCAAAACAAATGCAAACCAAGAACACATTTAGCAAATTGCCAATCAGGAAACCTGAATGTTGCTCACTGAATACACCTGAAAATCCCATTCACACTCAATTTGGAGGCAATTCGTAGATGTTCCCTCAGCAAAAGGGACAGATTTCATTTTCCAAAACACAAAAACTCACCTTGGTCCAGTTGCCTGTTAATTTCTAAGCATGGAATGCCATTTGCTGTTTCTTTTTTTTTATTTCATTATGGAAACTCTGGCTAAGCTTTTATTGTATGGGGTAAGAATACAAAATTAGAAAAGGAAGAAGGCAAAACAACCGCAAACCCAGAACACATTTAGCAAATTGCCAAACAAGAAACCTGAATGCTACTGACTCAATACACCTGAAAATCCCAATCACACTCAATTTGGCGGCACTTCGTAACTGTTCCCTTGGCAAAAGGGTTACATTTCATTTTCCAGAACACAAAAACTCACCTTGGTGCTGTTGCATGTTAATTTCTAAAAATGAAACACCAATTTGCTGTTTTCTTTATTTCATTATGGATACTCTCGCTAACCTTTTTCTTGTATGGTGTAAGAATACAAAATTAGAAAAGGAAGAAGGCAAAACAAATGCAAACCAAGAACACTTTTAGCAAATTGCCAATCAGGAAACCTGAATGTTGCTGACTCAATACACCTGAAAACCCATTCACACTCAATTTGGAGGCAATTCCTAGCTGTGCCCTCGGCAAAAGGGAAAGATTTCACTTTCCAAAACACTAAAACTCACCTGTCGTGTTGCCTGTAGATTTCTTAACATGAAACGCCCAGTTGCTGTTTCTTTTTTTTTATTTCATTAAGGATACTCTGGCTAAAATTTTCTTGTAAGGTGTAAGAATACAAAATTAGAAAAGGAAGAAGGCAAGCAAATGGAA
Organism: Sylvilagus floridanus; assembly: GCA_949820135.1. Taxonomy (NCBI): domain Eukaryota; kingdom Metazoa; phylum Chordata; class Mammalia; order Lagomorpha; family Leporidae; genus Sylvilagus; species Sylvilagus floridanus. The sequence continues at coordinate 163,310,340 of OX463227.1, read as the reverse complement.
TGCCCAAACACATTTAAGAAATTGCCAATGAAGAAACCTGAATGCTGCTGACTGAATACACCTGAAAATCCCATTCACACTCAATTTGGAGGCAACTCGTAGCTGTCCCCTCGGCAAAAGGGATACATTTCATTTTCCAAAGCACAAAATCACTCCTTGGTCCTGTTGCCTGCTAATTTCTAAAAATTAAATGGCAATTTGCAGTTTTTTTTATTTCATTATGGATACTCTGGCTAAACTTTTTTGTAAGGTGTAAGAATACAAAATTAGAAAAGGAAGAAGGCAAAACAAATGCAAACCAAGAACACATTCAGCAAATTGCCAATCAGGAAACCTGAATGCTGCTGACTGAATACACCTGAAAATCCCATTCACACTCAATTTGGAGGCAACTCGTAGCTGTCCCCTCGGCAAAAGTGAAACATTTCATTTTCCAAAACACGAAAACTACCCTTAGTCATGTTGCCTGTAGATTTCTTAGCATGAAACGCCCTTTTGCTGTTTTTTTTTTTTTTTTCATTAAGGAGTCTCTGGTTAAACTTTTATTGTATGGTGTAAGAATACAAAATTAGAAAAGGAAGAAGGCAAAACAAATGCAAACCAAGAACACATTTAGCAAATTGCCAATTCGGAAACCTGAATGTTGCTGACTGAATACACCTGAAAATCCCATTCACACTCAATTTGGAGGCAATTCGTAGCTGTTCCCTCAGCAAAAGGGACAGATTTCATTTTCCAAAACACAAAAACTCACCTTGGTCCAGTTGCCTGTTAATTTCTAAGCATGGAATGCCATTTGCTGTTTCTTTTTTTTTATTTCATTATGGATACTCTGGCTAAGCTTTTATTGTATGGGGTAATAATACAAAATTAGAAAAGAAGAAGGCAAAACAACCGCAAACCCAGAACACATTTAGCAAATTGCCAAACAAGAAACCTGAATGCTGCTGACTGAATACACCTGAAAATCCCATTCAGACTCAATTTGGAGGCAACTCGTAGCTGTCCCCTCGGCAAAAGGGTTACATTTCATTTTCCAAAGCACAAAAACACACCTTGGTCCTTTTGCCTGCTAATTTCTAAGAATGACACGGCAATTTGCAGTTTTTTTTAATTTCATTATGGATATTCTGGCTAAACATTTTATTGTATGGGGTAAGAATACAAAATTAGAAAAGGAAGAAGGCAATGCAACCGCAAACCAAGAACACATTTAGCAAATTTCCAAACAAGAAACCTGAATGCTGCTGACTCAATACACATGAAAATCCCATTCACACTCAATTTGGCGGCACTTCGTAACTGTTCCCTTGGCAAAAGGGTTACATTTCATTTTCCAAAACACAAAAACTCACCTTGGTCCTGTTGCATGTTAATTTCTAAAAATGAAACACCAAATTGCTGTTTTCTTTATTTCATTATGGATACTCTGGCTAAACTTTTTCTTGTAGGGTGTTAGAATACAAAATGAGAAAAGGAAGAAGGCAAAACAAATGCAAACCAAGAACACATTTAGCAAATTGCCAATCAGGAAACCTGAATGTTGCTGACTCAATACACCTGAAAACCCATTCACACTCAATATGAGGCAATTCCTAGCTGTGCCCTCGGCAAAAGGGAAAGATTTCACTTTCCAAAACACTAAAACTCACCTGTCGTGTTGCCTGTAGATTTCTTAACATGAAACGCCCAGTTGCTGTTTCTTTTTTTTTATTTCATTAAGGATACTCTGGCTAAAATTTTCTTGTAAGGTGTAAGAATACAAAATTAGAAAAGGAAGAAGGCAAAACAAATGGAATTCCCAAACACATTTAAGAAATTGCCAATGAAGAAACCTGAATGCTGCTGACTGAATACACCTGAAAATCCCATTCACACTCAATTTGGAGGCAACTCGTAGCTGTCCCCTCGGCAAAAGGGATACATTTCATTTTCCAAAGCACAAAATCACTCCTTGGTCCTGTTGCCTGCTAATTTCTAAAAATGAAATGGCAATTTGCAGTTTTTTTTATTTCATTATGGATACTCTGGCTAAACTTTTTTGTAAGGTGTAAGAATACAAAATTAGAAAAGGAAGAAGGCAAAACAAATGCAAACCAAGAACACATTCAGCAAATGGCCAATCAGGAAACCTGAATGCTGCTGACTGAATACACCTGAAAATCCCATTCACACTCAATTTGGAGGCAACTCGTAGCTGTCCCCTCGGCAAAAGTGAAACATTTCATTTTCCAAAACACGAAAACTACCCTTAGTCATGTTGCCTGTAGATTTCTTAGCATGAAACGCCCATTTGCTGTTTTTTTTTTTATTTCATTAAGGATTCTCTGGCTAAACTTTTATTGTATGGTGTAAGAATACAAAATTAGAAAAGGAAGAAGGCAAAACAAATGCAAACCAAGAACACATTTAGCAAATTGCCAATCAGGAAACCTGAATATTGCTGACTGAATACACCTGAAAATCCCATTCACACTCAATTTGGAGGCAATTCGTAGCTGTTCCCTCAGCAAAAGGGACAGATTTCATTTTCCAAAACACAAAAACTCACCTTGGTCCAGTTGCCTGTTAATTTCTAAGCATGGAACGCCATTTGCTGTTTCTTTTTTTTTATTTCATTATGGATACTCTGGCTAAACATTTTATTGTATGGGGTAAGAATACAAAATTAGAAAAGGAAAAAGGCAATGCAACCGCAAACCAAGAACACATTTAGCAAATTGCCAAACAAGAAACCTGAATGCTGCTGACTGAATAAACCTGAAAATCCCATTCACACTCAATTTGGCGGCACTTCGTAACTGTTCCCTTGGCAAAAGGGTTACATTTCATTTTCCAAAACACAAAAACTCACCTTGGTCCTGTTGCATGTTAATTTCTAAAAATGAAACACCAATTTGCTGTTTTCTTTATTTCATTATGGATTCTCTGGCTAAACTTTTTCTTGTATGGTGTAAGAATACAAAATTAGAAAAGGAAGAAGGCAAAACAAATGCAAACCAAGAACACTTTTAGCAAATTGCCAATCAGGAAACCTGAATGTTGCTGACTCAATACACCTGAAAACCCATTCACACTCAATTTGGAGGCAATTCGTAGCTGTGCCCTCGGCAAAAGGGAAAGATTTCATTTTCCAAAACACTAAAACTCACCTGTCGAGTTGCCTGTAGATTTCTTAACATGAAACACCCAGTTGTTGTTTCTTTTTTTTTATTTCATTAAGGATACTCTGGCTAAAATTTTATTGTATGGTGTAAGAATACAAAATTAGAAAAGGAAGAAGGCAAAACAAATGGAATTCCCAAACACATTTAAGAAATTGCCAATCAAGAAACCTGAATGCTGCTGACTGAATACACCTGAAAATCCCATTCACACTCAATTTGGAGGCAACTCGTAGCTGTCCCATCGGCAAAAGGGAAAGATTTCATTTTCCAAAACACGAAAACTACCCTTAGTCATGTTGCCTGTAGATTTCTTAGCATGAAACGCCAATTTGCACTGTATTTTTATTTCATTTTGACCACTCTGTCTAAAGGCTTTTTTGGATGGTGTCAGGATAGAAAATTTCAAAAGAAAGAAGGCAAAAGAAACGAAAACCCAGACGACATTTAAGAAATTGCCAATCAAGAAACCTGAATGCTGCTGACTGAATACACCTGAAAATCCCATTCATACTCAATTTGGAGGCAATTCATAGCTGTCCCCTCGGCAAAAAGGGTTACATATCATTTTCCAAAGCACAAAAACTCTTCTTGGTCCTGTTGCCTGCTAATTTCTAAGAAAGAAACAGCAATTTGCAGTTTTTTCTATTTCTTTATGGATATTCTGGCTAAACTTTTTATTGTATGGGGTAAGAATACAAAATTAGAAAAGGAAGAAGGCAAAACAAACGCAAACCCAGAGCACATTTAGCAAATTGCCAAACAAGAAACCTGAATGCTGCTGACTGAATGCACCTGAAAATCGCATTCACACTCAATTTGGCGGCAATTCATAGCTGTTTCTTGGCAAAAGGGTTACATTTCATTTTCCAAAACACAAAAACTCACCTTGGTCCTGTTGCATGCTAATTTCTTAAAATGAAACACCAATTTGCTGTTTTCTTTATTTCATTATGGATACTCTGGCTAAACTTTTTCTTGTAGGGTGTTACAATACAAAATGAGAAAAGGAAGAAGGCAAAACAAATGCAAACCAAGAACACATTTAGCAAATTGCCAATCAGGAAACCTGAATGTTGCTCACTGAATACACCTGAAAATCCCATTCACACTCAATTTGGAGGCAATTCGTAGATGTTCCCTCAGCAAAAGGGACAGATTTCATTTTCCAAAACACAAAAACTCACCTTGGTCCAGTTGCCTGTTAATTTCTAAGCATGGAATGCCATTTGCTGTTTCTTTTTTTTTATTTCATTATGGAAACTCTGGCTAAGCTTTTATTGTATGGGGTAAGAATACAAAATTAGAAAAGGAAGAAGGCAAAACAACCGCAAACCCAGAACACATTTAGCAAATTGCCAAACAAGAAACCTGAATGCTACTGACTCAATACACCTGAAAATCCCAATCACACTCAATTTGGCGGCACTTCGTAACTGTTCCCTTGGCAAAAGGGTTACATTTCATTTTCCAGAACACAAAAACTCACCTTGGTGCTGTTGCATGTTAATTTCTAAAAATGAAACACCAATTTGCTGTTTTCTTTATTTCATTATGGATACTCTCGCTAACCTTTTTCTTGTATGGTGTAAGAATACAAAATTAGAAAAGGAAGAAGGCAAAACAAATGCAAACCAAGAACACTTTTAGCAAATTGCCAATCAGGAAACCTGAATGTTGCTGACTCAATACACCTGAAAACCCATTCACACTCAATTTGGAGGCAATTCCTAGCTGTGCCCTCGGCAAAAGGGAAAGATTTCACTTTCCAAAACACTAAAACTCACCTGTCGTGTTGCCTGTAGATTTCTTAACATGAAACGCCCAGTTGCTGTTTCTTTTTTTTTATTTCATTAAGGATACTCTGGCTAAAATTTTCTTGTAAGGTGTAAGAATACAAAATTAGAAAAGGAAGAAGGCAAGCAAATGGAATGCCCAAACACATTTAAGAAATTGCCAATGAAGAAACCTGAATGCTGCTGACTGAATACACCTGAAAATCCCATTCACACTCAATTTGGAGGCAACTCGTAGCTGTCCCCTCGGCAAAAGGGATACATTTCATTTTCCAAAGCACAAAATCACTCCTTGGTCCTGTTGCCTGCTAATTTCTAAAAATTAAATGGCAATTTGCAGTTTTTTTTATTTCATTATGGATACTCTGGCTAAACTTTTTTGTAAGGTGTAAGAATACAAAATTAGAAAAGGAAGAAGGCAAAACAAATGCAAACCAAGAACACATTCAGCAAATGGCCAATCAGGAAACCTGAATGCTGCTGACTGAATACACCTGAAAATCCCATTCACACTCAATTTGGAGGCAACTCGTAGCTGTCCCCTCGGCAAAAGTGAAACATTTCATTTTCCAAAACACGAAAACTACCCTTAGTCATGTTGCCTGTAGATTTCTTAGCATGAAACGCCCATTTGCTGTTTTTTTTTTTTATTTCATTAAGGATTCTCTGGCTAAACTTTTATTGTATGGTGTAAGAATACAAAATTAGAAAAGGAAGAAGGCAAAACAAATGCAAACCAAGAACACATTTAGCAAATTGCCAATCAGGAAACCTGAATATTGCTGACTGAATACACCTGAAAATCCCATTCACACTCAATTTGGAGGCAATTCGTAGCTGTTCCCTCAGCAAAAGGGACAGATTTCATTTTCCAAAACACAAAAACTCACCTTGGTCCAGTTGCCTGTTAATTTCTAAGCATGGAACGCCATTTGCTGTTTCTTTTTTTTTATTTCATTATGGATACTCTGGCTAAACATTTTATTGTATGGGGTAAGAATACAAAATTAGAAAAGGAAAAAGGCAATGCAACCGCAAACCAAGAACACATTTAGCAAATTGCCAAACAAGAAACCTGAATGCTGCTGACTGAATAAACCTGAAAATCCCATTCACACTCAATTTGGCGGCACTTCGTAACTGTTCCCTTGGCAAAAGGGTTACATTTCATTTTCCAAAACACAAAAACTCACCTTGGTCCTGTTGCATGTTAATTTCTAAAAATGAAACACCAATTTGCTGTTTTCTTTATTTCATTATGGATTCTCTGGCTAAACTTTTTCTTGTATGGTGTAAGAATACAAAATTAGAAAAGGAAGAAGGCAAAACAAATGCAAACCAAGAACACTTTTAGCAAATTGCCAATCAGGAAACCTGAATGTTGCTGACTCAATACACCTGAAAACCCATTCACACTCAATTTGGAGGCAATTCGTAGCTGTGCCCTCGGCAAAAGGGAAAGATTTCATTTTCCAAAACACTAAAACTCACCTGTCGAGTTGCCTGTAGATTTCTTAACATGAAACACCCAGTTGTTGTTTCTTTTTTTTTATTTCATTAAGGATACTCTGGCTAAAATTTTATTGTATGGTGTAAGAATACAAAATTAGAAAAGGAAGAAGGCAAAACAAATGGAATTCCCAAACACATTTAAGAAATTGCCAATCAAGAAACCTGAATGCTGCTGACTGAATACACCTGAAAATCCCATTCACACTCAATTTGGAGGCAACTCGTAGCTGTCCCATCGGCAAAAGGGAAAGATTTCATTTTCCAAAACACGAAAACTACCCTTAGTCATGTTGCCTGTAGATTTCTTAGCATGAAACGCCAATTTGCACTGTATTTTTATTTCATTTTGACCACTCTGTCTAAAGGCTTTTTTGGATGGTGTCAGGATAGAAAATTTCAAAAGAAAGAAGGCAAAAGAAACGAAAACCCAGACGACATTTAAGAAATTGCCAATCAAGAAACCTGAATGCTGCTGACTGAATACACCTGAAAATCCCATTCATACTCAATTTGGAGGCAATTCATAGCTGTCCCCTCGGCAAAAAGGGTTACATATCATTTTCCAAAGCACAAAAACTCTTCTTGGTCCTGTTGCCTGCTAATTTCTAAGAAAGAAACAGCAATTTGCAGTTTTTTCTATTTCTTTATGGATATTCTGGCTAAACTTTTTATTGTATGGGGTAAGAATACAAAATTAGAAAAGGAAGAAGGCAAAACAAACGCAAACCCAGAGCACATTTAGCAAATTGCCAAACAAGAAACCTGAATGCTGCTGACTGAATGCACCTGAAAATCGCATTCACACTCAATTTGGCGGCAATTCATAGCTGTTTCTTGGCAAAAGGGTTACATTTCATTTTCCAAAACACAAAAACTCACCTTGGTCCTGTTGCATGCTAATTTCTTAAAATGAAACACCAATTTGCTGTTTTCTTTATTTCATTATGGATACTCTGGCTAAACTTTTTCTTGTAGGGTGTTACAATACAAAATGAGAAAAGGAAGAAGGCAAAACAAATGCAAACCAAGAACACATTTAGCAAATTGCCAATCAGGAAACCTGAATGTTGCTCACTGAATACACCTGAAAATCCCATTCACACTCAATTTGGAGGCAATTCGTAGATGTTCCCTCAGCAAAAGGGACAGATTTCATTTTCCAAAACACAAAAACTCACCTTGGTCCAGTTGCCTGTTAATTTCTAAGCATGGAATGCCATTTGCTGTTTCTTTTTTTTTATTTCATTATGGAAACTCTGGCTAAGCTTTTATTGTATGGGGTAAGAATACAAAATTAGAAAAGGAAGAAGGCAAAACAACCGCAAACCCAGAACACATTTAGCAAATTGCCAAACAAGAAACCTGAATGCTACTGACTCAATACACCTGAAAATCCCAATCACACTCAATTTGGCGGCACTTCGTAACTGTTCCCTTGGCAAAAGGGTTACATTTCATTTTCCAGAACACAAAAACTCACCTTGGTGCTGTTGCATGTTAATTTCTAAAAATGAAACACCAATTTGCTGTTTTCTTTATTTCATTATGGATACTCTCGCTAACCTTTTTCTTGTATGGTGTAAGAATACAAAATTAGAAAAGGAAGAAGGCAAAACAAATGCAAACCAAGAACACTTTTAGCAAATTGCCAATCAGGAAACCTGAATGTTGCTGACTCAATACACCTGAAAACCCATTCACACTCAATTTGGAGGCAATTCCTAGCTGTGCCCTCGGCAAAAGGGAAAGATTTCACTTTCCAAAACACTAAAACTCACCTGTCGTGTTGCCTGTAGATTTCTTAACATGAAACGCCCAGTTGCTGTTTCTTTTTTTTTATTTCATTAAGGATACTCTGGCTAAAATTTTCTTGTAAGGTGTAAGAATACAAAATTAGAAAAGGAAGAAGGCAAGCAAATGGAATGCCCAAACACATTTAAGAAATTGCCAATGAAGAAACCTGAATGCTGCTGACTGAATACACCTGAAAATCCCATTCACACTCAATTTGGAGGCAACTCGTAGCTGTCCCCTCGGCAAAAGGGATACATTTCATTTTCCAAAGCACAAAATCACTCCTTGGTCCTGTTGCCTGCTAATTTCTAAAAATTAAATGGCAATTTGCAGTTTTTTTTATTTCATTATGGATACTCTGGCTAAACTTTTTTGTAAGGTGTAAGAATACAAAATTAGAAAAGGAAGAAGGCAAAACAAATGCAAACCAAGAACACATTCAGCAAATTGCCAATCAGGAAACCTGAATGCTGCTGACTGAATACACCTGAAAATCCCATTCACACTCAATTTGGAGGCAACTCGTAGCTGTCCCCTCGGCAAAAGTGAAACATTTCATTTTCCAAAACACGAAAACTACCCTTAGTCATGTTGCCTGTAGATTTCTTAGCATGAAACGCCCTTTTGCTGTTTTTTTTTTTTTTTCATTAAGGAGTCTCTGGTTAAACTTTTATTGTATGGTGTAAGAATACAAAATTAGAAAAGGAAGAAGGCAAAACAAATGCAAACCAAGAACACATTTAGCAAATTGCCAATTCGGAAACCTGAATGTTGCTGACTGAATACACCTGAAAATCCCATTCACACTCAATTTGGAGGCAATTCGTAGCTGTTCCCTCAGCAAAAGGGACAGATTTCATTTTCCAAAACACAAAAACTCACCTTGGTCCAGTTGCCTGTTAATTTCTAAGCATGGAATGCCATTTGCTGTTTCTTTTTTTTTATTTCATTATGGATACTCTGGCTAAGCTTTTATTGTATGGGGTAATAATACAAAATTAGAAAAGAAGAAGGCAAAACAACCGCAAACCCAGAACACATTTAGCAAATTGCCAAACAAGAAACCTGAATGCTGCTGACTGAATACACCTGAAAATCCCATTCAGACTCAATTTGGAGGCAACTCGTAGCTGTCCCCTCGGCAAAAGGGTTACATTTCATTTTCCAAAGCACAAAAACACACCTTGGTCCTTTTGCCTGCTAATTTCTAAGAATGACACGGCAATTTGCAGTTTTTTTTAATTTCATTATGGATATTCTGGCTAAACATTTTATTGTATGGGGTAAGAATACAAAATTAGAAAAGGAAGAAGGCAATGCAACCGCAAACCAAGAACACATTTAGCAAATTTCCAAACAAGAAACCTGAATGCTGCTGACTCAATACACATGAAAATCCCATTCACACTCAATTTGGCGGCACTTCGTAACTGTTCCCTTGGCAAAAGGGTTACATTTCATTTTCCAAAACACAAAAACTCACCTTGGTCCTGTTGCATGTTAATTTCTAAAAATGAAACACCAAATTGCTGTTTTCTTTATTTCATTATGGATACTCTGGCTAAACTTTTTCTTGTAGGGTGTTAGAATACAAAATGAGAAAAGGAAGAAGGCAAAACAAATGCAAACCAAGAACACATTTAGCAAATTGCCATTAAGGAAACCTGAATGTTGCTGACTGAATACACCTGAAAATCCCATTCACACTCAATTTGGAGGCAATTCGTAGCTGTTCCCTCAGCAAAAGGGACAGATTTCATTTTCCAAAACACAAAAACTCACCTTGGTCCAGTTGCCTGTTAATTTCTAAGCATGGAACGCCATTTGCTGTTTCTTTTTTTTTATTTCATTATGGATACTCTGGCTAAGCTTTTATTGTATGGGGTAAGAATACAAAATTAGAAAAGGAAGAAGGCAAAACAACCGCAAACCCAGAACACATTTAGCAAATTGCCAAACAAGAAACCTGAATGCTGCTGACTCAATACACCTGAAAATCCCATTCACACTCAATTTGGCGGCACTTCGTAACTGTTCCCTTGGCAAAAGGGTTACATTTCATTTTCCAAAACACAAAAACTCACCTTGGTGATGTTGCATGTTAATTTCTAAAAATGAAACACCAATTTGCTGTTTTCTTTATTTCATTATGGATACTCTCGCTAACCTTTTTCTTGTATGGTGTAAGAATACAAAATTAGAAAAGGAAGAAGGCAAAACAACCGCAAACCCAGAACACATTTAGCAAATTGCCAAACAAGAAACCTGAATGCTGCTGACTCAATACACCTGAAAATCCCATTCACACTCAATTTGGAGGCAATTCGTAGCTGTTCCCTCAGCAAAAGGGACAGATTTCATTTTCCAAAACACAAAAACTCACCTTGGTCCAGTTGCCTGTTAATTTCTAAGCATGGAACGCCATTTGCTGTTTCTTTTTTTTTATTTCATTATGGATACTCTGGCTAAGCTTTTATTGTATGGGGTAAGAATACAAAATTAGAAAAGGAAGAAGGCAAAACAACCGCAAACCCAGAACACATTTAGCAAATTGCCAAACAAGAAACCTGAATGCTGCTGACTCAATACACCTGAAAATCCCATTCACACTCAATTTGGCGGCACTTCGTAACTGTTCCCTTGGCAAAAGGGTTACATTTCATTTTCCAAAACACAAAAACTCACCTTGGTGATGTTGCATGTTAATTTCTAAAAATGAAACACCAATTTGCTGTTTTCTTTATTTCATTATGGATACTCTCGCTAACCTTTTTCTTGTATGGTGTAAGAATACAAAATTAGAAAAGGAAGAAGGCAAAACAACCGCAAACCCAGAACACATTTAGCAAATTGCCAAACAAGAAACCTGAATGCTGCTGACTCAATACACATGAAAATCCCAATCACACTCAATTTGGCGGCACTTCGTAACTGTTCCCTTGGCAAAAGGGTTACATTTCATTTTCCAAAACACAAAAACTCACCTTGGTGCTGTTGCGTGTTAATTTCTAAAAATGAAACACCAATTTGCTGTTTTCTTTATTTCATTATGGATACTCTCGCTAACCTTTTTCTTGTATGGTGTAAGAATACAAAATTAGAAAAGGAAGAAGGCAAAACAAATGCAAACCAAGAACACATTTAGCAAATTGCCAATCAGGAAACCTGAATGTTGCTGACTCAATACACCTGAAAATCCCATTCACACTCAATTTGGAGGCAACTCGTAGCTGTCCCCTCGGCAAAAGTGAAACATTTCATTTTCCAAAACACTAAATCACTCCTTGGTCCTGTTGCCTGCTAATTTCTAAGAATGAAACGGGAATTTGCAGTTTTTTTTATTTCATTATGGATATTCTGGCTAAACATTTTATTGTATGGGGTAAGAATACAAAATTAGAAAAGGAAGAAGGCAAAGCAACCGCAAACCCAGAACAAATTTAGCAATTTGCCAAACAAGAAACCTGAATGCTGCTGACTGAATACACCTGAAAATCCCATTCACACTCAATTTGGCGGCAATTCGTAGCTGTGCCCTTGGCAAAAGTGTTACATTTCATTTTCCAAAACACAAAAACTCACCTTGGTCCTGTTGCATGTTCATTTCTAAAAATGAAACACCAATTTGCTGTTTTCTTTATTTCATTATGGATACTCTGGCTAAACTTTTTTTAAGGTGTAAGAATACAAAATTAGAAAAGGAAGAAGGCAAAACAAATGCAAACCAAGAACACATTCAGCAAATTGCCAATCAGGAAACCTGAATGCTGCTGACTGAATACACCTGAAAATCCCATTCACACTCAATTTGGAGGCAACTCGTAGCTGTCCCCTCGGCAAAAGTGAAACATTTCATTTTCCAAAACACGAAAACTACCCTTAGTCATGTTGCCTGTAGATTTCTTAGCATGAAACGCCCTTTTGCTGTTTTTTTTTTTTATTTCATTAAGGAGTCTCTGGCTAAACTTTTATTGTATGGTGTAAGAATACAAAATTAGAAAAGGAAGAAGGCAAAACAAATGCAAACCAAGAACACATTTACCAAATTGCCAATCAGGAAACCTGAATGTTGCTGACTGAATACACCTGAAAATCCCATTCACACTCAATTTGGAGGCAATTCGTAACTGTTCCCTTGGCAAAAGGGTTACATTTCATTTTCCAAAACACAAAAACTCACCTTGGTCCTGTTGCATGTTAATTTCTAAAAATGAAACACCAATTTGCTCTTTTCTTTATTTCATTATGGATACTCTCGCTAAACTTTTTCTTGTATGGTGTAAGAATACAAAATGAGAAAAGGAAGAAGGCAAAACAAATGCAAACCAAGAACACCTTTAGCAAATTGCCAATCAGGAAACCTGAATGTTGCTGACTCAATACACCTGAAAACCCATTCACACTCAATTTGGAGGCAATTCGTAGCTGTGCCCTCGGCAAAAGGGAAAGATTTCATTTTCCAAAACACTAAAACTCACCTGTCGTGTTGCCTGTAGATTTCTTAACATGAAACGCCCAGTTGCTGTTTCTTTTTTTTTATTTCAATACGGATACTCTGGCTAAAATTTTATTGTATTGTGTAAGAATACAAAATTAGTAAAGGAAGAAGGCAAAACAAATGGAATTCCCAAACACATTTAAGAAATTGCCAATCAAGAAACCTGAAGGCTGCTGACTGAATACACCTGAAAATCCCATTCACACTTAATTTGGAGGCAACTCGTAGCTGTCCCCTCGGCAAAAGGGATACATTTCATTTTCCAAAGCACAAAACTCACTCCTTGGTCCTGTTGCCTGCTAATTTCTAAGAATGAAACGGCAATTTGCAGTTTTTTTTTTATTTCATTATTGATATTCTGGCTAAACTTTTTATTGTATGGGGTAAGAATATAAAATTAGAAAATGAAGAAGGCAAAGCAACCGCAAACCCAGAACACATTTAGCAAATTGCCAAACAAGAAACCTGAATGCTGCTGACTGAATACACCTGAAGATCGCATTCACACTCAATTTGGCGCCAATTCGTAGCTGTGCCCTTGGCAAAAGGGTTACATTTCATTTTCCAAAACACAAAAACTCACATTGGTCCAGTTGCCTGTTAATTTCTAAGCATGGAATGCCATTTGCTGTTTCTTTTTTTTTTATTTCATTATGGATACTCTGGCTAAGCTTTTATTGTATGGGGTACGAATACAAAATTAGAAAAGAAGAAGGCAAAACAACCGCAAACCCAGAACACATTTAGCAAATTGCCAAACAAGAAACCTGAATGCTGCTGACTGAATACACCTGAAAATCCCATTCAGACTCAATTTGGAGGCAACTCGTAGCTGTCCCCTCGGCAAAAGGGTTACATTTCATTTTCCAAAGCACAAAAACACACCTTGGTCCTTTTGCCTGCTAATTTCTAACAATGAATCGGCAATTTGCAGTTTTTTTTAATTTCATTATGGATATTCTGGCTAAACATTTTATTGTATGGGGTAAGAATACAAAATTAGAAAAGGAAGAAGGCAATGCAACCGCAAACCAAGAACACATTTAGCAAATTTCCAAACAAGAAACCTGAATGCTGCTGACTCAATACACATGAAAATCCCATTCACACTCAATTTGGCGGCACTTCGTAACTGTTCCCTTGGCAAAAGGGTTACATTTCATTTTCCAAAACACAAAAACTCACCTTGGTCCTGTTGCATGTTCATTTCTAAAAATGAAACACCAATTTGCTGTTTTCTTTATTTCATTATGGATACTCTGGCTAACCTTTTTCTTGTATGGTGTAAGAATACAAAATTAGAAAAGGAAGAAGGCAAAACAACCGCAAACCCAGAACACATTTAGCAAATTGCCAAACAAGAAACCTGAATGCTGCTGACTCAATACACCTGAAAATCCCATTCACACTCAATTTGGCGGCACTGCGTAACTGTTCCGTTGGCAAAAGGGTTACATTTCATTTTCCAAAACACAAAAACTCACCTTGGTGCTGTTGCATGTTAACTTCTAAAAATGAAACACCAATTTGCTGTTTTCTTTATTTCAATATGGATACTCTCGCTAACCTTTTTCTTGTATGGTGTAAGAATACAAAATTAGAAAAGGAAGAAGGCAAAACAACCGCAAACCCAGAACACATTTAGCAAATTGCCAAACAAGAAACCTGAATGCTGATGACTCAATACACATGAAAATCCCAATCACACTCAATTTGGCGGCACTTCGTAACTGTTCCCTTGGCAAAAGGGTTACATTTCATTTTCCAAAACACAAAAACTCACCTTGGTGCTGTTGCGTGTTAATTTCTAAAAATGAAACACCAATTTGCTGTTTTCTTTATTTCATTATGGATACTCTCGCTAACCTTTTTCTTGTATGGTGTAAGAATACAAAATGAGAAAAGGAAGAAGGCAAAACAAATGCAAACCAAGAACACATTTAGCAAATTGCCAATCAGGAAACCTGAATGTTGCTGACTCAATACACCTGAAAATCCCATTCACACTCAATTTGGAGGCAATTCGTAGCTGTGCCCTCGGCAAAAGGGAAAGATTTCATTTTCCAAAACACTAAATCACTCCTTGGTCCTGTTGCCTGCTAATTTCTAAGAATGAAACGGGAATTTGCAGTTTTTTTTATTTCATTATGGATATTCTGGCTAAACATTTTATTGTATGGGGTAAGAATACAAAATTAGAAAAGGAAGAAGGCAAAGCAACCGCAAACCCAGAACAAATTTAGCAATTTGCCAAACAAGAAACCTGAATGCTGCTGACTGAATACACCTGAAAATCCCATTCACACTCAATTTGGCGGCAATTCGTAGCTGTGCCCTTGGCAAAAGTGTTACATTTCATTTTCCAAAACACAAAAACTCACCTTGGTCCTGTTGCATGTTCATTTCTAAAAATGAAACACCAATTTGCTGTTTTCTTTATTTCATTATGGATACTCTGGCTAAACTTTTTTTAAGGTGTAAGAATACAAAATTAGAAAAGGAAGAAGGCAAAACAAATGCAAACCAAGAACACATTCAGCAAATTGCCAATCAGGAAACCTGAATGCTGCTGACTGAATACACCTGAAAATCCCATTCACACTCAATTTGGAGGCAACTCGTAGCTGTCCCCTCGGCAAAAGTGAAACATTTCATTTTCCAAAACACGAAAACTACCCTTAGTCATGTTGCCTGTAGATTTCTTAGCATGAAACGCCCTTTTGCTGTTTTTTTTTTTTTTATTTCATTAAGGAGTCTCTGGCTAAACTTTTATTGTATGGTGTAAGAATACAAAATTAGAAAAGGAAGAAGGCAAAACAAATGCAAACCAAGAACACATTTAGCAAATTGCCAATCAGGAAACCTGAATGTTGCTGACTGAATACACCTGAAAATCCCATTCACACTCAATTTGGAGGCAATTCGTAACTGTTCCCTTGGCAAAAGGGTTACATTTCATTTTCCAAAACACAAAAACTCACCTTGGTCCTGTTGCATGTTAATTTCTAAAAATGAAACACCAATTTGCTCTTTTCTTAATTTCATTATGGATACTCTCGCTAAACTTTTTCTTGTATGGTGTAAGAATACAAAATGAGAAAAGGAAGAAGGCAAAACAAATGCAAACCAAGAACACCTTTAGCAAATTGCCAATCAGGAAACCTGAATGTTGCTGACTCAATACACCTGAAAACCCATTCACACTCAATTTGGAGGCAATTCGTAGCTGTGCCCTCGGCAAAAGGGAAAGATTTCATTTTCCAAAACACTAAAACTCACCTGTCGTGTTGCCTGTAGATTTCTTAACATGAAACGCCCAGGTGCTGTTTCTTTTTTTTTATTTCAATACGGATACTCTGGCTAAAATTTTATTGTATTGTGTAAGAATACAAAATTACTAAAGGAAGAAGGCAAAACAAATGGAATTCCCAAACACATTTAAGAAATTGCCAATCAAGAAACCTGAATGCTGCTGACTGAATACACCTGAAAATCCCATTCACACTCAATTTGGAGGCAACTCGTAGCTGTCCCCTCGGCAAAAGGGATACATTTCATTTTCCAAAGCACAAAAATCACTCCTTGGTCCTGTTGCCTGCTAATTTCTAAGAATGACACGGCAATTTGCAGTTTTTTTTATTTCATTATGTATATTCTGGCTAACCTTTTTATTGTATGGTGTAAGAATACAAAATTAGAAAAGGAAGAAGGCAAAACAAATGCAAAACAAGAACACATTTAGCAAATTGCCAATCAGGAAACCTGAATGCTGCTGACTGAATACACCTGAAAATCCCAGTCACACTCAATTTGGAGGCAACTCGTAGCTGTCCCCTTGGCAAAAGTGAAACATTTCATTTTCCAAAACACGAAAACTAACCTTAGTCGTGTTGCCTGTATATTTCTTAGCATGAAATGCCAATTTGCAATGTATTTTTATTTCATTTTGACCACTCTGTCTAAAGGCTTTAGTGGATGGTCAGGATAGAAAATTTGGATAGAAAGAAAGAAAAACAAACACAAACGCACAACACATTTACGAAATTGCCAATCGAGAAACCCGAATGCTGCTGACTGAACATACCTGTAAATCCAATTCACACTCAGTTTGGAGGCAATTCGTAGCAGTGCCCTCGGCAAAAGGGAAACATTTCATTTTCCAAACCTCAAAAACTCACCTTAGTCGTGCTGCCTGTAGATTTCTTAGCTTGAAACGCCAATTTGCTCTTTATTTTTCATTTCACCACTCTGTCTAAACGCTTTTGTGGATGGTGTCAGGATGGAAAATTTGGATAGAAAGAAGGCAAAACAAACACAAACCCAGAATTCATTTATCAAATTGCCACTCAAGAAACCTGAATGCTGCTGACTGAATGCACCTGAAAATCCCATTCACACTCAATTTGGCGGCAATTCGTAGCTGTTCCCTTGGTAAAAGTGTTACATTTCAATTTCCAAAGCACAAAAACTCACCTTGGTCCTGTGGCATATTAATTTCTAAAAATGAAAACCAATTTGCTGTTTTCTTTATTTCATTATGGATACTCTGGCTAAACTTTTTATAGTATGGTGTAAGAATACAAAATTAGAATAGGAAGAAGGCAAAACAAATGCAAACCAAGAACACATTTAGCAAATTACCAATCGGGAAACCTGAATGTTGGTGACTGAATACACCTGAAAATCCCATTCACACTCAATTTGGAGGCAACTCGTAGCTGTCCCCTCGGCAAAAGTGTTACATTTCATTTTCCAAAGCACAAAAACACACCTTGGTCCTGTTGCCTGCTAATTTCTAAGAATGAAACGGCAATTTGCATTTTTTTTTATTTCATTATGGATATTCTGGCTAACATTTTTATTGTATGGTGTAAGAATACAAAATTAGAAAAGGAAGAAGGCAAAACAAATGCAAACCAAGAACACATTTAGCAAATTGACAATCAGGAAACCTGAATGTTGCTGACTGAATACACCTGAAAATCCCATTCACACTCAATTTGGAGGCAACTCGTAGCTGTCCCCTGGGCAAAAGAGTTACGTTTCATTTTCCAAAGCACAAAAACACACCTTGGTCCTGTTGCCTGCTAATTTCTAAGGATGAAACGGCAATTTGCAGTTTTTTTTTATTTCATAATGGATATTCTGGCTAAACATTTTATTGTATGGGGTAAGAATACAAAATTAGAAAAGGAAGAAGGCAAAACAACCACAAACCCAGAACACATTTAGCAAATTGCCAAACAAGAAACCTGAATGCTGCTGACTGAATACACCTGAAAATCGCATTCACACTCAATTTGGCGGCAATTCGTAGCAGTTCCCTTGGCAAAAGGGTTACATTTCATTTTCCAAAACACAAAAACTCACCTTGGTCCTGTTGCATGTTAATTTCTAAAAATGAAACACCAATTTGCTGTTTTCTTTATTTCATTATGGATACTCTGGCTAACCTTTTTATTGTATGGTGTAAGAATACAAAATTAGAAAATGAAGAAGGCAAAAGAAATGCAAACCAAGAACACATTTAGCAAATTACTAATCAGGAAACCTGAAAGTTGCTGACTGTATACACCTGAAAATCCCAGTCACACTCAATTTGCAGGCAATTCGTAGCTGTCCCCTCAGCACAAGTGTTAAATTTCATTTTCTAAAACACGAAAACTCACCTTAGTCGTGTTGCCTGTAGTTTTCTTAGCATGAATCGCCAATTTGCACTGTATTTTTATTTCATTTTGACCACTCTGTCTAAAGGCTTTTTTGGATGGTGTCAGGATAGAAAATTTCGAAAGAAAGAAGGCAAAACAAACGCAAACCCAGACGACATTTAAGAAATTGCCAATCAAGACACCTGAATGCTGCTGACTGCATACGTCGGAAAATCCCATTCACACTCAATTTGGAGGCAACTCGTAGCTGTCCCCTCGGCAAAAGAGTTACGTTTCATTTTCCAAAGCACAAAAACACACCTTGTTCCTGTTGCCTGCTAATTTCTAAGAATGAAACAGCAATTTGCAGTTTTTTTTTTATTTCATTATGGATATTCTGGCTAAACTTTTATTGTATGGGGTAAGAATACAAAATTAGACAAGGAAGAAGGCAAAACAAATGCAAACCAAGAACACATTTAGCAAATTTCCAAACAAGAAACCTGAATGCTGCTGACTCAATACACCTGAAAATTACATTCACACTCAATTTGGCGGCAATTCGTAGCTGTTCCCTTGGCAAAAGGGTTACATTTCATTTTCCAAAACACAAAAACTCACCTTGTCCTGTTGCATGATAATTTCTAAAAATGAAACACCAATTTGCTGTTTTCTTTATTTCATTATGGATACTCTGGCTAACCTTTTTATTGTATGGGGTAAGAATACAAAATTAGACAAGGAAGAAGGCAAAACAAATGCAAACCAAGAACACATTTAGCAAATTGCCAAACAAGAAACCTGAATGCTGCTGACTCAATACACCTGAAAATCCCATTCACACTCAAATTGGAGGCAATTCGTAGCTGTGCCCTCGGCAAAAGGGAAAGGTTTCATTTTCCAAAACAGTAAATCTCACATTGGTCCAGTTGCCTGTTAATTTCTAAGCATAGAACGCCCATTTGTTTTTTTTTTTTTTTTCATTAAGGATACTCTGGCTAAACTTTTATTGTATGGTGTAAGAATTCAAAATTAGAAAAGGAAGAAGGCAAAACAAATGGAATGCCCAAACACATTTGAGAAATTGCCAATCAGGATACCTGAATGTTGCTGACTGAATACACCTGAAAATCCCATTTA
The DNA here is from genome assembly GCA_949820135.1 of Sylvilagus floridanus. Taxonomy (NCBI): domain Eukaryota; kingdom Metazoa; phylum Chordata; class Mammalia; order Lagomorpha; family Leporidae; genus Sylvilagus; species Sylvilagus floridanus. The sequence goes on along the minus strand of OX463227.1, from coordinate 163,290,788 downwards.
CACTCAATTTGGACGCAACTCGTAGCTGTCCCCTCGGCAAAAGGTCACATTTCATTTTCCAAAGCACAAAAACACACCTTGGTCCTGTTGCCTGTAGATTTCTTAGCATGAAACGCCAATTTGCACTGTATTTTTATTTCATTTTGACCACTCTGTCTAAAGGCTTTTTTGGATCGTGTCAGGATATAAAATTAGGAAAAAAGAAGGCAAAACAAACGCAAACCCAGACGACATTTAAGAAATTGCCAATCAAGAAAAACCTGAATGCTGCAGACTGAATACACCTGAAAATCCCATTCACACTCAATTTGGAGGCAACTAGTAGCTGTCCCCTCGGCAAAAGGTCACATTTCATTTTCCAAAGCACAAAAACACACCTTGGTCCTGTTGCCTGTGGTTTCTAAGAATGAAACGGCAATTTGCAGTTTTTTTTTATTTCATAATGGATATTCTGGCTAAACTTTTATTGTATGGGGTAAGAATACAAAATTAGAAAAGGAAGAAGGCAAAACAAACGCAAACCCAGAACATATATAGCAAATTGCCAAACAAGAAACCTGAATGCTGCTGACTGAATACACCTGAAAATCGCATTCACACTCAATTTGGCGGCAATTCGTAGCACTTCTCTTGGCAAAAGGGTTACATTTCATTTTCCGAAACACGAAAACTCACCTTGGTCCTGTTGCATGTTAATTTCTAAAAATGAAACACCAATTTGCTGTTTTCTTTATTTCATTATGGATATTCTGGCTAACTTTTTTATTGCATGGTGTAAGATTACAAAATTAGAAAAGGAAGAAGGCAAAACAAATGCAAACCAAGAACACATTTAGCAAATTGCCAATCAGGAAACCTGAATGTTGCTGACTCTATACACCTGAAAACCCATTCACACTCAATTTGCAGGCAATTCGTAGCTGTGCCCTCGGCAAAAGGGAAAGATTTCATTTTCCAAAACACGAAAACTCACCTGTCGTGTTGCCTGTAGATTTCTTAGCATGAAACACCAATTTGCACTGTATTTTTATTTCATTTTGACCACTCTGTCTAAAGGCTTTTTTGGATGGTGTCAGGATAGAAAATTTCAAAAGAAAGAAGGCAAAAGAAACGAAAACCCAGACGACATTTAAGAAATTGCCAATCAAGAAACCTGAATGCTACTGACTGAATACACCTGAAAATCCCATTCACACTCAATTTGGAGGCAATTCGTAGCTGTGCCCTCGGCAAAAGGGAAAGATTTCATTTTCCAAAACAGTAAATCTCACCTTGGTCTAGTTGCCTGTTAATTTCTAAGTATGGAACGCCCATTTGTTTTTTTTTTTTTTTTTCATTAAAGATACTCTTGCTAAACTTTTATTGTATGGTGTAAGAATACAAAATTAGAAAAGGAAGAAGGCAAAACAAATGGAATGCCCAAACACATTTAAGAAATTGCCAATCAAGAAACCTGAATGCTGCAGACTGAATACACCTGTAAATCCAATTCACACTCAGTTTGGAGGCAATTCGTAGCAGTTCCCTTGGCAAAAGGGAAACATTTCATTTTCCAAAACACAAAAACTCACCTTAGTCGTGCTGCCTGTAGATTTCTTAGCTTGAAACGACAATTTGTTCTTTATTTTTGATTTCACCACTCTGTCTAAACGCTTTTGTGGATTGTGTCTGGATGGAAAATTTGTATAGAAAGAAGGCAAAACAAACACAAACCCAGAACACATTTATCAAATTGCCAATCGAGAAACCTGAATGCTGCTGACTGAACACACCTGAAAATCCCATTCACAGTCAATTTGGCGGCAATTCGTAGCTGTTTCCTTGGACAAAGGGTTACATTTCATTTTCCAAAGCACAAAAACTCACCATGGTCCTGTTGCATGTTAATTTCTAAAAATGAAACACCAATTTGCTGTTTTCTTTATTTCATTATGGATACTCTGGCTAAACATTTTCTTGCATGGTGTAAGAATACAAAATGAGAAAAGGAAGAAGGCAAAACAAATGCAAACCAAGAACACATTTAGCAAATTACCAATCGGGAAACCTGAATGTTGCTGACTGAATACACCTGAAAATCCCATTCACACTCAATTTGGAGGTCACTGGTAGCTGTCCCCTCGGCAAAAGTGTTACATTTCATTTTCCAAAACACGAAAACTCACTTGTCGTGTTGCCTGTAGTTTTCTTAGTATGAAACGCAAATTTGCACTGTATTTTTATTTCATTTTGACCACTCTGTCTAAAGGCTTTTTTGGATGGTGTCAGGATAGAAAATTTGGAAAGAAAAAAGGCAAAACAAACGCAAACCCAGACGACATTTAAGAAATTGCCAATCAAGAAACCTGAATGCTGCTGACTGAATACACCTGAAAATCCCATTCACACTGAATTTGGAGGCAATTCATAGCTGTCCCCTCGGCAAAAGGGTTACATATGATTTTCCAAAGCACAAAAACACAACTTGGTCCTGTTGCCTTCTAATTTCTAAGAATGAATCGGCAATTTGCAGTTTTTTTTATTTCATTATGGATATTCTGGCTAAACTTTTTATTGTATGGGGTAAGAATACAAAATTAGAAAAGAAGCAGGCAAAACAAAGGCAAACCCAGAATACATTTAGCAAATTGCCAAAAGGAAACCTTAATGCTGTTGACTGAATACACCTGAAAATCCTCTCACACTCAAATTGGAGGCAATTCGTAGCTTTGAACTCAGCAAAAGGGAAAGATTTCATTTTCCAAAACAGTAAATCTCACCTTGGTCCAGTTGCCTGTTAATTTCTAAGCATGGAACGCCCATTTGCTGGTTTTTTTTTTATTTCATTAAGGATACTCTGGCTAAACTTTTACTGTATGGTGTAAGAATACAAAATTAGAAAAGGAAGAAGGAAAAACAAATGGAATGCACAAACACATTTAAGAAATTGCCAATGAAGAAACCTGAATGCTGCAGACTGAATACACCTGAAAATCCCATTCACACTAAATTATAGGCAACTCGTAGCTGTCCCCTCGGCAAAAGGGTTACATTTCGTTTTCCAAAGCACAAAATCACACCTTGGTCCTGTTGCCTGCTAATTTCTAAGAATGAAAAGGCAATTTGCAGGTTTTTTTATTTCATTATGGATACTCTGGCTAAACATTTTATTGTATAGTATAAGAATACAAAATTAGAAAAGGAAGAAGGCAAAACAACCGCAAACCCAGAACACATTTAGCAAATTGCCAAACAAGAAACCTGAATGCTGCTGACTGAATACACCTGAAAATCCCATTCACACTCAATTTGGCGGCAATTCGTAGCTGTTCCCTTGGCAAAAGGGTTACATTTCATTTTCCAAAACACAAAAACTCACCTTGGTCCTGTTGCATGTTAATTTCTAAAAATGAAACACCAATTTGCTGTTTTCTTTATTTCATTATGGATACTCTGGCTAACCTTTTTTATTGTATGTTGTAAGAATACAAAATTAGAAAATGAAGAAGGCAAAACAAATGCAAACCAAGAACATATTTAGCAAATTGCCAATCAGGATACCTGAATGTTGCTGACTGAATACACCTGAAAATCCCATTCACACTCAATTTGGACGCAACTCGTAGCTGTCCCCTAGGCAAAGGGGTTACATTTTATTTTCCAAAGCACAAAAACACACCTTGGTACTGTTGCATGTTAATTTCTAAAAATGAAACACCAATTTGCTGTTTTCTTTATTTCATTATGGATACTCTGGCTAAACACTTTATTGTATAGTGCAAGAATACAAAATGAGAAAAGGAAGGAGGCAAAACAAATGCAAACCAAGAACACATTTAGCAAGTTGCCAATCAAGAAACCTGAATGTTGCTGACTGAATACACCTGAAAATCCCATTCACACTCAATTTGGCGGCAATTCGTAGCTGTCCCCTTGGCAAAAGTGTTACATTTCATTTTCCAAAACACGAAAACTCACCTTAGTCGTGTTGCCTGTAGATTTCTTAGCATGAAACGCCAATTTGCACTGTATTTTTATTTCATTTTGACCACTCTGTCTAAAGGCTTTTTTGGATGGTGTCAGGATATAAAATTAGGAAAAAAGAAGGCAAAACAAACGCAAACCCAGACGACATTTAAGAAATTGCCAATCAAGAAACCTGAATGCTGCAGACTGAATACACCTGAAAATCCCATTCACACTCAATTTGGAGGCAACTAGTAGCTGTCCCCTCGGCAAAAGGTCACATTTCATTTTCCAAAGCACAAAATCACACCTTGGTCCTGTTGCCTGTTGATTTCTAAGAATGAAACGGCAATTTGCAGTTTTTTTTATTTCATTATGGATATTCTGGCTAAACTTTTATTGTATGGGGTAAGAATACAAAATTAGAAAAGGAAGAAGGCAAAACAAACGCAAACCCAGAACATATATAGCAAATTGCCAAACAAGAAACCTGAATGCTGCTGACTGAATACACCTGAAAATCGCATTCACACTCAATTTGGAGGCAATTCGTAGCACTTCTCTTGGCAAAAGGGTTACATTTCATTTTCCGAAACACGAAAACTCACCTTGGTCCTGTTGCATGTTAATTTCTAAAAATGAAACACCAATTTGCTGTTTTCTTTATTTCATTATGGATATTCTGGCTAACTTTTTTATTGCATGGTGTAAGATTACAAAATTAGAAAAGGAAGAAGGCAAAACAAATGCAAACCAAGAACACATTTAGCAAATTGCCAATCAGGAAACCTGAATGTTGCTGACTCAATACACCTGAAAACCCATTCACACTCAATTTGGAGGCAATTCGTAGCTGTGCCCTCGGCAAAAGGGAAAGATTTCATTTTCCAAAACACGAAAACTCACTTGTCGTGTTGCCTGTAGATTTCTTAGCATGAACCTCAATTTGTACTGTATTTTTATTTCATTTTGACCACTCTGTCTAAAGGCTTTTTTGGATGGTGTCAGGATAGAAAATTTGGAAAGAAAAAAGGCAAAACAAACGCAAACCCAGACGACATTTAAGAAATTGCCAATCAAGAAACCTGAATGCTGCTGACTGAATACACCTGAAAATCCCATTCATACTCAATTTGGAGGCAATTCATAGCTATCCCCTCGGCAAAAGGGTTACATATCATTTTCCAAAGCACAAAAACACACCTTGGTCCTGTTGCCTTCTAATTTCTAAGAATTAAACGGCAATTTGCAGTTTTTTTTTTATTTCATGATGGATATTTTTGTTAAACTTTTTATTGTATACGGTAAGAATACAAAATTAGAAAAGGAAGAAGGCAAAACAAACGCAAACCCAGAACACATTTAGCAAATTGCCAAACAAGAAACCTGAATGCTGCTGCTAAATGCACCTGAAATTCGCATTCACACTCAATTTGGGGGCAATTCGTAGCTGTTTCATGACAAAAGTGTTACATTTCATTTTCCAAAACACAAAAACTCACCTTGTCCTGTTGCATGCTAATTTCTAAAAATGAAACACCAATTTGCTGTTTTCTTTATTTCATTATGGATACTCTGGCTAACCTTTTTATTGTATGGGGTAAGAATACAAAATTAGAAAAGGAAGAAGGCAAAACAAATGCAAACCAAGAACACATTTAGCAAATTGCCAATCAGGAAACCTGAATGTTGCTGACTGAATACACCTGAAAATCCCATTCACACTCAATTTGGAGGCAATTCGTAGCTGTGCCCTCGGCAAAAGGGAAAGATTTCATTTTCCAAAACAGTAAATCTCACCTTGGTCTAGTTGCCTGTTAATTTCTAAGCATGGAACGCCCATTTGTTTTTTTTTTTTTTCATTAAAGATACTCTTGCTAAACTTTTATTGTATGGTGTAAGAATACAAAATTAGAAAAGGAAGAAAGCAAAACAAATGGAATGCCCAAACACATTTAAGAAATTGCCAATCAAGAAACCTGAATGCTGCAGACTGAATACACCTGTAAATCCAATTCACACTCAGTTTGGAGGCAATTCGTAGCAGTTCCCTTGGCAAAAGGGAAACATTTCATTTTCCAAAACACAAAAACTCACCTTAGTCGTGCTGCCTGTAGATTTCTTAGCTTGAAACGACAATTTGTTCTTTATTTTTCATTTCACCACTCTGTCTAAACGCTTTTGTGGATTGTGTCTGGATGGAAAATTTGTATAGAAAGAAGGCAAAACAAACACAAACCCAGAACACATTTATCAAATTGCCAATCGAGAAACCTGAATGCTGCTGACTGAACACACCTGAAAATCCCATTCACAGTCAATTTGGCGGCAATTCGTAGCTGTTCCCTTGGACAAAGGGTTACATTTCATTTTCCAAAGCACAAAAACTCACCATGGTCCTGTTGCATGTTAATTTCTAAAAATGAAACACCAATTTGCTGTTTTCTTTATTTCATTATGGATACTCTGGCTAAACATTTTCTTGCATGGTGTAAGAATACAAAATGAGAAAAGGAAGAAGGCAAAACAAATGCAAACCAAGAACACATTTAGCAAATTACCAATCGGGAAACCTGAATGTTGCTGACTGAATACACCTGAAAATCCCATTCACACTCAATTTGGAGGTCACTGGTAGCTGTCCCCTCGGCAAAAGTGTTACATTTCATTTTCCAAAACACGAAAACTCACTTGTCGTGTTGCCTGTAGTTTTCTTTGTATGAAACGCAAATTTGCACTGTATTTTTATTTCATTTTGACCACTCTGTCTAAAGGCTTTTTTGGATGGTGTCAGGATAGAAAATTTGGAAAGAAAAAAGGCAAAACAAACGCAAACCCAGACGACATTTAAGAAATTGCCAATCAAGAAACCTGAATGCTGCTGACTGAATACACCTGAAAATCCCATTCACACTGAATTTGGAGGCAATTCATAGCTGTCCCCTCGGCAAAAGGGTTACATATGATTTTCCAAAGCACAAAAACACAACTTGGTCCTGTTGCCTTCTAATTTCTAAGAATGAATCGGCAATTTGCAGTTTTTTTTTATTTCATTATGGATATTCTGGCTAAACTTTTTATTGTATGGGGTAAGAATACAAAATTAGAAAAGAAGCAGGCAAAACAAAGGCAAACCCAGAATACATTTAGCAAATTGCCAAAAGGAAACCTTAATGCTGTTGACTGAATACACCTGAAAATCCTCTCACACTCAAATTGGAGGCAATTCGTAGCTTTGCCCTCAGCAAAAGGGAAAGATTTCATTTTCCAAAACAGTAAATCTCACCTTGGTCCAGGTGCCTGTTAATTTCTAAGCATGGAACGCCCATTTGCTGTTTTTTTTTATTTCATTAAGGATACTCTGGCTAAACTTTTACTGTATGGTGTAAGAATACAAAATTAGAAAAGGAAGAAGGCAAAACAAATGGAATGCACAAACACATTTAAGAAATTGCCAATGAAGAAACCTGAATGCTGCAGACTGAATACACCTGAAAATCCCATTCACACTAAATTATAGGCAACTCGTAGCTGTCCCCTCGGCAAAAGGGTTACATTTCATTTTCCAAAGCACAAAATCACACCTTGGTCCTGTTGCCTGCTAATTTCTAAGAATGAAACGGCAATTTGCAGGTTTTTTTATTTCATTATGGATACTCTGGCTAAACATTTTATTGTATAGTATAAGAATACAAAATTAGAAAAGGAAGAAGGCAAAACAACCGCAAACCCAGAACACATTTAGCAAATTGCCAAACAAGAAACCTGAATGCTGCTGACTGAATACACCTGAAAATCCCATTCACACTCAATTTGGCGGCAATTCGTAGATGTTCCCTTGGCAAAAGGGTTACATTTCATTTTCCAAAACACAAAAACTCACCTGGACCTGTTGCATGTTAATTTCTAAAAATGAAACACCAATTTGCTGTTTTCTTTATTTCATTATGGATACTCTGGCTAAGCTTTTTATTGTATGGTGTAAGAAAAGAAAATTAAAAAATGGAGAAGGCAAAACAAATGCAAACCAAGAACATATTTAGCAAATTGCCAATCAGGATACCTGAATGTTGGTGACTGAATACACCTGAAAATCCCATTCACACTCAATTTGGAGGCAACTCGTAGCTGTCCCCTAGGCAAAGGGGTTACATTTTATTTTCCAAAGCACAAAAACACACCTTGGTACTGTTGCATGTTAATTTCTTAAAATGAAACACCAATTTGCTGTTTTCTTTATTTCATTATGGATACTCTGGCTAACCTTTTTATTGTATGGTTTAAGAATACAAATAGAAAAGGAAGAAGGCAAAACAAATGCAAACCAAGAACACATTTAGCAAATTGGCAATCAGGAAACCTGAATGTTGCTGACTCAATACACCAGAAAATCCCATTCACACTCAATTTGGCGGCAATTCGTAGCTGTCCCCTTGGCAAAAGTGTTACATTTCATTTTCCAAAACACGAAAACTCACCTTAGTCGTGTTGCCTGTAGATTTCTTAGCATGAAACGCCAATTTGCACTGTATTTTTATTTCATTTTGACCACTCTGTCTAAAGGCTTTTTTGGATGGTGTCAGGATATAAAATTTGGAAAAAAGAAGGCAAAACAAACGCAAACCCAGACGACATTTAAGAAATTGCCAATCAAGAAACCTGAATGCTGCAGACTGAATACACCTGAAAATTCCATTCACACTCAATTTGGAGGCAACTAGTAGCTGTCCCCTCGGCAAAAGGGTTACATTTCATTTTCCAAAGCACAAAATCACACCTTGGTCCTGTTGCCTGCTAATTTCTAAAAATGAAACGTCAATTTGCAGGTTTTTTTATTTCATTATGTGTATTCTGGCTAAGCTTTTATTGTATGGGGTAAGAATACAAAATTAGAAAAGGAAGAAGGCAAAACAAACGCAAACCCAGAACATATATAGCAAATTGCCAAACAAGAAACCTGAATGCTGCTGACTGAATACACCTGAAAATCGTATTCACACTCAATTTGGAGGCAATTCATAGCAGTTCTCTTGGCAAAAGGGTTACATTTCATTTTCAAAACACAAAAACTCACCTTGGTCCTGTTGCATGTTAATTTCTAAAAATGAAACACCAATTTGCTGTTTTCTTTATTTCATTATGGATACTCTGGCTAACCTTTTTATTGTTTGGTGTAAGAATACAAAATGAGAAAATGAAGAAGGCAAAACAAATGCAAACCAAGAACATATTTAGCAAATTGCCAATCAGGATACCTGAATGTTGCTGACTGAACACACCTGAAAATCCCATTCACACTCAATTTGGAGGCAACTCGTAGCTGTCCCCTAGGCAAAGGGGTTACATTTCATTTTCCAAAACACAAAAACTCACCTTGGTCCTGTTGCATGTTCATTTCTAAAAATGAAACACCAATTTGCTGTTTTCTTTATTTCATTATGGATACTCTGGCTAAACACTTTATTGTATAGTGTAAGAATACAAAATTAGAAAAGGAAGAAGGCAAAACAAATGCAAACCAAGAACACATTCAGCAAATTGCCAATCAGGAAACCTGAATGCTGCTGACTGAATACACCTGAAAATCCCATTCATACTCTATTTGGAGGCAACTCGTAGCTGTCCCCTCGGCAAAAGTGAAGTATTTCATTTTCCAAAACACGAAAACTACCCTTAGTCGTGTTGCCTGTAGTTTTCTTAGCGTGAAACGCCAGTTTGCAATGTATTTTTATTTCATTTTGACCACTCTGTCTAAAGGCTTTAGTGGATGGTCAGGATAGAAAATTTGGATAGAAAGAAAGAAAAACAAACACAAACGCAGAACACATTTACGAAATTGCCAATCGAGAAACCCGAATGCTGCTGACTGAACATACCTGTAAATCCAATTCACACTCAGTTTGGAGGCAATTCGTAGCAGTGCCCTCGGCAAAAGGGAAACATTTCATTTTCCAAACCACAAAAACTCACCTTAGTCGTGCTGCCTGTAGATTTCTTAGCTTGAAACGCCAATTTGCTCTTTATTTTTCATTTCACCACTCTGTCTAAACGCTTTTGTGGATGGTGTCAGGATGGAAAATTTGTATATAAAGAAGGCAAAACAAACACAAACCCAGAACACATTTATCAAATTGCCAATCAAGAAACCTGGATGCTGACGACTGAACACACCTGAAAATCCCATTCACACTCAATTTGGCGGCAATTCGTAGCTGTTCCCCTGGCAAAAGTGTTACATTTCATTTTCCAAATCACAAAAACTCACCTTGGTCCTGTTGCATGCTAATTTCTAAAAATGAAACACCAATTTGCTGTTTTCTTTATTTCATTATGGATACTCTGGCTAACCTTTTTATTGTATGGTGTAAGACTACAAAATTAGAAAAGAAGAAGGCAAAACAAATGGAATGCCCAAACACATTTAAGAAATTGCCAATAAAGAAACCTGAATGCTGCTGACTGAATACACCTGAAAATCCCATTCACACTCAATTTGGAGGCAACTCGTAGCTGTCCCCTCAGCAAAAGGGTTACATTTCATTTTCCAAAACACGAAAACTCATCTTAGTCGTGTTGCCTGTAGATTTCTTAGCATGAAACGCCAATTTGCACTGTATTTTTTTGATTTTGACCACTCTGTCTAAAGGCTTTTTTGGATGGTGTCAGGATTTAAAATTTGGAAAAAAGAAGGCAAAACAAACGCAAACACAGACGACATTTAAGAAACTGCCAATCAAGAAACCTGAATGCTGCAGACTGAATACACCTGAAAATCCCATTCACACTCAATTTGGCGGCAATTCGTAGCTGTTTTTTGGCAAAAGGGTTACATTTCATTTTCCAAAACACAAAATCACTCCTTGGTCCTGTTGCCTGCTAATTTCTAAGAATGAAATGACAATTTACAGTTTTTTTTTATTTCATTATGGATATTCTGGGTAAACTTTTTATTGTAAGGGGTAAGAATACAAAATTAGAAAAGGAAGAAGGCAAAACAACCGCAAACCCAGAACACATTTAGCAAATAGCCAAACAAGAAACCTGAATGCTGCTGACTGAATACACCTGAAAATCCCATTCACACTCAATTTGGCGGCATTTCGTAGCTGTTCCCTTGGCAAAAGGGTTACATTTCATTTTCCAAAACACAAAAACTCACCTTGGTCCTTTTGCATGTTAATTTCTAAAAATGAAACACCAATTTGCTGTTTTCTTTATTCCATTATGGATACTCTGGCTAACTTTTTTCTTGTATGGTGTAAGATTACAAAGTTAGATAAGGAAGAAGGCAAACAAATGCAAACCAAGAACACATTTAGCAAATTGTCAATCAGGAAACATGAATGTTGCTGACTGAATACACCTGAAAACCCATTCACACTCAATTTGCAGGCAATTCGTAGCTGTCCCCTCAGCAAAAGGGAAAGATTTCATTTTCCAAAACACGAAAACAAACTTGTCGTGTTGCCTGTAGATTTCTTAGCTTGAAACGCCAATTTGGACTGTATTTTTATTTCATTTTGACCACTCTGTCTAAAGGATTTTTTGGATGGTGTCAGGATATAAAATTTGGAAAGAAAGAAGGCAAAACAAACGCAAACCCACACGATATTTAAGAAATTGCCAATCAAGAAACTGAATGCTGCTGACTGAATACACCTGAAAATCCCATTCACACTCAATTTGGAGGCAACTCGTAGCTGTCCCATCGGCAAAAGTGAAAGATTTCATTTTCCAAAGCACAAAATCACACCTTGGTCCTGTTGCCTGCTAATTTCTAAGAATCAAAAGGCAATTTGCAGTTTTTTTTTATTTCATTATGGATATTCTGGCTAAACTTTTTATTGTATGGGGTAAGAATACAAAATTAGAAAAGGAAGAAGGCAAAACAACCGCAAACCCAGAACACATTTAGCAAATTGCCAATCAGGAAACCTGAATGTTGCTGACTGAATACACCTGAAAATCCCATTCACACTCAATTTGGAGGCAATTCGTAGCTGTGCCCTCTGCAAAACGAAAAGATTTCATTTTCCAAAACAGTAAATCTCACCTTGGTCTAGTTGCCTGTTAATTTCTAATCATGGAACGCCCATTTGCTGTTTTTTTTTTTTTATTTCATTAAGGAAACTCTGGCTAAACTTTTATTGTATGGTGTAAGAATACAAAATTAGAAAAGTAAGAAGGCAAAACAAATGCAAACCAAGAAATCATTTAGCAAATTTCCAATCAAGAACCCTGAATGCTGCTGACTGAATACACCTGAAAATCCCATTCATACTTAATTTGGAGGCAATTCATAGCTGTCCCCTCGGCAAAAGGGTTGCATATCATTTTCCAAAGCACAAAAACACACCTTGGTCCTGTTGCCTGCTAATTTCTAAGAATGAAACGGCAATTTGCAGGTTTTTTTTTATTTAATTATGGATATTCTGGCTAAGCTTTTTATTGTATGGTGTAAGAATACAAAATTAGAAAAGGAAGAAGGCAAAACAAATGCAAACCAAGAACACATTTAGCAAATTGTCAATCAGGAAACCTGAATGTTGCTGACTGAATACACCTGAAAATCGCATTCACACTCAATTTGGCGGCAATTCGTAGCAGTTCCCTTGGCCAAATTGTTACATTTCATTTTCCAAAACACAAAAACTCACCTTGGTCCTGTTGCATGTTCATTTCTAAAAATGAAACCCCAATTTGCTGTTTTCTTTATTTCATTATGGATATTCTGGCTAAACATTTTCTTGTAAGGTGTAAGAATACAAAATTAGAAAAGGAAGAAGACAAAACAAATGCAAACCAAGAACACATTCAGAAAATTGGCAATCAGGAAACCTGAATGCTGCTGACTGAATACAGCTGAAAATCCCATTCACACTCAATTTGGAGGCAACTCATAGCTGTCCCCTCGGCAAAAGTGAAATATTTCATTTTCCAAAACACGAAAACTACCCTTAGTCGTGTTGCCTGTAGTTTTCTTAGCATGAAACGCCAGTTTGCAATGTATTTTTATTTCATTTTGACCACTCTGTCTAAAGGCTTTAGTGGATGGTCAGGATAGAAAATTTGGATAGAAAGAAAGAAAAACAAACACAAACGCAGAACACATTTACGAAATTGCCAATCGAGAAACCCGAATGCTGCTGACTGAACATACCTGTAAATCCAATTCACACTCAGTTTGGTGGCAATTCGTAGCAGTGCCCTCGGCAAAAGGGAAACATTTCATTTTCAAACCACAAAAACTCACCTTAGTCGTGCTGCCTGTAGATTTCTTAGCTTGAAACGCCAATTTGCTCTTTATTTCACCACTCTGTCTAAACGCTTTTGTGGATAGTGTCAGGATGGAAAATTTGTATATAAAGAAGGCAAAACAAACACAAACCCAGAACACATTTATCAAATTGCCAATCAAGAAACCTGAATGCTGCTGACTGAACACACCTGAAAATCCCATTCACTCAATTTGGCAGCAATTCATAGCTGTTCCCCTGGCAAAGGTGTTACATTTCATTTTCCAAAGCACAAAAACTCACCATGGTCCTGTTGCATGTTAATTTCTAAAAATGAAACACCAATTTGCTGTTTTCTTTATTTTATTATGAATACTCTGGCTAAACTTTTTATTGTATGGTGTAAGAATACAAAATTAGAAAAGGAAGAAGGCAAAACAAAGGCAAACCCAGAACACATTTAGCAAATTGCCAAACAAGAAACCTGAATGCTGCTGACTGAATGCACCTGAAAATCGCATTCACACTCATTTTGGCGGCAATTCGTAGCTATTCCCTTGGCAAAAGGGAAAGATTTCATTTTCCAAAAGAGTAAATCTCACCGTGGTCCAGTTGCCTGTTAATTTCTAAGCATGGAACGCCCATTGGTTGTTTTTTTTTTTTTTTCATTAAGGATACTCTGGCTGAACTTTTATTGTATGGTGTAAGAATACAAAATTAGAAAAGGAAGAAGGCAAAACAAATGGAATGCCCAAACACATTTAGCAAATTGCCAAACAAGAAACCTGAATGCTGCAGACTGAATACACCTGAAAATCCCATTCACACTCAATTTCGAGGCAACTCGTACCTGTCCCCTCGGCAAAAGGGTTACATTTCATTTTCCAAAGCACAAAATCACACCTTGGTCCTGTTGCCTGCTAATTTCTAAGAATGAAACGGCAATTTGCAGGTTTTTTTATTTCATTATGGATACTCTGGCTAAACATTTTATTGTATAGTATACGAATAAAAAATTAGAAAAGGAAGAAGGCAAAACAACCGCAAACCCAGAACACATTTAGCAAATTGCCAAACAAGAAACCTGAATGCTACTGACTGAATACATCTGAAAATCACATTCACACTCAATTTAGCGGCAATTCGTATCTGTTCCCTTGGCAAAAGAGTTACATTTCATTTTCCAAAACACAAAAACTCACCTTGGTCCTGTTGCATGTTAATTTCTAAAAATGAAACACCAATTTGCTGTTTTCTTTATTTCATTATGGATCCTCTGGCTAAGCTTTTTCTTGTATGGTGTAAGAATACAAAATGAGAAAAGGAAGAAGGCAAAACAAATGCAAACCAAGAACACATTTAGCAAATTGCCAATCAGGAAACCTGAATGTTGCTGACTGAATACACCTGAAAATCCCATTCACACTCAATTTGGAGGCAATTCGTAGCTGTCCCCTCGGCAAAAGTGTTAAATTTCATTTTCTAAAACACGAAAACTCACCTTAGTCGTGTTGCCTGTAGATTTCTTAGCATGAAACGCCAATTTGCACTGTATTTTTATTTGATTTTGACCACTCTGTCTAAAGGCTTTTTTAGATGGTGTCAAGATAGAAAATTTCGAAAGAAAGAAGGCAAAACAAACGCATACCCAGACGACATTTAAGAAATTGCCAATCAAGAAACCTGAATGCTGCTGACTGAATACACCTTAAAATCCTATTCGCACTCAATTTGGAGCCGTCTCGTAGCTGTCCCCTCGGCAAAAGAGAAAGATTTCATTTTCCAAAGCACAAAATCACACCTTGTTCCTGTTGCCTGCTAATTTCTAAGAATGAAATGGCAATTTGCAGGTTTTTTTATTTCATTATGGATACTCTGGCTAAACATTTTATTGTATAGTATAAGAATACAAAATTAGAAAAGGAAGAAGGCAAAACAACTGCAAACCCAGAACACATTTAGCAAATTGCCAATCAGGAAACCTGAATGTTGCTGACTGAATACACCTGAAAATCCCATTCACACTCAATTTGGAGGCAATTCGTAGCTGTCCCCTCGGCAAAAGTGTTAAATTTCATTTTCTAAAACACGAAAACTCACCTTAGTCGTGTTGCCTGTAGATTTCTTAGCATGAAACGCCAATTTGCACTGTATTTTTATTTGATTTTGACCACTCTGTCTAAAGGATTTTTGGATGGTGTCAGGATAGAAAATTTCGAAAGAAAGAAGGCAAAACAAAGGCAAACCCAGACGACATTTAAGAAATTGCCAATCAAGAAACCTGAATGTTGCTGACTGAATACACCTTGAAATTCCATTCACACTCAATGTGGACGCAACTCGTAGCTGTCCCCTAGGCAAAGGGGTTACATTTCATTTTCCAAAGCACAAAAACACACCCTGGTACTGTTGCATGTTAATTTCTAAAAATGAAACACCAATTTGCTGTTTTCTTTATTTCATTATGGATACTCTGGCTAAACACTTTATTTTATAGTGTAAGATACAAAATTAGAAAAGGAAGAAGGCAAAACAAATGCAAACCAAGAACACATTTAGCAAATTGCGAATCAGGAAACCTGAATGTTGCTGACTGAATACACCTGAGAATCGCATTCACACTCAATTTGGAGGAAATTCGTAGCTGTCCCCTTGGCAAAAGTGTTACATTTCATTTTCCAAAGCACAAAAACACACCTTAGTCGTGTTGCCTGTAGATTTCTTAGCATGAAACGCCAATTTGCACTGTATTTTTATTTGATTTTGACCACTCTGTCTAAAGGCTTTTTTGGAAGGTGTCAGGATATAAAATTTGGAAAAAAGAAGGCGAAACAAACGCAAACCCAGATGACATTTAAGAAATTGCCAATCAAGAAACCTGAATGCTGCTGACTGAATACACCTGAAAATCGCATTCACACTCAATTTGGCGGCAATTCGTAGCTGTTTCTTGGCAAAAGGGTTACATTTCATTTTCCAAAATACAAAAACTCATCTTGGTCCTGTTGCATGCTGATTTCTAAAAATGAAACACCAATTTGCTGTTTTCTTTATTTCATTATGGATACTCTGGCTAACCTTTTTATTGTATGGTGTAAGAATACAAAATTAGAAAAGGGAGAAGGCAAAACAAATGCAAACCAAGAACACATTTAGCAAATTGCCAATCAGGAAATCTGAATGTTGCTGACTGAATACACCTGAAAATCCCATTCACACTCAATTTGGAGGAAATTCGTAGCAGTGCCCTCGGCAAAAGGGAAAGATTTCATTTTCCAAAACAGTAAATCTCACCTTGGTCTAGTTGCCTGTTAATTTCTAAGCATGGAACGCCCGTTTGCTGTTTTTTTATTTTTTATTTCATTAAGGATACTCTGGCTAAACTTTTATTGTATGGTGTAAGAATACAAAAATTAGAAAAGGAAGAAGGCAAAAAAATGCAAACCAAGAAATCATTTAGCAAATTACCAATCAAGAACCCTGAATGTTGCTGACTGAATACACCTGAAAATCCCATTCATACTCAATTTGGAGGCAATTCATAGCTGACCCCTGGGCAAAGGGTTGCATATCATTTTCCAAAGCACAAAAACACACCTTAGTCCTGTTGCCTGCTAATTTCTAAGACAGAAACGGCAATTTGCACTTTTTTTATTTCATTATGGATATTCTGGCTAAGCTTTTTATTGTATGGTGTAAGAATACAAAATTAGAAAAGGAAGAAGGCAAAACAAATGCAAACCAAGAACACATTTAGCAAATTGTCAATCAGGAAACCTGAATGTTGCTGACTGAATACACCTGAAAATCCCATTCACACTCAATTTGGAGGAAATTCGTAGCAGTGCCCTCGGCAAAAGGGAAAGATTTCATTTTCCAAAACAGTAAATCTCACCTTGGTCTAGTTGCCTGTTAATTTCTAAGCATGGAACGCCCATTTGTGGTTTTTTTTTTTTTTTTCATTAATGATACTCTTGCTAAACTTTTATTGTATGGTGTAAGAATACAAAATTGGAAAAGGAAGAAGGCAAAACAAATGGAATGCGAAAACACATTTAAGAAATTGCCAATCAAGAAACCTGAATGCTGCTGACTGAATACACCTGAAAATCCCATTAACACTCAATTTGGAGGCAACTCGTAGCTGTCCCCTCGGCAAAAGGGATACATTTCATTTTCCAAAGCACAAAATCACACCTTGGTCCTGTTGCCTGCTAATTTCTAAGAATGAAATGGCAATTTGCAGTTTTTTTTTATTTCATTATGGATATTCTGGCTAAACTTTTATTGTATGGTGTAAGAATACAAAATTAGAAAAGGAAGAAGGCAAAACAAATAGAATGCCCAAACACAATTAAGAAATTGCCAATCAAGAAACCTGAATGCTGCTGACTGAATACACCTGAAAATCCCATTCACACTCAGTATGCAGGCAATTCGTTATTGTTCCCTTGGTAAAAGTGTTACATTTCATTTTCCAAAACACAAAAACTCACCTTGATCCTATTGCATGTTCATTTCTAAGAATGAAACACAAATTTGCTGTTTTCATTATTTCATTATGGATACTCTGGCTAAACTTTTTCTTTTTGGTGTAACAATACAAAATTAGAAAAGGAAGAAGGCAAAACAAATGCAAACCAAGAACACATTTAGCAAATTACCAATCGGGAAACCTGAATGTTGCTGACTGAATACACCTGAAAATACCATTCACACTCAATTTGTAGGCAACTCGTAGCTGTCCCCTCGGCAAAAGTGTTACATTTCAATTTCCCAAACACGAAAACTTACCTTAGTTGTGTTGCCTGTGGATTTCTTAGCATGAAACGCCAATTTGCACTGTATTTTTATTTCACTTTGACCACTCTGTCTAAAGGCTTTTTTGGATGGTGTCAGGATATAAAATTTGGAAAAAAGAAGGCAAAACAAACGCAAACCCAGACGACATTTAAGAAATTGCCAATCAAGAAACCTGAATGCTGCTGACTGAATACACCTGAAAATCCCATTCTCACTCAATTTGGCAGCAATTCGTAGCTGTTCCCTTGGCAGAAGGGTTACAATTCATTTTCCAAAACACAAAAACTCACCTTGGTCCTGTTGCATGTTAATTTCTTAAAATGAAACAACAATTTGCTGTTTTCTTTATTTCATTATGGGTACTCTGGCTAAACACTTTATTGTATGGTGTAAGAATACAAAATTAGAAAAGGAAGAAGGCAAAACAAATGCAAACCAAGAACACATTTAGCAAATTACCATCGGGAAACCTGAATGTTGCTGACTGAATACACCTGAAAATCCCATTCACACTCAATTTGCAGGCAATTCGTAGCTGTCCCCTCGGCAAAAGTGTTACATTTCATTTTCTAAAACACGAAAACTCACTTGTCGTGTTGCCTGTAGATTTCTTAGCATGAAACGCCAATTTGCACTGTATTTTTATTTCATTTGAACCACTCTGTCTAAAGGGTTTTTTGGATGGTGTCAGGATATAAAATTTGGTAAAAGAAGGCGAAACAGACGGAAACCCAGACGACATTTAGCAAATTTCCAATCAAGAAACCTGAATGCTGCTGACTGAATACACCTGAAAATCCCATTCACACTCAATTTGGAGGCAATTCGTAGCTGTCCCCTCGGCAAAAGGGATACAGTTCATTTTCCAAAGCATAAAATCACTCCTTGGTCCTGTTGCCTGCTAATTTCTAAGAATGAAATGGCAATTTGCAGTTTTTTTTTATTTCCATATGGATATTCTGGCTAACCTTTTTATTGTATGGTGTAAGGATACAAAATTAGAAAAGGAAGAAGGCAAAACAAATGCAAACCAAGAACACATTTAGCAAATTGCCAATCAGGAAACCTGAATGTTGCTGACTCAATACACCTGAAAACCCATTCACACTCAATTTGGAGGCAATCCGTAGCTGTGCCCTCGGCAAAAGGGAAAGATTTCATTTTCCAAAACACGAAAACTCACCTGTCGTGTTGCCTGTAGATTTCTTAACATGAAACGCCAATTTGCACTGTATTTTTATTTCATTTTGACCACTCTGTCTAAAGGCTTTTATGGATGGTGTCAGGATATAAAATTTGGAAAGAAAAAAGGCAAAACAAACGCAAACCCAGACGACATTTAAGAAATTGCCAATCAAGAAACCTGAATGCTGCTGACTGAATACACCTGAAAATCCCATTCATACTCAATTTGGAGGCAATTCATAGCTGTCCCCTCGGCAAAAGGGTTACATTTCATTTTCCAAAGCACAAAAACACACCTTGGTCCTCTTGCCAGCTAATTTCTAAGGATGAAACGGCAATTTGCAGTTTTTTTTTATTTCATTATGGATATTCTGGCTAAACATTTTCTGGTATGGGGAAAGAATACAAAATTAGAAAAGGAAGAAGGCAAAACAAACGCAAACCCAGAGCACATTTAGCAAATTGCCAAACAAGAAACCTGAATGCTGCTGACTGAATGCACCTGAAAATCCCATTCACACTCAATTTGGACGCAACTCGTAGCTGTTCCCTTGGCACAAGGGTTACATTTCATTTTCCAAAACACAAAAACTCACCTTGGTCCTGTTGCATGTTCATTTCTAAAAATGAAACACCAATTTGCTGTTTTCTTTATTTCATTATGGATACTCTGGCTAACCTTTTTATTGTATGGTGTAAGAATACAAAATTAGAAAAGGAAGAAGGTAAAACAAATGCGAACCAAGAACACATTTAGCAAATTGCCAATCAGGAAACCTGAATGTTGCTGACAGAATACACCTGAAAATCCCATTCACACTCAATTTGGAGGCAATTCGTAGCTGTACCCTCGGCAAAAGCGAAAGATTTCACTTTCCAAAACACTAAAACACACCTTGGTCCAGTTTCCTGTTAATTTCTAAGCAGGGAACGCCCATTTGCTGTTTTTTTTTTTTTATTTCATTAAGGATACTCTGGCTAAACTGTTATTGTATGGTGTAAGAATACAAAATTAGAAAAGGAAGAAGGCAAGCAAATGGAATTCCCAAACACATTTAAGAAATTGCCAATCAAGAAACCTGAATGCTGCTGACTGAATACACCTGAAAATCCCATTCACACTCAATTTGGAGGCAACTCATAGCTGTCCCCTCGGCAAAAGCGATACATTTAATTTTCCAAAGCACAAAATCACACCTTGGTCCTGTTGCCTGCTAATTTCTAAAAATGAAATGGCAATTTGCAGTTTTTTTTATTTCATTATGGATATTCTGGCTAAACTTTTTATTGTATGGGGTAAGAATACAAAATTAGAAAAGGAAGAAGGCAAAGCAACCGCAAACCCAGAACACATTTAGCAAATTGCCAAACAAGAAACCTGAATGCTGCTGACTGAATACACCTGAAAATCCCATTCTCACTCAATTTGGCGGCAATTCGTAGCTGTTCCCTTGGCATAAGTGTTACATTTCATTTTCCAAAACACAAAAACTCACCTTGGTCCTGTTGCATGTTCATTTCTAAAAATGAAACACCACTTTGCTGTTTTCTTTATTTCATTACGGATACGCTGGCTAACTTTTTTCTTGTATGGTGTAAGATTACAAAATTAGAAAAGGAAGAAGGCAAAACAAATGCAAACCAAGAACACATTTAGCAAATTGCCAATCAGGAAACCTGAATGTTGCTGACTCAATACACCGGAAACCCATTCACACTCAATATGCAGGCAATTCGTAGCTGTGCCCTCGGCAAAAAGGAAAGATTTCATTTTCCAAAACACGAAAACTCACCTGTCGTGTTGCCTGTAGATTTCTTAACATGAAACGCCAATTTGCACTGTATTTTTATTTCATTTTGACCACTCTGTCTAAAGGCTTTTTTGGATGGTGTCAGGATATAAAATTTGGAAAGAAAAAAGGCAAAACAAACGCAAACCCAGACGACATTTTTGAAATTGCCAATCAAGAAACCTGAATGCTGCTGACTGAATACACCTGAAAATCCCATTCATACTCAATTTGGAGGCAACTCGCAGCTTTCCCCTCGGCAAAAGGGTTACATTTCATTTTCCAAAGCACAAAAACACACCTTGGTCCTGTTGCCTGCTAATTTCTAACAATGAAACGGCAATTTGCAGTTTTTTTTTATTTCATTATGGATATTCTGGCTAAACTTTTTATTGTATGGTGTAACAATACAAAATTAAAAAGGAAGAAGGCAAAACAACCGCAAACCCAGAACACATTTAGCAAATTGCCAATCAGGAAACCTGAATGTTGCTGACTGAATGCAACTGAAAATCCCATTCACACTCAATTTGGAGGCAATTCGTAGCTGTGCCGTCGGCAAAAGAGTTACATTTCATTTTCCAAAGCACAAAATCACACCTTGGTCCTGTTGCCTACTAATTTCTAAGAATGAAACGGCAATTTGCAATTTTTTTTATTTCATTATGGATATTCTGGCTAACCTTTTTATTGTATTTTGTAAGAATACAAAATTAGAAAAGGAAGAAGGCAAAACAAATGCAAACCAAAACACATTTAGCAAATTGCCAATCAGGAAACCTGAATGTTGCTGACTCAATACACCTGAAAACCCATTCACACTCAATTTGCAGGCAATTCGTAGCTGTGCCCTCGGCAAAAGGGAAAGATTTCATTTTCCAAAACACGAAAACTCACCTGTCGTGTTGCCTGTAGATTTCTTAACATGAAACGCCAATTTGCACTGTATTTTTATTTCATTTTGACCACTCTGTCTAAAGGCTTTTTTGGATGGTGTCAGGATATAAAATTTGGAAAGAAAAAAGGCAAAACAAATGCAAACACAGACGACATTTAAGAAATTGCCAATCAAGAAACCTGAATGCTGCTGACTGAATACACCTGAAAATCCCATTCATACTCAATTTGGAGGCAACTCCTAGCTGTCCCCTCGGCAAACGGGTTACATTTCATTTTCCAAAGCACAAAAACACACCTTGGTCCTGTTGCCTGCTAATTTCTAAGAATCAAACGGCAACTTGCATTTTTTTTTTATTTCATTATGGATATTATGGCTAAACTTTTTATTGTATGGGGTAAGAATACAAAATTAGAAAAGGAAGAAGGCAAAACAAACGCAAACCAGAACACATTTAGCAAATTGCCAAACAAGAAACCTGAATGCTGCTGACTGAATGCACCTGAAAATCGCATTCACACTCAATTTGGTTGCAATTCATAGCTGTTTTTCTTGGCAAAAGGGTTACATTTCATTTTCCAAAACACGAAAACTCACCTTAGTCGTGTTGCCTGTAGATTTCTTAGCATGAAACGCCAATTTGCTGTTTTCTTTATTTCATTATGGATACTCTGGCTAAACTTTTTCTTGTATGGTGTAAGAATACAAAATTAGAAAAGGAAGAAGGCAAAACAAATGCAAACCAAGAACACATTTAGCAAATTACCAATCAGGAAACCTGAATGTTGCTGACTCAATACACCTGAAAATCCCATTCACACTCAATTTGGAGGCAATTCGTAGCTGTTCCCTCGGCAAAAGCGAAAGATTTCACTTTCCAAAACATTAAACTCACCTTCGTCCAGTTGCCTGTTAATTTCTAAGCAGGGAACGCCCATTTGCTGTTTTTTTTTTTTTTTTATTTCATTAAGGATACTCTGGCTAAACTTTTATTTTATGGTGTAAGAATACAAAATTAGAAAAGGAAGAAGACAAGCAAATGGAATGCCCAAACACATTTAAGAAATTGCCAATCAAGAAACCTGAATGCTGCTGACTGAATACACCTGAAAATCCCATTCACACTCAATTTGGAGGCAACTCATGGCTGTCCCATTCGGCAAAAGGGATACATTTCATTTTCCAAAGCACAAAATTACTCCTTGGTCCTGTTGCCTACTAATTTCTAAGAATGAAACGGCAATTTGCAGTTTTTTTATTTCATTATGGATATTCTGGCTAACCTTTTTATTGTATGGTGTAAGAATACAAAATTAGAAAAGGAAGAAGGCAAAACAAATGCAAACCAAAACACATTTAGCAAATTGCCAATCAGGAAACCTGAATGTTGCTGACTCAATACACCTGAAAACCCATTCACACTCAATTTGGAGGCAATTCGTAGCTGTGCCCTCGGCAAAAGGGAAAGATTTCATTTTCCAAAACACGAAAACTCACCTGTCGTGTTGCCTGTAGATTTCTTAACATGAAACGCCAATTTGCACTGTATTTTTATTTCATTTTGACCACTCTGTCTAAAGGCTTTTTTGGATGGTGTCAGGATATAAAATTTGGAAAGAAAAAAGGCAAAACAAACGCAAACCCAGACGACATTTAAGAAATTGCCAATCAAGAAACCTGAATGCTGCTGACTGAATACACCTGAAAATCCCATTCATACTCAATTTGGAGGCAATTCATAGCTGTCCCCTCGGCAAAAGGGTTACATTTCATTTTCCAAAGCACAAAAACACACCTTGGTCCTGTTGCCAGCTAATTTCTAAGGATGAAACGGCAATTTGCAGTTTTTTTTTATTTCATTATGGATATTCTGGCTAAACATTTTCTTGTATGGGGAAAGAATACAAAATTAGAAAAGGAAGAAGGCAAAACAAACGCAAACCCAGATCACATTTATCAAATTGCCAAACAAGAAACCTGAATGCTGCTGACTGAATGCAACTGAAAATCCCATTCACACTCAATTTGGCGGCAATTCGTAGCTCTTCCCTTGGCACAAGGGTTACATTTCATTTTCCAAAACACAAAAACTCACCTTGGTCCTGTTGCATGTTCATTTCTAAAAATGAAACACCAATTTGCTGTTTTCTTTATTTCATTATGGATACTCTGGCTAACCTTTTTATTGTATGGTGTAAGAATACAAAATGAGAAAATGAAGAAGGCAAAACAAATGCGAACCAAGAACACATTTAGCAAATTGCCAATCTGGAAACCTGAATGTTGCTGACTCAATACACCTGAAAACCCATTCACACTCAATTTGGAGGCAATTCGTAGCTGTGCCCTCGGCAAAAGGGAAAGATTTCATTTTCCAAAACACTAAAACTCACCTGTCGTGTTGCCTGTAGATTTCTTAACATGAAACACCCAGTTGTTGTTTCTTTTTTTTTTATTTCATTAAGGATACTCTGGATAAACTTTTATTGTATGGTGTAAGAATACAAAATTAGAAAAGGAAGAAGGCAAGCAAATGGAATGCCCAAACACATTTAAGAAATTGCCAATCAAGAAACCTGAATGCTGCTTACTGAATACACCTGAAAATCCCATTCACACTCAATTTGGAGGCAACTCGTAGCTGTCCCCTCGGCAAAAGGGATACATTTCATTTTCCAAAGCACAAAATCACTCCTTGGTCCTGTTGCCTGCTAATTTCTAAGAATGAAATGGCAATTTGCAGTTTTTTTTATTTCATTATGGATATTCTGGCTAAACTTTTTATTGTATGGGGTAAGAATACAAAATTAGAAAAGGAAGAAGGCAAAGCAACCGCAAACCCAGAACACATTTAGCAAATTGCCAAACAAGAAACCTGAATGCTGCTGACTGAATACACCTGAAAATCCCATTCTCACTCAATTTGGCGGCAAATCGTAGCTGTTCCCTTGGCATAAGGGTTACATTTCATTTTCCAAAACACAAAAACTCACCTTGGTCCTGTTGCATGTTCATTTCTAAAAATGAAACACCAATTTGCTGTTTTCTTTATTTCATTATGGATACTCTGGCTAACTTTTTTCTTGTATGGTGTAAGATTACAAAATTAGGAAAGGAAGAAGGCAAAACAAATGCAAACCAAGAACACATTTACCAAATTGCCAACCAGGAAACCTGAATGTTGCTGACTCAATACACCTGAAAACCCATTCACACTCAATTTGGAGGCAATTCGTAGCTGTCCCCTCGGCAAAAGGGAAAGATTTCATTTTCCAAAACACGAAAACTCACCTGTCGTGTTGCCTGTAGATTTCTTAGCATGAAACGCCAATTTGCACTGTATTTTTATTTCATTTTGACCACTCTGTCTAAAGGCTTTTTTGGATGGTGTCAGGATATAAAATTTGGAAAGAAAAAAGGCAAAACAAACGCAAACCCAGACGACATTTAAGAAATTGCCAATCAGGAAACCTGAATGCTGCTGACTGAATACACCTGAAAATCCCATTCATACTCAATTTGGAGGCAACTCGTAGCTGTCCCCTCGGCAAACGGGTTACATTTCATTTTCCAAAGCACAAAAACACACCTTGGTCCTGTTGCCTGCTAATTTCTAACAATGAAACGGCAATTTATATTTTTTTTATTTCATTATGGATATTCTGGCTAAACTTTTATTGTATGGTGTAAGAATACAAAATTAGAAAACGAAGAAGGCAAAGCAACCGCAAACCCAGAACACATTTAGCAAATTGCCAAACAAGAAACCTGAATGCTGCTGACTGAATACACCTGAAAATCCCATTCACACTCAATTTGGAGGCAATTCGTAGCTGTGCCCTAGGCAAAAGGGTTACATTTCATTTTCCAAAGCACAAAATCACTCCTTGGTCCTGTTGCCTGCTAATTTCTAAGAATGAAACGGCAATTTGCAGTTTTTTTTATTTCATTATGGATATTCTGGCTAACCTTTTTATTGTATGGTGTAAGAATACAAAATTAGAAAAGGAAGAAGGCAAAACAAATGCAAACCAAGAACACATTTAGCAAATTGCCAATCAGGAAACCTGAATGTTGCTGACTCAATACACCTGAAAACCCATTCACACTCAATTTGGAGGCAATTCGTAGCTGTCCCCTCGGCAAAAGGGAAAGATTTCATTTTCCAAAACACGAAAACTCACCTGTCGTGTTGCCTGTAGATTTCTTAACATGAAACGCCAATTTGCACTGTATTTTTATTTCATTTTGACCACTCTGTCTAAAGGCTTTTTTGGATGGTGTCAGGATATAAAATTTGGAAACAAAAAGGCAAAACAAACGCAAACCCAGACGACATTTAAGAAATTGCCAATCAGGAAACCTGAATGCTGCTGACTGAATACACCTGAAAATCCCATTCATACTCAATTTGGAGGCAATTCGTAGCTGTGCCCTCGGCAAAAGGGAAAGATTTCATTTTCCAAAACACGAAAACTCACCTTAGTCGTGTTGCCTGTAGATTTCTTAACATGAAATGCCAATTTGCACCTTATTTTTATTTCATTTTGACCACTCTGTCTAAAGGCTTTTTTGGATGGTGTCAGGATATAAAATTTGGAAAGAAAAAAGGCAAAACAAACGCAAACCCAGAGGACATTTAAGAAATTGCCAATCAAGAAACCTGAATGCTGCTGACTGAATACACCTGAAAATCCCATTCATACTCAATTTGGAGGCAACTCGTAGCTGTCCCCTCGGCAAACGGGTTACATTTCATTTTCCAAAGCACAAAAACACACCTTGGTCCTGTTGCCTGCTAATTTCTAACAATGAAACGGCAATTTGCATTTTTTTTATTTCATTATGGATATTCTGGCTAAACTTTTATTGTATGGTGTAAGAATACAAAATTAGAAAAGGAAGAAGGCAAAGCAACCGCAAACCCAGAACACATTTAGCAAATTGCCAAACAAGAAACCTGAATGCTGCTGACTGAATACACCTGAAAATCCCATTCACACTCAATTTGGAGGCAATTCGTAGCTGTGCCCTAGGCAAAAGGGTTACATTTCATTTTCCAAAGTACAAAATCACACCTTGGTCCTGTTGCCTGCTAATTTCTAAGAATGAAATGGCAATTTGCAGTTTTTTTTATTTCATTATGGATATTCTGGCTAACCTTTTTATTGTATGGGGTAAGAATACAAAATTAGAAAAGGAAGAAGGCAAAACAAATGCAAACCAAGAACACATTTAGCAAATTGCCAATCAGGAAACCTGAATGTTGCTGACTCAATACACCTGAAAACCCATTCACACTCAATTTGGAGGCAATTCGTAGCTGTCCCCTCGGCAAAAGGGAAAGATTTCATTTTCGAAAACACGAAAACTCACCTGTCGTGTTGCCTGTAGATTTCTTAACATGAAACGCCAATTTGCACTGTATTTTTATTTCATTTTGACCACTCTGTCTAAAGGCTTTTATGGATGGTGTCAGGATATAAAATTTGGAAAGAAAAAAAGGCAAAACAAACGCAAACCCAGACGACATTTAAGAAATTGCCAATCAAGAAACCTGAATGCTGCTGACTGAATACACCTGAAAATCCCATTCATACTCAATTTGGAGGCAATTCATAGCTGTCCCCTCGGCAAAAGAGTTACATTTCATTCTCCAAAGCACAAAAACACACCTTGGTCCTGTTTCCAGCTAATTTCTAAGGATGAAACGGCAATTTGCAGTTTTTTTTTATTTCATTATGGATATTCTGGCTAAACATTTTCTGGTATTGGGAAAGAATACAAAATTAGAAAAGGAAGAAGGCAAAACAAACGCAAACCCAGAGCACATTTAGCAAATTGCCAAACAAGAAACCTGAATGCTGCTGACTGAATGAACCTGAAAATCCCATTCACACTCAATTTGGCGGCAATTCGTATCTGTTCCCTTGGCACAAGGATTACATTTCATTTTCCAAAACACAAAAACTCACCTTGTTCCTGTTGCATGTTCATTTCTAAAAATGAAACACCAATTTGCTGTTTTCTTTATTTCATTATGGATACTCTGGCTAACCTTTATATTGTATGGTGTAAGAATACAAAATGAGAAAATGAAGAAGGCAAAACAAATGCGAACCAATAACACATTTAGCAAATTGCGAATCAGGAAACCTGAATGTTGCTGACAGAATACACCTGAAAATCCCATTCACACTCAATTTGGAGGCAATTCGTAGCTGTACCCTCGGCAAAAGCGAAAGATTTCACTTTCCAGAACACTAAAACACACCTTGGTCCAGTTGCCTGTTAATTTCTGAGCAGGGAACGCCCATTTGCTGTTTTTTTTTTTTTTTATTTCATTAAGGATACTCTGGCTAAACTTTTATTGTATGTGGTAAGAATACAAAATTAGAAAAGGAAGAAGGCAAGCAAATGGAATGCCCAAACACATTTAAGCAATTGCCAATCAAGAAACCTGAAGGCTGCTGACTGAATACACCTGAAAATCCCATTCACTCTCAATTTGGAGGCAATCCGTAGCTGTGCCCTCGGCAAAAGGGAAAGATTTCATTTTCCAAAACAAGAAAACTCACCTGTCGTGTTGCCTGTAGATTTCTTAACATGAAACGCCAATTTGCACTGTATTTTTATTTCATTTTGACCACTCTGTCTAAAGGCTTTTATGGATGGTGTCAGGATATAAAATTTGGAAAGAAAAAAGGCAAAACAAACGCAAACCCAGACGACATTTAAGAAATTGCCAATCAAGAAACCTGAATGCTGCTGACTGAATACACCTGAAAATCCCATTCATACTCAATTTGGAGGCAATTCATAGCTGTCCCCTCGGCAAAAGGGTTACATTTCATTTTCCAAAGCACAAAAACACACCTTGGTCCTGTTGCCAGCTAATTTCTAAGGATGAAACGGCAATTTGCAGTTTTTTTTTATTTCATTATGGATATTCTGGCTAAACATTTTCTGGTATGGGGAAAGAATACAAAATTAGAAAAGGAAGAAGGCAAAACAAACGCAAACCCAGAGCACATTTAGCAAATTGCCAAACAAGAAACCTGAATGCTGCTGACTGAATGCAACTGAAAATCCCATTCACACTCAATTTGGCGGCAATTCGTATCTGTTCTTTTGGCACAAGGGTTACATTTCATTTTCCAAAACACAAAAACTCACCTTGGTCCTGTTGCATGTTCATTTCTAAAAATGAAACACCAATTTGCTGTTTTCTTTATTTCATTATGGATACTCTGGCTAACCTTTTTCTTGTATGGTGTAAGAATACAAAATTAGAAAAGGAAGAAGGTAAAACAAATGCGAACCAAGAACACATTTAGCAAATTGCCAATCAGGAAACCTGAATGTTGCTGACTGAATACACCTGAAAATCCCATTCACATTCAATTTGGAGGCAACTCGTAGCTGTCCCCTCGGCAAAAGGGATACATTTCATTTTCCAAAGCACAAAATCACTCCTTGGTCCTGTTGCCTGCTAATTTCTAAGAATGAAATGGCAATTTGCAGTTTTCTTTATTTCATTATGGATATTCTGGCTAAACTTTTATTGTATGTGGTAAGAATACAAAATTAGAAAAGGAAGAAGGCAAAGCAACCGCAAACCCAGAACACATTTAGCAAATTGCCAAACAAGAAACCTGAATGCTGCTGACTGAATACACCTGAAAATCCCATTCTCACTCAATTTGGCGGCAATTCGTAGCTGTTCCCTTGGCATAAGGGTTTCATTTCATTTTCCAAAACACAAAAACTCACCTTGGTCCTGTTGCAGGTTAATTTCTAAAAATGAAACACCAATTTGCTGTTTTCTTTATTTCATTATGGATACTCTGGCTAACTTTTTTCTTGTATGGTGTAAGATTACAAAATTAGGAAAGGAAGAAGGCAAAACAAATGCAAACCAGGAACACATTTACCAAATTGCCAATCAGGAAACCTGAATGTTGCTGACTCAATACACCTGAAAACCCATTCACACTCAATTTGGAGGCAATTCGTAGCTGTGCCCTCAGCAAAAGGGAAAGATTTCATTTTCCAAAACACGAAAACTCACCTGTCGTGTTGCCTGTAGATTTCTTAACATGAAACGCCAATTTGCACTGTATTTTTATTTCATTTTGACCACTCTGTCTAAAGGCTTTTATGGATGGTGTCAGGATATAAAATTTGGAAAGAAAAAAGGCAAAACAAACGCAAAGCCAGACGACATTTTTGAAATTGCCAATCAAGAAACCTGAATGCTGCTGACGGAATACACCTGAAAATCCCATTCATACTCAATTTGGAGGCAAACGTAGCTGTCCCCTTGGCAAAAGGGTTACATTTCATTTTCCAAAGCACAAAAACACACCTTGGTCCTGTTGCCTGCTAATTTCTAACAATGAAACGGCAATTTGCAGTTTTTTTTTATTTCATTATGGATATTCTGGCTAAACTTTTATTGTATGGTGTAACAATACAAAATTAGAAAACGAAGAAGGCAAAGCAACCGCAAACCCAGAACACATTTAGCAAATTGCCAAACAAGAAACCTGAATGCTGCTGACTGAATACACCTGAAAATCCCATTCACACTCAATTTGGAGGCAATTCGTAGCTGTGCCCTAGGCAAAAGGGTTACATTTCATTTTCCAAAGCACAAAATCACACCTTGGTCCTGTTGCCTGCTAATTTCTAAGAATGAAATGGCAATTTTCAGTTTTTTTTATTTCATTATGGATATTCTGGCTAACCTTTTTATTGTATGGTGTAAGAATACAAAATTAGAAAAGGAAGAAGGCAAAACAAATGCAAACCAAGAACACATTTAGCAAATTGCCAATCAGGAAACCTGAATGTTGCTGACTGAATACACCTGAAAACCCATTCACACTCAATTTGGAGGCAATTCGTAGCTGTCCCCTCGGCAAAAGGGAAAGATTTCATTTTCCAAAACACAAAAACTCACCTGTCGTGTTGCCTGTAGATTTCTTAACATGAAACGCCAATTTGCACTGTATTTTTATTTCATTTTGACCACTCTGTCTAAAGGCTTTTATGGATGGTGTCAGGATATAAAATTTGGAAAGAAAAAAAGGCAAAACAAACGCAAACCCAGACGACATTTAAGAAATTGCCAATCAAGAAACCTGAATGCTGCTGACTGAATACACCTGAAAATCCCATTCATACTCAATTTGGAGGCAATTCATAGCTGTCCCCTCGGCAAAAGAGTTACATTTCATTTTCCAAAGCACAAAAACACACCTTGGTCCTGTTGCCAGCTAATCTCTAACAGTGAAACGGCAATTTGCAGTTTTTTTTTATTTCATTATGGATATTCTGGCTAAACATTTTCTGGTATTGGGAAAGAATACAAAATTAGAAAAGGAAGAAGGCAAAACAAACGCAAACCCAGAGCACATTTAGCAAATTGCCAAACAAGAAACCTGAATGCTGCTGACTGAATGAACCTGAAAATCCCATTCACACTCAATTTGGCGGCAATTCGTATCTGTTCCCTTGGCACAAGGATTACATTTCATTTTCCAAAACACAAAAACTCACCTTGGTCCTGTTGCATGTTCATTTCTAAAAATGAAACACCAATTTGCTGTTTTCTTTATTTCATTATGGATACTCTGGCTAACCTTTTATTGTATGGTGTAAGAATACAAAATGAGAAAATGAAGAAGGCAAAACAAATGCGAACCAAGAACACATTTAGCAAATTGCCAATCAGGAAACCTGAATGTTGCTGACTGAATACACCTGAAAATCCCATTCACACTCAATTTGGAGGCAATTCGTAGCTGTACCCTCGGCAAAAGCGAAAGATTTCACTTTCCAGAACACTAAAACACACCTTGGTCCAGTTGCCTGTTAATTTCTAAGCAGGGAACGCCCATTTGCTGTTTTTTTTTTTTATTTCATTAAGGATACTCTGGCTAAACTTTTATTGTATGTGGTAAGAATACAAAATTAGAAAAGGAAGAAGGCAAGCAAATGGAATGCCCAAACACATTTAAGCAATTGCCAATCAAGAAACCTGAATGCTGCTGACTGAATACACCTGAAAATCCCATTCACACTCAATTTGGAGGCAACTCGTAGCTGTCCCCTCGGCAAAAGGGATACACTTCATTTTCCAAAGCATAAAATCACTCCTTGGTCCTGTTGCCTGCTAATTTCTAAGAATGAAATGGCAATTTGCAGTTTTTTTTTATTTCATTATGGATATTCTGGCTAACCTTTTTATTGTATGGTGTAAGAATACAAAATTAGAAAAGGAAGAAGGCAAAACAAATGCAAACCAAGAACACATTTAGCAAATTGCCAATCAGGAAACCTGAATGTTGCTGACTCAATACACCTGAAAACCCATTCACACTCAATTTGGAGGCAATCCGTAGCTGTGCCCTCGGCAAAAGGGAAAGATTTCATTTTCCAAAACACGAAAACTCACCTGTCGTGTTGCCTGTAGATTTCTTAACATGAAACGCCAATTTGCACTGTATTTTTATTTCATTTTGACCACTCTGTCTAAAGGCTTTTATGGATGGTGTCAGGATATAAAATTTGGAAAGAAAAAAGGCAAAACAAACGCAAACCCAGACGACATTTAAGAAATTGCCAATCAAGAAACCTGAATGCTGCTGACTGAATACACCTGAAAATCCCATTCATACTCAATTTGGAGGCAATTCATAGCTGTCCCCTCGGCAAAAGGGTTACATTTCATTTTCCAAAGCACAAAAACACACCTTGGTCCTGTTGCCAGCTAATTTCTAAGGATGAAACGGCAATTTGCAGTTTTTTTTTTATTTCATTATGGATATTCTGGCTAAACATTTTCTGGTATGGGGAAAGAATACAAAATTAGAAAAGGAAGAAGGCAAAACAAACGCAAACCCAGAGCACATTTAGCAAATTGCCAAACAAGAAACCTGAATGCTGCTGACTGAATGCACCTGAAAATCGCATTCACACTCAATTTGGCGGCAATTCGTAGCTGTTTGTCTTGGCACAAGGGTTACATTTCATTTTCCAAAACACAAAAACTCACCTTGGTCCTGTTGCATGTTCATTTCTAAAAATGAAACACCAATTTGCTGTTTTCTTTATTTCATTATGGATACTCTGGCTAACCTTTTTATTGTATGGTGTAAGAATACAAAATTAGAAAAGGAAGAAGGTAAAACAAATGCGAACCAAGAACACATTTAGCAAATTGCCAATCAGGAAACCTGAATGTTGCTGACTGAATACACCTGAAAATCCCATTCACATTCAATTTGGAGGCAACTCGTAGCTGTCCCCTTGGCAAAAGGGATACATTTCATTTTCCAAAGCACAAAATCACTCCTTGGTCCTGTTGCCTGCTAATTTCTAAGAATGAAACACCAATTTGCTGTTTTCTTTATTTCATTATGGATATTCTGGCTAAACTTTTATTGTATGTGGTAAGAATTCAAAATTAGAAAAGGAAGAAGGCAAAGGAACCGCAAACCCAGAACACATTTAGCAAATTGCCAAACAAGAAACCTGAATGCTGCTGACTGAATACACCTGAAAATCCCATTCTCACTCAGTTTGGCGGCAATTCGTAGCTGTTCCCTTGGCATAAGGGTTACATTTCATTTTCCAAAACACAAAAACTCACCTTGGTCCTGTTGCAGGTTAATTTCTAAAAATGAAACACCAATTTGCTGTTTTCTTTATTTCATTATGGATACTCTGGCTAACTTTTTTCTTGTATGGTGTAAGATTACAAAATTAGGAAAGGAAGAAGGCAAAACAAATGCAAACCAAGAACACATTTAGCAAATTGCCAATCAGGAAACCTGAATGTTGCTGACTCAATACACCTGAAAACCCATTCACACTCAATTTGGAGGCAATTCGTAGCTGTCCCCTCGGCAAAAGGGAAAGATTTCATTTTCGAAAACACGAAAACTCACCTGTCGTGTTGCCTGTAGATTTCTTAACATGAAACGCCATTTGCACTGTATTTTTATTTCATTTTGACCACTCTGTCTAAAGGCTTTTTTGGATGGTGTCAGGATATAAAATTTGGAAAGAAAAAAGGCAAAACAAACGCAAACCCAGACGACATTTAAGAAATTGCCAATCAAGAAACCTGAATGCTGCTGACGGAATACACCTGAAAATCCCATTCATACTCAATTTGGAGGCAACTCGTAGCTGTCCACTTGGCAAAAGGGTTACATATCATTTTCCAAAGCACAAAAACACACCTTGGTCCTGTTGCCTGCTAATTTCTAACAATGAAACGGCAATTTGCAGTTTTTTTTTATTTCATTATGGATATTCTGGCTAAACTTTTATTGTATGGTGTAACAATACAAAATTAGAAAAGGAAGAAGGCAAAACAAAAGCAAACCCAGAACGAATTTACCAAATTGCCAAACAAGAAACCTGAATGCTGCTGACTGAATACACCTGAAAATCCCATTCACACTCAATTGGGAGGCAATTCATTGCTGTGCCCTAGGCAAAAGGGTTACATTTCATTTTCCAAAGCACAAAATCACACCTTGGTCCTGTTGCCTGCTAATTTCTAAGAATGAAACGGCAATTTGCAGTTTTTTTTTATTTCATTATGGATATTCTGGCTAACCTTTTTATTGTATGGTGTAAGAATACAAAATTAGAAAAGGAAGAAGGCAAAACAAATGCAAACCAAGAACACATTTAGCAAATTGCCAATCAGGAAACCTGAATGTTGCTGACTCAATACACCTGAAAACCCATTCACACTCAATTTGCAGGCAATTCGTAGCTGTCCCCTCGGCAAAAGGGAAAGATTTCATTTTCCAAAACACGAAAACTCACCTGTCGTGTTGCCTGTAGATTTCTTAACATGAAACGCCAATTTGCACTGTATTTTTATTTCATTTTGACCACTCTGTCTAAAGGCTTTTATGGATGGTGTCAGGATATAAAATTTGGAAAGAAAAAAGGCAAAACAAACGCAAACCCAGACGACATTTAAGAAATTGCCAATCAAGAAACCTGAATGCTGCTGACTGAATACACCTGAAAATCCCATTCATACTCAATTTGGAGGCAATTCATAGCTGTCCCCTCGGCAAAAGAGTTACATTTCATTTTCCGAAGCACAAAAACACACCTTGGTCCTCTTGCCAGCTAATTTCTAAGGATGAAATGGCAATTTGCAGTTTTTTTTTATTTCATTATGGATATTCTGGCTAAACATTTTCTGGTATGGGGAAAGAATACAAAATTAGAAAAGGAAGAAGGCAAAACAAACGCAAACCCAGAGCACATTTAGCAAATTGCCAAACAAGAAACCTGAATGCTGCTGACTGAATGCACCTGAAAATCGCATTCACACTCAATTTGGCGGCAATTCGTAGCTGTTTGTCTTGGCACAAGGGTTACATTTCATTTTCCAAAACACAAAAACTCACCTTGGTCCTGTTGCATGTTCATTTCTAAAAATGAAACACCAATTTGCTGTTTTCTTTATTTCATTATGGATACTCTGGCTAACCTTTTTATTGTATGGTGTAAGAATACAAAATTAGAAAAGGAAGAAGGTAAAACAAATGCAAACCAAGAACACATTTAGCAAATTGCCAATCAGGAAACCTGAATGTTGCTGACTGAATACACCTGAAAATCCCATTCACATTCAATTTGGAGGTAACTCGTAGCTGTCCCCTCGGCAAAAGGGATACATTTCATTTTCCAAAGCACAAAATCACTCCTTGGTCCTGTTGCCTGCTAATTTCTAAGAATGAAACACCAATTTGCTGTTTTCTTTATTTCATTATGGATATTCTGGCTAAACTTTTATTGTATGTGGTAAGAATACAAAATTAGAAAAGGAAGAAGGCAAAGCAACCGCAAACCCAGAACACATTTAGCAAATTGCCAAACAAGAAACCTGAATGCTGCTGACTGAATACACCTGAAAATCCCATTCTCACTCAATTTGGCGGCAATTCGTAGCTGTTCCCTTGGCACAAGGGTTACATTTCATTTTCCAAAACACAAAAACTCACCTTGGTCCTGTTGCATGTTCATTTCTAAAAATGAAACACCAATTTGCTGTATTCTTTATTTCATTATGGATACTCTGGCTAACCTTTTTATTGTATGGTGTAAGAATACAAAATTAGAAAAGGAAGAAGGTAAAACAAATGCGAACCAAGAACACATTTAGCAAATTGCCAATCAGGAAACCTGAATGTTGCTGACTGAATACACCTGAAAATCCCATTCATACTCAATTTGGAGGCAATTCATAGCTGTACCCTGGGCAAAAGGGAAAGATTTCACTTTCAAAACACTAAAACTCACCTGTCGTGTTGCCTGTAGATTTCTTAACATGAAACGCCAATTTGCACTGTATTTTTATTTCATTTTGACCACTCTGTCTAAAGGCTTTTTTGGATGGTGTCAGGATATAAAATTTGGAAAGAAAAAAGGCAAAACAAACGCAAACCCAGACGACATTTAAGAAATTGCCAATCAAGAAACCTGAATGCTGCTGACTGAATACACCTGAAAATCCCATTCATACTCAATTTGGAGGCAACTCGTAGCTGTCCCCTTGGCAAAAGGGTTACATTTCATTTTCCAAAGCACAAAAACACACCTTGGTCCTGTTGCCTGCTAATTTCTAACAATGAAACGGCAATTTGCAGTTTTTTTATTTCATTATGGATATTCTGGCTAAACTTTTATTGTATGGTGTAACAATACAAAATTAGAAAAGGAAGAAGGCAAAACAACCGCAAACCCAGAACAAATTTAGCAAATTGCCAAACAAGAAACCTGAATGCTGCTGAATGAATACACCTGAAAATCCCATTCATACTCAATTTGGAGGCAATTCGTAGCTGTGCCCTCGGCAAAAGGGTTACATTTCATTTTCCAAAGCACAAAATCACACCTTGGTCCTGTTGCCTACTAATTTCTAAGAATGAAACGGCAATTTGCAGTTTTTTTTATTTCATTATGGATATTCTGGCTAACCTTTTTATTGTATGGTGTAAGAATACAAAATTAGAAAAGGAAGAAGGCAAAACAAATGCAAACCAAAACACATTTAGCAAATTGCCAATCAGGAAACCTGAATGTTGCTGACTCAATACACCTGAAAACCCATTCATACTCAATTTGGAGGCAATTCGTAGCTGTCCCCTCGGCAAAAGGGAAAGATTTCATTTTCCAAAACACGAAAACTCACCTGTCGTGTTGCCTGTAGATTTCTTAACATGAAACGCCAATTTGCACTGTATTTTTATTTCATTTTGACCACTCTGTCTAAAGGCTTTTTTGGATGGTGTCAGGATATAAAATTTGGAAAGAAAAAAGGCAAAACAAACGCAAACCCAGACGACATTTAAGAAATTGCCAATCAAGAAACCTGAATGCTGCTGACTGAATACACCTGAAAATCCCATTCATACTCAATTTGGAGGCAACTCGTAGCTGTCCCCTCGGCAAACGGGTTACATTTCATTTTCCAAAGCACAAAAACACACCTTGGTCCTGTTGCCTGCTTATTTCTAAGAATCAAACGGCAACTTGCATTTTTTTTTTATTTCATTATAGATATTCTGGCTAAACTTTAAATTGTATGGGGTAAGAATACAAAATTAGAAAAGGAAGAAGGCAAAACAAACGCAAACCAGAACACATTTAGCAAATTGCCAAACAAGAAACCTGAATGCTGCTGACTGAATGCACCTGAAAATCGCATTCACACTCAATTTGGCGGCAATTCGTAGCTGTTTTTCTTGGCAAAAGGGTTACATTTCATTTTCCAAAACACAAAAACTCACCTTGTCCTGTTGCATGCTAATTTCTTAAAATGAAACACCAATTTGCTGTTTTCTTTATTTCATTATGGATACTCTGGCTAAACTTTTTCTTGTATGGTGTAAGAATACAAAATTAGAAAAGGAAGAAGGCAAAACATATGCAAACCAAGAACACATTCAGCAAATTGCCAATCAGGAAACCTGAATGCTGCTGACTGAATACACCTGAAAATCCCATTCATACTCAATTTGGAGGCAATTCATAGCTGTCCCCTCGGAAAAAGGGTTACATTTCATTTTCCAAAGCACAAAAACACACCTTGGTCCTGTTGCCAGCTAATTTCTAAGAATGAAACGGCAATTTGCAGTTTTTTTTTTATTTCATTATGGATATTCTGGCTAAACATTTTCTTGTATGGGGAAAGAATACAAAATTAGAAAAGGAAGAAGGCAAAACAAACACAAACCCAGAGCACATTTAGCAAATTGCCAAACAAGAAACCTGAATGCTGCTGACTGAATGCAACTGAAAATCCCATTCACACTCAATTTGGCGGCAATTCGTAGCTCTTCCCTTGGCACACGGGTTACATTTCATTTTCTAAAACACAAAAACTCACCTTGGTCCTGTTGCATGTTCATTTCTAAAAATGAAACACCAATTTGCTGTTTTCTTTATTTCATTATGGATACTCTGGCTAACCTTTATATTGTATGGTGTAAGATTACAAAATTAGAAAAGGAAGAAGGCAAAACAAATGCAAACCAAGAACACATTTAGCAAATTGCCAATCAGGAAACCTGAATGTTGCTGACTCAATACACCTGAAAATCCCATTCACACTCAATTTGGAGGCAATTCGTAGCTGTACCCTCGGCAAAAGCGAAAGATTTCACTTTCCAAAACATTAAACTCACCTTCGTCCAGTTGCCTGTTAATTTCTAAGCAGGGAACACCCATTTGCTGTTTTTTTTTTTTTTATTTCATTAAGGATACTCTGGCTAAACATTTATTGTATGGTGTAAGAATACAAAATTAGAAAAGGAAGAAGGCAAGCAAATGGAATGCCCAAACACATTTAAGAAATTGCCAATCAAGAAACCTGAATGCTGCTGACTGAATACACCTGAAAATCCCATTCATACTCAATTTGGAGGCAATTCATAGCTGTCCCCTCGGCAAAAGGGTTACATTTCATTTTCCAAAGCACAAAAACACACCTTGGTCCTCTTGCCAGCTAATTTCTAAGGATGAAACGGCAATTTGCAGTTTTTTTTATTTCATTATGGATATTCTGGCTAAACATTTTCTGGTATGGGGAAAGAATACAAAATTAGAAAAGGAAGAAGGCAAAACAAACGCAAACCCAGAGCACATTTAGCAAATTGCC
Organism: Sylvilagus floridanus; assembly: GCA_949820135.1. Lineage (NCBI taxonomy): Eukaryota > Metazoa > Chordata > Mammalia > Lagomorpha > Leporidae > Sylvilagus > Sylvilagus floridanus. The sequence continues at coordinate 163,251,725 of OX463227.1, read as the reverse complement.
AAACAAGAAACCTGAATGCTGCTGACTGAATGCACCTGAAAATCGCATTCACACTCAATTTGGCGGCAATTCGTAGCTGTTTGTCTTGGCACAAGGGTTACATTTCATTTTCCAAAACACAAAAACTCACCTTGGTCCTGTTGCATGTTCATTTCTAAAAATGAAACACCAATTTGCTGTTTTCTTTATTTCATTATGGATACTCTGGCTAACCTTTTTATTGTATGGTGTAAGAATACAAAATTAGAAAAGGAAGAAGGTAAAACAAATGCGAACCAAGAACACATTTAGCAAATTGCCAATCAGGAAACCTGAATGTTGCTGACTGAATACACCTGAAAACCCATTCACACTCAATTTGGAGGCAATTCGTAGCTGTCCCCTCGGCAAAAGGGAAAGATTTCACTTTCAAAACACTAAAACTCACCTGTCGTGTTGCCTGTAGATTTCTTAACATGAAACGCCAATTTGCACTGTATTTTTATTTCATTTTGACCACTCTGTCTAAAGGCTTTTTTGGATGGTGTCAGGATATAAAATTTGGAAAGAAAAAAGGCAAAACAAACGCAAACCCAGACGACATTTTTGAAATTGCCAATCAAGAAACCTGAATGCTGCTGACTGAATACACCTGAAAATCCCATTCATACTCAATTTGGAGGCAACTCGTAGCTGTCCCCTTGGCAAAAGGGTTACATTTCATTTTCCAAAGCACAAAAACACACCTTGGTCCTGTTGCCTGCTAATTTCTAACAATGAAACGGCAATTTGCAGTTTTTTTATTTCATTATGGATATTCTGGCTAAACTTTTATTGTATGGTGTAACAATACAAAATTAGAAAAGGAAGAAGGCAAAACAACCGCAAACCCAGAACAAATTTAGCAAATTGCCAAACAAGAAACCTGAATGCTGCTGACTGAATACACCTGAAAATCCCATTCATACTCAATTTGGAGGCAATTCGTAGCTGTGCCCTCGGCAAAAGGGTTACATTTCATTTTCCAAAGCACAAAATCACACCTTGGTCCTGTTGCCTACTAATTTCTAAGAATGAAACGGCAATTTGCAGTTTTTTTTTATTTCATTATGGATATTCTGGCTAACCTTTTTATTGTATGGTGTAAGAATACAAAATTAGAAAAGGAAGAAGGCAAAACAAATGCAAACCAAAACACATTTAGCAAATTGCCAATCAGGAAACCTGAATGTTGCTGACTCAATACACCTGAAAACACATTCACACTCAATTTGGAGGTAATTCGTAGCTGTGCCCTCGGCAAAAGGGAAAGATTTCATTTTCCAAAACACGAAAACTCACCTGTCGTGTTGCCTGTAGATTTCTTAACATGAAACGCCAATTTGCACTGTATTTTTATTTCATTTTGACCACTCTGTCTAAAGGCTTTTTTGGATGGTGTCAGGATATAAAATTTGGAAAGAAAAAAGGCAAAACAAACGCAAACCCAGACGACATTTAAGAAATTGCCAATCAAGAAATCTGAATGCTGCTGACTGAATACACCTGAAAATCCCATTCATACTCAATTTGGAGGCAACTCGTAGCTGTCCCCTCGGCAAAAGGGTTACATTTCATTTTCCAAAGCACAAAAACACACCTTGGTCCTGTTGCCTGCTAATTTCTAAGAATCAAACGGCAACTTGCATTTTTTTTTTATTTCATTATAGATATTCTGGCTAAACATTTTCTGATATGGGGAAAGAATACAAAATTAGAAAAGGAAGAAGGCAAAACAAACGCAAACCCAGAGCACATTTAGCAAATTGCCAAACAAGAAACCTGAATGCTGCTGACTGAATGCACCTGAAAATCGCATTCACACTCAATTTGGCGGCAATTCGTAGCTGTTTGTCTTGGCACAAGGGTTACATTTCATTTTCCAAAACACAAAAACTCACCTTGGTCCTGTTGCATGTTCATTTCTAAAAATGAAACACCAATTTGCTGTTTTCTTTATTTCATTATGGATACTCTGGCTAACCTTTTTATTGTATGGTGTAAGAATACAAAATTAGAAAAGGAAGAAGGTAAAACAAATGCGAACCAAGAACACATTTAGCAAATTGCCAATCAGGAAACCTGAATGTTGCTGACTGAATACACCTGAAAATCCCATTCACATTCAATTTGGAGGCAACTCGTAGCTGTCCCCTTGGCAAAAGGGATACATTTCATTTTCCAAAGCACAAAATCACTCCTTGGTCCTGTTGCCTGCTAATTTCTAAGAATGAAAGACAAATTTGCTGTTTTCTTTATTTCATTATGGATATTCTGGCTAAACTTTTATTGTATGTGGTAAGAATTCAAAATTAGAAAAGGAAGAAGGCAAAGGAACCGCAAACCCAGAACACATTTAGCAAATTGCCAAACAAGAAACCTGAATGCTGCTGACTGAATACACCTGAAAATCCCATTCTCACTCAGTTTGGCGGCAATTCGTAGCTGTTCCCTTGGCATAAGGGTTACATTTCATTTTCCAAAACACAAAAACTCACCTTGGTCCTGTTGCAGGTTAATTTCTAAAAATGAAACACCAATTTGCTGTTTTCTTTATTTCATTATGGATACTCTGGCTAACTTTTTTCTTGTATGGTGTAAGATTACAAAATTAGGAAAGGAACAAGGCAAAACAAATGCAAACCAAGAACACATTTAGCAAATTGCCAATCAGGATACCTGTATGTTGCTGACTCAATACACCTGAAAACCCATTCACACTCAATTTGCAGGCAATTCGTAGCTGTGCCCTCAGCAAAAGGGAAAGATTTCATTTTCCAAAACACGAAAACTCACCTGTCGTGTTGCCTTGTAGATTTCTTAACATGAAACGCCAATTTGCACTGTATTTTTATTTCATTTTGACCACTCTGTCTAAAGGCTTTTTTGGATGGTGTCAGGATATAAAATTTGGAAAGAAAAAAGGCAAAACAAACGCAAACCCAGAGGACATTTAAGAAATTGCCAATCAAGAAACCTGAATGCTGCTGACTGAATACACCTGAAAATCCCATTCATACTCAATTTGGAGGCAACTCGTAGCTGTCCCCTCGGCAAAAGTGTTACATTTCATTTTCCAAAGCACAAAAACACACCTTGGTCCTGCTGCCAGCTAATTTCTAAGAATGAAACGGCAATTTGCAGTTTTTTTTATTTCATTATGGATATTCTGGCTAAACATTTTCTTGTATGGGGAAAGAATACAAAATTAGAAAAGGAAGAAGGCAAAACAAACGCAAACCCAGAGCACATTTAGCAAATTGCCAAACAAGAAACCTGAATGCTGCTGACTGAATGCAACTGAAAATCCCATTCACACTCAATTTGGCGGCAATTCGTAGCTGTTCCCTTGGCACAAGGGTTACATTTCATTTTCCAAAACACAAAAACTCACCTTGGTCCTGTTGCATGTTCATTTCTAAAAATGAAACACCAATTTGCTGTATTCTTTATTTCATTATGGATACTCTGGCTAACTTTTTTATTGTATGGTGTAAGAATACAAAATTAGAAAAGGAAGAAGGTAAAACAAATGCGAACCAAGAACACATTTAGCAAATTGCCAATCAGGAAACCTGAATGTTGCTGACTGAATACACCTGAAAATCCCATTCATACTCAATTTGGAGGCAATTCATAGCTGTACCCTGGGCAAAAGGGAAAGATTTCACTTTCAAAACACTAAAACTCACCTGTCGTGTTGCCTGTAGATTTCTTAACATGAAACGCCAATTTGCACTGTATTTTTATTTCATTTTGACCACTCTGTCTAAAGGCTTTTTTGGATGGTGTCAGGATATAAAATTTGGAAAGAAAAAAGGCAAAACAAACGCAAACCCAGACGACATTTAAGAAATTGCCAATCAAGAAACCTGAATGCTGCTGACTGAATACACCTGAAAATCCCATTCATACTCAATTTGGAGGCAACTCGTAGCTGTCCCCTCAGCAAACGCTTTACATTTCATTTTCCAAAGCACAAAAACACACCTTGGTCCTGTTGCCTGCTAATTTCTAAGAATCAAACGGCAACTTGCATTTTTTTTTTATTTCATTATAGATATTCTGGCTAAACTTTTTATTGTATGGGGTAAGAATACAAAATTAGAAAAGGAAGAAGGCAAAACAAACGCAAACCAGAACACATTTAGCAAATTGCCAAACAAGAAACCTGAATGCTGCTGACTGAATGCACCTGAAAATCGCATTCACACTCAATTTGGCGGCAATTCGTAGCTGTTTTTCTTGGCAAAAGGGTTACATTTCATTTTCCAAAACACAAAAACTCACCTTGTCCTGTTGCATGCTAATTTCTTAAAATGAAACACCAATTTGCTGTTTTCTTTATTTCATTATGGATACTCTGGCTAAACTTTTTCTTGTATGGTGTAAGAATACAAAATTAGAAAAGGAAGAAGGCAAAACATATGCAAACCAAGAACACATTCAGCAAATTGCCAATCAGGAAACCTGAATGCTGCTGACTGAATACACCTGAAAATCCCATTCATACTCAATTTGGAGGCAATTCATAGCTGTCCCCTCGGCAAAAGGGTTACATTTCATTTTCCAAAGCACAAAAACACACCTTGGTCCTGTTGCCAGCTAATTTCTAAGAATGAAACGGCAATTTCCAGTTTTTTTTTATTTCATTATGGATATTCTGGCTAAACATTTTCTTGTATGGGGAAAGAATACAAAATTAGAAAAGGAAGAAGGCAAAACAAACGCAAACCCAGAGCACATTTAGCAAATTGCCAAACAAGAAACCTGAATGCTGCTGACTGAATGCAACTGAAAATCCCATTCACACTCAATTTGGCGGCAATTCGTAGCTCTTCCCTTGGCACAAGGGTTACATTTCATTTTCTAAAACACAAAAACTCACCTTGGTCCTGTTGCATGTTCATTTCTAAAAATGAAACACCAATTTGCTGTTTTCTTTACTTCATTGTGGATACTCTGGCTAACCTTTATATTGTATGGTGTAAGAATACAAAATTAGAAAAGGAAGAAGGCAAAACAAATGCAAACCAAGAACACATTTAGCAAATTGCCAATCAGGAAACCTGAATGTTGCTGACTCAATACACCTGAAAATCCCATTCACACTCAATTTGGAGGCAATTCGTAGCTGTACCCTCGGCAAAAGCGAAAGATTTCACTTTCCAAAACATTAAACTCACCTTCGTCCAGTTGCCTGTTAATTTCTAAGCAGGGAACACCCATTTGCTGTTTTTTTTTTTATTTCATTAAGGATACTCTGGCTAAACATTTATTGTATGGTGTAAGAATACAAAATTAGAAAAGGAAGAAGGCAAGCAAATGGAATGCCCAAACACATTTAAGAAATTGCCAATCAAGAAACCTGAATGCTGCTGACTGAATACACCTGAAAATCCCATTCACACTCAATTTGGAGGCAACTCGTGGCTGTCCCATTCGGCAAAAGGGATACATTTCATTTTCCAAAGCACAAAATCACTCCTTGGTCCTGTTGCCTGCTAATTTCTAAGAATGAAATGGAAATTTGCAGTTTTTTTTATTTCATTATGGATATTCTGGCTAAACTTTTTATTGTATGGGGTAAGAATACAAAATTAGAAAAGGAAGAAGGCAAAGCAACCGCAAACCCAGAGCACATTTAGCAAATTGCCAAACAAGAAACCTGAATGCTGCTGACTGAATACACCTGAAAATCCCATTCTCACTCAATTTGGTGGCAATTCTTAGCTGTTCCCTTGGCATAAGGGTTACATTTCATTTTCCAAAACACAAAAACTCACCTTGGTCCTGTTGCATGTTTATTTCTAAAAATGAAACACCAATTTGCTGTTTTCTTTATTTCATTATGAATACTCTGGCTAACTTTTTTCTTGTATGGTGTAAGATTACAAAATTAGGAAAGGAAGAAGGCAAAACAAATGCAAACCAAGAACACATTTAGCAAATTGCCAATCAGGAAACCTGAATGATGCTGACTCAATACACCTGAAAATCCCATTCACACTCAATTTGGAGGCAATTCGTAGCTGTGCCCTCGGCAAAAGGGAAAGATTTCATTTTCCAAAACACGAAAACTCACCTGTCGTGTTGCCTGTAGATTTCTTAACATGAAACGCCAATTTGCACTGTATTTTTATTTCATTTTGACCACTCTGTCTAAAGGCTTTTTTGAATGGTGTCAGGATATAAAATTTGGAAAGAAAAAAGGCAAAACAAACGCAAACCCAGACGACATTTAAGAAATTGCCAATCAAGAAACCTGAATGCTGCTGACTGAATACACCTGAAAATCCCATTCATACTCAATTTGGAGGCAAACGTAGCTGTGCCCTCGGCAAAAGGGTTACATTTCATTTTCCAAAGCACAAAATCACACCTTGGTCCTGTTGCCTACTAATTTCTAAGAATGAAACGGCAATTTGCAGTTTTTTTTATTTCATTATGGATATTCTGGCTAACCTTTTTATTGTATGGGGTAAGAATACAAAATTAGAAAAGGAAGAAGGCAAAACAAATGCAAACCAAAACACATTTAGCAAATTGCCAATCAGGAAACCTGAATGTTGCTGACTCAATACACCTGAAAACCCATTCACACTCAATTTGGAGGCAATTCGTAGCTGTCCCCTCGGCAAAAGGGAAAGATTTCATTTTCCAAAACACCAAAACTCACCTGTCGTGTTGCCTGTAGATTTCTTAACATGAAACGCCAATTTGCACTGTATTTTTATTTCATTTTGACCACTCTGTCTAAAGGCTTTTTTGGATGGTGTCAGGATATAAAATTTGGAAAGAAAAAAGGCAAAACAAACGCAAACCCAGACGACATTTAAGAAATTGTCAATCAAGAAACCTGAATGCTGCTGACTGAATACACCTGAAAATCCCATTCATACTCAATTTGGAGGCAACTCGTAGCTGTCCCCTCGGGAAAAGTGTTACATTTCATTTTCCAAAGCACAAAAACACACCTTGGTCCTGTTGCCTGCTAATTTCTAAGAATCAAACGGCAACTTGCATTTTTTTTTTATTTCATTATAGATATTCTGGCTAAACTTTTTATTGTATGGGGTAAGAATACAAAATTAGAAAAGGAAGAAGGCAAAACAAACGCAAACCAGAACACATTTAGCAAATTGCCAAACAAGAAACCTGAATGCTGCTGACTGAATGCACCTGAAAATCGCATTCACACTCAATTTGGCGGCAATTCGTAGCTGTTTTTCTTGGCAAAAGGGTTACATTTCATTTTCCAAAACACAAAAACTCACCTTGTCCTGTTGCATGCTAATTTCTTAAAATGAAACACCAATTTGCTGTTTTCTTTATTTCATTATGGATACTCTGGCTAAACTTTTTCTTGTATGGTGTAAGAATACAAAATTAGAAAAGGAAGAAGGCAAAACATATGCAAACCAAGAACACATTTAGCAAATTGCCAATCAGGAAACCTGAATGCTGCTGACTGAATGCAACTGAAAATCCCATTCACACTCAATTTGGCGGCAATTCGTAGCTCTTCCCTTGGCACAAGGGTTACATTTCATTTTCTAAAACACAAAAACTCACCTTGGTCCTGTTGCATGTTCATTTCTAAAAATGAAACACCAATTTGCTGTTTTCTTTATTTCATTATGGATACTCTGGCTAACCTTTATATTGTATGGTGTAAGAATACAAAATTAGAAAAGGAAGAAGGCAAAACAAATGCATACCAAGAACACATTTAGCAAATTGCCAATCAGGAAACCTGAATGTTGCTGACTCAATACACCTGAAAATCCCATTCACACTCAATTTGGAGGCAATTCGTAGCTGTACCCTCGGCAAAAGCGAAAGATTTCACTTTCCAAAACATTAAACTCACCTTCGTCCAGTTGCCTGTTAATTTCTAAGCAGGGAACACCCATTTGCTGTTTTTTTTTTTTTATTTCATTAAGGATACTCTGGCTAAACATTTATTGTATGGTGTAAGAATACAAAATTAGAAAAGGAAGAAGGCAAGCAAATGGAATGCCCAAACACATTTAAGAAATTGCCAATCAAGAAACCTGAATGCTGCTGACTGAATACACCTGAAAATCCCATTCACACTCAATTTGGAGGCAACTCGTGGCTGTCCCATTCGGCAAAAGGGATACATTTCATTTTCCAAAGCACAAAATCACTCCTTGGTCCTGTTGCCTGCTAATTTCTAAGAATGAAATGGAAATTTGCAGTTTTTTTTATTTCATTATGGATATTCTGGCTAAACTTTTTATTGTATGGGGTAAGAATACAAAATTAGAAAAGGAAGAAGGCAAAGCAACCGCAAACCCAGAGCACATTTAGCAAATTGCCAAACAAGAAACCTGAATGCTGCTGACTGAATACACCTGAAAATCCCATTCTCACTCAATTTGGTGGCAATTCTTAGCTGTTCCCTTGGCATAAGGGTTACATTTCATTTTCCAAAACACAAAAACTCACCTTGGTCCTGTTGCATGTTTATTTCTAAAAATGAAACACCAATTTGCTGTTTTCTTTATTTCATTATGAATACTCTGGCTAACTTTTTTCTTGTATGGTGTAAGATTACAAAATTAGGAAAGGAAGAAGGCAAAACAAATGCAAACCAAGAACACATTTAGCAAATTGCCAATCAGGAAACCTGAATGTTGCTGACTCAATACACCTGAAAATCCCATTCACACTCAATTTGGAGGCAATTCGTAGCTGTGCCCTCGGCAAAAGGGAAAGATTTCATTTTCCAAAACACGAAAACTCACCTGTCGTGTTGCCTGTAGATTTCTTAACATGAAACGCCAATTTGCACTGTATTTTTATTTCATTTTGACCACTCTGTCTAAAGGCTTTTTTGGATGGTGTCAGGATATAAAATTTGGAAAGAAAAAAGGCAAAACAAACGCAAACCCAGACGACATTTAAGAAATTGCCAATCAAGAAACCTGAATGCTGCTGACTGAATGCACCTGAAAATCCCATTCATACTCAATTTGGAGGCAAACATAGCTGTCCCCTTGGAAAAGGGTTACATTTCATTTTCCAAAGCACAAAAACACACCTTGCTCCTGTGGCCTGCTAATTTCTAACAATGAAACAGCAATTTGCAGTTTTTTTTATTTCATTATGGATATTCTGGCTAAACATTTTCTTGTAAGGGAAAGAATACAAAATTAGAAAAGGAAGAAGGCAAAACAAACGCAAACCCAGAGCACATTTATCAAATTGCCAAACAAGAAACCTGAATGCTGCTGACTGAATACACCTGAAAATCCCATTCACACTCAATTTGGAGGCAACTCGTAGCTGTCCCCTGGGTAAAAGGGATACATTTCATTTTCCAAAGCACAAAATCACTCCTTGGTCCTGTTGTCTGCTAATTTCTAAGAATGAAATGGCAATTTGCAGTTTTTTTTTATTTCATTATGGATATTCTGGCTAACCTTTTTATTGTATGGTGTAAGAATACAAAATTAGAAAAGGAAGAAGGCAAAACAAACGCAAACCAGAACACATTTAGTAAATTGCCAAACAAGAAACCTGAATGCTGCTGACTGAATGCACCTGAAAATCGCATTCACACTCAGTTTGGCGGCAATTCGTAGCTGTTTTTCTTGGCGAAAGGGTTATATTTCATTTTCCAAAACACAAAAACTCACCTTGTCCTGTTGCATGCTAATTTCTTAAAATGAAACACCAATTTGCTGTTTTCTTTATTTCATTATGGATACTCTGGCTAAATTTTTTGTTGTATGGTGTAAGAATACAAAATTAGAAAATGAAGAAGGCAAAACATATGCAAACCAAGAACACATTTAGCAAATTGCCAATCAGGAAACCTGAATGTTGCTGACTGAATACACCTGAAAATCCCATTCAGACTCAATTTGGAGGCAACTCGTAGCTGTCCCCTCGGCAAAAGGGATACATTTCATTTTCCAAAGCACAAAATCACACCTTGGTCCTGTTGCCTGCTAATTTCTAAAAATGAAATGGCAATTTGCAGTTTTTTTCTTTCAGTATGGATATTCTGGCTAAAGTTTTTATTGTATGGGGTAAGAATACAAAATTAGAAAAGGAAGAAGGCAAAGCAAATGCAAACCCAGAACACATTTAGCAAATTGCCAAACAAGAAACCTGAATGCTGCTGACTGAATACACCTGAAAATCCCATTCTCACTCAATTTGGCGGCAATTCATAGCTGTTCCCTTGGCATAAGGGTTACATTTCATTTTCCAAAACACAAAAACTCACCTTGGTCCTGTTGCATGTTCATTTCTAAAAATGAAACACCAATTTGCTGTTTTCTTTATTTCATTATGGATACTCTGGCTAACTTTTTTCTTGTATGGTGTAAGATTACAAAATTAGAAAAGGAAGAAGGCAAAACAAATGCAAACCAAGAACACATTTAGCAAATTGCCAATCAGGAAACCTGAATGTTGCTGACTCAATACACCTGAAAACCCATTCACACTCAATTTGCAGGCAATTCGTAGCTGTGCCCTCCGCAAAAGGGAACGATTTCATTTTCCAAAACACGAAATCTCACCTGTCGTGTTGCCTGTAGATTTCTTAACATGAAACGCCAATTTGCACTGTATTTTTATTTCATTTTGACCACTCTGTCTAAAGGCTTTTTTGGATGGTGTCAGGATATAAAATTTGGAAAGAAAAAAGGCAAAACAAACGCAAACCCAGACGACATTTAAGAAATTGCCAATCAAGAAACCTGAATGCTGCTGACTGAATGCACCTGAAAATCCCATTCATACTCAATTTGGAGGCAAACATAGCTGTCCCCTTGGAAAAGGGTTACATTTCATTTTCCAAAGCACAAAAACACACCTTGCTCCTGTGGCCTGCTAATTTCTAACAATGAAACAGCAATTTGCAGTTTTTTTTATTTCATTATGGATATTCTGGCTAAACATTTTCTTGTAAGGGAAAGAATACAAAATTAGAAAAGGAAGAAGGCAAAACAAACGCAAACCCAGAGCACATTTATCAAATTGCCAAACAAGAAACCTGAATGCTGCTGACTGAATACACCTGAAAATCCCATTCACACTCAATTTGGAGGCAACTCGTAGCTGTCCCCTGGGTAAAAGGGATACATTTCATTTTCCAAAGCACAAAATCACTCCTTGGTCCTGTTGTCTGCTAATTTCTAAGAATGAAATGGCAATTTGCAGTTTTTTTTTATTTCATTATGGATATTCTGGCTAACCTTTTTATTGTATGGTGTAAGAATACAAAATTAGAAAAGGAAGAAGGCAAAACAAACGCAAACCAGAACACATTTAGTAAATTGCCAAACAAGAAACCTGAATGCTGCTGACTGAATGCACCTGAAAATCGCATTCACACTCAGTTTGGCGGCAATTCGTAGCTGTTTTTCTTGGCGAAAGGGTTATATTTCATTTTCCAAAACACAAAAACTCACCTTGTCCTGTTGCATGCTAATTTCTTAAAATGAAACACCAATTTGCTGTTTTCTTTATTTCATTATGGATACTCTGGCTAAATTTTTTGTTGTATGGTGTAAGAATACAAAATTAGAAAATGAAGAAGGCAAAACATATGCAAACCAAGAACACATTTAGCAAATTGCCAATCAGGAAACCTGAATGTTGCTGACTGAATACACCTGAAAATCCCATTCAGACTCAATTTGGAGGCAACTCGTAGCTGTCCCCTCGGCAAAAGGGATACATTTCATTTTCCAAAGCACAAAATCACACCTTGGTCCTGTTGCCTGCTAATTTCTAAAAATGAAATGGCAATTTGCAGTTTTTTTCTTTCAGTATGGATATTCTGGCTAAAGTTTTTATTGTATGGGGTAAGAATACAAAATTAGAAAAGGAAGAAGGCAAAGCAAATGCAAACCCAGAACACATTTAGCAAATTGCCAAACAAGAAACCTGAATGCTGCTGACTGAATACACCTGAAAATCCCATTCTCACTCAATTTGGCGGCAATTCATAGCTGTTCCCTTGGCATAAGGGTTACATTTCATTTTCCAAAACACAAAAACTCACCTTGGTCCTGTTGCATGTTCATTTCTAAAAATGAAACACCAATTTGCTGTTTTCTTTATTTCATTATGGATACTCTGGCTAACTTTTTTCTTGTATGGTGTAAGATTACAAAATTAGAAAAGGAAGAAGGCAAAACAAATGCAAACCAAGAACACATTTAGCAAATTGCCAATCAGGAAACCTGAATGTTGCTGACTCAATACACCTGAAAACCCATTCACACTCAATTTGCAGGCAATTCGTAGCTGTGCCCTCCGCAAAAGGGAAAGATTTCATTTTCCAAAACACGAAATCTCACCTGTCGTGTTGCCTGTAGATTTCTTAACATGAAACGCCAATTTGCACTGTATTTTTATTTCATTTTGACCACTCTGTCTAAAGGCTTTTTTGGATGGTGTCAGGATATAAAATTTGGAAACAAAAAAGGCAAAACAACCGCAAACCCAGAACAAATTTAGCAAATTGCCAAACAAGAAACCTGAATGCTGCTGACTGAATACACCTGAAAATCCCATTCATACTCAATTTGGAGGCAACTCGTAGCTGTCCCCTCGGCAAACGGGTTACATTTCATTTTCCAAAGCACAAAAACACACCTTGGTCCTGTTGCCTGCTAATTTCTAAGAATCAAACGGCAACTTGCATTTTTTTTTTATTTCATTATAGATATTCTGGCTAAACTTTTTATTGTATGGGGTAAGAATACAAAATTAGAAAAGGAAGAAGCTAAAACAAACGCAAACCAGAACACATTTAGCAAATTGCCAAACAAGAAACCTGAATGCTGCTGACTGAATGCACCTGAAAATCCCATTCTCACTCAATTTGTCGGAAATTCGTAGCTGTTTTTCTTGGCAAAAGGGTTACATTTCATTTTCCAAAACACAAAAACTCACCTTGTCCTGTTGCATGCTAATTTCTTAAAATGAAACACCAATTTGCTGTTTTCTTTATTTCATTATGGATACTCTGGCTAACTTTTTTCTTGTATGGTGTAAGATTACAAAATTAGGAAAGGAAGAAGGCAAAACAAATGCAAACCAAGAACACATTTAGCAAATTGCCAATCAGGAAACCTGAATGTTGCTGACTCAATACACCTGAAAATCCCATTCACACTCAATTTGGAGGCAATTCGTAGCTGTGCCCTCGGCAAAAGGGAAAGATTTCATTTTCCAGAACACGAAAACTCACCTGTCCTGTTGCCTGTAGATTTCTTAACATGAAACGCCAATTTGCACTGTATTTTTATTTCATTTTGACCACTCTGTCTAAAGGCTTTTTTGGATGGTGTCAGGATATAAAATTTGGAAAGAAAAAAGGCAAAACAAACGCAAACCCAGACGACATTTAAGAAATTGCCAATCAAGTAACCTGAATGCTGCTGACTGAGTACACCTGAAAATCCCATTCATACTCAATTTGGAGGCAATTCATAGCTGTCCCCTCGACAAAAGGGTTACATATCATTTTCCAAAGCACAAAAACACACCTTGGTCCTGTTGCCTGCTAATTTCTAAGAATCAAACGGCAATTTGCAGTTTTTTTTTTATTTCATTATGGATATTCTGGCTAAACTTTTTATTGTATGGGGAAAGAATACAAAATTAGAAAAGGAAGAAGGCAAAACAAATGCAAACCAGAACACATTTAGCAAATTGCCAAACAAGAAACCTGAAAGCTGCTGACTGAATGCACCTGAAAATCGCATTCACACTCAATTTGGCGGCAATTCGTAGCTGTTTTTCTTGGCAAAAGGGTTACATTTCATTTTCCAAAACACAAAAACTCACCTTGTCCTGTTGCATGCTAATTTCTTAAAATGAAACACCAATTTGCTGTTTTCTTTATTTCATTATGGATACTCTGGCTAACCTTTTTATTGTATGGTGTAAGAATACAAAATTAGAAAAGGAAGAAGGCAAAACATATGCAAACCAAGAACACATTTAGCAAATTGCCAATCAGGAAACCTGAATGTTGCTGACTGAATACACCTGAAAATCCCATTCACACTCAATTTGGAGGCAACTCGTAGCTGTCCCCTCGGCAAAAGGGATACATTTCATTTTCCAAAGCACAAAAGCACACCTCGGTCCTGTTGCCTGCTAATTTCTAAAAATGAAATGGCAATTTGCAGTTTTTTTTATTTCATTATGGATATTCTGGCTAAACTTTTTATTCTATGGGGTAAGAATACAAAATTAGAAAAGGAAGAAGGCAAAGGAACCGCAAACCCAGAACACATTTAGCAAATTGCCAAACAAGAAACCTGAATGCTGCTGACTGAATACACCTGAAAATCCCATTCTCACTCAATTTGGCGGCAATTCATAGCTGTTCCCTTGGCATAAGGGTTACATTTCATTTTCCAAAACACAAAAACTCACATTGGTCCTGTTGCATGTTCATTTTTAAAAATGAAACACCAATTTGCTGTTTTCTTTATTTCATTATGGATACTCTGGCTAACTTTTTTCTTGTATGGTGTAAGATTACAAAATTAGAAAAGGAAGAAGGCAAAACAAATGCAAACCAAGAACACATTTAGCAAATTGCCAATCAGGAAACCTGAATGATGCTGACTCAATACACCTGAAAATCCCATTCACACTCAATTTGCAGGCAATTCGTAGCTGTCCCCTCGGCAAAAGGGAAAGATTTCATTTTCCAAAACACGAAAACTCACCTGTCGTGTTGCCTGTAGATTTCTTAACATGAAACGCCAATTTGCACTGTATTTTTATTTCATTTTGACCACTCTGTCTAAAGGCTTTTTTGGATGGTGTCAGGATATAAAATTTGGAAAGAAAAAAGGCAAAACAAACGCAAACCCAGACGACATTTAAGAAATTGCCAATCAAGAAACCTGAATGCTGCTGACTGAATACACCTGAAAATCCCATTCATACTCAATTTGGAGGCAACTCGTAGCTGTCCCCTTGGCAAAAGGGTTACATTTCATTTTCCAAAGCACAAAAACACACCTTGGTCCTGTTGCCTGCTAATTTCTAACAATGAAACGGCAATTTGCATTTTTTTTTTATTTCAGTATGGATATTCTGTCTAAACATTTTCTTGTATGGGGAAAGAATACAAAATTAGAAAAGGAAGAAGGCAAAACAAATGCAAACCCAGAGCACATTTATCAAATTGCCAAACAAGAAACCTGAATGCTGCTGACTGAATACACCTGAAAATCCCATTCACACTCAATTTGGAGGCAACTCGTAGCTGTCCCCTCGGCAAAAGGGATACATTTCATTTTCCAAAGCACAAAATCACTCCTTGGTATTGTTGCCGGCTAATTTCTAAGAATGAAATGGCAATTTGCAGGTTTTTTTTATTTCATTATGGATATTCTGGCTAAACTTTTTATTGTATGGGGTAAGAATACAAAATTAGAAAAGGAAGAAGGCAAAGCAACCGCAAACCCAGAACACATTTAGCAAATTGCCAAACAAGAAACCTGAATGCTGCTGACTGAATACACCTGAAAATCCCATTCTCACTCAATTTGGCGGCAATTCGTAGCTGTTTTTCTTGGCAAAAGGGTTACATTTCATTTTCCAAAACACAAAAACTCACCTTGTCCTGTTGCATGCTAATTTCTTAAAATGAAACACCAATTTGCTGTTTTCTTTATTTCATTATGGATACTCTGGCTAAACTTTTACTTGTATGGTGTAAGAATAAAATATTAGAAAAGGAAGAAGGCAAAACATATGCAAACCAAGAACACATTTAGCAAATTGCCAATCAGGAAACCTGAATGCTGCTGACTGAATACACCTGAAAATCCCATTCATACTCAATTTGGAGGCAATTCATTGCTGTCCCCTCGACAAAAGGGTTACATTTCATTTTCCAAAGCACAAAAACACACCTTGGTCCTCTTGCCAGCTAATTTCTAAGAATGAAACGGCAATTTGCAGTTTTTTTTTTTTTATTTCATTATGGATATTCTGGCTAAACATTTTCTTGTATGGGGAAAGAATACAAAATTTGAAAAGGAAGAAGGCAAAACAAACGCAAACCCAGAGCACATTTAGCAAATTGCCAAACAAGAAACCTGAATGCTGCTGACTGAATGCAACTGAAAATCCCATTCACACTCAATTTGGCGGCAATTCGTAGCTCTTCCCTTGGCACAAGGGTTACATTTCATTTTCTAAAACACAAAAACTCACCTTGGTCCTGTTGCATGTTCATTTCTAAAAATGAAACACCAATTTGCTGTTTTCTTTATTTCATTATGGATACTCTGGCTAACCTTTATATTGTATGGTGTAAGAATACAAAATTACAAAAGGAAGAAGGTAAAACAAATGCAAACCAAGAACACATTGAGCAAATTGCCAATCAGGAAACCTGAATGTTGCTGACTCAATACACCTGAAAATCCCATTCACACTCAATTTGGAGGCAATTCGTAGTTGTACCCTCGGCAAAAGCGAAAGATTTCACTTTCCAAAACATTAAACTCACCTTCGTCCAGGGCGTGTTAATTTCTAAGCAGGGAACGCCCATTTGCTGTTTTTTTTTTTATTTCATTAAGGATACTCTGGCTAAACTTTTATTGTATGGTGTAAGAATACAAAATTAGAAAAGGAAGAAGGCAAGCAAATGGAATGCCCAAACACAATGAAGAAATTGCCAATCAAGAAACCTGAATGCTGCTGACTCAATACACCTGAAAATCCCATTCACACTCAATTTGAAGGCAACTCGTGGCTGTCCCCTCGGAAAAAGGGATACATTTCATTTTCCAAAGCACAAAATCACTCCTTGGTCCTGTTGCCTGCTAATTTCTAAAAATGAAATGGAAATTTGCAGTTTTTTTATTTCATTATGGATATTCTGGCTAAACTTTTTATTGTATGGGGTAAGAATACAAAATTAGAAAAGGAAGAAGGCAAAGCAACTGCAAACCCAGAACATAGTTAGCAAATTGCCAAACAAGAAACCTGAATGCTGCTGACTGAATACACCTGAAAATCCCATTCTCACTCAATTTGGTGGCAATTCTTAGCTGTTCCCTTAACATAAGGGTTACATTTCATTTTCCAAAACACAAAAACTCACCTTGGTCCTGTTGCATGTTAATTTCTAAAAATGAAACACCAATTTGCTGTTTTCTTTATTTCATTATGGATACTCTGGCTAACTTTTTTCTTGTATGGTGTAAGATTACAAAATTAGAAAAGGAAGAAGGCAAAACAAATGCAAACCAAGAACACATTTAGCAAATTGCCAATCAGGAAACCTGAATGTTGCTGACTCAATACACCTGAAAACCCATTCACACTCAATTTGGAGGCAATTCGTAGCTGTCCCCTCGGCAAAAGGGAAAGATTTCATTTTCCAAAACACGAAAACTCACCTGTCGTGTTGCCTGTAGATTTCTTAACATGAAACGCCAATTTGCACTGTATTTTTATTTCATTTTGACCACTCTGTCTAAAGGCTTTTTTGGATGGTGTCAGGATATAAAATTTGGAAAGAAAAAAGGCAAAACAAACGCAAACCCAGACGACATTTTTGAAATTGCCAATCAAGAAACCTGAATGCTGCTGACTGAATACACCTGAAAATCCCATTCATACTCAATTTGGAGGCAACTCGTAGCTGTCCCCTCGGCAAAAGGGTTACATTTCATTTTCCAAAGCACAAAAACACACCTTGGTATTGTTGCCTGCTAATTTCTAACAATGAAACGGCAATTTGCAGTTTTTTTTATTTCATTATGGATATTCTGGCTAAACTTTTTATTGTATGGTGTAAGAATACAAAATTAGAAAAGGAAGAAGGCAAAACAAGTGCAAACCAAGAACACATTTAGCAAATTGCCAATCAGGAAACCTGAATGTTGCTGACTCAATACACCTGAAAACCCATTCACACTCAATTTGGAGGCAATTCGTAGCTGTCCCCTCGGCAAAAGGGAAAGATTTCATTTTCCAAAACACGAAAACTCACCTGTCGTGTTGCCTGTAGATTTCTTAACATGAAACGCCAATTTGCACTGTATTTTTATTTCATTTTGACCACTCTGTCTAAAGGCTTTTTTGGATGGTGTCAGGATATAAAATTTGGAAAGAAAAAAGGCAAAACAAACGCAAACCCAGACGACATTTAAGAAATTGCCAATCAAGAAACCTGAATGCTGCTGACTGAATACACCTGAAAACCCCATTCATACTCAATTTGGAGGCAATTCATAGCTGTCCCCTCGGCAAAAGGGTTACATATCATTTTCCAAAGCACAAAAACACACCTTGGTCCTGTTGCCTGCTAATTTCTAACAATCAAACGGCAACTTGCATTTTTTTATTTCATTATAGATATTCTGGCTAAACTTTTTATTGTATGGGGTAAGAATACAAAATTAGAGAAGGAAGAAGGCAAAACAAACGCAAACCAGAACACATTTAACAAATTGCCAAACAAGAAACCTGAATGCTGCTGACTGAATGCAACTGAAAATCCCATTCTCACTCAATTTGGCGGCAATTCGTAGCTCTTCCCTTGGCACAAGGGTTACATTTCATTTTCTAAAACACAAAAACTCACCTTGGTCCTGTTGCATGTTCATTTCTAAAAATGAAACACCACTTTGCTGTTTTCTTTATTTCATTATGGATACTCTGGCTAACCTTTATATTGTATGGTGTAAGAATACAAAATTATAAAAGGAAGAAGGTAAAACAAATGCAAACCAAGAACACATTTAGCAAATTGCCAATCAGGAAACCTGAACGTTGCTGACTCAATACACCTGAAAATCCCATTCACACTCAATTTGGAGGCAATTCGTAGCTGTACCCTCGGCAAAAGCGAAAGATTTCACTTTCCAAAACATTAAACTCACCTTCGTCCAGTTGCCTGTTAATTTCTAAGCAGGGAACGCCCATTTGCTGTTTTTTTTTTTTATTTCATTAAGGATACTCTGGCTAAATTTTTATTGTATGGTGTAAGAATACAAAATTAGAAAAGGAAGAAGGCAAGCAAATGGAATGCCCAAACACATTTAAGAAATTGCCAATCAAGAAACCTGAATACTGCTGACTGAATACACCTGAAAATCCCATTCACACTCAATTTGGAGGCAACTCGTGGCTGTCCCCTCGGCAAAAGGGATACATTTCATTTTCCAAAGCACAAAATTACTCCTTGGTCCTGTTGCCTGCTAATTTCTAAAAATGAAATGGCAATTTGCAGTTTTTTTATTTCATTATGGATATTCTGGCTAAACTTTTTATTGTATGGGGTAAGAATACAAAATTAGAAAAGGAAGAAGGCAAAGCAACCGCAAACCCAGAACACATTTAGCAAATTGCCAAACAAGAAACCTGAATGCTGCTGACTGAATACACCTGAAAATCCCATTCTCACTCAATTTGGCGGCAATTCTTAGCTGTTCCCTTGGCATAAGGGTTACATTTCATTTTCCAAAACACAAAAACTCACCTTGGTCCTGCTGCATGTTAATTTCTAAAAATGAAACACCAATTTGCTGTTTTCTTTATTTCATTATGGATACTCTGGCTAACTTTTTTCTTGTATGGTGTAAGATTACAAAATTAGAAAAGGAAGAAGGCAAAACAAATGCAAACTAGGAACACATTTAGCAAATTGCCAATCAAGAAACCTGAATGTTGCTGACTCAATACACCTGAAAACCCATTCACACTCAATTTGGAGGCAATTCGTAGCTGTGCCCTCGGCAAAAGGGAAAGATTTCATTTTCCAAAACACGAAAACTCACCTGTCGTGTTGCCTGTAGATTTCTTAACATGAAACGCCAATTTGCACTGTATTTTTATTTCATTTTGACCACTCTGTCTAAAGGCTTTTTTGGATGGTGTCAGGATTTAAAATTTGGAAACAAAAAAGGCAAAACAAACGCAAAACCAGACGACATTTAAGAAATTGCCAATCAAGAAACCTGAATGCTGCTGACTGAATACACCTGAAAATCCCATTCATACTCAATTTGGAGGCAACTCGTAGCTGTCCCCTCGGCAAAAGGGTTACATATCATTTTCCAAAGCACAAAAACACACCTTGGTCCTGTTGCCTGCTAATTTCTAACAGTGAAACGGCAATTTGCAGTTTTTTTTTTATTTCATTATGGATATTCTGGCTAAACTTTTTATTGTATGGGGTAAGAATACAAAATTAGAAAAGGAAGAAGGCAAAACAAACGCAAACCAGAACACATTTAGCAAATTGCCAAACAAGAAACCTGAATGCTGCTGACTGAATGCACCTGAAAATCGCATTCACACTCAATTTGGCAGCAAATCGTAGCTGTTTCTCTTGGCAAAAGGGTTACATTTCATTTTCCAAAACACAAAAACTCACCTTGTCCTGTTGCATGCTAATTTCTTAAAATGAAACACGAATTTGCTGTTTTCTTTATTTCATTATGGATATTCTGGCTAAACTTTTTATTGTATGGTGTAAGAATACAAAATTAGAAAAGGAAGAAGGCAAAACAACCGCAAACCCAGAACAAATTTAGCAAATTGCCAAACAAGAAACCTGAATGCTGCTGACTGAATATACCTGAAAATCCCATTCACACTCAATTTGGAGGCAATTCGTAGCTATGCTGTAGGCAAAAGGGTTACATTTCATTTTCCAAAGCACAAAATCACACCTTGGTCCTATTGCCTGCTAATTTCTAAGAATGAAACGGCAATTTGCAGCTTTTTTTTATTTCATTATGGATATTCTGGCTAACCTTTTTATTGTATGGTGTAAGAATACAAAATTAGAAAAGGAAGAAGGTAAAACAAATGCAAACCAAGAACACATTTAGCAAATTGCCAATCAGGAAACCTGAATGTGGCTGACTCAATACACCTGAAAACCCATTCACACTCAATTTGGAGGCAATTCGTAGCTGTGACCTCGGCAAAAGGGGAAAATTTTATTTTCCAAAACATGAAAACTCACCTGTCGTGCTACTTGTAGATTTCTTAACATGAAACGCCAATTTGCACTGTATTTTTATTTCATTTTGACTACTCTGTCTAAAGGCTTTTTTGGATGGTGTCAGGATATAAAATTTGGAAACAAAAAAGGGAAAACAAACACAAACCCAGACGACATTTAAGAAATTGCCAATGAAGAAACCTGAATGCTGCTGACTGAATACACCTGAAAATCCCATTCATACTCAATTTGGAGGCAATTCATAGCTGTCCCCTCGGCAAAAGGGTTACATTTCATTTTCCAAAGCAGAAAAACACACTTTGGTCCTGTTGCCAGCTAATTTCTAAGAATGAAACGGCAATTTGCAGTTTTTTTTTATTTCATTATGGATATTCTGGCTAAACATTTTCTTGTATGGGGAAAGAATACAAAATTAGAAAAGGAAGAAGGCAAAACAAACGCAAACCCAGAGCACATTTATCAAATTGCCAAACAAGAAACCAGAATGCTGCTGACTGAATGCACCTGAAAATCCCATTCACACTCAATTTGGCAGCAATTCGTATCAGTTCCCTTGGCCCAAGGGTTACATTTCATTTTCTAAAACACAAAAACTCACCTTGGTCCTGTTGCATGTTCATTTCTAAAAATGAAACACCAATTTGCTGTTTTCTTTATTTCATTATGGATACTCTGGCTAACCTTTTTATTGTACGGTGTAAGAATACAAAATTAGAAAAGGAAGAAGGTAAAACAAATGCAAACCAAGAACACATTTAGCAAATTGCCAATCAGGAAACCTGAATGTTGCTGACTCAATACACCTGAAAATCCCATTCACACTCAATTTGGAGGCAATTCGTAGCTGTACCCTCGGCAAAAGGGAAAGATTTCATTTTCCAAAACACTAAAACTCACCTTCGTCCAGTTGCCTGTTAATTTCTAAGCATGGAACGCCCATTTGCTGTTTTTTTTTTATTTCATTAAGGATACTCTGGCTAAACTTTTATTGTATGGTGTAAGAATACAAAATTAGAAAAGGAAGAAGGCAAGCAAATGGAATGCCCAAACACATTTAAGAAAATTGCCAATCAAGAAACCTGAATGCTGCTGACTGAATACACCTGAAAATCCCATTCACACTCAATTTGGAGGCAACTCGTGGCTGTCCCCTCGGAAAAAGGGATACATTTCATTTTCCAAAGCACAAAATCACTCCTTGGTCCTGTTGCCTGCTAATTTCTAAAAATGAAATGGCAATTTGCAGTTTTTTTTATTTCATTATGGATATTCTGGCTAAACTTTTTATTGTATGGGGTAAGAATACAAAATTAGAAAAGGAAGAAGGCAAAGCAACCGCAAACCCAGAACACATTTAGCAAATTGCCAAACAAGAAACCTGAATGCTGCTGACTGAATACACCTGAAAATCCCATTCTCACTCAATTTGGCGGCAATTCTTAGCTGTTCCCTTGGCATAAGGGTTACATTTCATTTTCCAAAACACAAAAACTCACCTTGGTCCTGCTGCATGTTAATTTCTAAAAATGAAACACCAATTTGCTGTTTTCTTTATTTCATTATGGATACTCTGGCTAACTTTTTTCTTGTATGGTGTAAGATTACAAAATTAGAAAAGGAAGAAGGCAAAACAAATGCAAACTAGGAACACATTTAGCAAATTGCCAATCAAGAAACCTGAATGTTGCTGACTCAATACACCTGAAAACCCATTCACACTCAATTTGGAGGCAATTCGTAGCTGTGCCCTCGGCAAAAGGGAAAGATTTCATTTTCCAAAACACGAAAACTCACCTGTCGTGTTGCCTGTAGATTTCTTAACATGAAACGCCAATTTGCACTGTATTTTTATTTCATTTTGACCACTCTGTCTAAAGGCTTTTTTGGATGGTGTCAGGATTTAAAATTTGGAAACAAAAAAGGCAAAACAAACGCAAACCCAGACGACATTTAAGAAATTGCCAATCAAGAAACCTGAATGCTACTGACTGAATACACCTGAAAATCCCATTCATACTCAATTTGGAGGCAACTCGTAGCTGTCCCCTCGGCAAAAGGGTTACATATCATTTTCCAAAGCACAAAAACACACCTTGGTCCTGTTGCCTGCTAATCTCTAACAGTGAAACGGCAATTTGCAGTTTTTTTTTATTTCATTATGGATATTCTGGCTAAACTTTTTATTGTATGGGGTAAGAATACAAAATTAGAAAAGGAAGAAGGCAAAACAAACGCAAACCAGAACACATTTAGCAAATTGCCAAACAAGAAACCTGAATGCTGCTGACTGAATGCACCTGAAAATCGCATTCACACTCAATTTGGCAGCAAATCGTAGCTGTTTCTCTTGGCAAAAGGGTTACATTTCATTTTCCAAAACACAAAAACTCACCTTGTCCTGTTGCATGCTAATTTCTTAAAATGAAACACCAATTTGCTGTTTTCTTTATTTCATTATGGATACTCTGGCTAAACTTTTTCTTGTATGGTGTAAGAATACAAAATTAGAAAAGGAAGAAGGCAAAACAACCGCAAACCCAGAACAAATTTAGCAAATTGCCAAACAAGAAACCTGAATGCTGCTGACTGAATATACCTGAAAATCCCATTCACACTCAATTTGGAGGCAATTCGTAGCTATGCCGTAGGCAAAAGGGTTACATTTCATTTTCCAAAGCACAAAATCACACCTTGGTCCTGTTGCCTGCTAATTTCTAAGAATGAAACGGCAATTTGCAGTTTTTTTTATTTCATTATGGATATTCTGGCTAACCTTTTTATTGTATGGTGTAAGAATACAAAATTAGAAAAGGAAGAAGGTAAAACAAATGCAAACCAAGAACACATTTAGCAAATTGCCAATCAGGAAACCTGAATGTGGCTGACTCAATACACCTGAAAACCCATTCACACTCAATTTGGAGGCAATTCGTAGCTGTGACCTCGGCAAAAGGGGAAAATTTCATTTTCCAAAACATGAAAACTCACCTGTCGTGCTACTTGTAGATTTCTTAACATGAAACGCCAATTTGCACTGTATTTTTATTTCATTTTGACTACTCTGTCTAAAGGCTTTTTTGGATGGTGTCAGGATATAAAATTTGGAAACAAAAAAGGGAAAACAAACACAAACCCAGACGACATTTAAGAAATTGCCAATGAAGAAACCTGAATGCTGCTGACTGAATACACCTGAAAATCCCATTCTCACTCAATTTGGCGGCAATTCTTAGCTGTTCCCTTGGCATAAGGGTTACATTTCATTTTCCAAAACACAAAAACTCACCTTGCTCCTGCTGCATGTTAATTTCTAAAAATGAAACACCAATTTGCTGTTTTCTTTATTTCATTATGGATACTCTGGCTAACTTTTTTCTTGTATGGTGTAAGATTACAAAATTAGAAAAGGAAGAAGGCAAAACAAATGCAAACTAGGAACACATTTAGCAAATTGCCAATCAAGAAACCTGAATGTTGCTGACTCAATACACCTGAAAACCCATTCACACTCAATTTGGAGGCAATTCGTAGCTGTGCCCTCGGCAAAAGGGAAAGATTTCATTTTCCAAAACACGAAAACTCACCTGTCGTGTTGCCTGTAGATTTCTTAACATGAAACGCCAATTTGCACTGTATTTTTATTTCATTTTGACCACTCTGTCTAAAGGCTTTTTTGGATGGTGTCAGGATTTAAAATTTGGAAACAAAAAAGGCAAAACAAATGCAAACCCAGACGACATTTAAGAAATTGCCAATCAAGAAACCTGAACGCTGCTGACTGAATAACCTGAAAATCCCATTCATACTCAATTTGGAGGCAACTCGTAGCTGTCCCCTCGGCAAAAGGGTTACATATCATTTTCCAAAGCACAAAAACACACCTTGGTCCTGTTGCCTGCTAATTTCTAACAGTGAAACGGCAATTTGCAGTTTTTTTTTTATTTCATTATGGATATTCTGGCTAAACTTTTTATTGTATGGGGTAAGAATACAAAATTAGAAAAGGAAGAAGGCAAAACAAACGCAAACCAGAACACATTTAGCAAATTGACAAACAAGAAACCTGAATGCTGCTGACTGAATGCACCTGAAAATCGCATTCACACTCAATTTGGCAGCAAATCGTAGCTGTTTCTCTTGGCAAAAGGGTTACATTTCATTTTCCAAAACACAAAAACTCACCTTGTCCTGTTGCATGCTAATTTCTTAAAATGAAACACGAATTTGCTGTTTTCTTTATTTCATTATGGATACTCTGGCTAAACTTTTTCTTGTATGGTGTAAGAATACAAAATTAGAAAAGGAAGAAGGCAAAACAACCGCAAACCCAGAACAAATTTAGCAAATTGCCAAACAAGAAACCTGAATGCTGCTGACTGAATATACCTGAAAATCCAATTCACACTCAATTTGGAGGCAATTCGTAGCTATGCCGTAGGCAAAAGGGTTACATTTCATTTTCCAAAGCACAAAATCACACCTTGGTCCTGTTGCCTGCTAATTTCTAAGAATGAAACGGCAATTTGCAGTTTTTTTTATTTCATTATGGATATTCTGGCTAACCTTTTTATTGTATGGTGTAAGAATACAAAATTAGAAAAGGAAGAAGGTAAAACAAATGCAAACCAAGAACACATTTAGCAAATTGCCAATCAGGAAACCTGAATGTGGCTGACTCAATACACCTGAAAACCCATTCACACTCAATTTGGAGGCAATTCGTAGCTGTCCCCTCGGCAAAAGGGGAAAATTTCATTTTCCAAAACATGAAAACTCACCTGTCGTGCTACTTGTAGATTTCTTAACATGAAACGCCAATTTGCACTGTATTTTTATTTCATTTTGACTACTCTGTCTAAAGGCTTTTTTGGATGGTGTCAGGATATAAAATTTGGAAACAAAAAAGGGAAAACAAACACAAACCCAGACGACATTTAAGAAATTGCCAATGAAGAAACCTGAATGCTGCTGACTGAATACACCTGAAAATCCCATTCATACTCAATTTGGAGGCAATTCATAGCTGTCCCCTCGGCAAAAGGGTTACATTTCATTTTCCAAAGCACAAAAACACACTTTGGTCCTGTTGCCAGCTAATTTCTAAGAATGAAACGGCAATTTGCAGTTTTTTTTTATTTCATTATGGATATTCTGGCTAAACATTTTCTTGTATGGGGAAAGAATACAAAATTAGAAAAGGAAGAAGGCAAAACAAACGCAAACCCAGAGCACATTTAGCAAATTGCCAAACAAGAAACCTGAATGCTGCTGACTGAATGCAACTGAAAATCCCATTCACACTCAATTTGGCGGCAATTCGTAGCTGTTCCCTTGGCACAAGGGTTACATTTCATTTTCTAAAACACAAAAACTCACCTTGGTCCTGTTGCATGTTCATTTCTAAAAATGAAACACCAATTTGCTGTTTTCTTTATTTCATTATGGATACTCTGGCTAAACTTTTTATTGTATGGTGTAAGAATACAAAATTAGAAAAGGAAGAAGGTAAAACAAATGCAAACCAAGAACACATTTAGCAAATTGCCAATCAGGAAACCTGAATGTTGCTGACTCAATACACCTGAAAATCCCATTCACACTCAATTTGGAGGCAATTCGTAGCTGTACCCTCGGCAAAAGGGAAAGATTTCATTTTCCAAAACACGAAAACTCACCTGTCGTGTTGCCTGTAGATTTCTTAACATGAAACGCCAATTTGCACTGTATTTTTATTTCATTTTGACCACACTGTCTAAAGGCTTTTTTGGATGGTGTCAGGATATAAAATTTGGAAAGAAAAAAGGCAAAACAAACGCAAACCCAGACGACATTTAAGAAATTGCCAATCAAGAAACCTGAATGCTGCTGACTGAATACACCAGAAAATCCCATTCATACTCAATTTGGAGGCAACTTGTAGCTGTCCCCTCGGCAAAAGGGTTACATTTCATTTACCAAAGCACAAAAACACACCTTGGTCCTGTTGCCTGCTAATTTCTAAAAATGAAACACCAATTTGTTGTTTTCTTTATTTCATTACGGATATTCTGGCTAAACTTTTATTGTATGGTGTAAGAATACAAAATTAGAAAAGGAAGAAGGCAAAACAACCGCAAACCCAGAACAAACTTAGCAAATTGCCAAACAAGAAACCTGAATGCTGCTGACTGAATACACCTGAAAATCCCATTCACACTCAATTTGGCGGCAATTCATAGCTGTTCCCTTGGCATAAGGGTTACATTTCATTTTCCAAAACACAAAAACTCACCTGTCGTGTTGCCTGTAGATTTCTTAACATGAAACACCAATTTGCTGTTTTCTTTATTTCATTATGGATACTCTGGCTAAACATTTTCTTGTATGGTGTAAGAATACAAAATTAGAAAAGGAAGAAGGCAAGCAAATGGAATGCCCAAACACATTTAAGAAATTGCCAATCAAGAAACCTGAATGCTGCTGACTGAATACAACTGAAAATCCCATTCACACTCAATTTGGAGGCAACTCGTGGCTGTCCCCTCGGCAAAAGGGTTACATTTCATTTTCCAAAGCACAAAAACACACCTTGGTCCTGTTGCCTGCTAATTTCTAAGAATGAAACGGCAATTTGCAGTTTTTTTTTTATTTCATTATGGATATTCTGGCTAAATTTTATTGTATGGTGTAAGAATACAAAATTAGAAAAGGAAGAAGGCAAAGCAACCGCAAACCCAGAACACATTTAGCAAATTGCCAAACAAGAAACCGGAATGCTGCTGACTGAATACACCTGAAATCCCATTCTCACTCAATTTGGCGGCAATTCGTAGCTGTTCCCTTGGCAAAAGTGTTACATTTCATTTTCCAAAACACAAAAACACACCTTGGTCCTGTTGCATGTTAATTTCTAAAAATGAAACACCAATTTGCTGTTTTCTTTATTTCATTATGGATACTCTGGCTAACTTTTTTCTTGTATGGTGTAAGATTACAAAATTAGAAAAGGAAGAAGGCAAAACAAATGCAAACCCAGAACACATTTAGCTTATTGCCAATCAGGAAACCTGAATGTTGCTGACTGAATACACCTGAAAACCCATTCACACTCAATTTGGAGGCAATTTCGTAGCTGTCCCCTCGGCAAAAGGGAAAGATTTCATTTTCCAAAACATGAAAACTCACCTGTCGTGTTGCCTGTAGATTTCTTAGCATGAAACGCCAATTTTCACTGTATTTTTATTTCATTTTGACCACTCTGTCTAAAGGCTTTTTTGGATGGTGTCACGCTATATAATTTGGAAAGAAAAAAGGCAAAACAAACGCAAACCCAGACGACATTTAAGAAATTGCCAATCAAGAAACCTGAATGCTGCTGACTGAATACACCTGAAAATCCCATTCACACTCAATTTGGAGGCAATTCGTAGCTGTACCCTCGGCAAAAGGGAAAGATTTCACTTTCCAAAACACTAAAACTCACCTTCGTCCAGTTGCCTGTTAATTTCTAGGCAGGGCACGCCCATTTGCTGTTTTTTTTTTTTATTTCATTAAGGATACTCTGGCTAAACTTTTATTGTATGGTGTATAAATACAAAATTAGAAAAGGAAGAAGGCAAGCAAATGGAATGCCCAAACACATTTAAGAAATTGCCAATCAAGAAACCTGAATGCTGCTGACTGAATACACCTGAAAATCCCATTCTCACTCAATTTGGCGGCAATTCATAGCTGTTCCCTTGGCATAAGGGTTACATTTCATTTTCCAAAACACAAAAACTCACCTTGGTCCTGTTGCATGTTAATTTCTAAAAATGAAACACCACTTTGCTGTTTTCTTTATTTCATTATGGATACTCTGGCTAAATTTTTTCTTGTATGGTGTAAGATTACAAAATTAGAAAAGGAAGAAGGCAAAACAAATGCAAACCAAGAACACATTTAGCAAATTGCCAATCAGGAAACCTGAATGTTGCTGACTCAATACACCTGAAAACCCATTCACACTCAATTTGGAGGCAATTCGTAGCTGTGCCCTCGGCAAAAGGGAAAGATTTCATTTTCCAAAACACGAAAACTCACCTGTCGTGTTGCCTGTAGATTTCTTAGCATGAAACGCCAATTTGCACTGTATTTTTATTTCATTTTGACCACTCTGTCTAAAGGCTTTTTTGGATGGTGTCAGGATATAAAATTTGGAAAGAAAAAAGGCAAAACAAACGCAAACCCAGACGACATTTTAGAAACTGCCAATCAAGAAACCTGAATGCTGCTGACTGAATACACCTGAAAATCCCATTCATACTCAATTTGGAGGCAATTCATAGCTCTCCCCTCGGCAAAAGGGTTACATTTCATTTTCCAAAGCACAAAAACACACCTTGGTCCTGTTGCCAGCTAATTTCTAAGAATGAAACGGCAATTTGCAGTTTTTTTTATTTCATTATGGATATTCTGGCTAAACATTTTCTTGTATGGGAAAGAATACAAAATTAGAAAAGGAAGAAGGCAAAACAAACGCAAACCCAGAGCACATATAGCAAATTGCCAAACAAGAAACCTGAATGCTGCTGACTGAATGCACCTGAAAATCCCATTCACACTCAATTTGGCGGCAATTCATAGCTGTTCCCTTGGCATAAGGGTTACATTTCATTTTCCAAAACACAAAAACTCACCTTGGTCCTGTTGCATGTTCATTTCTAAAAATGAAACACCAATTTGCTGTTTTCTTTATTTCATTATGGATACTCTGGTAAACCTTTATATTGTATGGTGTAAGAATACAAAATTAGAAAAGGAAGAAGGTAAAACAAATGCAAACCAAGAACACATTTAGCAAATTGCCAATCAGGAAACCTGAATGTTGCTGACTCAATACACCTGAAAATCCCATTCACACTCAATTTGGAGGCAATTCGTAACTGTACCCTCGGCAAAAGGGAAAGATTTCACTTTCCAAAACACTAAAACACATCTTCGTCCAGTGCCTGTTAATTTCTAAGCAGGGAACGCCCATTTGCTGTTTTTTTTTTTTTTTTTATTTCATTAAGTATACTCTGGCTAAACTTTTTATTGTATGGTGTAAGAATACAAAATTAGAAAAGGAAGAAGGCAAAGCAACCGCAAACCCAGAACACATTTAGCAAATTGCCAAACAAGAAACCTGAATGCTGCTGACTGAATACACCTGAAATCCCATTCTCACTCAATTTGGCGGCAATTCGTAGCTGTTCCCTTGGCAAAAGGGTTACATTTCATTTTCCAAAACACAAAAACACACCTTGTTCCTGTTGCATGTTAATTTCTAAAAATGAAACACCAATTTGCTGTTTTCTTTATTTCATTATGGATACTCTGGCTAACTTTTTTCTTGTATGGTGTAAGATTACAAAATTAGAAAAGGAAGAAGGCAAAACAAATGCAAACCCAGAACACATTTAGCTTATTGCCAATCAGGAAACCTGAATGTTGCTGACTGAATACACCTGAAAACCCATTCACACTCAATTTGGAGGCAATTCGTAGCTGTGCCCTCGGCAAAAGGGAAAGATTTCATTTTCCAAAACATGAAAACTCACCTGTCCTGTTGCCTGTAGATTTCTTAGCATGAAACGCCAATTTTCACTGTATTTTTATTTCATTTTGACCACTCTGTCTAAAGGCTTTTTTGGATGGTGTCACGCTATATAATTTGGAAAGAAAAAAGGCAAAACAAACGCAAACCCAGACGACATTTAAGAAATTGCCAATCAAGAAACCTGAATGCTGCTGACTGAATACACCTGAAAATCCCATTCACACTCAATTTGGAGGCAATTCGTAGCTGTACCCTCGGCAAAAGCGTTACCTACCATTTTCCAAAGCACAAAAACACACCTTGGTCTTGTTGCCTACTAATTTCTAAGAATGAAATGGCAAAGTGCTGTTTTTATTATTTCATTATGGATATTCTCGCTAAAATTTTTATTGTATGGGTTAAGAATACAAAATTAGAAAAGGAAGAAGGCAAAGCAATCGCAAACCCAGAACACATTTAGCAAATTGCCAAACAAGAAACCTGAATGCTGCTGACTGAATACACCTGAAATTCATATTCACACTCAATTTGGCGGCAATTCCTAGCTGTTCCCTTGGCAAAAGGGTTACATTTCATTTTCCAAAACACAAAAACTCACCTTGGTCCTGTTGCTTGTTAATTTCTAAAATGAAACACCAATTTGCTGTTTTTTTTATTTCATTATGGATATTCTGGCTAAACTTTTTATTGTATGGGGTAAGAATACAAAATTAGAAAAGGAAGAAGGCAAAACAAACGCAAAACCAGAACACATATAGCAAATTAGCAAAAAAGAAACGTGAAAGCTGCTGACTGAATACATCTGAAAATCCCATTCACACTCAATTTGGTGGCAATTCGTAGCTGTGCCCTCAGCAAAAGGGAAAGATTTCATTTTCCAAAACACAAAAACTCACCTTGGTCCAGTTGCCTGATAATTTCTAAACAGGGAACGCCCATTTGCTGTTTTTTTTTCTTTATTTCATTAAGGATACTCTGGCTAAACTTTTATTGTATGGTGTAAGAATTCAAAATTAGAAAAGGAAGAAGGCAAGCAAATGGAATGCCCAAACACATTTAAGAAATTGCCAATCAAGAAACCTGAATGCTGCTGACTGAATACACCTGAAAATCCCATTCACACTCAATTTGGAGGCAACTCGTAGCTGTTCCCTTGGCAAAAGGGTTACATATCATTTTCCAAAGCACAAAATCACTCCTTGGTCCTGTTGCCTGCTAATTTCTAAGAATGAAATGTCAATTTGCAGTTTTTTTTTATTTCATTATGGATATTCTGGCTAAACTTTTTATTGTATGGGGTAAGAATACAAAATTAGAAAAGGAAGAAGGCAAAGCAACTGCAAACCCAGAACACATTTAGCAAATTGCCAAACAAGAATCCTGAATGCTGCTGACTGAATACACCTGAAAATCCCATTCTCACTCAATTTGGTGGCAATTCGTAGCTGTTTCCTTGGCATAAGGGTTACATTTCATTTTCCAAAATACAAAAACTCACCTTGGTCCTGTTGCATGTTAATTTCTAAAAATGAAACACCAATTTGCTGTTTTCTTTATTTCATTATGGATACTCTGGCTAACTTTTTTCTTGTATGGTGTAAGATTACAAAATTAGAAAAGGAAGAAGGCAAAACAAATGCAAACCAAGAACACATTTAGCAAATTGCCAATCAGGAAACCTGAATGTTGCTGACTCAATACACCTGAAAACCCATTCACACTCAATTTGGAGGCTATTCGTAGCTGTCCCCTCGGCAAAAGGGAAAGATTTCATTTTCCAAAACACGAAAACTCACCTGTCGTGTTGCCTGTAGATTTCTTAGCATGGCACGCCCATTTGCTGGTTTTCTTATTTTAATTTCATAAGGACACTCTGGCTAAACTTTTATTGTATGGTATAAGAATACAAAATTAGAAAAGGAAGAAGGCAAAACAAATGCAAACCAAGAACACATTAGCAAATTGCCAATCAGGACACCTGAATGTTGCTGACTGAATACACCTGAAAATCCCATTCACACTCAATTTGGAGGCAATTTGTAGCTGTGCCCTTGGCAAAAGGGAAAGATTTCATTTTCCAAAACACAAAAACTCACCTTGGTCCTGTTGCATGTTAATTTCTAAAAATGAAACACCAATTTGCTGTTATCTTTATTTCATTATGGATACTCTGGCTAACCTTTTTATTGTTTGGTGTAAGAATACAAAATGAGAAAAGGAAGAAGGCAAAACAAATGCAAACCAAGAACACATTTAGCATATTACCAATCAGGAAACCTGAATGTTGCTGAATGAATACACCTGAAAATCCCATTCACACTCAATTTGGCAGCAATTCGTAGCTGTCCCCTCTTCAAAAGTGTTACTTTTCATTTTCTAAAACACGAAAACTCAACTTAGTCGTGTTGCCTGTAGATTTCTTAGCATGAAACGCGAATTTTCACTGCATTTCTATTTCATTTTGACCACTCTGTCTAAAGGCTTTTTTGGATGGTGTCAGGATATAAAATTTGGAAAGAAAGAAGGCAAAACAAACGCAAACCCAGACGACATTTAAGAAATTGCCAATCAAGAAACCTGAATGCTGCTGACTGAATACACCTGAAAATCCCATTCACACTCAATTTGGAGGCAACTCGTAGCTGTCCCCTCGGCAAAAAGGTTACATTTCATTTTCCAAAGCAAAAAAACACACCTTGGTCCTGTTGCCTGCTAATTTCTAAGAATGAAACGGCAATTTGCAGTTTTTTTTTATTTCATTATGGATATTCTGGCTAGAATTTTTCAATGGGGTAAGAATACAAAATTATAAAAGGAAGAAGGCAAAACAACCGCAAACCCAGAACACATTTAGCAAATTGCCAAACAAGAAACCTGAATGCTGCTGACTGAATACACCTGAAAATCCCATTCACACTCAATTTGGCCGCAATTCGTAGCTGTTCCCTTGGCAAAGGGAAAGATTTCATTTTCCAAAACACTAAAACTCACCTTGGTCCAGTTGCCTGTTAATTTCTAAGCATGGAAGGCCCATTTGCTGGTTTTCTTTTTTTTATTTCATTAAGAACACTCTGGCTAAACTTTTATTGTTTGGTGTAAGAATACAAAATTAGAAAAGGAAGAAGGCAAAACAAATGCAAACCAAGAACACATTTAGCAAATTACCAATCGGGAAACCTGAATGTTGCTGACTCAATACACCTGAAAATCCCATTCACACTCAATTTGGAGGCAACTCGTAGCTGTCCCCTAGGCAAAAGTGTTACATTTCATTTTCCAGAGCACAAAAACACACCTAGGTCCTGTTGCCGGCTAATTTCTAAGAATGAAATGGCAATTTGCAGTTTTTTTATTTCACTATGGATATTCTGGCTAAACATTTTATTGTATGGGGTAAGAATACAAAATTAGAAAAGGAAGAAGGCAAAACAACCGCAAACCCAGAACACATTTAGCAAATTGCCAAACAAGAAACCTGAATGCTGCTGACTGAATACACCTGAAAATCCCATTCACACTCAATTTGGCGGCAATTCGTAGCTGTTCCCTTGGCAAAAGGGTTACATTTCATTTTCCAAAACACAAAAACTCACCTTGGTCCTGTTGCATGTTAATCTCTAAAATTAAACACCAATTTGCTGTTTTCTTTATTTCATTATGGATACTCTGGCTAAACTTTTATTGTGTGGTGTAAGAATACAAAATTAGAAAAGGAAGAAGGCAAAACAAATGCAAACCAAGAACACATTAGCAAATTGCCAATCAGGAATCCTGAATGTTGCTGACTGAATACACCTGAAAATCCCATTCACACTCAATTTGGAGGCAATTCGTAGCTGTGCCCTCAGCAAAAGGGAAAGATTTCATTTTCCAAAACACAAAAACTCACCTTGGTCCTGGTGCATGTTAATTTCCAAAAATGAAACACCAATTTGCTGTTTTCTGTATTTCATTATGTTTACTCTGGCTAAACTTTTATTGTGTGGTGTAAGAATACAAAATTAGAAAAGGAAGAAGGCAAAACAAATGCAAACCAAGCACACATTAGCAAATTACCAATGGGGAAACCTGAATGTTGCTGACTGAATACACCTGAAAATCCCATTCACACTCAATTTGGAGGCAATTCGTAGCTGTGCCGTCGGCAAAAGTGAAAGATTTCATTTTCCAAAACACTAAAACACATCTTGGTCCAGTTGCCTGTTAATTTCGAAGCATGGAACGCCCATTTGCTGTTTTTTTTTTTTTATTTCATTAAGGCTACTCTGGCTAAACTTTTATTGTATGGTGTAAGAATACAAAATTAGAAAAGGAAGAATGCAAAACAATTGGAATGTCCAAACACATTTAAGAAATTGCCAATCAAGAAACCTGAATGCTGCTGACTGAATACACCTGAAAATCCCATTCACACTCAATTTGGAGGCAACTCGTAGCTGTTCCCTTGGCAAAAGGGTTACATTTCATTTTCCAAAACACAAAAACTCACCTGGGTCCTGTTGCATGTTAATTTCTAAGAATTAAACACCAATTTGCTGTTTTCTTTATTTCATTATGGATACTCTGGCTAATCTTTTTCTTGTATGGTGTAAGAATACAAAATTAGAAAAGGAAGAAGGTAAAACAAATGCAAACCAAGAACACATTTAGCAAATTATCAATGGGGAAACCTGAATGTAGCTGACTGAATACACCTGAAAATCCCATTCACACTCAAATTGGAGGCAATTCGTAGCTGTGCCGTCGGCAAAAGTGAAAGATTTCATTTTCCAAAACACTAAAACACACCTTGGTCCAGTTGCCTGTTAATTTCTAAGCATGGAACGCCCATTTGCTTTTTTTTTTTATTTATTTTATTAAGGATACTCTGGCGAAACTTTTGTTGTATGGTGTAAGAATACAAAATTAGAAAAGGAAGAAGGCAAAACAACCGCAAACCCAGAATACATTTAGCAAATTGCCAAACAAGAAACCTGAATGCTGCTGACTGAATACACCGGAAAACCCATTCACACTCAATTTGGAGGCAATTCGTAGCTGTCCCCTCGGCAAAACGGAAAGATTTCATTTTCCAAAACACGAAAACTCACCTGTCGTGTTGCCTGTAGATTTCTTAGTATGAAACGCCAATTTGCACTGTATTTTTATTTCATTTTGACCACTCTGTCTAAAGGCTTATTTGGATGGTGTCAGGATATAAAATTTGGAAAGAAAAAAGGCAAAACAAACGCAAACCCAGATGACATTTAGGAAATTGCCAATCAAGAAACCTGAATGCTGCTGACTGAATACACCTGAAAATCCCATTCATACTCAATTTGGAGGCAATTAATAGCTGTCCCCTCGGCAAAAGTGTTACATATCACTTTCCAAAGCACAAAAACCCACCTTGGTCCTGTTGCCTGCTAATTTCTGAGAATCAAACGGCAATTTGCAGTTTTTTTTTTTATTTCATTATGGATATTCTGGCTAAACATTTTATTGTATGGGGTAAGAATACAAAATTAGAAAAGGAAGAAGGCAAAACAACCGCAAACCCAGAACACATTTAGCAAATTGCCAATCAGGAAACCTGAATGTTGCTGACTGAATACACTTGAAAATCCCATTCACACTCAATTTGGAGGCAATTCGTAGCTGTGCCCTCGGCAAAAGGGAAAGATTTCATTTTCCAAAACTGTAAATCTCACCTTGGTCCAGTTGCCTGTTTATTTCTAAGCATGGAACGCCCATTTGCTTTTTTTATTTATTTATTTTATTAAGGATACTCTGGCTAAACTTTTATTGTATGGTGTAAGAATACAAAATTAGAAAAGGAAGAAGGCAAAACAAATGGAATGCCCAAACACATTTAATAAATTGCCAATCAAGAAACCTGAATGCTGCTGACTGAATACACCTGAAAATCCCATTCACACTCAATTTGGAGGCAACTCGTAGCCGTCCCCTTGGCAAAAGTGTTACATTTCATATTCCAAAGCACAAAATCACACCTTGGTCCTCTTGCCTGCTAATTTCTAAGAATGAAACGGCAATTTGCAGGTTTTTTTAATTCATTATGGATATTCTGGCTAAACATTTTATTGTATGGGGTAAGAATACAAAATTAGAAAAGGAAGAAGGCAAAACAACCACAAACCCAGAACACATTTAGCAAATTGCCAAACAAGAAACCTGAATGCTACTGACTGAATACACCTGAAAATCCCATTCACACTCAATTTGGCGGCAACTCGTAGCTGTTCCCTTGGCAAAAGGGTTACATTTCATTTTCCAAAACACAAAAACTCACCTTGGTCCTGTTGCATGTTAATCTCTAAAATTAAACACCAATTTGCTGTTTTCTTTATTTCATTATGGATACTCTGGCTAAACTTTTATTGTGTGGTGTAAGAATACAAAATTAGAAAAGGAAGAAGGCAAAACAAATGCAAACCAAGAACACATTAGCAAATTGCCAATCAGGAACCCTGAATGTTGCTGACTGAATGCACCTGAAAATCCCATTCACACTCAATTTGAAGGCAAATCGTAGCTGTGCCCTCAGCAAAAGGGAAAGATTTCATTTTCCAAAACACAAAAACTCACCTTGGTCCTGGTGCATGTTAATTTCCAAAAATGAAACACCAATTTGCTGTTTTCTGTATTTCATTATGGTTACTCTGGCTAACCGTTTTATTGTATGGTGTAAGAATACAAAATTAGAAAAGGAAGAAGGCAAAACAAATGCAAACCAAGAACACATTAGCAAATTACCAATCAGGAAACCTGAATGTTGCTGACTGAATACACCTGAAATTCCCATTCACACTCAATTTGGAGGCAATTCGTAGCTGTGCCCTCGGCAAAAGGGAAAGATTTCATTTTCCAAAACAGTAAATCTCACCTTGGTCCAGTTGCCTGTTAATTTCTAAGCATGGAACGCCCATTTGCTGTTTTTTTTTTTTTTTATTTCATTAAGCATACTCTGGCTAAACTTTTTATTGTATGGGGTAAGAATACAAAATTAGAAAAGGAAGAGTGCAAAACAATTTGAATGTCCAGAAACATTTAAGAAATTGCCAATCAAGAAACCTGAATGCTGCTGACTGAATACACCTGAAAATCCCATTCACACTCAATTTGGAGGCAACTCGTAGCTGTCCCCTCGGCAAAAGGGTTACATTTCATTTTCCAAAGCACATAAACACACCTTGGTCCTGTTGCCGGCTAATTTCTAAGAATGAAACGGCAATTTGCAGGTTTTTTTATTTCATTATGGATATTCTGGCTAAACTTTTTATTGTATGGGGTAAGAATACAAAATTAGAAAAGGAAGAAGGCAAAACAACCACAAACCCAGAACACATTTAGCAAATTGCCAAACAAGAAACCTGAATGCTGCTGACTGAATACACCTGAAAATCCCATTCACACTCAATTTGGTGGCAATTCGTAGCTGTTCCCTTGGCATAAGGGTTACATTTCATTTTCCAAAGCACAAAAACTCACCTTGGTCCTTTTGCACGTTAATTTCTAAAAATGAAACACCAATTTGCTGTTTTCTTTATTTCATTAAGGATACTCTGGCTAAACTTTTTCTTGTATGGTGTAAGAATACAAAATGAGAAAAGGAAGAAGGCAAAACAAATGCAAACCAAGAACACATTTAGCAAATACCAATCGGGAAACCTGAATGTTGCTGACGGAATACACCTAAAAATCCCATTCACACTCAATTTGCAGGCAATTCGTACCTGTCCCCTTGGCAAAAGTGTTACATTTCATTTTCTAAAACATGAAAACTCAACCTAGTCGTGTTGTCTGTAGATTTCTTAGCATGAAACGCCAATTTGCAATGTATTTTTATTTCATTTTGACCACTCTGTCTAAAGGCTTTTTGGATGGTGTCAGGATATAAAATTTGGAAAAAAGAAGGCAAAACAAACTCAAACCCAGACAACATTTAAGAAATTGCCAATCAAGAAACCTGAATGCTGCTGACTGAATACACCTGAAAATCCCATTCACACTCAATTTGGAGGCAACCCGTAGCTGTCCCCTCGGCAAAAGGGTTACATTTCATTTTCCAAAGCACAAAATCACACCTTGGTCCTGTTGCCTTCTAATTTCTAAGAATGAATCGGCAATTTGTTGTTTTTTTTTTTATTTCATTATGGATAATCTGGCTAAACTTTTATTGTATGGGGTAAGAATACAAAATTAGAAAAGGAAGAAGGCAAAACAAATGCAAACCCAGAACACATTTAGCAAATTGCCAAACAAGAAACCTGAATGCTGCTGATTGAATACACCTGAAAATCCCATTCACACTCAATTTGGAGGCAACTCGTAGCTGTCCCCTCGGCAAAAGGGTTACATTTCATATTCCAAAGCACAAAAACACACCTTGGTCCTGTTGCCTGCTAATTTCTGAGAATCAAACGGCAATTTGCAGTTTTTTTTTTTATTTCATTATGGATATTCTG
The DNA here is from genome assembly GCA_949820135.1 of Sylvilagus floridanus. Classification (NCBI taxonomy): domain Eukaryota; kingdom Metazoa; phylum Chordata; class Mammalia; order Lagomorpha; family Leporidae; genus Sylvilagus; species Sylvilagus floridanus. Next base: position 163,212,664 of record OX463227.1, on the reverse strand, counting down.
GCTAAACATTTTATTGTATGGGGTAAGAATACAAAATTAGAAAAGGAAGAAGGCAAAACAACCGCAAACCCAGAACACATTTAGCAAATTGCCAATCAGGAAACCTGAATGTTGCTGACTGAATACACTTGAAAATCCCATTCACACTCAATTTGGAGGCAATTCGTAGCTGTGCCCTCGGCAAAAGGGAAAGATTTCATTTTCCAAAACTGTAAATCTCACCTTGGTCCAGTTGCCTGTTTATTTCTAAGCATGGAACGCCCATTTGCTTTTTTTTTTATTTATTTTATTAAGGATACTCTGGCTAAACTTTTATTGTATGGTGTAAGAATACAAAATTAGAAAAGGAAGAAGGCAAAACAAATGGAATGCCCAAACACATTTAATAAATTGCCAATCAAGAAACCTGAATGCTGCTGACTGAATACACCTGAAAATCCCATTCACACTCAATTTGGAGGCAACTCGTAGCCGTCCCCTTGGCAAAAGTGTTACATTTCATATTCCAAAGCACAAAATCACACCTTGGTCCTCTTGCCTGCTAATTTCTAAGAATGAAACGGCAATTTGCAGGTTTTTTTAATTCATTATGGATATTCTGGCTAAACATTTTATTGTATGGGGTAAGAATACAAAATTAGAAAAGGAAGAAGGCAAAACAACCACAAACCCAGAACACATTTAGCAAATTGCCAAACAAGAAACCTGAATGCTACTGACTGAATACACCTGAAAATCCCATTCACACTCAATTTGGCGGCAACTCGTAGCTGTTCCCTTGGCAAAAGGGTTACATTTCATTTTCCAAAACACAAAAACTCACCTTGGTCCTGTTGCATGTTAATCTCTAAAATTAAACACCAATTTGCTGTTTTCTTTATTTCATTATGGATACTCTGGCTAAACTTTTATTGTGTGGTGTAAGAATACAAAATTAGAAAAGGAAGAAGGCAAAACAAATGCAAACCAAGAACACATTAGCAAATTGCCAATCAGGAACCCTGAATGTTGCTGACTGAATGCACCTGAAAATCCCATTCACACTCAATTTGAAGGCAAATCGTAGCTGTGCCCTCAGCAAAAGGGAAAGATTTCATTTTCCAAAACACAAAAACTCACCTTGGTCCTGGTGCATGTTAATTTCCAAAAATGAAACACCAATTTGCTGTTTTCTGTATTTCATTATGGTTACTCTGGCTAACCGTTTTATTGTATGGTGTAAGAATACAAAATTAGAAAAGGAAGAAGGCAAAACAAATGCAAACCAAGAACACATTAGCAAATTACCAATCAGGAAACCTGAATGTTGCTGACTGAATACACCTGAAATTCCCATTCACACTCAATTTGGAGGCAATTCGTAGCTGTGCCCTCGGCAAAAGGGAAAGATTTCATTTTCCAAAACAGTAAATCTCACCTTGGTCCAGTTGCCTGTTAATTTCTAAGCATGGAACGCCCATTTGCTGTTTTTTTTTTTTTTTATTTCATTAAGCATACTCTGGCTAAACTTTTTATTGTATGGGGTAAGAATACAAAATTAGAAAAGGAAGAGTGCAAAACAATTTGAATGTCCAGAAACATTTAAGAAATTGCCAATCAAGAAACCTGAATGCTGCTGACTGAATACACCTGAAAATCCCATTCACACTCAATTTGGAGGCAACTCGTAGCTGTCCCCTCGGCAAAAGGGTTACATTTCATTTTCCAAAGCACATAAACACACCTTGGTCCTGTTGCCGGCTAATTTCTAAGAATGAAACGGCAATTTGCAGGTTTTTTTATTTCATTATGGATATTCTGGCTAAACTTTTTATTGTATGGGGTAAGAATACAAAATTAGAAAAGGAAGAAGGCAAAACAACCACAAACCCAGAACACATTTAGCAAATTGCCAAACAAGAAACCTGAATGCTGCTGACTGAATACACCTGAAAATCCCATTCACACTCAATTTGGTGGCAATTCGTAGCTGTTCCCTTGGCATAAGGGTTACATTTCATTTTCCAAAGCACAAAAACTCACCTTGGTCCTTTTGCACGTTAATTTCTAAAAATGAAACACCAATTTGCTGTTTTCTTTATTTCATTAAGGATACTCTGGCTAAACTTTTTCTTGTATGGTGTAAGAATACAAAATGAGAAAAGGAAGAAGGCAAAACAAATGCAAACCAAGAACACATTTAGCAAATACCAATCGGGAAACCTGAATGTTGCTGACGGAATACACCTAAAAATCCCATTCACACTCAATTTGCAGGCAATTCGTACCTGTCCCCTTGGCAAAAGTGTTACATTTCATTTTCTAAAACACGAAAACTCAACCTAGTCGTGTTGTCTGTAGATTTCTTAGCATGAAACGCCAATTTGCAATGTATTTTTATTTCATTTTGACCACTCTGTCTAAAGGCTTTTTGGATGGTGTCAGGATATAAAATTTGGAAAAAAGAAGGCAAAACAAACTCAAACCCAGACAACATTTAAGAAATTGCCAATCAAGAAACCTGAATGCTGCTGACTGAATACACCTGAAAATCCCATTCACACTCAATTTGGAGGCAACCCGTAGCTGTCCCCTCGGCAAAAGGGTTACATTTCATTTTCCAAAGCACAAAATCACACCTTGGTGCTGTTGCCTTCTAATTTCTAAGAATGAATCGGCAATTTGTTGTTTTTTTTTTTTATTTCATTATGGATAATCTGGCTAAACTTTTATTGTATGGGGTAAGAATACAAAATTAGAAAAGGAAGAAGGCAAAACAAATGCAAACCCAGAACACATTTAGCAAATTGCCAAACAAGAAACCTGAATGCTGCTGATTGAATACACCTGAAAATCCCATTCACACTCAATTTGGAGGCAACTCGTAGCTGTCCCCTCGGCAAAAGGGTTACATTTCATATTCCAAAGCACAAAAACACACCTTGGTCCTGTTGCCTGCTAATTTCTAAGAATCAAACGGCAATTTGCAGGGTTTTTTTATTTCATTATGGATATTCTGGCTAAACTTTTATTGTATGGTGTAAGAATACAAAATTAGAAAAGGAAGAAGGCAAAACAAATGGAATGCCCAAACACATTTAAGAAATTGCCAATCAAGAAACCTGAATGCTGCTGACTGAATACACCTGAAAATCCCATTCACACTCAATTTGGAGGCAACTCGTAGCTGTCCCCTTGGCAAAATGGTTACATTTCATATTCCAAAGCACAAAATCACACCTTGGTCCTGTTGCCTGCTAATTTCTAAGAATGAAACGGCAATTTGCAGGTTTTTTTATTTCATTATGGATATTCTGGCTAAATATTTTATTGTATGGGGTAATAATACAAAATTAGAAAAGGAAGAAGGCAAAACAACCGCAAACCCAGAACACATTTAGCAAATTGCCAAACAAGAAACCTGAATGCTGCTGATTGAATACACCTGAAAATCACATTCACACTCAATTTGGCGGCAATTCATAGCTGTTCCCTTGGCAAAAGGGTTGCATTTCATTTTCCAAAACACAAACACTCACCTTGGTCCTGTTGCATGTTCATTTCTAAAAATGAAACACCAATTTGCTGTTTTCTTTATTTCATTATGGATACTCTGGCTAAACTTTTTCTTGTATGGCGTAAGAATACAAAATTAGAAAAGGAAGAAGGCAAAACAAATGCAAACCAAGAACACATTTAGCAAATTACCAATCGGGAAACCTGAATGTTGCTGACTCAATACACCTGAAATCCCATTCAGACTCAATTTGGAGGCAATTCGTAGATGTCCTCTCGGCAAAAGTGTTACGTTTCATTTTCTAAAACACGAAAACTCACCTTAGTCGTGTTGCCTGTTGATTTCTTAGCATGAAACGCCAATTTGCACTGTATTTTTATTTCATTTGAACCACTCTGTCTAAAGGCTTTTTTGGATGGTGTCAGGATAGAAAATTTAGAAAGAAAGAAGGCAAAACAAACGCAAACACAGATGACATTTCAGAAATTGCCAATCAAGAAACCTGAATGCTGCTGACTGAATACACCTGAAAATCCCATTCACACTCAATTTGGAGGCAACTCGTAGCTGTCCCCTTGGTAAAAGGGTTACATTTCATTTTCCAAAGCACAAAAACACACCTTGGTCCTGTTGCCTGCTAATTTCTAAGAATCAAACGGCAAATTGCAGTTTTTTTTTTTATTTCAGTATGGATATTCTAGCTAAACTTTTTATTGTATGGGGTAAGAATACAAAATTAGAAAAGGAAGAAGGCAAAAGAAACGCAAACCCAAAACACATTTAGCAAATTGCCAAATAGGAAACCTGAATGCTGCTGACTGAAAACACCTGAAAATCACATTCACACTCAATTTTGTGGAAATTCGTAGCTGTTCCCTTGGCAAAAGTGTTACATTTCATTTTCCAAAACACAAAAACTCACCTTGGTCCTGTTGCATGTTCATTTCTAAAAATGAAACACCAATTTGCTGTTTTCTTTATTTCATTATGTATACTCTGGCTAAAATTTTTCTTGTATGGTGTAAGAATACAAAATTAGAAAAGGAAGAAGGCAAAACAAATGGAAACCAAGAACACATTTAGCAAATTACCAATTGGGAAACCTGAATGTTGCTGACTCAATACACCTGAAATCCCATTCAGACTCAATTTGGAGGCAATTCGTAGCTGTCCTCTCGGCAAAAGTGTTAGGTTTAATTTTCTAAAACACGAAAACTCACCTTAGTCGTGTTGCCTGTTGATTTCTTAGCATGAAACGCCAATTTGCACTGTATTTTTATTTCATTTGAACCACTCTGTCTAAAGGCTTTTTTGGATGGTGTCAGATAGAAAATTTGGAAAGAAAGACGGCAAAACAAATGCAAACCCAGATGACATTTAAGAAATTGCCAGTCAAGAAACCTGAATGCTACTGACTGAATACACCTGAAAATCCCATTCACACTTAATTTGGAGGCAACTCGTAGCTGTCCCCTCGGCAAAAGTGTTACATTTCATTTTCCAAAGCACAAAAACACACCTTGGTCCTGTTGCCTGCTAATTTCTAAGAATGAAACGGCAATTTACAGTTTTTTTTATTTCATTATGGATGTTCTGGCTAAATTTTTATTGTATGGGGTAAGAATACAAAATTAGAAAAGGAAGAAGGCAATACAAACGCAAACCCAGAACACATTTAGCAAATTGCCAAACAAGAAACCTGAATGCTGCTGACTGAATACACCTGAAAATCACATTCACACTCAATTTGGCGGCAATTCGTAGCTGTTCCCTTGGCAAAAGGGTTACATTTCATTTTCCAAAACACAAAAACTCACCTTGGTCCTGTTGCATGTTCATTTCTAAAAATGAAACACCAATTTGCTGTTTTCTTTATTTCATTGTCGATACTCTGTATAACCTTTTTATTGTATGTTGTAACAATACAAAATTAGAAAAGGAAGAAGGCAAAACAAATGCAAACCAAGAACACATTTAGCAAATTACCAATTGGGAAACCTGAATGTTGCTGACTCAATACACCTGAAATCCCACTCAGACTCAATTTGGAGGCAATTCGTAGCTGTCCTCTCGGCAAAAGTGTTACATTTCATTTTCCAAAACACGAAAACTCACCTTAGTCGTGTTGCCTGTAGATTTTTTAGCATGAAACGCCAATTTGCACTGTATTTTTATTTGATTTTGACCACTCTGTCTAAAGGCTTTTTTGGATGGTGTCAGGATAGAAAATTTGGAAATAAAGAAGACAAAACAACCGCAAACCCAGATGACATTTAAGAAATTGCCAATCAAGAAACCTGAATGCTGCTGATTGAATACACCTGAAAATCCCATTCACACTTAATTTGGAGGCAACTCGTAGCTGTCCCCTCGGCAAAAGGGTTACATTTCATTTTCCAAAGCACAAAAACACACCTTGGTCCTGTTGCCTGCTAATTTCTAAGAATGAAACGGCAATTTACAGTTTTTTTTATTTCATTATTGATGTTCTGGCTAAACTTTTTATTGTATGGGGTAAGAATACAAAATTAGAAAAGGAAGAAGGCAAAACAAACGCAAACCCAGAACACATTTAGCAAATTGCCAAACAGGAAACCTGAATGCTGCTGACTGAATACACCTGAAAATCGCATTCACACTCAATTTGTCGGCAATTCGTAGCTGTTCCCTTGGCAAAAGGGTTACATTTCATTTTCCAAAACACAAAAACTCACCTTGGTCCTGTTGCATGTTCATTTCTAAAAATGAAACACCAATTTGCTGTTTTCTTTATTTCATTATCGATACTCTGTATAACCTTTTTATTGTATGTTGTAAGAATACAAAATTAGAAAAGGAAGAAGGCAAAACAAATGCAAACCAAGAACACATTTAGCAAATTACCAATCGGGAAACCTGAATGTTGCTGACTGAATACACCTGAAAATCCCATTCACACTCAATTTGGAGGCAATTCGTAGCTGTGCCCTAGGCAAAAGGGTTACATTTCATTTTCCAAAGCACAAAATCCCACCTTGGTCCTGTTGCCTGCTAATTTCTAAGAATGAAACGGCAATTTGCAGTTTTTTTTATTTCATTATGGATATTCTGGCTAACCTTTTTATTGTATGGTGTAAGAATACAAAATTAGAAAAGGAAGAAGGCAAAACAAATGGAATGCCCAAACACATTTAAGAAATTGCCAATCAAGAAACCTGAATGCTGCAGACGGAATACACCTGAAAATCCCATTCACACTCAATTTGGAGGCAACTCATAGCTCTCCCCTCGGCAAATGTGTTACATTTCATTTTCTAAATCACGAAAACCACCTTAGTCTTGTTGCCTGTTGATTTCTTAGCATGAAACGCCAATTTGCACTGTATTTTTATTTCATTTTGACCACTCTGTCTAAAGGCTTTTTTGGATGGTGTCAGGATATAAACTTTGGAAAGAAAAAAGGCAAAACAAACGCAAGCCCAGACGACATTTTAGAAATTGCCAATCAAGAAACCTGAATCCTGCTGAATGAATACACCTGAAAATCCCATTTACACTCAATTTGCTGGCAATTCATAGCTGTTCCCATGGCATAAGGGTTACATTTCATTTTCCAAAACACAAAAACACACCTTGGTCCTGTTGCCTGTTAATTTGTACTCATGAAATGCCAATTTGCTGTTTATTTTTATTTCATTATGGATACGCTGGCTAACCTTGTTATTATATGGTGTAAGAATACAAAATTGGAAAAGGAAGAAGGCAAAACAAACACAAACCCAGAACACATTTAGCAAATCGCCAATCAAGAAACCTGAATGCTGCTGACTGAATACACCTGAAAATCCCATTCACACTCAATTTGGAGGCAATTTGTAGCTGTCTTCTCGGCCAAAGGGTTACATTTCATTTTCCAAAACACGAAAACTCACCTTAGTCGTGTTGCCTGTAGATTTTTTAGCATGAAACGCCAATTTGCACTGTATTTTTATTTGATTTTGACCACTCTGTCTAAAGGCTTTTTTGGATGGTGTCAGGATAGAAAATTTGGAAATAAAGAAGACAAAACAACCGCAAACCCAGATGACATTTAAGAAATTGCCAATCAAGAAACCTGAATGCTGCTGATTGAATACACCTGAAAATCCCATTCACACTTAATTTGGAGGCAACTCGTAGCTGTCCCCTCGGCAAAAGTGTTACATTTCATTTTCCAAAGCAGAAAAACACACCTTGGTCCTGTTGCCTGCTAATTTCTAAGAATGAAACGGCAATTTACAGTTTTTTTTATTTCATTATTGATGTTCTGGCTAAACTTTTTATTGTATGGGGTAAGAATACAAAATTAGAAAAGGAAGAAGGCAAAACAAACGCAAACCCAGAACACATTTAGCAAATTGCCAAACAGGAAACCTGAATGCTGCTGACTGAATACACCTGAAAATCGCATTCACACTCAATTTGTCGGCAATTCGTAGCTGTTCCCTTGGCAAAAGGGTTACATTTCATTTTCCAAAACACAAAAACTCACCTTGGTCCTGTTGCATGTTCATTTCTAAAAATGAAACACCAATTTGCTGTTTTCTTTATTTCATTATCGATACTCTGTATAACCTTTTTATTGTATGTTGTAAGAATACAAAATTAGAAAAGGAAGAAGGCAAAACAAATGCAAACCAAGAACACATTTAGCAAATTACCAATCGGGAAACCTGAATGTTGCTGACTGAATACACCTGAAAATCCCATTCACACTCAATTTGGAGGCAATTCGTAGCTGTGCCCTAGGCAAAAGGGTTACATTTCATTTTCCAAAGCACAAAATCCCACCTTGGTCCTGTTGCCTGCTAATTTCTAAGAATGAAACGGCAATTTGCAGGTTTTTTTATTTCATTATGGATATTCTGGCTAACCTTTTTATTGTATGGTGTAAGAATACAAAATTAGAAAAGGAAGAAGGCAAAACAAATGGAATGCCCAAACACATTTAAGAAATTGCCAATCAAGAAACCTGAATGCTGCAGACGGAATACACCTGAAAATCCCATTCACACTCAATTTGGAGGCAACTCATAGCTCTCCCCTCGGCAAATGTGTTACATTTCATTTTCTAAATCACGAAAACCACCTTAGTCTTGTTGCCTGTTGTTTTCTTAGCATGAAACGCCAATTTGCACTGTATTTTTATTTCATTTTGACCACTCTGTCTAAAGGCTTTTTTGGATGGTGTCAGGATATAAACTTTGGAAAGAAAAAAGGCAAAACAAACGCAAGCCCAGACGACATTTTGAAATTGCCAATCAAGAAACCTGAATCCTGCTGAATGAATACACCTGAAAATCCCATTTACACTCAATTTGCTGGCAATTCATAGCTGTTCCCATGGCATAAGGGTTACATTTCATTTTCCAAAACACAAAAACACACCTTGGTCCTGTTGCCTGTTAATTTGTACTCATGAAATGCCAATTTGCTGTTTTTTTTTATTTCATTATGGATACGCTGGCTAACCTTGTTATTATATGGTGTAAGAATACAAAATTGGAAAAGGAAGAAGGCAAAACAAACACAAACCCAGAACACATTTAGCAAATCGCCAATCAAGAAACCTGAATGCTGCTGACTGAATACACCTGAAAATCCCATTCACACTCAATTTGGAGGCAATTTGTAGCTGTCTTCTCGGCCAAAGGGTTACATTTCATTTTCCAAAACATAAAAACTCCCCTAAGTCATGATGCCTGTAGATTTTTTATCATGAAACGCCAATTTGCACTGTATTTTTATTTCATTTTGTCCACTCTATCTAAACGCATTTTTGGATGGTGTCAGGATAGAAAATTAGAAAAGGAAGAAGGCAAAACAAACACAAACCCAGAACACATTGAGAATATTGCCAATCAAGAAACCTGAATGCTGCTGACTGAATACACCTGAAAATCCCATTCACACTCAATTTGGAAACAATTCATAGCATTCCCCTCGGCAAAAGGGTTACCTTTCATTTTCCAGAACACAAAAACTCACCTTGGTCCTGTTGCCTATTAATTTCTAAGCATGAAATGCCAATTTGCTGTTTTTTTTTTTATTTCATTATGGATACTCTGGCTAACCATTTTATTGTATGGTTTAAGAATTCAATATTAGAAAATGAAGAAGGCAAAACAAACGCAAATGCAGAACACATTTGGCAAATTACCAATCAAGAAACCTGAATGCTGTTGACTGAATAAACCTGAAAATCCCATTCCCACTCAATTTGGAGGAAATTCGTAGCTCTCCCCTCAGCAAAAGGGAACTATTTCATTTTCCAAAACAGAAAAACTCACCTTAGTCGTGTTGCCTGTTAATTTCTTAGCATGAATCGCCAAATTGCACTTTATTTTTATTTCATTTTGACCATTCTATCTAAACGCTTTTTTGCATGGTTTCAGGATAGAACATTTCGAAAGCAAGAAGACAAAACAAACACAAACCCAGAACACATTTAGCAAATTGCCAATCAAGAAATCTGAATGCTGCTGACGGAATACACCTGAAAATCCTATTAAAATTCAATTTGGAGGCAATTCGTAGCTGTGCCCTCGCCAATAGGGAAACATTTCATTTTCCAAAACAAGAAAACTCACCTTAGTCATGTTGCCTGTAGATTTCTTAGCATGAAACGCCAATTTGCTCTGCATTTTCATTTTGACCACTCTGTGTAAAGGATTTTTTGGATGGTGTCAGAATGAAAAATTCGGAAAGAAAGAAGGCAAAAAAAATGCAAACCCAGAAGACATTTATGTAATTGTCAATCAAGAAACCTGAATGCTGCTGACTGAATACACCTGAAAATCCCATTCACACTCAATTTGGAGGCAACTCGTAGCTGTCCCCTCGGCAAAAGGGTTACATTTCATTTTCCAAATCACGAAAACTCACCTTATTCCTGATGCCTGTAGATTTCTTAGCATGAAAAGCCAATTTGCATTGTATTTTTATTTCATTTTGAAAACTCTGTCAAAAGGCTTTTTTGGATGGTATCAGGATAGAAAATTTGGAAAGAAAGGAGGTAAAACAAACGAAATCCCAGAAAACATTTAGCAAACTGCCAATCAGAATCCTGAATGCTGCTGACTGAATACACCTGAAAATCGCATTCACACTCAATTTGTCGGCAATTCGTAGCTGTTCCCTTGGCAAAAGGGTTACATTTCATTTTCCAAAACACAAAAACTCACCTTGGTCCTGTTGCATGTTAATTTCTAAAAATGAAACACCAATTTGCTGTTTTCTTTATTTCATTATGGATACTCTGGCTAACCTTTTTCTTGTATGGTGTAAGAATACAAAATTAGAAAAGGAAGAAGGCAAAACAAATGCAAACCAAGAACACATTTAGCAAATTACCAATCGGGAAACCTGAATGTTGCTGACTGAATACACCTGAAAACCCATTCACACTCAATTTGGAGGTAATTCGTAGCTGTGCCCTCAGCAAAAGGGAAAGATTTCATTTTCCAAAACACAAAAACTCACCTTGGTCCAGTTGCCTGTTAATTTCTAAGCATGGAACGCCCATTTGCTGTTTTTTCTTTTTTTTATTTATTAAGGATACTCTGGCTAAACTTTTATTGTATGGTGTAAGAATACAAAATTAGAAAAGGAAGAAGGCAAAACAAATGGAATGCCCAAACACATTTAAGAAATTGCCAAACAAGAAACCTGAATGTTGCTGACTGAATACACCTGAAAATCCCATTCATACTCAATTTGGAGGCAACTTATAGCTGTCACCTCGGCAAAGGTGTTACATTTCATTTTCTAAAACACGAAAACTCACCTTAGTCGTGTTACTCGTAGATTTCTTAGCATGAAACGCCAATGTGCACTGTATTTTTATTTCATTTTGACCACTCTGTCTCAAGGCTTTTTTGGATGGTATCAGGATATAAAATTTGGAAAGAAAAAAGGCAAAGCAAACGCAAACCCAGACGACATTTAAGAAATTGCGAATCAAGAAACCTGAATGCTGCGGACTGAATACACCAGAAAATCCCATTCACAATCAATTTGGCGGCAATTTGTAGCTGTTCCCTTGGCAAAAGTGTTACATTTCATTTTCCAAAACACAAAAACTCACCTTGGTCCTCTTACATGTTAATTTCAAAAAATGAAACAACAATTTGCTGTTTTATTTATTTCATTATGGATACTCTGGCTAACCTTTTTATTGTATGGTGTAAGAATACAAAATTAGAAAAGGAAAAAGGCAAAACAAATGCAAACCAAGAACACATTTAGCAAATTACCAATCGGAAACCTGAATGTTGCTGACTGAATACACATGAAAATCCCATTCACACTCAATTTGGAGGCAACTCGTAGCTGTCCCCTCGGCAGAAAGGTTACATTTCATTTTCCAAAGCAAAAAAACACACCTTGGTATTGTTGCCTGCTTACTTCAAAGAATGAAACTGCAATTTGCAGTTTTTTTTATTTCATTATGTATATTCTGGCTAACCTTTTTATTGTATGGGGTAAGAATACAAAATTAGAAATGGAAGAAGGCAAAACAACCACAAACCCAGAACACATTTAGCAAATTGCCAAAAAGAAACCTGAATGCTGCTGACTGAATACACCTGAAAATCCCATTCACACTCAATTTGGCGGCAATTCGTAGCTGTTCCCTTGGCAAAAGGGTTACATTTCATTTTCAAAAACATAAAAACTCATCTTGTTCCTGTTGCATGTTAATTTCTAAAAATGAAACACCAATTTGCTGTTTTCTTTATTTCATTATGGATAGTCTGGATAAACTCTTTATTGTATAGTGTAATAATACGAAATTAGAAAAGGAAGAAGGCAAAACAAATGCAAACCAAGAACACATTTAGCAAATTACCTATCGGGAAACCTGAACGTTGCTGACTGAATACACCTGAAAATCCCATTCACACTCAATTTGGAGGCACTTCGTAGCTGTGCCCTCGAAAACGGAAAGATTTCATTTTCCAAAACACAAAAACTCACCTTGTCCTGTTGCATGTTCATTTCTAAAAATGAAACACCAATTTGGTGTTTTCTTTATTTCATTATGGATATTCTGGCTAAACTTTTTCTTGTATGGTGTAAGAATACAAAATTAGAAAAGGTAGAAGGCAAAACATGCAAAGCAAGAACACATTTAGCAAATTACCAATCAGGAAACCTGAATGTTGCTGACTCAATACACCTGCAAATCCCATTCACACTCAATTTGGAGGTAATTCGTAGCTGTGCCCTCGGCAAAAGGGTTACATTTCATTTTCCAAAGCACAAAAACACACCTTGGTCCTGTTGCCTGCTAATTTCTAAGAATGAAATGACAATTTGCAGGTTTTTTTATTTCATTATGGATATTCTGGCTAAACTTTTTATTGTATGGTGTAAGAATACAAAATTAGAAAAGGAAGAATGCAAAACAACGGCAATCCCAGAACACATTTAGCAAATTGCCAACCAAGAAACCTGAATGCTGCTGACTGAATACACCTGAAAATCGCATTCACACTCAATTTGGCGGCAATTCATAGCTGTTCCCTTGGCACAAGTGCTACATTTCATTTACCAAAGCACAATAACTCATCTTGTTCCTGTTGCATGTTAATTTCTAAAAATGAAACACCAATTTGCTGTTTAATTTATTTCATTATGGATACTCTGGCTAATGTTTTTATTGTATGGTGTAAGAATACAAAATTAGAAAAGGAAGAAGGCAAAACAAATGCAAACCACGAACACTTTTAGCAAATTGCCAATCAGGAAACCTGAATGCTGCTGACTCAATACACCTGAAAATCCCATTCACACTCAATTTGGAGGCAACTCGTAGCTGTCCCCTCGGCAAAAGTGAAACATTTCGTTTTCCAAAACACGAAAACTGACCTTACTCTAGTTGCCTGTAGATTTCTTAGCATGAAACGCCAATTTGCAATGCATTTCTATTTCATTTTGCCCACTCTGTCTAAACGCTTTAGTGGATGGTCAGGATAGAAAATTTGGATAGAAAGAAAGAAAAAAAACACAAACCCAGAACACATTTACGAAATTGCCAATCGAGAAACCCGAATGCTGCTGACTGAACATACCTGTAAATCCAATTCACACTCAGTTTGGAGGCAATTCGTAGCAGTGCCCTCGGCAAAAGGGAAAGATTTCATTTTCCAAAACACGAAAACTACCCTTAGTCTTGTTGCCTGTAGATTTCTTAGCATGAAACGCCAATTTGCACTGCATTTCTATTTCATTTTGCCCACTCTGTCTAAACGCTTTTGTGCATGGTGTCAGGATAGAAAATTTGGATAGAAATAAGGCAAAACAAACACAAACCCAGAACACATTTATCAAATTGCCAATCAAGAAACCTGAATGCTGCTGACTGAACACACCTGAAAATCCCATTCACACTCAATTTGGCGGCAATTCGTAGCTGTTCCCTTGGCAAAAGGGTTACATTTCATTTTCCAAAGCACAAAAACTCACCTTGGTCCTGTTGCATGTTAATTTCTAAAAATGAAACACCAATCTGCTGTTTTCTTTATTTCATTATGGATACTCTGGCTAAACTTTTTCTTGTATGGTGTAAGAATACAAAATGAGAAAAGGAAGAAGGCAAAACAAATGCAAACCAAGAACACATTTAGCAAATTACCAATCGGGAAACCTGAATGTTGCTGACTGAATACACCTGAAAATCCCATTCACACTCAATTTGGAGGCAACTCATAGCTGTCCCCTCGGCAAAAGGGTTACATTTCATTTTCCAAAGCACAAAAACACACCTTGGTCCTGTTGCCTGCTAATTTCAAAGAATGAAACGGCAATTTGCAGTTTTTTTTTTATTTCATTATGGATATTGTGGCTAAACTTTTTATTGTATGGGATAAGAATACAAAATTATAAAAGGAAGAAGGCAAAACAATCGCAAACCCAGAACACATTTAGCAAATTGCCAAACAAGAAACCTGAATGCTGCTGTCTGAATACACCTGAAAATCGCATTCACACTCAATTTGCTGGCAATTTGTAGCTGTTCCCTTGGCAAAAGGGTTACATTTCATTTTCCAAAACACAAAAACTCACCTTGGTCCTGTTGCATGTTTATTTCTAGAAATGAAACACCAATTTGCTGTTTTCTTTATTTCATTATGGATTCTCTGGCTAACCTTTTTATTATATGGTGTAAGAATACAAAATTAGAAAAGGAAGAAGGCAAAACAAATGCAAACCAAGAACACATTTAGCAAATTGCCAATCAGGAAACCTGAATGTTGCTGACTGAATACACCTGAAAATCCCATTCACACTCAATTTTCAGGCAATTCGTAGCTGTTCCCTTGGCAAAAGTGTTACATTTCATTTTCCAAAACACAAAAACTCACCTTGGTCGTGTTGCATGTTAATTTCTAAAAATGAAACACCAATTTGCTGTTTTCTTTATTTCATTATGGATACTCTGGCTAACTTTTTTCTTATATGGTGTAAGAACACAAAATTAGAAAAGGAAGAAGGCAAAACAAATGCAAACCAAGAACATATTTAGCCAATTGCCAATCAGGATACCTGAATGTTGCTGACTGAATACACCTGAAAATCGCATTCACACTCAATTTGGAGGCAACTCGTAGCTGTCCCCTAGGCAAAGGGGTTACATTTCATTTTCCAAAGCACAAAAACACACCTTGGTACTGTTGCATGTTAATTTCTAAAAATGAAACACCAATTTGCTGTTTAATTTATTTCATTATGGATACTCTGGCTAAATATTTTTTTGTATAGTGTAAGAATACAAAAGTAGAAAAGGAAGAAGGCAAAACAAATGCAAACCAAGAACACATTTAGCAAATTGACAATCAGGAAACCTGAATGTTGCTGACTGAATACAAATGAAAATCCCATTCACACTCAATTTGTAGGCAATTCGTAGCTTTCCCCTCGGCAAAAGTGTTACATTTCATTTTCTAAAAATGCCAATTTGCACTGTATTTTTATTTCATTTTGACCACTCTGTCTAAAGGCTTTTTTTGGATGGTGTCAGGATATAAAATTTGGAAAGGAAATAAAGGCAAAACAAATGCAAACCCAGACGACATTTAAGAAATTTCCAATCAAGAAACCTGAATGCTGCTGACTGAATACACCTGAAAATCCCATTCACACTCAATTTGGCAGCAATTCATATCTGTCCCCTCGGCAAAAGGGTTACATTTCATTTTCCAAAGCACAAAAACACACCTTGGTTCTGTTGCCTGCTAATTTCTAAAAATGAAACGGCAATTTGCAGGTTTTTTTATTTCATTATGGATATTCTGGCTAAACTTTTTATTGTATGGGGTAAGAATACAAAATTAGAAAAGGAAGAAGGCAAAACAAACGCAAACCCAGAACACATTTAGCAAATTGCCAATCAGGAAACCTGAATGTTGCTGACTGAATACACATGAAAATACCATTCACACTCAATTTGGAGGCAACTCGTAGCTGTCCCCTGGGCAAAAGTGTTACATTTCATTTTCCAAAGCACAAAAATACACCTTGGTCCTGTTGCCTGCTAATTTCTAAGAATGAAACAGCAATTTGCAGTTTTTTTTATTTCATTATGGATATTCTGGCTAAACTTTTTATTGTATGGGGTAAGAATACAAAATTAGAAAAGGAAGAAGGCAAAACAACCGCAAACCCAGAACACATTTAGCAAACTGCCAAACAAGAAACCTGAATGCTGCTGACTGAATGCACCTGAAAATCCCATTCACACTCAATTTGGCCGCAATTCGTAGCTGTTTCTTGGCAAAAGGGTTACATTTCATTTTCCAAAACACAAAAACTCACCTTGGTCCTGTTGCATGTTCATTTCTAAGAATGAAACACCAATTTGCTGTTTTCTTTATTTCATTTTGGATACTCTGTCTAAACTTTTTCTTGTATGGTGTAAGAATACAAAATGAGAAAAGGAAGAAGGCAAAACAAATGCAAACCAAGAACACATTTAGCAAATTACCAATCAGGAAACCTGAATGTTGCTGACTCAATACACCTGAAAATCCCATTCACACTCAATTTGGAGGTAATTCGTAGCTGTGCCCTCAGCAAAAGGGAAAGATTTCATTTTCCAAAACAGAAAAACTCACCTGGTCCAGTTGCCTGTTAATTTCTAAGCATGGAACGCCCATTTGCTGTTTTTTTTTTTTAATTCATTAAGGATACTCTGGCTAAACTTTTATTGTATGGTGTAAGAATACAAAATTAGAAAAGGAAGAAGGCAAAACAAATGGAATGCCCAAACACATTTAAGAAATTGCCAATCAGGGCCAGCGCCGTGGCTCAACAGGCTAATCCTCTGCCTTGCGGCGCCGGCATACCGGGTTCTAGCCCCGGTCAGGGCGCCGGATTCTGTCCCGGTTGCCCCTCTTCCAGGCCAGCCCTCTGCTGTGGCCCGGGAGTGCAGTGGAGGATGGCCCAGGTGCTTGGGCCCTGCACCCCATGTGGAGACCAGGAAAAGCACCTGGCTCCTGGTTCCTGCCATCCGACAAGCGAGGTGCGCCGGCCAGAGCGCGCCATCTTCGGCGGCCATTGGAGGGTGAACCAACGGCAACAGAAGACCTTTCTCTCTGTCTCTCTAACTCACTGTCCACTCTACCTGTCAAAAAAAAAAAAAGAAATTGCCAATCAAGAAACCTGAATGCTGCTGACTGAATACACCTGAAAATCCCATTCACACTCAATTTGAAGGCAACTCGTAGCTGTCCCCTAGGCAAAGGGGTTACATTTCATTTTCCAAGCACAAAAACAAACCTTGGTCCTCTTGCATGTTAATTTCTAAAAATGTAACACCAATATGCTGTTTTCTTTATTTCATTATGGATACTCTGGTTAAACTTTTTCTTGTATGGTGTAAGAATACAAAATTAGAAAAGGAAGAAGGCAAAACAAATGCAAACCAAGAACACATTTAGCAAATTGCCAATCAGGAAACCTGAATCTTGCTGACTGAATACACATGAAAATCCCATTCACACTCAATTTGGAGGCAATTCGTAGCTGTCCCTTCGGCAAAAGTGTTACATTTCATTTTCTAAAACACAAAAACTCACCTTAGTCGTGTTGCCTGTAGATTTCTTAGCATGAAACACCAATTTGCACTGTATTTTTATTTCATTTTGACCACTCTGTCTAAAGGGTTTTTTGGATGGTGTCAGGATAGAAAATTTCGAAAGAAAGAAGGCAAAACAAACACAAACCCAGACGACATTTAAGAAATTGCCAATCAAGAAACCTGAATGCTGCTGACTGAATACGCCTGAAAATCCCATTCACACTCAATTTGGAGGCAACTCGTAGCTGTCCCCTCGGCAAAAGTGAAACATTTCGTTTTCCAAAACACGAAAACTGACCTTACTCTAGTTGCCTGTAGATTTCTTAGCATGAAACGCCAATTTGCAATGCATTTCTATTTCATTTTGCCCACTCTGTCTAAACGCTTTAGTGGATGGTCAGGATAGAAAATTTGGATAGAAAGAAAGAAAAAAAACACAAACCCAGAACACATTTACGAAATTGCCAATCGAGAAACCCGAATGCTGCTGACTGAACATACCTGTAAATCCAATTCACACTCAGTTTGGAGGCAATTCGTAGCAGTGCCCTCGGCAAAAGGGAAAGATTTCATTTTCCAAAACACGAA
Organism: Sylvilagus floridanus; assembly: GCA_949820135.1. NCBI lineage: Eukaryota > Metazoa > Chordata > Mammalia > Lagomorpha > Leporidae > Sylvilagus > Sylvilagus floridanus. The sequence goes on along the minus strand of OX463227.1, from coordinate 163,194,479 downwards.
AACTACCCTTAGTCTTGTTGCCTGTAGATTTCTTAGCATGAAACGCCAATTTGCACTGCATTTCTATTTCATTTTGCCCACTCTGTCTAAACGCTTTTGTGCATGGTGTCAGGATAGAAAATTTGGATAGAAATAAGGCAAAACAAACACAAACCCAGAACACATTTATCAAATTGCCAATCAAGAAACCTGAATGCTGCTGACTGAACACACCTGAAAATCCCATTCACACTCAATTTGGCGGCAATTCGTAGCTGTTCCCTTGGCAAAAGGGTTACATTTCATTTTCCAAAGCACAAAAACTCACCTTGGTCCTGTTGCATGTTAATTTCTAAAAATGAAACACCAATCTGCTGTTTTCTTTATCTCATTATGGATACTCTGGCTAAACTTTTTCTTGTATGGTGTAAGAATACAAAATGAGAAAAGGAAGAAGGCAAAACAAATGCAAACCAAGAACACATTTAGCAAATTACCAATCGGGAAACCTGAATGTTGCTGACTGAATACACCTGAAAATCCCATTCACACTCAATTTGGAGGCAACTCATAGCTGTCCCCTCGGCAAAAGAGTTACATTTCATTTTCCAAAGCACAAAAACACACCTTGGTCCTGTTGCCTGCTAATTTCAAAGAATGAAACGGCAATTTGCAGTTTTTTTTATTTCATTATGGATATTGTGGCTAAACTTTTTATTGTATGGGATAAGAATACAAAATTATAAAAGGAAGAAGGCAAAACAATCGCAAACCCAGAACACATTTAGCAAAATGCCAAACAAGAAACCTGAATGCTGCTGTCTGAATACACCTGAAAATCGCATTCACACTCAATTTGCTGGCAATTTGTAGCTGTTCCCTTGGCAAAAGGGTTACATTTCATTTTCCAAAACACAAAAACTCACCTTGGTCCTGTTGCATGTTTATTTCTAGAAATGAAACACCAATTTGCTGTTTTCTTTATTTCATTATGGATACTCTGGCTAATTTTTTTATTATATGGTGTAAGAATACAAAATTAGAAAAGGAAGAAGGCAAAACAAATGCAAACCAAGAACACATTTAGCAAATTGCCAATCAGGAAACCTGAATGTTGCTGACTGAAAACACCTGAAAATCCCATTCACACTCAATTTGCAGGCAATTCGTAGCTGTTCCCTTGGCAAAAGGGTTACATTTCATTTTCCAAAACACAAAAACTCACCTTGGTCGTGTTGCATGTTAATTTCTAAAAATGAAACACCAATTTGCTGTTTTCTTTATTTCATTATGGATACTCTGGCTAACTTTTTTCTTATATGGTGTAAGAACACAAAATTAGGAAAGGAAGAAGGCAAAACAAATGCAAACCAAGAACATATTTAGCCAATTGCCAATCAGGATACCTGAATGTTGCTGACTGAATACACCTGAAAATCGCATTCACACTCAATCTGGAGGCAACTCGTAGCTGTCCCCTAGGCAAAGGGGTTACATTTCATTTTCCAAAGCACAAAAACACACCTTGGTACTGTTGCATGTTAATTTCTAAAAATGAAACACCAATTTGCTGTTTTCTTTATTTCATTATTGATACTCTGGCTAAATATTTTTTTGTATAGTGTAAGAATACAAAAGTAGAAAAGGAAGAAGGCAAAACAAATGCAAACCAAGAACACATTTAGCAAATTGACAATCAGGAAACCTGAATGTTGCTGACTGAATACAAATGAAAATCCCATTCACACTCAATTTGTAGGCAATTTGTAGCTTTCCCCTCGGCAAAAGTGTTACATTTCATTTTCTAAAAATGCCAATTTGCACTGTATTTTTATTTCATTTTGACCACTCTGTCTAAAGGCTTTTTTTGGATGGTGTCAGGATATAAAATTTGGAAAGGAAATAAAGGCAAAACAAATGCAAACCCAGACGACATTTAAGAAATTTCCAATCAAGAAACCTGAATGCTGCTGACTGAATACACCTGAAAATCCCATTCACACTCAATTTGACGGCAATTCATATCTGTCCCCTCGGCAAAAGGGTTACATTTCATTTTCCAAAGCACAAAAACACACCTTGGTTCTGTTGCCTGCTAATTTCTAAAAATGAAATGGCAATTTGCAGGTTTTTTTATTTCATTATGGATATTCTGGCTAAACTTTTTATTGTATGGGGTAAGAATACAAAATTGGAAAAGGAAGAAGGCAAAACAAACGCAAACCCAGAACACATTTAGCAAATTGCCAAACAAGAAACCTGAATGCTTTTGACTATGACCCTGTTGGAATAAGATTGAAGTCAGCAAACCCTAAAGGCTTCCATAGCCTTTTCAACTCATGACTAGACCCTAGGGAGATTCCTGACGCCATAAACAAGAGTGTCAAATTGTTAAATCAACTTCAGGAGTCACTGTGTACTTACGTCTCATGTGGGATCTGTCCTTAATGTGTTGTCCAATGTGAAGTAATGCTATAACTTGTACTGAAACAGTACTTTTACACTTTGTGTTTCTGTGTGGGTGCAAACTGATGAAATCTATACTTAGTATATACTGAATCAATCTTCTGTATATAAATATAATTAAAACTGAAAAAAATCTTGGTGTTAAATTGGAAATTGCATAGAAAATTAATCAATTTAAAAAAATATATCATGTAGAATCTCTGTCCTTAATGTGCTATACATTGTGAATTAATACTATAACTAGTACTCCTCAGTATTTTTCACTTTGTGTTGCTATGTGAGGGCAAACTGTTGAAATCTTTACTTAATATATACTAAACTGATCTTCTGTATATAAAGAGAATTGAAAATGAACCTTGATGTGAATGCAAGGGGAGAGGGAGTGGGAAAGGGGAGGGTTGTGGGTGGGAGGGAAGTTGCGGTGGAGCAATTGAAATCCATAAGCTGTACTTTGGAAATTTATATTCTTTAAATAAAAGCATTATAAAAAAAAAAAAAAGAAACCTGAATGCTGCTGACTGAATACACCTAAAAATCGCATTCACACTCAATTTGGCGGCAATTCGTAGCAGTTCCCTTGGCAAAAGGGTTACATTTCATTTTCCAAAACACAAAAACTCACCTTGGTCCTGTTACATGTTAATTTATAAAAATGAAACACCAATTTGCTGTTTTCTTTATTTCATTATGGATACTCTGGCTAACCTTTTTATTGTATGGTGTAAGAATACAAAATTAGAGGGCGGAGCCAAGATGGCGTAATAGTGAGGACGCTCACTAGCAGTCCGCAAAAAGATAGTTTAATAAAAACAGTGTTACTGTAGCCTTAGGAAAAATCTCACGGAAAAAAATGCAGTGGAAATTCTTCCGGACCCAGTGAATGAGACGCAGAGGACCTAGGGGAAAGTAAGTTTGCGAACGGCAAATCGTGCCTTAGTGGCACGGGAGCTGCCGGGAGGGACGGGAACCGGATGGAACACAGTCGCCATTGGATTCGAGCGCTTAAACGGGAGCCGATACAGGGATCCTGAGACACTGGCGGGGGGAAGCAGACGCCACGGGGGAAACAGCACAATTGAGGCGAGCCCACACGGACACTAGCCTCTTTCGTTGCCCACCCTGCTAATTCTAGCTGGACTGAACGCAGTGGGACGGCGCGCGCCCGCCGGCTGAACCGGAAGCCGGGCGGAACACAGTCGCCATTGGAACTGAGCGCTTGAACGGGTGCCGATACAGGGATCCCGAGACACTGGCGGGGGGAAGCAGACCCCCCACGGGGGAAACAGCACAATTGAGGCGAGCCCACACGGACACTAGCCTCTTTCATTGCCCACCCTGCTCACTCGAGCTAGACTGAACACAGTGGGACGGCGTGCACCCGCCGGCTGAACCGGAAGCCGGGCGGAACACAGTCGCCATTGGAACTGAGCGCTTGAACGGGGGCCGATACAGGGATCCCGAGACACTGGCGGGGGGAAGCAGACCCCCCACGGGGGAAACAGCACAATTGAGGCGAGCCTGCACGGACACTAGTCTCTCTCCTCACCCACCCTGCTAATTCGAGCTAGATTAAACGCAGTGGGACAAGGCGCGCCCGCCCGCCCGCCCGCCCGCCCGCCCATCACTGAGGCAGACGGAACCAAAAACCCGAGGCTGTAGAAACCTGAAGGGGATCCAAAAACTGGGAACACACCGCGCACACAAACTCCGTTACCTTGACAACCCAGAGAAAGAGTGTGGGGAAAAAAAAAAATGCCAAATAAAAACAGATTCCGAGGGAGCAAGATTAAGGAAGACGCTATGATGACCCCAAACGGAAAAGAAACCCCAAGTCAGGATTATGAAGATAATGAGATAGAAGAAATGCAAGAAGCAGATCTCAAAGAATTGATAAGAACATTAAGAAGTTCTCAAAAACAAATTCTTGAACTACAGAAATCCTTAATGGATAAGATAGAAAATCTCTCTCGCGAGAATGAAGTACTACGGAGAAATCAAAACGAAATGAAACAACTAGTAGAACAAGAAGCTACGATAGTGACAAAAAATCTTAATGAATTGAAGAATTCAATAGATCAAGTGACAAGCAATCTTGAGGGCCTTAAAACCAGAATGGGTGAAGCAGAAGAGAGAATATCGGACCTAGAAGACAGAGAACAGGAGAGGAAACAGTCAAACCAAAGACAAGAAGAGGAAATTAGAAAACTAAAAGATATCGTCGGGAATTTACAGGATACTATTAAAAAACCCAACATTCGGGTTCTAGGTGTTCCTGAAGGTATGGAGAGGGAGAAAGGATTAGAAGGCCTTTTTAGGGAGATACTAGCAGAAAACTTTCCAGGCTTGGAGAAAGACAGAGAAATCCTAATCCAGGAAGCTCATAGAACCCCTAATAAACATGACCAAAAGAGATCCTCTGCACGACATATTGTAATTAAACTCACCACAGTGAAGCAAAAAGAAAAGATCCTAAAATGTGCAAGAGAGAAACGTCAGATTACTCTCAGAGGATCTCCAATTAGACTTACAGCTGACTTCTCAACAGAAACCCTACAAGCTAGAAGGGAATGGCGAGACATAGCCCAGGTACTTAGAGAGAAAAACTGCCAGCCCAGAATATTATACCCTGCAAAGCTCTCATTTGTGAATGAAGGTGAGATAAAGACCTTTCATAACAAACAAAAATTGAAAGAATTTGTTGCCACTCGTCCAGCCCTGCAAAAGATACTTAAAGACGTGTTACACACAGAAACACAGAAACATGACCATCAACATGAAAGAAGGTAAACGAAGGGAACCTCACGGCAAAAGATCACAGGGAATTCAAAGCATACATTAGAAAATATCTGGCAAATGGCAGGGCAAACTTACCACTTATCAATAGTCACATTGAACGTTAAAGGTCTAAACTGTCCTGTTAAAAGACAGAGATTGGCTGATTGGGTTAAGGAACAAAAACCATCTATTTGCTGCCTACAAGAAACACATCTTTCCAATGAAGATCCATACAGACTGAAAATAAAAGGATGGAACAAGATATACCACGCCAACAGAAATGAAAAAAGAGCGGGTGTAACCATCTTAATATCGGACTACATAAACTTTAACACAAAAACTGTTAAGAGAGACAAAGAGGGGCACTATATAATGATTAAGGGATCAATACTACAGGAAGATATAACAATTCTGAATGTATATGCACCTAATTACAGGCCACAGGTTTATTTAAAAAATTTGTTAAGAAACTTAAAGGGAGACTTAGACCCCAACACAATAGTACTGGGGGACTTCAATACTTCACTCACAGATATTGACAGATCGACAGGACAGAAGATCAACAAGGAGACAGTAGATTTAAACAACACTATAGCCCAAATGGATCTAACAGATATCTACAGAACTTTTCATCCTACAAGTAATGCATTCACATTCTTCTCAGCAGTACATGGAACCTACTCTAGGATTGATCACATATTAGGCCATAAAGCAAGTCTCAGCAAATTCAAAAGAATTAGAATCATACCATGCAACTTCTCAGACCATGAGGGAGTGAAGTTGGAAATTAGCAACTCAGGAATCTCTAGAGCATATGCAAACACATGGAGATTGAACAACATGCTCCTGAATGAACAATGGGTCACTGAAGAAATCAAAAGAGAAATCAAAAATTTTCTGGAAGTAAATAAGGATAACAGCACAACATACCAAAACTTATGGGATACAGCAAAAGCAGTGTTAAGAGGAAAGTTTATATCAATAGGTGCCTACATCAAGAAACTGGAAAGGCACCAAATAGATGAGCTTTCAATGCATCTCAAGGATCTAGAAAATTTGCAGCAAACTAGACCCAAATCTAGTAGAAAAAGAGAAATAATCAAAATCAGAGAAGAAATCAACAGGATTGAATCCAAAAAAACATTACAAAAAATCAGCCAAACGAGGAGCTGGTTTTTTGAAAAAATAAACAAGATTGACACCCCATTGGCCCAACTAACTAAAAAAAGAAGAGAAAAGACCCAAATCAGTAAAATCAGAGATGAAAAAGGAAATATAACAACAGACACCACAGAAATCAAAAGAATCATCAGAAATTACTACAAGGACTTGTATGCCAGCAAACAGGGAAACCTATCAGAAATGGATAGATTCCTGGACACATGCAACCTACCTAAATTGAACCAGGAAGACATAGAAAACCTAAACAGACCCATAAGTGAGTCAGAAATTGAATCAGTAATAAAGGCCCTCCCAACAAAGAAAAGCCCAGGACCAGATGGATTCACTGCTGAATTCTACCAGACATTTAAAGAAGAACTAACCCCAATTCTTCTCAAACTATTCAGAACAATCGAAAAAGAGGGAATTCTCCCAAATTCCTTCTATGAAGCCAGCATCACCTTAATTCCTAAGCCAGAAAAAGATGCAGCATTGAAAGAGAATTACAGACCAATATCCCTCATGAACATAGATGCAAAAATCCTCAACAAAATTCTGGCCAATAGACTGCAACAACACATCAGAAAGATCATCCACCCAGACCAAGTGGGATTCATCCCTGGTATGCAGGGATGGTTCAATATTCGCAAAACAATCAACGTGATACACCACATTAACAGGCTGCAGAAGAAAAACCATATGATTATCTCACTAGACGCAGAGAAAGCATTCGATAAAATTCAACACCCTTTCATGATGAAAACCCTAAGCAAACTGGGTATAGAAGGCACATTCCTCAATACAATCAAAGCAATTTATGAAAAACCCATGGCCAATATCCTATTGAATGGGGAAAAGTTGGAAGCATTTCCACTGAGATCTGGTACCAGACAGGGATGCCCACTCTCACCACTGCTATTCAATATAGTGCTGGAAGTCTTAGCCAGAGCTATTAGGCAAGAAAAAGAAATTAAAGGGATACAAGTTGGGAAGGAAGAACTCAAACTATCCCTCTTTGCAGACGACATGATTCTTTATTTAGGGGACCCAAAGAACTCTACTAAGAGACTATTGGAACTCATAGAAGAGTTTGGCAAAGTAGCAGGATATAAAATCAATGCACAAAAATCAACAGCCTTTGTATACACAGACAATGCCACGGCTGAGGAAGAACTGCTAAGATCAATCCCATTCACAATAGCTACAAAAACAATCAAATACCTTGGAATAAATTTAACTAAGGACATTAAAGATCTCTACAATGAAAATTACAAAACCTTAAAGAAAGAAATAGAAGAGGATACCAAAAAATGGAGAAATCTCCCATGCTCATGGATTGGAAGAATCAATATCATCAAAATGTCCATTCTCCCAAAAGCAATTTACAGATTCAACGCAATACCAATCAAGATACCGAGGACATTCTTCTCAGATCTGGAAAAAATGATGGTGAAATTCATATGGAGACACAGGAGACCTCGAATAGCTAAAGCAATCTTGTACAACAAAAACAAAGCCGGAGGCATCACAATACCAGATTTCAGGACATACTACAGGGCAGTTGTTATCAAAACAGCATGGTACTGGTACAGAAACAGATGGATAGACCAATGGAACAGAATAGAAACTCCAGAAATCAATCCAAACACCTACAGCCAACTTACATTTGATCAACGATCCAAAACCAGTCCCTGGAGTAAGGTCAGTCTGTTTAATAAATGGTGCTGGGAAAACTGGATTTCCACGTGCAGAACCATGAAGCAAGACCCCTACCTTTCACCTTACACAAAAATTCATTCAACATGGATTAAAAATTTAAACCTACGACCCGACACCATCAAATTACTGGAGAGCATAGGAGAAACCCTGCAAGACATAGGTACTGGCAAAGACTTCTTGGAAAAGACCCCAGAAGCACAGGCACTGAAAACCAAAATTAACTACTGGGATTGCATCAAATTGAAAAGTTTCTGTACTGCAAAAGAAACAGTCAGGAAAGTGAATAGGAAACCGACAGAATGGGAAAATTTGCATAAAGGGTTGATAAGCAGAATCTACAAAGAAATTAAGAAACTCCACAACATCAAAACAAACAACCCACTTAAGAGATGGGCCAAGGACCTCAACAGACATTTTTCCAAAGAGGAAATCCAAATGGCCAACAGACACATGAAAAAATGTTCAAGATCCCTAGCAATCAGGGAAATGCAAATCAAAACCACAATGAGGTTTCACCTCACCCCGGTGAGAATGGCTCACATTCAGAAATCCACCAACAATAGATGCTGGAGAGGATGTGGGGAAAAAGGGACACTAATCCACTGTTGGTGGGAATGCAAACTGGTGAAGCCACTATGGAAGTCAGTCTGGAGATTCCTCAGAAACCTGAATATAACCCTACCATTCAACCCAGCCATCCCACTCCTTGGAATTTACCCAAAGGAAATTAAATTGGCAAACAAAAAAGCCGTCTGCACAGCAATGTTTATTGCGGCTCAATTCACAATAGCTAAGACTTGGAACCAACCCAAATGCCCTTCAACAGTAGACTGGATTAGGAAATTATGGGACATGTACTCTACAGAATACTATACAGCAGTCAAAAACAATGAAATCCGGTCACTTGCAACAAAATGGAGGAATCTGGAAAACATCATGCTGAGTGAATTAAGTCAGTCCCAAAGAGACAAATATCATTTGTTTCCCTTGATTGGCGATGACTAACTGAGCACCAAAGGGGAAACCTGTAGAAGTGAAATGGACACTATGAGAAACAGTGACTCGATCAGCTCTTGTGCTGACTGTTGTTGTACAATGTAATACTTTATCCATGGTAGTATTTTTTTTTCTCTTTATCCTAGTACTAGTGGTTGAACTCTGTAATTAACACACAATTATTCTTAGGTGTTTAAATTTTAACTGAAAAGTGATCTCTGTGAAATATAAGAGTGGGAATAAGAGAGGGAGGAGATGTAAAATTTGGGACATGCTCAATCGGAACGGCCCCAAATGATGGAGTTAGAATTGTGCCAGGGGTTTCCAATACAATCCCATCAAGGTGGCATGTACCAAGGCCATCTCATTAGTCCAAGTGATCAATTTCAGCTCACAATTGATCACACTGATAGGTCTAAGAGTCAAAGGGATCACACAAACAAGACTAGTGTCTGCTAATACTAACTGATAGAATGAAAAAGGGAGAGAATGATCCAACATGGGAAGCAGGATACACAGCAGACTCATAGAATGGCAGATGTCCTAAATAGCACTCTGGCCTCAGAATCAGCCCTTAAGGCATTCGGATCTGGCTCAAGAGCCCATGAGAATATTTTAGGCATGGAAAGCTAAGACACTCTGGAAAAAACAGAAGACCTAAATGAAAGATCTCTGCGAGTGAGATCCCAGTGGAAAGAACGGGGCCATCAAAGAAGGAGGTACCTTTCTCTGAAGGGAGGAGGGAACTTCCACTTTGACTATGGCCCTGTGGGAATAAGATTGAAGTCGGCGAACCCTAAAGGCTTCCATAGCCTCGGCAACTCATGACCAGAGCCTAGGGAGATTACTGACGCCATAAACAAGAGTGTCAAATTGTTAAATCAACATCAGGAGTCACTGTGTACTTACGTCTCATGAGGGATCTGTCCTTAATGTGTTATCCAATGTGAAGTGATGCTATTACTAGTACTGAAACAGTATTTTTACACTTTGTGTTTCTGAGTGGGTGCAAACTGATGAAATCCTTACATAGTATATATTGAATCGATCTTCTTTATATAAAGATAATTGCAAATGATTAAAAAATCTTGGTGTTAAACTGGAAATTGCATAGACAATTAATCAATTTTTTTAAAAAAAAATCATGTAGGATCTCTGTCCTTAATGTGCTGTACATTGTGAATTAATACTATAACTAGTACTCCAACAGTATTATCATTTTGTGTCTCTATGCAAGGGCAAACCGTTGAAATCTTTGCGTAATATGTACTAAATTGATCTTCCGTGTATAAAGAGAATTGAAAATGAATCTTGATGTGAACAGAAGGGGAGAGGGAGCGGGAAAGGGAAGGGTGGGGGGAGGGAGGGAAGTTGTGTGGGGGGGGAGCCATTGTGGTCCATGAGCTGTTCTTTGGAAATTTATATTCTTTAAATAAAAGCTTTATAAAAAAAAAAAAGAATGCAAAATTAGAAAATGAAGAAGGCAAAACAAATGCAAACCAAGAACATATTTAGCCAATTGCCAAACAGGATACCTGAACGTTGTTGACTGAATACACCTGAAAATCCCATTCTCACTCAATTTGGAGGCAACTCGTAGCTGTCCCCTAGGCAAAGGGGTTACATTTCATTTTCCAAAGCACAAAAACACACCTTGGTACTGTTGCATGTTAATTTCTAAAAATGAAACACCAATTTGCTGTTTTCTTTATTTCATTATGGATACTCTGGCTAAACATTTTATTGTATAGTGTAAGAATACAAAATGAGAAAAGGAAGAAGGCAAAACAAATGCAAACCAAGAACACATTTAGCAAATTCCCAATCAGGAAACCTGAATGTTGCTGACAGAATACACCTGAAAATCCCATTCACACTCAATTTGCAGGCAATTCGTAGCTGTCCCCTCGGCAAAAGTGTAACATTTCATTTTCTAAAACACGAAAACTCACCTTAGTCGTGTTGCCTGTAGATTTCTTAGCATGAAACGCCAATTTGCACTGTATTTTTATTTCATTTTGACCACTCTGTCAAAAGGGTTTTTTGGATGGTGTCAGGATATAAAATTTGGAAAAAAGAAGGCGAAACAAACGCAAACCCAGACGACATTTAAGAAATTGCCAATCAAGAAACCTGAATCTTGCTGACTGAATACACCTGAAAATCCCATTCACACTCAATTTGGAGGCAACTCATAGCTGTCCCCTCGGAAAAAGTGTTACATTTCATTTTCCAAAACACGAAAACTCACTTGTCGTGTTGCCTGTAGATTTCTTAGCATGAAATGCCAATTTGAACTGTATTTTTATTTCATTTTGACCACTCTGTCTAAAGGCTTTTTTTGATGGTGTCAGGATAGAAAATTTGGAAAGAAAAAAGGCAAAACAAACGCAAGCCCAGACGACATTTAAGAAATTGCCAATCAAGAAACCTGAATGCTGCTGACTGAATACACCTGAAAATCCCATTCATACTCAATTTGGAGGCAATTCATAGCTGTCCCCTCGGAAAAAGTGTTACATATCATTTTCCAAACACAAAAACACACCTTGGTCCTGTTGCCTGCTAATTTCTAAGAATGAAACGGTAATTTGCAGTTTTTTTTATTTCATTATGGATATTTAGGCTAAACATTTTATTGTATGTGGTAAGAATACAAAATTAGAAAATGAAGAAGTTAAAACAAAGGCAAACCAAGAACACATTTAGCAAATTGCCAAACAAGAAACCTGAATGCTGCTGACTAATGCACCTGAAAATCGCATTCACACTCAATTTGGCGGCAATTCGTAGCTGTTCCCTTGGCAAAAGGGAAAAATTTCATTTTCCAAAACAGTAAATCTCACCTTGGTCCAGTTGCCTGTTAATTTCTAAGCATGGAACGCCCATTTGTTGTTGTTTTTTTTTTTTTTCATTAAGGATACTCTGGCTAAACTTTTATTGTATGCGGTAAGAATACAAAATTAGAAAAGGAAGAAGGCAAAACAAATGGAATGCCCAAACACATTTAAGAAATTTCCAATCAAGAAACCTGAATCTTGCTGACTGAATACACCTGAAAATCCCATTCACAATCAATTTGGAGGCAATTCATAGCTGTGCCCTCGGCAAAAGGGAAAGATTTGATTTTCCAAAACAGTAAATCACACCTTGGTCCAGTTGCCTGTTAATTTCTAAGCATGGAACGCCCATTTGCTGGTTTTTTTTTTTTTATTTCATTAACGATACTCTGGCTAAACTTTTATTGTATGGTGTAAGAATACAAAATTAGAAAAGGAAGAAGGCAAAACAAATGGAATGCCCAAACACATTTAAGAAATTGCCAATCAAGAAACCTGAATGCTGCTGACTGAACAACTGAAAATCCCATTCACACTCAATTTGGAGGCAACTCGTAGCTGTCCCCTCGGCAAAAGGGATACATTTCATTTTCCAAAGCTCAAAATCACTCCTTGGTCCTGTTGCCTGCTAATTTCTAAGAATGAAATGGCAATTTGCAGTATTTTTTATTTCATTATGGATATTCTGGATAAACTTTTTATTGTATGGGGTAAGAATACAAAATTAGAAAAGGAAGAAGGCAAAGCAACCGCAAACCCTAAACACATTTAGCAAATTGCCAAACAAGAAACCTGAATGCTGCTGACTGAATACACCTGAAAATCCCATTCACACTCAATTTGGCGGCAATTCGTACCTGTTCCCTTGGCACAAGGGTTACATTTCATTTTCCAAAACACAAAAACTCACCTTGGTCCTCTTGCATGTTAATTTCTAAAAATGAAACACCAATTTGCTGCTTTCTTTATTTCATTATGGATACTCTGGCTAACTTTTTTCTTGTATGGTGTAAGATTACAAAATTAGAAAAGGAAGAAGGCAAAACAAATACAAACCAAGAACACATTTAGCAAATTACCAATCAGGAAACCTGAATGTTGCTGACTGAATACACCTGAAAACCCATTCACACTCAATTTGGAGGCAATTCGTAGCTGTCCCTCGGCAAAAGGGAAAGATTTCATTTTCCAAAACACGAAAACTCACCTGTCGTGTTGCCTGTAGATTTCTTAGCATGAATCGCCAATTTGCACTGTATTTTTAGTTCATTTTGACCAGTCTGTCTAAAGGCTTTTTTGGATGGTGTCAGGATAGAAAATTTGGAAAGAAAAAAGGCAAAACAAACGCAAACCCAGACGACATTTAAGAAATTGCCAATCAAGAAACCTGAATGCTGCTGACTGAATACACCTGAAAATCCCATTCATACTCAAATTGGAGGCAATTCATAGCTGTCCCCTTGGCAAAAAGGTTACATATCATTTTCCAAAGCACAAAAACACAGCTTGGTCCTGTTGCCTGCTAATTTCTAAGAATCAAACTGCAATTTGCAGTTTTTCTTTATTTCATTATGGATATTCTGGCTAAACTTTTTATTGTATGGGGTAAGAATACAAAATTAGAAAAGGAAGAATGCAAAACAAACGCAAACCCAGAACACATTTTGCAAATTGCCAAACAAGAAACCTGAATGCTGCTAACTGAATGCAACTGAAAATCGCATTCACACTCAATTTGGCGGCAATTCGTAGCTGTTTCTTGGCAAAAGGGTTACATTTCATTTTCCAAAACACAAAAACTCACCTTGGTCCTGTTGCATGCTAATTTCTAAAAATGAAACACCAATTTGCTGTTTTCTTTATTTCATTATGGATAATCTGGCTAACCTTTTTCTTGTATGGTGTAAGAATACAAAATGAGAAAAGGAAGAAGGCAAAACAAATGCAAACCAAGAACACATATAGCAAATTGCCAATCAGGAAACCTGAATGTTGCTGACTGAATACACCTGAAAATCCCATTTACACTCAATTTGGAGGCAATTCGTAGCTGTGCCCTCGGCAAAAGGGAAAGATTTCATTTTCCAAAACAGTAAATCTCACCTTGGTCCAGTTGCCTGTTAATTTCTAAGCATGGAACGCCCATTTGCTGTTTTTTTTTTTTTTATTTCATTAAGGATACTCTGGCTAAACTTTTATTGTATGGTGTAAGAATACAAAATTAGAAAAGGAAGAAGGCAAAACAAATGGAATGCCCAAACACACTTAAGAAATTGCCAATCAAGAAACCTGAATGCTGCTGACTGAACAACTGAAAATCCCATTCACACTCAATTTGGAGTCAACTCGTAGCTGTCCCCTCGGCAAAAGGGATACATTTCATTTTCCAAAGCACAAAATCACTCCTTGGTCCTGTTGCCTGCTAATTTCTAAGAATGAAATGGCAATTTGCAGTATTTTTTATTTCATTATGGATATTCTGGATAAACTTTTTATTGTATGGGGTAAGAATACAAAATTAGAAAAGGAAGAAGGCAAAGCAACCTCAAACCCTAAAAACATTTAGCAAATTGGCAAACAAGAAACCTGAATGCTGCTGTCTGAATACACCTGAAAGTCCCATTCACACTCAATTTGGAGGCAACTCGTAGCTTTCCCCTCGGCAAAAGGGTTACATTTCATTTTCCAAAGCACAAAAACTCACATTGGTCCTGTTGCCTGCTAACTTCTAAGAATGAAACGGCAATTTGCAGTTTTTTTTATTTCATTATGGATATTCTGGCTAAACTTTTTATTGTATGGGGTAAGAATACAAAATTAGAAAAGGAAGAAGGCAAAACAAACGCAAACCCAGAACACATTTAGCAAATTGCCAAACAAGAAACCTGAATGCTGCTGACTGAATACACCTGAAAATCCCATTCACACTCAATTTGGTGGCAATTCGTAGCTGTTCCCTTAGAAAAAGGGTTACATTACATTTATTTCATTTTCCAAAACACAAAAACTCACCTTGGTCCTGTTGCATGTTAATTTCTAAAAATGAAACACAAATTTCCTGTTTTCTTTATTTCATTATGGATGCTCTGGCTAAACTTTTTATTGTATTGTATAAGAATACAAAATTAGAAAAGGAAGAAGGCAAAACAAATGCAAACCAAGAAAACATTTAGCAAATTACCAATCGGGAAACCTGAATGTTGCTGACTGAATACACCTGAAAACCCATTCACACTCAATTTGGAGGCAATTCGTAGCTATGCCCTTGGCAAAAGTGTTACATTTCATTTTCCAAAACACAAAAACTCATCTTGGTCCTGTTGCATGTTAATTTCTAAAAATGAAACACCAATTTGCTGTTTTCTTTATTTCATTATGGATATTCTGGGTAAACTTTTTCTTCTATGGTGTAAGAATACAAAATTAGAAAAGGAAGAAGGCAAAACAACCGCAAACCCAGAACACATTTAGCAAATTGCCAAACAAGAAACCTGAATGCTGCTGACTGAATGCACCTGAAAATCGCATTCACACTCAATTTGGCGGCAATTCGTATCTGTTCCCTTGGCACAAGGGTTACATTTCATTTTCCAAAACACAAAAACTCACATTGGTCCTGTTGCATGTTAATTTCTAAAAATGAAACACCAATTTGCTGTTTTCTTTACTTCATTATGGATACTCTGGCTAACTTTTTTCTTGTATGGTGTAAGATTACAAATTTAGAAAAGGAAGAGGGCAAAACAAATGCAAACCAAGAACACATTTAGCAAATTGCCAATCAGGAAACCTGAATGTTGCTGACTGAATACACCTGAAAACCCATTCACACTCAATTTGGAGGCAATTCATAGCTGTCCCCTCGGCAAAAGGGAAAGATTTCATTTTCCAAAACACGAAAACTCACCTGTCGTGTTGCCTGTAGATTTCTTAGCATGAAACGCCAATTTGCACTGTATTTTTATTTCATTTTGACCACTCTGTCTAAAGGCTGTTTTGGATGGTGTCAGGATATAACATTTGGAAAGAAAAATGGCAAAACAAACGCAAACCCTGACGACATTTAAGAAATTGCCAATCAAGTAACCTGAATGCTGCTGACTGAATACACATGAAAATCCCATTCATACTCAATTTGGAGGCAACTCATAGCTGTCCCCTCGGCAAAACGGTTACATATCATTTTCCAAAGCACAAAAACACACCTTGGTCCTGTTGCCTGCTAATTTCTAAGAATGAAACGGCAATTTGCAGTTTTTTTTTATTTCATTATGGATATTCTGGCTAAACTTTTTATTGTATGGGGTAAGAATACAAAATTAGAAAAGGAAGAAGGCAAAACAAACGCAAACCCAGAACACATTTAGCAAATTGCCAAACAAGAAACCTGAATGCTTCTGACTGAATGCACCTGAAAATCGCATTCACACTCAATTTGGCCGCAATTCGTAGCTGTTTCTTGGCAAAAGGGTTACATTTCATTTTCCAAAACACAAAAACTCACCTTGGTCCTGTTGCATGCTAATTTCTAAAAATGAAACACCAATTTGCTGTTTTCTTTATTTCATTATGGATACTCTGGCTAAACTTTTTCTTGTATGGGTAAGAATACAAAATGAGAAAAGGAAGAAGGCAAAACAAATGCAAACCAAGAACACATTTAGCAAATTGCCAAACAAGAAACCTGAATGCTGCTGACTAATGCACCTGAAAATCCCATTCATACTCAATTTGGAGGCAACTCGTAGCTGTCCCCTCGGCAAAAGGGTTACATTTCATTTTCCAAAGCACAAAATCACACCTTGGTCCTGTTGCCTGCTAATTTCTAAGAATGAAACGGCAATTTGCAGTTTTTTTTATTTCATTATGGATATTCTGGCTAAACTTTTTCTTGTATGGGGTAAGAATACAATTTTGAAAAGGAAGAAGGCAAAACAACTGCAAACTAAGAACACATTTAGCAAATTGCCAAACAAGAAACCTGAATGCTGCTGACTGATTGCACCTGAAAATCGCATTCACACTCAATTTGGCGGCAATTCGTAGCTGTTTCTTCGCATAAGGGTTACATTTCATTTTCCAAAACACAAAAACTCACCTTGGTCCTTTTGCATGCTAATTTCTAAAAATGAAACACCAATTTGCTGTTTTCTTTATTTCATTATGGATACTCTGGCTAACCTTTTTCTTGTATGGTGTCAGAATACAAAATGAGAAAAGGAAGAAGGCAAAACAAATGCAAACGAAGAACACATTTAGCAAATTGCCAATCAGGAAACCTGAATGTTGCTTACTGAATACACCTGAAAATCCCATTCACACTGAATTTGGAGGCAACTCGTAGCTGTCCCCTAGGCAAAAGGGTTACATTTCATTTTCCAAAGCACAAAATCACACCTTGGTCCTGTTGCCTGCTAATTTCTAAGAAATAAACTGCAATTTGCAGTTTTTTTGATTTCATTATGGATATTCTGGCTAAACTTTTTATTGTATGGGCTAAGAATACAAAATTAGAAAAGGAAGAAGGCAAAACAAATGCAAACCAAGAACACATTTAGCAAATTGCCAATCAGGAAACCTGAATGTTGCTGACTGAATAGACCTGAAAACACATTCACACTCAATTTGGAGGCAATTCGTAGCTGTGCCCTCGGCAAAAGGGAAAGATTTCATTTTCCAAAACACGAAAACTCACTTGTCGTGTTGCCTGTGGATTTCTTAGCATGAAATGACAATTTGCACTGTATTTTTATTTCATTTTGACCACTCTGTCTAAAGGCTTTTTTGGATGGTTTCAGGATATAAAATTTGGAAAGAAAAAAGCAAAAAAACGCAAACCCAGACGACATTTAAGAAAAAATGCCAATCAAGAAACCTGAATGCTGCTGACTGAATACACCTGAAAATCCCATTCATACTCAATTTGGAGGCAATTCATAGCTGTCCCCTCGGCCAAAGGGTTACATATCATTTTCCAAAGCACAAAAACACACCTTGGCCTGTTGCCTGCTAATTTCTAAGAATGAAACGGCAATTTGCAGTTTTTTCTATTTCATTATGGGTATACTGGCTAAACTTTTTATTGTATGGGGTAAGATTACAAATTTAGAAAAGGAAGAGGGCAAAACAAATGCAAACCAAGAACACATTTAGCAAATTGCCAATCAGGAAACCTGAATGTTGCTGACTGAATACACCTGAAAACCCATTCACACTCAATTTGGAGGCAATTCATAGCTGTCCCCTCGGCAAAAGGGAAAGATTTCATTTTCCAAAACACGAAAACTCACCTGTCGTGTTGCCTGTAGATTTCTTAGCATGAAACGCCAATTTGCACTGTATTTTTATTTCATTTTGACCACTCTGTCTAAAGGCTGTTTTGGATGGTGTCAGGATATAACATTTGGAAAGAAAAATGGCAAAACAAACGCAAACCCTGACGACATTTAAGAAATTGCCAATCAAGTAACCTGAATGCTGCTGACTGAATACACATGAAAATCCCATTCATACTCAATTTGGAGGCAACTCATAGCTGTCCCCTCGGCAAAACGGTTACATATCATTTTCCAAAGCACAAAAACACACCTTGGTCCTGTTGCCTGCTAATTTCTAAGAATGAAACGGCAATTTGCAGTTTTTTTTTATTTCATTATGGATATTCTGGCTAAACTTTTTATTGTATGGGGTAAGAATACAAAATTAGAAAAGGAAGAAGGCAAAACAAACGCAAACCCAGAACACATTTAGCAAATTGCCAAACAAGAAACCTGAATGCTTCTGACTGAATGCACCTGAAAATCGCATTCACACTCAATTTGGCCGCAATTCGTAGCAGTTCCCTTGGCAAAAGGGTTACATTTCATTTTCCAAAACACAAAAACTCACCTTGGTCCTGTTGCATGCTAATTTCTAAAAATGAAACACCAATTTGCTGTTTTCTTTATTTCATTATGGATACTCTGGCTAAACTTTTTCTTGTATGGGTAAGAATACAAAATGAGAAAAGGAAGAAGGCAAAACAAATGCAAACCAAGAACACATTTAGCAAATTGCCAAACAAGAAACCTGAATGCTGCTGACTAATGCACCTGAAAATCCCATTCATACTCAATTTGGAGGCAACTCGTAGCTGTCCCCTCGGCAAAAGGGTTACATTTCATTTTCCAAAGCACAAAATCACACCTTGGTCCTGTTGCCTGCTAATTTCTAAGAATGAAACGGCAATTTGCAGTTTTTTTTATTTCATTATGGATATTCTGGCTAAACTTTTTCTTGTATGGGGTAAGAATACAATTTTGAAAAGGAAGAAGGCAAAACAACTGCAAACTAAGAACACATTTAGCAAATTGCCAAACAAGAAACCTGAATGCTGCTGACTGATTGCACCTGAAAATCGCATTCACACTCAATTTGGCGGCAATTCGTAGCTGTTTCTTCGCATAAGGGTTACATTTCATTTTCCAAAACACAAAAACTCACCTTGGTCCTTTTGCATGCTAATTTCTAAAAATGAAACACCAATTTGCTGTTTTCTTTATTTCATTATGGATACTCTGGCTAACCTTTTTCTTGTATGGTGTCAGAATACAAAATGAGAAAAGGAAGAAGGCAAAACAAATGCAAACGAAGAACACATTTAGCAAATTGCCAATCAGGAAACCTGAATGTTGCTTACTGAATACACCTGAAAATCCCATTCACACTGAATTTGGAGGCAACTCGTAGCTGTCCCCTAGGCAAAAGGGTTACATTTCATTTTCCAAAGCACAAAATCACACCTTGGTCCTGTTGCCTGCTAATTTCTAAGAAATAAACTGCAATTTGCAGTTTTTTTGATTTCATTATGGATATTCTGGCTAAACTTTTTATTGTATGGGCTAAGAATACAAAATTAGAAAAGGAAGAAGGCAAAACAAATGCAAACCAAGAACACATTTAGCAAATTGCCAATCAGGAAACCTGAATGTTGCTGACTGAATAGACCTGAAAACACATTCACACTCAATTTGGAGGCAATTCGTAGCTGTGCCCTCGGCAAAAGGGAAAGATTTCATTTTCCAAAACACGAAAACTCACTTGTCGTGTTGCCTGTGGATTTCTTAGCATGAAATGACAATTTGCACTGTATTTTTATTTCATTTTGACCACTCTGTCTAAAGGCTTTTTTGGATGGTTTCAGGATATAAAATTTGGAAAGAAAAAAGCAAAAAAACGCAAACCCAGACGACATTTAAGAAAAAATGCCAATCAAGAAACCTGAATGCTGCTGACTGAATACACCTGAAAATCCCATTCATACTCAATTTGGAGGCAATTCATAGCTGTCCCCTCGGCCAAAGGGTTACATATCATTTTCCAAAGCACAAAAACACACCTTGGCCTGTTGCCTGCTAATTTCTAAGAATGAAACGGCAATTTGCAGTTTTTTCTATTTCATTATGGGTATACTGGCTAAACTTTTTATTGTATGGGGTAAGATTACAAATTTAGAAAAGGAAGAGGGCAAAACAAATGCAAACCAAGAACACATTTAGCAAATTGCCAATCAGGAAACCTGAATGTTGCTGACTGAATACACCTGAAAACCCATTCACACTCAATTTGGAGGCAATTCATAGCTGTCCCCTCGGCAAAAGGGAAAGATTTCATTTTCCAAAACACGAAAACTCACCTGTCGTGTTGCCTGTAGATTTCTTAGCATGAAACGCCAATTTGCACTGTATTTTTATTTCATTTTGACCACTCTGTCTAAAGGCTGTTTTGGATGGTGTCAGGATATAACATTTGGAAAGAAAAATGGCAAAACAAACGCAAACCCTGACGACATTTAAGAAATTGCCAATCAAGTAACCTGAATGCTGCTGACTGAATACACATGAAAATCCCATTCATACTCAATTTGGAGGCAACTCATAGCTGTCCCCTCGGCAAAACGGTTACATATCATTTTCCAAAGCACAAAAACACACCTTGGTCCTGTTGCCTGCTAATTTCTAAGAATGAAACGGCAATTTGCAGTTTTTTTTTATTTCATTATGGATATTCTGGCTAAACTTTTTATTGTATGGGGTAAGAATACAAAATTAGAAAAGGAAGAAGGCAAAACAAACGCAAACCCAGAACACATTTAGCAAATTGCCAAACAAGAAACCTGAATGCTTCTGACTGAATGCACCTGAAAATCGCATTCACACTCAATTTGGCCGCAATTCGTAGCTGTTTCTTGGCAAAAGGGTTACATTTCATTTTCCAAAACACAAAAACTCACCTTGGTCCTGTTGCATGCTAATTTCTAAAAATGAAACACCAATTTGCTGTTTTCTTTATTTCATTATGGATACTCTGGCTAAACTTTTTCTTGTATGGGTAAGAATACAAAATGAGAAAAGGAAGAAGGCAAAACAAATGCAAACCAAGAACACATTTAGCAAATTGCCAAACAAGAAACCTGAATGCTGCTGACTAATGCACCTGAAAATCCCATTCATACTCAATTTGGAGGCAACTCGTAGCTGTCCCCTCGGCAAAAGGGTTACATTTCATTTTCCAAAGCACAAAATCACACCTTGGTCCTGTTGCCTGCTAATTTCTAAGAATGAAACGGCAATTTGCAGTTTTTTTTATTTCATTATGGATATTCTGGCTAAACTTTTTCTTGTATGGGGTAAGAATACAATTTTGAAAAGGAAGAAGGCAAAACAACTGCAAACTAAGAACACATTTAGCAAATTGCCAAACAAGAAACCTGAATGCTGCTGACTGATTGCACCTGAAAATCGCATTCACACTCAATTTGGCGGCAATTCGTAGCTGTTTCTTCGCATAAGGGTTACATTTCATTTTCCAAAACACAAAAACTCACCTTGGTCCTTTTGCATGCTAATTTCTAAAAATGAAACACCAATTTGCTGTTTTCTTTATTTCATTATGGATACTCTGGCTAACCTTTTTCTTGTATGGTGTCAGAATACAAAATGAGAAAAGGAAGAAGGCAAAACAAATGCAAACGAAGAACACATTTAGCAAATTGCCAATCAGGAAACCTGAATGTTGCTTACTGAATACACCTGAAAATCCCATTCACACTGAATTTGGAGGCAACTCGTAGCTGTCCCCTAGGCAAAAGGGTTACATTTCATTTTCCAAAGCACAAAATCACACCTTGGTCCTGTTGCCTGCTAATTTCTAAGAAATAAACTGCAATTTGCAGTTTTTTTGATTTCATTATGGATATTCTGGCTAAACTTTTTATTGTATGGGCTAAGAATACAAAATTAGAAAAGGAAGAAGGCAAAACAAATGCAAACCAAGAACACATTTAGCAAATTGCCAATCAGGAAACCTGAATGTTGCTGACTGAATAGACCTGAAAACACATTCACACTCAATTTGGAGGCAATTCGTAGCTGTGCCCTCGGCAAAAGGGAAAGATTTCATTTTCCAAAACACGAAAACTCACTTGTCGTGTTGCCTGTGGATTTCTTAGCATGAAATGACAATTTGCACTGTATTTTTATTTCATTTTGACCACTCTGTCTAAAGGCTTTTTTGGATGGTTTCAGGATATAAAATTTGGAAAGAAAAAAGCAAAAAAACGCAAACCCAGACGACATTTAAGAAAAAATGCCAATCAAGAAACCTGAATGCTGCTGACTGAATACACCTGAAAATCCCATTCATACTCAATTTGGAGGCAATTCATAGCTGTCCCCTCGGCCAAAGGGTTACATATCATTTTCCAAAGCACAAAAACACACCTTGGCCTGTTGCCTGCTAATTTCTAAGAATGAAACGGCAATTTGCAGTTTTTTCTATTTCATTATGGGTATACTGGCTAAACTTTTTATTGTATGGGGTAAGATTACAAATTTAGAAAAGGAAGAGGGCAAAACAAATGCAAACCAAGAACACATTTAGCAAATTGCCAATCAGGAAACCTGAATGTTGCTGACTGAATACACCTGAAAACCCATTCACACTCAATTTGGAGGCAATTCATAGCTGTCCCCTCGGCAAAAGGGAAAGATTTCATTTTCCAAAACACGAAAACTCACCTGTCGTGTTGCCTGTAGATTTCTTAGCATGAAACGCCAATTTGCACTGTATTTTTATTTCATTTTGACCACTCTGTCTAAAGGCTGTTTTGGATGGTGTCAGGATATAACATTTGGAAAGAAAAATGGCAAAACAAACGCAAACCCTGACGACATTTAAGAAATTGCCAATCAAGTAACCTGAATGCTGCTGACTGAATACACATGAAAATCCCATTCATACTCAATTTGGAGGCAACTCATAGCTGTCCCCTCGGCAAAACGGTTACATATCATTTTCCAAAGCACAAAAACACACCTTGGTCCTGTTGCCTGCTAATTTCTAAGAATGAAACGGCAATTTGCAGTTTTTTTTTATTTCATTATGGATATTCTGGCTAAACTTTTTATTGTATGGGGTAAGAATACAAAATTAGAAAAGGAAGAAGGCAAAACAAACGCAAACCCAGAACACATTTAGCAAATTGCCAAACAAGAAACCTGAATGCTTCTGACTGAATGCACCTGAAAATCGCATTCACACTCAATTTGGCCGCAATTCGTAGCTGTTTCTTGGCAAAAGGGTTACATTTCATTTTCCAAAACACAAAAACTCACCTTGGTCCTGTTGCATGCTAATTTCTAAAAATGAAACACCAATTTGCTGTTTTCTTTATTTCATTATGGATACTCTGGCTAAACTTTTTCTTGTATGGGTAAGAATACAAAATGAGAAAAGGAAGAAGGCAAAACAAATGCAAACCAAGAACACATTTAGCAAATTGCCAAACAAGAAACCTGAATGCTGCTGACTAATGCACCTGAAAATCCCATTCATACTCAATTTGGAGGCAACTCGTAGCTGTCCCCTCGGCAAAAGGGTTACATTTCATTTTCCAAAGCACAAAATCACACCTTGGTCCTGTTGCCTGCTAATTTCTAAGAATGAAACGGCAATTTGCAGTTTTTTTTATTTCATTATGGATATTCTGGCTAAACTTTTTCTTGTATGGGGTAAGAATACAATTTTGAAAAGGAAGAAGGCAAAACAACTGCAAACTAAGAACACATTTAGCAAATTGCCAAACAAGAAACCTGAATGCTGCTGACTGATTGCACCTGAAAATCGCATTCACACTCAATTTGGCGGCAATTCGTAGCTGTTTCTTCGCATAAGGGTTACATTTCATTTTCCAAAACACAAAAACTCACCTTGGTCCTTTTGCATGCTAATTTCTAAAAATGAAACACCAATTTGCTGTTTTCTTTATTTCATTATGGATACTCTGGCTAACCTTTTTCTTGTATGGTGTCAGAATACAAAATGAGAAAAGGAAGAAGGCAAAACAAATGCAAACGAAGAACACATTTAGCAAATTGCCAATCAGGAAACCTGAATGTTGCTTACTGAATACACCTGAAAATCCCATTCACACTGAATTTGGAGGCAACTCGTAGCTGTCCCCTAGGCAAAAGGGTTACATTTCATTTTCCAAAGCACAAAATCACACCTTGGTCCTGTTGCCTGCTAATTTCTAAGAAATAAACTGCAATTTGCAGTTTTTTTGATTTCATTATGGATATTCTGGCTAAACTTTTTATTGTATGGGCTAAGAATACAAAATTAGAAAAGGAAGAAGGCAAAACAAATGCAAACCAAGAACACATTTAGCAAATTGCCAATCAGGAAACCTGAATGTTGCTGACTGAATAGACCTGAAAACACATTCACACTCAATTTGGAGGCAATTCGTAGCTGTGCCCTCGGCAAAAGGGAAAGATTTCATTTTCCAAAACACGAAAACTCACTTGTCGTGTTGCCTGTGGATTTCTTAGCATGAAATGACAATTTGCACTGTATTTTTATTTCATTTTGACCACTCTGTCTAAAGGCTTTTTTGGATGGTTTCAGGATATAAAATTTGGAAAGAAAAAAGCAAAAAAACGCAAACCCAGACGACATTTAAGAAAAAATGCCAATCAAGAAACCTGAATGCTGCTGACTGAATACACCTGAAAATCCCATTCATACTCAATTTGGAGGCAATTCATAGCTGTCCCCTCGGCCAAAGGGTTACATATCATTTTCCAAAGCACAAAAACACACCTTGGCCTGTTGCCTGCTAATTTCTAAGAATGAAACGGCAATTTGCAGTTTTTTCTATTTCATTATGGGTATACTGGCTAAACTTTTTATTGTATGGGGTAAGATTACAAATTTAGAAAAGGAAGAGGGCAAAACAAATGCAAACCAAGAACACATTTAGCAAATTGCCAATCAGGAAACCTGAATGTTGCTGACTGAATACACCTGAAAACCCATTCACACTCAATTTGGAGGCAATTCATAGCTGTCCCCTCGGCAAAAGGGAAAGATTTCATTTTCCAAAACACGAAAACTCACCTGTCGTGTTGCCTGTAGATTTCTTAGCATGAAACGCCAATTTGCACTGTATTTTTATTTCATTTTGACCACTCTGTCTAAAGGCTGTTTTGGATGGTGTCAGGATATAACATTTGGAAAGAAAAATGGCAAAACAAACGCAAACCCTGACGACATTTAAGAAATTGCCAATCAAGTAACCTGAATGCTGCTGACTGAATACACATGAAAATCCCATTCATACTCAATTTGGAGGCAACTCATAGCTGTCCCCTCGGCAAAACGGTTACATATCATTTTCCAAAGCACAAAAACACACCTTGGTCCTGTTGCCTGCTAATTTCTAAGAATGAAACGGCAATTTGCAGTTTTTTTTTATTTCATTATGGATATTCTGGCTAAACTTTTTATTGTATGGGGTAAGAATACAAAATTAGAAAAGGAAGAAGGCAAAACAAACGCAAACCCAGAACACATTTAGCAAATTGCCAAACAAGAAACCTGAATGCTTCTGACTGAATGCACCTGAAAATCGCATTCACACTCAATTTGGCCGCAATTCGTAGCTGTTTCTTGGCAAAAGGGTTACATTTCATTTTCCAAAACACAAAAACTCACCTTGGTCCTGTTGCATGCTAATTTCTAAAAATGAAACACCAATTTGCTGTTTTCTTTATTTCATTATGGATACTCTGGCTAAACTTTTTCTTGTATGGGTAAGAATACAAAATGAGAAAAGGAAGAAGGCAAAACAAATGCAAACCAAGAACACATTTAGCAAATTGCCAAACAAGAAACCTGAATGCTGCTGACTAATGCACCTGAAAATCCCATTCATACTCAATTTGGAGGCAACTCGTAGCTGTCCCCTCGGCAAAAGGGTTACATTTCATTTTCCAAAGCACAAAATCACACCTTGGTCCTGTTGCCTGCTAATTTCTAAGAATGAAACGGCAATTTGCAGTTTTTTTTATTTCATTATGGATATTCTGGCTAAACTTTTTCTTGTATGGGGTAAGAATACAATTTTGAAAAGGAAGAAGGCAAAACAACTGCAAACTAAGAACACATTTAGCAAATTGCCAATCAGGAATGCTGATGGTTGCTGACTGAATACACCTGAAAATCGCATTCACACTCAATTTGCAGGCAATTCGTAGCTGTGCCCTCGGCAA
Source organism: Sylvilagus floridanus (assembly GCA_949820135.1). Taxonomy (NCBI): domain Eukaryota; kingdom Metazoa; phylum Chordata; class Mammalia; order Lagomorpha; family Leporidae; genus Sylvilagus; species Sylvilagus floridanus. Next base: position 163,167,949 of record OX463227.1, on the reverse strand, counting down.
AAGGGTTGCATATCATTTTCCAAAGCACAAAAACACACCTTGGTCCTGCTGCCTGCTAATTTCTAAGAATGAAATGGCAATTTGCAGTTTTTTTTATTTCATTATGGATATTCTGGCTAAGCTTTTTATTGTATGGGGTAAGAATAGAAAATTAGAAAAGGAAGAAGAGAAAGCAACCTCAAACCCAGAACACATTTAGCTAATTGCCAAACAAGAAACCTGAATTCTGCTGACTGAATACACCTGAAAATCCCATTCACACTCAATTTGTAGGCAATTCGTAGCTGTTCCCTTGGCAAAAGAGTTACATTTCATTTGCCAAAACACAAAAACTCACCTGTCGTGTTGCCTGTAGATTTCTTAACATGAAACGCCCATTTGCTGTTTCTTTTTTTTTATTTCATTAAGGATACTCTGGCTAAACTTTTATTGTATGGTGTAAGAATACAAAATTAGAAAAGGAAGAAAGCAAAACAACCGCAAACCCAGAACACATTTAGCAAATTGCCAAAGAAGAAACCTGAATGCTGCTGACTGAATACACCTGAAAATCCCATTCCCACTCAATTTGGAGGCAACTCGTAGCTGTCCCCTCGGCAAAAGGGTTACATTTCATTTTCCAAAGCACAAAAACACACCTTGGTCCTGTTGCCTGCTAATTTCTAACAATGAAATGGCAATTTGCAGTTATTTTTATTTCATTATGGATATTCTGGCTAAACTTTTTATTGTATGGGGTAAGAATACAAAATTAGAAAAGGAAGAAGGCAATGCAACCGCACACCAAGAACACATTTAGCAAATTGCCAATCAGGAAACCTGAATGCTGCTGACTGAAAACACCTGAAAATCCCATTCACACTCAATTTGGCGGCAATTCGTAGCTGTTCCCTTGGCACAAGGGTTACATTTCATTTTCCAAAACACAAAAACTCACCTTGGTCCTGTTGCATGTTAATTTCTAAAAATGAAACACCAATTTGCTGTTTTCTTTATTTCATTATGGATACTCTGGCTAACTTTTTTCTTGTATGCTGTAAGATTACAAAATTAGAAAAGGAAGAAGGCAAAACAAATGCAAACGAAGAACACATTTAGCAAATTGCCAATCAGGAAACCGGAATGTGGCGGACTGAATACACCTGAAAATCCATTCACACTCAATTTGGAGGCAATTCGTAGCTGTGCCCTCGGCAAAAGGGAAAGATTTCATTTTCCAAAACACGAAAACTCACCTGTCGTGTTGCCTGTTGATTTCTTAGCATGAAACGCCAATTTGCACTGTATTTTTATTTCATTTTGACCACTCTGTCTAAAGGTTTCTTTGGATGGTGTCAGGATATAAAATTTGGAAAGAAAAAAGGCAAAACCAAGGCAAACCAAGAACACATTTAGCAAATTACCAATCGGAAAACCTGAATGTTGCTGGCTGAATACACCTGAAAATCCCATTCACACTCAATTTGCAGGCAATTCAAAGCAGTCCCCTCGGCAAAAGTGTTACATTTCATTTTCCAAAACACAAAAAATCACCTTGGTCCTGTTGCATGTTAATTTCTAAAAATGAAACACCAATTTGCTGTTTTCTTTATTTCATTATGGATACTCTGGCTAAACTTTTTCTTGTATGGTGTAAGAATACAAAATTAGAAAAGGAAGAAGGCAAAACAAATGCAAACCCAGAACACATTTAGCAAATTGCCAAACAAGAAACCTGAATGCTGCTTACTGAATAGACCTGAAAATCCCATTCACACTCTATTTGGCGGCACTTCGTAGCTGTTCCATTGGCAAAAGTGTTACATTTCATTTTCCAAAACACAAAAACTCACCTTGGTCCTGTTGCATGTTAATTTCTAAAAATGAAACACCAATTTGCTGCTTTCTATATTTCATTATGGATACTCTGGCTAAACATTTTCTTGTATGGTGTAAGTATACAAAATTAGAAAAGGAAGAGGGCAAAACAAATGCAAACCAAGAAAACATTTAGCAAATTACCAATCGGGAAACCTTAATGTTGCTGACTGAATACACCTGAAAACCCATTCACTCTCAATTTGGAGGCAATTCGTAGCTGTGCCCTCAGCAAAAGGGAAAGATTTCATTTTCCAAACCAGGAAAACTCACCTGTCGTGTTGCCTGTAGATTTCTTAGCATGATACGCCAATTTGCACTGTATTTTTATTTCATTTTGACCACTCTGTCTAAAGGCTTTTTTGGATGGTTTCAGGATATAAAATTTGGAAAGAAAAAAGGCAAAACAAACGCAAACCCACACGACATTTAAGAAATTGCCAATCAAGAATCCTGAATGCTGCTGACTGAATACACCTGAAAATCCCATTCATACTCAATTTGGAGGCAACTCGTAGCTGTCCCCTCGGCAAAAGGGAAAGATTTCATTTTCCAAAGCACAAAAACAAACCTTGGTCCTGTTGCCTGCTAATTTCTAAGAATGAAACGGCAATTTGCAGTTTTTTCTATTTCATTATGGATATACTGGCTAAACATTTTATTGTATGGGGTAAGAATACAAAATTAGAAAAGGAAGAAGGCAAAACAAACGCAAACCCAGAACACATTTAGCAAATTGCCAAACAAGAAACCTGAATGCTGCTGACTGAATGCACCTGAAAATCGCATTCACACTCAATTTGCAGGCAATTCGTAGCTGTTTCCTGGCAAAAGGGTTACATTTCATTTTCCAAAACACAAAAACTCACCTTGGTCCTGTTGCATGCTAATTTCTTAAAATGAAACACCAATTTGCTGTTTTCTTTATTTCATTATGGATACTCTGGCTAAACATTTTCTTGTATGGTGTAAGAATACAAAATTAGAAAAGGAAGAAGGCAAAACAAATGCAAACCAAGAACACATTTAGCAAATTGCCAATCAGGAAACCTGATTGTTGCTGACTGAATACACCTGAAAATCCCATTCACACTCAATTTGCAGGCAATTCGTAGCTGTCCCCTCGGCAAAAGGGAAAGATTTCATTTTCCAAAACACAAAAACTCACCTTGGTCCAGTTGCCTGTTAATTTCTAAGCATGGAACGCCCATTTGCTGTTTTTTTTTTTTTTATTTCATTAAGGATATCCTGGCTAAACTTTTATTTTATGATGTAAAATACAAAATTAGAAAAGGAAGATGGCAAAACAAATGGAATGCCCAAACACATTTAAGAAATTGCCAATCAAGAAACCTGAATGCTGCTGACTGAATACACCTGAAAATCCATTCATACTCAATTTGGAGGCAATTCATAGCTGTCCCCTAGGCAAAAGGATTGCATATCATTTTCCAAAGCACAAAAACAAACCTTGGTCCTGTTGCCTGCTAATTTCTAAGAATGAAACGGCAATTTGCAGTTTTTTTTTTTTCATTATGGATCTTCTGGCTAAGCTTTTTATTGTATGGGGTAAGAATACAAAATTAGAAAAGGAAGAAGGGAAAGCAACCGCAAACCCAGAACACATTTAGCAAATTGCCAAACAAGAAACCTGAATGCTGCTGACTGAATACACCTGAAAATCACATTCACACTCAATTTGGCGGCAATTCGTAGCTGTTCCCTTGGCAAAAGGGTTACATTTCATTTTCCAAAACACAAAAACTCACCTTGGTCCTGTTGCGTGTTAATTTCTAAAAACGAAACACCAATTTGCAATTTTTTCTTTATTTCATTATGGACACTCTGGCTATCCTTTTTCTTGTATGGTGTAAGAATACAAAATGAGAAAAGGAAGAAGGCAAAACAAATGCAAACCAAGAACACATTTAGCAAATTGCCAATAAGGAAACCTGAATGTTGCTGACTGAATACACCTGAAAATCCCATTCACACTCAATTTGGAGGCAATTCGTAGCTGTGCCCTCGGCAAAAGGGAAAGATTTCATCTTCCAAAACACGAAAACTCACCTGTCGTGTTGCCTGTAGATTTCTTAACATGAAACGCCCATTTGCTGTTTCTTTTTTTTTATTTATTAAGGATACTCTGGCTAAATTTTATTGTATGGTGTAAGAATACAAAATTAGAAAAGGAAGAAAGCAAAACAACCGCAAACCCAGAACACATTTAGCAAATTGCCAAACAAGAAACCTGAATGCTGCTGACTGAATACACCTGAAAATCCCATTCCCACTCAATTTGGAGGCAACTAGTAGCTGTCCCCTCGGGAAAAGAGTTACATTTCATTTTCCAAAGCACAAAAACACACCTTGTCCTGTTGCCTGCTAATTTCTAACAATGAAATGGCAATTTGCAGTTTTTTTTATTTCATTATGGATATTCTGGCTAAACTTTTTATTGTATGGGGTAAGAATACAAAATTAGAAAAGGAAGAAGGCAATGCAACCGCACACCAAGAACACATTTAGCAAATTGCCAAACAAGAAACCTGAATGCTGCTGACTGAATACACCTGAAAATCCCATTCACACTCAATTTGGCGGCAATTCGTAGCTGTCCCCTCGGCAAAAGTGTTACATTTCATTTTCCAAAACACAAAAACTCACCTTGGTCCTGTTGCATGTTAATTTCTAAAAATGAAACACCAATTTCCTGTTTTCTTTATTTCATTATGGATACTCTGACTAAACATTTTCTTGTATGGTGTAAGAATACAAAATTAGAAAAGGAAGAAGGCAAAACAACCGCAAACCCAGAACACATTTAGCAAATTGCCAAACAAGAAACCTGAATGCTGCTGACTGAATACACCTGAAAATCCCATTCACACTCTATTTGGCAGCACTTCGTAGCTGTTCCCTTGGCAAAAGGGTTACATTTCATTTTCCAAAACACAAAAACTCACCTTGGTCCTGTTGCATGTTAATTTCTAAAAATGAAACACCAATTTGCTGTTTTCTTTATTTCATTATGGATACTCTGGCTAAACATTTTCTTGTATGGTGTAAGAATACAAAATTAGAAAAGGAAGAAGGCAAAACAAATGCAAACCAAGAAAACATTTAGCAAATTACCAATCGGGAAACCTGAATGTTGCTGACTGAATACACCTGAAAACCCATTCACACTCAATTTGGAGGCAATTCGTAGCTGTGCCCTCAGCAAAAGGGAAAGATTTCATTTTCCAAACCAGGAAAACTCACCTGTCGTGTTGCCTGTAGATTTCTTAGCATGATACGCCAATTTGCACTGTATTTTTATTTTTTTTTGACCACTCTGTCTAAAGGCTTTTTCGGATGGTTTCAGGATATAAAATTTGGAAAGAAAAAAGGCAAAACAAACGCAAACCCACACGACATTTAAGAAATTGCCAATCAAGAAACCTGAATGCTGCTGACTGAATACACCTGAAAATCCCATTCATACTCAATTTGGAGGCAATTCATAGCAGTCCCCTTGGCAAAAGTGTTACATTTCATTTTCTAAAACACGAAAACTCACCTTAGTCGTGTTGTCTGTAGATTTCTTATCGTGAAACGCCAATTTGCACTGTATTTTTATTTCATTTTGACCACTCTTTCTAAAGGCTTTTTTGGATGGTGTCAGGATAGAAAATTTGGAAAAACAAAGGCAAAACAAACGCAAACCCAGACGACATTTAAGAAATTGCCAATCAAGAAACCTGAATGCTGCTGACTGAATACACCTGAAAATCCCATTCACACTAAATTTGGAGGCAATTCATAGCTGTCCCCTCGGCAAAAGGGTTACATTTCATTTTCCAAAGCACAAAAACACACCTTGGTCCTCTTGCCTGCTAATTTCTAAGAATGAAACGGCAATTTGCAGTTTTTTTTATTTCATTATGGATATTCTGGCTAAATTTTTATTGTATGGGGTAAGAATACAAAATTAGAAAAGGAAGAAGGCAAAACAACCGAAACCCAGAACACATTTAGCAAATTGCCAAACAAGAAACCTGAATGCTGCTGACTGAATGCACCTGAAAATCGCATTCACACTCAATTTGGCAGCAATTCATAGCTGTTTCTTGGCAAAAGGGTTACATTTCATTTTCCAAAGCACAAAAACAAACCTTGGTCCTGTTGCCTGCTAATTTCTAAGAATGAAACGGCAATTTGCAGTTTTTTTTTCATTATGGATATTCTGGCTAAGCTTTTTATTGTAAGGGGTAAGAATACAAAATTAGAAAAGGAAGAAGGCAAAACAAATGCAAAACCAGAACACATTTAGCAAATTGCCAAACAAGAAACCTGAATGCTGCTGACTGAATACACCTGAAAATCACATTCACACTCAATTTGGCGGCAAATCGTAGCTGTTCCCTTGGCAAAAGGGTTACATTTCATTTTCCAAAACACAAAAACTCACCTTGGTCCGGTTGCGTGTTAATTTCTAAAAACGAAACACCAATTTGCCATTTTCTTTATTTCATTATGGATACTCTGGCAAAACTTTTTCTTGTATTGTGTAAGAATACAAAATGAGAAAAGGAAGAAGGCAAAACAAATGCAAACCAAGAACACATTTAGCAAATTGCCAATCAGGAAACCTGAATGTTGCTGACTGAATACACCTGAAAATCCCATTCACACTCTATTTGCAGGCAATTCGTAGCTGTGCCCTCAGCAAAAGGGAAAGATTTCATTTTCCAAAACACGAAAACTCACCTTAGTCGTGTTGCCTGTAGATTTCTTAACATGAAACGCCCATTTGCTGTTTCTTGTTTTTTATTTCATTAAGGATACTCTGGCTAAACTTTTATTTTATGGGGTAAGAATACTAAATTAGAAAAGGAAGAAGGCAAAACAAATGCAAACCCAGAACACATTTAGCAAATTGCCAAACAAGAAACCTGAATGCTGCTGACTGAATACACCTGAAAATCCCATTCACACAAAATTTGTAGGCAATTCGTAGCTGTGGCCTAGGCAAAAGGGTTACATTTCATTTTCCAAAGCAAAAAATCAAAACTTAGTCTTGTTGCCTTCTAATTTCTAAGAATGAAACGGCAATATGCAGATTTTTATTATTTCCTTATGGATATTCTGGCTAAGCTTTTTATTGTATGGGGTAAGAATACAAAATTAGAAAAGGAAGAAGGCAAAACAACCGAAAACCCAGAACACATTTAGCAAATTGCCAAACAAGAAACCTGAATGCTGCTGACTGAATACACCTGAAAATCCCATTCACACTCAATTTGCAGGCAATTCGTAGCAGTTCCCTTGGCAAAAGGGTTACATTTCATTTTCCAAAACACAAAAACTCACCTTGGTCCTGTTGCCTGTTAATTTCTAAAAATGAAACACCAATTTGCTGTTTTCTTTATTTCATTATGGATACTCTGGCTAAACTTTTTCTTGTATGGTGTAAGAATACAAAATTAGAAAAGGAAGAAGGCAAAACAAACGCAAAGCAAGAACACATTTAGCAAATTGCCAATCAGGAAACCTGAATGTTGCTGACTGAATACACCTGAAAATCCCATTCACACTCAATTTGGAGGCTATTCGTAGCTGTCCCCTCAGCAAAAGTGTTACATTTCATTTTCTAAAACACGAAAACTCACCTTAGTCGTGTTGCCTGTAGATTTCTTAGCATGAAACGCCAGTTTGCACTGTATTTTTATTTCATTTTGACCACTCTGTCTAAAGGCTTTTTTGGATGGTGTCAGGATAGAAAATTTGGAAAGAAAGAAAGCAAAACAAACGCAAACCCAGACGACATTTAAGAAATTGCCAATCATGAAACCTGAATGCTGCTGACTGAATACACCTGAAAATCCCATTCACACTCAATTTGGAGGCAACTCCCAGCGGTCCCCTCGGCAAAAGGGTTACATTTCATTTTCCAAAGCAGAAAACCACACATTGGTCCTGTTGTCTGCTAATTTCTAAGAATGAAACGGCAATTTGCAGGTTTTTTTTTTATTTCATTGTGGATATTATGGCTAAACTATTTATTGTATGGGGTAAAAACACAAAATTAGAAAAGGAAGAAGGCAAAACAAATGCAAACCCATAACACATTTAGCAAATTGCCAATCAGGAAACCTGAATGTTGCTGACTGAATACACCTGAAAATCCCATTCACACTCAATTTGGAGGCAATTCGTAGCTGTGCCCTCGGCAAAAGGTAAAGATTTCATTTTCCAAAACACAAAAATTCACCTTGGTCCTGTTGCATGTTAATTTCTAAAAATGAAACACCAATTTACTGTTTTCTTTATTTCATTATGGATACTCTGGATAACTTTTTCTTGAATGGTGTAAGAATAAAAAATTAGAAAAGGAAGAAGGCAAAATAAATGCAAACCAAGAACACATTTATCAAATTGCCAATCAGGAAACCTGAATGTTGCTGACTGAATACACCTGAAAATCCCATTCACACTCAATTTGGAGGCAATTCGTAGCTGTGCCCTCGGCAAAAGGGAAAGATTTCATTTTCCAAAACACAAAAACTAACCTTGGTCCAGTTACCTGTTAATTTCTAAACATGGGACGCACATTTGCTGTTTTTTTTTTATTTCATTAAGGATTCTCTGGCTAAACTTTTATTGTATGGTGTAAGAATACAAAATTAGAAAAGGAAGAAGGCAAAATAATTGGAATGCTCAAACACATTTAAGAAATTGCCAATCAAGAAACCTGAATGCTGCTGACTGAATACACCTGAAAATCCCTGTCACACTCAATTTGGAGGCAACTCGTAGATGTCCCCTAGGCAAAAGTGTTACATTTCATTTTCCAAAGCACAAAAACTCTTCTTGGTCCTGTTGCCTGCTAATTTCTAAGAATGAAACGGCAATTTGCAGGTTTTTTTTATTTCATTATGGATATTCCAGCTAAACTTTTTATTGTATGGGGTAAGAATACAAAATTAGAAAAGGAAGAAGGCAAAACATCCGCAAATCCAGAGCACATTTAGCAAATTGACAAACAATTAAGCTGAAAGCTGCTGACTGAATACACCTGAAAATCCCATTCACACTCAATTTGGCTGCAATTCGTAGCTGTTCCCTTGGCAAAAGCGTTACATTTCATTTTCCAAAACACAAAAACTCACCTTGGTCCTGTTGCATGCTAATTTCTTAAAATGAAATACCAATTTGCTGTTTTCTTTATTTCATTATGGATACTCTGGCTATCCTTTTTCTTGTATGGTGTAAGAATACAAAATTAGAAAAGGAAGAAGGCAAAACAAATGGAATACCCAAACACATTTAAGAAATTGACAATCAAGAAACCTGAATGCTGCAGACTGAATACACCTGAAAATACCATTCACACTCAATTTGGAGGCAACTCGTAGCTGTCCCCTCGGCAAAAGGGTTACATTTCATTTTCCAAAGCACAAAAACACACCTTGGTCCTGTTGCCTGCTAATTTCTAAGAATGAAACAGCAATTTGCAGTTTTTTTTATTTCATTATGGATATTCTGGCTAAACTTTTTATTGTATGGAGTTAGAATACAATGTTAGAAAAGGAAGAAGGCAAAACAACCGCAAACCCAGAACACATTTAACAAATTGCCAAACAAGAAACCTGAATGCTGCTGAATGAATACACCTGAAAATCCCATTAACACTCAATTTGGCAGCAATTCGTAGCTGTTCCCTTGGCAAAAGGGTTACATTTCATTTTCCAAAACACAAAAACTCACATTGGTTCTGTTGCATGTTAATTTCTAAAAATGAAACACCAATTTGCTGCTTTCTTTATTTCATTTTGGTTACTCTGGCTAATCTTTTTGTTGTATGGTGTAAGAATACAAAATTTGAAAATGAAGAAGGCAAAACAAATGCAAACCAAGATCACATTTAGCAAATTGCCAATCAGGAAACCTGAATGTTGCTGACTGAATACACCTCAAAATTCCATTCACACTCAATTTGGAGGCAATTCGTAGCTGTGCCCTCGGCAAAAGGGAAAGATTTCATTTTCCAAAACAGTAAATCACCTTGGTCCAGTTGCCTGTTAATTTCTAAGCATGGAACGCCCATTTGCTGTTTTTTTTTTTTTTATTTCATTAAGGATACTCTGGCTAAACTTTTATTGTATGGTGTAAGAATACAAAATTAGAAAAGGAAGAAGGCAAAACAAATGGAATGCCCAAACACATTTAAGAAATTGCCAATCAAGAAACCTGAATGCTGCTGACTAAATACACCTGAAAATCCCATTCACACTCAATTTGGAGGCAACTCGTAGCTGTCCCCTCGGCAAAAGGGTTACATTTTATTTTCCAAAGCACAAAAACACACCTTGGTCCTGTTGCCTGCTAATTTCTAAGAATGAAACAGCAATTTGCAGTTTTTTTTATTTCATTATGGATATTCTGGCTAAACTTTTTATTGTATGGAGTTAGAATACAATATTAGAAAAGGAAGAAGGCAAAACAACCGCAAACCCAGAACACATTTAGCAAATTGCCAAACAAGAAACCTGAATGCTGCTGAATGAATACACCTGAAAATCCCATTAACACTCAATTTGGCAGCAATTCGTAGCAGTTCCCTTGGCAAAAGGGTTACATTTCATTTTCCAAAACATAAAAACTCACATTGGTCCTGTTGCATGTTAATTTCTAAAAATGAAACACCAATTTGCTGCTTTCTTTATTTCATTTTGGTTACTCTGGCTAATCTTTTTCTTGTATGGTGTAAGAATACAAAATTTGAAAATGAAGAAGGCAAAACAAATGCAAACCAAGATCACATTTAGCAAATTGCCAATCAGGAAACCTGAATGTTGCTGACTGAATACACCTGAAAATTCCATTCACACTCAATTTGGAGGCAATTCGTAGACGTGCCCTCGGCAAAAGGGAAAGATTTCATTTTCCAAATCAGTAATTCACCTCGGTCCAGTTGCCTGTTAATTTCTAAGCATGGAACGCCCATTTGCTGTTTTTTTTTTTATTTCATTAAGGATACTCTGGCTAAACTTTTATTGTATGGTGTAAGAATACAAAATTAGAAAAGGAAGAAGGCAAAACAAATGGAATGCCCAAACACATTTAAGAAATTGCCAATCAAGAAACCTGAATGCTGCTGACTGAATACACCTGAAAATCCCATTCACACTCAATTTGGAGGCAACTCGTAGCTGTCCCCTCGGCAAAAGTGTTACATTTCATTTTCCAAAGCACAAAAACACACCTTGGTCCTGTTGCCTGCTAATTTCTAAGAATGAAACAGCAATTTGCAGTTTTTTTTATTTCATTATGGATATTCTGGCTAAACTTTTTATTGTATGGAGTTAGAATACAAAATTAGAAAAGGAAGAAGGCAAAACAACCGGAAACCCAGAACACATTTAGCAAATTGCCAAACAAGAAACCTGAATGCTGCTGACTGAATACACCTGAAAATCCCATTCACACTCAATTTGCAGGCAATTCGTAGCAGTTCCCTTGGCAAAAGGGTTACATTTCATTTTCCAAAACACAAAAACTCACCTTGGTCCTGTTGCATGTTAATTTCTAAAAATGAAACACCAATTTGCTGTTTTCTTTATTTCATTATGGATACTCTGGCTAAACTTTTTCTTGTATGGTGTAAGAATACAAAATTAGAAAAGGAAGAAGGCAAAACAAACGCAAAGCAAGAACACATTTAGCAAATTGCCAATCAGGAAACCTGAATGTTGCTGACTGAATACACCTGAAAATCCCATTCACACTCAATTTGGAGGCAATTCGTAGCTGTCCCCTCAGCAAAAGTGTTACATTTCATTTTCTAAAACACGAAAACTCACCTTAGTCGTGTTGCCTGTAGATTGCTTAGCATGAAACGCCAATTTGCACTGCATTTCTATTTCATTTTGACCACTCTGTCTAAAGGCTTTTTTGTATGGTGTCAGGATAGTAAATTTGGAAAGAAAGAAGGCCAAAGAAACGCAAACCCAGACGACATTTAAGAAATTGCCAATCAAGAAACCTGAATGCTGCTGACTGAATACACCTGAAAATCCCATTCACACTCAATTTGGAGGCAACTCGTAGCTGTCCCCTCGGCAAAAGGGTTACATTTCATATTCCAAAGCACAAAATCACACCTTCGTCATGTTGCCTGCTAATTTCTAAGAATGAAACGGCAATTTGCAGGTTTTTTAATTTCATTATGGATATTCTGGCTAAACTTTTATTGTATGGGGTAAGAATACAAAATTAGAAAAGGAAGAAGGCAAAACAAATGCAGACCCAGAACACATTTAGCAAACTGCCAATCAGGAAACCTGAATGTTGCTGACGGAATACACCAGAAAATCCCATTCACACTCAATTTGGAGGCAATTCGTAGTTGTACCCTCGGCAAAGGGAAAGATTTCATTTTCCAAAACACTAAAACTCACCTGGTCCAGTTGCATGATAATTTCTAAGCATGGAACGCCCATTTGCTGGTTTTCTTTTTTTTTTTATTTCATTAAGGACACTCTGGCTAAACTTTTATTGTATGGTGTAAGAATACAAAATTAGAAAAGGAAGAAGGCAAAACAAATGGAATGCCCAAACACATTTGAGAAATTGCCAATCAAGAAACCTGAATGCTGCTGACTGAATACACCTGAAAATCCCATTCATACTCAATTTGGAGGCAATTCATAGCTGTCCCCTAGGATAAGGGTTACATATCATTTTCCAAAGCACAAAAACACACCTTGGTCCTGTTGCCTGCTAATTTCTAAGAATGAAAGGCAATTTGCAGTTTTTTTATTTCATTATGGATATTCTGGCTAAACTTTTTATTGTATGGGGTAAGAATACAAAATTAGAAAAGGAAGAAGGCAAAACAAATGCAAAGCAAGAACACAGTTAGCAAATTGCCAATCAGGAAACCTGAAGGTTGCTGACTCAATACACCTGAAAACCCATTCACACCGTAGCTGTGCCCTAGGCAAAAGTGTTACATTTCATTTTCCAAAACACGAAAACTCACCTGTCGTGTTGCCTGTAGATTTCATAGCATGAAACACCAATTTGTACTGTATTTTTATTTTATTTTGACCACTCTATCTGAAGGCTTTTTTGGATGGTGTCAGGATATAAAATTTGGAAAGAAAGAAGGCAAAACATACCCAAACCCAGACGACATTTTTGAAATTGCCAATCAAGAAACCTGAATGCTGCTGACTGAATACACCTGAAAGTCACATTCATACTCAATTTTGAGGCAATTCATAGCTGTCCCCTCGGCAAAAGTGTTACATATCATTTTCCAAAACACAAAAACTCACCTTGGTCCTGTTGCATGTTGATTTCTACAAATGAAACACCAATTTGCTGTTTTTTTTATTTCATTATGGATACTCTGGCTAACCTTTTTGTTGTATGGTGTAAGAATACAAAATTAGAAAAGGAAGAAGGCAATACAAATGCAAAGCAAGAACACAGTTAGCAAATTGCCAATCAGGAAACCTGAATGTTGCTGACTGAATACACCTGAAAACCCATTCACACTCAATTTGGAGGCAATTCGTAGCTGTCCCTTCGGCAAAAGGAAAGATTTCATTCTCCAAAACACTAAAACTCACCTTGGTCCAGTTGCCTGTTAATTTCTAAGCATGGTACGCCCATTTGCTGTTTTTTTTTTATTTCATTAAGGATACTCTGGCTAAACTTTTTATTGTATGGGGTAAGAATACAAAATTAGAAAAGGAAGAAGGCAAAACAAATGGAATGCCCAAACACATTTAAGAAATTGCCAATCAAGAAACCTGAATGCTGCTGACTGAATACACCTGAAAATCCCATTCACACTCAATTTGGAGGCAATTCGTAGCTGTGCCCTAGGCAAAAGTGTTATATTTCATTTTACAAAACACGTAAACTCACCTGTCGTGCTGCCTGTAGATTTCTTAGCATGAAACACCAATTTGTACTGTATTTTTATTTTATTTTGACCACTCTATCTGAAGGCTTTTTTGGATGGTGTCAGGATATAAAATTTGGAAAGAAGGAAGGCAAAACAAACCCAAACCCAGACGACATTTGAGAAATTGCCAATCAAGAAACCTGAATGCTGCTGACTGAATACACCTGAAAGTCACATTCATACTCAATTTTGAGGCAATTCATAGCTGTCCCCTCGGCAAAAGTGTTACATATTATTTTCAAAAGCACAAAAACACACCTTGGTCCTGTTGCCTGCTAATTTCTAAGAATGAAACGGCAATTTGCAGTTTTTTTATTTCATTATGGATATTCTGTCTATACTTTTTATTGTATGGGGTAAGAATACAAAATTAGAAAAGGAAGAAGGCAAAACAACCGCAAACCCAGAACACATTTAGCAAATTGCCAGACAAGAAACCTGAATGCTGCTGAATGAATACACCTGAAAATCCCATTCGAACTCAATTTAGCGGCAATTCGTAGCTGTTCCCTTGGCAAAAGGGTTACATTTCATTTTCCAAAACACAAAAACTCACCTTGGTCCTGTTGCATGTTAATTTCTAAAAATGAAACACCAATTTGCTGTTTTCTTTATTTCATTATGGATACTCTGGCTAACTTTTTTCTTGTATGGTGTAAGATTACAAAATTAGAAAAGGAAGAAGGCAAAACAAATGCAAACCAAGAACACATTTAGCAAATTGCCAATCAGGAAATCTGAATGTTGCGGACTGAATACACCTGAAAATCCATTGACATTCAATTTGGAGGCAATTCGTAGCTGTCCCCTCGGCAAAAGGGAAAAATTTCATTTTCCAAAACATGAAAACTCACCGGTCGTGTTGCCTGTAGATTTCTTAGCATGAAATGCCAATTTGCACTGTATTTTTATTTCATTTTGACCACTCTGTCTAAAGGTATTTTGGATGGTGTCAGGATATAAAATTTGGAAAGAAAAAAGGCAAAACAAAGGCAAACCAAGAACACATTTAGCAAATTACCAATCGGAAAACCTGAATGTTGCTGACTGAATACACCTGAAAATCCCATTCGCACTCAATTTGCAGGCAATTCATAGCTGTCCCCTCGGCAAACGTGTTACATTTCATTTTCCAAAACACAAAAGGTCACCTTGGTCCTGTTGCATGTTAATTTCTAAAAATGAAACACCAATTTGCTGTTTTCTTTATTTCATTATGGATACTCTGGCTAAATTTTTATTGTATGGTGTAAAAATACAAAATTAGAAAAGGAAGAATGCAAAACAAATGGAATGCCTAAACACATTTAAGAAATTGCCAATCAAGAAACCTGAATGCTGCTGACTGAATACACCTGAAAATCCCAGTCACACTCAATTTGGTGGCAACTCGTAGCTGTCCCCTCGGCAAAAGGGTTACATTTCATTTTCCAAAGCAAAAAATCAAACCTTAGTCTTGTTGCCTTCTAATTTCTAAGAATGAAACGGCTATATGCAGTTTTTTATTATTTCATTATGGATATTCTGGCTAAGCTTTTTATTGTATGGGGTAAGAATACAAAATTAGAAAAGGAAGAAGGCAAAACAACCGAAAACCCAGAACACATTTAGCAAATTGCCAAACAAGAAACCTGAATGCTGCTGATTGAATACACCTGAAAATCCCATTCACACTCAATTTGGAGGCAACTCGCAGCGGTCCCCTCGGCAAAAGGGTTACATTTCATTTTCCAAAGCAGAAAACCACACATTGGTCCTGTTGTCTGCTAATTTCTAAGAATGAAACGGCAATTTGCAGGTTTTTTTTTTATTTCATTGTGGATATTATGGCTAAACTATTTATTGTATGGGGTAAAAACACAAAATTAGAAAAGGAAGAAGGCAAAACAAATGCAAACCCATAACACATTTAGCAAATTGCCAATCAGGAAACCTGAATGTTGCTGACTGAATACACCTGAAAATCCCATTCACACTCAATTTGGAGGCAATTCGTAGCTGTGCCCTCGGCAAAAGATAAAGATTTCATTTTCCAAAACACAAAAATTCACCTTGGTCCTGTTGCATTTTAATTTCTAAAAATGAAACACCAATACTGTTTTCTTTATTTCATTATGGATACTCTGGATAACTTTTTCTTGAATGGTGTAAGAATAAAAAATTAGAAAAGGAAGAAGGCAAAATAAATGCAAACCAAGAACACATTTATCAAATTGCCAATCAGGAAACCTGAATGTTGCTGACTCAATACACCTGAAAATCCCATTCACACTCAATTTGGAGGCAATTCGTAGCTGTGCCCTCGGCAAAAGGGAAAGATTTCATTTTCCAAAACACAAAAACTAACCTTGGTCCAGTTACCTGTTAATTTCTAAACATGGGACGCACATTTGCTGTTTTTTTTTTATTTCATTAAGGATACTCTGGCTAAACTTTTATTGTATGGTGTAAGAATACAAAATTAGAAAAGGAAGAAGGCAAAATAATTGGAATGCTCAAACACATTTAAGAAATTGCCAATCAAGAAACCTGAATGCTGCTGACTGAATACACCTGAAAATCCCTGTCACACTCAATTTGGAGGCAACTCGTAGATGTCCCCTAGGCAAAAGTGTTACATTTCATTTTCCAAAGCACAAAAACTCTTCTTGGTCCTGTTGCCTGCTAATTTCTAAGAATGAAACGGCAATTTGCAGGTTTTTTTTATTTCATTATGGATATTCCAGCTAAACTTTTTATTGTATGGGGTAAGAATACAAAATTAGAAAAGGAAGAAGGCAAAACATCCGCAAATCCAGAGCACATTTAGCAAATTGACAAACAATTAAGCTGAAAGCTGCTGACTGAATACACCTGAAAATCCCATTCACACTCAATTTGGCTGCAATTCGTAGCTGTTCCCTTGGCAAAAGCGTTACATTTCATTTTCCAAAACACAAAAACTCACCTTGGTCCTGTTGCATGCTAATTTCTTAAAATGAAACACCAATACTGTTTTCTTTATTTCATTATGGATACTCTGGCTATCCTTTTTCTTGTATGGTGTAAGAATACAAAATTAGAAAAGGAAGAAGGCAAAACAAATGCAAACCAAGAACACATGTAGCAAATTGCCAATCAGGAAACCTGAATGTTGCTGAATGAATAAGCCTGAAAATCCCATTCACACTCAATTTGGAGGCAATTCGTAGCTGTGCCCTCGGCAAAAGGGAAAGATTTCATTTTCCAAAACACAAAAACTCTCATTGGTCCAGTTGCCTGTTAATTTCTAAGCATGGAATGCCCATTTGCTTTTTTTTTTTTTTATTTCATTAAGGATAATCTGGCTAAACTTTTATTGTATGGTGTAAGAATACAAAATTAGAAAAGGAAGAAGGCAAAACAAATGGAATACCCAAACACATTTAAGAAATTGACAATCAAGAAACCTGAATGCTGCAGACTGAATACACCTGAAAATACCATTCACACTCAATTTGGAGGCAACTCGTAGCTGTCCCCTCGGCAAAAGGGTTACATTTCATTTTCCAAAGCACAAAAACACACCTTGGTCCTGTTGCCTGCTAATTTCTAAGAATGAAACAGCAATTTGCAGTTTTTTTTATTTCATTATGGATATTCTAGCTAAACTTTTTATTGTATGGAGTTAGAATACAATATTAGAAAAGGAAGAAGGCAAAACAACCGCAAACCCAGAACACATTTAACAAATTGCCAAACAAGAAACCTGAATGCTGCTGAATGAATACACCTGAAAATCCCATTAACACTCAATTTGGCAGCAATTCGTAGCTGTTCCCTTGGCAAAAGGGTTACATTTCATTTTCCAAAACATAAAAACTCACATTGGTTCTGTTGCATGTTAATTTCTAAAAATGAAACACCAATTTGCTGCTTTCTTTATTTCATTTTGGTTACTCTGGCTAATCTTTTTGTTGTATGGTGTAAGAATACAAAATTTGAAAATGAAGAAGGCAAAACAAATGCAAACCAAGATCACATTTAGCAAATTGCCAATCAGGAAACCTGAATGTTGCTGACTGAATACACCTCAAAATTCCATTCACACTCAATTTGGAGGCAATTCGTAGCTGTGCCCTCGGCAAAAGGGAAAGATTTCATTTTCCAAAACAGTAAATCACCTTGGTCCAGTTGCCTGTTAATTTCTAAGCATGGAACGCCCATTTGCTGTTTTTTTTTTTTTATTTCATTAAGGATACTCTGGCTAAACTTTTATTGTATGGTGTAAGAATACAAAATTAGAAAAGGAAGAAGGCAAAACAAATGGAATGCCCAAACACATTTAAGAAATTGCCAATCAAGAAACCTGAATGCTGCTGACTAAATACACCTGAAAATCCCATTCACACTCAATTTGGAGGCAACTCGTAGCTGTCCCCTCGGCAAAAGGGTTACATTTTATTTTCCAAAGCACAAAAACACACCTTGGTCCTGTTGCCTGCTAATTTCTAAGAATGAAACAGCAATTTGCAGTTTTTTTTATTTCATTATGGATATTCTGGCTAAACTTTTTATTGTATGGAGTTAGAATACAATATTAGAAAAGGAAGAAGGCAAAACAACCGCAAACCCAGAACACATTTAGCAAATTGCCAAACAAGAAACCTGAATGCTGCTGAATGAATACACCTGAAAATCCCATTAACACTCAATTTGGCAGCAATTCGTAGCAGTTCCCTTGGCAAAAGGGTTACATTTCATTTTCCAAAACATAAAAACTCACACTGGTCCTGTTGCATGTTAATTTCTAAAAATGAAACACCAATTTGCTGCTTTCTTTATTTCATTTTGGTTACTCTGGCTAATCTTTTTCTTGTATGGTGTAAGAATACAAAATTTGAAAATGAAGAAGGCAAAACAAATGCAAACCAAGATCACATTTAGCAAATTGCCAATCAGGAAACCTGAATGTTGCTGACTGAATACACCTGAAAATTCCATTCACACTCAATTTGGAGGCAATTCGTAGACGTGCCCTCGGCAAAAGGGAAAGATTTCATTTTCCAAATCAGTAATTCACCTCGGTCCAGTTGCCTGTTAATTTCTAAGCATGGAACGCCCATTTGCTGTTTTTTTTTTTATTTCATTAAGGATACTCTGGCTAAACTTTTATTGTATGGTGTAAGAATACAAATTTAGAAAAGGAAGAAGGCAAAACAAATGGAATGCCCAAACACATTTAAGAAATTGCCAATCAAGAAACCTGAATGCTGCTGACTGAATACACCTGAAAATCCCATTCACACTCAATTTGGAGGCAACTCGTAGCTGTCCCCTCGGCAAAAGTGTTACATTTCATTTTCCAAAGCACAAAAACACACCTTGGTCCTGTTGCCTGCTAATTTCTAAGAATGAAACAGCAATTTGCAGTTTTTTTTATTTCATTATGGATATTCTGGCTAAACTTTTTATTGTATGGAGTTAGAATACAAAATTAGAAAAGGAAGAAGGCAAAACAACCGGAAACCCAGAACACATTTAGCAAATTGCCAAACAAGAAACCTGAATGCTGCTGACTGAATACACCTGAAAATCCCATTCACACTCAATTTGCAGGCAATTCGTAGCAGTTCCCTTGGCAAAAGGGTTACATTTCATTTTCCAAAACACAAAAACTCACCTTGGTCCTGTTGCATGTTAATTTCTAAAAATGAAACACCAATTTGCTGTTTTCTTTATTTCATTATGGATACTCTGGCTAAACTTTTTCTTGTATGGTGTAAGAATACAAAATTAGAAAAGGAAGAAGGCAAAACAAACGCAAAGCAAGAACACATTTAGCAAATTGCCAATCAGGAAACCTGAATGTTGCTGACTGAATACACCTGAAAATCCCATTCACACTCAATTTGGAGGCAATTCGTAGCTGTCCCCTCAGCAAAAGTGTTACATTTCATTTTCTAAAACACGAAAACTCACCTTAGTCGTGTTGCCTGTAGATTGCTTAGCATGAAACGCCAATTTGCACTGCATTTCTATTTCATTTTGACCACTCTGTCTAAAGGCTTTTTTGTATGGTGTCAGGATAGTAAATTTGGAAAGAAAGAAGGCCAAAGAAACGCAAACCCAGACGACATTTAAGAAATTGCCAATCAAGAAACCTGAATGCTGCTGACTGAATACACCTGAAAATCCCATTCACACTCAATTTGGAGGCAACTCGTAGCTGTCCCCTCGGCAAAAGGGTTACATTTCATATTCCAAAGCACAAAATCACACCTTCGTCATGTTGCCTGCTAATTTCTAAGAATGAAACGGCAATTTGCAGGTTTTTTAATTTCATTATGGATATTCTGGCTAAACTTTTATTGTATGGGGTAAGAATACAAAATTAGAAAAGGAAGAAGGCAAAACAAATGCAGACCCAGAACACATTTAGCAAACTGCCAATCAGGAAACCTGAATGTTGCTGACGGAATACACCAGAAAATCCCATTCACACTCAATTTGGAGGCAATTCGTAGTTGTACCCTCGGCAAAGGGAAAGATTTCATTTTCCAAAACACTAAAACTCACCTGGTCCAGTTGCATGATAATTTCTAAGCATGGAACGCCCATTTGCTGGTTTTCTTTTTTTTTTTATTTCATTAAGGACACTCTGGCTAAACTTTTATTGTATGGTGTAAGAATACAAAATTAGAAAAGGAAGAAGGCAAAACAAATGGAATGCCCAAACACATTTGAGAAATTGCCAATCAAGAAACCTGAATGCTGCTGACTGAATACACCTGAAAATCCCATTCATACTCAATTTGGAGGCAATTCATAGCTGTCCCCTAGGATAAGGGTTACATATCATTTTCCAAAGCACAAAAACACACCTTGGTCCTGTTGCCTGCTAATTTCTAAGAATGAAACGGCAATTTGCAGTTTTTTTATTTCATTATGGATATTCTGGCTAAACTTTTTATTGTATGGGGTAAGAATACAAAATTAGAAAAGGAAGAAGGCAAAACAAATGCAAAGCAAGAACACAGTTAGCAAATTGCCAATCAGGAAACCTGAAGGTTGCTGACTCAATACACCTGAAAACCCATTCACACTCAATTTGGAGGCAATTCGTAGCTGTGCCCTAGGCAAAAGTGTTACATTTCATTTTCCAAAACACGAAAACTCACCTGTCGTGTTGCCTGTAGATTTCATAGCATGAAACACCAATTTGTACTGTATTTTTATTTTATTTTGACCACTCTATCTGAAGGCTTTTTTGGATGGTGTCAGGATATAAAATTTGGAAAGAAAGAAGGCAAAACATACCCAAACCCAGACGACATTTTTGAAATTGCCAATCAAGAAACCTGAATGCTGCTGACTGAATACACCTGAAAGTCACATTCATACTCAATTTTGAGGCAATTCATAGCTGTCCCCTCGGCAAAAGTGTTACATATCATTTTCCAAAACACAAAAACTCACCTTGGTCCTGTTGCATGTTGATTTCTACAAATGAAACACCAATTTGCTGTTTTTTTTATTTCATTATGGATACTCTGGCTAACCTTTTTGTTGTATGGTGTAAGAATACAAAATTAGAAAAGGAAGAAGGCAATACAAATGCAAAGCAAGAACACAGTTAGCAAATTGCCAATCAGGAAACCTGAATGTTGCTGACTGAATACACCTGAAAACCCATTCACACTCAATTTGGAGGCAATTCGTAGCTGTCCCTTCGGCAAAAGGAAAGATTTCATTCTCCAAAACACTAAAACTCACCTTGGTCCAGTTGCCTGTTAATTTCTAAGCATGGTACGCCCATTTGCTGTTTTTTTTTTATTTCATTAAGGATACTCTGGCTAAACTTTTTATTGTATGGGGTAAGAATACAAAATTAGAAAAGGAAGAAGGCAAAACAAATGGAATGCCCAAACACATTTAAGAAATTGCCAATCAAGAAACCTGAATGCTGCTGACTGAATACACCTGAAAATCCCATTCACACTCAATTTGGAGGCAATTCGTAGCTGTGCCCTAGGCAAAAGTGTTATATTTCATTTTACAAAACACGTAAACTCACCTGTCGTGTTGCCTGTAGATTTCTTAGCATGAAACACCAATTTGTACTGTATTTTTATTTTATTTTGACCACTCTATCTGAAGGCTTTTTTGGATGGTGTCAGGATATAAAATTTGGAAAGAAGGAAGGCAAACAAACCCAAACCCAGACGACATTTGAGAAATTGCCAATCAAGAAACCTGAATGCTGCTGACTGAATACACCTGAAAGTCACATTCATACTCAATTTTGAGGCAATTCATAGCTGTCCCCTCGGCAAAAGTGTTACATATTATTTTCAAAAGCACAAAAACACACCTTGGTCCTGTTGCCTGCTAATTTCTAAGAATGAAACGGCAATTTGCAGTTTTTTTATTTCATTATGGATATTCTGTCTATACTTTTTATTGTATGGGGTAAGAATACAAAATTAGAAAAGGAAGAAGGCAAAACAACCGCAAACCCAGAACACATTTAGCAAATTGCCAGACAAGAAACCTGAATGCTGCTGAATGAATACACCTGAAAATCCCATTCGAACTCAATTTAGCGGCAATTCGTAGCTGTTCCCTTGGCAAAAGGGTTACATTTCATTTTCCAAAACACAAAAACTCACCTTGGTCCTGTTGCATGTTAATTTCTAAAAATGAAACACCAATTTGCTGTTTTCTTTATTTCATTATGGATACTCTGGCTAACTTTTTTCTTGTATGGTGTAAGATTACAAAATTAGAAAAGGAAGAAGGCAAAACAAATGCAAACCAAGAACACATTTAGCAAATTGCCAATCAGGAAATCTGAATGTTGCGGACTGAATACACCTGAAAATCCATTGACATTCAATTTGGAGGCAATTCGTAGCTGTCCCCTCGGCAAAAGGGAAAAATTTCATTTTCCAAAACATGAAAACTCACCGGTCGTGTTGCCTGTAGATTTCTTAGCATGAAATGCCAATTTGCACTGTATTTTTATTTCATTTTGACCACTCTGTCTAAAGGTATTTTGGATGGTGTCAGGATATAAAATTTGGAAAGAAAAAAGGCAAAACAAAGGCAAACCAAGAACACATTTAGCAAATTACCAATCGGAAAACCTGAATGTTGCTGACTGAATACACCTGAAAATCCCATTCGCACTCAATTTGCAGGCAATTCATAGCTGTCCCCTCGGCAAACGTGTTACATTTCATTTTCCAAAACACAAAAGGTCACCTTGGTCCTGTTGCATGTTAATTTCTAAAAATGAAACACCAATTTGCTGTTTTCTTTATTTCATTATGGATACTCTGGCTAAATTTTTATTGTATGGTGTAAAAATACAAAATTAGAAAAGGAAGAATGCAAAACAAATGGAATGCCTAAACACATTTAAGAAATTGCCAATCAAGAAACCTGAATGCTGCTGACTGAATACACCTGAAAATCCCAGTCACACTCAATTTGGTGGCAACTCGTAGCTGTCCCCTCGGCAAAAGGGTTACATTTCATTTTCCAAAGCAAAAAATCAAACCTTAGTCTTGTTGCCTTCTAATTTCTAAGAATGAAACGGCTATATGCAGTTTTTTATTATTTCATTATGGATATTCTGGCTAAGCTTTTTATTGTATGGGGTAAGAATACAAAATTAGAAAAGGAAGAAGGCAAAACAACCGAAAACCCAGAACACATTTAGCAAATTGCCAAACAAGAAACCTGAATGCTGCTGATTGAATACACCTGAAAATCCCATTCACACTCAATTTGCAGGCAATTCGTAGCAGTTCCCTTGGCAAAAGGGTTACATTTCATTTTCCAAAACACAAAAACTCACCTTGGTCCTGTTGCCTGTTAATTTCTAAAAATGAAACACCAATTTGCTGTTTTCTTTATTTCATTATGGATACTCTGGCTAAACTTTTTCTTGTATGGTGTAAGAATACAAAATTAGAAAAGGAAGAAGGCAAAACAAACGCAAAGCAAGAACACATTTAGCAAATTGCCAATCAGGAAACCTGAATGTTGCTGACTGAATACACCTGAAAATCCCATTCACACTCAATTTGGAGGCTATTCGTAGCTGTCCCCTCAGCAAAAGTGTTACATTTCATTTTCTAAAACACGAAAACTCACCTTAGTCGTGTTGCCTGTAGATTTCTTAGCATGAAATGCCAATTTGCACTGCATTTCTATTTCATTTTGACCACTCTGTCTAAAGGCTTTTTTGGATGGTGTCAGGATAGAAAATTTGGAAAGAAAGAAAGCAAAACAACCGCAAACCCAGACGACATTTAAGAAATTGCCAATCATGAAACCTGAATGCTGCTGACTGAATACACCTGAAAATCCCATTCACACTCAATTTGGAGGCAACTCGCAGCGGTCCCCTCGGCAAAAGGGTTACATTTCATTTTCCAAAGCAGAAAACCACACATTGGTCCTGTTGTCTGCTAATTTCTAAGAATGAAACGGCAATTTGCAGTTTTTTTTTTTTATTTCATTGTGGATATTATGGCTAAACTATTTATTGTGTGGGGTAAAAACACAAAATTAGAAAAGGAAGAAGGCAAAACAAACGCAAACCCATAACACATTTAGCAAATTGCCAATCAGGAAACCTGAATGTTGCTGACTGAATACACCTGAAAATCCCATTCACACTCAATTTGGAGGCAATTCGTAGCTGTGCCCTCGGTAAAAGGGAAAGATTTCATTTTCCAAAACACAAAAATTCACCTTGGTCCTGTTGCATGTTAATTTCTAAAAATGAAACACCAATTTACTGTTTTCTTTATTTCATTATGGATACTCTGGCTAAACTTTTTCTTGAATGGTGTAAGAATACAAAATTAGAAAAGGAAGAAGGCAAAATAAATGCAAACCAAGAACACATTTATCAAATTGCCAATCAGGAAACCTGAATGTTGCTGACTGAATACACCTGAAAATCCCATTCACACTCAATTTGGAGGCAATTCGTAGCTGTGCCCTCGGCAAAAGGGAAAGATTTCATTTTCCAAAACACAAAAACTAACCTTGGTCCAGTTACCTGTTAATTTCTAA
Organism: Sylvilagus floridanus; assembly: GCA_949820135.1. Lineage (NCBI taxonomy): Eukaryota > Metazoa > Chordata > Mammalia > Lagomorpha > Leporidae > Sylvilagus > Sylvilagus floridanus. The sequence goes on along the minus strand of OX463227.1, from coordinate 163,143,075 downwards.
ACATGGGACGCCCATTTGCTGTTTTTTTTTATTTCATTAAGGATTCTCTGGCTAAACTTTTATTGTATGGTGTAAGAATACAAAATTAGAAAAGGAAGAAGGCAAAATAATTGGAATGCTCAAACACATTTAAGAAATTGCCAATCAAGAAACCTGAATGCTGCTGACTGAATACACCTGAAAATCCCTGTCACACTCAATTTGGAGGCAACTCGTAGATGTCCCCTAGGCAAAAGTGTTACATTTCATTTTCCAAAGCACAAAAACTCTTCTTGGTCCTGTTGCCTGCTAATTTCTAAGAATGAAATGGCAATTTGCAGGTTTTTTTTTATTTCATTATGGATATTCCAGCTAAACTTTTTATTGTATGGGGTAAGAATACAAAATTAGAAAAGGAAGAAGGCAAAACATCCGCAAATCCAGAGCACATTTAGCAAATTGACAAACAATTAAGCTGAAAGCTGCTGACTGAATACACCTGAAAATCCCATTCACACTCAATTTGCAGGCAATTCGTAGCTGTTCCCTTTGCAAAAGGGTTATATTTCATTTTCCAAAACACAAAAACTCACCTTGGTCCTGTTGCATGCTAATTTCTTAAAATGAAATACCAATTTGCTGTTTTCTTTATTTCATTATGGATACTCTGGCTATCCTTTTTCTTGTATGGTGTAAGAATACAAAATTAGAAAAGGAAGAAGGCAAAACAAATGCAAACCAAGAACACATTTAGCAAATTGCCAATCAGGAAACCTGAATGTTGCTGAATGAATAAGCCTGAAAATCCCATTCACACTCAATTTGGAGGCAATTCGTAGCTGTGCCCTCGGCAAAAGGGAAAGATTTCATTTTCCAAAACACAAAAACTCTCATTGGTCCAGTTGCCTGTTAATTTCTAAGCATGGAATGCCCATTTGCTTTTTTTTTTTTTTATTTCATTAAGGATAATCTGGCTAAACATTTATTGTATGGTGTAAGAATACAAAATTAGAAAAGGAAGAAGGCAAAACAAATGGAATACCCAAACACATTTAAGAAATTGACAATCAAGAAACCTGAATGCTGCAGACGGAATACACCTGAAAATACCATTCACACTCAATTTGGAGGCAACTCGTAGCTGTCCCCTCGGCAAAAGGGTTACATTTCATTTTCCAAAGCACAAAAACACACCTTGGTCCTGTTGCCTGCTAATTTCTAAGAATGAAACAGCAATGTGCAGTTTTTTTTATTTCATTATGGATATTCTGGCTAAACTTTTTATTGTATGGAGTTAGAATACAATATTAGAAAAGGAAGAAGGCAAAACAACCGCAAACCCAGAACACATTTAACAAATTGCCAAACAAGAAACCTGAATGCTGCTGAATGAATACACCTGAAAATCCCATTAACACTCAATTTGGCAGCAATTCGTAGCTGTTCCCTTGGCAAAAGGGTTACATTTCATTTTCCAAAACACAAAAACTCACATTGGTTCTGTTGCATGTTAATTTCTAAAAATGAAACACCAATTTGCTGCTTTCTTTATTTCATTTTGGTTACTCTGGCTAATCTTTTTGTTGTATGGTGTAAGAATACAAAATTTGAAAATGAAGAAGGCAAAACAAATGCAAACCAAGATCACATTTAGCAAATTGCCAATCAGGAAACCTGAATGTTGCTGACTGAATACACCTCAAAATTCCATTCACACTCAATTTGGAGGCAATTCGTAGACGTGCCCTCGGCAAAAGGGAAAGATTTCATTTTCCAAAACAGTAAATCACCTTGGTCCAGGTGCCTGTTAATTTCTAAGCATGGAATGCCCATTTGCTGTTTTTTTTTTTTTTTATTTCATTAAGGATACTCTGGCTAAACTTTTATTGTATGCTGTAAGAATACAAAATTAGAAAAGGAAGAAGGCAAAACAAATGGAATGCCCAAACACATTTAAGAAATTGCCAATCAAGAAACCTGAATGCTGCTGACTGAATACACCTGAAAATCCCATTCACACTCAATTTGGAGGCAACTCGTAGCTGTCCCCTCGGCAAAAGGGTTACATTTCATTTTCCAAAGCACAAGAACACACCTTGGTCCTGTTGCCTGCTAATTTCTCAGAATGAAACAGCAATTTGCAGTTTTTTTTATTTCATTATGGATATTCTGGCTAAACTTTTTATTGTATGGAGTTAGAATACAAAATTAGAAAAGGAAGAAGGCAAAACAACCGGAAACCCAGAACACATTTAGCAAATTGCCAAACAAGAAACCTGAATGCTGCTGACTGAATACACCTGAAAATCCCATTCACACTCAATTTGCAGGCAATTCGTAGCAGTTCCCTTGGCAAAAGGGTTACATTTCATTTTCCAAAACACAAAAACTCACCTTGGTCCTTTTGCATGTTAATTTCTAAAAATGAAACACCAATTTGCTGTTTTCTTTATTTCATTATGGATACTCTGGCTAAACTTTTTCTTGTATGGTGTAAGAATACAAAATTAGAAAAGGAAGAAGGCAAAACAAACGCAAAGCAAGAACACATTTAGCAAATTGCCAATCAGGAAACCTGAATGTTGCTGACTGAATACACCTGAAAATCCCATTCACACTCAATTTGGAGGCAATTCGTAGCTGTCCCCTCAGCAAAAGTGTTACATTTCATTTTCTAAAACACGAAAACTCACCTTAGTCGTGTTGCCTGTAGATTGCTTAGCATGAAACGCCAATTTGCACTGCATTTCTATTTCATTTTGACCACTCTGTCTAAAGGCTTTTTTGTATGGTGTCAGGATAGTAAATTTGGAAAGAAAGAAGGCCAAAGAAACGCAAACCCAGAAGACATTTAAGAAATTGCCAATCAAGAAACCTGAATGCTGCTGACTGAATACACCTGAAAATCCCATTCACACTCAATTTGGAGGCAACTCGTAGCTGTCCCCTCGGCAAAAGGGTTACATTTCATATTCCAAAGCACAAAATCACACCTTCGTCATGTTGCCTGCTAATTTCTAAGAATATAACGGCAATTTGCAGGTTTTTTAATTTCATTATGGATATTCTGGCTAAACTTTTATTGTATGGGGTAAGAATACAAAATTAGAAAAGGAAGAAGGCAAAACAAATGCAGACCCAGAACACATTTAGCAAACTGCCAATCAGGAAACCTGAATGTTGCTGACTGAATACACCTGAAAATCCCATTCACACTCAATTTGGAGGCAATTCGTAGTTGTACCCTCGGCAAAGGGAAAGATTTCATTTTCCAAAACACTAAAACTCACCTGGTCCAGTTGCATGATAATTTCTAAGCATGGAACGCCCATTTGCTGGTTTTCTTTTTTTTTTATTTCATTAAGGACACTCTGGCTAAACTTTTATTGTATGGTGTAAGAATAGAAAATTAGAAAAGGAAGAAGGCAAAACAATTGGAATGCACAAACAAATTTAAGAAATTGCCAATCAAGAAACCTGAATGCTGCTGACTGAATACACCTGAAAATCCCATTCACACTCAATAGGCAGCAATTCGTAGCTGTTCCCTTGGCAAAAGGGTTACATTTCATTTTCCAAAACACAAAAACTCACCTTGGTCCTGTTGCATGTTAATTTCTCAAAACGAAACACCAATTTGCTGTTCTCTTTATTTCATTATGGTTACTCTGGCTAAACTTTTTATTCTATGGTGTAAGAATACAAAATTAGAAAAGGAAGAAGGCAAAACAAATGCAAACCAAGAACACATTTAGCAAATTACCAATCAGGAAACCTGAATGTTGCTGAATGAATACACCTGAAAATCCCGTTCACACTCAATTTGCAGGCAATTCTTAGCTGTCCCCTCGACAAAAGTGTTACATTTCATTTTCTAAAACGCAAAAACTCACCTTAGTCGTGTTGCCTGTAGATTTCTTAGCATGAAATGCCAATTTGCACTGCATTTCTATTTCATTTTGACCACTCTGTCTAAAGGGTTTTTTGTATGGTGTCAGGATAGAAAATTTGGAATGAAAGAAGGCAAAACAAACGCAAACCCAGACGACATTTAAGAAATTGCCAATCAAGAAACCTGAATGCTGCTGACTGAATACACCTGAAAATCCCATTCACACTCAATTTGGAGGCAACTCGCAGCGGTCCCCTCGGCAAAAGGGTTACATTTCATTTTCCAAAGCACAAAAACACACCTTGGTCCAGTTGCCTGCTAATTTCTAAGAATGAAACAGCAATTTGAAGTATTTTTTTTTTTATTTCGTTAGGGATATTCTGGCTAGACTTTTTATTGTATGGGGTAAGAATACAAAATTAGAAAAGTAAGAAGGCAAAACAAACGCAAAGCCAGAACACATTTAGCAAATTGCCAATCAGGAAACCTGAATGTTGCTGACTGAATACACCTGAAAATCCCATTCACACTCAATTTGGAGGCAATTCGTAGCCGTCACCTCGGCAAAAGTGAAAGATTTCATTTTCCACAACAGTAAATCTCACCTTGGTCCAGTTGCCTGTTAATTTCTAAGCATGGAACGCCCATTTGCTGTTTTTTTTTTATTTCATTAAGGATACTCTGGCTATACTTTTATTGTATGGTGTAAGAATACAAAATTAGAAAAGGAAGATGGCAAAACAAATGGAATGCCCAACCACATATAGCAAATTACCAATCAGGAAACCTGAATGCTGCTGACTGAATACACCTGAAAATCCCATTCACACTCAATTAGGAAGTAACTCGTAGCTGTCCCCTCGGCAAAAGGGTTACATTTCATATTCCAAAGCACAAAATCACACCTTGGTCCTGTTGCCTGCTAATTTCTAAGAATGAAACGGCAATTTGCAGGTTTTTTTATTTCATTATGGATATTCTGGCTAAACATTTTATTGTATGGGGTAAGAATACAAAATTAGAAAAGGAAGAAGGCAAAACAACCGCAAACCCAGAACACATTTAGCAAATTGCCGAACAAGAAACCTGAATGCTGCTGACTGAATACACCTCAAAATCCCATTCACACTCAATTTGGAGGCAACTCGTAGCAGTTCCCTCGGCAAAAGGGTTACATTTCATTTTCCAAAGCACAAAAACACACCTTGGTCCTGTTGCCTGCTAATTTCTAAGAATGAAACAGCAATTTGCAGTTTTTTTTATTTCATTATGGATATTCTGGCTAAACTTTTTATTGTATGGATTTAGAATACAAAATTAGAAATGGAAGAAGGCAAAACAACCGCAAACCCAGAACACATTTAGCAAATTGCCAAACAAGAAACCTGAATGCTGCTGACTGAATACACCTGAAAATCCCATTCACACTCAATTTGCAGGCAATTCGTAGCAGTTCCCTTGGCAAAAGGGTTACATTTCATTTTCCAAAACACAAAAACTCACCTTGGTCCTGTTGCATGTTAATTTCTAAAAATGAAACACCAATTTGCTGTTTTCTTTATTTCATTATGGATACTCTGGCTAAACTTTTTCTTGTATGGTGTAAGAATACAAAATTAGAAAAGGAAGAAGGCAAAACAAACGCAAAGCCAGAACACATTTAGCAAATTGCCAATCAGGAAACCTGAATGTTGCTGACTGAATACACCTGAAAATCCCTGTCACACGCAATTTATAGGCAACTCGCAGCTGTCCCCTAGGCAAAAGTGTTACATTTCATTTTCCATAGCACAAAAACTCTTCTTGGTCCTGTTGCCTGCTAATTTCTAAGAATGAAATGGCAATTTGCAGGTTTTTTTTATTTCATTATGGATATTCCAGCTAAATTTTTATTGTATGTGGTAAGAATACAAAATTAGAAAAGGAAGAAGGCAAAACATCCGCAAATCCAGAGCACATTTAGCAAATTGACAAACAATTAAGCTGAAAGCTGCTGACTGAATACACCTGAAAATCCCATTCACACTCAATTTGGCTGCAATTCGTAGCTGTTCCCGTGGCAAAAGGGTTACATTTCATTTTCCAAAACACAAAAACTCACCTTGGTCCTGTTGCATGCTAATTTCTTAAAATGAAATACCAATTTGCTGTTTTCTTTATTTCATTATGGATACTCTGGCTAAATTTTTTCTTGTATGGTGTAAGAATACAAAATTAGAAAAGGAAGAAGGCAAAACAAATGCAAACCAAGAACACATGTAGCAAATTGCCAATCAGGAAACCTGAATGTTGCTGAATGAATAAGCCTGAAAATCCCATTCACACTCAATTTGGAGGCAATTCGTAGCTGTGCCCTCGGCAAAAGGGAAAGATTTCATTTTCCAAAACACAAAAACTCTCATTGGTCCACTTGCCTGTTAATTTATAAGCATGGAATGCCCATTTGCTTTTTTTTTTTTATTTCATTAAGGATACTCTGGCTAAACATTTATTGTATGGTGTAAGAATACAAAATTAGAAAAGGAAGAAGGCAAAACAAATGATATGCCCAAACACATTTAAGAAATTGCCAATCAAGAAACCTGAATGCTGCTGACTGAATACACATGAAAATACCATTCACACTCAATTTGGAGGCAACTCGTAGCTGTCCCCTCGGCAAAAGGGTTACATTTCATTTTCCAAAGCACAAAAACACACCTTGGTCCTGTTGCCTGCTAATTTCTAAGAATGAAACAGCAATTTGCAGTTTTTTTTATTTCATTATGGATATTCTGGCTAAACTTTTTATTGTATGGAGTTAGAATACAATGTTAGAAAAGGAAGAAGGCAAAACAACCGCAAACCCAGAACACATTTAGCAAATTGCCAAACAAGAAACCTGAATGCTGCTGACTGAATACACCTGAAAATCCCATTAACACTCAATTTGGCAGCAATTTGTAGCTGTTCCCTTGGCAAAAGGGTTACATTTTATTTTCCAAAACACAAAAACTCACCTTGGTCCTGTTGCATGTTAATTTCTAAAAATGAAACACCAATTTGCTGCTTTCTTTATTTCATTTTGGTTACTCTGGCTAATCTTTTTGTTGTATGGTGTAAGAATACAAAATTTGAAAATGAAGAAGGCAAAACAAATGCAAACCAAGATCACATTTAGCAAATTGCCAATGAGGAAACCTGAATGTTGCTGACTGAATACACCTGAAAATTCCATTCACACTCAATTTGGAGGCAATTCGTAGACGTGCCCTCGGCAAAAGGGAAAGATTTCATTTTCCAAAACAGTAAATCACCTCGTTCCAGTTGCCTGTTAATTTCTAAGCATGGAACGCCCATTTGCTGTTTTTTTTTTTTATTTCATTAAGGATACTCTGGCTAAACTTTTATTGTATGGTGTAAGAATACAAAATTAGAAAAGGAAGAAGGCAAAACAAATGATATGCCCAAACACATTTAAGAAATTGCCAATCAAGAAACCTGAATGCTGCTGACTGAATACACCTGAAAATCCCATTCACACTCAATTTGGAGGCAACTCGTAGCTGTCCCCTCGGCAAAAGGGTTACATTTCATTTTCCAAAGCACAAAAACACACCTTGGTCCTGTTGCCTGCTAATTTCTCAGAATGAAACAGCAATTTGCAGTTTTTTTTATTTCATTATGGATATTCTGGCTAAACTTTTTATTGTATGGAGTTAGAATACAAAATTAGAAAAGGAAGAAGGCAAAACAACCGGAAACCCAGAACACATTTAGCAAATTGCCAAACAAGAAACCTGAATGCTGCTGACTGAATACACCTGAAAATCCCATTCACACTCAATTTGCAGGCAATTCATAGCAGTTCCCTTGGCAAAAGGGTTACATTTCATTTTCCAAAACACAAAAACTCACCTTGGTCCTGTTGCATGTTAATTTCTAAAAATGAAACACCAATTTGCTGTTTTCTTTATTTCATTATGGATACTCTGGCTAAACTTTTTCTTGTATGGTGTAAGAATACAAAATTAGAAAAGGAAGAAGGCAAAACAAACGCAAAGCAAGAACACATTTAGCAAATTGCCAATCAGGAAACCTGAATGTTGCTGACTGAATACACCTGAAAATCCCATTCACACTCAATTTGGAGGCAATTCGTAGCTGTCCCCTCAGCAAAAGTGTTACATTTCATTTTCTAAAACACGAAAACTCACCTTAGTCGTGTTGCCTGTAGATTGCTTAGCATGAAACGCCAATTTGCACTGTATTTTTATTTCATTTTGACCACTCTGTCTAAAGGCTTTTTTGGATGGTGTCAGGATAGAAAATTTGGAATGAAAGAAGGCAGAACAAACGCAAACCCAGACGACATTTAAGAAATTGCCAATCAAGAAACCTGAATGCTGCTGACTGAATACACCTGAAAATCCCATTCACACTCAATTTGGAGGCAACTCGCAGCGGTCCCCTCGGCAAAAGGGTTACATTTCATTTTCCAAAGCACAAAAACACACCTTGGTCCAGTTGCCTGCTAATTTCTAAGAATGAAACAGCAATTTGAAGTATTTTTTTTTATTTCGTTATGGATATTCTGGCTAGACTTTTTATTGTATGGGGTAAGAATACAAAAATAGAAAAGGAAGAAGGCAAAACAAATGCAAACCAAGAACACATTTAGCAAATTGCCAATCAGGAAACCTGAATGTTGCTGACTGAATACACCTGAAAATGCCATTCACACTCAATTTGGAGGCAATTCGTAGCCGTCACCTCGGCAAAAGTGAAAGATTTCATTTTCCAAAACAGTAAATCTCACCTTGGTCCAGTTGCCTGTTAATTTCTAAGCATGGAACGCCCATTTGCTGTTTTTTTTTTTTTTTTATTTCATTAAGGATACTCTGGCTAAACTTTTATTGTATGGTGTAAGAATACAAAATTAGAAAAGGAAGATGGCAAAACAAATGGAATGCCCAAACACATATAGCAAATTACCAATCAGGAAACCTGAATGCTGCTGACTGAATACACCTGAAAATCCCATTCACACTCAATTTGGAGGCAACTCGTGGCTGTCCCCTCGGCAAAAGGGTTACATTTCATATTCCAAAGCACAAAATCACACCTTGGTCCTGTTGCCTGCTAATTTCTAAGAATGAAATGGCAATTTGCAGGTTTTTTTTATTTCATTATGGATATTCTGGCTAAACATTTTATTGTATGGGGTAAGAATACAAAATTAGAAAAGGAAGAAGGCAAAACAACCGCAAACCCAGAACACATTTAGCAAATTGCCAAACAAGAAACCTGAATGCTGCTGACTGAATACACCTGAAAATCCCATTCACACTCAATTTGGAGGCAACTCGTAGCTGTCCCCTCGGCAAAAGGGTTACATTTCATTTTCCAAAGCACAAAAACACACCTTAGTCCTGTTGCCTGCTAATTTCTAAGATGAAACAGCAATTTGCAGTTTTTTTTTATTTCATTATGGATATTCTGGCTAAACTTTTTATTGTATGGAGTTAGAATACAAAATTAGAAAAGGAAGAAGGCAAAACAACCGGAAACCCAGAACACATTTAGCAAATTGCCAAACAAGAAACCTGAATGCTGCTGACTGAATACACCTGAAAATCCCTGTCACACTCAATTTGCAGGCAAGTCGTAGCAGTTCCCTTGGCAAAAGTGTTACATTTCATTTTCCAAAGCACAAAAACTCTTCTTGGTCCTGTTGCATGTTAATTTCTAAAAATGAAACTCCAATTTGCTGTTTTCTTTATTTCATTATGGATACTCTGGCTAAACTTTTTCTTGTATGGTGTAAGAATACAAAATTAGAAAAGGAAAAACCAAAACAAACGCAAAGCAAGAACACATTTAGCAAATTGCCAATCAGGAAAAATGAATGTTGCTGACTGAATACACCTGAAAATCCCATTCACACTCAATTTGGAGGCAATTCGTAGCTGTCCCCTCAGCAAAAGTGTTACATTTCATTTTCTAAAACACGAAAACTCACCTTAGTCGTGTTGCCTGTAGATTTCTTAGCATGAAACGCCAATTTGCACTGCATTTCTATTTCATTTTGACCACTCTGTCTAAAGGCTTTTTTGTATGGTGTCAGGATAGTAAATTTGGAAAGAAAGAAGGCCAAAGAAACGCAAACCCAGATGACATTTAAGAAATTGCCAATCAAGAAACCTGAATGCTGCTGACTGAATACACCTGAAAATCCCATTCACACTCAATTTGGAGGCAACTCGTAGCTGTCCCCTCGGCAAAAGGGTTACATTTCATATTCCAAAGCACAAAATCACACCTTCGTCATGTTGCCTGCTAATTTCTAAGAATGAAACGGCAATTTGCAGGTTTTTTAATTTCATTATGGATATTCTGGCTAAACTTTTATTGTATGGGGTAAGAATACAAAATTAGAAAAGGAAGATGGCAAAACAAATGCAGACCCAGAACACATTTAGCAAATTGCCAATCAGGAAACCTGAATGTTGCTGACTGAATACACCTGAAAATCCCATTCACACTCAATTTGGAGGCAATTCGTAGTTGTACCCTCGGCAAAGGGAAAGATTTCATTTTCCAAAACACTAAAACTCACCTGGTCCAGTTGCCTGATAATTTCTAAGCATGGAACGCCCATTTGCTGGTTTTCTTTTTTTTTTATTTCATTAAGGACACTCTGGCTAAACTTTTATTGTATGGTGTAAGAATACAAAATTAGAAAAGGAAGAAGGCAAAACAATTGGAATGCACAAACAAATTTAAGAAATTGCCAATCAAGAAACCTGAATGCTGCTGACTGAATACACCTGAAAATCCCATTCACACTCAATAGGCAGCAATTCGTAGCTGTTCCCTTGGCAAAAGGGTTACATTTCATTTTCCAAAACACAAATACTCTCCTTGGTCCTGTTGCATGTTAATTTCTCAAAACGAAACACCAATTTGCTGTTCTCTTTATTTCATTATGGTTACTCTGGCTAAAATTTTTATTCTATGGTGTAAGAATACAAAATTAGAAAAGGAAGAAGGCAAAACAAATGCAAACCAAGAACACATTTAGCAAATTACCAATCAGGAAACCTGAATGTTGCTGACTGAATACACCTGAAAATCCCGTTCACACTCAATTTGCAGGCAATTCTTAGCTGTCCCCTCGGCAAAAGTGTTACATTTCATTTTCTAAAACGGGAAAACTCACCTTAGTCGTGTTGCCTGTAGATTTCTTAGCATGAAATGCCAATTTGCACTGCATTTCTATTTCATTTTGACCACTCTGTCTAAAGGGTTTTTTGTATGGTGTCAGGATAGAAAATTTGGAATGAAAGAAGGCAAAACAAACGCAAACCCAGACGACATTTAAGAAATTGCCAATCAAGAAACCTGAATGCTGCTGACTGAATACACTTGAAAATCCCATTCACACTCAATTTGGAGGCAACTCGCAGCGGTCCCCTCGGCAAAAGGGTTACATTTCATTTTCCAAAGCACAAAAACACACCTTGGTCCAGTTGCCTGCTAATTTCTAAGAATGAAACAGCAATTTGAAGTATTTTTTTTTATTTCGTTATGGATATTCTGGCTAGACTTTTTATTGTATGGGGTAAGAATACAAAATTAGAAAAGGAAGAAGGCAAAACAAATGCAAACCCAGAACACATTTAGCAAATTGCCAATCAGGAAACCTGAATGTTGCTGACTGAATACACCTGAAAATCCCATTCACACTCAATTTGGAGGCAATTCGTAGCCGTCACCTCGGCAAAAGTGAAAGATTTCATTTTCCAAAACAGTAAATCTCACCTTGGTCCAGTTGCCTGTTAATTTCTAAGCATGGAACGCCCATTTGCTGTTTTTTTTTTTTTATTTCATTAAGGATACTCTGGCTAAACTTTTATTGTATGGTGTAAGAATACAAAATTAGAAAAGGAAGATGGCAAAACAAATGGAATGCCCAAACACATATAGCAAATTACCAATCAGGAAACCTGAATGCTGCTGACTGAATACACCTGAAAATCCCATTCACACTCAATTTGGAGGCAACTCGTAGCTGTCCCCTCGGCAAAAGGGTTACATTTCCTATTCCAAAGCACAAAATCACACCTTGTCCTGTTGCCTGCTAATTTCTAAGAATGAAACGGCAATTTGCAGGTTCTTTTATTTCATTATGGATATTCTGGCTAAACATTTTATTGTATGGGGTAAGAATACAAAATTAGAAAAGGAAGAAGGCAAAACAACCGCAAACCCAGAACACATTTAGCAAATTGCCAAACAAGAAACCTGAATGCTGCTGACTGAATACACCTGAAAATCCCATTCACACTCAATTTGGAGGCAACTCGTAGCTGTCCCCTCGGCAAAAGGGTTACATTTCATTTTCCAAAGCACAAAAACACACCTTAGTCCTGTTGCCTGCTAATTTCTAAGATGAAAGAGCAATTTGCAGTTTTTTTTATTTCATTATGGATATTCTGGCTAAACTTTTTATTGTATGGAGTTAGAATACAAAATTAGAAAAGGAAGAAGGCAAAACAACCGGAAACCCAGAACACATTTAGCAAATTGCCAAACAAGAAACCTGAATGCTGCTGACTGAATACACCTGAAAATCCCATTCACACTCAATTTGCAGGCAATTCGTAGCAGTTCCCTTGGCAAAAGTGTTACATTTCATTTTCCAAAACACAAAAACTCACCTTGGTCCTGTTGCATGTTAATTTCTAAAAATGAAACACGAATTTGCTGTTTTCTTTATTTCACTATGGAAACTCTGGCTAAACTTTTTCTTGTATGGTGTAAGAATACAAAATTAGAAAAGGAAGAAGGCAAAACAAACGCAAAGCAAGAACACATTTAGCAAATTGCCAATCAGGAAACCTGAATGTTGCTGACTGAATACACCTGAAAATCCCATTCACACTCAATTTGGAGGCAATTCGTAGCTGTCCCCTCAGCAAAAGTGTTACATTTCATTTTCTAAAACACGAAAACTCACCTTAGTCGTGTTGCCTGTAGATTGCTTAGCATGAAACGCCAATTTGCACTGCATTTCTATTTCATTTTGACCACTCTGTCTAAAGGCTTTTTTGTATGGTGTCAGGATAGTAAATTTGGAAAGAAAGAAGGCCAAAGAAACGCAAACCCAGACGACATTTAAGAAATTGCCAATCAAGAAACCTGAATGCTGCTGACTGAATACACCTGAAAATCCCATTCACACTCAATTTGGAGGCAACTCGTAGCTGTCCCCTCGGCAAAAGGGTTACATTTCATATTCCAAAGCACAAAATCACACCTTCGTCATGTTGCCTGCTAATTTCTAAGAATGAAACGGCAATTTGCAGGTTTTTTAATTTCATTATGGATATTCTGGCTAAACTTTTATTGTATGGGGTAAGAATACAAAATTAGAAAAGGAAGAAGGCAAAACAAATGCAGACCCAGAACACATTTAGCAAACTGCCAATCAGGAAACCTGAATGTTGCTGACTGAATACACCTGAAAATCCCATTCACACTCAATTTGGAGGCAATTCGTAGTTGTACCCTCGGCAAAGGGAAAGATTTCATTTTCCAAAACACTAAAACTCACCTGGTCCAGTTGCATGATAATTTCTAAGCATGGAACGCCCATTTGCTGGTTTTGTTTTTTTTTTTATTTCATTAAGGACACTCTGGCTAAACTTTTATTGTATGGTGTAAGAATACAAAATTAGAAATGGAAGAAGGCAAAACAATTGGAATGCACAAACAAATTTAAGAAATTGCCAATCAAGAAACCTGAATGCTGCTGACTGAATACACCTGAAAATCCCATTCACACTCAATAGGCAGCAATTCGTAGCTGTTCCCTTGGCAAAAGGGTTACATTTCATTTTCCAAAACACAAAAACTCACCTTGGTCCTGTTGCATGTTAATTTCTCAAAACGAAACACCAATTTGCTGTTCTCTTTATTTCATTATGGTTACTCTGGCTAAACTTTTTATTCTATGGTGTAAGAATACAAAATTAGAAAAGGAAGAAGGCAAAACAAATGCAAACCAAGAACACATTTAGCAAATTACCAATCAGGAAACCTGAATGTTGCTGACTGAATACACCTGAAAATCCCGTTCACACTCAATTTGCAGGCAATTCTTAGCTGTCCCCTCGACAAAAGTGTTACATTTCATTTTCTAAAACGCAAAAACTTACCTTAGTCGTGTTGCCTGTAGATTTCTTAGCATGAAATGCCAATTTGCACTGCATTTCTATTTCATTTTGACCACTCTGTCTAAAGGGTTTTTTGTATGGTGTCAGGATAGAAAATTTGGAATGAAAGAAGGCAAAACAAACGCAAACCCAGACGACATTTAAGAAATTGCCAATCAAGAAACCTGAATGCTGCTGACTGAATACACCTGAAAATCCCATTCACATTCAATTTGGAGGCACCTCGCAGCGGTCCCCTCGGCAAAAGGGTTACATTTCATTTTCCAAAGCACAAAAACACACCTTGGTCCAGTTGCCTGCTAATTTCTAAGAATGAAACAGCAATTTGAAGTATTTTTTTTTTATTTCGTTAGGGATATTCTGGCTAGACTTTTTATTGTATGGGGTAAGAATACAAAAATAGAAAAGGAAGAAGGCAAAACAAATCAAACCCAGAACACATTTAGCAAATTGCCAATCAGGAAACCTGAATGTTGCTGACTGAATACACCTGAAAATCCCATTCACACTCAATTTGGAGGCAATTCGTAGCCGTCACCTCGGCAAAAGTGAAAGATTTCATTTTCCAAAACAGTAAATCTCACCTTGGTCCAGTTGCCTGTTAATTTCTAAGCATGGAACGCCCATTTGCTGTTTTTTTTTTTTTATTTCATTAAGGATACTCTGGCTAAACTTTTATTGTATGGTGTAAGAATACAAAATTAGAACAGGAAGATGGCAAAACAAATGGAATGCCCAACCACATATAGCAAATTACCAATCAGTAAACCTGAATGCTGCTGACTGAATACACCTGAAAATCCCATTCACACTCAATTTGGAGGCAACTCGTAGCTGTCCCCTCGGCAAAAGGGTTACATTTCATATTCCAAAGCACAAAATCACACCTTGGTCCTGTTGCCTGCTAATTTCTAAGAATGAAACGGCAATTTGCAGGTTTTTTTATTTCATTATGGATATTCTGGCTAAACATTTTATTGTATGGGGTAAGAATACAAAATTAGAAAAGGAAGAAGGCAAAACAACCGCAAACCCAGAACACATTTAGCAAATTGCCAAACAAGAAACCTGAATGCTGCTGACTGAATACACCTCAAAATCCCATTCACACTCAATTTGGAGGCAACTCGTAGCAGTTCCCTCGGCAAAAGGGTTACATTTCATTTTCCAAAGCACAAAAACACACCTTGGTCCTGTTGCCTGCTAATTTCTAAGAATGAAACAGCAATTTGCAGTTTTTTTTATTTCATTATGGATATTCTGGCTAAACTTTTTATTGTATGGAGTTAGAATACAAAATTAGAAATGGAAGAAGGCAAAACAACCGCAAACCCAGAACACATTTAGCAAATTGCCAAACAAGAAACCTGAATGCTGCTGACTGAATACACCTGAAAATCCCATTCACACTCAATTTGCAGGCAATTCGTAGCAGTTCCCTTGGCAAAAGGGTTACATTTCATTTTCCAAAACACAAAAACTCACCTTGGTCCTGTTGCATGTTAATTTCTAAAAATGAAACACCAATTTGCTGTTTTCTTTATTTCATTATGGATACTCTGGCTAAACTTTTTCTTGTATGGTGTAAGAATACAAAATTAGAAAAGGAAGAAGGCAAAACAAACGCAAAGCCAGAACACATTTAGCAAATTGCCAATCAGGAAACCTGAATGTTGCTGACTGAATACACCTGAAAATCCCATTCACACTCAATTTGGAGGGAATTCATAGCTGTACCCTCAGCAAAAGGGAAAGATTTCATTTTCCAAAACACAAAAACTCACCTTGGTCCTGTTGCATGTTAATTTCCAAAAATGAAACACCAATTTGCTGTTTTCTTTATTTCATTTGGATACTCTGGCTGAACTTTTTATTATTTGGTGTAAGAATACAAAATGAGAAAAGGAAGAAGGCAAAACAAATGCAAACCAAGAACACATTTAGCAAATTACCAATCAGGAAACCTGAATGTTGCTGACTGAATACACATGAAAATCCCATTCTCACTCAATTTGCAGGCAATTCTTAGCTGTCCCCTCGGCAAAAGTGTTACATTTCATTTTCTAAAACATGAAAACTCACCTTAGTCGTGTTGCCTGTAGATTTCTTAGCATGAAACGCCAATTTGCACTGCATTTCTATTTCATTTTGACCACTCTGTCTAAAGGTTTGTTTGGATGGTGTCAGGATAGAAAATTTGGAAAGAAAGAAGGCAAAACAAACGCAAACCCAGACGACATTTAAGAAATTGCCAATCAAGAAACCTGAATGCTGCTGACTGAATACACCTGAAAATCCCATTCACACTCAATTTGGAGGCAACTCGCAGCAGTCCCCTCGGCAAAAGGGTTACATTTCATTTTCCAAAGCACAAAAACACACCTTGTCCTGTTGCCTGCTAATTTCTAAGAATGAAACAGCAATTTGCAGTTTTTTTTTATTTCATTATGGATATTCTGGCTAGACTTTTTATTGTATGGTGTAAGAATACAAAATTAGAAAAGGAAGAAGGCAAAACAAATGCAAACCAAGAACACATTTAGCAAATCGCCAATCAGGAAACCTGAATGTTGCTGACTGAATACACCTGAAAATCCCATTCACACAAAATTTGTAGGCAATTCGTAGCCGTCACCTCGGCAAAAGGGAAAGATATCATTTTCCAAAACAGTAAATCTCACCTTGGTCCAGTTGCCTGTTAATTTCTAAGCATGGAACGTCCATTTGCTGTTTTTTTTTTTTTTTATTTCATTAAGGATACTCTGGCTAAACTTTTATTATATGGTGTAAGAATACAAAATTAGAAAATTAAGAAGGCAAAACAAATGGAATGCCCAAACACATTTAAGAAATTGCCAATCAAGAAACCTGAATGCTGCTGACTGAATACACCTGAAAATCCCATTCACACTCAATTTGGAGGCAACTCGTAGCTGTCCCTTCGGCAAAAGGGTTACATTTCATTTTCCAAAGCACAAAATCACACCTTGGTCCTGTTGCCTGCTAATTTCTAAGACTTAAACAGCAATTTGCAGGTTTTTTTATTTCATCATGGATATTCTGGCTAAACTTTTTATTGTATGGGGTAAGAATACAAAATTAGAAAAGGAAGAAGGCAAAACAACCGCAAACCCAGAACACATTTAGCAAATTGCCAAACAAGAAACCTGAATGCTGCTGACTGAATACACCTGAAAATCCCATTCACACTCAATTTGGTGGCAGTTCGTAGCTGTTCCCTTGGCAAAAGGGTTACATTTCATTTTCCAAAACACAAAAACTCACCTTGGTCCTGTTGCATGTTAATTTCTAAAAATGAAACAGCAATTTGCTCTTTTCTTTACTTCATTGTGGATACTCTGGCTAACCTTTTTCTTGTATGGTGTAAGAATACAAAATTAGAAAAGGAAGAAGGCAAAACAAATGCAAACCAAGAACACATTTAGCAAATTGCCAATCAGGAAACCTGAATGTTGCTGACTGAATACACCTGAAAATCCTATTCACACTCAGTTTGGCGCCAATTCCTAGCTGTTCCCTTGGCAAAAGGGTTACATTTCATTTTCCAAAACACAAAAACTCACCTTGGTCCTGTTGCATGTTAATTTCTAAAAATGAAACACCAATTTGTTGTTTTCTTTATTTCATTATGGATACTCTGGCTAACCTTTTTATTGTATGGTGTAAGAATACAAAATTAGAAAAGGAAGAAGGCAAAACAAATGCAAACCAAGAACACATATAGCAAATTACCAATCAGGAAACCTGAATGTAGCTGACTGAATACACCTGAAAATCCCATTCACACAAAATTTGTAGGCAATTCGTAGCTGTGCCCTCGGAAAAAGGGAAAGATTTCATTTTCCAAAACAGTAAATCTCACCTTGGTCCAGTTGCCGGTTAATTTCTAAGCATGGAACACCCATTTGCTGTTTTTTTTTTTTTTTATTTCATTAAGGATACTCTGGCTAAACTTTTATTGTATGGTGTAAGAATAGAAAATTAGAAAAGGAGGAAGGCAAAACAATTGGAATGCACAAACACATTTAAGAAATTGCCAATCAAGAAACCTGAATGCTGCTGACTGAATACACCTGAAAATCCCATTCACACTCAATTTGGAGGCAACTCGTAGCTCTCCCCTCAGCAAAAGGGTTACATTTCATATTCCAAAGCACAAAATCACACCTTCGTCATGTTGCCTGCTAATTTCTAAGAATGAAACGGCAATTTGCAGGTTTTTTTATTTCATTATGGATATTCTGGCTAAACTTTTATTGTATGGGGTAAGAATACAAAATTAGAAAAAGAAGAAGGCAAAACAAATGCAGACCCAGAACACATTTAGCAAATTGCCAATCAGGAAACCTGAATGTTGCTGACTGAATACACCTGAAAATCCCATTCACACTCAATTTGGAGGCAATTCGTAGTTGTACCCTCGGCAAAGGGAAAGATATCATTTTCCAAAAAACTAAAACTCACCTGGTCCAGTTGCCTGATAATTTCTAAGCATGGAAAGCCCATTTGCTGGTTTTCTTTTTTTTTATTTCATTAAGGACACTCTGGCTAAACTTTTATTGTATGGTGTAAGAATAGAAAATTAGAAAAGGAAGAAGGCAAAACAACTGCAAACCCAGAACACATTTAGCAAATAGCCAAACAAGAAACCTGAATGCTGCTGACTGAATACACCTGAAAATCCCATTCACACTCAATTTGGAGGCAACTCATAGCTGTCCCCTCGGCAAAAGGGTTACATTTCATTTTCCAAAGCACAAAAACACACCTTAGTCCTGTTGACTGCTAATTTCTAAGATGAAAGAGCAATTTGCAGTTTTTTTTATTTCATTATGGATATTCTGGCTAAACTTTTTATTGTATGGAGTTAGAATACAAAATTAGAAAAGGAAGAAGGCAAAACAACCGCAAACCCAGAACACATTTAGCAAATTGCCAAACAAGAAACCTGAATGCTGCTGACTGAATACACCTGAAAATCCCATTCACACTCAATTTGCAGGCAATTCGTAGCAGTTCCCTTGGCAAAAGGGTTACATTTCATTTTCCAAAGCACAAAAACACACCTTGGTCCTGTTGCCTGCTAATTTCTAAGAATGAAACAGCAATTTGCAGTTTTTTTTTTTATTTCATTATGGATATTCTGGCTAGACTTTTTATTGTATGGCGTAAGAATACAAAATTAGAAAAGGAAGAAGCCAAAACAAATGCAAACCAAGAACACGTTTAGCAAATCGCCAATCAGGAAACCTGAATGTTGCTGACTGAATACACCTGAAAATCCCATTCACACAAAATTTGTAGGCAATTCGTAGCTGTCACCTCGGCAAAAGGGAAAGATTTCATTTTCCAAAACAGTAAATCTCACCTTGGTCCAGTTGCCTGTTAATTTCTAAGCATGGAACGCCCATTTGCTGTTTTTTTTTTATTTCATTAAGGATACTCTGGCTAAACTTTTATTGTATGGTGTAAGAATACAAAATTAGAAAAGTAAGAAGGCAAAACAAATGGAATGCCCAAACACATTTAAGAAATTGCCAATCAAGAAACCTGAATGCTGCTGACTGAATACACCTGAAAATCCCATTCACACTCAATTTGTAGGCAACTCGTAGCTGTCCCCTCGGCAAAAGGGTTACATTTCATTTTCCAAAGCACAAAATCACACCTTGGTCCTGTTGCCGGCTAATTTCTAAGACTTAAACGGCAATTTGCAGGTTTTTTTATTTCATCATGGATATTCTGGCTAAACTTTTATTGTATGGTGTAAGAATACAAAATTAGAAAAGGAAGAAGGCAAAACAACCGCAAACCCAGAACACATTTAGCAAATTGCCAGACAAGAAACCTGAATGCTGCTGACTGAATACACCTGAAAATCCCATTCACACTCAATTTGGTGGCAATTCGTAGCTGTTCCCTTGGCAAAAGGGTTACATTTCATTTTCCAAAACACAAAAACTCACCTTGGTCCTGTTGCATGTTAATTTCTAAAAATGAAACACCAATTTGCTGTTTTCTTTATTTCATTAAGGATACTCTGGCTAAACTTTTTCTTGTATGGTGTAAGAATACAAAATGAGAAAAGGAAGAAGGCAAAACAAATGCAAACCAAGAACACATTTAGCAAATACCAATCAGGAAACCTGAATGTTGCTGACTGAATACACCTGAAAATCCCATTCACACTCAATTTGGAGGCAATTCGTAGCTGTCCCCTTTGCAAAAGTGTTAAATTTCATTTTCTAAAACACGAAAACTCACCTTAGTCGTGTTGTCTGTAGATTTCTTAGCTGAAACGCCAATTTTCAATGTATTTTTATTTCATTTTGACCACTCTGTCTAAAGGCTTTTTTGGATGGTGTCAGGATATAAAATTTGGAAAAAAGAAGGCAAAACAAACGCAAACCCAGACGACATTTAAGAAATTGCCAATCAAGAAACCTGAATGCTGCTGACTGAATACACCTGAAAATCCCATTCACACTCAATTTGGAGGCAACTCGCAGCTGTCCCCTCGGCAAAAGGTTTACATTTCATTTTCCAAAGCACAAAAACACACCTTGGTCCTGTTGCCTGCTAATTTCTAAGAATGAAATGGCAATTTGCAGTTTTTTTATTTCATTATGGATATTCTGGCTAAACTTTTATTGTATGGGGTAAGAATACAAAATTAGAAAAGGAAGCAGGCAAAACAAAGGCAAACCCAGAACACATTTAGCAAATTGCCAAACAAGAAACCTGAATGCTGCTGACTGAACGCCCCTGAAAATCGCATTCACACTCAATTTGGCGGCAATTCGTAGCTGTGCCCTCGGCAAAAGGGAAAGATTTCATTTTCCAAATCACAAAAACTCACCTTGGTCCTGTTGCATGTTAATTTCTAAAAATGAAACAGCAATTTGCTGTTTTCTTTACTTCATTGTGGATACTCTGGCTAACCTTTTTCTTGTATGGTGTAAGAATACAAAATTAGAAAAGGAAGAAGGCAAAACAAATGCAAACCAAGAACACATTTAGCAAATTGCCAATCAGGAAACCTGAATGTTGCTGACTGAATACACCTGAAAATCCTATTCACACTCAGTTTGGCGCCAATTCGTAGCTGTTCCCTTGGCAAAAGGGTTACATTTCATTTTCCAAAACACAAAAACTCACCTTGGTCCTGTTGCATGTTAATTTCTAAAAATGAAACACCAATTTGTTGTTTTCTTTATTTCATTATGGTTACTCTGGCTAACCATTTTCTTGTATGGTGTAAGAATACAAAATTAGAAAAGGAAGAAGGCAAAACAAATGCAAACCAAGAACACATATAGCAAATTACCAATCAGGAAACCTGAATGTAGCTGACTGAATACACCTGAAAATCCCATTCACACAAAATTTGTAGGCAATTCGTAGCTGTGCCCTCGGAAAAAGGGAAAGATTTCATTTTCCAAAACAGTAAATCTCACCTTGGTCCAGTTGCCGGTTAATTTCTAAGCATGGAACACCCATTTGCTGTTTTTTTTTTTTTTTATTTCATTAAGGATACTCTGGCTAAACTTTTATTGTATGGTGTAAGAATAGAAAATTAGAAAAGGAAGAAGGCAAAACAATTGGAATGCACAAACACATTTAAGAAATTGCCAATCAAGAAACCTGAATGCTGCTGACTGAATACACCTGAAAATCCCATTCACACTCAATTTGGAGGCAACTCGTAGCTCTCCCCTCAGCAAAAGGGTTACATTTCATATTCCAAAGCACAAAATCACACCTTCGTCATGTTGCCTGCTAATTTCTAAGAATGAAACGGCAATTTGCAGGTTTTTTTATTTCATTATGGATATTCTGGCTAAACTTTTATTGTATGGGGTAAGAATACAAAATTAGAAAAGGAAGAAGGCAAAACAAATGCAGACCCAGAACACATTTAGCAAATTGCCAATCAGGAAACCTGAATGTTGCTGACTGAATACACCTGAAAATCCCATTCACACTCAATTTGGAGGCAATTCGTAGTTGTACCCTCGGCAAAGGGAAACATATCATTTTCCAAATAACTAAAACTCACCTGGTCCAGTTGCCTGATAATTTCTAAGCATGGAACGCCCATTTGCTGGTTTTCTTTTTTTTTATTTCATTAAGGACACTCTGGCTAAACTTTTATTGTATGGTGTAAGAATAGAAAATTAGAAAAGGAAGAAGGCAAAACAATTGGAATGCACAAACACATTTAAGAAATTGCCAATCAAGAAACCTGAATGCTGCTGACTGAATACACCTGAAAATCCCATTCACACTCAATTTGGAGGCAACTCGTAGCTGTCCCCTCGGCAAAAGGGTTACATTTCATATTCCAAAGCACAAAATCACACCTTGGTCCTGTTGCCTGCTAATTTCTAAGACTTAAACGGCAATTTGCAGGTTTTTTTATTTCATCATGGATATTCTGGCTAAACTTTTTATTGTATGGGGTAAGAATACAAAATTAGAAAATGAAGAAGGCAAAACAACCGCAAACCCAGAACACATTTAGCAAATTGCCAAACAAGAAACCTGAATGCTGCTGACTGAATACACCTGAAAATCCCATTCACACTCAATTTGCAGGCAATTCGTAGCTGTTCCCTTGGCAAAAGGGTTACATTTCATTTTCCAAAACACAAAAACTCACCTTGGTCCTGTTGCATGTTAAGTTCTAAAAATGAAACACCAATTTGTTGTTTTCTTTATTTCATTATGGTTACTCTGGCTAAACTTTTTATTCTATGGTGTAAGAATACAAAATGAGAAAAGGAAGAAGGCAAAACAAATGCAAACCAAGAACACATTTAGCAAATACCAATCGGGAAACCTGAATGTTGTTGACTGAATACACCTGAAAATCCCATTCACACTCAATTTGGAGGCAATTCGTAGCTGTCCCCTTGGCAAAAGTGTTACATTTCATTTTCTAAAACACGAAAACTCACCTTAGTCGTGTTGTCTGTAGATTTCTTAGCATGAAACGCCAATTTGCAATGTATTTTTATTTCATTTTGACCACTCTGTCTAAAGGCTTTTTTGTATGGTGTCAGGATAGTAAATTTGGAAAGAAAGAAGGCCAAAGAAACGCAAACCCAGACGACATTTAAGAAATTGCCAATCAAGAAACCTGAATGCTGCTGACTGAATACACCTGAAAATCCCATTCACACTCAATTTGGAGGCAACTCGTAGCTGTCCCCTCGGCAAAAGGGTTACATTTCATATTCCAAAGCACAAAATCACACCTTCGTCATGTTGCCTGCTAATTTCTAAGAATGAAACTGCAATTTGCAGGTTTTTTAATTTCATTATGGATATTCTGGCTAAACTTTTATTGTATGGGGTAAGAATACAAAATTAGAAAAGGAAGAAGGCAAAACAAATGCAGACCCAGAACACATTTAGCAAATTGCCAATCAGGAAACCTGAATGTTGCTGACTGAATACACCTGAAAATCCCATTCACACTCAATTTGGAGGCAATTCGTAGTTTTACCCTCGGCAAAGGGAAAGATTTCATTTTCCAAAACACTAAAACTCACCTGGTCCAGTTGCCTGTTTATTTCTAAGCATGGAACGCCCATTTGCTGTTTTTTTTTTTTTTATAACATTAAGGATACTCTGGCTAAACTTTTATTGTATGGTGTAAGAATAGAAAATTAGAAAAGGAAGAAGGCAAAACAATTGGAATGCACAAACAAATTTAAGAAATTGCCAATCAAGAAACCTGAATGCTCCTGACTGAATACACCTGAAAATCCCTGTCACACTCAATAGGCAGCAATTCATAGCTGTTCCTTTGGCAAAAGGGTTACATTTCATTTTCCAAAACACAAAAACTCACCTTGGTCCTGTTGCATGTTAATTTCTCAAAACGAAACACCAATTTGCTGTTCTCTTTATTTCATTATGGTTACTCTGGCTAAACATTTATTCTATGGTGTAAGAATACAAAATTAGAAAAGGAAGAAGGCAAAACAAATGCAAACCAAGAACACATTTAGCAAATTACCAATCAGGAAACCTGAATGTTGCTGACTGAATACACCTGAAAATCCCGTTCACACTCAATTTGCAGGCAATTCTTAGCTGTCCCCTCGGCAAAAGTGTTACATTTCATTTTCTAAAACGCGAAAACTCACCTTAGTCGTGTTGCCTGTAGATTTCTTAGCATGAAATGCCAATTTGCACTGCATTTCTATTTCATTTTGACCACTCTGTCTAAAGGCTTTTTTGTATGGTGTCAGGATAGAAAATTTGGAATGAAAGAAGGCAGAACAAACGCAAACCCAGACGACATTTAAGAAATTGCCAATCAAGAAACCTGAATGCTGCTGACTGAATACACCTGAAAATCCCATTCACACTCAATTTGGAGGCAACTCGCAGCGGTCCCCTCGGCAAAAGGGTTACATTTCATTTTCCAAAGCACAAAAACACACCTTGGTCCAGTTGCCTGCTAATTTCTAAGAATGAAACAGCAATTTGAAGTATTTTTTTTTATTTCGTTATGGATATTCTGGCTAGACTTTTTATTGTATGGGGTAAGAATACAAAAATAGAAAAGGAAGAAGGCAAAACAAATGCAAACCAAGAACACATTTAGCAAATTGCCAATCAGGAAACCTGAATGTTGCTGACTGAATACACCTGAAAATGCCATTCACACTCAATTTGGAGGCAATTCGTAGCCGTCACCTCGGCAAAAGTGAAAGATTTCATTTTCCAAAACAGTAAATCTCACCTTGGTCCAGTTGCCTGTTAATTTCTAAGCATGGAACGCCCATTTGCTGTTTTTTTTTTTTTTATTTCATTAAGGATACTCTGGCTAAACTTTTATTGTATGGTGTAAGAATACAAAATTAGAAAAGGAAGATGGCAAAACAAATGGAATGCCCAAACACATATAGCAAATTACCAATCAGGAAACCTGAATGCTGCTGACTGAATACACCTGAAAATCCCATTCACACTCAATT
This sequence comes from Sylvilagus floridanus, assembly GCA_949820135.1. Lineage (NCBI taxonomy): Eukaryota > Metazoa > Chordata > Mammalia > Lagomorpha > Leporidae > Sylvilagus > Sylvilagus floridanus. The sequence goes on along the minus strand of OX463227.1, from coordinate 163,117,969 downwards.
TGGAGGCAACTCGTAGCTGTCCCCTCGGCAAAAGGGTTACATTTCATATTCCAAAGCACAAAATCACACCTTGGTCCTGTTGCCTGCTAATTTCTAAGAATGAAATGGCAATTTGCAGGTTTTTTTTATTTCATTATGGATATTCTGGCTAAACATTTTATTGTATGGGGTAAGAATACAAAATTAGAAAAGGAAGAAGGCAAAACAACCGCAAACCCAGAACACATTTAGCAAATTGCCAAACAAGAAACCTGAATGCTGCTGACTGAATACACCTGAAAATCCCATTCACACTCAATTTGGAGGCAACTCGTAGCTGTCCCCTCGGCAAAAGGGTTACATTTCATTTTCCAAAGCACAAAAACACACCTTAGTCCTGTTGCCTGCTAATTTCTAAGATGAAAGAGCAATTTGCAGTTTTTTTTATTTCATTATGGATATTCTGGCTAAACTTTTTATTGTATGGAGTTAGAATACAAAATTAGAAAAGGAAGAAGGCAAAACAACCGGAAACCCAGAACACATTTAGCAAATTGCCAAACAAGAAACCTGAATGCTGCTGACTGAATACACCTGAAAATCCCATTCACACTCAATTTGCAGGCAATTCGTAGCAGTTCCCTTGGCAAAAGGGTTACATTTCATTTTCCAAAACACAAAAACTCACCTTGGTCCTGTTGCATGTTAATTTCTAAAAATGAAACACGAATTTGCTGTTTTCTTTATTTCACTATGGAAACTCTGGCTAAACTTTTTCTTGTATGGTGTAAGAATACAAAATTAGAAAAGGAAGAAGGCAAAAAAAACGCAAAGCAAGAACACATTTAGCAAATTGCCAATCAGGAAAAATGAATGTTGCTGACTGAATACACCGGAAAATCCCATTCACACTCAATTTGGAGTCAATTCGTAGCTGTCCCCTCAGCAAAAGTGTTACATTTCATTTTCTAAAACACGAAAACTCACCTTAGTCGTGTTGCCTGTAGATTGCTTAGCATGAAACGCCAATTTGCACTGCATTTCTATTTCATTTTGACCACTCTGTCTAAAGGCTTTTTTGTATGGTGTCAGGATAGTAAATTTGGAAAGAAAGAAGGCCAAAGAAACGCAAACCCAGACGACATTTAAGAAATTGCCAATCAAGAAACCTGAATGCTGCTGACTGAATACACCTGAAAATCCCATTCACACTCAATTTGGAGGCAACTCGTAGCTGTCCCCTCGGCAAAAGGGTTACATTTCATATTCCAAAGCACAAAATCACACCTTCGTCATGTTGCCTGCTAATTTCTAAGAATGAAACGGCAATTTGCAGGTTTTTTAATTTCATTATGGATATTCTGGCTAAACTTTTATTGTATGGGGTAAGAATACAAAATTAGAAAAGGAAGAAGGCAAAACAAATGCAGACCCAGAACACATTTAGCAAATTGCCAATCAGGAAACCTGAATGTTGCTGACTGAATACACCTGAAAATCCCATTCACACTCAATTTGGAGGCAATTCGTAGTTGTACCCTCGGCAAAGGGAAAGATTTCATTTTCCAAAACACTAAAACTCACCTGGTCCAGTTGCATGATAATTTCTAAGCATGGAACGCCCATTTGCTGGTTTTCTTTTTTTTTTTATTTCATTAAGGACACTCTGGCTAAACTTTTATTGTATGGTGTAAGAATACAAAATTAGAAAAGGAAGAAGGCAAAACAATTGGAATGCACAAACAAATTTAAGAAATTGCCAATCAAGAAACCTGAATGCTGCTGACTGAATACACCTGAAAATCCCATTCACACTCAATAGGCAGCAATTCGTAGCTGTTCCCTTGGCAAAAGGGTTACATTTCATTTTCCAAAACACAAAAACTCACCTTGGTCCTGTTGCATGTTAATTTCTCAAAACGAAACACCAATTTGCTGTTCTCTTTATTTCATTATGGTTACTCTGGCTAAACTTTTTATTCTATGGTGTAAGAATACAAAATTAGAAAAGGAAGAAGGCAAAACAAATGCAAACCAAGAACACATTTAGCAAATTACCAATCAGGAAACCTGAATGTTGCTGACTGAATACACCTGAAAATCCCGTTCACACTCAATTTGCAGGCAATTCTTAGCTGTCCCCTCGACAAAAGTGTTACATTTCATTTTCTAAAACGCAAAAACTTACCTTAGTCGTGTTGCCTGTAGATTTCTTAGCATGAAATGCCAATTTGCACTGCATTTCTATTTCATTTTGACCACTCTGTCTAAAGGGTTTTTTGTATGGTGTCAGGATAGAAAATTTGGAATGAAAGAAGGCAAAACAAACGCAAACCCAGACGACATTTAAGAAATTGCCAATCAAGAAACCTGAATGCTGCTGACTGAATACACCTGAAAATCCCATTCACATTCAATTTGGAGGCACCTCGCAGCGGTCCCCTCGGCAAAAGGGTTACATTTCATTTTCCAAAGCACAAAAACACACCTTGGTCCAGTTGCCTGCTAATTTCTAAGAATGAAACAGCAATTTGAAGTATTTTTTTTTTTATTTCGTTAGGGATATTCTGGCTAGACTTTTTATTGTATGGGGTAAGAATACAAAAATAGAAAAGGAAGAAGGCAAAACAAATCAAACCCAGAACACATTTAGCAAATTGCCAATCAGGAAACCTGAATGTTGCTGACTGAATACACCTGAAAATCCCATTCACACTCAATTTGGAGGCAATTCGTAGCCGTCACCTCGGCAAAAGTGAAAGATTTCATTTTCCACAACAGTAAATCTCACCTTGGTCCAGTTGCCTGTTAATTTCTAAGCATGGAACGCCCATTTGCTGTTTTTTTTTTTATTTCATTAAGGATACTCTGGCTAAACTCTATTGTATGGTGTAAGAATACAAAATTAGAAAAGGAAGATGGCAAAACAAATGGAATGCCCAACCACATATAGCAAATTACCAATCAGGAAACCTGAATGCTGCTGACTGAATACACCTGAAAATCCCATTCACACTCAATTTGGAGGCAACTCGTAGCTGTCCCCTCGGCAAAAGGGTTACATTTCATATTCCAAAGCACAAAATCACACCTTGGTCCTGTTGCCTGCTAATTTCTAAGAATGAAACGGCAATTTGCAGGTTTTTTTATTTCATTATGGATATTCTGGCTAAACATTTTATTGTATGGGGTAAGAATACAAAATTAGAAAAGGAAGAAGGCAAAACAACCGCAAACCCAGAACACATTTAGCAAATTGCCAAACAAGAAACCTGAATGCTGCTGACTGAATACACCTCAAAATCCCATTCACACTCAATTTGGAGGCAACTCGTAGCAGTTCCCTCGGCAAAAGGGTTACATTTCATTTTCCAAAGCACAAAAACACACCTTGGTCCTGTTGCCTGCTAATTTCTAAGAATGAAACAGCAATTTGCAGTTTTTTTTATTTCATTATGGATATTCTGGCTAAACTTTTTATTGTATGGAGTTAGAATACAAAATTAGAAATGGAAGAAGGCAAAACAACCGCAAACCCAGAACACATTTAGCAAATTGCCAAACAAGAAACCTGAATGCTGCTGACTGAATACACCTGAAAATCCCATTCACACTCAATTTGCAGGCAATTCGTAGCAGTTCCCTTGGCAAAAAGGTTACATTTCATTTTCCAAAACACAAAAACTCACCTTGGTCCTGTTGCATGTTAATTTCTAAAAATGAAACACCAATTTGCTGTTTTCTTTATTTCATTATGGATACTCTGGCTAAACTTTTTCTTGTATGGTGTAAGAATACAAAATTAGAAAAGGAAGAAGGCAAAACAAACGCAAAGCCAGAACACATTTAGCAAATTGCCAATCAGGAAACCTGAATGTTGCTGACTGAATACACCTGAAAATCCCATTCACACTCAATTTGGAGGCAATTCATAGCTGTACCCTCAGCAAAAGGAAAAGATTTCATTTTCCAAAACACAAAAACTCACCTTGGTCCTGTTGCATGTTAATTTCCAAAAATGAAACACCAATTTGCTGTTATCTTTATTTCATTTGGATACTCTGGCTGAACTTTTTATTGTTTGGTGTAAGAATACAAAATGAGAAAAGGAAGAAGGCAAAACAAATGCAAACCAAGAACACATTTAGCAAATTACCAATCAGGAAACCTGAATGTTGCTGACTGAATACACATGAAAATCCCATTCTCACTCAATTTGCAGGCAATTCTTAGCTGTCCCCTCGGCAAAAGTGTTACATTTCATTTTCTAAAACATGAAAACTCACCTTAGTCGTGTTGCCTGTAGATTTCTTAGCATGAAACGCCAATTTGCACTGCATTTCTATTTCATTTTGACCACTCTGTCTAAAGGTTTGTTTGGATGGTGTCAGGATAGAAAATTTGGAAAGAAAGAAGGCAAAACAAACGCAAACCCAGACGACATTTAAGAAATTGCCAATCAAGAAACCTGAATGCTGCTGACTGAATACACCTGAAAATCCCATTCACACTCAATTTGGAGGCAACTCGCAGCAGTCCCCTCGGCAAAAGGGTTACATTTCATTTTCCAAAGCACAAAAACACACCTTGTCCTGTTGCCTGCTAATTTCTAAGAATGAAACAGCAATTTGCAGTTTTTTTTTATTTCATTATGGATATTCTGGCTAGACTTTTTATTGTATGGTGTAAGAATACAAAATTAGAAAAGGAAGAAGGCAAAACAAATGCAAACCAAGAACACATTTAGCAAATCGCCAATCAGGAAACCTGAATGTTGCTGACTGAATACACCTGAAAATCCCATTCACACAAAATTTGTAGGCAATTCGTAGCCGTCACCTCGGCAAAAGGGAAAGATATCATTTTCCAAAACAGTAAATCTCACCTTGGTCCAGTTGCCTGTTAATTTCTAAGCATGGAACGTCCATTTGCTGTTTTTTTTTTTTTTTATTTCATTAAGGATACTCTGGCTAAACTTTTATTGTATGGTGTAAGAATACAAAATTAGAAAATTAAGAAGGCAAAACAAATGGAATGCCCAAACACATTTAAGAAATTGCCAATCAAGAAACCTGAATGCTGCTGACTGAATACACCTGAAAATCCCATTCACACTCAATTTGGAGGCAACTCGTAGCTGTCCCTTCGGCAAAAGGGTTACATTTCATTTTCCAAAGCACAAAAACTCACCTTGGTCCTGTTGCATGTTAATTTCTAAAAATGAAACAGCAATTTGCTCTTTTCTTTACTTCATTGTGGATACTCTGGCTAACCTTTTTCTTGTATGGTGTAAGAATACAAAATTAGAAAAGGAAGAAGGCAAAACAAATGCAAACCAAGAACACATTTAGCAAATTGCCAATCAGGAAACCTGAATGTTGCTGACTGAATACACCTGAAAATCCTATTCACACTCAGTTTGGCGCCAATTCCTAGCTGTTCCCTTGGCAAAAGGGTTACATTTCATTTTCCAAAACACAAAAACTCACCTTGGTCCTGTTGCATGTTAATTTCTAAAAATGAAACACCAATTTGTTGTTTTCTTTATTTCATTATGGTTACTCTGGCTAACCTTTTTATTGTATGGTGTAAGAATACAAAATTAGAAAAGGAAGAAGGCAAAACAAATGCAAACCAAGAACACATATAGCAAATTACCAATCAGGAAACCTGAATGTAGCTGACTGAATACACCTGAAAATCCCATTCACACAAAATTTGTAGGCAATTCGTAGCTGTGCCCTCGGAAAAAGGGAAAGATTTCATTTTCCAAAACAGTAAATCTCACCTTGGTCCAGTTGCCGGTTAATTTCTAAGCATGGAACACCCATTTGCTGTTTTTTTTTTTTTTTATTTCATTAAGGATACTCTGGCTAAACTTTTATTGTATGGTGTAAGAATAGAAAATTAGAAAAGGATTAAGGCAAAACAATTGGAATGCACAAACACATTTAAGAAATTGCCAATCAAGAAACCTGAATGCTGCTGACTGAATACACCTGAAAATCCCATTCACACTCAATTTGGAGGCAACTCGTAGCTCTCCCCTCAGCAAAAGTGTTACATTTCATATTCCAAAGCACAAAATCACACCTTCGTCATGTTGCCTGCTAATTTCTAAGAATGAAACGGCAATTTGCAGGTTTTTTTATTTCATTATGGATATTCTGGCTAAACTTTTATTGTATGGGGTAAGAATACAAAATTAGAAAAAGAAGAAGGCAAAACAAATGCAGACCCAGAACACATTTAGCAAATTGCCAATCAGGAAACCTGAATGTTGCTGACTGAATACACCTGAAAATCCCATTCACACTCAATTTGGAGGCAATTCGTAGTTGTACCCTCGGCAAAGGGAAAGATATCATTTTCCAAAAAACTAAAACTCACCTGGTCCAGTTGCCTGATAATTTCTAAGCATGGAAAGCCCATTTGCTGGTTTTCTTTTTTTTTATTTCATTAAGGACACTCTGGCTAAACTTTTATTGTATGGTGTAAGAATAGAAAATTAGAAAAGGAAGAAGGCAAAACAATTGGAATGCACAAACATATTTAAGAAATTGCCAATCAAGAAACCTGAATGCTGCTGACTGAATACACCTGAAAATCCCATTCACACTCAATTTGGAGGCAACTCGTAGCTGTCCCCTCGGCAAAAGGGTTACATTTCATATTCCAAAGCACAAAATCACACCTTGGTCCTGTTGCCTGCTAATTTCTAAGACTTAAACGGCAATTTGCAGGTTTTTTTATTTCATCATGGATATTCTGGCTAAACTTTTTATTGTATGGGGTAAGAATACAAAATTAGAAAATGAAGAAGGCAAAACAACCGCAAACCCAGAACACATTTAGCAAATTGCCAAACAAGAAACCTGAATGCTGCTGACTGAATACACCTGAAAATCCCATTCACACTCAATTTGCAGGCAATTCGTAGCTGTTCCCTTGGCAAAAGGGTTACATTTCATTTTCCAAAACACAAAAACTCACCTTGGTCCTGTTGCATGTTAAGTTCTAAAAATGAAACACCAATTTGTTGTTTTCTTTATTTCATTATGGTTACTCTGGCTAAACTTTTTATTCTATGGTGTAAGAATACAAAATGAGAAAAGGAAGAAGGCAAAACAAATGCAAACCAAGAACACATTTAGCAAATACCAATCGGGAAACCTGAATGTTGTTGACTGAATACACCTGAAAATCCCATTCACACTCAATTTGGAGGCAATTCGTAGCTGTCCCCTTGGCAAAAGTGTTACATTTCATTTTCTAAAACACGAAAACTCACCTTAGTCGTGTTGTCTGTAGATTTCTTAGCATGAAACGCCAATTTGCAATGTATTTTTATTTCATTTTGACCACTCTGTCTAAAGGCTTTTTTGGATGGTGTCAGGATATAAAATTTGGAAAAAAGAAGGCAAAACAAACGCAAACCCAGACGACATTTAAGAAATTGCCAATCAAGAAACCTGAATGCTGCTGACTGAATACACCTGAAAATCCCATTCACACTCAATTTGGAGGCAACTGGTAGCTGTACCCTCGGCAAAAGGGTTACATTTAATTTTCCAAAGCACAAAATCACACCTTGGTCCTGTTGCCTGCTAATTTCTAAGAATGAAACGGCAATTTGCAGGTTTTTTTTATTTCATTATGGATATTCTGGCTAAACTTTTATTGTATGCGGTAAGAATACAAAATTAGAAATGGAAGAAGGCAAAACAAACGCAAACCCAGAACACATTTAGCAAATTGCCAAACAAGAAACCTGAATGCTGCTGACTGAATACACCTGAAAATCCCATTCACACTCAATTTGGAGGCAACTCGTAGCTGTCCCCTTGGCAAAAGGGTTACATTTCATTTTCCAAAGCACAAAAACACACCTTGGTCCTGTTGCCTGCTAATTTCTAAGAATGAAATGGCAATTTGCAGTTTTTTTATTTCATTATGGATATTCTGGCTAAACTTTTATTGTATGGGGTAGGAATACAAAATTAGAAAAGGAAGCAGGCAAAACAAAGGCAAACCCAGAACACATTTAGCAAATTGCCAAACAAGAAACCTGAATGCTGCTGACTGAACGCCCCTGAAAATCGCATTCACACTCAATTTGGCGGCAATTCGTAGCTGTGCCCTCGGCAAAAGGGAAAGATTTCATTTTCCAAATCACAAAAACTCACCTTGGTCCTCTTGCATGTTAATTTCTAAAAATGAAACAGCAATTTGCTGTTTTCTTTACTTCATTGTGGATACTCTGGCTAACCTTTTTCTTGTATGGTGTAAGAATACAAAATTAGAAAAGGAAGAAGGCAAAACAAATGCAAACCAAGAACACATTTAGCAAATTGCCAATCAGGAAACCTGAATGTTGCTGACTGAATACACCTGAAAATCCTATTCACACTCAGTTTGGCGGCAATTCGTAGCTGTTCCCTTGGCAAAAGGGTTACATTTCATTTTCCAAAACACAAAAACTCACCTTGGTCCTGTTGCATGTTAAGTTCTAAAAATGAAACACCAATTTGTTGTTTTCTTTATTTCATTATGGTTACTCTGGCTAACCTTTTTATTGTATGGTGTAAGAATACAAAATTAGAAAAGGAAGAAGGCAAAACAAATGCAAACCAAGAACACATATAGCAAATTACCAATCAGGAAACCTGAATGTTGCTGACTGAATACACCTGAAAATCCCATTCACACAAAATTTGTAGGCAATTCGTAGCTGTGCCCTCGGAAAAAGGGAAAGATTTCATTTTCCAAAACACAAAAACTCACCTTGGTCCAGTTGCCGGTTAATTTCTAAGCATGGAACACCCATTTGCTGTTTTTTTTTTTTTTTATTTCATTAAGGATACTCTGGCTAAACTTTTATTGTATGGTGTAAGAATAGAAAATTAGAAAAGGAAGAAGGCAAAACAATTGGAATGCACAAACACATTTAAGAAATTGCCAATCAAGAAACCTGAATGTTGCTGACTGAATACACCTGAAAATCCCATTCACACACAATTTGGAGGCAATTCGTAGCTGTCCCCTTGGCAAAAGTGTTACATTTCATTTTCTAAAACACGAAAACTCACCTTAGTCGTGTTGTCTGTAGATTTCTTAGCATGAAACGCCAATTTGCAATGTATTTTTATTTCATTTTGACCACTCTGTCTAAAGGCTTTTTTGGATGGTGTCAGGATATAAAATTTGGAAAAAAGAAGGCAAAACAAACGCAAACCCAGAACACATTTAAGAAATTGCCAATCAAGAAACCTGAATGCTGCTGACTGAATACACCTGAAAATCCCATTCACACTCAATTTGGAGGCAACTCGTAGCTGTCCCCTCGGCAAAAGGGTTACATTTCATTTTCCAAAGCACAAAAACACACCTTGGTCCTGTTGCCTGCTAATTTCTAAGAATGAAACGGCAATTTGCAGTTTTTTTATTTCATTATGGATATTCTGGCTAAACTTTTATTGTATGGGGTAAGAATACAAAATTAGAAAAGGAAGCAGGCAAAACAAAGGCAAACCCAGAACACATTTAGCAAATTGCCAAACAAGAAACCTGAATGCTGCTGACTGAACGCCCCTGAAAATCGCATTCACACTCAATTTGGCGGCAATTCGTAGTTGTACCCTCGGAAAAAGGGAAAGATTTCATTTTCCAAATCACAAAAACTCACCTTGGTCCTGTTGCATGTTAATTTCTAAAAATGAAACAGCAATTTGCTGTTTTCTTTACTTCATTTTGGATACTCTGGCTAACCTTTTTCTTGTATGGTGTAAGAATACAAAATTAGAAAAGGAAGAAGGCAAAACAAATGCAAACCAAGAACACATTTAGCAAATTGCCAATCAGGAAACCTGAATGTTGCTGACTGAATACACCTGAAAATCCTATTCACACTCAGTTTGGCAGCAATTCGTAGCTGTTCCCTTGGCAAAAGGGAAAGATTTCATTTTCCAAAACAGTAAAACTCACCTTGTTCCCGTTGCCTGTTAATTTCTAAACATGGAACGCCCATTTGCTGTTTTTCTTTTTTTTTTATTTCATTAAGGATACTCTGGCTAAGCTTTTATTGTATGGTGTAAGAATACAAAATTAGAAAAGGAAGAAGGCAAAACAAATGAATGCCCAAACACATTTAAGAAATTGCCAATCAAGAAACCTGAATGCTGCTGACTGAATACACCTGAAAATCCCATTCACACTCAATTTGGAGGCAACTCGTAGCTGTCCCCTCGGCAAAAGGGTTACATTTCATTTTCCAAAGCACAAAAACACACCTTGGTCCTGTTGCCTGCTGATTTCTAAAAATGAAACGGCAATTTGCAGTTTTTTTTATTTCATAATGAATATTCTGGCTAAACTTTTTATTGTATGGTGTAAGAATACAAAATTAGAAAAGGGAGAAGGCAAAACAACCGCAAACCCAGAACACATTTAGCAAATTGCCAACCAAGAAACCTGAATGCTGCTGACTGAATACACCTGAAAATCCCATTCACACTCAATTTGGATGCAACTCGTAGCTGTCACCTCGGCAAAAGGGTTACATTTCATATTCCAAAGCACAAAATCACACCTTCGTCATGTTGCCTGCTAATTTCTAAGAATGAAACAGCAATTTGCAGGTTTTTTTATTTCATGATGGATATTCTGGCTAAACTTTTATTGTATGGGGTAAGAATACAAAATTAGAAAAGGAAGAAGGCAAAACAAATGCAGACCAAGAACACATTTAGCAAATTGCCAATCAGGAAACCTGAATGTTGCTGACTGAATACACCTGAAAATCCCATTCACACTCAATTTGGAGGCAATTCGTAGTTGTACCCTCGGAAAAAGGGAAAGATTTCATTTTCCAAAACAGTAAACCTCACCTTGGTCCAGAAGCCGGTTAATTTCTAAGCATGGAACACCCATTTGCTGTTTTTTTTTTTTTTATTTCATTAAGGATATTCTGGCTAAACTTTTATTGTATGGTGTAAGAATAGAAAATTAGAAAAGGAAGAAGGAAAACAATTGGAATGCACAAACACATTTAAGAAATTGCCAATCAAGAAACCTGAATGCTGCTGACTGAATACACCTGAAAATCCCATTCACACTCAATTTGGAGGCAATTCGTAGTTGTACCCTCGGCAAAGGGAAAGATATCATTTTCCAAAAAACTAAAACTCACCTGGTCCAGTTGCCTGATAATTTCTAAGCATGGAACGCACATTTGCTGGTTTTCTTTTTTTTTTTTATTTCATTAAGGACACTCTGGCTAAACTTTTATTGTATGGTGTAAGAATAGAAAATTAGAAAAGGAAGAAGGAAAACAATTGGAATGCACAAACACATTTAAGAAATTGCCAATCAAGAAACCTGAATGCTGCTGACTGAATACACCTGAAAATCGCATTCACACTCAATTTGGAGGCAATTCGTAGTTGTACCCTCGGCAAAGGGAAAGATATCATTTTCCAAAAAACTAAAACTCACCTGGTCCAGTTGCCTGATAATTTCTAAGCATGGAACGCACATTTGCTGGTTTTCTTTTTTTTTTTTATTTCATTAAGGACACTCTGGCTAAACTTTTATTGTATGGTGTAAGAATAGAAAATTAGAAAAGGAAGAAGGAAAACAATTGGAATGCACAAACACATTTAAGAAATTGCCAATCAAGAAACCTGAATGCTGCTGACTGAATACACCTGAAAATCGCATTCACACTCAATAGGCAGCAATTCGTAGCCGTTCCCTTGGCAAAGGGGTTACATTTCATTTTCCAAAACACAAAAACTCACCTTGGTCCTGTTGCATGTTAATTTCTCAAAACGAAACACCAATTTGCTGTTTTCTTTATTTCATTATGGTTACTCTGGCTAAACTTTTTATTGTATGGTGTAAGAATACAAAATTAGAAAAGGAAGAAAGCAAAACAAATGCAAACCAAGAACACATATAGCAAATTACCAATCAGGAAACCTGAATGTTGCTGACTGAATACACCTGAAAATCCCATTCACACAAAATTTGTAGGCAATTCGTAGCTGTGCCCTCGGAAAAAGGGAAAGATTTCATTTTCCAAAACAGTAAACCTCACCTTGGTCCAGTTGCCGGTTAATTTCTAAGCATGGAACACCCATTTGCTGTTTTTTTTTTTTTTTATTTCATTAAGGATACTCTGGCTAAACTTTTATTGTATGGTGTAAGAATAGAAAATTAGAAAAGGAAGAAGGCAAAACAATTGGAATGCACAAACACATTTAAGAAATTGCCAATCAAGAAACCTGAATGCTGCTGACTGAATACACCTGAAAATCCCATTCACACTCAATTTGGAGGCAACTCGTAGCTGTCACCTCGGCAAAAGGGTTACATTTCATATTCCAAAGCACAAAATCACACCTTCGTCATGTTGCCTGCTAATTTCTAAGAATGAAACGGCAATTTGCAGGTTTTTATATTTCATTATGGATATTCTGGCTAAACTTTTATTGTATGGTGTAAGAATACAAAATTAGAAAAGGAAGAAGGCAAAAAATATGCAAACCAAGAACACATTAGCAAATTGCCAATCAGGAAACCTGAATGCTGCTGACTGAATACACCTGAAAATCCCATTCACACTCAATTTGGAGGCAATTCGTAGTTGTACCCTCGGCAAAGGGAAAGATATCATTTTCCAAAAAACTAAAACTCACCTGGTCCAGTTGCCTGATAATTTCTAAGCATGGAACGCACATTTGCTGGTTTTCTTTTTTTTTTTTATTTCATTAAGGACACTCTGGCTAAACTTTTATTGTATGGTGTAAGAATAGAAAATTAGAAAAGGAAGAAGGCAAAACAATTGGAATGCACAAACACATTTAAGAAATTGCCAATCAGGAAACCTGAATGCTGCTGACTGAATACACCTGAAAATCGCATTCACACTCAATAGGCAGCAATTCGTAGCTGTTCCCTTGGCAAAAGGGTTACATTTCATTTTCCAAAACACAAAAACTCACCTTGGTCCTGTTGCATGTTAATTTCTCAAAACGAAACACCAATTTGCTGTTTTCTTTATTTCATTATGGTTATTCTGGCTAACCTTTTTATTCTATGGTGTAAGAATACAAAATTAGAAAAGGAAGAAGGCAAAACAAATGCAAACCAAGAACACATTAGCAAATTGCCAATCAGGAAACCTGAATGTTGCTGACTGAATACACCTGAAAATCCCATTCACACTCAATTTATGGCAATTCGTAGTTGTACCCTCAGCAAAGGGAAAGATATCATTTTCCAAAAAACTAAAACTCACCTGGTCCAGTTGCCTGATAATTTCTAAGCATGGAACGCACACTTGCTGGTTTTCTTTTTTTTTTTTATTTCATTAAGGACACTCTGGCTAAACTTTTATTGTATGGTGTAAGAATAGAAAATTAGAAAAGGAAGAAGGCAAAACAATTGGAATGCACAAACACATTTAAGAAATTGCCAATCAAGAAACCTGAATGCTGCTGACTGAATACACCTGAAAATCGCATTCACACTCAATAGGCAGCAATTCGTAGCTGTTCCCTTGGCAAAAGGGTTACATTTCATTTTCCAAAACACAAAAACTCACCTTGGTCCTGTTGCATGTTAATTTCTCAAAACGAAACACCAATTTGCTGTTTTCTTTATTTCATTATGGTTACTCTGGCTAACCTTTTTATTGTATGGTGTAAGAATACAAAATTAGAAAAGGAAGAAGGCAAAACAAATGCAAACCAAGAACACATATATCAAATTATCAATCAGGAAACCTGAATGTTGCTGACTGAATACACCTGAAAATCCCATTCACACAAAATTTGGTGGCAATTCGTAGCTGTTCCCTTGGCAAAAGGGTTACATTTCAATTTCCAAAACACAAAAACTCACCTTGGTCCTGTTGCATGTTAATTTCTAAAAATGAAACACCAATTTGCTGTTTTCTTTATTTCATCAAGGATACTCTGGCTAAACTTTTTCTTGTATGGTGTAAGAATACAAAATGAGAAAAGGAAGAAGGCAAAACAAATGCAAACCAAGAACACATTCAGCAAATTGCCAATCAGGAAACCTGAATGTTGCTGACTGAATACACCTGAAAATCCCATTCACACTCAATTTGGAGGCAATTCGTAGCTGTCCCATCGGCAAAAGGGAAAGATTTCATTTTCTAAAACACGAAAACTCACCTTAGTCGTGTTGCCTGTAGATTTCTTAGCATGAAACGCCAATTTGCTGGTTTTCTTTTTTTTTTATTTCATTAAGGACACTCTGGCTAAACTTTTAATGTATGGTGTAAGAATACAAAATTAGAAAAGAAAGAAGGCAAAACAACCGCAAACCAAGAATATATTTAGCAAATTGCCAAACAAGAATCCCAAATGCTGCTGACTGAATACACCTGAAAAATCGCATTCACACTCAATTGGCAGCAATTCGTAACTGTTCCCTTGGCAAAAGGGTTACATTACATTTTCCAAAACACAAAAACTCACCTTGGTCCTGTTGCATGTTAATTTCTAAAAATGAAACACCAATTTGCAGTTTTCTTTATTTCATTATGGTTACTTTGGCTAAACTTTTTATTGTATGGTGTAAGAATACAAAATTAGAAAAGGAAGAAGGCAAAACAAATGCAAACCAAGAACACATTTAGCAAATTGCCAATCAGGAAACCTGAATGTTGCTGACTGAATACACCTGAAAATCCCATTCACACTCAATTTGTAGGCAATTCGTAGCTGTGCCCTCGTAAAAAGGGAAAGATTTCATTTTCCAAAACAGTAAATCTCACCTTGGTCCAGTTGCCGGTTAATTTCTAAGCATGGAACACCCATTTGCTGTTTTTTTTTTTTTTATTTCATTAAGGATACTCTGGCTAAACTTTTATTGTATGGTGTAAGAATAGAAAATTAGAAAAGGAAGAAGGCAAAACAATTGGAATGCACAAACACATTTAAGAAATTGCCAATCAAGAAACCTGAATGCTGCTGACTGAATACACCTGAAAATCCCATTCACACTCAATTTGGAGGCAACTCGTAGCTGTCCCCTCGGGAAAAGGTTACATTTCATTTTCCAAAGCACAAAAACACACCTTGGTACTGTTGCCTGATAATTTCTAAGAATGAAACGGCAATTTTTCAGTTTTTTTTATTTCATTATGGATATTCTGGCTAAACTTTTTATTGTATGGGGTAAGAATACAAAATTAGAAAAGGGAGAAGGCAAAACAACCACAATCCCAGAACACATTTAGCAAATTGCCAATCAGTAAACCTGAATGCTGCTGACTGAATACACCTGAAAATCCCATTCACACTCAATTTGGAGGCAATTCGTAGCTGTGCCCTCGGCAAAAGGGAAAGATTTCATTTTCCAAAACACTAAAACTCACCTGGTCCAGTTGCCTGATAATTTCTAAGCATGGAACGCCCATTTGCAGGTTTTCTTTTTTTTTTATTTCATTAAGGACACTCTGGCTAAACTTTTAATGTATGGTGTAAGAATACAAAATTAGAAAAGAAAGAAGGCAAAACAACCGCAAACCAAGAATATATTTAGCAAATTGCCAAACAAGAATCCCGAATGCTGCTGACTGAATACACCTGAAAATCGCATTCACACTCAATTGGCAGCAATTCGTAGCTGTTCCCTTGGCAAAAGGGTTACATTACATTTTCCAAAACACAAAAACTCACCTTGGTCCTGTTGATGTTAATTTCTAAAAATGAAACAGCAATTTGCTGTTTTCTCTATTTCATTATGGTTACTCTGGCTAAACTTTTTATTGTATGGTGTAAGAATACAAAATTAGAAAAGGGAGAAGGCAAAACAAATGCAAACCAAGAACACATTAGCAAATTGCCAATCAGGAAACCTGAATGTTGCTGACTGAATACACCTGAAAATCCCATTCACACTCAATTTGGAGGCAATTCGTAGCTCTGCCCTCAAAAAAGGGAAAGATTTCATTTTCCAAAAATAAAAACTCACCTTGGTCCTGTTGCATGTTAATTTCCAAAAATGAAACACCAATTTGCTGTTATCTTTATTTCATTAAGGATACTCTAGCTAACCTTTTTATTGTTTGGTGTAAGAATACAAAATGAGAAAAGGAAGAAGGCAAAACAAATGCAAACCAAGAACACATTTAGCAAATTACCAATCGTGAAACCTGAATGTTGCTGACTGAATACACCTGAAAATCCCATTCACACTCAATTTGCAGGCAATTCTTAGCTGTCCCCTCGGCAAAAGTGTTACATTTCATTTTCTAAAACACGAAAACTCACCTTAGTCGTGTTGCCTGTAGATTGCTTAGCATGAAACGCCAATTTGCACTGCATTTCTTTTTCTTTTTGACCACTCTGTCTAAAGGCTTTTTTGGATGAGGTCAGGATAGCAAATTTGGAAAGAAAGAAGGCAAAACAAACGCAAACCCAGACGACATTTAAGAAATTGCCAATCAAGAAACCTGAATGCTGCTGACTGAATACACCTGAAAATCCCATTCACACTCAATTTGGAGGTCATTCGTAGCTGTCCCCTCGGCAAAGGGAAAGATTTCATTTTCCAAAACACTAAAACTCACCATGGTCCAGTTGCCTGTTAATTTCTAAGCATGGAACGCCCATTTGCTGGTTTTCTTTTTTTTTTATTTCATTAAGGACACTCTGGCTAAACTTTTATTGTATGGTGTAAGAATACAAAATTAGAAAAGGAAGAAGGCAAAACAACCGCAAACCCAGAATACCTTTAGCAAATTGCCAAACAAGAAACCTGAATGCTGCTGATTGAATACACCTGAAAATCCCATTCACACTCAATTTTATAGGCAATTCGTAG
Source organism: Sylvilagus floridanus (assembly GCA_949820135.1). Lineage (NCBI taxonomy): Eukaryota > Metazoa > Chordata > Mammalia > Lagomorpha > Leporidae > Sylvilagus > Sylvilagus floridanus. Next base: position 163,101,127 of record OX463227.1, on the reverse strand, counting down.
CTGTGCCCTCGGAAAAAGGGAAAGATTTCATTTTCCAAAACAGTAAATCTCACCTTGGTCCAGTTGCCGGTTAATTTCTAAGCATGGAACACCCATTTGCTGTTTTTTTTTTTTTTATTTATTTCATTAAGGATACTCTGGCTAAACTTTTATTGTATGGTGTAAGAATAGAAAATTAGAAAAGGAAGAAGGCAAAACAATTGGAATGCCCAAACACATTTAAGAAATTGCCAATCAAGAAACCTGAATGCTGCTGACTGAATACACCTGAAAATCCCATTCACACTCAATTTGGAGGCAACTCGTAGCTGTCCCCTCGGCAAAAGGGTTACATTTCATATTCCAAAGCACAAAATCACACCTTCGTCATGTTGCCTGCTAATTTCTAAGAATGAAACGGCAATTTGCAGGTTTTTTTATTTCATTATGGATATTCTGGCTAAACTTTTATTGTATGGGGTAAGAATACAAAATTAGAAAAGGAAGAAGGCAAAACAAATGCAGACCCAGAACACATTTAGCAAATTGCCAATCAGTAAACCTGAATGTTGCTGACTGAATACACCTGAAAATCCCATTCACACTCAATTTGGAGGCAATTCGTAGCTGTGCCCTCGGCAAAAGGGAAAGATTTCATTTTCCAAAACACAAAAACTCACCTGGTCCAGTTGCCTGATAATTTCTAAGCATGGAACGCCCATTTGCAGATTTTCTTTTTTTTTATTTCATTAAGGACACTCTGGCTAAACTTTTAATGTATGGTGTAAGAATACAAAATTAGAAAAGAAAGAAGGCAAAACAACCGCAAACCAAGAATATATTTAGCAAATTGCCAAACAAGAATCCCGAATGCTGCTGACTGAATACACGTGAAAATCGCATTCAAACTCAATTGGCAGCAATTCGTAGCTGTTCCCTTGGCAACAGGGTTATATTACATTTTCCAAAACACAAAAACTCACCTTGGTCCTGTTGCCTGCTAATTTCTAAAAATGAAACAGCAATTTGCTGTTTTCTCTATTTCATTATGGTTACTCTGGCTAAACTTTTTATTGTATGGTGTAAGAATACAAAATTAGAAAAGGGAGAAGGCAAAACAAATGCAAAACAAGAACACATTAGCAAATTGCCAATCAGGAAACCTGAATGTTGCTGACTGAATACACCTGAAAATCCCATTCACACTCAATTTGGAGGCAATTCGTAGCTGTGCCCTCGGCAAAAGGGAAAGATTTCATTTTCCAAAACACTAAAACTCACCTGGTCCAGTTGCCTGATAATTTCTAAGCATGGAACGCCCATTTGCAGGTTTTCTTTTTTTTTATTTCATTAAGGACACTCTGGCTAAACTTTTAATGTATGGTGTAAGAATACAAAATTAGAAAAGAAAGAAGGCAAAACAACCGCAAACCAAGAATATATTTAGCAAATTGCCAAACAAGAATCCCGAATGCTGCTGACTGAATACACGTGAAAATCGCATTCAAACTCAATTGGCAGCAATTCGTAGCTGTTCCCTTGGCAACAGGGTTACATTACATTTTCCAAAACACAAAAACTCACCTTGGTCCTGTTGCATGTTAATTTCTAAAAATGAAACAGCAATTCGCTGTTTTCTCTATTTCATTATGGTTACTCTGGCTAAACTTTTTATTGTATGGTGTAAGAATACAAAATTAGAAAAGGGAGAAGGCAAAACAAATGCAAAACAAGAACACATTAGCAAATTGCCAATCAGGAAACCTTAATGTTGCTGACTGAATACACCTGAAAATCCCATTCACACTCAATTTGGAGGCAATTCGTAGCTGTGCCCTCAGCAAAAGGGAAAGATTTCATTTTCCAAAACACAAAAACTCACCTTGGTCCTGTTGCATGTTAATTTCCAAAAATGAAACACCAATTTGCTGTTATCTTTATTTCATTAAGGATACTCTGGCTAACCTTTTTATTGTTTGGTGTAAGAATACGAAATGAGAAAAGGAAGAAGGCAAAACAAATGCAAACCAAGAACACATTTAGCAAATTACCAATCAGGAAACCTGAATGTTGCTGACTGAATACACCTGAAAATCCCATTCACACTCAATTTGCAGGCAATTCTTAGCTGTCCCCTCGGCAAAGTGTTACATTTCATTTTCTAAAACACGAAAACTCACCTTAGTCGTGTTGCCTGTAGATTGCTTAGCATGAAACGCCAATTTGCACTGCATTTCTTTTTCTTTTTGACCACTCTGTCTAAAGGCTTTTTTGGATGAGGTCAGGATAGCAAATTTGGAAAGAAATAAGGCAAAACAAACGCAAACCCAGACGACATTTAAGAAATTGCCAATCAAGAAACTGAATGCTGCTGACTGAATACACCTGAAAATCCCATTCACACTCAATTTGGAGGTCATTCGTAGCTGTCCCCTCGGCAAAGGGAAAGATTTCATTTTCCAAAACACTAAAACTCACCTTGCTCCAGTTGCCTGTTAATTTCTAAGCATGGAACACCCATTTTCTGTTTTTCTTTTTTTTTATTTCATTAAGGACACTCTGGCTAAACTTTTATTGTATGGTGTAAGAATACAAAATTAGAAAAGGAAGAACGCAAAACAACCGCAAACCCAGAATACATTTAGCAAATTGCCAAACAAGAAACCTGAATGCTGCTGAGCGAATACACCTGAAAATCCCATTCACACTCAATTTGGAGGCAACTCGTAGCTGTTCCCTTGGCAAAAGGGTTACATTTAATTTTCCAAAACACAAAAACTCACCTTGGTCGTGTTGCATGTTAATTTCTAAAAATGAAACACCAATTTGCTGTTTTCTTTATTTCATTATGGTTACTCTGGCTAACCTTTTTATTGTATGTTGTAAGAATAGAAAATTAGAAAAGGAAGAAGGCAAAGCAAATGCAAACCAAGAACGCATTAGCAAATTACCAATCAGGAAACCTGAATGTTGCTGACTGAATACACCTGAAAATCCCGTTCACACTCAATTTGCAGGCAATTCTTAGCTGTCCCCTCGGCAAAAGGGAAAGATTTCATTTTCCAAAACAATAAATCTCACCTTGGTCCAGTTGCCTGTTAATTTCTAAGCATGGAACGCCCATTTGCTGTTTTTTTTTTTTTTTATTTCATTAAGGATACTCTGGCTAAACTTTTATTGTATGGTGTAAGAATACAAAATTAGAAAATGAAGAAGGCAAAACAATTGGAATGCCCAAACACATTTAAGAAATTGCCAATCAAGAAACCTGAATGCTGCTGACTGAATACACCTGAAAATCCCATTCACACTCAATTTGGAGGCAACTCGTAGCTGTCCCCTCGGCAAAAGGGTTACATTTCATATTCCAAAGCACAAAATCACACCTTGGTCCTGTTGCCTGCTAATTTCTAAGACTTAAACGGCAATTTGCATGTTTTTTAATTTCATTATTTATAATCTGGCTAAACTTTTTATTGTATGGCGTAAGAATACAAAATTAGAAAAGGAAGAAGGGAAAGCAACCGCAAACCCAGAACACATTTAGCAAATTGCCAAACAAGAAACCTGAATGCTGCTGACTGAATACACCAAAAAATCACATTCACACTCAATTTGGTGGCAATTCGTAGATGTTCCCTTGGCAAAAGGGTTACATTTCATTTTCCAAAACACAAAAACTCACCTTGGTCCTGTTGCATGTTAATTTCTAAGAATGAAACACCAATTTGCTGTTTTCTTTATTTCATTATGCTTACTCTGGCTAAACTTTTTCTTGTATGGTGTAAGAATACAATATTAGAAAAGGAAGAAGGCAAAACAAATGCAAACCCAGAACACATTTAGCAAATTACCAATGGGGAAACCTGAATGTTGCTGACTGAATACACCTGAAAATCCCATTCAACTCAATTTGGAGGCAATTCGTAGCTGTGCACTCGGCAAAAGGGTTACATTTCATTTTCCAAAACACTAAAACTCACCTTGCTCCAGTTGCCTGTTAATTTCTAAGCATGGAACACCCATTTTCTGTTTTTCTTTTTTTTTATTTCATTAAGGACACTCTGGCTAAACTTTTATTGTATGGTGTAAGAATACAAAATTAGAAAAGGAAGAACGCAAAACAACCGCAAACCCAGAATACATTTAGCAAATTGCCAAACAAGAAACCTGAATGCTGCTGAGCGAATACACCTGAAAATCCCATTCACACTCAATTTGGAGGCAACTCGTAGCTGTTCCCTTGGCAAAAGGTTTACATTTAATTTTCCAAAACACAAAAACTCACCTTGGTCCTGTTGCATGTTAATTTCTAAAAATGAAACACCAATTTGCTGTTTTCTTTATTTCATTATGGTTACTCTGGCTAACCTTTTTATTGTATGGTGTAAGAATAGAAAATTAGAAAAGGAAGAAGGCAAAGCAAATGCAAACCAAGAACGCATTAGCAAATTACCAATCAGGAAACCTGAATGTTGCTGACTGAATACACCTGAAAATCCCATTCACACTGAATTTGGAGGCAATTCGTAGCTGTACCCTCGGCAAAAGGGAAAGATTTCATTTTCCAAAACAATAAATCTCACCTTGGTCCAGTTGCCTGTTAATTTCTAAGCATGGAACGCCCATTTGCTGTTTTTTTTTTTTATTTCATTAAGGATACTCTGGCTAAACTTTTATTGTATGGTGTAAGAATAGAAAATTAGAAAAGGAAGAAGGCAAAACAATTGGAATGCCCAAACACATTTAAGAAATTGCCAATCAAGAAACCTGAATGCTGCTGACTGAATACACCTGAAAATCCCATTCACACTCAATTTGGAGGCAACTCGTAGCTGTCCCCTCGGCAAAAGGGTTACATTTCATATTCCAAAGCACAAAATCACACCTTGGCCCTGTTGCCTGCTAATTTCTAACAATGAAACGGCAATTTGCAGTTTTTTTTATTTCATTATGGATATTCTGCCTAAACTTTTTATTGTATGGGGTAAGAATACAAAATTAGAAAAGGAAGAAGGGAAAGCAACCGCAAACCCACAACACATTTAGCAAATTGCCAACCAAGAAACCTGAATGCTGCTGACTGAATACACCTGAAAATCCCATTCACACTCAATTTGGCGGCAATTCGTAGCTGTGCCCTCGGCAAAAGGGAAAGATTTCATTTTCCAAATCACAAAAACTCACCTAGGTCCTGTTGCATGTTAATTTCTAAAAATGAAACAGCAATTTGCTGTTTTATTTACTTCATTGTGGATACTCTGGCTAACCTTTTTCTTGTATGGTGTAAGAATACAAAATTAGAAAAGGAAGAAGGCAAAACAAATGAAAACCAAGAACACATTTAGCAAATTGCCAATCAGGAAACCTGAATGCTGCTGACTGAATACACCTGAAAATCCTATTCACACTCAGTTTGGCGGCAATTCGTAGCTGTTCCCTTGGAAAAAGGGAAAGATTTCATTTTCCAAAACACTAAAACTCACCTTGGTCCCGTTGCCTGTTAATTTCTAAACATGGAACGTCAATTTGCTGTTTTTCTTTTTTTTTATTTCATTAAGGATACTCTGGCTAAACTTTTATTGTATGGTGTAAGAATACAAAATTAGAAAAGGAAGAAGGCAAAACAAATGGAAAACCCAAACACATTTAAGAAATTGCCAATCAAGAAACCTGAATGCTGCTGACTGAATACACCTGAAAATCCCATTCACACTCAATTTGGAGGCAACTCGTAGCCGTCCCCTCGGCAAAAGAGTTACATCTCATTTTCCAAAGCACAAAATCACACCTTCGTCATGTTGCCTGCTAATTTCTAAGAATGAAATGGCAATTTGCAGTTTTTTTTAATTCATTATGGATATTCTGGCTAAACTTTTTATTGTATGGGGTAAGAATACAAAATTAGAAAAGAAAGAAGGCAAAACAACCGCAAACCCAGAACACATTTAGCAAATTGCCAAACAAGAAACCCGAATGCTGCTGACTGAATACACCTGAAAATCGCATTTACACTCAATTTGGCAGCAATTCTTAGCTGCTCCCTTGGCAAAAGGGTTACATTTCATTTTCCAAAACACAAAAACTCACCTTGGTCCTGTTGCATGTTAATTTCCAAAAATGAAACACCAATTTGCTGTTATCTTTATTTCATTATGGATACTCTGGCTAACCTTTTTATTGTTTGGTGTAAGAATACAAAATGAGAAAAGGAAGAAGGCAAAACAAATGCAAACCAATTTGGAGGCAACTCGTAGCTGTCCCCTCGGCAAAAGGGTTACATTTCATTTTCCAAAGCACAAAAACTCACCTTGGTCCTGTTGCATGTTAATTTCCAAAAATGAAACACCAATTTGCTGTTATCTTTATTTCATTATGGATACTCTGGCTAACCTTTTTATTGTTTGGTGTAAGAATACAAATGAGAAAAGGAAGAAGGCAAAACAAATGCAAACCAATTTCGAGGCAACTCGTAGCTGTCCCCTCGGCAAAAGGGTTACATTTCATTTTCCAAAGCACAAAAACTCACCTTGGTCCTGTTGCATGTAAATTTCTAAAAATGAAACACCAATTTGTTGTTTTCTTTATTTCATTATGGATAAACTGGCTAACCTTTTTCTTGTGTGGTGTAAGAATACAAAATTAGAAAAGGAAGAAGGCAAAACAAATGCAAACCAAGAACACATTTAGCAAATTACCAATCGGGAAACCTGAATGGTGCTGACTGAATACACCTGAAAATCCCATTCACACTCAATTTGCAGGCAATTCTTAGCTGTCCCCTCGGCAAAAGTGTTACATTTCATTTTCTAAAACACGAAAACTCACCTTAGTCGTGTTGCCTGTAGATTGCTTAGCATGAAACGCCAATTTGCACTGCATTTCTTTTTCTTTTTGACCACTCTGTCTAAAGACTTTTTTGGATGAGGTCAGGATAGAAAATTTGGAAAGAAAGAAGGCAAAACAAACGCAAACCAAGACGACATTTAAGAAATTGCTAATCAAGAAACCTGAATGCTGCTGACTGTATACACCTGAAAATCCCATTCACACTCAATTTGGAGGCAACTCGTAGCTGTCCCCTCGGCAAAAGGGTTACATTTCATATTCCAAAGCACAAAATCACACCTTGGCCCTGTTGCCTGCTAATTTCTAAGAATGAAACGGCAATTTGCAGGTTTTTTTTATTTCATTATGGATATTCTGGCTAAACATTTTATTGTATGGGGTAAAAATACAAAATTAGAAAAGGAAGAAGGGAAAGCAACCGCAAACCCAGAACACATTTAGCAAATTGCCAACCAAGAAACCTGAATGCTGCTGACTGAATACACCTGAAAATCACATTCACACTCAATTTGGAGGCAATTCGTAGCTGTTCCCTTGGAAAAAGGGTTACATTTCATTTTCCAAAACACAAAAACTCACCTTGGTCCTGTTGCATGTTAATTTCTAAGAATGAAACACCAATTTGCTGTTTTCTTTATTTCATTATGGATACTCTGGCTAAACTTTTTCCTGTATGGTGTAAGAATACAAAATTAGAAAAGGAAGAAGGCAAAACAAATTCAAACGCAGAACACATTTAGTAAATTACCAATGGGGAAACCTGAATGGTGCTGACTGAATACACCTGAAAATTGCATTCACACTCAATTTGGCGGCATTTCGTAGCTGTGCCCTCGGCAAAAGTGTTACATTTCATTTTCTAAAACACGAAAAGTCACCTTAGTCGTTTTGCCTGTAAATTTCTTAGCATGAAACGCCAGTTTGCACTGTATTTTTATTTCATTTTGACCACTCTGTCTAAAGGCATTTTTGGATGGTGTCAGGATAGTAAATTTGGAAAGAAGGCAAAACAAACGCAAACCCAGACGACATTTAAGAAATTGCCAATCAAGAAACCTGAATGCTGCTGACTGAATACACCAAAAATCCGATTCACACTCAATTTGGAGGCAACTCGTAGCTGTTCCCTTGGAAAAAGGGATACATTTCATTTTCCAAAACACAAAAACTCACCTTCGTCCTGTTGCATGTTAATTTCTAAAAATGAAACACCAATTTGCTGTTTTCTTTATTTCATTAAGGATACTCTGGCTAACCTTTTTCTTATATGGTGTAAGAATACAAAATTAGAAAAGGATGAAGGCAAAACAAATGCAAACAAGGAACACATTTATCAAATTGCCAATCAGGAAACCTGAATGTTGCTGACTGAATACACCTGAAAATCCCATTCACACTCAATTTGGAGGCAATTCGTAGATGTGCCCGAGGCAAAAGGGAAAGATTTCATTTTCCAAAACACTAAAACCCACCTTGGTCCAGTTGCCAGTTAATTTCTAAGCATGGAACGCCCATTTGCAGGTTTTCTTTTTTTTTATTTCATTAAGGACACTCTGGCTAAACTTTTAATGTATGGTGTAAGAATACAAAATTAGAAAAGAAAGAAGGCAAAACAACCGCACACCCAGAATATATTTAGCAAATTGCCAAACAAGAATCCCGAATGCTGCTAATGAATACACCTGAAAATCCCATTCACACTCAATTGGCAGCAATTCATAGCTGTTCCCTTGGCAAAAGGGTTACATTACATTTTCCAAAACACAAAAACTCACCTTGGTCCTGTTGCATGTTAATTTCTAAAAATGAAACACCAATTTGCTGTTTTCTTTTTTTCATTATGCTTACTCTGGCTAAATTTTTATTGTATGGTGTAAGAATACAAAATTAGAAAAGGAAGAAGGCAAAACAAATGCAAACCAAGAACACATTAGCAAATTGCCAATCAGGAAACCTGAATGTTGCTGACTGAATACACCTGAAAATCCCATTCACACTCAATTTGGAGGCAATTCGTAGATGTGCCCTCGGCAAAAGGGAAAGATTTCATTTTCCAAAACACTAAAACCCACCTTGGTCCAGTTGCCAGTTAATTTCTAAGCATCGAACGCCCATTTGCAGGTTTTCTTTTTTTTTATTTCATTAAGGACACTCTGGCTAAACTTTTAATGTTTGGTGTAAGAATACAAAATTAGAAAAGAAAGAAGGCAAAACAACCGCACACCCAGAATATATTTAGCAAATTGCCAAACAAGAATCCCGAATGCTGCTACTGAATACACCTGAAAATCCCATTCACACTCAATTGGCAGCAATTCATAGCTGTTCCCTTGGCAAAAGGGTTACATTACATTTTCCAAAACACAAAAACTCACCTTGGTCCTGTTGCATGTTAATTTCTAAAAATGAAACACCAATTTGCTGTTTTCTTTTTTTCATTATGCTTACTCTGGCTAAATTTTTATTGTATGGTGTAAGAATACAAAATTAGAAAAGGAAGAAGGCAAAACAAATGCAAACCAAGAACACATTGGCAAATTGCCAATCAGGAAACCTGAATGTTGCTGACTGAATACACCTGAAAATCCCATTCACACTCAATTTGGAGGCAATTCGTAGCTGTGCCCTCAGCAAAAGGGAAAGATTTCATTTTCCAAAACACAAAAACTCACCTTGGTCCTGTTGCATGTTAATTTCCAAAAATGAAACACCAATTTACTGTTATCTTTATTTCTTTATGGATACTCTGGCTAACCTTTTTATTGTTTGGTGTAAGAATACAAAATGAGAAAAGGAAGAAGGCAAAACAAATGCAAACCAAGTACACATTTAGCAAATTACCAATCGGGAAACCTGAATGGTGCTGACTGAATACACCTGAAAATCCCATTCACACTCAATTTGCAGGCAATTCTTAGCTGTCCCCTCGGCAAAAGTGTTACATTTCATTTTCTAAAACACGAAAATTCACCTTAGTCGTGTTGCCTGTAGATTGCTTAGCATGAAACGTCAATTTGCACTGCATTTCTATTTCATTTTGACCACTCTGTCTAAAGGCTTTTTTGGATGGTGTCAGGATAGAAAATTTGGAAAGAAAGTAGGCAAAACAAACGAAAACCCAGACGACATTTAAGAAATTGCCAATCAAGAATCCTGAATGCTGCAGATTGAATACACCTGAAAATCCCATTCACACTCAATTTTGAGGCAACTCGTAGCTGTCCCCTCGGCAAAAGGGTTACATTTCATATTCCAAAGCACAAAATCACACCTTGGTCCTGTTGCCGGCTAATTTCTAAGAATGAAATGGCAATTTGCAGGTTTTTTATTTCATTATGGATATTCTGGCTAGACTTTTTATTGTATGGGGTAAGAATACAAAATTAGAAAAGGAAGAAGGCAAAACAACCGCAAACTCAGAACACATTTAGCAAATTTTCAAACAAGAAACCTGAATGCTGCTGACTAAATACACCTGAAAATCACATTCACACTCAATTTGGCGGCAATACGTAGCTGTTCCCTTGGCAAAGGGTTACATTTCATTTTCCAAAACACAAAAACTCACCTTGGTCCTGTTGCATGTTAATTTCTAAAAATGAAACACCAATTTGCTGTTTTCTTTATTTCATTATGGATACTCTGGCTAAACTTTTTCTTGTATGGTGTAAGAATACAAAATTAGAAAAGGAAGAAGGCAAAACAATTGGAATGCCCAAACACATTTAAGAAATTGCCAATCAAGAAACCTGAATGCTGCTGACTGAATACACCTGAAAATCCCATTCACACTCAATTTGGAGGCAACTCGTAGCTGTCCCCTCGGCAAAAGGGTTACATTTCATATTCCAAAGCACAAAATCACACCTTGGTCCTGTTGCCTGCTAATTTCTAAGAATGAAACGGCAATTTGCAGGTTTTTTTATTTCATTATGGATATTCTGGCTAAACATTTTATTGTATGGGGTAAAAATACAAAATTAGAAAAGGAAGAAGGGAAAGCAACCGCAAACCCAGAACACATTTAGCAAATTGCCAACCAAGAAACCTGAATGCTGCTGACTGAATACACCTGAAAATCACATTCACACTCAATTTGGAGGCAATTCATAGCTGTTCCCTTGGAAAAAGGGTTACATTTCATTTTCCAAAACACAAAAACTCACCTTGGTCCTGTTGCATGTTAATTTCTAAGAATAAAACACCAATTTGCTGTTTTCTTTATTTCATTATGGATACTCTGGCTAAACTTTTTCTTGTATGGTGTAAGAATACAAAATTAGAAAAGGAAGAAGGCAAAACAAATGCAAACCCAGAACACATTTAGTAAATTACCAATGGGGAAACCTGAATGGTGCTGACTGAATACACCTGAAAATTGCATTCACACTCAATTTGGCGGCAATTCGTAGCTGTGCCCTCGGCAAAAGTGTTACATTTCATTTTCTAAAACACGAAAAGTCACCTTAGTCGTGTTGCCTGTAGATTTCTTAGCATGAAACACCAGTTTGCACTGTATTTTTATTTCATTTTGACCAGTCTGTCTAAAGGCATTTTTGGATGGTGTCAGGATAGTAAATTTGGAAAGAAAGAAGGCAAAACAAACGCAAACCCAGACGACATTTAAGAAATTGCCAATCAAGAAACCTGAATGCTGCTGACTGAATACACCTGAAAATCCCATTCACACTCAATTTGGAGGCAAATCGTAGCTGTTCCCTTGGAAAAAGGGATACATTTCATTTTCCAAAACACAAAAACTCACCTTGGTCCTGTTGCATGTTAATTTCTAAAATGAAACACCAATTTGCTGTTTTCTTTATTTCATTAAGGATACTCTGGCTAACCTTTTTCTTGTATGGTGTAAGAATACAAAATTAGAAAAGGATGAAGGCAAAACAAATGCAGACCCAGAACACATTTAGCAAATTGCCAATCAGGAAACCTGAATGTTGCTGACTGAATACACCTGAAAATCCCATTCACACTCAATTTGGAGGCAACTCGTAGCTGTCCCCTCGGCAAAAGGGTTACATTTCATATTCCAAAGCACAAAATCACACCTTGGTCCTGTTGCCTGCTAATTTCTAAGAATGAAATGGCAATTTGCAGGTTTATGTATTTCATTATGGATATTCTGGATAGACTTTTTATTGTATGGGGTAAGAATACAAAATTAGAAAAGGAAGAAGGCAAAACAACCGCAAACTCAGAACACATTTAGCAAATTGTCAAACATGAAACCTGAATGCTGCTGACTGAATACACCTGAAAATCCCATTCACACTCAATTTGGCGGCAATTCGTAGCTGTTCCCTTGGCAAAAGGGTTACATTTCATTTTCCAAAACACAAAAACTCACCTTGGTCCTGTTGCATGTTAATTTCTAAGAATGAAACACCAATTTGCTGTTTTCTTTATTTCATTATGGATACTCTGGCTAAACTTTTTCTTGTATGGTGTAAGAATACAAAATTAGAAAAGGAAGAAGGCAAAACAAATGCAAACCCAGAACACATTTAGTAAATTACCAATGGGGAAACCTGAATGGTGCTGACTGAATACACCTGAAAATTGCATTCACACTCAATTTGGCGGCAATTCGTAGCTGTGCCCTCGGCAAAAGTGTTACATTTCATTTTCTGAAACACGAAAAGTCACCTTAGTCGTGTTGCCTGTAGATTTCTTAGCATGAAACACCAATTTGCACTGTATTTTTATTTCATTTTGACCAGTCTGTCTAAAGGCATTTTTGGATGGTGTCAGGATAGTAAATTTGGAAAGAAAGAAGGCAAAACAAACGCAAACCCAGAACACATTTAAGAAATTGCCAATCAAGAAACCTGAATGCTGCTGACTGAATACACCTGAAAATCCCATTCACACTCAATTTGGAGGCAAATCGTAGCTGTTCCCTTGGAAAAAGGGATACATTTCATTTTCCAAAACACAAAAACTCACCTTGGTCCTGTTGCATGTTAATTTCTAAAATGAAACACCAATTTGCTGTTTTATTTATTTCATTAAGGATACTCTGGCTAACCTTTTTCTTGTATGGTGTAAGAATACAAAATTAGAAAAGGATGAAGGCAAAACAAATGCAGACCCAGAACACATTTAGCAAATTGCCAATCAGGAAACCTGAATGTTGCTGACTGAATACACCTGAAAATCCCATTCACACTCAATTTGGAGGCAACTCGTAGCTGTCCCCTCGGCAAAAGGGTTACATTTCATATTCCAAAGCACAAAATCACACCTTGGTCCTGTTGCCTGCTAATTTCTAAGAATGAAATGGCAATTTGCAGGTTTATTTATTTCATTATGGATATTCTGGATAGACTTTTTATTGTATGGGGTAAGAATACAAAATTAGAAAAGGAAGAAGGCAAAACAACCGCAAACTCAGAACACATTTAGCAAATTGTCAAACATGAAACCTGAATGCTGCTGACTGAATACACCTGAAAATCCCATTCACACTCAATTTGGCGGCAATTCTTAGCTGTTCCCTTGGCAAAAGGGTTACATTTCATTTTCCAAAACACAAAAACTCACCTTGGTCCTGTTGCATGTTAATTTCTAAGAATGAAACACCAATTTGCTGTTTTCTTTATTTCATTATGGATACTCTGGCTAAACTTTTTCTTGTATGGTGTAAGAATACAAAATTAGAAAAGGAAGAAGGCAAAACAAATGCAAACCAAGAACACATTTAGCAAATTACCAATGGGGAAACCTGAATGGTGCTGACTGAATACACCTGAAAATCCCATTCATACTCAATTTGGAGGCAATTCGTAGCTGTCCCCTCGGCAAAAGGGAAAGATTTCATTTTCCAAAACACGAAAACTCACCTGTCGTGTTGCCTGTAGATTGCTTAGCATGAAACGCCAATTTGCACTGCATTTCTTTTTCTTTTTGACCACTCTGTCTAAAGACTTTTTTGGATGAGGTCAGGATAGAAAATTTGGAAAGAAAGAAGGCAAAACAAACGCAAACCAAGACGACATTTAAGAAAATGCTAATCAAGAAACCTGAATGCTATTGACTGAATACACCTGAAAATCCCATTCACACTCAATTTGGAGACAACTCGTAGCTGTCCCCTCGGCAAAAGGGTTACATTTCATATTCCAAAGCACAAAATCACACCTTGGTCCTGTTGCCTGCTAATTTCTAAGAATGAAATGGCAATTTGCAGGTTTTTTTTATTTCATTATGGATATTCTGGCTAGATTTTTATTGTATGGGGTAAGAATACAAAATTAGAAAAGGAAGAAGGCAAAACAACCGCAAACTCAGAACACATTTAGCAAATTGTCAAACAAGAAACCTGAATGCTGCTGACTAAATACACCTGAAAATCCCATTCACACTCAATTTGCAGGCAATTCGTAGCTGTTCCCTTGGCAAAAGGGTTACATTTCATTTTCCAAAGCACAAAAACTCACCTTGGTCGTGTTGCATGTTAATATCTTAGAATGAAACACCAATTTGCTGTTTTCTTTATTTCATTATGGATACTCTGGCTAAACTTTTTCTTGTATGGTGTAAGAATACAAAATTAGAAAAGGAAGAAGGCAAAACAAATGCAAACCAAGAACACATTTAGCAAATTACCAATCGGGAAACCTGAATGTTGCTGACTGAATACACCTGAAAATCCCATTTACACTCAAATTGGAGGCAATTCGTAGCTGTTCCCTCGGCAAAAGGGAAAGATTTCATTTTCCAAAAGAGTAAATTTCACCTTGGTCCAGTTGCCAGTTAATTTCTAAGCATGGAACGCCCATTTGCTGTTTTTTTTTTATTTATTTCATTAGGGATACTCTTGCTAAACTTTTATTGTATGGTGTAAGAATAGAAAATTAGAAAAGGAAGAAGGCAAAACAATTGGAATGCCCAAACACATTTAAGAAATTGCCAATCAAAAAACCTGAATGCTGCTGACTGAATACACCTGAAAATCCCATTCACACTCAATTTGGAGGCAACTCGTAGCTGTCCCCTCGGCAAAAGGGTTACATTTCATATTCCAAAGCACAAAATCACACCTTGGCCCTGTTGCCTGCTAATTTCTAAGAATGAAACGGCAATTTGCAGGTTTTTTTATTTCATTATGGATATTCTGGCTAAACATTTTATTGTATGGGGTAAAAATACAAAATTAGAAAAGGAAGAAGGGAAAGCAACCGCAAACCCAGAACACATTTAGCAAATTGCCAAACAAGAAACCTGAATGCTGCTGACTGAATACACCTGAAAATCACATTCACACTCAATTTGGAGGCAATTCATAGCTGTTCCCTTGGAACAAGGGTTACATTTCATTTTCCAAAACACAAAAACTCACCTTGGTCCTGTTGCATGTTAATTTCTAAGAATGAAACACCAATTTGCTGTTTTCTTTATTTCATTATGGATACTCTGGCTAAACTTTTTCTTGTATGGTGTAAGAATACAAAATTAGAAAAGGAAGAAGGCAAAACAAATGCAAACCCAGAACACATTTAGTAAATTACCAATGGGGAAACCTGAATGGTGCTGACTGAATACACCTGAAAATTGCATTCACACTCAATTTGGCGGCAATTCGTAGCTGTGCCCTCGGCAAAAGTGTTACATTTCATTTTCTAAAACACGAAAAGTCACCTTAGTCGTGTTGCCTGTAGATTTCTTAGCATGAAACGCCAGTTTGCACTGTATTTTTATTTCATTTTGACCACTCTGTCTAAAGGAATTTTTGGATGAGGTCAGGATAGTAAATTTGGAAAGAAAGAAGGCAAAACAAACGCAAAACCAGACGACATTTAAGAAATTGCCAATCAAGAAACCTGAATGCTGCTGACTGAATACACCTGAAAATCCCATTCACACTCAATTTGGAGGCAACTCGTAGCTGTTCCCTTGGAAAAAGGGATACATTTCATTTTCCAAAACACAAAAACTCACCTTGGTCCTGTTGCATGTTAATTTCTAAAAATGAAACACCAATTTGCTGTTTTCTTTATTTCATTAAGGATACTCTGGCTAACCTTTTTCTTGTATGGTGTAAGAATACAAAATTAGAAAAGGATGAAGGCAAAACAAATGCAGACCCAGAACACATTTAGCAAATTGCCAATCAGGAAACCTGAATGTTGCTGACTGAATACACCTGAAAATCCCATTCACACTCAATTTGGAGGCAACTCGTAGCTGTCCCCTCGGCAAAAGGGTTACATTTCATATTTAAAGCACAAAATCACACCTTGGTCCTGTTGCCTGCTAATTTTTAAGAATGAAATGGCAATTTGCAGGTTTTTTTATTTCATTATGGATATTCTGGCTAGACTTTTTATTCTATGGGGTAAGAATACAAAATTAGAAAAGGAAGAAGGCAAAACACCGCAAACTCAGAACACATTTAGCAAATTGTCAAACAAGAAACCTGAATGCTGCTGACTGAATACACCTGAAAATCCCATTCACACTCAATTTGGCGGCAATTCTTAGCTGTTCCCTTGGCAAAAGGGATACATTTCATTTTCCAAAACACAAAAACTCACCTTGGTCCTGTTGCATGTTATTTTCTAAAAATGAAACACCAATTTGCTGTTTTCTTTATTTCATTATGGATACTCTGGCTAAACTTTTTCTTGTATGGTGTAAGAATACAAAAATAGAAAAGGAAGAAGGCAAAACAAATGCAAACCAAGAACACATTTTGCAAATTACCAATGGGGAAACCTGAATGTTGCTGACTGAATACACCTGAAAATCCCATTTACACTCAAATTGGAGGCAATTCGTAGCTGTGCCCTCGGCAAAAGGGAAAGATTTCATTTTCCAAAAGAGTAAATCTCACCTTGGTCCAATTGCCTGTTAATTTCTAAGCATGGAACGCCCATTTGCTGTTTTTTTTTTTTTATTTATTTCATTAAGGATACTCTGGCTAAACTTTTATTGTATGGTGTAAGAATACAAAATTAGAAAAGGAAGAAGGCAAAACAATTGGAATGCCCAAACACATTTAAGAAATTGCCAATCAAGAAACCTGAATGCTGCTGACTGAATACACCTGAAAATCCCATTCACACTCAATTTGGAGGCAACTCATAGCTGTTCCATAGGCAAAAGTGTTACATTTCATTTTCCAAAGCCAAAAAACTCACCTTGGTCCTGTTGCCTGCTAATTTCTAAGACTTAAACGGCAATTTGCAGGTTTTTTTTTATTTCATTATGGATATTATGGCTAAACTTTATATTGTATGGGGTAAGAACACAAAATTAGAAAAGGAAGAAGGCAAAACAAACGCAAATCCAGAACACATTTAGCAAATTGCCAAACAAGAAACCTGAATGCTGCTGACTGAATACACCTGAAAATCCCATTCACACTCATTTTGGCCGCAATTCGTAGCGGTTCCCTTGGCAAAAGGGTTACATTTCATTTTCAAAAACACAAAAATTCACCTTGGTCCTGTTGCATGTTAATTTCCAAAAATGAAACACCAATTTGCTGTTTTCTTTATTTCATTATGGATACTCTGGGTAAACTTTTTCTTGTATGGTGTAAGAATACAAAATTAGAAAAAGAAGAAGGCAAAACAAACGCAAACCCAGACGACATTTAAGAAATTGCTAATCAAGAAACCTGAATGCTGCTGAGTGAATACACCTGAAAATCCCATTCACACTCAATTTGGAGGCAACTCGTAGCTGTCCCCTCGGTAAAAGGGTTACATTTCATTTTCCAAAGCACAAAAACTCACCTTGGTCCTGTTGCCTGCTAATTTCTAAGAATGAAATGGCAATTTGCAGGTTTTTTTATTTCATTATGGATACTCTGGCTAAACTTTTTCTTGTAAGGTGTAAGAATACAAAATTAGAAAAGGAAGAAGGCAAAACAAATGCAAACCAAGAACACATTTGGCAAATTACCAATGGGGAAACCTGAATGTTGCTGACTGAATACACCTGAAAATCCCATTCACACTCAATTTGGAGGCAACTCGTAGCTGTTCCCTTGGCAAAAGGGTTACATTGCATTTTCCAAAGCAGAAAAACACACATTGGTCCTGTTGCCTGCTAATTTCTAAGAATGAAACGGCAAATTGCAGTTTTTTTTTATATCATTATGGATATTCTGGCTAAACTTTTATTGTATGGTGTAAGAATACAAAATTAGAAAAGGAAGAAGGCAAAACAAATGCAAACCCAGAACACATTTAGTAAATTGCCAATCAGGAAACCTGAATGTTGCTGACTGAATACACCTGAAAATCCCATTCACACTCAATTTGGAGGCAATTCGTAGCTGTGCCCTCGGCAAAAGGGAAAGATGTCATTTTCCAAAAGACAAAAACTCACCTTGGTCCAGTTACCTGTTAATTTCTAAGCATGGAACGCCCATTTGCAGTTTTTGTTTTTTTTTATTGCATTAAGGATACTCTGGCTAAACTTTTATTGTATGGTGTAAGAATACAAAATGAGAAAAGGAAGAAGGCATAACAACCGCATACCCAGAACACATTTAGCAAATTGCCAAACAAGAAACCTGAATGCTGCTGATTGAATACACCTGAAAATCCCATTCACACTCAATTTGGCGGCAATTCATAGCAGTTCCCTTGACAAAAGCGTTACATTTCATTTTCCAAAACACAAAAACCCACCTTCATCCATTTGCTTGTTAATTTCTAAAAATGAAACACCAATTTGCTGTTTTCTTTATTTTATTCTGGTTACTCTGGCTAAATATTTTATTGTATGCTGTAAGAATACAAAATTAGAAAAGGAAGAAGGCAAAACAAATGCAAACCAAGAACACATTTAGCAAATTGCCAATCAGGAAACCTGAATGTTGCTGACTGAATACACCTGAAAATCCCAATCACACTCAATTTGCAGGCAATTCGTAGCTGTGCGCTCGGCAAAAGGGAAAGATTTCATTTTCCAAAACACAAAAACTCACCTTGGTCCAGTTGCCTGTTAATTTCTAAGCATGGGACGCCCATTTGTTGTTGTTTTTTTTTTTTTTCATCAAGGATACTCTGGCTAAACTTTTATTGTATGGTGTAAGAATTCAAAATTAGAAAAGGAAGAACCAAAATAAATGGAATGCCCAAACACATTTAAGAAATTGCTAATCAAGAAACCTGAATGCTGCTGACTGAATACACCTGAAAATCCGATTCACACTCAATTTGGAGGCAACTCGTAGCTGTCCCCTCGGCAAAAGTGTTACATTTCATATTCCAAAGCACAAAATCACACCTTAGTCCTGTTGCCTGCTAATTTCTAAGAATGAAACTGCAATTGGCAGGTTTTTTTATTTCATTATGGATATTCTGGCTAGACTTTTTATTGTATGGGGTAAGAATACAAAATTAGAAAAGGAAGAAGGCAAAACAACCGCAAACCCAGAACACATTTAGCAAATTGCCAAACAAGAAACCTGAATGCTGCTGACTGAATACACCTGAAAATCCCATTCACACTCAATTTGGCGGCACTTCGTAGCTGTTCCCTTGGCAAAAGGGTTACATTTCATTTTCCAAAACACAAAAACTCACCTTGGTCCTGTTGCATGCTAATTTCTAAAAATGAAACACCAATTTGCTGTTTTCTTTATTTCATTATGGATACTCTGGGTAAACTTTTTCTTGTATGGTGTAAGAATACTTAATTAGAAAAGGAAGAAGGCAAAACAAACGCAAACCCAGACGACATTTAAGAAATTGCCAATCATGAAACCTGAATGCTGCTGACTGAATACACCTGAAAATCCCATTCACACTCAATTTGGAGGCAACTCGTAGCTGTCCCCTCGGCTAAAGGGTTACATTTCATTTTCCAAAGCACAAAAACTCACCTTGGTCCTGTTGCCTGCTAATTTCTAAGAATGAAATGGAAATTTGCAGGTTTTTTTATTTCATTATGAATATTCTGGCTCAACTTTTTATTGTATGGGGTAAGAATACAAAATTAGAAAAGGAAGAAGGCAAAACAAATGCAAACCCAGAACACATTTAACAAATTGCCAAACAAGAAACCTGAATGCTGCTGACTGAACCCACCTGAAAATTTCATTCACACTCAATTTGGAGGCAACTCGTAGCTGTGCCCTCGGCAAAAGGGAAAGATTTCATTTTCCAAAACACAAAAACTCACCTTGGTCCTGTTGCATGTTAATTTCTAAAAATGAAACACCAATTTGTTGTTTCTTTATTTCATTATGGATACTCTGTCTAAACTTTTTATTGTATGGTGTAAGAATACAAAATTAGAAAAGGAAGAAGGCAAAACAAATGCAAACCAAGAACACATTTAGTAAATTGCCAATCAGGAAACCTGAATGTTGCTGACTGAATACACCTGAAAATCCCATTCACACTCAATTTGGAGGCAATTCGTAGCTGTGCCCTCGGCAAAAGGGAAAGATGTCATTTTCCAAAAGACAAAAACTCACCTTGGTCCAGTTACCTGTTAATTTCTAAGCATGGAACGCCCATTTGCAGTTTTTGTTTTTTTTTATTTCATTAAGGATACTCTGGCTAAACTTTTATTGTATGGTGTAAGAATACAAAATGAGAAAAGGAAGAAGGCATAACAACCGCATACCCAGAACACATTTAGCAATTTGCCAAACAAGAAACCTGAATGCTGCTGATTGAATACACCTGAAAATCCCATTCACACTCAATTTGGCGGCAATTCATAGCAGTTCCCTTGACAAAAGCGTTACATTTCATTTTCCAAAACACAAAAACCCACCTTCATCCATTTGCATGTTAATTTCTAAAAATGAAACACCAATTTGCTGTTTTCTTTATTTTATTCTGGTTACTCTGGCTAAACATTTTATTGTATGCTGTAAGAATACAAAATTAGAAAAGGAAGAAGGCAAAACAAATGCAAACCAAGAACACATTTAGCAAATTGCCAATCAGGAAACCTGAATGTTGCTGACTGAATACACCTGAAAATCCCAAACACACTCAATTTGCAGGCAATTCGTAGCTGTGCCCTCGGCAAAAGGGAAAGATTTCATTTTCCAAAACACAAAAACTCACCTTGGTCCAGTTGCCTGTTAATTTCTAAGCATGGGACGCCCATTTGCTGTTGTTTTTTTTTTTTTTTCATCAAGGATACTCTGGCTAAACTTTTATTGTATGGTGTAAGAATTCAAAATTAGAAAAGGAAGAACCAAAATAAATGGAATGCCCAAACACATTTAAGAAATTGCTAATCAAGAAACCTGAATGCTGCTGACTGAATACACCTGAAAATCCGATTCACACTCAATTTGGAGGCAACTCGTAGCTGTCCCCTCGGCAAAAGTGTTACATTTCATATTCCAAAGCACAAAATCACACCTTAGTCCTGTTGCCTGCTACTTTCTAAGAATGAAACGGCAATTGGCAGGTTTTTTTATTTCATTATGGATATTCTGGCTAGACTTTTTATTGTATGGGGTAAGAATACAAAATTAGAAAAGGAAGAAGGCAAAACAACCGCAAACCCAGAACACATTTAGCAAATTGCCAAACAAGAAACCTGAATGCTGCTGACTGAATACACCTGAAAATCCCATTCACACTCAATTTGGCGGCACTTCGTAGCTGTTCCCTTGGCAAAAGGGTTACATTTCATTTTCCAAAACACAAAAACTCACCTTGGTCCTGTTGCATGCTAATTTCTAAAAATGAAACACCAATTTGCTGTTTTCTTTATTTCATTATGGATACTCTGGGTAAACTTTTTCTTGTATGGTGTAAGAATACTTAATTAGAAAAGGAAGAAGGCAAAACAAACGCAAACCCAGACGACATTTAAGAAATTGCCAATCATGAAACCTGAATGCTGCTGACTGAATACACCTGAAAATCCCATTCACACTCAATTTGGAGGCAACTCGTAGCTGTCCCCTCGGCAAAAGGGTTACATTTCATTTTCCAAAGCACAAAAACTCACCTTGGTCCTGTTGCCTGCTAATTTCTAAGAATGAAATGGAAATTTGCAGGTTTTTTTATTTCATTATGAATATTCTGGCTCAACTTTTTATTGTATGGGGTAAGAATACAAAATTAGAAAAGGAAGAAGGCAAAACAAATGCAAACCCAGAACACATTTAACAAATTGCCAAACAAGAAACCTGAATGCTGCTGACTGAACCCACCTGAAAATTTCATTCACACTCAATTTGGAGGCAACTCGTAGCTGTGCCCTCGGCAAAAGGGAAAGATTTCATTTTCCAAAACACAAAAACTCACCTTGGTCCTGTTGCATGTTAATTTCTAAAAATGAAACACCAATTTGTTGTTTCTTTATTTCATTATGGATACTCTGTCTAAACTTTTTATTGTATGGTGTAAGAATACAAAATTAGAAAAGGAAGAAGGCAAAACAAATGCAAACCAAGAACACATTTAGTAAATTGCCAATCAGGAAACCTGAATGTTGCTGACTGAATACACCTGAAAATCCCATTCACACTCAATTTGGAGGCAATTTGTAGCTGTGCCCTCGGCAAAAGGGAAAGATGTCATTTTCCAAAAGACAAAAACTCACCTTGGTCCAGTTACCTGTTAATTTCTAAGCATGGAACGCCCATTTGCAGTTTTTGTTTTTTTTTAATACATTAAGGATACTCTGGCTAAACTTTTATTGTATGGTGTAAGAATACAAAATGAGAAAAGGAAGAAGGCATAACAACCGCATACCCAGAACACATTTAGCAATTTGCCAAACAAGAAACCTGAATGCTGCTGATTGAATACACCTGAAAATCCCATTCACACTCAATTTGGCGGCAATTCATAGCAGTTCCCTTGACAAAAGCGTTACATTTCATTTTCCAAAACACAAAAACCCACCTTCATCCATTTGCATGTTAATTTCTAAAAATGAAACACCAATTTGCTGTTTTCTTTATTTTATTCTGGTTACTCTGGCTAAACATTTTATTGTATGCTGTAAGAATACAAAATTAGAAAAGGAAGAAGGCAAAACAAATGCAAACCAAGAACACATTTAGCAAATTGCCAATCAGGAAACCTGAATGTTGCTGACTGAATACACCTGAAAATCCCAATCACACTCAATTTGCAGGCAATTCGTAGCTGTGCCCTCAGCAAAAGGGAAAGATTTCATTTTCCAAAACACAAAAACTCACCTTGGTCCAGTTGCCTGTTAATTTCTAAGCATGGGACGCCCATTTGCTGTTTTTTTTTTTTTTTTTCATCAAGGATACTCTGGCTAAACTTTTATTGTATGGTGTAAGAATTCAAAATTAGAAAAGGAAGAACCAAAATAAATGGAATGCCCAAACACAATTAAGAAATTGCTAATCAAGAAACCTGAATGCTGCTGACTGAATACACCTGAAAATCCGATTCACACTCAATTTGGAGGCAACTCGTAGCTGTCCCCTTGGCAAAAGTGTTACATTTCATATTCCAAAGCACAAAATCACACCTTGGTCCTGTTGCCTGCTAATTTCTAAGAATGAAACGGCAATTGGCAAGTTTTTTTATTTCATTATGGATATTCTGGCTAAACTTTTATTGTATGGGGTAAGAATACAAAATTAGAAAAGGAAGAAGGCAAAACAACCGCAAACCCAGAACACATTTAGCAAATTGCCAAACAAGAAACCTGAATGCTGCTGACTGAATACACCTGAATATCCCATTCACACTCAATTTGGTGGCAATTCGTAGCTGTTCCCTTGGCAAAAGGGTTACATTTCATTTTCCAAAACACAAAAACTCACCTTGGTCCTGTTGCATGTTAATTTCCAAAAATGAAACACCAATTTGCTGTTATCTTTATTTCATTATGGATACTCTGGCTAACCTTTTTATTGTTTGGTGTAAGAATACAAAATGAGAAAAGGAAGAAGGCAAAACAAATGCAAACCAAGAACACATTTAGCAAATTACCAATCGGGAAACCTGAATGTTGCTGACTGAATACACCTGAAAATCCCCTTCACACTCAATTTGCAGGCAATTCGTAGCTGTCCCCTCGGCAAAAGTGTTACATTTCATTTTCTAAAACACGAAAACTCACCTTAGTCGTTTTGCCTGTAGATTTCTTAGCATGAAACGCCAATTTGCACAGCATTTCTATTTCATTTTGACCACTCTGTCTAAAGGCTTTTTTGGATGGTGTCAGGATAGAAAATTTGGAAAGAAAGAAGGCAAAACAAACGCAAACCCAGACGACATTTAAGAAATTGCCAAGCAAGAATCCTGTATGCTGCAGACTGAATACACCTGAAAATCCCATTCACACTCAATTTGGAGGCAACTCGTAGCTGTCCCCTCAGCAAAAGGGAAAGATTTCATTTTCCAAAGCACAAAAACACACCTTGGTCCTGTTGCCTGCTAATTTCTAAGAATGAAACGGCAATTTGCAGGTTTTTTTATTTCAGTATGGATATTCTGGCTAAACTTTTTATTGTATGGGGTAAGAATACAGAATTAGAAAAGGAAGAAGGCAATGCAACCGCAAACCAAGAACACATTTAGCAAATTGCCAAACAAGAATCCTGAATGCTGCTGACTGAATAAACCTGAAAATCCCATTCACACTCAATTTGGAGGCAACTCGTAGCTGTTCCCTTGGCAAAGGTTTACATTCCATTTTCCAAAACACAAAAAATCACCTTGGTCCTGTTGCATGTTAATTTCTAAAAATGAAACACCAATTTGCTTTTTCTTTATTTTATTCTGGTTACTCTGGCTAAACTTTTTCTTGTATGGTGTAAGCATACAAAATTAGAAAAGGAAGAAGGCAAAACAAATGCAAACCAAGAACACATTTAGCAAATTGCCAATCAGGAAACCTGAATGCTGCTGACTGAATACACCTGAAAATCCCATTCACACTCAATTTGGAGGCAACTCGTAGCTGTGCCCTCGGCAAAAGGGAAAGATATCATTTTCCAAAAGACAAAAACTCACCTTGGTCCAGATGCCTGATAATTTCTAATCATGGGACGCCTATTTGCAGTTTTTTTTTTTTTATTTCATTAAGGATACTCTGGCTAAACATTTTATTGTATGGGGTAAGAATACAAAATGAGAAAAGGAAGAAGGCAAAACAAATGCAAACCCAGAACACATTTAACAATTTGCCAAACAAGAAACCTGAATGCTGCTGACTGAATACACCTGAAAATCCCATTCGCACTCAATTTGGAGGCAACTTGTAGCTGTCCCCTCGGCAAAAGGGTTACATTTCATATTCCAAAGCACAAAATCACACCTTGGTCCTGTTGCATGTTAATTTCTAAAAATGAAACACCAATTTGTTGTTTTCTTTATTTCATTATGGATATTCTGGCTAACCTTTTTATTGTATGGTGTAAGAATACAAAATTAGAAAAGGAAGAAGACAAAACAAATGCAAACCAAGAACTCATTTAGCATATTGCCAATCAGGAAACCTGAATGTTGCTGACTGAATACACCTGAAAATCCCATTCACACTCAATTTGGAGGCAATTCGTAGCTGTGCCCTCGGCAAAAGGGAAAGATTTCATTTTCCAAAAGACAAAAACTCACCTTGGTCCAGTTGCCTGTTAATTTCTAAGCATGGAACGCCCATTTGCAGTATTTCTTTTTTTTTTTATTTCATTAAGGACACTCTGGCTAAACTTTTATTGTATGGTGTAAGAATACAAAATGAGAAAAGGAAGAAGGCAAAACAACCGCAAACTCAGAACACATTTAGCAAATTGCCAAACAAGAAACCAGAATGCTGCTGACTGAATACACCTGAAAATCCCATTCACACTCAATTTGGCGGCAATTCATAGATGTTCCCTTGACAAAAGGGTTACATTTCATTTTCCAAAACACAAAAACTCACCTTGGTCCTGTTGCATGTTAATTTCTAAGAATGAAACACCAATTTGCTGTTTTATTTATTTCATTATGGATACTCTGGCTAAACTTTTTCTTTTATGGTGTAAGAATACAAAATTAGAAAAGGAAGAAGGCAAAACAAATGCAAACCCAGAACACATTTAACAAATTGCCAAACAAGAAACCTGAATGCTGCTGACTGAACGCACCTAAAAATTGCATTCACACTCAATTTGGAGGCAACTCGTAGCTGTGCCCTCGGCAAAAGGGAAAGATTTCATTTTCCAAAACACAAAAACTCACCTTGGTCCTGTTGCATGTTAATTTCTAAAAATGAAACACCAATTTGTTGTTTCTTTATTTCATTATGGATACTCTGGCTAAACATTTTATTGTATGCTGTAAGAATACAAAATTAGAAAAGGAAGAAGGCAAAACAAATGCAAACCAAGAACACATTTAGTAAATTGCAAATCAGGAAACCTGAATGTTGCTGACTGAATACACCTGAAAATCCCATTCACACTCAATTTGGAGGCAATTCTTAGCTGTGCCCTCGGCAAAAGGGAAAGATTTCATTTTCCAAAAGACAAAAACTCACCTTGGTCCAGTTGCCTGTTAATTTCTAAGCATGGAACGCCCATTTGCTGTTTTTTTTTTTTTTATTTCATTAAGGATACTCTGGCTAAACTTTTATTGTATGGTGTAAGAATACAAAATGAGAAAAGGAAGAAGGCATAACAACCGCAAACCCAGAACACATTTAGCAAATTGCCAAACAAGAAACCTGAATGCTGCTGACTGAATACACCTGAAAATCCCATTCACACTCAATTTGGTGGCAATTCGTAGCTGTGCCCTCGGCAAAAGGGAAAGATTTCATTTTCCAAAAGACAAAAACTCACCTTGGTCCAGTTGCCTGTTAATTTCTAAGCATGGAACGTCCATTTGCAGTTTTTTTTTTTTATTTCATTAAGGATACTCTGGCTAAACTTTAATTGTATGGTGTAAGAATACAAAATGAGAAAAGGAAGAAGGCATAACAACCGCAAACCCAGAACACATTTAGCAAATTGCCAAACAAGAAACCTGAATGCTGCTGATTGAATACACCTGAAAATCCCATTCACACTCAATTTGGCGGCAATTCATAGCTGTTCCCTTGACAAAAGGGTTACATTTCATTTTCCAAAACACAAAAACCCACGTTCATCCTTTCGCATGTTAATTTCTAAAAATGAAACACCAATTTGCTGTTTTCTTTATTTTATTCTGGTTACTCTGGCTAAACATTTTATTGTATGCTCTAATAATACAGAATTAGAAAAGGAAGAAGGCAAAACAAATGCAAACCAAGAACACTTAGCAAATTGCCACTCAGGAAACATGAATGTTGCTGACTGAATACACCTGAAAATCCCAGTCACACTCAATTTGCAGGCAATTCGTAGCTGAGCCCTCGGCAAAAGGGAAAGATTTCATTTTCCAAAAGACAAAAACTCACCTTAGTCCAGTTGCCTGTTAATTTCTAAGCATGGGACGCCCATTTGCTGTTTTTTTTTTTTTATTTCATTAATGATTCTCTGGCTAAACTTTTATTGTATGGTGTAAGAATACAATATTAGAAGAGGAAGAAGGCGAAACAAATGCAAACCAAGAACACATTTAGCAAATTGCCAATCAGGAAACCTGAATGTTGCTGACTGAATACACCTGAAAATCCCATTCACACTCAATTTGGAGGCAATTCGTAGCCGTGCCCTCAGCAAAAGAGAAAGATTTCATTTTCCAAAACAGTAAATCTCACCTTGGTCCAGTTGCCTGTTAATTTCAAGCATGGAACGCCCATTTGCTGTTTTTTTTTTTTTATTTCATTAAGGATACTCTGGCTAAACTTTTATTGTATGGTGTAAGAATACAAAATGAGAAAAGGAAGAAGGCAAAACAAATGGAATGCCCAAACACATTTAAGAAATTGCCAATCAAGAAACCTGAATGCTGCTGAATGAATACACCTGAAAATCCCATTCACACTCAATTTGGAGGCAACTCGTAGCTGTCTCCTCGGCAAAAGGGTTACATTTCATATTCCAAAGCACAAAATCACACCTTGGTCCTGTTGGCTGCTAATTTCTAACAATGAAATGGCAATTTGCAGTTTTTTTTATTTCATTATGGATATTCTGGCTAAACTTTTTATTGTATGGGGTAAGAATACAAAATTAGAAAAGGAAGAAGGCAAAACAACCGCAAACCCAGAACACATTTAGCAAATTGCCAAACAAGAAACCTGAATGCTGCTGACTGAATACACCTGAAAATCGCATTCACACTCAATTTGGAGGCAATTCGTAGCTGTTCCCTTGGCAAAAGGGTTACATTTCATTTTCCAAAACACAAAAACTCACCTTGGTCCTGTTGCATGTTAATTTCTAAAAATGAAACACCAATTTGCTGTTTTCTTTATTTCATTTTGGTTACTCTGGCTAACCTTTTTCTTTTATGGTATAAGAATACAAAATTAGAAAAGGAAGAAGGCGAAACAAATGCAAACCAAGAACACATTTAGCAAACTGCCAATCAGGAAACCTGAATGTTGCTGACTGAATACACCTGAACATTCCATTCACACTCAATTTGGAGGCAATTCGTAGCTGTGCCCTCGGCAAAAGGGAAAGATTTCATTTTCCAAAACAGTAAATCTCACCTATCGTGTTGCCTGTAGATTTCTTAGCATGAAACGCCAATTTGCACTGTATTTTCATTTTATTTTGACCACTCTGTCAAAAGGCTTTTTTGGATGGTGTCAGGATAGAAAATTTGGAAAGAAAAAAGGC
This sequence comes from Sylvilagus floridanus, assembly GCA_949820135.1. Taxonomy (NCBI): domain Eukaryota; kingdom Metazoa; phylum Chordata; class Mammalia; order Lagomorpha; family Leporidae; genus Sylvilagus; species Sylvilagus floridanus. The sequence continues at coordinate 163,072,599 of OX463227.1, read as the reverse complement.
AAAAAAAATGCAAATCCAGACGACATTTAAGAAATTGCCAATCAAGAAACCTGAATGCTGCTGACTGAATACACCTGAAAATCCCATTCATACTCAATTTGGAGGCAATTCATAGCTGTCCCCTAGGCATAAGGGTTACATATCATTTTCCAAATCACAAAAACACACCTTGGTCCTGTTGCCTGCTAATTTCTAAGAATGAAATGGCAATTTGCAGGTTTTTTTATTTCATTATGGATATTCTGGCTAAACTTTTTATTGTATGGGGAAGAATACGAAATTAGAATAGGAAGAAGGCAAAACAAACGCAAACCCAGAACACATTTAGCAAATTGCCAATCAGGAAACCTGAATGCTGCTGACTGAATGCACCTGAAAATCGCATTCACACTCAATTTGGCGGCAATTCGTAGCTGTTCCCTTGGCAAAAGGGTTACATTTCATTTTCCAAAAGACAAAAACTCATCTTGGTCCTGTTGCATGCTAATTTCTCAAAATGAAACACCAATTTGCCGTTTTCTTTATTTCATTATGGATACTCTGGCTAACCTTTTTATTGTATGGTGTAAGAATACAAAATTAGAAAAGGAAGAAGGCAAAACACATGCAAACCAAGAACACATTTAGCAAATTGCCAATCAGGAAACCTGAATGTTGCTGACTGAATACGCCTGGAAATCCCATTCACACTCAATTTGGAGCAATTCGTAACTGTGCCCTCGGCAAAAGTGAAAGATTTCATTTTCCAAAACACAAAAACTCACATTGGTCCAGTTACCTGTTCATTTCTAAGCATGGTATGCCCATTTGCTGTTTTTTTTTTTTTTATTTCTTTAAGGATACTCTGGCTAAACATTTATTGTATGGTGTAAGAATAAAAAATTAGAAAAGGAAGAAGGCAAAACAAATGGAATAACCAAGCACATTTAAGAAATTGCCAACCAGGGCGGAGCCAAGATGGCGGAATAGTGAGGACGCGCACTAGCAGTCCGCAAAAAGATAATTTAATAAAAACAGAGTTACTGTAGCCTCAGGAAAAATCTCACGGAAAAAAATGCAGTGGAAATTCTTCCGGACCCAGTGAATGAGACGCAGAGGACCTAGGGGAAAGTAAGTTTGCGAACGGCAAATCGTGCCTTAGTGGCACGGGAGCTGCCGGGAGGGACGGGAACCGGACGGAACACAGTCGCCATTGGATTCGAGCGCTTAAACGGGAGCCGATACAGGGATCCCGAGACACTGGCGGGGGGAAGCAGACGCCACGGGGGAAACAGCACAATTGAGGCGAGCCCACACGGACACTAGCCTCTTTCGTTGCCCACCCTGCTAATTCTAGCTGGACTGAACGCAGTGGGACGGTGCGCGCCCGCCGGCTGAACCGGAAGCCGGGCGGAACACAGTCGCCATTGGAACTGAGCGCTTGAACGGGTGCCGATACAGGGATCCCGAGACACTGGTGGGGGGAAGCAGACCCCCCACGGGGGAAACAGCACAATTGAGGCGAGCCCACACGGACACTAGCCTCTTTCATTGCCCACCCTGCTCACTCGAGCTAGACTGAACACAGTGGGACAGCGCGCGCCCGCCGGCTGAACCGGAAGCCAGGCGGAACACAATTGCCATTGGAACTGAGAGCTTGAACGGGGGCCGATACAGGGATCCCGAGACACTGGCGGGGGGAAGCAGACCCCCCACGGGGGAAACAGCACAATTGAGGCGAGCCTGCACGGACACTAGTCTCTCTCGTCACCCACCCTGCTAATTCGAGCTAGATTAAACGCAGTGGGACAAGGCGCGCCCGCCCGCCCGCCCGCCCATCACTGAGGCAGACGGAACCAAAAACCCGAGGCTGTAGAAACCTGAAGGGGATCCAAAAACTGGGAACACACCGTGCACACAAACTCCGTTACCTTGACAACCCAGAGAAAGAGTGTGGGGAAAAAAAAATGCCAAATAAAAACAGATTCCGAGGGAGCAAGATCAAGGAAGACGCTATGATGACCCCAAACGGAAAAGACACCCCAAGTCAGGATTATGAAGATAATGAGATAGAAGAAATGCAAGAAGCAGATCTCAAAGAATTGATAAGAACATTAAGAAGCTCTCAAAAACAAATTCTTGAACTACAGAAATCCTTAATGGATAAGATAGAAAATCTCTCTCGTGAGAATGAAGTACTACGGAGAAATCAAAACGAAATGAAACAACTAGTAGAACAAGAAGCTACGATAGTGACAAAAAATCTTAATGAATTGAAGAATTCAATAGATCAAGTGACAAGCAATCTTGAGGGCCTTAAAACCAGAATGGGTGAAGCAGAAGAGAGAATATCGGACCTAGAAGACAGAGAACAGGAGAGGAAACAGTCAAACCAAAGACAAGAAGAGGAAATTAGAAAACTAAAAGATATTGTCGGGAATTTACAGGATACTATTAAAAAACCCAACATTCGGGTTCTAGGTGTTCCTGAAGGTATGGAGAGGGAGAAAGGATTAGAAGGCCTTTTTAGGGAGATACTAGCAGAAAACTTTCCAGGCTTGGAGAAAGACAGAGAAATCCTAATCCAGGAAGCTCATAGAACCCCTAATAAACATGACCAAAAGAGATCCTCTGCACGACATATTGTAATTAAACTCACCACAGTGAAGCAAAAAGAAAAGATCCTAAAATGTGCAAGAGAGAAACGTCAGATTACTCTCAGAGGATCTCCAATTAGACTTACAGCTGACTTCTCAACAGAAACCCTACAAGCTAGAAGGGAATGGCGAGACATAGCCCAGGTACTTAGAGAGAAAAACTGCCAGCCCAGAATATTATACCCTGCAGAGCTCTCATTTGTGAATGAAGGTGAAATAAAGACCTTTCATAACAAACAAAAATTGAAAGAATTTGTTGCCACTCGTCCAGCCCTGCAAAAGATACTTAAAGACGTGTTACACACAGAAACACAGAAACACGACCATCAACATGAAAGAAGGTAAACGAAGGGAACCTCACGGCAAAAGATCACAGGGAATTCAAAGCATACATTAGAAAATATCTGGCAAATGGCAGGGCAAACTTACCACTTATCAATAGTCACATTGAACGTTAAAGGTCTAAACTGTCCTGTTAAAAGACAGAGATTGGCTGATTGGGTTAAGGAACAAAAACCATCTATTTGCTGCCTACAAGAAACACATCTTTCCAACGAAGATCCATACAGACTGAAAATAAAAGGATGGAACAAGATATACCACGCCAACAGAAATGAAAAAAGAGCGGGTGTAACCATCTTAATATCGGACTACATAAACTTTAACACAAAAACTGTTAAGAGAGACAAAGAGGGGCACTATATAATGATTAAGGGATCAATACTACAGGAAGATATAACAATTCTGAATGTATATGCACCTAATTACAGGCCACAGGTTTATTTAAAAAATTTGTTAAGAAACTTAAAGGGAGACTTAGACCCCAACACAATAGTACTGGGGGACTTCAATACTTCACTCACAGATATTGACAGATCGACAGGACAGAAGATCAACAAGGAGACAGTAGATTTAAACAACACTATAGCCCAAATGGATCTAACAGATATCTACAGAACTTTTCATCCTACAAGTAATGCATTCACATTCTTCTCAGCAGTACATGGAACCTACTCTAGGATTGATCACATATTAGGCCATAAAGCAAGTCTCAGCAAATTCAAAAGAATTAGAATCATACCATGCAACTTCTCAGACCATGAGGGAGTGAAGTTGGAAATTAGCAACTCAGGAATCTCTAGAGCATATGCAAACACATGGAGATTGAACAACATGCTCCTGAATGAACAATGGGTCACTGAAGAAATCAAAAAAGAAATCAAACATTTTCTGGAAGTAAATGAGGATAACAGCACAACATACCAAAACTTATGGGATACAGCAAAAGCAGTGTTAAGAGGAAAGTTTATATCAATAGGTGCCTACATCAAGAAACTGGAAAGGCACCAAATAGATGAGCTTTCAATGCATCTCAAGGATCTAGAAAATTTGCAGCAAACTAGACCCAAATCTAGTAGAAAAAGAGAAATAATCAAAATCAGAGAAGAAATCAACAGGATTGAATCCAAAAAAACATTACAAAAAATCAGCCAAACGAGGAGCTGGTTTTTTGAAAAAATAAACAAGATTGACACCCCATTGGCCCAACTAACTAAAAAAAGAAGAGAAAAGACCCAAATCAGTAAAATCAGAGATGAAAAAGGAAATATAACAACAGACACCACAGAAATCAAAAGAATCATCAGAAATTACTACAAGGACTTGTATGCCAGCAAACAGGGAAACCTATCAGAAATGGATAGATTCCTGGACACATGCAACCTACCTAAATTGAACCAGGAAGACATAGAAAACCTAAACAGACCCATAAGTGAGTCAGAAATTGAATCAGTAATAAAGGCCCTCCCAACAAAGAAAAGCCCAGGACCAGATGGATTCACTGCTGAATTCTACCAGACATTTAAAGAAGAACTAACCCCAATTCTTCTCAAACTATTCAGAACAATCGAAAAAGAGGGAATTCTCCCAAATTCCTTCTATGAAGCCAGCATCACCTTAATTCCTAAGCCAGAAAAAGATGCAGCATTGAAAGAGAATTACAGACCAATATCCCTCATGAACATAGATGCAAAAATCCTCAACAAAATTCTGGCCAATAGACTGCAACAACACATCAGAAAGATCATCCACCCAGACCAAGTGTGATTCATCCCTGGTATGCAGGGATGGTTCAATATTCGCAAAACAATCAACGTGATACACCACATTAACAGACTGCAGAAGAAAAACCATATGATTATCTCACTAGACGCAGAGAAAGCATTCGATAAAATTCAACACCCTTTCATGATGAAAACCCTAAGCAAACTGGGTATAGAAGGCACATTCCTCAATACAATCAAAGCAATTTATGAAAAACCCATGGCCAATATCCTATTGAATGGGGAAAAGTTGGAAGCATTTCCACTGAGATCTGGTACCAGACAGGGATGCCCACTCTCACCACTGCTATTCAATATAGTGCTGGAAGTCTTAGCCAGAGCTATTAGGCAAGAAAAAGAAATTAAAGGGATACAAGTTGGGAAGGAAGAACTCAAACTATCCCTCTTTGCAGACGACATGATTCTTTATTTAGGGGACCCAAAGAACTCTACTAAGAGACTATTGGAACTCATAGAAGAGTTTGGCAAAGTAGCAGGATATAAAATCAATGCACAAAAATCAACAGCCTTTGTATACACAGACAATGCCACGGCTGAGGAAGAACTGCTAAGATCAATCCCATTCACAATAGCTACAAAAACAATCAAATACCTTGGAATAAATTTAACTAAGGACATTAAAGATCTCTACAATGAAAATTACAAAACCTTAAAGAAAGAAATAGAAGAGGATACCAAAAAATGGAGAAATCTCCCATGCTCATGGATTGGAAGAATCAATATCATCAAAATGTCCATTCTCCCAAAAGCAATTTACAGATTCAACGCAATACCAATCAAGATACCGAGGACATTCTTCTCAGATCTGGAAAAAATGATGGTGAAATTCATATGGAGACACAGGAGACCTCGAATAGCTAAAGCAATCTTGTACAACAAAAACAAAGCCGGAGGCATCACAATACCAGATTTCAGGACATACTACAGGGCAGTTGTTATCAAAACAGCATGGTACTGGTACAGAAACAGATGGATAGACCAATGGAACAGAATAGAAACTCCAGAAATCAATCCAAACACCTACAGCCAACTTATATTTGATCAACGATCCAAAACCAGTCCCTGGAGTAAGGTCAGTCTGTTTAATAAATGGTGCTGGGAAAACTGGATTTCCACGTGCAGAACCATGAAGCAAGACCCCTACCTTTCACCTTACACAAAAATTCATTCAACATGGATTAAAAATTTAAACCTACGACCCGACACCATCAAATTACTGGAGAGCATAGGAGAAACCCTGCAAGACATAGGTACTGGCAAAGACTTCTTGGAAAAGACCCCAGAAGCACAGACACTGAAAACCAAAATTAACTACTGGGATTGCATCAAATTGAAAAGTTTCTGTACTGCAAAAGAAACAGTCAGGAAAGTGAATAGGAAACCGACAGAATGGGAAAATATATTTGCAAACTATGCAACAGATAAAGGGTTGATAACCAGAATCTACAAAGAAATTAAGAAACTCCACAACATCAAAACAAACAACCCACTTAAGAGATGGGCCAAGGACCTCAACAGACATTTTTCCAAAGAGGAAATCCAAATGGCCAACAGACACATGAAAAAATGTTCAAGATCCCTAGCAATCAGGGAAATGCAAATCAAAACCACAATGAGGTTTCACCTCACCCCGGTGAGAATGGCTCACATTCAGAAATCCACCAACAATAGATGCTGGAGAGGATGTGGGGAAAAAGGGACACTAATCCACTGTTGGTGGGAATGCAAACTGGTGAAGCCACTATGGAAGTCAGTCTGGAGATTCCTCAGAAACCTGAATATAACCCTACCATTCAACCCAGCCATCCCACTCCTTGGAATTTACCCAAAGGAAATTAAATTGGCAAACAAAAAAGCCGTCTGCACAGCAATGTTTATTGCGGCTCAATTCACAATAGCTAAGACTTGGAACCAACCCAAATGCCCTTCAACAGTAGACTGGATTAGGAAATTATGGGACATGTACTCTACAGAATACTATACAGCAGTCAAAAACAATGAAATCCGGTCACTTGCAACAAAATGGAGGAATCTGGAAAACATCATGCTGAGTGAATTAAGTCAGTCCCAAAGAGACAAATATCATTTGTTTCCCTTGATTGGCGATGACTAACTGAGCACCAAAGGGGAAACCTGTAGAAGTGAAATGGACACTATGAGAAACAGTGACTCGATCAGCTCTTGTGCTGACTGTTGTTGTACAATGTAATACTTTATCCATGGTAGTATTTTTTTTTCTCTTTATCCTAGTACTAGTGGTTGAACTCTGTAATTAACACACAATTATTCTTAGGTGTTTAAATTTTAACTGAAAAGTGATCTCTGTGAAATATAAGAGCGGGAATAAGAGAGGGAGGAGATGTAAAATTTGGGACATGCTCAATCGGAACGGCCCCAAATGATGGAGTTAGAATTGTGCCAGGGGTTTCCAATACAATCCCATCAAGGTGGCATGTACCAAGGCCATCTCATTAGTCCAAGTGATCAATTTCAGCTCACAATTGATCACACTGATAGGTCTAAGAGTCAAAGGGATCACACAAACAAGACTAGTGTCTGCTAATACTAACTGATAGAATGAAAAAGGGAGAGAATGATCCAACATGGGAAGCAGGATACACAGCAGACTCATAGAATGGCAGATGTCCTAAATAGCACTCTGGCCTCAGAATCAGCCCTTAAGGCATTCGGATCTGGCTCAAGAGCCCATGAGAATATTTAGGCATGGAAAGCTAAGACACTCTGGAAAAAACAGAAGACCTAAATGAAAGATCTCTGTGAGTGAGATCCCAGTGGAAAGAACGGGGCCATCAAAGAAGGAGGTACCTTTCTCTGAAGGGAGGAGGGAACTTCCACTTTGACTATGGCCCTGTGGGAATAAGATCGAAGTCGGCGAACCCTAAAGGCTTCCATAGCCTCGGCAACTCATGACCAGAGCCTAGGGAGATTACTGACGCCATAAACAAGAGTGTCAAATTGTTAAATCAACATCAGGAGTCACTGTGTACTTACGTCTCATGAGGGATCTGTCCTTAATGTGTTATCCAATGTGAAGTGATGCTATTACTAGTACTGAAACAGTATTTTTACACTTTGTGTTTCTGAGTGGGTGCAAACTGATGAAATCCTTACATAGTATATATTGAATCGATCTTCTTTATATAAAGATAATTGCAAATGATTAAAAATCTTGGTGTTAAACTGGAAATTGCATAGACAATTAATCAATTTTTTAAAAAAAAATCATGTAGGATCTCTGTCCTTAATGCGCTGTACATTGTGAATTAATACTATAACTAGTACTCCAACAGTATTATCATTTTGTGTCTCTATGCGAGGGCAAACTGTTGAAATCTTTGCGTAACATGTACTAAATTGATCTTCTGTGTATAAAGAGAATTGAAAATGAATCTTGATGTGAACAGAAGGGGAGAGGGAGCAGGAAAGGGGAGGGTGGGGGGAGGGAGGGAAGTTGTGTGGGGGGGGAGCCATTGTGGTCCATGAGCTGTTCTTTGGAAATTTATATTCTTTAAATAAAAGCTTTATAAAAAAAAAAAAAAAAGAAATTGCCAACCAAGAAACCTGAATCCTGCTGACTGAATACACCTTAAAATCCCATTCACACTCAATTTGCAGGCAATTATTGGTGTTCCATTGGCAAAAGTGTTACATTTCATTTTCCAAAACACAAAAACTCACCTTGGTCCTGTTGCATGTTAATTTCTAAGAATGAAACACCAATTTGCTGTTTTATTTATTTCATTATGGATACTCTGGCTAAACTTTTTCTTTTATGGTGTAAGAATACAAAATTAGAAAAGGAAGAAGGCAAAACAAATGCAAACCAAGAACACATTTAGCAAATTGCCAATCAGGAAACCTGAATGCTGCTGACTGAATACACCTGAAAATCCCATTCACACTCAAATTGGAGGCAATTCGTAGCTGTGCCCTCGGCAAAAGGGAAAGATTTCATTTTCCAAAACACAAAAACACACCTTGGTCCAGTTGCCTGTTAATTTCTAAACATGGAACGCCCATTTGCTGATTTTTTTTTCTTGCATTAAGGATACTCTAGCTAAACATTTATTGAATGGTGTAAGAATACAAAATTAGAAAAGGAAGAAGGCAAAACAAATGCAATGATCAAACACATTTAAGAAATTGCCAATGAAAACCTGAATGCTGCTGACTGAATACACCTGAAAATCCCATTCACACTCAATTTGGAGGCAATTCATAGCTGTGCCATCGCCAAAAGGGAAACACTTCATTTTCCAAAACACGAAAACTCACCTTAGTCGTGTTGTCTTTAGATTTCTTAGCATGAAATGCCAATTTTCACTGTATTTGTATCTCATTTTGACCACTCTGTCTAAAGGCTTTCTTGGATGGTGTTAGGATAGTAAATTTGGAAAGAAAGAAGGCAAAACAAACGCAAACCCAGACGACATTTAAGAAATTGCCAATCAAGAAACCTGAATGCTGCTGACTGAATACACCTGAAAATCCCATTCACACTCAATTTGGAGGCAACTCGTAGCTGTCCCCTCGGCAAAAGGGTTACATTTCATTTTCCAAAGCAGAAAAACACACCTTGGTCCTGTTGCCTGCTAATTTCTAAAATGAAACGGCAATTTTCAGGTTTTTTTTTATTTCATTATGGATATTCTGTCTAAACATTTTAATGTATGGGGTAAGAATACAAAATTAGAAAAGGAAGATTGCAAAACAGCAGCAAAGCCAGAACACATTTAGCAAATTGCCAAACAAGAAACCTGAATGCTGCTGACTGAATACACCTGAAAATCCCATTCACACTCAATTTGGAGGCAACTTGTAGCTGTCCCCTCAGCTAAAGGGATACATTTCATTTTCCAAAGCACAAAATCACTCCATGGTCCTGTTGCCTTCTAATTTATAAGAATGAAATGGCAATTTGCAGTTTTTTTTATTTCATTATGGATATTCTGGCTAAACATTTTATTGTATGGGGTAAGAATACAAAATTAGAAAAGGAAGAAGGCAAAGCAACACAAACCCAGAACACATTTAGCAAATTGCCAAACAAGAAACCCGAATGTTGCTGAATGAATACACCTGAAAATCCCATTCACACTCAATTTGGCGGCAATTCGTAGCTGTTCCCTTGGCAAAAGGGTTATATTTCATTTTCCAAAACACAAAAACTCACCTTGGTCCTGTTGCATGTTAATATCTAAAAATGAAACACCAATTTGCTGTTTTCTTTATTTCATTATGGACACTCTGGCTAAACTTTTTCTTGTAAGGTTAAGAATACAAAATTAGAAAAGGAAGAAGGCAAAACAAATGCAAACCAAGAACACATTTAGCAAATTACCAATCGGGAAACCTGAATGTTGCTGAGTGAATACACCTGAAAATCCCATTCACACTCAATTTGCAGGCAATTCGTAGCTGTCCCCTCGGCAAAAGGGTTACATTTCATTTTCCAAAGCACAAAAACACACCTTGGTCCTATTGCCTGCTAATTTCTAAGAATGAAACGGCAATTTGCAGTTTTTTTTTTATTTCATTATGGATATTCTGGCTAAACTTTTTATTGTATGGGGTAAGAATACAAAATTAGAAAAGGAAAAAGGCAAAACAACCGCAAACCCAGAACACATTTAGCAAATTGTCAAACAAGAAACCTGAATGCTGCTGACTGAATACACCTGAAAATCCCATTCACACTCAAATTGGCAGCAATTCGTAGCTGTTCCCTTGGCAAAAGGGTTACATTTCATTTCCCAAAACAGAAAAAACTCACCTTGGTCCTGTTGCATGTTAATTTCTAAAAATGAAACACCAATTTGCTGCTTTTTTTTTTATTTCATTAAGGATACTCTGGCTAACCTTTTTATTGTATGGTGTAAGAATACAAAATTAGAAAATGAAGAAGGCAAAACAAATGCAAACCAAGAACATATTTAGCAAATTACCAATTGGGAAACCTGAATGTTGCTGACTGAATACACCTGAAAATCCCATTCACACTCAATTTGGAGGCAATTCGTAGCTGTGCCTTCGGCAAAAGTGTTACATTTCATTTTCTGAATCACGAAAACTCACCTTAGTCGTGTTGCCTGTAGATTTCTTAGCATGAAACGCCAATTTGCACTATATTTTTATTTCATTTTGACCACTCTGTCAAAAGGCTTTTTTGGATGGTGTCAGGATAGAAAATTTGGAAAGAAAAAAGGCAAAACAAGCGCAAAGCAGAACACATTTAGCAAATTGCCAATCAAGAATCCTGAATGCTGCTGACTGTATACACCTGAAAATCCCATTCACACTCAATTTGGAGGCAATTCGTAGCTGTGCCCTCAGCAAAAGGGAAACATTTCGTTTTCCAAAACACGAAAACTCACCTTAGTCGTGATGCCTGTAGAATTCTTAGCATGAAACGCCAATTTGCATTGTATTTTTATTTCATTTTGACCACTCTCTCAAAAGCCTTTTTTGGATGGTGTCAGGATAGAAAATTTGGAAACAAAGAAGGTAAAACAAACGGAATCCCAGAACACATTTAGCAAATAGCCAATCAAGAAACCTGAATGCTGCTGACTGAATACACCTGAAAATCCCATTCACACTCAATTTGGAGGCAATTCGTAGCTGTGCCCTCGGCAAAAGGGTTACATTTCATTTTCCAAAACACAAAACCTCACTTTGTCCTGTTGCCTGTTAATATCTAAGCATGGAACGACGATTTGATGTTTTTTTTTTTTTATTTCATTAAGGATACTCTCGCTAACCTTTTTATTGTATGGGGTAAGAATACAAAATTAGAAAAGGAAGAAGGCAAAACAAACGCAAACCCAGAAGACATTAAGTAAATTGCCAATTAAGAAACCTGAATGCTGCTGACTGAATACACCTTAAAATCCCATTCACAATCAATTTGGAGGCAACTCGTAGCTGTCCCCTCAGCAAAAGGGTTACATTTCATTTTCCAAAGCACAAAAACACACCTTGGTCCTGTTGCATGCTAATTTCTAAGAATGAAATGGCAATTTGCAGTTTTTTTATTTCATTATGGATATTCTGGCTAAACTTTTTATTGTATGGGGTAAGAATACAAAATTAGAAAAGGAAGAAGGCAAAACAAACGCAAACCCAGAACACATTTAGCAAATTGCCAAACAAGAAACCTGAATGCTGCTGACTGAATACACCTGAAAATCCCATTCACACTCAATTTGGCGGCAATTCGTAGCTGTTCTCTTGGCAAAAGGGTTACATTTCATTTTCCAAAACACAAAAACTCACCTTGGTCCTGTTGCATGTTAATTTCTAAAAATGAAACACCAATTTGCTGTGTTCTTTATTTCATTATGGATACTCTAGCTAACCTTTTTATTGTTTGGTGTAAGAATACAAAATGAGAAAAGGAAGAAGGCAAAACAAATGCAAACCAAGAACACATTTAGCAAATTACCAATCGGGAAACCTGAATGTTGCTGACTGAATACACCTGAAAATCCCATTCACACTCAATTTGCAGGCAATTCGTAGCTGTCCCCTCGGCAAAAGTGTTACATTTCATTTTCTAAAACACGAAAACTCACCTTAGTTGTGTTGCGTGTGGATTTCTTAGCATGAAACGCCAATTTGCACTGTATTTTTATTTCATTTTGACCACTCTGTCTAAAGGCTTTTTTGGATGGTGTCAGGATAGAAAATTTGTTAAAAAGAAGGCAAAACAAACGCAAACCTAGACGACTTTTAAGAAATTGCCAATCAAGAAACCTGAATGCTGCTGACTGAATACACCTGAAAATCCCATTCACACTCAATTTGGAGGCAACTCGTAGCTGTCCCCTCGGCAAAAGGGTTACATTTCATTTTTCAATGCACCAAAACACAACTTGGTCCTGTTGCCTGCTAATTTCTAAGAATGAAACGGCAGTTTGCAGTTTTTTTTTTTTTATTTCATTATGGATATTCTGGCTAAACTTTTATTGTATGGGGTAAGAATACAAAATTAGAAAAGGAAGAAGGCAAAACAAATGGAATTCCCAAACACATTTAAGAAATTGCCAATCAAGAAACCTGAATGCTGCTGACTGAATACACCTGAAAATCCCATTCACACTCAATTTGGAGGCAACTCGTAGCTGTCCCCTCGGCTAAAGGGATACATTTCATTTTCCAAAGCACAAAATCACTCCATGGTCCTGTTGCCTTCTTATTTATAAGAATGAAATGGCAATTTGCAGTTTTTTTTTATTTCATTATGGATATTCTGGCTAAACTTTTTATTGTATGGGGTAAGAATACAAAATTAGAAAAGGAAGAAGGCAAAACAACCGCAAACCCAGAACACATTTAGCAAATTGCCAAACAAGAAACCCGAATGTTGCTGAATGAATACACCTGAAAATCCCATTCACACTCAATTTGGCCGCAATTCGTAGCTGTTCCCTTGGCAAAAGGGTTACATTTCATTTTCCAAAACACAAAAACTCACCTTGGTCCTGTTGCATGTTAATTTCTAAAAATGAAACACCAATTTGCTGTTTTCTTTATTTCATTATGGATACTCTGGCTAAACTTTTTCTTGTAAGGTGTAAGAATACAAAATTAGAAAAGGAAGAAGGCAAAACAAATGCAAACCAAGAACACATTCAGCAAACTGCTAATCAGGAAACCTGAATGCTGCTGACTGAATACACCTGAAAATCCCATTCACACTCAATTTGGAGCCAACTCGTAGCTGTCCCCTCGGCAAAAGTGAAACATTTCATTTTCCAAAACACGAAAACTACCCTTAGTCGTGTTGCCTGTAGATTTCTTAGCAATAAACGCCAATTTGCAATGTATTTTTATTTCATTTTGACCACTCTGTCTAAAGGCTTTAGTGGATGGTCAGGATAGAAAATTTGGATAGAAAGAAAGAAACACAAACACAAACCCAGAACACATTTACGAAATTGCCAATCGAGAAACCCGAATGCTGCTGACTGAACATACCTGTAAATCCAATTCACACTCAGTTTGGAGGCAATTCGTAGCTGTGCCCTAGGCAAAAGGGTTACATTTCATTTTCGAAAACAGAAAAACTCACCTTGGTCCTGTTGCATGTTAATTTCTAAATGAAACACCCATTTGCTGTTTTCTTTATTTCATTATGGATACTCTGGCTAACCTTTTTATTGTATGGTGTAAGAATACAAATTTAAAAAAGGAAGAAGGCAAAACAAATGCAAACCAAGAACACATTTAGCAAATTACCAATCAGGAAACCTGAATGTTGCTGACTGAATACACCTGAAAATCCCATTCACACTCAATTTGCAGGCAATTCTTAGCTGTCCCCTCGGCAAAAGTGTTACATTTCATTTTCTAAAACACGAAAACTCACCTTAGTCGTGTTGCCTATAGTTTTCTTAGCATGAAACGCAAATTTTTCACTGTATTTTTATTTCATTTTGACCACTCTGTCTAAAGGCTTTTTTGGATGGTGTCAGGATAGAAAATTTCGAAAGAAAGAAGGCAAAACAAACGCAAACCCAGACGATATTTAAGAAATTGCCAATCAAGAAACCTGAATGCTGCTGACTGAATACACCTGAAAATCCCATCACACTCAATTTGGAGGTAACTCGTAGCTGTCCCCTCGGCAAAAGGGTTACATTTCATTTTCCAAAGCACAAAAACACACCTTGGTCCTGTTGCCTGATATTTTCCAAGACTTAAACGGCAATTTGCAGTTTTTTTTATTTCATTATGGATATTATGGCTAAACTTTTTATTGTATGGGGTAAGAATACAAAATTAGAAAAGGAAGAAGGCAAAACAACCGCAAACCCAGAACACATTTAGCAAATTGCCAAAGAAGAAACCTGAATGCTGCTGACTGAATACACCTGAAAATCCCATTCACACTCAAATTGGCAGCAATTCGTAGCTGTTCCCTTGGCAAAAGGGTTACATTTCATTTCCCAAAACAGAAAAAACTCACCTTGGTCCTGTTGCATGTTAATTTCTAAAAATGAAACACCAATTTGCTGCTTTTTTTTTATTTCATTAAGGATACGCTGGCTAACCTTTTTATTGTATGGTGTAATAATACAAAATTAGAAAATAAAGAAGGCAAAACAAATGCAAACCAAGAACATATTTAGCAAATTACCAATTGGGAAACCTGAATGTTGCTGACTGAATACACCTGAAAATCCCATTCACACTCAATTTGGAGGCAATTCGTAGCTGTGCCCTCGGCAAAAGTGTTACATTTCATTTTCTAAAACACGAAAACTCACCTTAGTCGTGTTGCCTGTAGATTTCTTAGCATGAAACGCCAATTTGCACTATATTTTTATTTCATTTTGACCACTCTGTCAAAAGGCTTTTTTGGATGGTGTCAGGATAGAAAATTTGGAAAGAAAAAAGGCAAAACAAGCGCAAAGCAGAACACATTTAGCAAATTGCCAATCAAGAATCCTGAATGCTGCTGACTGTATACACCTGAAAATCCCATTCACACTCAATTTGGAGGCAATTCGTAGCTGTGCCCTCAGCAAAAGGGAAACATTTCGTTTTCCAAAACACGAAAACTCACCTTAGTCGTGATGCCTGTAGAATTCTTAACATGAAACGCCAATTTGCATTGTATTTTTATTTCATTTTGACCACTCTCTCAAAAGCCTTTTTTGGATGGTGTCAGGATAGAAAATTTGGAAACAAAGAAGGTAAAACAAACGGAATCCCAGAACACATTTAGCAAATAGCCAATCAAGAAACCTGAATGCTGCTGACTGAATACACCTGAAAATCCCATTCACACTCAATTTGGCGGCAATTCGTAGCTGTTCTCTTGGCAAAAGGGTTACATTTCATTTTCCAAAACACAAAAACTCACCTTGGTCCTGTTGCATGTTAATTTCTAAAAATGAAACACCAATTTGCTGTGTTCTTTATTTCATTATGGATACTCTGGCTAACCTTTTTATTGTTTGGTGTAAGAATACAAAATGAGAAAAGGAAGAAGGCAAAACAAATGCAAACCAAGAACACATTTAGCAAATTACCAATCGGGAAACCTGAATGTTGCTGACTGAATACACCTGAAAATCCCATTCACACTCAATTTGCAGGCAATTCGTAGCTGTCCCCTCGGCAAAAGTGTTACATTTCATTTTCTAAAACACGAAAACTCACCTTAGTTGTGTTGCGTGTGGATTTCTTAGCATGAAACTCCAATTTGCACTGTATTTTTATTTCATTTTGACCACTCTGTCTAAAGGC
Organism: Sylvilagus floridanus; assembly: GCA_949820135.1. Taxonomy (NCBI): domain Eukaryota; kingdom Metazoa; phylum Chordata; class Mammalia; order Lagomorpha; family Leporidae; genus Sylvilagus; species Sylvilagus floridanus. Next base: position 163,056,563 of record OX463227.1, on the reverse strand, counting down.
TTTTTTGGATGGTGTCAGGATAGAAAATTTGTTAAAAAGAAGGCAAAACAAACGCAAACCTAGACGACTTTTAAGAAATTGCCAATCAAGAAACCTGAATGCTGCTGACTGAATACACCTGAAAATCCCATTCACACTCAATTTGGAGGCAACTCGTAGCTGTCCCCTCGGCAAAAGGGTTACATTTCATTTTTCAATGCACCAAAACACAACTTGGTCCTGTTGCCTGCTAATTTCTAAGAATGAAACGGCAGTTTGCAGTTTTTTTTTTTTATTTCATTATGGATATTCTGGCTAAACTTTTATTGTATGGGGTAAGAATACAAAATTAGAAAAGGAAGAAGGCAAAACAAATGGAATTCCCAAACACATTTAAGAAATTGCCAATCAAGAAACCTGAATGCTGCTGACTGAATACACCTGAAAATCCCATTCACACTCAATTTGGAGGCAACTCGTAGCTGTCCCCTCGGCTAAAGGGATACATTTCATTTTCCAAAGCACAAAATCACTCCATGGTCCTGTTGCCTTCTAATTTATAAGAATGAAATGGCAATTTGCAGTTTTTTTTTATTTCATTATGGATATTCTGGCTAAACTTTTTATTGTATGGGGTAAGAATACAAAATTAGAAAAGGAAGAAGGCAAAACAACCGCAAACCCAGAACACATTTAGCAAATTGCCAAACAAGAAACCCGAATGTTGCTGAATGAATACACCTGAAAATCCCATTCACACTCAATTTGGCCGCAATTCGTAGCTGTTCCCTTGGCAAAAGGGTTACATTTCATTTTCCAAAACACAAAAACTCACCTTGGTCCTGTTGCATGTTAATTTCTAAAAATGAAACACCAATTTGCTGTTTTCTTTATTTCATTATGGATACTCTGGCTAAACTTTTTCTTGTAAGGTGTAAGAATACAAAATTAGAAAAGGAAGAAGGCAAAACAAATGCAAACCAAGAACACATTCAGCAAACTGCTAATCAGGAAACCTGAATGCTGCTGACTGAATACACCTGAAAATCCCATTCACACTCAATTTGGAGCCAACTCGTAGCTGTCCCCTCGGCAAAAGTGAAACATTTCATTTTCCAAAACACGAAAACTACCCTTAGTCGTGTTGCCTGTAGATTTCTTAGCAATAAACGCCAATTTGCAATGTATTTTTATTTCATTTTGACCACTCTGTCTAAAGGCTTTAGTGGATGGTCAGGATAGAAAATTTGGATAGAAAGAAAGAAACACAAACACAAACCCAGAACACATTTACGAAATTGCCAATCGAGAAACCCGAATGCTGCTGACTGAACATACCTGTAAATCCAATTCACACTCAGTTTGGAGGCAATTCGTAGCTGTGCCCTAGGCAAAAGGGTTACATTTCATTTTCGAAAACAGAAAAACTCACCTTGGTCCTGTTGCATGTTAATTTCTAAATGAAACACCCATTTGCTGTTTTCTTTATTTCATTATGGATACTCTGGCTAACCTTTTTATTGTATGGTGTAAGAATACAAATTTAAAAAAGGAAGAAGGCAAAACAAATGCAAACCAAGAACACATTTAGCAAATTACCAATCAGGAAACCTGAATGTTGCTGACTGAATACACCTGAAAATCCCATTCACACTCAATTTGCAGGCAATTCGTAGCTGTCCCCTCGGCAAAAGTGTTACATTTCATTTTCTAAAACACGAAAACTCACCTTAGTCGTGTTGCCTATAGTTTTCTTAGCATGAAACGCAAATTTTTCACTGTATTTTTATTTCATTTTGACCACTCTGTCTAAAGGCTTTTTTGGATGGTGTCAGGATAGAAAATTTCGAAAGAAAGAAGGCAAAACAAACGCAAACCCAGACGATATTTAAGAAATTGCCAATCAAGAAACCTGAATGCTGCTGACTGAATACACCTGAAAATCCCATCACACTCAATTTGGAGGTAACTCGTAGCTGTCCCCTCGGCAAAAGGGTTACATTTCATTTTCCAAAGCACAAAAACACACCTTGGTCCTGTTGCCTGATATTTTCCAAGACTTAAACGGCAATTTGCAGTTTTTTTTATTTCATTATGGATATTATGGCTAAACTTTTTATTGTATGGGGTAAGAATACAAAATTAGAAAAGGAAGAAGGCAAAACAACCGCAAACCCAGAACACATTTAGCAAATTGCCAAAGAAGAAACCTGAATGCTGCTGACTGAATACACCTGAAAATCCCATTCACACTCAAATTGGCAGCAATTCGTAGCTGTTCCCTTGGCAAAAGGGTTACATTTCATTTCCCAAAACAGAAAAAACTCACCTTGGTCCTGTTGCATGTTAATTTCTAAAAATGAAACACCAATTTGCTGCTTTTTTTTTATTTCATTAAGGATACGCTGGCTAACCTTTTTATTGTATGGTGTAATAATACAAAATTAGAAAATAAAGAAGGCAAAACAAATGCAAACCAAGAACATATTTAGCAAATTACCAATTGGGAAACCTGAATGTTGCTGACTGAATACACCTGAAAATCCCATTCACACTCAATTTGGAGGCAATTCGTAGCTGTGCCCTCGGCAAAAGTGTTACATTTCATTTTCTAAAACACGAAAACTCACCTTAGTCGTGTTGCCTGTAGATTTCTTAGCATGAAACGCCAATTTGCACTATATTTTTATTTCATTTTGACCACTCTGTCAAAAGGCTTTTTTGGATGGGGTCAGGATAGAAAATTTGGAAAGAAAAAAGGCAAAACAAGCGCAAAGCAGAACACATTTAGCAAATTGCCAATCAAGAATCCTGAATGCTGCTGACTGTATACACCTGAAAGTCCCATTCACACTCAATTTGGAGGCAATTCGTAGCTGTGCCCTCAGCAAAAGGGAAACATTTCGTTTTCCAAAACACGAAAACTCACCTTAGTCGTGATGCCTGTAGAATTCTTAGCATGAAACGCCAATTTGCATTGTATTTTTATTTCATTTTGACCACTCTCTCAAAAGCCTTTTTTGGATGGTGTCAGGATAGAAAATTTGGAAACAAAGAAGGTAAAACAAACGGAATCCCAGAACACATTTAGCAAATAGCCAATCAAGAAACCTGAATGCTGCTGACTGAATACACCTGAAAATCCCATTCACACTCAATTTGGCGGCAATTCGTAGCTGTTCTCTTGGCAAAAGGGTTACATTTCATTTTCCAAAACACAAAAACTCACCTTGGTCCTGTTGCATGTTAATTTCTAAAAATGAAACACCAATTTGCTGTGTTCTTTATTTCATTATGGATACTCTGGCTAACCTTTTTATTGTTTGGTGTAAGAATACAAAATGAGAAAAGGAAGAAGGCAAAACAAATGCAAACCAAGAACACATTTAGCAAATTACCAATCGGGAAACCTGAATGTTGCTGACTGAATACACCTGAAAATCCCATTCACACTCAATTTGCAGGCAATTCGTAGCTGTCCCCTCGGCAAAAGTGTTACATTTCATTTTCTAAAACACGAAAACTCACCTTAGTTGTGTTGCGTGTGGATTTCTTAGCATGAAACTCCAATTTGCACTGTATTTTTATTTCATTTTGACCACTCTGTCTAAAGGCTTTTTTGGATGGTGTCAGGATAGAAAATTTGTTAAAAAGAAGGCAAAACAAACGCAAACCTAGACGACTTTTAAGAAATTGCCAATCAAGAAACCTGAATGCTGCTGACTGAATACACCTGAAAATCCCATTCACACTCAATTTGGAGGCAACTCGTAGCTGTCCCCTCGGCAAAAGGGTTACATTTCATTTTTCAATGCACCAAAACACAACTTGGTCCTGTTGCCTGCTAATTTCTAAGAATGAAACGGCAGTTTGCAGTTTTTTTTTTTTATTTCATTATGGATATTCTGGCTAAACTTTTATTGTATGGGGTAAGAATACAAAATTAGAAAAGGAAGAAGGCAAAACAAATGGAATTCCCAAACACATTTAAGAAATTGCCAATCAAGAAACCTGAATGCTGCTGACTGAATACACCTGAAAATCCCATTCACACTCAATTTGGAGGCAACTCGTAGCTGTCCCCTCGGCTAAAGGGATACATTTCATTTTCCAAAGCACAAAATCACTCCATGGTCCTGTTGCCTTCTAATTTATAAGAATGAAATGGCAATTTGCAGTTTTTTTTTATTTCATTATGGATATTCTGGCTAAACTTTTTATTGTATGGGGTAAGAATACAAAATTAGAAAAGGAAGAAGGCAAAACAACCGCAAACCCAGAACACATTTAGCAAATTGCCAAACAAGAAACCCGAATGTTGCTGAATGAATACACCTGAAAATCCCATTCACACTCAATTTGGCCGCAATTCGTAGCTGTTCCCTTGGCAAAAGGGTTACATTTCATTTTCCAAAACACAAAAACTCACCTTGGTCCTGTTGCATGTTAATTTCTAAAAATGAAACACCAATTTGCTGTTTTCTTTATTTCATTATGGATACTCTGGCTAAACTTTTTCTTGTAAGGTGTAAGAATACAAAATTAGAAAAGGAAGAAGGCAAAACAAATGCAAACCAAGAACACATTCAGCAAACTGCTAATCAGGAAACCTGAATGCTGCTGACTGAATACACCTGAAAATCCCATTCACACTCAATTTGGAGCCAACTCGTAGCTGTCCCCTCGGCAAAAGTGAAACATTTCATTTTCCAAAACACGAAAACTACCCTTAGTCGTGTTGCCTGTAGATTTCTTAGCAATAAACGCCAATTTGCAATGTATTTTTATTTCATTTTGACCACTCTGTCTAAAGGCTTTAGTGGATGGTCAGGATAGAAAATTTGGATAGAAAGAAAGAAACACAAACACAAACCCAGAACACATTTACGAAATTGCCAATCGAGAAACCCGAATGCTGCTGACTGAACATACCTGTAAATCCAATTCACACTCAGTTTGGAGGCAATTCGTAGCTGTGCCCTAGGCAAAAGGGTTACATTTCATTTTTGAAAACAGAAAAACTCACCTTGGTCCTGTTGCATGTTAATTTCTAAATGAAACACCCATTTGCTGTTTTCTTTATTTCATTATGGATACTCTGGCTAACCTTTTTATTGTATGGTGTAAGAATACAAATTTAAAAAAGGAAGAAGGCAAAACAAATGCAAACCAAGAACACATTTAGCAAATTACCAATCAGGAAACCTGAATGTTGCTGACTGAATACACCTGAAAATCCCATTCACACTCAATTTGCAGGCAATTCTTAGCTGTCCCCTCGGCAAAAGTGTTACATTTCATTTTCTAAAACACGAAAACTCACCTTAGTCGTGTTGCCTATAGTTTTCTTAGCATGAAACGCAAATTTTTCACTGTATTTTTATTTCATTTTGACCACTCTGTCTAAAGGCTTTTTTGGATGGTGTCAGGATAGAAAATTTCGAAAGAAAGAAGGCAAAACAAACGCAAACCCAGACGATATTTAAGAAATTGCCAATCAAGAAACCTGAATGCTGCTGACTGAATACACCTGAAAATCCCATCACACTCAATTTGGAGGTAACTCGTAGCTGTCCCCTCGGCAAAAGGGTTACATTTCATTTTCCAAAGCACAAAAACACACCTTGGTCCTGTTGCCTGATATTTTCCAAGACTTAAACGGCAATTTGCAGTTTTTTTTATTTCATTATGGATATTATGGCTAAACTTTTTATTGTATGGGGTAAGAATACAAAATTAGAAAAGGAAGAAGGCAAAACAAACGCAAACCCAGAACACATTTAGCAAATTGCCAACCAAGGCACCTGAATGCTGATGACTGAATGCACCTGAAAATCCCATTCACACTCAATTTGGAGGCAACTTGTAGCTGTCCCCTCGGCAAAAGGGTTGCATTTCATTTTCCAAAGCACAAAAACACACCTTGGTCCTATTGCCTGCTAATTTCTAAGAATGAAACGGCAATTTGCAGTTTTTTTTTTATTTCATTATGCATATTCTGGCTAAACATTTTATTGTATGGGGTAAGAATACAAAATTAGAAAAGGAAAAAGGCAAAACAACCGCAAACCCAGAACACATTTAGCAAATTGCCAAAGAAGAAACCTGAATGCTGCTGACTGAATACACCTGAAAATCCCATTCACACTCAAATTGGCAGCAATTCGTAGCTGTTCCCTTGGCAAAAGGGTTACATTTCATTTCCCAAAACAGAAAAAACTCACCTTGGTCCTGTTGCATGTTAATTTCTAAAAATGAAACACCAATTTGCTGCTTTTTTTTTATTTCATTAAGGATACGCTGGCTAACCTTTTTATTGTATGGTGTAATAATACAAAATTAGAAAATAAAGAAGGCAAAACAAATGCAAACCAAGAACATATTTAGCAAATTACCAATTGGGAAACCTGAATGTTGCTGACTGAATACACCTGAAAATCCCATTCACACTCAATTTGGAGGCAATTCGTAGCTGTGCCCTCGGCAAAAGTGTTACATTTCATTTTCTAAAACACGAAAACTCACCTTAGTCGTGTTGCCTGTAGATTTCTTAGCATGAAACGCCAATTTGCACTATATTTTTATTTCATTTTGACCACTCTGTCAAAAGGCTTTTTTGGATGGGGTCAGGATAGAAAATTTGGAAAGAAAAAAGGCAAAACAAGCGCAAAGCAGAACACATTTAGCAAATTGCCAATCAAGAATCCTGAATGCTGCTGACTGTATACACCTGAAAATCCCATTCACACTCAATTTGGAGGCAATTCGTAGCTGTGCCCTCAGCAAAAGGGAAACATTTCGTTTTCCAAAACACGAAAACTCACCTTAGTCGTGATGCCTGTAGAATTCTTAGCATGAAACGCCAATTTGCATTGTATTTTTATTTCATTTTGACCACTCTCTCAAAAGCCTTTTTTGGATGGTGTCAGGATAGAAAATTTGGAAACAAAGAAGGTAAAACAAACGGAATCCCAGAACACATTTAGCAAATAGCCAATCAAGAAACCTGAATGCTGCTGACTGAATACACCTGAAAATCCCATTCACACTCAATTTGGCGGCAATTCGTAGCTGTTCTCTTGGCAAAAGGGTTACATTTCATTTTCCAAAACACAAAAACTCACCTTGGTCCTGTTGCATGTTAATTTCTAAAAATGAAACACCAATTTGCTGTGTTCTTTATTTCATTATGGATACTCTGGCTAACCTTTTTATTGTTTGGTGAAAGAATACAAAATGAGAAAAGGAAGAAGGCAAAACAAATGCAAACCAAGAACACATTTAGCAAATTACCAATCGGGAAACCTGAATGTTGCTGACTGAATACACCTGAAAATCCCATTCACACTCAATTTGCAGGCAATTCGTAGCTGTCCCCTCGGCAAAAGTGTTACATTTCATTTTCTAAAACACGAAAACTCACCTTAGTTGTGTTGCGTGTGGATTTCTTAGCATGAAACTCCAATTTGCACTGTATTTTTATTTCATTTTGACCACTCTGTCTAAAGGCTTTTTTGGATGGTGTCAGGATAGAAAATTTGGAAAAAAGAAGGCAAAACAAACGCAAACCCAGACGACTTTTAAGAAATTGCCAATCAAGAAACCTGAATGCTGCTGACTGAATACACCTGAAAATCCCATTCACACTCAATTTGGAGGCAACTCGTAGCTGTCCCCTCGGCAAAAGGGTTACATTTCATTTTTCAATGCACCAAAACACACCTTGGTCCTGTTGCCTGCTAATTTCTAAGAATGAAACGGCAGTTTGCAGTTTTTTTTTTTTTATTTCATTATGTATATTCTGGCTAAACTTTTTATTGTATGGGGTAAGAATACAAAATTAGAAAAGGAAGAAGGCAAAACAAATGCAAACCCAGAACACATTTAGCAAATTGCCAAACAAGAAACCTGAATGCTGCTGACTGAATACACCTGAAAATCCCATTCACACTCAATTTGGAGGCAACTTGTAGCTGTCCCCTCGGCTAAAGGGATACATTTCTTTTTCCAAAGCACAAAATCACTCCATGGTCCTGTTGCCTTCTAATTTATAAGAATGAAATGGCAATTTGCAGTTTTTTTTATTTCATTATGGATATTCTGGCTAAACATTTTATTGTATGGGGTAAGAATACAAAATTAGAAAAGGAAGAAGGCAAAGCAACTGCAAACCCAGAACACATTTAGCCTATTGCCAAACAAGAAACCCGAATGTTGCTGAATGAATACACCTGAAAATCCCATTCACACTCAATTTGGCCGCAATTCGTAGCTGTTCCCTTGGCAAAAGGTTTACATTTCATTTTCCAAAACACAAAAACTCACCTTGGTCCTGTTGCATGTTAATATCTAAAAATGAAACACCAATTTGCTGTTTTCTTTATTTCATTATGGATACTCTGGCTAAACTTTTTCTTGTAAGGTTAAGAATACAAAATTAGAAAAGGAAGAAGGCAAAACAAATGCAAACCAAGAACACATTTAGAAAATTACCAATCGGGAAACCTGAATGTTGCTGACTGAATACACCTGAAAATCCCATTCACACTCAATTTGCAGGCAATTCGTAGCTGTCCCCTCGGCAAAAGGGTTACATTTCATTTTCCAAAGCACAAAAACACACCTTGGTCCTATTGCCTGCTAATTTCTAAGAATGAAACGGCAATTTGCAGTTTTTTTTTTTATTTCATTATGGATATTCTGGCTAAACTTTTTATTGTATGGGGTAAGAATACAAAATTAGAAAAGGAAAAAGGCAAAACAACCGCAAACCCAGAACACATTTAGCAAATTGCCAAACAAGAAACCTGAATGCTGCTGACTGAATACACCTGAAAATCCCATTCACACTCAAATTGGCGGCAATTCGTAGCTGTTCCCTTGGCAAAAGGGTTACATTTCTTTTCCCAAAACAGAAAAAACTCACCTTGGTCCTGTTGCATGTTAATTTCTAAAAATGAAACACCAAATTGCTGCTTTTTTTTTTATTTCATTAAGGATACTCTGGCTAACCTTTTTATTGTATGGTGTAAGAATACAAAATTAGAAAATGAAGAAGGCAAAACAAATGCAAACCAAGAACATATTTAGCAAATTACCAATTGGGAAACCTGAATGTTGCTGACTGAATACACCTGAAAATCCCATTCACACTCAATTTGGAGGCAATTCGTAGCTGTGCCCTCGGCAAAAGGGAAAGATTTCATTTTCCAAAACACTAAAACCCACCTTGGTCCAGTTGCCTGTTAATTTCTAAGCATGGAACGCCCATTTGCAGGTTTTCTTTTTTTTTATTTCATTAAGGACACTCTGGCTAAACTTTTAATGTATGGTGTAAGAATACAAAATTAGAAAAGAAAGAAGGCAAAACAACCGCAAACCCAGAATATATTTAGCAAATTGCCAAACAAGAATCCCAAATGCTGCTGACTGAATACACCTGAAAATCCCATTCACACTCAATTGGCAGCAATTCATAGCTGTTCCCTTGGCAAAAGTGTTACATTTCATATTCCAAAGCACAAAATCACACCTTGGTCCTGTTGCATGTTAATTTCCAAAAATGAAACACCAATTTGCTGTTATCTTTATTTCATTATGGATACTCTGGCTAACCTTTTTATTGTTTGGTGTAAGAATACAAAATGAGAAAAGGAAGAAGGCAAAACAAATGCAAACCAATTTGGAGGCAACTCGTAGCTGTCCCCTCGGCAAAAGGGTTACATTTCATTTTCCAAAGCACAAAAACTCACCTTGGTCCTGTTGCATGTTAATTTCCAAAAATGAAACACCAATTTGCTGTTATCTTTATTTCATTATGGATACTCTGGCTAACCTTTTTATTGTTTGGTGTAAGAATACAAAATGAGAAAAGGAAGAAGGCAAAACAAATGCAAACCAATTTCGAGGCAACTCGTAGCTGTCCCCTCGGCAAAAGGGTTACATTTCATTTTCCAAAGCACAAAAACTCACCTTGGTCCTGTTGCATGTAAATTTCTAAAAATGAAACACCAATTTGTTGTTTTCTTTATTTCATTATGGATAAACTAGCTAACCTTTTTCTTGTATGGTGTAAGAATACAAAATTACAAAAGGAAGAAGGCAAAACAAATGCAAACCAAGAACACATTTAGCAAATTACCAATCGGGAAACCTGAATGGTGCTGACTGAATACACCTGAAAATCCCATTCACACTCAATTTGCAGGCAATTCTTAGCTGTCCCCTCGGCAAAAGTGTTACATTTCATTTTCTAAAACACGAAAACTCACCTTAGTCGTGTTGCCTGTAGATTGCTTAGCATGAAACGCCAATTTGCACTGCATTTCTTTTTCTTTTTGACCACTCTGTCTAAAGACTTTTTTGGATGAGGTCAGGATAGAAAATTTGGAAAGAAAGAAGGCAAAAAAAACGCAAACCAAGACGACATTTAAGAAATTGCTAATCAAGAAACCTGAATGCTGCTGACTGAATACACCTGAAAATCCCATTCACACTCAATTTGGAGGCAACTCGTAGCTGTCCCCTAGGCAAAAGGGTTACATTTCATATTCCAAAGCACAAAATCACACCTTGGTCCTGTTGCCTGCTAATTTCTAAGAATGAAACGGCAATTTGCAGGTTTTTTTATTTCATTATGGATATTCTGGCTAGACTTTTTATTGTATGGGGTAAGAATACAAAATTAGAAAAGGAAGAAGGCAAAACAACCGCAAACTCAGAACACATTTAGCAAATTGTCAAACAAGAAACCTGAATGCTGCTGAATAAATACACCTGAAAATCCCATTCACACTCAATTTGGCGGCAATGTGTAGCTGTTCCCTTGGCAAAAGGGTTACATTTCATTTTCCAAAACACAAAAACTCACCTTGGTCCTGTTGCATGTTAATTTCTAAAAATGAAACACCAATTTGCTGTTTTCTTTATTTCATTATGGATACTCTGGCTAAACTTTTTCTTGTATGGTGTAAGAATACAAAATTAGAAAAGGAAGAAGGCAAAGCAAATGCAAACCAAGAACGCATTTAGCAAATTACCAATCGGGAAACCTGAATGTTGCTGACTGAATACACCTGAAAATCCCATTTACACTCAAATTGGAGGCAATTCGTAGCTGTTCCCTCGGCAAAAGGGAATGATTTCATTTTCCAAAAGAGTAAATCTCACCTTGGTCCAGTTGCCTGTTAATTTCTAAGCATGGAACGCCCATTTGCTGTTTTTTTTTTTTTATTTATTTCATTAAGGATACTCTGGCTAAACTTTTATTGTATGGTGTAAGAATACAAAATTAGAAAAGGAAGAAGGCAAAACAATTGGAATGCCCAAACACATTTAAGAAATTGCCAATCAAGAAACCTGAATGCTGCTGACTGAATACACCTGAAAATCCCATTCACACTCAATTTGGAGGCAACTCATAGCTGTCCCATAGGCAAAAGTGTTACATTTCATTTTCCAAAACCCAAAAACTCACCTTGGTCCTGTTGCATGTTAATTTCCAAAAATGAAACACCAATTTGCTGTTATCTTTATTTCATTATGGATACACTGGCTAACCTTTTTATTGTTTGGTGTAAGAATACAAAATGAGAAAAGGAAGAAGGCAAAACAAATGCAAACCAATTTGGAGGCAACTCGTAGCTGTCCCCTCGGCAAAAGGGTTACATTTCATTTTCCAAAGCACAAAAACTCACCTTGGTCTGTTGCATGTAAATTTCTAAAAATGAAACACCAATTTGTTGTTTTCTTTATTTCATTATGGATAAACTGGCTAACCTTTTTCTTGTATGGTGTAAGAATACAAAATTAGAAAAGGAAGAAGGCAAAACAAATGCAAACCAAGAACACATTTAGCAAATTACCAATCGGGAAACCTGAATGGTGCTGACTGAATACACCTGAAAATCCCATTCACACTCAATTTGCAGGCAATTCTTAGCTGTCCCCTCGGCAAAAGTGTTACATTTCATTTTCTAAAACACGAAAACTCACCTTAGTCGTGTTGCCTGTAGATTGCTTAGCATGAAACGCCAATTTGCACTGCATTTCTTTTTCTTTTTGACCACTCTGTCTAAAGACTTTTTTGGATGAGGTCAGGATAGAAAATTTGGAAAGAAAGAAGGCAAAACAAACGCAAACCAAGACGACATTTAAGAAATTGCTAATCAAGAAACCTGAATGCTGCTGATTGTATACACCTGAAAATCCCATTCACACTCAATTTGGAGGCAACTCGTAGCTGTCCCCTCGGCAAAAGTGTTACATTTCATATTCCAAAGCACAAAATCACACCTTGGTCCTGTTGCCTGCTAATTTCTAAGAATGAAACGGCAATTTGCAGGTTTTTTTTATTTCATTATGGATATTCTGGCTAAACATTTCATTGTATGGGGTAAATATACAAAATTAGAAAAGGAAGAAGGGAAAGCAACCGCAAACCCAGAACACATTTAGCAAATTGCCAACCAAGAAACCTGAATGCTGCTGACTGAATACACCTGAAAATCACATTCACACTCAATTTGGAGGCAATTCGTAGCTGTTCCCTTGGAAAAAGGGTTACATTTCATTTTCCAAAACACAAAAACTCACCTTGGTCCTGTTGCATGTTAATTTCTAAGAATGAAACACCAATTTGCTGTTTTCTTTATTTCATTATGGATACTCTGGCTAAACATTTTCCTGTATGGTGTAAGAATACAAAATTAGAAAAGGAAGAAGGCAAAACAAATGCAAACCCAGAACACATTTAGTAAATTACCAATGGGGAAACCTGAATGGTGCTGACTGAATACACCTGAAAATTGCATTCACACTCAATTTGGCGGCAATTCGTAGCTGTGCCCTCGGCAAAAGTGTTACATTTCATTTTCTAAAACACGAAAAGTCACCTTAGTCGTTTTGCCTGTAAATTTCTTAGCATGAAACGCCAGTTTGCACTGTATTTTTATTTCATTTTGACCACTCTGTCTAAAGGCATTTTTGGATGGTGTCAGGATAGTAAATTTGGAAAGAAGGCAAAACAAACGCAAACCCAGACGACATTTAAGAAATTGCCAATCAAGAAACCTGAATGCTGCTGACTGAATACACCTGAAAATCCCATTCACACTCAATTTGGAGGCAACTCGTAGCTGTTCCCTTGGAAAAAGGGATACATTTCATTTTCCAAAACACAAAAACTCACCTTGGTCCTGTTGCATGTTAATTTCTAAAAATGAAACACCAATTTGCTGTTTTCTTTATTTCATTAAGGATACTCTGGCTAACCTTTTTCTTATATGGTGTAAGAATACAAAATTAGAAAAGGATGAAGGCAAAACAAATGCAAACAAGGAACACATTTATCAAATTGCCAATCAGGAAACCTGAATGTTGCTGACTGAATACACCTGAAAATCCCATTCACACTCAATTTGGAGGCAATTCGTAGCTGTTCCCTCGGCAAAAGGGAAAGATTTCATTTTCCAAAACACTAAAACCCACCTTGGTCCAGTTGCCAGTTAATTTCTAAGCATGGAACGCCATTTGCAGGTTTTCTTTTTTTTTATTTCATTAAGGACACTCTGGCTAAACTTTTAATGTATGGTGTAAGAATACAAAATTAGAAAAGAAAGAAGGCAAAACAACCGCACACCCAGAATATATTTAGCAAATTGCCAAAGAAGAAACCTGAATGCTGCTACTGAATACACCTGAAAATCCCATTCACACTCAAATTGGCAGCAATTCGTAGCTGTTCCCTTGGCAAAAGGGTTACATTTCATTTCCCAAAACAGAAAAAACTCACCTTGGTCCTGTTGCATGTTAATTTCTAAAAATGAAACACCAATTTGCTGCTTTTTTTTTATTTCATTAAGGATACGCTGGCTAACCTTTTTATTGTATGGTGTAATAATACAAAATTAGAAAATAAAGAAGGCAAAACAAATGCAAACCAAGAACATATTTAGCAAATTAGCAATTGGGAAACCTGAATGTTGCTGACTGAATACACCTGAAAATCCCATTCACACTCAATTTGGAGGCAATTCGTAGCTGTGCCCTCGGCAAAAGTGTTACATTTCATTTTCTAAAACACGAAAACTCACCTTAGTCGTGTTGCCTGTAGATTTCTTAGCATGAAACGCCAATTTGCACTATATTTTTATTTCATTTTGACCACTCTGTCAAAAGGCTTTTTTGGATGGGGTCAGGATAGAAAATTTGGAAAGAAAAAAGGCAAAACAAGCGCAAAGCAGAACACATTTAGCAAATTGCCAATCAAGAATCCTGAATGCTGCTGACTGTATACACCTGAAAATCCCATTCACACTCAATTTGGAGGCAATTCGTAGCTGTGCCCTCAGCAAAAGGGAAACATTTCGTTTTCCAAAACACGAAAACTCACCTTAGTCGTGATTCCTGTAGAATTCTTAGCATGAAACGCCAATTTGCATTGTATTTTTATTTCATTTTGACCACTCTCTCAAAAGCCTTTTTTGGATGGTGTCAGGATAGAAAATTTGGAAACAAAGAAGGTAAAACAAACGGAATCCCAGACCACATTTAGCAAATAGCCAATCAAGAAACCTGAATGCTGCTGACTGAATACACCTGAAAATCCCATTCACACTCAATTTGGCGGCAATTCGTAGCTGTTCTCTTGGCAAAAGGGTTACATTTCATTTTCCAAAACACAAAAACTCACCTTGGTCCTGTTGCATGTTAATTTCTAAAAATGAAACACCAATTTGCTGTGTTCTTTATTTCATTATGGATACTCTGGCTAACCTTTTTATTGTTTGGTGTAAGAATACAAAATGAGAAAAGGAAGAAGGCAAAACAAATGCAAACCAAGAACACATTTAGCAAATTACCAATCGGGAAACCTGAATGTTGCTGACTGAATACACCTGAAAATCCCATTCACACTCAATTTGCAGGCAATTCGTAGCTGTCCCCTCGGCAAAAGTGTTACATTTCATTTTCTAAAACACGAAAACTCACCTTAGTTGTGTTGCGTGTGGATTTCTTAGCATGAAACTCCAATTTGCACTGTATTTTTATTTCATTTTGACCACTCTGTCTAAAGGCTTTTTTGGATGGTGTCAGGATAGAAAATTTGTTAAAATGAAGGCAAAACAAACGCAAACCTAGACGACTTTTAAGAAATTGCCAATCAAGAAACCTGAATGCTGCTGACTGAATACACCTGAAAATCCCATTCACACTCAATTTGGAGGCAACTCGTAGCTGTCCCCTCGGCAAAAGGGTTACATTTCATTTTTCAATGCACCAAAACACAACTTGGTCCTGTTGCCTGCTAATTTCTAAGAATGAAACGGCAGTTTGCAGTTTTTTTTTTTTTATTTCATTATGGATATTCTGGCTAAACTTTTATTGTATGGGGTAAGAATACAAAATTAGAAAAGGAAGAAGGCAAAACAAATGGAATTCCCAAACACATTTAAGAAATTGCCAATCAAGAAACCTGAATGCTGCTGACTGAATACACCTGAAAATCCCATTCACACTCAATTTGGAGGCAACTCGTAGCTGTCCCCTCGGCTAAAGGGATACATTTCATTTTCCAAAGCACAAAATCACTCCATGGTCCTGTTGCCTTCTAATTTATAAGAATGAAATGGCAATTTGCAGTTTTTTTTTATTTCATTATGGATATTCTGGCTAAACTTTTTATTGTATGGGGTAAGAATACAAAATTAGAAAAGGAAGAAGGCAAAACAACCGCAAACCCAGAACACATTTAGCAAATTGCCAAACAAGAAACCCGAATGTTGCTGAATGAATACACCTGAAAATCCCATTCACACTCAATTTGGCCGCAATTCGTAGCTGTTCCCTTGGCAAAAGGGTTACATTTCATTTTCCAAAACACAAAAACTCACCTTGGTCCTGTTGCATGTTAATTTCTAAAAATGAAACACCAATTTGCTGTTTTCTTTATTTCATTATGGATACTCTGGCTAAACTTTTTCTTGTAAGGTGTAAGAATACAAAATTAGAAAAGGAAGAAGGCAAAACAAATGCAAACCAAGAACACATTCAGCAAACTGCTAATCAGGAAACCTGAATGCTGCTGACTGAATACACCTGAAAATCCCATTCACACTCAATTTGGAGCCAACTCGTAGCTGTCCCCTCGGCAAAAGTGAAACATTTCATTTTCCAAAACACGAAAACTACCCTTAGTCGTGTTGCCTGTAGATTTCTTAGCAATAAACGCCAATTTGCAATGTATTTTTATTTCATTTTGACCACTCTGTCTAAAGGCTTTAGTGGATGGTCAGGATAGAAAATTTGGATAGAAAGAAAGAAACACAAACACAAACCCAGAACACATTTACGAAATTGCCAATCGAGAAACCCGAATGCTGCTGACTGAACATACCTGTAAATCCAATTCACACTCAGTTTGGAGGCAATTCGTAGCTGTGCCCTAGGCAAAAGGGTTACATTTCATTTTCGAAAACAGAAAAACTCACCTTGGTCCTGTTGCATGTTAATTTCTAAATGAAACACCCATTTGCTGTTTTCTTTATTTCATTATGGATACTCTGGCTAACCTTTTTATTGTATGGTGTAAGAATACAAATTTAAAAAAGGAAGAAGGCAAAACAAATGCAAACCAAGAACACATTTAGCAAATTACCAATCAGGAAACCTGAATGTTGCTGACTGAATACACCTGAAAATCCCATTCACACTCAATTTGCAGGCAATTCTTAGCTGTCCCCTCGGCAAAAGTGTTACATTTCATTTTCTAAAACACGAAAACTCACCTTAGTCGTGTTGCCTATAGTTTTCTTAGCATGAAACGCAAATTTTTCACTGTATTTTTATTTCATTTTGACCACTCTGTCTAAAGGCTTTTTTGGATGGTGTCAGGATAGAAAATTTCGAAAGAAAGAAGGCAAAACAAACGCAAACCCAGACGATATTTAAGAAATTGCCAATCAAGAAACCTGAATGCTGCTGACTGAATACACCTGAAAATCCCATCACACTCAATTTGGAGGTAACTCGTAGCTGTCCCCTCGGCAAAAGGGTTACATTTCATTTTCCAAAGCACAAAAACACACCTTGGTCCTGTTGCCTGATATTTTCCAAGACTTAAACGGCAATTTGCAGTTTTTTTTATTTCATTATGGATATTATGGCTAAACTTTTTATTGTATGGGGTAAGAATACAAAATTAGAAAAGGAAGAAGGCAAAACAAACGCAAACCCAGAACACATTTAGCAAATTGCCAAAGAAGAAACCTGAATGCTGCTGACTGAATACACCTGAAAATCCCATTCACACTCAAATTGGCAGCAATTCGTAGCTGTTCCCTTGGCAAAAGGGTTACATTTCATTTCCCAAAACAGAAAAAACTCACCTTGGTCCTGTTGCATGTTAATTTCTAAAAATGAAACACCAATTTGCTGCTTTTTTTTTATTTCATTAAGGATACGCTGGCTAACCTTTTTATTGTATGGTGTAATAATACAAAATTAGAAAATAAAGAAGGCAAAACAAATGCAAACCAAGAACATATTTAGCAAATTACCAATTGGGAAACCTGAATGTTGCTGACTGATTACACCTGAAAATCCCATTCACACTCAATTTGGAGGCAATTCGTAGCTGTGCCCTCGGCAAAAGTGTTACATTTCATTTTCTAAAACACGAAAACTCACCTTAGTCGTGTTGCCTGTAGATTTCTTAGCATGAAACGCCAATTTGCACTATATTTTTATTTCATTTTGACCACTCTGTCAAAAGGCTTTTTTGGATGGGGTCAGGATAGAAAATTTGGAAAGAAAAAAGGCAAAACAAGCGCAAAGCAGAACACATTTAGCAAATTGCCAATCAAGAATCCTGAATGCTGCTGACTGTATACACCTGAAAATCCCATTCACACTCAATTTGGAGGCAATTCGTAGCTGTGCCCTCAGCAAAAGGGAAACATTTCGTTTTCCAAAACACGAAAACTCACCTTAGTCGTGATGCCTGTAGAATTCTTAGCATGAAACGCCAATTTGCATTGTATTTTTATTTCATTTTGACCACTCTCTCAAAAGCCTTTTTTGGATGGTGTCAGGATAGAAAATTTGGAAACAAAGAAGGTAAAACAAACGGAATCCCAGAACACATTTAGCAAATAGCCAATCAAGAAACCTGAATGCTGCTGACTGAATACACCTGAAAATCCCATTCACACTCAATTTGGCGGCAATTCGTAGCTGTTCTCTTGGCAAAAGGGTTACATTTCATTTTCCAAAACACAAAAACTCACCTTGGTCCTGTTGCATGTTAATTTCTAAAAATGAAACACCAATTTGCTGTGTTCTTTATTTCATTATGGATACTCTGGCTAACCTTTTTATTGTTTGGTGAAAGAATACAAAATGAGAAAAGGAAGAAGGCAAAACAAATGCAAACCAAGAACACATTTAGCAAATTACCAATCGGGAAACCTGAATGTTGCTGACTGAATACACCTGAAAATCCCATTCACACTCAATTTGCAGGCAATTCGTAGCTGTCCCCTCGGCAAAAGTGTTACATTTCATTTTCTAAAACACGAAAACTCACCTTAGTTGTGTTGCGTGTGGATTTCTTAGCATGAAACTCCAATTTGCACTGTATTTTTATTTCATTTTGACCACTCTGTCTAAAGGCTTTTTTGGATGGTGTCAGGATAGAAAATTTGGAAAAAAGAAGGCAAAACAAACGCAAACCCAGACGACTTTTAAGAAATTGCCAATCAAGAAACCTGAATGCTGCTGACTGAATACACCTGAAAATCCCATTCACACTCAATTTGGAGGCAACTCGTAGCTGTCCCCTCGGCAAAAGGGTTACATTTCATTTTTCAATGCACCAAAACACACCTTGGTCCTGTTGCCTGCTAATTTCTAAGAATGAAACGGCAGTTTGCAGTTTTTTTTTTTTATTTCATTATGTATATTCTGGCTAAACTTTTTATTGTATGGGGTAAGAATACAAAATTAGAAAAGGAAGAAGGCAAAACAAATGCAAACCCAGAACACATTTAGCAAATTGCCAAACAAGAAACCTGAATGCTGCTGACTGAATACACCTGAAAATCCCATTCACATTCAATTTGGAGGCAACTTGTAGCTGTCCCCTCGGCTAAAGGGATACATTTCATTTTCCAAAGCACAAAATCACTCCATGGTCCTGTTGCCTTCTAATTTATAAGAATGAAATGGCAATTTGCAGTTTTTTTTATTTCATTATGGATATTCTGGCTAAACATTTTATTGTATGGGGTAAGAATACAAAATTAGAAAAGGAAGAAGGCAAAGCAACTGCAAACCCAGAACACATTTAGCAAATTGCCAAACAAGAAACCCGAATGTTGCTGAATGAATACACCTGAAAATCCCATTCACACTCAATTTGGCGGCAATGTGTAGCTGTTCCCTTGGCAAAAGGGTTACATTTCATTTTCCAAAACACAAAAACTCACCTTGGTCCTGTTGCATGTTAATTTCTAAAAATGAAACACCAATTTGCTGTTTTCTTTATTTCATTATGGATACTCTGGCTAAACTTTTTCTTGTAAGGTTAAGAATACAAAATTAGAAAAGGAAGAAGGCAAAACAAATGCAAACCAAGAACACATTTAGAAAATTACCAATCGGGAAACCTGAATGTTGCTGACTGAATACACCTGAAAATCCCATTCACACTCAATTTGCAGGCAATTCGTAGCTGTCCCCTCGGCAAAAGGGTTACATTTCATTTTCCAAAGCACAAAAACACACCTTGGTCCTATTGCCTGCTAATTTCTAAGAATGAAACGGCAATTTGCAGTTTTTTTTTTTATTTCATTATGGATATTCTGGCTAAACTTTTTATTGTATGGGGTAAGAATACAAAATTAGAAAAGGAAAAAGGCAAAACAACCGCAAACCCAGAACACATTTAGCAAATTGCCAAACAAGAAACCTGAATGCTGCTGACTGAATACACCTGAAAATCCCATTCACACTCAAATTGGCGGCAATTCGTAGCTGTTCCCTTGGCAAAAGGGTTACATTTCTTTTCCCAAAACAGAAAAAACTCACCTTGGTCCTGTTGCATGTTAATTTCTAAAAATGAAACACCAATTTGCTGCTTTTTTTTTTATTTCATTAAGGATACTCTGGCTAACCTTTTTATTGAATGGTGTAAGAATACAAAATTAGAAAATGAAGAAGGCAAAACAAATGCAAACCAAGAACATATTTAGCAAATTACCAATTGGGAAACCTGAATGTTGCTGACTGAATACACCTGAAAATCCCATTCACACTCAATTTGGAGGCAATTCGTAGCTGTGCCCTCGGCAAAAGGGAAAGATTTCATTTTCCAAAACACTAAAACCCACCTTGGTCCAGTTGCCTGTTAATTTCTAAGCATGGAACGCCCATTTGCAGGTTTTCTTTTTTTTTATTTCATTAAGGACACTCTGGCTAAACTTTTAATGTATGGTGTAAGAATACAAAATTAGAAAAGAAAGAAGGCAAAACAACCGCAAACCCAGAATATATTTAGCAAATTGCCAAACAAGAATCCCGAATGCTGCTGACTGAATACACCTGAAAATCCCATTCACACTCAATTGGCAGCAATTCATAGCTGTTCCCTTGGCAAAAGTGTTACATTTCATATTCCAAAGCACAAAATCACACCTTGGTCCTGTTGCATGTTAATTTCCAAAAATGAAACACCAATTTGCTGTTATCTTTATTTCATTATGGATACTCTGGCTAACCTTTTTATTGTTTGGTGTAAGAATACAAAATGAGAAAAGGAAGAAGGCAAAACAAATGCAAACCAATTTGGAGGCAACTCGTAGCTGTCCCCTCGGCAAAAGGGTTACATTTCATTTTCCAAAGCACAAAAACTCACCTTGGTCCTGTTGCATGTTAATTTCCAAAAATGAAACACCAATTTGCTGTTATCTTTATTTCATTATGGATACTCTGGCTAACCTTTTTATTGTTTGGTGTAAGAATACAAAATGAGAAAAGGAAGAAGGCAAAACAAATGCAAACCAATTTCGAGGCAACTCGTAGCTGTCCCCTCGGCAAAAGGGTTACATTTCATTTTCCAAAGCACAAAAACTCACCTTGGTCCTGTTGCATGTAAATTTCTAAAAATGAAACACCAATTTGTTGTTTTCTTTATTTCATTATGGATAAACTAGCTAACCTTTTTCTTGTATGGTGTAAGAATACAAAATTAGAAAAGGAAGAAGGCAAAACAAATGCAAACCAAGAACACATTTAGCAAATTACCAATCGGGAAACCTGAATGGTGCTGACTGAATACACCTGAAAATCCCATTCACACTCAATTTGCAGGCAATTCTTAGCTGTCCCCTCGGCAAAAGTGTTACATTTCATTTTCTAAAACACGAAAACTCACCTTAGTCGTGTTGCCTGTAGATTGCTTAGCATGAAACGCCAATTTGCACTGCATTTCTTTTTCTTTTTGACCACTCTGTCTAAAGACTTTTTTGGATGAGGTCAGGATAGAAAATTTGGAAAGAAAGAAGGCAAAAAAAACGCAAATCAAGACGACATTTAAGAAATTGCTAATCAAGAAACCTGAATGCTGCTGACTGAATACACCTGAAAATCCCATTCACACTCAATTTGGAGGCAACTCGTAGCTGTCCCCTCGGCAAAAGGGTTACATTTCATATTCCAAAGCACAAAATCACACCTTGGTCCTGTTGCCTGCTAATTTCTAAGAATGAAACGGCAATTTGCAGGTTTTTTTATTTCATTATGGATATTCTGGCTAGACTTTTTATTGTATGGGGTAAGAATACAAAATTAGAAAAGGAAGAAGGCAAAACAACCGCAAACTCAGAACACATTTAGCAAATTGTCAAACAAGAAACCTGAATGCTGCTGAATAAATACACCTGAAAATCCCATTCACACTCAATTTGGCGGCAATGTGTAGCTGTTCCCTTGGCAAAAGGGTTACATTTCATTTTCCAAAACACAAAAACTCACCTTGGTCCTGTTGCATGTTAATTTCTAAAAATGAAACACCAATTTGCTGTTTTCTTTATTTCATTATGGATACTCTGGCTAAACTTTTTCTTGTATGGTGTAAGAATACAAAATTAGAAAAGGAAGAAGGCAAAGCAAATGCAAACCAAGAACGCATTTAGCAAATTACCAATCGGGAAACCTGAATGTTGCTGACTGAATACACCTGAAAATCCCATTTACACTCAAATTGGAGGCAATTCGTAGCTGTTCCCTCGGCAAAAGGGAAAGATTTCATTTTCCAAAAGAGTAAATCTCACCTTGGTCCAGTTGCCTGTTAATTTCTAAGCATGGAACGCCCATTTGCTGTTTTTTTTTTTTTAATTTCATTAAGGATACTCTGGCTAAACTTTTATTGTATGGTGTAAGAATACAAAATTAGAAAAGGAAGAAGGCAAAACAATTGGAATGCCCAAACACATTTAAGAAATTGCCAATCAAGAAACCTGAATGCTGCTGACTGAATACACCTGAAAATCCCATTCACACTCAATTTGGAGGCAACTCATAGCTGTCCCATAGGCAAAAGTGTTACATTTCATTTTCCAAAACCCAAAAACTCACCTTGGTCCTGTTGCATGTTAATTTCCAAAAATGAAACACCAATTTGCTGTTATCTTTATTTCATTATGGATACACTGGCTAACCTTTTTATTGTTTGGTGTAAGAATACAAAATGAGAAAAGGAAGAAGGCAAAACAAATGCAAACCAATTTGGAGGCAACTCGTAGCTGTCCCCTCGGCAAAAGGGTTACATTTCATTTTCCAAAGCACAAAAACTCACCTTGGTCTGTTGCATGTAAATTTTTAAAAATGAAACACCAATTTGTTGTTTTCTTTATTTCATTATGGATAAACTGGCTAACCTTTTTCTTGTATGGTGTAAGAATACAAAATTAGAAAAGGAAGAAGGCAAAACAAATGCAAACCAAGAACACATTTAGCAAATTACCAATCGGGAAACCTGAATGGTGCTGACTGAATACACCTGAAAATCCCATTCACACTCAATTTGCAGGCAATTCTTAGCTGTCCCCTCGGCAAAAGTGTTACATTTCATTTTCTAAAACACGAAAACTCACCTTAGTCGTGTTGCCTGTAGATTGCTTAGCATGAAACGCCAATTTGCACTGCATTTCTTTTTCTTTTTGACCACTCTGTCTAAAGACTTTTTTGGATGAGGTCAGGATAGAAAATTTGGAAAGAAAGAAGGCAAAACAAACGCAAACCAAGACGACATTTAAGAAATTGCTAATCAAGAAACCTGAATGCTGCTGATTTATACACCTGAAAATCCCATTCACACTCAATTTGGAGGCAACTCGTAGCTGTCCCCTCGGCAAAAGTGTTACATTTCATATTCCAAAGCACAAAATCACACCTTGGTCCTGTTGCCTGCTAATTTCTAAGAATGAAACGGCAATTTGCAGGTTTTTTTTATTTCATTATGGATATTCTGGCTAAACATTTTATTGTATGGGGTAAATATACAAAATTAGAAAAGGAAGAAGGGAAAGCAACCGCAAACCCAGAACACATTTAGCAAATTGCCAACCAAGAAACCTGAATGCTGCTGACTGAATACACCTGAAAATCACATTCACACTCAATTTGGAGGCAATTCGTAGCTGTTCCCTTGGAAAAAGGGTTACATTTCATTTTCCAAAACACAAAAACTCACCTTGGTCCTGTTGCATGTTAATTTCTAAGAATGAAACACCAATTTGCTGTTTTCTTTATTTCATTATGGATACTCTGGCTAAACATTTTCCTGTATGGTGTAAGAATACAAAATTAGAAAAGGAAGAAGGCAAAACAAATGCAAACCCAGAACACATTTAGTAAATTACCAATGGGGAAACCTGAATGGTGCTGACTGAATACACCTGAAAATTGCATTCACACTCAATTTGGCGGCAATTCGTAGCTGTGCCCTCGGCAAAAGTGTTACATTTCATTTTCTAAAACACGAAAAGTCACCTTAGTCGTTTTGCCTGTAAATTTCTTAGCATGAAACGCCAGTTTGCACTGTATTTTTATTTCATTTTGACCACTCTGTCTAAAGGCATTTTTGGATGGTGTCAGGATAGTAAATTTGGAAAGAAGGCAAAACAAACGCAAACCCAGACGACATTTAAGAAATTGCCAATCAAGAAACCTGAATGCTGCTGACTGAATACACCTGAAAATCCCATTCACACTCAATTTGGAGGCAACTCGTAGCTGTTCCCTTGGAAAAAGGGATACATTTCATTTTCCAAAACACAAAAACTCACCTTGGTCCTGTTGCATGTTAATTTCTAAAAATGAAACACCAATTTGCTGTTTTCTTTATTTCATTAAGGATACTCTGGCTAACCTTTTTCTTATATGGTGTAAGAATACAAAATTAGAAAAGGATGAAGGCAAAACAAATGCAAACAAGGAACACATTTATCAAATTGCCAATCAGGAAACCTGAATGTTGCTGACTGAATACACCTGAAAATCCCATTCACACTCAATTTGGAGGCAATTCGTAGCTGTTCCCTCGGCAAAAGGGAAAGATTTCATTTTCCAAAACACTAAAACCCACCTTGGTCCAGTTGCCAGTTAATTTCTAAGCATGGAACGCCATTTGCAGGTTTTCTTTTTTTTTATTTCATTAAGGACACTCTGGCTAAACTTTTAATGTATGGTGTAAGAATACAAAATTAGAAAAGAAAGAAGGCAAAACAACCGCACACCCAGAATATATTTAGCAAATTGCCAAACAAGAATCCCGAATGCTGCTACTGAATACACCTGAAAATCCCATTCACACTCAATTGGCAGCAATTCATAGCTGTTCCCTTGGCAAAAGGGTTACATTACATTTTCCAAAACACAAAAACTCACCTTGGTCCTGTTGCATGTTAATTTCTAAAAATGAAACACCAATTTGCTGTTTTCTTTTTTTCATTATGCTTACTCTGGCTAAATTTTTATTGTATGGTGTAAGAATACAAAATTAGAAAAGGAAGAAGGCAAAACAAATGCAAACCAAGAACACATTGGCAAATTGCCAATCAGGAAACCTGAATGTTGCTGACTGAATACACCTGAAAATCCCATTCACACTCAATTTGGAGGCAATTCGTAGCTGTGCCCTCAGCAAAAGTGAAAGATTTCATTTTCCAAAACACAAAAACTCACCTTGGTCCTGTTGCATGTTAATTTCCATAAATGAAACACCAATTTACTGTTATCTTTATTTCTTTATGGATACTCTGGCTAACCTTTTTATTGTTTGGTGTAAGAATACAAAATGAGAAAAGGAAGAAGGCAAAACAAATGCAAACCAAGTACACATTTAGCAAATTACCAATCGGGAAACCTGAATGTTGCTGACTGAATACACCTGAAAATCCCATTCACACTCAATTTGGAGGCGACTCGTAGCTGTCCCCTCGGCAAAAGGGTTACATTTCATATTCCAAAGCACAAAATCACACCTTGGTCCTGTTGCCTGCTAATTTCTAAGAATGAAATGGCAATTTGCAGGTTTTTTTTATTTCATTATGGATATTCTGGCTAGATTTTTATTGTATGGGGTAAGAATACAAAATTAGAAAAGGAAGAAGGCAAAACAACCGCAAACTCAGAACACATTTAGCAAATTGTCAAACAAGAAACCTGAATGCTGCTGACTAAATACACCTGAAAATCCCATTCACACTCAATTTGGCGGCAATTCGTAGCTGTTCCCTTGGCAAAAGGGTTACATTTCATTTTCCAAAACACAAAAACTCACCTTGGTCCTGTTGCATGTTAATTTCTAAGAATGAAACACCAATTTGCTGTTTTCTTTATTTCATTATGGATACTCTGGCTAAACTTTTTCTTGTATGGTGTAAGAATACAAAATTAGAAAAGGAAGAAGGCAAAACAAATGCAAACCAAGAACACATTTAGCAAATTACCAATCGGGAAACCTGAATGTTGCTGACTGAATACACCTGAAAATCCCATTTACACTCAAATTGGAGGCAATTCGTAGCTGTTCCCTCGGCAAAAGGGAAAGATTTCATTTTCCAAAAGAGTAAATCTCACCTTGGTCCAGTTGCCAGTTAATTTCTAAGCATGGAACGCCCATTTGCTGTTTTTTTTTTTATTTATTACATTAGGGATACTCTTGCTAAACTTTTATTGTATGGTGTAAGAATACAAAATTAGAAAAGGAAGAAGGCAAAACAATTGGAATGCCCAAACACATTTAAGAAATTGCCAATCAAGAAACCTGAATGCTGCTGACTGAATACACCTGAAAATCCCATTCACACTCAATTTGGAGGCAACTCGTAGCTGTCCCCTCGGCAAAAGGGTTACATTTCATATTCCAAA
The DNA here is from genome assembly GCA_949820135.1 of Sylvilagus floridanus. Taxonomy (NCBI): domain Eukaryota; kingdom Metazoa; phylum Chordata; class Mammalia; order Lagomorpha; family Leporidae; genus Sylvilagus; species Sylvilagus floridanus. The sequence goes on along the minus strand of OX463227.1, from coordinate 163,030,151 downwards.
GCACAAAATCACACCTTGGCCCTGTTGCCTGCTAATTTCTAAGAATGAAACGGCAATTTCCAGGTTTTTTTATTTCATTATGGATATTCTGGCTAAACATTTTATTGTATGGGGTAAAAATACAAAATTAGAAAAGGAAGAAGGGAAAGCAACCGCAAACCCAGAACACATTTAGCAAATTGCCAAACAAGAAACCTGAATGCTGCTGACTGAATACACCTGAAAATCACATTCACACTCAATTTGGAGGCAATTCATAGCTGTTCCCTTGGAAAAAGGGTTACATTTCATTTTCCAAAACACAAAAACTCACCTTGGTCCTGTTGCATGTTAATTTCTAAGAATGAAACACCAATTTGCTGTTTTCTTTATTTCATTATGGATACTCTGGCTAAACTTTTTCTTGTATGGTGAAAGAATACAAAATTAGAAAAGGAAGAAGGCAAAACAAATGCAAACCCAGAACACATTTAGTAAATTACCAATGCGGAAACCTGAATGGTGCTGACTGAATACACCTGAAAATTGCATTCACACTCAATTTGGCGGCATTTCGTAGCTGTGCCCTCGGCAAAAGTGTTACATTTCATTTTCTAAAACACGAAAAGTCACCTTAGTCGTGTTGCCTGTAAATTTCTTAGCATGAAACGCCAGTTTGCACTGTATTTTTATTTCATTTTGACCACTCTGTCTAAAGGAATTTTTGGATGGTGTCAGGATAGTAAATTTGGAAAGAAAGAAGGCAAAACAAACGCAAAACCAGACGACATTTAAGAAATTGCCAATCAGGAAACCTGAATGTTGCTGACTGAATACACCTGAAAATCCCATTCACACTCAATTTGGAGGCAACTCGTAGCTGTCCCCTCGGCAAAAGGGTTACATTTCATATTCCAAAGCACAAAATCACACCTTGGTCCTGTTGCATGTTATTTTCTAAAAATGAAACACCAATTTGCTGTTTTCTTTATTTCATTATGGATACTCTGGCTAAACTTTTTCTTGTATGGTGTAAGAATACAAAAATAGAAAAGGAAGAAGGCAAAACAAATGCAAACCAAGAACACATTTTGCAAATTACCAATGGGGAAACCTGAATGTTGCTGACTGAATACACCTGAAAATCCCATTTACACTCAAATTGGAGGCAATTCGTAGCTGTGCCCTCGACAAAAGGGAAAGATTTCATTTTCCAAAAGAGTAAATCTCACCTTGGTCCAATTGCCTGTTAATTTCTAAGCATGGAACGCCCATTTGCTGTTTTTTTTTTTTTATTTATTTCATTAAGGATACTCTGGCTAAACTTTTATTGTATGGTGTAAGAATACAAAATGAGAAAAGGAAGAAGGCAAAACAATTGGAATGCCCAAACACATTTAAGAAATTGCCAATCAAGAAACCTGAATGATGCTGACTGAATACACCTGAAAATCCCATTCACACTCAATTTGGAGGCAACTCATAGCTGTCCCATAGGCAAAAGTGTTACATTTCATTTTCCAAAGCACAAAATCACACCTTGGTCCTGTTGCATGTTAATTTCCAAAAATGAAACACCAATTTGCTGTTTTCTTTATTTCATTATTGATACTCTGGGTAAACTTTTTCTTGTATGGTGTAAGAATACAAAATTAGAAAAGGAAGAAGGCAAAACAAACGCAAACCCAGACGACATTTAAGAAATTGCCAATCAAGAAACCTGAATGTTGCTGAGTGAATACACCTGAAAATCCCATTCACACTCAATTTGGACGCAGCTCGTAGCTGTCCCCTCGGCAAAAGGGTTACATTTCATTTTCCAAAGCACAAAAACTCACCTTGGTCCTGTTGCCTACTAATTTCTAAGAATGAAATGGCAATTTGCAGGTTTTTTTATTTCATTATGAATATTCTGGCTAAACTTTTTATTGTATGGGGTAAGAATACAAAATTAGAAAAGGAAGAAGGCAAAACAAATGCAAACCAAGAACACATTTAGCAAATTGCCAATCAGGAAACCTGAATGCTGCTGACTGAATACACCTGAAAATCCCATTCACACTCAATTTGGAGGCAACTCGTAGCTGTCCCCTCGGCAAAAGGGTTACATTTCATTTTCCAAAGCACAAAAACTCACCTTGGTCCTGTTGCCTGCTAATTTCTAAGAATGAAACGGCAATTTGCAGGTATTTTTATTTCATTATGAATATTCTGGCTAAACTTTTTATTGTATGGGGTAAGAATACAAAATTAGAAAAGGAAGAAGGCAAAACAAATGCAAACCAAGAACACATTTAGCAAATTGCCAATCAGGAAACCTGAATGCTGCTGACTGAATGCACCTGAAAATCGCATTCACACTCAATTTGGCAGCAATTCATAGCTTTTCCCTTGGCAAAAGTGTTACATTTCATTTTCCAAAACACAAAAACTCACCTTGGTCCTGTTGCATGCTAATTTCTTAAAATGAAACACCAATTTTCTGTTTTCTTTATTTCATTATGGATACTCTGGCTAACCTTTTTATTGTATGGTGTAAGAATACAAAATTAGAAAAGGAAGAAGGCAAAACACATGCAAACCAAGAACACATTTATCAAATTGCCAATCAGGAAACTGAATGTTGCTGACTGAATACGCCTGAAAATTCCATTCACACTCAATTTGGAGGCAATTCGTAACTGTGCCCTCGGCAAAAGTGAAAGATTTCATTTTCCAAAACACAAAAACTCACATTGGTCCAGTTACCTGTTAATTTCTAAGCATGGAACGCCCATTTGCTCTTTTTTTTTTATTTCATTGAGGATACTCTGGCTAAACATTTATTGTATGGTGTAAGAATGCAAAATTAGAAAAGGAAGAAGGCAAAACAAATGGAATGCCCAAACACATTTAAGAAATTGCGAATCAAGAAACCTGAATGCTGCTGACTGAATAAACCTGAAAATCCCATTCACACTCAATTTGGAGGCAACTCGTAGCTGTCCCCTCGGCAAAAGGGTTACATTTCATATTCCAAAGCACAAAATCACACCTTCGTCCTGTTGCCTGCTAATTTGTAAGAATGAAACGGCAAATTGCAGTTTTTTTTTAATTCATTATGGATATTCAGGCTAAACTTTTTATTGTATAGTGTAAGAATACAAAATTAGAAAAGGAAGAAGGGAAAGCAACCGCAAACCCAGAACACATTTAGCAAATTGCCAACCAAGAAACCTGAATCCTGCTGACTGAATACACCTGAAAATCCCATTCACACTCAATTTTGCGGCAATTCGTAGCTGTTCCCTTGGCAAAAGTGTTACATTTCATTTTCCAAAACACAAAAACTCACCTTGGTCCTGTTGCATGTTAATTTCTAAGAATGAAACACCAATTTGCTGTTTTATTTATTTCATTATGGATACTCTGGCTAAACTTTTTCTTGTAAGGTGTAAGAATACAAAATTAGAAAAGGAAGAAGGCAAAACAAATGCAAACCAAGAACACATTTAGCAAATTACCAATGGGGAAACCTGAATGTTGCTGACTGAATACACCTGAAAATCCCATTCACACTCAATTTGGAGGCAACTCGTAGCTGTTCCCTTGGCAAAAGGGTTACATTGCATTTTCCAAAGCAGAAAAACACACATTGGTCCTGTTGCCTGCTAATTTCTAAGAATGAAACGGCAAATTGCAGTTTTTTTTTATTTCATTATGGATATTCTGGCTAAACTTTTATTGTATGGTGTAAGAATACAAAATTAGAAAAGGAAGAAGGCAAAACAAATGCAGAACACATTTAGTAAATTGCCAATCAGGAAACCTGAATGTTGCTGACTGAATACACCTGAAAATCCCATTCACACTCAATTTGGAGGCAATTCGTAGCTGTGCCCTCGGCAAAAGGGAAAGATGTCATTTTCCAAAACACAAAAACCCACCTTCATCCATTTGCATGTTAATTTCTAAAAATGAAACACCAATTTGCTGTTTTCTTTATTTTATTCTGGTTACTCTGGCTAAACATTTTATTGTATGCTGTAAGAATACAAAATTAGAAAAGGAAGAAGGCAAAACAAATGCAAACCAAGAACACATTTAGCAAATAGCCAATCAGGAAACCTGAATGTTGCTGACTGAATACACCTGAAAATCCCAATCACACTCAATTTGCTGGCAATTCGTAGCTGTGCCCTCGGCAAAAGGGAAAGATTTCATTTTCCAAAAGAGTAAATCTCACCTTGGTCAAATTGCCTGTTAATTTCTAAGCATGGAACGCCCATTTGCTGTTTTTTTTTTTTATTTATTTCATTAAGGATACTCTGGCTAAACTTTTATTGTATGGTGTAAGAATACAAAATGAGAAAAGGAAGAAGGCAAAACAATTGGAATGCCCAAACACATTTAAGAAATTGCCAATCAAGAAACCTGAATGATGCTGACTGAATACACCTGAAAATCCCATTCACACTCAATTTGGAGGCAACTCATAGCTGTCCCATAGGCAAAAGTGTTACATTTCATTTTCCAAAGCACAAAAACTCACCTTGGTCCTGTTGCCTGCTAATTTCTAAGACTTAAACGGCAATTTGCAGGTTTTTTTTTATTTCATTATGGATATTCTGGCTAAACTTTTTATTGTATGGGGTAAGAACACAAAATTAGAAAAGGAAGAAGGCAAAACAAACGCAAATCCAGAACACATTTAGCAAATTGCCAAACAAGAAACCTGAATGCTGCTGACTGAATACACCTGAAAATCCAATTCACACTCATTTTGGCCGAATTCATAGCGTTTCCCTTGGCAAAAGGGTTACATTTCATTTTCAAAAACACAAAAATTCACCTTGGTCCTGTTGCATGTTAATTTCCAAAAATGAAACACCAATTTGCTGTTTTCTTTATTTCATTATGGATACTCTGGGTAAACTTTTTCTTGTATGGTGTAAGAATACAAAATTAGAAAAGGAAGAAGGCAAAACAAACGCAAACCCAGACGACATTTAAGAAATTGCCAATCAAGAAACCTGAATGTTGCTGAGTGAATACACCTGAAAATCCCATTCACACTCAATTTGGACGCAGCTCGTAGCTGTCCCCTCGGCAAAAGGGTTACATTTCATTTTCCAAAGCACAAAAACTCACCTTGGTCCTGTTGCCTACTAATTTCTAAGAATGAAATGGCAATTTGCAGGTTTTTTTATTTCATTATGAATATTCTGGCTAAACTTTTTATTGTATGGGGTAAGAATACAAAATTAGAAAAGGAAGAAGGCAAAACAAATGCAAACCAAGAACACATTTAGCAAATTGCCAATCAGGAAACCTGAATGCTGCTGACTGAATACACCTGAAAATCCCATTCACACTCAATTTGGAGGCAACTCGTAGCTGTCCCCTCGGCAAAAGGGTTACATCTCATTTTCCAAAGCACAAAAACTCACCTTGGTCCTGTTGCCTGCTAATTTCTAAGAATGAAATGGCAATTTGCAGGTTTTTTTATTTCATTATGAATATTCTGGCTAAACTTTTTATTGTATGGGGTAAGAATACAAAATTAGAAAAGGAAGAAGGCAAAACAAATGCAAACCAAGAACACATTTAGCAAATTGCCAATCAGGAAACCTGAATGCTGCTGACTGAATGCACCTGAAAATCGCATTCACACTCAATTTGGCAGCAATTCATAGCTTTTCCCTTGGCAAAAGTGTTACATTTCATTTTCCAAAACACAAAAACTCACCTTGGTCCTGTTGCATGCTAATTTCTTAAAATGAAACACCAATTTTCTGTTTTCTTTATTTCATTATGGATACTCTGGCTAACCTTTTTATTGTATGGTGTAAGAATACAAAATTAGAAAAGGAAGAAGGCAAAACACATGCAAACCAAGAACACATTTATCAAATTGCCAATCAGGAAACTGAATGTTGCTGACTGAATACGCCTGAAAATTCCATTCACACTCAATTTGGAGGCAATTCGTAACTGTGCCCTCGGCAAAAGTGAAAGATTTCATTTTCCAAAACACAGAAACTCACATTGGTCCAGTTACCTGTTAATTTCTAAGCATGGAACGCCCATTTGCTGTTTTTTTTTTTTATTTCATTGAGGATACTCTGGCTAAACATTTATTGTATGGTGTAAGAATACAAAATTAGAAAAGGAAGAAGTCAAAACAAATGGAATGCCCAAACACATTTAAGAAATTGCGAATCAAGAAACCTGAATGCTGCTGACTGAATAAACCTGAAAATCCCATTCACACTCAATTTGGAGGCAACTCGTAGCTGTCCCCTCGGCAAAAGGGTTACATTTCATATTCCAAAGCACAAAATCACACCTTCGTCCTGTTGCCTGCTAATTTGTAAGAATGAAACGGCAAATTGCAGTTTTTTTTTAATTCATTATGGATATTCTGGCTAAACTTTTTATTGTATAGTGTAAGAATACAAAATTCGAAAAGGAAGAAGGGAAAGCAACCGCAAACCCAGAACACATTTAGCAAATTGCCAACCAAGAAACCTGAATCCTGCTGACTGAATACACCTGAAAACCCCATTCACACTCAATTTGCAGGCAATTCGTAGGTGTTCCCTTGGCAAAAGTGTTACATTTCATTTTCCAAAACACAAAAACTCACCTTGGTCCTGTTGCATGTTAATTTCTAAGAATGAAACACCAATTTGCTGTTTTATTTATTTCATTATGGATACTCTGGCTAAACTTTTTCTTGTAAGGTGTAAGAATACAAAATTAGAAAAGGAAGAAGGCAAAACAAATGCAAACCAAGAACACATTTAGCAAATTACCAATTGGGAAACCTGAATGTTGCTGACTGAATACACCTGAAAATCCCATTCACACTCAATTTGGAGGCAACTCGTAGCTGTCCCCTCGGCAAAAGGGAAAGATGTCATTTTCCAAAAGATAAAAACTCACCTTGGTCCAGTTACCTGTTAATTTCTAAGCATGGAACGCCCATTTGCAGTTTTTGTTTTTTTTTTTTATTTCATTAAGGATACTCTGGCTAAACTTTTATTGTATGGTGTAAGAATACAAAATGAGAAAAGGAAGAAGGCATAACAACCGCATACCCAGAACACATTTAGCAAATTGCCAAACAAGAAACGTGAATGCTGCTGATTGAATACACCTGAAAATCACATTCACACTCAATTTGGCGGCAATTCATAGCTGTTCCCTTGACAAAAGCGTTACATTTCATTTTCCAAAACACAAAAACCCACCTTCATCCTTTTGCATGTTAAATTCTAAAAATGAAACACCAATTTGCTGTTTTCTTTATTTTATTCTGGTTACTCTGGCTAAACATTTTATTGTATGCTGTAAGAATACAAAATTAGAAAAGGAAGAAGGCAAAACAAATGCAAACCAAGAACACATTTAGCAAATTGCCAATCAGGAAACCTGAATATTGCTGACTGAATACACCTGAAAATCCCATTCACACTCAATTTGCAGGCAATTCGTAGCTGTGCCCTTGGCAAAAGGGAAAGATTTCATTTTCCAAAAGACAAAAACTCACCTTGGTCCAGTTGCCTGTTAATTTGTAAGCATGGGACACCCATTTGCTGTTGTTTTTTTTTTTTTTTCATCAAGGATACTCTGGCTAAATTTTTATTGTATGGTGTAAGAATTCAAAATTAGAAAAGGAAGAACCAAAATAAATGGAATGCCCAAACACATTTAAGAAATTGCTAATCAAGAAACCTGAATGCTGCTGCCTGAATACACCTGAAAATCCCATTCACACTCAATTTGGATGCAACACGTAGCTGTCCCCTCGGCAAAAGGGTTACATATCATTTTCCAAAGCACAAAAACACACCTTGGTCCTGTTGCCTGCTAATTTCTAAGAATGAAATGGCAATTTGCAGTTTTTTTATTTCATTATGGATATTCTGGCTAAACTTTTTATTGTATAGGGTAAGAATACAAAATTAGAAAAGGAGAAGGCAAAACAACCGCAAACCCAGTACACATTTAACAAATTGCCAAACAAGAAACCCGAATGCTGCTGACTGAATACACCTGAAAATCGCATTAACACTCAATTTGGCAGCAATTCGTAGCTGTTCCCTTGGCAAAAGGGTTACATTTCATTTTCCAAAACACAAAAACTCATCTTGGTCCTGTTGCATGTTAATTTCCAAAAATGAAACACCAATTTGCTGTTATCTTTATTTCATTATGGATACTCTGGCTAACCTTTTTATTGTTTGGTGTAAGAATACAAAATGAGAAAAGGAAGAAGGCAAAACAAATGCAAACCAATACACATTTAGCAAATTACCAATCGGGAAACCTGAATGTTGCTGACTGAATACACCTGAAAATCCCATTCACACTCAATTTGCAGGCAATTCGTAGCTGTGCCCTCGGCAAAAGTGTTACATTTCATTTTCTAAAACACGAAAACTCACCTTAGTCGTGTCGCCTGTAGATTTCTTAGCATGAAACGCCAATTTGCACTGCATTTCTATTTCATTTTGACCCCTCTGTCTAAAGGCTTTTTTGGATGGTATCAGGATAGAAAATTTGGAAAGAAAGAAGGCAAAACAAACGCAAACCCTGACGACATTTAAGAAATTGCCAATCAAGAATCCTGAATGCTGCTGACTGAATACACCTGAAAATCCCATTCACACTCAATTTGGAGGCAACTCGTACCTGTGCCCTTGGCAAAAGGGTTACATTTCATTTTCCAAAGCACAAAAACACACCTTGGTCCTGTTGCCTGCTAATTTCTAAGAATGAAATGGCAATTTGCAGTTTTTTTTTATTTAATTATGAATATTCTGGCTAAACTTTTTATTGTATGTGGTAAGAATACAAAATTAGAAAAGGAAGAAGGCAAAACAAATGCAAACCAAGAACACATTTAGCAAATTGCCAATCAGGAAACCTGAACGCTGCTGACTGAATACACCTGAAAATCCCATTCACACTCAATTTGGAGGCAACTCTTAGCTGTCCCCTCTGCAAAAGTGTTAGATATCATTTTCCAAAGCACAAAAACACACCTTGGTCCTGTTGCCTGCTAATTTCTTTTTTTTTTTTTTGAAACGGCAATTTGCAGTTTTTTTTTGTTTCATTATGGATATTCTGGCTAAACTTTTTATTGTATGGTGTAAGAATACAAAATTAGAAAAGAAAGAAGGGAAAGCAACCGCAAACCCAGAACACATTTAGCAAATTGCCAACCAAGAAACCTGAATCCTGCTGACTGAATGCACCTGAAAATCCCAATCACAATCAATTTGCTGGCAATTCGTAACTGTGCCCTCAGCAAAAGGGAAAGATTTCATTTTCCAAAACACAAAAACTCACCTTGGTCCTGTTGCATGTTAATTTCCAAAAATGAAACACCAATTTGCTGTTATCTTTATTTCATTATGGATACTCTTGCTAACCTTTTTATTGTTTGGTGTAAGAATACAAAATGAGAAAAGGAAGAAGGCAAAACAAATGCAAACCAAGAACACATTTAGCAAATTACCAATCGGGAAACCTGAATGTTGCTGACTGAATACACCTGAAAATCCCATTCACACTCAATTTGGAGGCAATTTGTAGCTGTTCCCTTGGAAAAAGTGTTACATTTCATTTTCCAAAACACAAAAACTCACCTTGGTCATGTTGCATGTTAATTTCTGAGAATGAAACACCAATTTGCTGTTATCTTTATTTCATTATGGATACTCTGGCTAAACTTTTTCTTTTATGGTGTAAGAATACAAAATTAGAAAAGGAAGAAGGCAAAACAAATGCAAACCCAGAACACATTTAGTAAATTACAAATGGGGAAACCTGAATGGTGCTGACTGAATACACCTGAAAATTGCATTCACAATCAATTTGGCGGCAATTCGTAGCTGTGCCCTCGGCAAAAGTGTTACATTTCATTTTCTAAAACACGAAAACTCACCTTAGTTGTGTTGCGTGTGGATTTCTTAGCATGAAACTTCAATTTGCACTGTATTTTTATTTCATTTTGACCACTCTGTCTAAAGGCTTTTTTGGATGGTGTCAGGATAGAAAATTTGGAAAAAAGAAGGCAAAACAAACGCAAACCAAGAACACATTTAGCAAATTACCAATCAGGAAACCTGAATGCTGCTGACTGAATACACCTGAAAATCCCATTCACACTCAATTTGGAGGCAACTCGTAGCTGTTCCCTTGGAAAAAGGGATACATTTCATTTTCCAAAACACAAAAACTCACCTTGGTCCTGTTGCATGTTAATTTCTAAAAATGAAACACCAATTTGCTGTTTTCTTTATTTCATTAAGGATACTCTGGCTAACCTTTTTCTTGTATGGTGTAAGAATACAAAATTAGAAAAGGATGAAGTAAAAAAAAAAGCAAACAAGGAACACATTTATCAAATTGCCAATCAGGAAACCTGAATGTTGCTGACTGAATACACCTGAAAATCCCATTCACACTCAATTTGGAGGCAATTCGTAGCTGTGCCCTCGGGAAAAGTATTACATTTCATTTTCCAAAGCACAAAAACACACCTTGGTCTTGTTGCCTGTTAATTTCTAAGAATGAAAGGGCAAATTGCAGTTTTTTTTTTATTTCATTATGGATATTCTGGCTAAACTTTATATTGTATGGGGTAAAAATACAAAATTAGAAAAGGAAGAAGGCAAAACAACCGCAAACCCAGAACACATTTAGCAAATTGCCAAACAAGAAACCTGAATGTTGCTGACTGAATACACCTGAAAATCCCATTCACACTCAATTTGGCGGCAATTAGTAGCTGTTCCCTTGGCAAAAGTGTTACGTTTCATGTTCCAAAACACAAAAATTCACCTTGGTCCTGTTGCATGTTAATTTCTAAAAATGAAACACAAATTTGCTGTTTTATTTATTTCATTATGGTTACTCTGGCTAACCTTTTTCTTGTATGGTGTAAGAATACAAAATTAGAAAAGGATGAAGTCAAAACAAAAGCAAACAAGGAACACATTTATCAAATTGCCAATCAGGAAACCTGAATGTTGCTGACTGAATACACCTGAAAATCCCAGTCACACTCAATTTGCAGGCAATTCGTAGCTGTGCCCTCGGCAAAAGGGAAAGATTTCATTTTCCAAAACACAAAAACTCACCTTGGTCCAGTTGCCTGATAATTTCTAATCATGGGACGCCCATTTGCTGTTTTTTTTTTTTCTTTCATTAAGTTTACTCTGGCTAAAGATTTTATTGTATGGTGTAAGAATACAAGATTAGAAAAGGAAGAAGGCAAAAAATATGGAATGCTCAAACACATTTAAGAAATTGCCAATCAAGAAACCTGAATGTTGCTGACTGAATACACCTGAAAATCCCATTCACACTCAATTTGCAGGCAATTTGTAGCTGTCCCCTCGGCAAAAGTGTTACATTTCATTTTCTAAAATGCGAAAACTCACCTTAGTCGTGTTGCCTGTAAATTTCTTAGTATGAAACGCCAATTTGCACTGAATTTTTATTTCATATTGACCACTCTGTCAAAAGGCTTTTTTGGATGGTGTCAGGATATTAAATATGGAAAGAAAGAAGGCAAAACAAACGCAAACCCAGATGACATTTAAGAAATTGCCAATCAAGAAACCTGAATGCTGCTGACTGAATACACCTGAAAATCCCATTCACACTCAATTTGGAGGCAACTCATAGCTGTCCCATAGGCAAAAGTGTTACATTTCATATTCCAAAGCACAAAAACTCACCTTGGTCCTGTTGCATGTTAATTTCCAAAAATGAAACACCAATTTGCTGTTATCTTTATTTCATTATGGATACTCTGGCTAACGTTTTTATTGTTTGGTGTAAGAATACAAAATGAGAAAAGGAAGAAGGCAAAACAAATGCAAACCAAGAACACATTTAGCAAATTACCAATCGGGAAACCTGAATGTTGCTGACTGAATACACCTGAAAATCCCTTTCACACTCAATTTGCAGGCAATTCTTAGCTGTCCCCTCGGCAAAAGTGTTACATTTCATTTTCTAAAACACGAAAACTCACCTTAGTCGTGTTGCCTGTAGATTGCTTAGCATGAAACGCCAATTTGCACAGCATTTCTATTTCATTTTGACCACTCTGTCTAAAGGCTTTTTTGGATGGTGTCAGGATAGAAAATTTGGAAAGAAAGAAGGCAAAACAAACGCAAACCCAGACGACATTTAAGAAATTGCCAAGCAAGAATCCTGTATGCTGCAGACTGAATACACCTGAAAATCCCATTCACACTCAATTTGGAGGCAACTCGTAGCTGTCCCCTCGGCAAAAGGGAAAGATTTCATTTTCCAAAGCACAAAAACACACCTTGGTCCTGTTGCCTGCTAATTTCTAAGAATGAAACGACAATTTGCAGGTTTTTTTATTTCAGTATGGATATTCTGGCTAAACTTTTTATTGTATGGGGTAAGAATACAGAATTAGAAAAGGAAGAAGGCAATGCAACCGCAAACCAAGAACACATTTAGCAAATTGCCAAACAAGAAACCTGAATGCTGCTGACTGAATACACCTGAAAATCCCATTCACACTCAATTTGGAGGCAATTCGTCGCTGTGCGCTCGGCAAAAGGGAAAGATTTCATTTTCCAAAACACAAATACTCACCTTGGTCCTGTTGCATGTTAATTTCCAAAAATGAAACACCAATTTGCTGTTATCTTTATTTCATTATGGATACTCTGGCTAACCTTTTTATTGTTTGGTGTAAGAATACAAAATGAGAAAAGGAAGAAGGCAAAACAAATGCAAACCAAGAACACATTTAGCAAATTACCAATCGGGAAACCTGAATGTTGCTGACTGAATACACCTGAAAATCCCTTTCACACTCAATTTGCAGGCAATTCTTAGCTGTCCCCTCGGCAAAAGTGTTACATTTCATTTTCTAAAACACGAAAACTCACCTTAGTCGTGTTGCCTGTAGATTTCTTAGCATGAAACGCCAATTTGCACAGCATTTCTATTTCATTTTGACCACTCTGTCTAAAGGCTTTTTTGGATGGTGTCAGGATAGAAAATTTGGAAAGAAAGAAGGCAAAACAAACGCAAACCCAGACGACATTTAAGAAATTGCCAAGCAAGAATCCTGTATGCTGCAGACTGAATACACCTGAAAATCCCATTCACACTCAATTTGGAGGCAACTCGTAGCTGTCCCCTCGGCAAAAGGGAAAGATTTCATTTTCCAAAGCACAAAAACACACCTTGGTCCTGTTGCCTGCTAATTTCTAAGAATGAAACGGCAATTTGCAGGTTTTTTTATTTCAGTATGGATATTCTGGCTAAACTTTTTATTGTATGGGGTAAGAATACAGAATTAGAAAAGGAAGAAGGCAATGCAACCGCAAACCAAGAACACATTTAGCAAATTGCCAAACAAGAATCCTGAATGCTGCTGACTGAATACACCTGAAAATCCCATTCACACTCAATTTGGAGGCAACTCGTAGCTGTTCCCTTGGCAAAGGTTTACATTCCATTTTCCAAAACACAAAAAATCACCTTGGTCCTGCTGCATGTTAATTTCTAAAAATGAAACACCAATTTGCTGTTTTCTTTATTTTATTCTGGTTACTCTGGCTAAACTTTTTCTTGTATGGTGTAAGCATACAAAATTAGAAAAGGAAGAAGGCAAAACAAATGCAAACCAAGAACACATTTAGCAAATTGCCAATCAGGAAACCTGAATGTTGCTGAATGAATACACCTGAAAATCCCATTCACACTAAATTTGGAGGCAATTCTTAGCTGTGCCCTCGGCAAAAGGGAAAGATTTCATTTTCCAAAAGACAAAAACTCACCTTGGTCCAGTTGCCTGATAATTTCTAATCATGGGACGCCTATTTGCAGTTTTTTTTTTTTATTTCATTAAGGATACTCTGGATAAACATTTTATTGTATGGGGTAAGAATACAAAATGAGAAAAGGAAGAAGGCAAAACAAATGCAAACCCAGAACACATTTAACAATTTGCCAAACAAGAAACCTGAATGCTGCTGACTGAATACACCTGAAAATCCCATTCACACTCAATTTGGAGGCAACTCGTAGCTGTCCCCTCGGCAAAAGGGTTACATTTCATATTCCAAAGCACAAAATCACACCTTGGTCCTGTTGCATGTTAATTTCTAAAAATGAAACACCAATTTGTTGTTTTCTTTATTTCATTATGGATATTCTGGCTAACCTTTTTATTGTATGGTGTAAGAATACAAAATTAGAAAAGGAAGACGGCAAAACAAATGCAAACCAAGAACTCATTTAGCATATTGCCAATCAGGAAACCTGAATGTTGCTGACTGAATACACCTGAAAATCCCATTCACACTCAATTTGGAGGCAATTCGTAGCTGTGCCCTCGGCAAAAGGGAAAGATTTCATTTTCCAAAAGACAAAAACTCACCTTGGTCCAGTTGCCTGTTAATTTCTAAGCATGGAACGCCCATTTGAAGTATTTCTTTTTTTTTATTTCATTAAGGACACTCTGGCTAAACTTTTATTGTATGGTGTAAGAATACAAAATGAGAAAAGGAAGAAGGCAAAACAACCGCAAACCCAGAACACATTTAGCAAATTGCCAAACAAGAAACCTGAATGCTGCTGACTGAATACACCTGAAAATCCCATTCACACTCAATTTGGCGGCAATTCATAGATGTTCCCTTGACAAAAGGGTTACATTTCATTTTCCAAAACACAAAAACTCACCTTGGTCCTGTTGCATGTTAATTTCTAAGAATGAAACACCAATTTGCTGTTTTATTTATTTCATTATGGATACTCTGGCTAAACTTTTTCTTTTATGGTGTAAGAATACAAAATTAGAAAAGGAAGAAGGCAAAACAAATGCAAACCAAGAACACATTTAGCAAATTACCAATGGGGAAACCTGAATGTTGCTGACTGAATACACCTGAAAATCCCATTCACACTCAATTTGGAGGCAACTCGTAGCTGTCCCCTCGGCAAAAGGGTTACATTTCATTTTTCAAAGCAGAAAAACACACATTGGTCCTGTTGCCTGCTAATTTCTAAGAATGAAACGGCAAATTGCAGTTTTTTTTTATTTCATTATGGATATTCTGGCTAAACTTTTATTGTATGGGGTAAGAATACAAAATTAGAAAAGGAAGAAGGCAAAACAAATGCAAACCCAGAACACATTTAACAAATTGCCAAACAAGAAACCTGAATGCTGCTGACTGAACGCACCTGAAAATTGCATTCACACTCAATTTGGAGGCAACTCGTAGCTGTGCCCTCGGCAAAAGTGTTACATTTCATTTTCCAAAACACAAAAACTCACCTTGGTCCTGTTGCATGTTAATTTCTAAAAATGAAACACCAATTTGTTGTTTCTTTATTTCATTATGGATACTCTGGCTAAACATTTTATTGTATGCTGCAAGAATACAAAATTAGAAAAGGAAGAAGGCAAAACAAATGCAAACCAAGAACACATTTAGTAAATTGCCAATCAGGAAACCTGGATGTTGCTGACTGAATACACCTGAAAATCCCATTCACACTCAATTTGGAGGCAATTCTTAGCTGTGCCCTCGGCAAAAGGGAAAGATTTCATTTTCCAAAAGACAAAAACTCACCTTGGTCCAGTTGCCTGTTAATTTCTAAGCATGGAACTCCCATTTGCTGTTTTTTTTTTTTTATTTCATTAAGGATACTCTGGCTAAACTTTTATTGTATGGTGTAAGAATACAAAATGAGAAAAGGAAGAAGGCATAACAACCGCAAACCCAGAACACATTTAGCAAATTGCCAAACAAGAAACCTGAATGCTGCTGACTGAATACACCTGAAAATCCCATTCACACTCAATTTGGTGGCAATTCGTAGCTGTGCCCTCGGCAAAAGGGAAAGATTTCATTTTCCAAAAGACAAAAACTCACCTTGGTCCAGTTGCCTGTTAATTTCTAAGCATGGAACGTCCATTTGCAGTTTTTTTTTTTTATTTCATTAAGGATACTCTGGCTAAACTTTAATTGTATGGTGTAAGAATACAAAATGAGAAAAGGAAG
Organism: Sylvilagus floridanus; assembly: GCA_949820135.1. Lineage (NCBI taxonomy): Eukaryota > Metazoa > Chordata > Mammalia > Lagomorpha > Leporidae > Sylvilagus > Sylvilagus floridanus. The sequence continues at coordinate 163,014,105 of OX463227.1, read as the reverse complement.
AAGGCATAACAACCGCAAACCCAGAACACATTTAGCAAATTGCCAAACAAGAAACCTGAACGCTGCTGATTGAATACACCTGAAAATCCCATTCACACTCAATTTGGCGGCAATTCATAGCTGTTCCCTTGACAAAAGGGTTACATTTCATTTTCCAAAACACAAAAACCCACGTTCATCCTTTCGCATGTTAATTTCTAAAAATGAAACACCAATTTGCTGTTTTCTTTATTTTATTCTGGTTACTCTGGCTAAACATTTTATTGTATGCTCTAAGAATACAAAATTAGAAAAGGAAGAAGGCAAAACAAATGCAAACCAAGAACACTTAGCAAATTGCCAATCAGGAAACCTGAATGTTGCTGACTGAATACACCTGAAAATCCCAGTCACACTCAATTTGCAGGCAATTCGTAGCTGAGCCCTCGGCAAAAGGGAAAGATTTCATTTTCCAAAAGACAAAAACTCACCTTAGTCCAGTTGCCTGTTAATTTCTAAGCATGGGACGCCCATTTGCTGTTTTTTTTTTTTTTATTTCATTAATGATTCTCTGGCTAAACTTTTATTGTATGGTGTAAGAATACAATATTAGAAGAGGAAGAAGGCGAAACAAATGCAAACCAAGAACACATTTAGCAAATTGCCAATCAGGAAACCTGAATGTTGCTGACTGAATACACCTGAAAATCCCATTCACACTCAATTTGGAGGCAATTCGTAGCCGTGCCCTCAGCAAAAGAGAAAGATTTCATTTTCCAAAACAGTAAATCTCACCTTGGTCCAGTTGCCTGTTAATTTCTAAGCATGGAACGCCCATTTGCTGTTTTTTTTTTTTATTTCATTAAGGATACTCTGGCTAAACTTTTATTGTATGGTGTAAGAATACAAAATGAGAAAAGGAAGAAGGCAAAACAAATGGAATATCCAAACACATTTAAGAAATTGCCAATCAAGAAACCTGAATGCTGCTGAATGAATACACCTGAAAATCCCATTCACACTCAATTTGGAGGCAACTCGTAGCTGTCTCCTCGGCAAAAGGGTTACATTTCATATTCCAAAGCACAAAATCACACCTTGGTCCTGTTGGCTGCTAATTTCTAACAATGAAATGGCAATTTGCAGTTTTTTTTATTTCATTATGGATATTCTGGCTAAACTTTTTATTGTATGGTGTAAGAATACAAAATTAGAAAAGGAAGAAGGCAAAACAACCGCAAACCCAGAACACATTTAGCAAATTGCCAAACAAGAAACCTGAATGCTGCTGACTGAATACACCTGAAAATCGCATTCACACTCAATTTGGAGGCAATTCGTAGCTGTTCCCTTGGCAAAAGGGTTACATTTCATTTTCCAAAACACAAAAGCTCACCTTGGTCCTGTTGCATGTTAATTTCTAAAAATGAAACACCAATTTGCTGTTTTCTTTATTTCATTTTGGTTACTCTGGCTAACCTTTTTCTTTTATGGTATAAGAATACAAAATTAGAAAAGGAAGAAGGCGAAACAAATGCAAACCAAGAACACATTTAGCAAACTGCCAATCAGGAAACCTGAATGTTGCTGACTGAATACCCCTGAACATTCCATTCACACTCAATTTGGAGGCAATTCGTAGCTGTGCCCTCGGCAAAAGGGAAAGATTTCATTTTCCAAAACAGTAAATCTCACCTATCGTGTTGCCTGTAGATTTCTTAGCATGAAACGCCAATTTGCACTGTATTTTCATTTTATTTTGACCACTCTGTCAAAAGGCTTTTTTGGATGGTGTCAGGATAGAAAATTTGGAAAGAAAAAAGGCAAAAAAAATGCAAATCCAGACGACATTTAAGAAATTGCCAATCAAGAAACCTGAATGCTGCTGACTGAATACACCTGAAAATCCCATTCATACTCAATTTGGAGGCAATTCAGAGCTGTCCCCTAGGCATAAGGGTTACATATCATTTTCCAAAGCACAAAAACACACCTTGGTCCTGTTGCCTGCTAATTTCTAAGAATGAAATGGCAATTTGCAGGTTTTTTTATTTCATTATGGATATTCTATCTAAACTTTTTATTGTATGGGGAAGAATACGAAATTAGAATAGGAAGAAGGCAAAACAAACGCAAACCCAGAACACATTTAGCAAATTGCCAATCAGGAAACCTGAATGCTGCTGACTGAATGCACCTGAAAATCGCATTCACACTCAATTTTTCGGCAATTCGTAGCTGTTCCCTTGGCAAAAGGGTTACATTTCATTTTCCAAAAGACAAAAACTCATCTTGGTCCTGTTGCATGCTAATTTCTCAAAATGAAACACCAATTTGCCGTTTTCTTTATTTCATTATGGATACTCTGGCTAACCTTTTTATTGTATGGTGTAAGAATACAAAATTAGAAAAGGAAGAAGGCAAAACACATGCAAACCAAGAACACATTTAGCAAATTGCCAATCAGGAAACCTGAATGTTGCTGACTGAATACGCCTGAAAATCCCATTCACACTCAATTTGGAGCAATTCGTAACTGTGCCCTCGGCAAAAGTGAAAGATTTCATTTTCCAAAACACAAAAACTCACATTGGTCCAGTTACCTGTTCATTTCTAAGCATGGTATGCCCATTTGCTGTTTTTTTTTTTTTTATTTCATTAAGGATACTCTGGCTAAACATTTATTGTATGGTGTAAGAATAAAAAATTAGAAAAGGAAGAAGGCAAAACAAATGGAATAACCAAGCACATTTAAGAAATTGCCAACCAGGGCGGAGCCAAGATGGCGGAATAGTGAGGACGCGCACTAGCAGTCCGCAAAAAGATAGTTTAATAAAAACAGAGTTACTGTAGCCTCAGGAAAAATCTCACGGAAAAAAATGCAGTGGAAATTCTTCCGGACCCAGTGAATGAGACGCAGAGGACCTAGGGGAAAGTAAGTTTGCGAACGGCAAATCGTGCCTTAGTGGCACGGGAGCTGCCGGGAGGGACGGGAACCGGACGGAACACAGTCGCCATTGGATTCGAGCGCTTAAACGGGAGCCGATACAGGGATCCCGAGACACTGGCGGGGGGAAGCAGACGCCACGGGGGAAACAGCACAATTGAGGCGAGCCCACACGGACACTAGCCTCTTTCGTTGCCCACCCTGCTAATTCTAGCTGGACTGAACGCAGTGGGACGGCGCGCGCCCGCCGGCTGAACCGGAAGCCGGGCGGAACACAGTCGCCATTGGAACTGAGCACTTGAACGGGTGCCGATACAGGGATCCCGAGACACTGGTGGGGGGAAGCAGACCCTCCACGGGGGAAACAGCACAATTGAGGCGAGCCCACACGGACACTAGCCTCTTTCATTGCCCACCCTGCTCACTCGAGCTAGACTGAACACAGTGGGACAGCGCGCGCCCGCCGGCTGAACCGGAAGCCAGGCGGAACACAATTGCCATTGGAACTGAGAGCTTGAACGGGGGCCGATACAGGGATCCCGAGACACTGGCGGGGGGAAGCAGACCCCCCACGGGGGAAACAGCACAATTGAGGCGAGCCTGCACGGACACTAGTCTCTCTCGTCACCCACCCTGCTAATTCGAGCTAGATTAAACGCAGTGGGACAAGGCGCGCCCGCCCGCCCGCCCGCCCATCACTGAGGCAGACGGAACCAAAAACCCGAGGCTGTAGAAACCTGAAGGGGATCCAAAAACTGGGAACACACCGTGCACACAAACTCCGTTACCTTGACAACCCAGAGAAAGAGTGTGGGGAAAAAAAAATGCCAAATAAAAACAGATTCCGAGGGAGCAAGATCAAGGAAGACGCTATGATGACCCCAAACGGAAAAGACACCCCAAGTCAGGATTATGAAGATAATGAGATAGAAGAAATGCAAGAAGCAGATCTCAAAGAATTGATAAGAACATTAAGAAGCTCTCAAAAACAAATTCTTGAACTACAGAAATCCTTAATGGATAAGATAGAAAATCTCTCTCGTGAGAATGAAGTACTACGGAGAAATCAAAACGAAATGAAACAACTAGTAGAACAAGAAGCTACGATAGTGACAAAAAATCTTAATGAATTGAAGAATTCAATAGATCAAGTGACAAGCAATCTTGAGGGCCTTAAAACCAGAATGGGTGAAGCAGAAGAGAGAATATCGGACCTAGAAGACAGAGAACAGGAGAGGAAACAGTCAAACCAAAGACAAGAAGAGGAAATTAGAAAACTAAAAGATATTGTCGGGAATTTACAGGATACTATTAAAAAACCCAACATTCGGGTTCTAGGTGTTCCTGAAGGTATGGAGAGGGAGAAAGGATTAGAAGGCCTTTTTAGGGAGATACTAGCAGAAAACTTTCCAGGCTTGGAGAAAGACAGAGAAATCCTAATCCAGGAAGCTCATAGAACCCCTAATAAACATGACCAAAAGAGATCCTCTGCACGACATATTGTAATTAAACTCACCACAGTGAAGCAAAAAGAAAAGATCCTAAAATGTGCAAGAGAGAAACGTCAGATTACTCTCAGAGGATCTCCAATTAGACTTACAGCTGACTTCTCAACAGAAACCCTACAAGCTAGAAGGGAATGGCGAGACATAGCCCAGGTACTTAGAGAGAAAAACTGCCAGCCCAGAATATTATACCCTGCAGAGCTCTCATTTGTGAATGAAGGTGAAATAAAGACCTTTCATAACAAACAAAAATTGAAAGAATTTGTTGCCACTCGTCCAGCCCTGCAAAAGATACTTAAAGACGTGTTACACACAGAAACACAGAAACACGACCATCAACATGAAAGAAGGTAAACGAAGGGAACCTCACGGCAAAAGATCACAGGGAATTCAAAGCATACATTAGAAAATATCTGGCAAATGGCAGGGCAAACTTACCACTTATCAATAGTCACATTGAACGTTAAAGGTCTAAACTGTCCTGTTAAAAGACAGAGATTGGCTGATTGGGTTAAGGAACAAAAACCATCTATTTGCTGCCTACAAGAAACACATCTTTCCAACGAAGATCCATACAGACTGAAAATAAAAGGATGGAACAAGATATACCACGCCAACAGAAATGAAAAAAGAGCGGGTGTAACCATCTTAATATCGGACTACATAAACTTTAACACAAAAACTGTTAAGAGAGACAAAGAGGGGCACTATATAATGATTAAGGGATCAATACTACAGGAAGATATAACAATTCTCAATGTATATGCACCTAATTACAGGCCACAGGTTTATTTAAAAAATTTGTTAAGAAACTTAAAGGGAGACTTAGACCCCAACACAATAGTACTGGGGGACTTCAATACTTCACTCACAGATATTGACAGATCGACAGGACAGAAGATCAACAAGGAGACAGTAGATTTAAACAACACTATAGCCCAAATGGATCTAACAGATATCTACAGAACTTTTCATCCTACAAGTAATGCATTCACATTCTTCTCAGCAGTACATGGAACCTACTCTAGGATTGATCACATATTAGGCCATAAAGCAAGTCTCAGCAAATTCAAAAGAATTAGAATCATACCATGCAACTTCTCAGACCATGAGGGAGTGAAGTTGGAAATTAGCAACTCAGGAATCTCTAGAGCATATGCAAACACATGGAGATTGAACAACATGCTCCTGAATGAACAATGGGTCACTGAAGAAATCAAAAAAGAAATCAAACATTTTCTGGAAGTAAATGAGGATAACAGCACAACATACCAAAACTTATGGGATACAGCAAAAGCAGTGTTAAGAGGAAAGTTTATATCAATAGGTGCCTACATCAAGAAACTGGAAAGGCACCAAATAGATGAGCTTTCAATGCATCTCAAGGATCTAGAAAATTTGCAGCAAACTAGACCCAAATCTAGTAGAAAAAGAGAAATAATCAAAATCAGAGAAGAAATCAACAGGATTGAATCCAAAAAAACATTACAAAAAATCAGCCAAACGAGGAGCTGGTTTTTTGAAAAAATAAACAAGATTGACACCCCATTGGCCCAACTAACTAAAAAAAGAAGAGAAAAGACCCAAATCAGTAAAATCAGAGATGAAAAAGGAAATATAACAGACACCACAGAAATCAAAAGAATCATCAGAAATTACTACAAGGACTTGTATGCCAGCAAACAGGGAAACCTATCAGAAATGGATAGATTCCTGGACACATGCAACCTACCTAAATTGAACCAGGAAGACATAGAAAACCTAAACAGACCCATAAGTGAGTCAGAAATTGAATCAGTAATAAAGGCCCTCCCAACAAAGAAAAGCCCAGGACCAGATGGATTCACTGCTGAATTCTACCAGACATTTAAAGAAGAACTAACCCCAATTCTTCTCAAACTATTCAGAACAATCGAAAAAGAGGGAATTCTCCCAAATTCCTTCTATGAAGCCAGCATCACCTTAATTCCTAAGCCAGAAAAAGATGCAGCATTGAAAGAGAATTACAGACCAATATCCCTCATGAACATAGATGCAAAAATCCTCAACAAAATTCTGGCCAATAGACTGCAACAACACATCAGAAAGATCATCCACCCAGACCAAGTGGGATTCATCCCTGGTATGCAGGGATGGTTCAATATTCGCAAAACAATCAACGTGATACACCACATTAACAGACTGCAGAAGAAAAACCATATGATTATCTCACTAGACGCAGAGAAAGCATTCGATAAAATTCAACACCCTTTCATGATGAAAACCCTAAGCAAACTGGGTATAGAAGGCACATTCCTCAATACAATCAAAGCAATTTATGAAAAACCCATGGCCAATATCCTATTGAATGGGGAAAAGTTGGAAGCATTTCCACTGAGATCTGGTACCAGACAGGGATGCCCACTCTCACCACTGCTATTCAATATAGTGCTGGAAGTCTTAGCCAGAGCTATTAGGCAAGAAAAAGAAATTAAAGGGATACAAGTTGGGAAGGAAGAACTCAAACTATCCCTCTTTGCAGACGACATGATTCTTTATTTAGGGGACCCAAAGAACTCTACTAAGAGACTATTGGAACTCATAGAAGAGTTTGGCAAAGTAGCAGGATATAAAATCAATGCACAAAAATCAACAGCCTTTGTATACACAGACAATGCCACGGCTGAGGAAGAACTGCTAAGATCAATCCCATTCACAATAGCTACAAAAACAATCAAATACCTTGGAATAAATTTAACTAAGGACATTAAAGATCTCTACAATGAAAATTACAAAACCTTAAAGAAAGAAATAGAAGAGGATACCAAAAAATGGAGAAATCTCCCATGCTCATGGATTGGAAGAATCAATATCATCAAAATGTCCATTCTCCCAAAAGCAATTTACAGATTCAACGCAATACCAATCAAGATACCGAGGACATTCTTCTCAGATCTGGAAAAAATGATGGTGAAATTCATATGGAGACACAGGAGACCTCGAATAGCTAAAGCAATCTTGTACAACAAAAACAAAGCCGGAGGCATCACAATACCAGATTTCAGGACATACTACAGGGCAGTTGTTATCAAAACAGCATGGTACTGGTACAGAAACAGATGGATAGACCAATGGAACAGAATAGAAACTCCAGAAATCAATCCAAACACCTACAGCCAACTTATATTTGATCAACGATCCAAAACCAGTCCCTGGAGTAAGGTCAGTCTGTTTAATAAATGGTGCTGGGAAAACTGGATTTCCACGTGCAGAACCATGAAGCAAGACTCCTACCTTTCACCTTACACAAAAATTCATTCAACATGGATTAAAAATTTAAACCTACGACCCGACACCATCAAATTACTGGAGAGCATAGGAGAAACCCTGCAAGACATAGGTACTGGCAAAGACTTCTTGGAAAAGACCCCAGAAGCACAGACACTGAAAAACAAAATTAACTACTGAGATTGCATCAAATTGAAAAGTTTCTGTACTGCAAAAGAAACAGTCAGGAAAGTGAATAGGAAACCGACAGAATGGGAAAATATATTTGCAAACTATGCAACAGATAAAGGGTTGATAACCAGAATCTACAAAGAAATTAAGAAACTCCACAACATCAAAACAAACAACCCACTTAAGAGATGGGCCAAGGACCTCAACAGACATTTTTCCAAAGAGGAAATCCAAATGGCCAACAGACACATGAAAAAATGTTCAAGATCCCTAGCAATCAGGGAAATGCAAATCAAAACCACAATGAGGTTTCACCTCACCCCGGTGAGAATGGCTCACATTCAGAAATCCACCAACAATAGATGCTGGAGAGGATGTGGGGAAAAAGGGACACTAATCCACTGTTGGTGGGAATGCAAACTGATGAAGCCACTATGGAAGTCAGTCTGGAGATTCCTCAGAAACCTGAATATAACCCTACCATTCAACCCAGCCATCCCACTCCTTGGAATTTACCCAAAGGAAATTAAATTGGCAAACAAAAAAGCCGTCTGCACAGCAATGTTTATTGCGGCTCAATTCACAATAGCTAAGACTTGGAACCAACCCAAATGCCCTTCAACAGTAGACTGGATTAGGAAATTATGGGACATGTACTCTACAGAATACTATACAGCAGTCAAAAACAATGAAATCCGGTCACTTGCAACAAAATGGAGGAATCTGGAAAACATCATGCTGAGTGAATTAAGTCAGTCCCAAAGAGACAAATATCATTTGTTTCCCTTGATTGGCGATGACTAACTGAGCACCAAAGGGGAAACCTGTAGAAGTGAAATGGACACTATGAGAAACAGTGACTCGATCAGCTCTTGTGCTGACTGTTGTTGTACAATGTAATACTTTATCCATGGTAGTATTTTTTTTTCTCTTTATCCTAGTACTAGTGGTTGAACTCTGTAATTAACACACAATTATTCTTAGGTGTTTAAATTTTAACTGAAAAGTGATCTCTGTGAAATATAAGAGCGGGAATAAGAGAGGGAGGAGATGTAAAATTTGGGACATGCTCAATCGGAACGGCCCCAAATGATGGAGTTAGAATTGTGCCAGGGGTTTCCAATACAATCCCATCAAGGTGGCATGTACCAAGGCCATCTCATTAGTCCAAGTGATCAATTTCAGCTCACAATTGATCACACTGATAGGTCTAAGAGTCAAAGGGATCACACAAACAAGACTAGTGTCTGCTAATACTAACTGATAGAATGAAAAAGGGAGAGAATGATCCAACATGGGAAGCAGGATACACAGCAGACTCATAGAATGGCAGATGTCCTAAATAGCACTCTGGCCTCAGAATCAGCCCTTAAGGCATTCGGATCTGGCTCAAGAGCCCATGAGAATATTTAGGCATGGAAAGCTAAGACACTCTGGAAAAAACAGAAGACCTAAATGAAAGATCTCTGTGAGTGAGATCCCAGTGGAAAGAACGGGGCCATCAAAGAAGGAGGTACCTTTCTCTGAAGGGAGGAGGGAACTTCCACTTTGACTATGGCCCTGTGGGAATAAGATCGAAGTCGGCGAACCCTAAAGGCTTCCATAGCCTCGGCAACTCATGACCAGAGCCTAGGGAGATTACTGACGCCATAAACAAGAGTGTCAAATTGTTAAATCAACATCAGGAGTCACTGTGTACTTACGTCTCATGAGGGATCTGTCCTTAATGTGTTATCCAATGTGAAGTGATGCTATTACTAGTACTGAAACAGTATTTTTACACTTTGTGTTTCTGAGTGGGTGCAAACTGATGAAATCCTTACATAGTATATATTGAATCGATCTTCTTTATATAAAGATAATTGCAAATGATTAAAAATCTTGGTGTTAAACTGGAAATTGCATAGACAATTAATCAATTTTTTAAAAAAAAATCATGTAGGATCTCTGTCCTTAATGTGCTGTACATTGTGAATTAATACTATAACTAGTACTCCAACAGTATTATCATTTTGTGTCTCTATGCGAGGGCAAACTGTTGAAATCTTTGCGTAACATGTACTAAATTGATCTTCTGTGTATAAAGAGAATTGAAAATGAATCTTGATGTGAACAGAAGGGGAGAGGGAGCAGGAAAGGGGAGGGTGGGGGGAGGGAGGGAAGTTGTGTGGGGGGGGAGCCATTGTGGTCCATGAGCTGTTCTTTGGAAATTTATATTCTTTAAATAAAAGCTTTATAAAAAAAAAAAAAAAGAAATTACCAACCAAGAAACCTGAATCCTGCTGACTGAATACACCTTAAAATCCCATTCACACTCAATTTGCAGGCAATTCATAGCTGTTCCATTGGCAAAAGTGTTACATTTCATTTTCCAAAACACAAAAACTCACCTTGGTCCTGTTGCATGTTAATTTCTAAGAATGAAACACCAATTTGCTGTTTTATTTATTTCATTATGGATACTCTGGCTAAACTTTTTCTTTTATGGTGTAAGAATACAAAATGAGAAAAGGAAGAAGGCAAAACAAATGCAAACCAAGAACACATTTAGCAAATTACCAATGGGGAAACCTGAATGTTGCTGACTGAATACACCTGAAAATCCCATTCACACTCAATTTTCAGGCAACTCGTAGCTGTGCCCTCGGCAAAAGGGTTACATTTCATTTTCCAAAGCAGAAAAACACACATTGGTCCTGTTGCCTGCTAATTTCTAAGAATGAAACGGCAAATTGCAGTTTTTTTTTTATTTCCTTATGGATATTCTGGCTAAACTTTTTATTGTATGGGGTAAGAATACAAAATTAGAAAAGGAAGAAGGCAAAACAAATGCAAACCCAGAACACATTTAACAAATTGCCAAACAAGAAACCTGAATGCTGCTGACTGAACGCACCTGAAAATTGCATTCACACACAATTTGGAGGCAACTCGTAGCTGTGCCCTGGTAAAAGGGAAAGATTTCATTTTCCAAAACACAAAAACTCACCTTGGTCCTGTTGCATGTTAATTTCTAAAAATGAAACACCAATTTGTTGTTTTCTTTATTTCATTATGGATACTCTGGCTAACCTTTTTCTTGTATGGTGTAAGAATACAAAATTAGAAAAGGAAGAAGGCAAAAAAAATGCAAACCAAGAACACATTTAGAAAATTGCCAATCAGGAAACCTGAATGTTGCTGACTGAATACACCTGAAAATCCCATTCACACTCAATTTGGAGGCAATTCGCAGCTGTGCCCTCGGCAAAAGGGAAAGATTTCATTTTCCAAAACACTAAAACTCGCCTTGGTCCAGTTTCCTGTTAATTTCTAAGCATGGAACGGCCATTTGCAGTTTTTTTTTTTTTTTCATTAAGGATACTCTGGGTAAACTTTTATTGTAAGGTGTAAGAATACAAAATTAGAAAAGGAAGAAGGCAAAACAAATGGAATTCCCAAACTCATTTAAGAAATTGCCAATCAAGTATCCTGAATGCTGCTAACTGAATACACCTGAAAATCCCATTCACACTCAATTTGGAGGCAACTCATAGCTGTCCCCTTGGCAAAAGGGTTACATTTCATTTTCCAAAGCACAAAATCACACCTTTGTCCTGTTGCCTGCTAATTTCTAAAATGAAACGGCAATTTGCAGTTTTATTTATTTCATTATGGATATTCTGGCTAAATTTTTATTGTATGGGGTAAAAATACAAAATTAGAAAAGGAAGAAGGCAAAACAAACGCAAACCCAGAACACATTTAGCAAATTGCCAAACAAGAAACCTGAATGCTGCTGACTGAATACACCTGAAAATCCCATTCACACTCAAATTGGAGGCAATTCGTAGCTGTGCCCTCGGCAAAAGGGAAAGATTTCATTTTCCAAAACACAAAAACACACCTTGGTCCAGTTGCCTGTTAATTTCTAAACATGGAACGCCCATTTGCTGATTTTTTTTTTCTTGCATTAAGGATACTCTAGCTAAACATTTATTGATTGTTGTAAGAATACAAAATTAGAAAAGGAAGAAGGCAAAACAAATGGAATGATCAAACACATTTAAGAAATTGCCAATGAAAACCTGAATGCTGCTGACTGAATACACCTGAAAATCCCATTCACACTCAATTTTGCGGCAATTCGTAGCTGTTCCCTTGGCAAAAGGTTTACATTTCATTTATTTCATTTTCCAAAACACAAAAACTCACCTTGGTCCTGTTGCCAGCTAATTTCTAAAAATGAAACACCAATTTGCTGTTTTCTTTATTTCATTATGGATACTCTGGCTAAACATTTTATGGTATGGTGTAAGAATACAAAATTAGAAAAGGAAGAAGGCAAAACAATTGCAAATGAAGAACACATTTAGCAAATTGCCAAGTAAGAAACCTGAATGCTGCTGACTGATAACACCTGAAAATCCCATTCACACTCAATTTGGAGGCAATTCGTAGCTGTTTCCTTGGCAAAAGGATTACATTTCATTTTCCAAAACACAAAAACTCATCTTGGTCCTGTTGCATGTTAATTTCTAAAAATGAAACACCAATTTGCTGTTTTCTTTATTTCATTATGGATACTCTGGCTAAACTTTTTCTTGCATGGTGTAGAATAAAAAATTTGAAAAGGAAGAAGGCAAAACAAATGCAAACCAAGAACACATTTAGCAAACTACCAATCGGGAAACCTGAATGTTGCTGACTGAATACACCTGAAAATCCCATTCACACTCAATTTGGAGGCAACTCGTACCTGTCCCCTCGGGAAAAGTGTTAAATTTCATTTTCTAAAACACGAAAACTCACCTTAGTCGTGTTGCCTGTAGTTTTCTTAGCATGAAACGCCAATTTGCACTGTATTTTTATTTCATTTTGACCACTCTGTCTGAAGGCTTTTTTGGATGGTGTCAGGATATAAAATTGGAAAAAAGAAGGCAAAACAAACGCAAACCCAGACAACATTTAAGAAATTGCCAATCAAGAAACCTGAATGCTACAGATTGAATACACCTGAAAATCCCATTCACACTCAATTTGGAGGCAATTCATAGCTGTCCCCTCGGCAAAAGGGTTACATATCATTTTCCAAATCAAAAAAACACACCTTGGTCCTGTTGCCTTCTAATTTCTAAGAATGAAACAGCAATTTGCAGTTTTTATTTTTTCATTATGGATATTCTGGCTAAACTTTTTATTGTATGGGGTAAGAATACAAAATTAGAAAAGGAAGAAGGCAAAACAAAGGCAAACACAGAACACATTTAGCAAATTGCCAATCAGGAAACCTGAATGCTGCTGACTGAATACACCTGAAAATCCCATTCACACTCAAATTGGAGGCAATTCGTAGCTGTGCCCTCGGCAAAAGGGAAAGATTTCATTTTCCAAAACACAAAAACACACCTTGGTCCAGTTGCCTGTTAATTTCTAAACATGGAACGCCCATTTGCTGATTTTTTTTTCTTGCATTAAGGATACTCTAGCTAAACATTTATTGAATGGTGTAAGAATACAAAATTAGAAAAGGAAGAAGGCAAAACAAATGGAATGATCAAACACATTTAAGAAATTGCCAATGAAAACCTGAATGCTGCTGACTGAATACACCTGAAAATCCCATTCACACTCAATTTTGCGGCAATTCGTAGCTGTTCCCTTGGCAAAAGGTTTACATTTCATTTATTTCATTTTCCAAAACACAAAAACTCACCTTGGTCCTGTTGCATGTTAATTTCTAAAAATGAAACACCAATTTGCTGTTTTCTTTATTTCATTATGGATACTCTGGCTAAACTTTTTCTTGTATGGTGTAAGAATACAAAATTAGAAAAGGAAGAAGGCAAAACAAATGCAAATGAAGAACACATTTAGCAAATTGCCAAACAAGAAACCTGAATGCTGCTGACTGAATACACCTGAAAATCCCATTCACACTCAATTTGGAGGCAATTCGTAGCTGTTTCCTTGGCAAAAGGATTACATTTCATTTTCCAAAACACAAAAACTCATCTTGGTCCTGTTGCATGTTAATTTCTAAAAATGAAACACCAATTTGCTGTTTTCTTTATTTCATTATGGATACTCTGGCTAAACTTTTTCTTGCATGGTGTAGAATAAAAAATTTGAAAAGGAAGAAGGCAAAACAAATGCAAACCAAGAACACATTTAGCAAATTACCAATCGGGAAACCTGAATGTTGCTGACTGAATACACCTGAAAATCCCATTCACACTCAATTTGGAGGCAACTCGTACCTGTCCCCTCGGGAAAAGTGTTAAATTTCATTTTCTAAAACACGAAAACTCACCTTAGTCGTGTTGCCTGTAGTTTTCTTAGCATGAAACGCCAATTTGCACTGTATTTTTATTTCATTTTGACCACTCTGTCTAAAGGCTTTTTTGGATGGTGTCAGGATATAAAATTTGGAAAAAAGAAGGCAAAACAAACGCATACCCAGACAACATTTAAGAAATTGCCAATCAAGAAACCTGAATGCTGCAGATTGAATACACCTGAAAATCCCATTCACACTCAATTTGGAGGCAATTCATAGCTGTCCCCTCGGCAAATGGGTTACATATCATTTTCCAAATCAAAAAAACACACCTTGGTCCTGTTGCCTTCTAATTTCTAAGAATGAAACGGCAATTTGCAGTTTTTTTTATTTCATTATGGATATTCTGGCTAAACTTTTTATTGTATGGGGTAAGAATACAAAATTAGAAAAGGAAGAAGGCAAAACAAAGGCAAACCCAGAACACATTTAGCAAATTGCCAATCAGGAAACCTGAACGCTGCTGACTGAATACACCTGAAAATCCCATTCACACTCAATTTGGAGGCAATTCGTAGCTGTGCCCTCGGCAAAAGGGAAAGATTTCATTTTCCAAAACACAAAAACACACCTTGGTCCAGTTGCCTGTTAATTTCTAAACATGGAACGCCCATTTGCTGGTTTTTTTTTCTTGCATTAAGGATACTCTAGCTAAACATTTATTGAATGGTGTAAGAATACAAAATTAGAAAAGGAAGAAGGCAAAACAAATGCAATGATCAAACACATTTAAGAAATTGCCAATGAAAACCTGAATGCTGCTGACTGAATACACCTGAAAATCCCATTCACACTCAATTTGGAGGCAATTCATAGCTGTGCCATCGCCAAAAGGAAAACACTCCATTTTCCAAAACACGAAAACTCACCTTAGTCGTGTTGTCTTTAGATTTCTTAGCATAAAATGCCAATTTTCACTGTATTTGTATCTCATTTTGACCACTCTGTCTAAAGGCTTTCTTGGATGGTGTTAGGATAGTAAATTTGGAAAGAAAGAAGGCAAAACAAACGCAAAACCAGACGACATTTAAGAAATTGCCAATCAAGAAACCTGAATGCTGCTGACTGAATACACCTGAAAATCCCATTCACACTCAATTTGGAGGCAACTCGTAGCTGTCCCCTCGGCAAAAGGGTTACATTTCATTTTCCAAAGCAGAAAAACACACCTTGGTCCTGTTGCCTGCTAATTTCTAAAATGAAACGGCAATTTTCAGGTTTTTTTTTATTTCATTATGGATATTCTGTCTAAACATTTTAATGTATGGGGTAAGAATACAAAATTAGAAAAGGAAGATTGCAAAACAGCAGCAAACCCAGAACACATTTAGCAAATTGCCAAACAAGAAACCTGAATGCTGCTGACTGAATACACCTGAAAATCCCATTCACACTCAATTTGGAGGCAATTCGTAGCTGTTCCCTTGGCAAAAGGGTTACATTTCATTTTCCAAAACACAAAAACTCACCTTGGTCCTGTTGCATGTTAATTTCTAAAAATGAAACACCAATTTGCTGTTTTCTTTATTTCATTATGGATACTCTGGCTAAATTTTTCTTGTATGGTGTAAGAATACAAAATGAGAAAAGGAAGAAGGCAAAACAAATGCAAACCAAGAACACATTTAGCAAATTACCAATCGGGAAACCTGAATGTTGCTGACTGAATACACCTGAAAATCCCATTCACACTCAATTTGCAGACAATTCGTAGCTGTCCGCTCGGCAAAAGTGTTACATTTCATTTTCTAAACATGAAAACTCAGCTTAGTCGTGCTGCCTGTAGATTTCTGAGCATTAAACGCCAATTTACACTGTGTTTTTATTTCATTTTGACCACTCTGTCTAAAGGCTTTTTTGGATGGTGTCAGGATAGTAAATTTGCAAAGAAAGAAGGCAAAAGAAACGCAAACCCAGACGATATTAAAGAAATTGCCAATCAAGAAACCTGAATGTTGCTGACTGAATACACCTGAAAATCCCATTCACACTCAGTTTGGAGGCAATTCCTAGCTGTCCTTCGGCAAAAGGGTTACATTTCATTTTCCAAGCACAAAAACACACCTTAGTCCTGTTGCCTGTAGATTTTTAGAATGAAACGCCAATTTGCACTGTATTTTTATTTCATTTTGACCACTCTGTCTAAAGGCTTTTTTGGATGGCGTCAGGATAGTAAATTTGGAAAGAAAGAAGGCAAACCAAACGCAAAACCATATGACATTTAAGAAATTGCCAATCAAGAAACCTGAATGCTGCTGACTGAATACACCTGAAAATCCCATTCACACTCAATTTGGAGGCAATTCGTAGCTGTCCCCTCGGCAAAAGGGAAAGATTTCATTTTCCAAAACACAAACACTCACCTTGGTCCAGTTGCCTGTTAATTTCTAAGCATGGAACGCCCATTTGCTGGTTTTTTTTTTTTATTTCATTAAGGATACTCTGGCTAAACTTTTATTGTATGGTGTAAGAATACAAAATTAGAAAAGGAAGAAGGCAAAACAAATGGAATGCCCAAACACATTTAAGAAATTGCCAATCAAGAAACCTGAATGCTGCGGACTGAATACACCTGAAAATCCCATTCACACTCAATTTGGAGGCAGATCATTGCGGTCCCCTCGGCAAAAGTGTTACATTTCATTTTCCAAAGCACAAAAACAAACCTTCGTCCTGTTGCCTGCTAATTTCTAAGAATGAAACGGCAATTTGCAGTTGTTTTAATTTCTTTATGGATATTCTGGCTAAACTTTATATTGTTTGGGGTAAGAATACAAAATTAGAAAAGGAAGAAAGCAAAGCAACCGCAAACCCAGTACACATTTAGCAAATTGTCAAACAAGAAACCTGAATGCTGCTGACTGAATACACCTGAAAATCCCATTCACACTCAATTTGGCGGCAATTCGTAGCTGTTCCCTTGGCAAAAGGGTTACATTTCATTTTCCAAAACACAAAAACTCACCTTGGTCCTGTTGCATGTTAATTTCTAAAAATGAAACACCAATTTGCTGTTTTCTTTATTTCATTATGGATACTCAGGCTAACCATTTTCTTGTATGGTGTAAGAATAAAAAATGAGAAAAGAAAGAAGGCAAAACAAATGCAAACCAAGAACACATTAGCAAATTGCCAATCAGGAAACCTGAATGTTGCTGACTGAGTACACCTGAAAATCCCATTCACACTCAATTTGGCCGCAATTCGTAGCTGTGCCCTCAGCAAAAGTGAAAGATTTCATTTTCCAAAACACAAAAACTCACCTTGGTCCTGTTGCATGTTAATTTCTAAAAATGAAACACCAATTTGCTGTGTTCTTTATTTCATTATGGATACTCTGGCTAACCTTTTTATTGTTTGTGTAAGAATACAAAATGAGAAAAGGAAGAAGGCAAAACAAATGCAAACCAAGAACACATTTAGCAAATTACCAATCAGGAAACCTGAATGTTACAGACTGAATACACGTGAAAATCCCATTCAAACTCAATTTGCAGGCAATTCTTAGCCGTCCCCTCGGCAAAAGTGTTACATTTCATTTTCTAAAACACAAAAACTCACCTTAGTCGTGTTGCCTGTAGATTTCTTAGCATGAAACGCCAATTTGCACTGCATTT
Organism: Sylvilagus floridanus; assembly: GCA_949820135.1. Taxonomy (NCBI): domain Eukaryota; kingdom Metazoa; phylum Chordata; class Mammalia; order Lagomorpha; family Leporidae; genus Sylvilagus; species Sylvilagus floridanus. The sequence continues at coordinate 162,996,300 of OX463227.1, read as the reverse complement.
CTATTTAGTTTGACCACTCTGTCTAAAGGCTTTTTTGGATGGTGTCAGGATAGTATATTTGGAAAGAAAGAAGGCAAAACAAACGCAAACCCAGACGACATTTAAGAAATTGCCAATCAAGAAACCTGAATGCTGCAGACTGAATACACCTGAAAATCCCATTCACACTCAATTTGGCGGCAATTCTTAGCTGTTCCCTTGGCAAAAGGTTTACATTTCATTTTCCAAAACACAAAAACTCACCTTGGTCTTGTTGCCTGTTAATTTCTAAAAATGAAACACCGATTTGCTGTTTTCTTTATTTCATTATGGATACTCTGGCTAACATTTTTCTTGTATGGTGTAAGAATACAAAATTAGAAAAGGAAGAAGGCAAAATAAATGCAAACCAAGAACATATTTCTCAAATTGCCAAACAGGAAACCTGAATGTTGCTGACTGAATACACCTGAAAATCCTATTCACACTCAATTTGGAGGCAATTCGTAGCTGTCCCCACGGCAAAAGGGAAAGATTTCATTTTCCAAAACACAAAAACTAAACTTGGTCCAGTTGCCTGTTAATTTCTAAGCATGGGACTCCAATTTACTGGTTTTTTTTTTATTTCATTAAGGATACTCTAGCTAAACTTTATTGTATGGTGTAAGAATACAAAATTAGAAAAGGAAGAAGGCAAAATAAATGAAATGCTCAAACACATTTAAGAAATTGCCAATCAAGAAACCTGAATGCAGCTGACTGAATACACCTGAAAATCCCATTCACACTCAATTTGGAGGCAACTCGTAGCTGTCCCCTAGGCTTATGGGATACATTTCATATTCCAAAGCACAAAAACACACCTTGGTCCTGTTGCCTGTTAATTTCTAAGAATGAAACGGCAATTTGCAAGATTTTTTTTATTTCATTATGGATATTCCGGCTAAACTTTTTATTGTATGGGGTAAGAATACAAATTAGAAAAGGAAGAAGGCAAAACAAACGCAAACCCAGAGCACATTTAGCAAATTGCCAAACAAGAAACCTGAATGCTGCTGACTGAATACACCTGAAAATCCCATTCACACTCAATTTGGCGGCAATTCGTAGCTGTTCCCTTGGCAAAAGGGTTACATTTCATTTTCCAAAACACAAAAACTCACCTTGGTCCTGTTGCATGTTAATTTCTAAAAATGAAACACCAATTTGCTGTTTTCTTTATTTCATTATGGATACTCTGGCTAACCATTTTCTTGTATGGTGTAAGATTACAAAATTAGAAAAGGAAGAAGGCAAAACAAATGCAAACCAAGAACACATTTAGAAAATTGCCAATCGGGAAACCTGAATGTTGCTGACTCTATACAGCTGAAAACCCATTCACACTCAATTTGGAGGCAATTCGTAGCTGTCCCCTCGGCAAAAGGGAAAGATTTCATTTTCCAAAACACGAAAACTACCCTTAGTCGTGTTGCCTGTAGTTTTCTTAGCATGAAACGCCAATTTGCAATGTATTTTTATTTTATTTTGACGACTCTGTCTAAAGGCTTTTTTGGATGGTGTCAGGATATAAAATTTGGAAAGAAAAAAGGCAAAACAAACGCAAACCCAGATGACATTTAAGAAATTGCCAATCAAGAAACCTGAATGCTGCTGACTGAATACACCTGAATATCCCATTCATACTCAATTTGGCGGCAATTCGTATCTGTTCCCTTTGCACAAGGGTACATTTCAATTTCCAAAACACAAAAACTCACCTTGGTCCTGTTGCATGTTAATTTCTAAAAATGAAACACCAATTTGCTGTTTTCTTTATTTCATTGAGGATACTCTGGCTAAACATTTATTGTATGGTGTAAGAATACAAAATTAGAAAAGGAAGAAGGCAAAACAAATGGAATGCCCCAACACAATTAAGAAATTGCCAATCAAGAAACTTGAATGCTGCTGACTTAATACACCTGAAAATCCCATTCACACTCAATTTGGAGGCAATTCATAGCTGTTCCCTCTGCAAAAGGGAAAGATTTCACTTTCCAAAACAAGGAAACTCACCTTAGTCGTGTGGCCTGTAGATTTCTTAGCATGAAACGCCAATTTGCACTGCATTTTTATTTTATTTTGACCACTCAGTCTAAAGCTTTTTTCGATGATTTCAGGATAGTAAATTTGGAAAGAAAGAAGGCAAAAGAAACGCAAACCCACACGACATTTAAGAAATTGCCAATCAAGAAACCTGAATGCTGCAGACTAAATACACTACAATACACTAAATACAATACAATTCATAGCTGTGCCCGCGGCAAAAGTGTTACATTTCATTTTCCAAAACACAAAAACTCACCTTGGTCGGGTTGCCTGTTATTTTCTAAGCATGGAACACCAATTTGCAGTTTTCTTTTATTTCATTAAGGATACTCTGGCTAAACATTTTATTGTATGGGGTAAGAATACAATATTAGAAAAGGAAGAAGGCAATGCAACCGCAAACCCAGAACACATTTAGCAAATTGCCAAACAAGAATCCTGAATGCTGCTGACTGAATACACCTGAAAATCCCATTCACACTCAAATTGGCAGCAATTCGTAGCTGTTCCCTTGGCAAAAGGGTTACATTTCATTTCCCAAAACACAAAAACTCACCATGGTCCTGTTGCATGTTAATTTCTAAAAATGAAACACCAATTTGCTGCTTTTTTTTAATTTCATTAAGGATACTCTGGCTAACCTTTTTATTGTATGGTGTAAGAATACAAAATTAGAAAAGGAAGAAGGCAAAACAAATGCAAACCAAGAACATATTTAGCAAATTACCAATTGGGAAACCTGAATGTTGCTGACTGAATACACTTGAAAATCCCATTCACACTCAATTTGGAGGCAATTCGTAGCTGTGCCCTCGGCAAAAGTGTTACATTTCATTTTCTAAATCACGAAAACTCACCTTAGTCGTGTTGCCTGTAGATTTCTTAGCATGAAACTTCAATTTGCACTATATTTTTATTTCATTTTGACCACTCTGTCAAAAGGCTTTTTTGGATGGTGTCAGGATAGAAAATTTGGAAAGAAAAAAGGCAAAACAAACGCAAAGCAGAACACATTTAGCAAATTGCCAATCAAGAATCCTGAATGCTGCTGACTGTATACACCTGAAAATCCCATTCACACTCAATTTGGAGGCAATTCGTAGCTGTGCCCTCAGCAAAAGGGAAACATTTCATTTTCCAAAACACGAAAACTCACCTTAGTCGTGATGCCTGTAGAATTCTTAGCATGAAACGCCAATTTGCATTGTATTTTTATTTCATTTTGACCACTCTCTCAAAAGCCTTTTTTGGATGGTGTTAGGATAGAAAATTTGGAAACAAAGAAGGTAAAACAAACGGAATCCCAGAACACATTTAGCAAATAGCCAATCAAGAAACCTGAATGCTGCTGACTGAATACACCTGAAAATCCCATTCACACTCAATTTGGAGGCAATTCGTAGCTGTGCCCTCGGCAAAAGGGTTACATTTCATTTTCCAAAACACAAAACCTCACTTTGTCCTGTTGCCTGTTAATATCTAAGCATGGAACGCCGATTTGATGTTTTTTTTTTATTTCATTAAGGATACTCTCGCTCACCTTTTTATTGTATGGGATAAGAATACAAAATTAGAAAAGGAAGAAGGCAAAACAAACGCAAACCCAGAAGACATTAAGTAAATTGCCAATTAAGAAACCTGAATGCTGCTGACTGAATACACCTGAAAATCCCATTCACACTCAATTTGGAGGCAACTCGTAGCTGTCCCCTCAGCAAAAGGGTTACATTTCATTTTCCAAAGCACAAAAACACACCTTGGTTTAGTTGCCTGCTAATTTCTAAGAATGAAATGGCAATTTGCAGTTTTTTTATTTCATTATGGATATTCTGGCTAAACTTTTTATTGTTTGGGGTAAGAATACAAAATTAGAAAAGGAAGAAGGCAAAACAAACGCAAACCCAGAACACATTTAGCAAATTGCCAAACAAGAAACCTGAATGCTGCTGACTGAATACACCTGAAAATCCCATTCACACTCAATTTGGCGGCAATTCGTAGCTGTTCTCTTGGCAAAAGGGTTACATTTCATTTTCCAAATCACAAAAACTCACCTTGGTCCTGTTGCATGTTAATTTCTAAAAATGAAACACCAATTTGCTGTGTTCTTTATTTCATTATGGATATTCTGGCTAACCTTTTTATTGTTTGGTGTAAGAATACAAAATGAGAAAAGGAAGAAGGCAAAACAAATGCAAACCAAGAACACATTTAGCAAATTACCAATCGGGAAACCTGAATGTTGCTGACTGAATACACCTGAAAATCCCATTCACACTCAATTTGCAGGCAATTCGTAGCTGTCCCCTCGGCAAAAGTGTTACATTTCATTTTCTAAAACACGAAAACTCACCTTAGTTGTGTTGCGTGTGGATTTCTTAGCATGAAACTCCAATTTGCACTGTATTTTTATTTCATTTTGACCACTCTGTCTAAAGGCTATTTTGGATGGTGTCAGGATAGAAAATTTGGAAAAAAGAAGGCAAAACAAACGCAAACCCAGACGACTTTTAAGAAATTGCCAATCAAGAAACCTGAATGCTGCTGACTGAATACACCTGAAAATCCCATTCACACTCAATTTGGAGGCAACTCGTAGCTCTCCCCTCGGCAAAAGGGTTACATTTCATTTTTCAATGCACCAAAACACACCTTGGTCCTGTTGCCTGCTAATTTCTAAGAATGAAACGGCAGTTTGCAGTTTTTTTTTTTAATTTCATTATGGATATTCTGGCTAAACTTTTATTGTATGGGGTAAGAATACAAAATTAGAAAAGGAAGAAGGCAAAACAAATGGAATTCCCAAACACATTTAAGAAATTGCAAATCAAGAAACCTGAATGCTGCTGACTGAATACACCTGAAAATCCCATTCACACCTAATTTAGAGGCAACTCGTAGCTGTCCCCTCGGCTAAAGGGATACATTTCATTTTCCAAAGCACAAAATCACTCCATGGTCCTGTTGCCTTCTAATTCATAAGAATGAAATGGCAATTTGCAGGTTTTTTTATTTCATTATGGATATTCTGGCTAAACTTTTTATTGTATGGGGTAAGAATACAAAATTAGAAAAGGAAGAAGGCAAAGCAACCGCAAACCCAGAACACATTTAGCAAATTGCAAAACAAGAAACCCGAATGTTGCTGAATGAATACACCTGAAAATCCCATTCACACTCAATTTGGCCGCAATTCTTAGCTGTCCCCTCGGCAAAAGGGTTACATTTCATTTTCCAAAACACAAAAACTCACCTTGGTCCTGTTGCATGTTAATATCTAAAAATGAAACACCAATTTGCTGTTTTCTTTATTTCATTATGGATACTCTGGCTAAACTTTTTCTTGTAAGGTGTAAGAATACAAAATTAGAAAAGGAAGAAGGCAAAACAAATGCAAACCAAGAACACATTCAGCAAATTGCCAATCAGGAAACCTGAATGCTGCTGACTGAATACACCTGAAAATCCCATTCACACTCAATTTGGAGCCAACTCGTAGCTGTCCCTTCGGCAAAAGTGAAACATTTCATTTTCCAAAACACGAAAACTACCCTTAGTCGTGTTGCCTGTAGATTTCTTAGCAATAAACGCCAATTTGCAATGTATTTTTATTTCATTTTGACCACTCTGTCTAAAGGCTTTAGTGGATGGTCAGGATAGAAAATTTGGATAGAAAGAAAGAAACACAAACACAAACCCAGAACACATTTACGAAATTGCCAATCGAGAAACCTGAATGCTGCTGACTGAACATGCCTGTAAATCCAATTCACACTCAGTTTGGAGGCAATTCGTAGCAGTGCCCTAGGCAAAAGGGTTACATTTCATTTTTGAAAACAGAAAAACTCACCTTGGTCCTGTTGCATGTTAATTTCTAAAAATGAAACACCAATTTGCTGTTTTCTTTATTTCATTATGGATACTCTGGCTAACCTTTTTATTGTGTTGTGTAAGAATACAAATTTAAAAAAGGAAGAAGGCAAAACAAATGCAAACCAAGAACACATTTAGCAAATTGCCAATCAGGAAACCTGAATGTTGCTGACTGAATACACCTGAAAATCCCATTCACACTCAATTTGCAGGCAATTCGTAGCTGTCCCCTCGGCAAAAGTGTTACATTTCATTTTCTAAAACACGAAAACTCACCTTAGTCGTGTTGCCTATAGTTTTCTTAGCATGAAACGCAAATTTTTCACTGTATTTTTATTTCATTTTGACCACTCTGTCTAAAGGCTTTTTTGGATGGTGTCAGGATAGAAAATTTCGAAAGAAAGAAGGCAAAACAAACGCAAACCCAGACGATATTTAAGAAATTGCCAATCAAGAAACCTGAATGCTGCTGACTGAATACACCTGAAAATCCCATCACACTCAATTTGGAGGTAACTCGTAGCTGTCCCCTCGGCAAAAGGGTTACATTTCATTTTCCAAAGCACAAAAACACACCTTGGCCCTGTTGCCTGATATTTTCCAAGACTTAAACGGCAATTTGCAGTTTTTTTTATTTCATTATGGATATTCTGGCTAAACTTTTTATTGTATGGGTTAAGAATACAAAATTAGAAAAGGAAGAAGGCAAAACAAACGCAAACCCAGAACACATTTAGCAAATTGCCAACCAAGGAACCTGAATGCTGATGACTGAATGCACCTGAAAATCCCATTCACACTCAATTTGGAGGCAACTCGTAGCTGTCCCCTCGGCAAAAGGGTTACATTTCATTTTCCAAATTACAAAAACACACCTTGGTCCTATTGCCTGCTAATTTCTAAGAATGAAACGGCAATTTGCAGTTTTTTTTTTTTATTTCATTATGCATATTCTGGCTAAACTTTTTATTGTATGGGGTAAGAATACAAAATTAGAAAAGGAAAAAGGCAAAACAACCGCAAACCCAGAACACATTTAGCAAACTGCCAAACAAGAAACCTGAATGCTGCTGACTGAATACACCTGAAAATCCCATTCACACTCAATTTGGCAGCAATTCGTAGCTGTTCCCTTGGCAAAAGGGTTACATTTCATTTCCCAAAACAGAAAAAACTCACCTTGGTCCTGTTGCATGTTAATTTCTAAAAATGAAACACCAATTTGCTGCTTTTTTTTTTATTTCATTAAGGATACTCTGGCTAACCTTTTTATTGTATGGTGTAAGAATACAAAATTAGAAAATGAAGAAGGCAAAACAAATGCAAACCAAGAACATATTTAGCAAATTACCAATTGGGAAACCTGAATGTTGCTGACTGAATACACCTGAAAATCCCATTCACACTCAATTTGGAGGCAATTCGTAGCTGTGCCCTCGGCAAAAGTGTTACATTTCATTTTCTAAAACACGAAAACTCACCTTAGTCGTGTTGCCTGTAGATTTCTTAGCATGAAACGCCAATTTGCACTATATTTTTATTTCATTTTGACCACTCTGTCAAAAGGCTTTTTTGGATGGTGTCAGGATAGAAAATTTGGAAAGAAAAAAGGCAAAACAAGCCCAAAGCAGAACACATTTAGCAAATTGCCAATCAAGAATCCTGAATGCTGCTGACTGTATACACCTGAAAATCCCATTCACACTCAATTTGGAGGCAATTCGTAGCTGTGCCCTCAGCAAAAGGGAAACATTTCGTTTTCCAAAACACGAAAACTCACCTTAGTCGTGATGCCTGTAGAATTCTTAGCATGAAACGCCAATTCGCATTGTATTTTTATTTCATTTTGACCACTCTCTCAAAAGCCTTTTTTGGATGGTGTCAGGATAGAAAATTTGGAAACAAAGAAGGTAAAACAAACGGAATCCCAGAACACATTTAGCAAATAGCCAATCAAGAAACCTGAATGCTGCTGACTGAATACACCTGAAAATCCCATTCACACTCAATTTGGAGGCAATTCGTAGCTGTGCCCTCGGCAAAAGGGTTACATTTCATTTTCCAAAACACAAAACCTCACTTTGTCCTGTTGCCTGTTAATATCTAAGCATGGAACGCCGATTTGATGTTTTTTTTTTTTTTATTTCATTAAGGATACTCTGGCTAACCTTTTTCTTGTATGGGGTAAGAATACAAAATTAGAAAAGGAAGAAGGCAAAACAAACGCAAACCCAGAAGACATTAAGTAAATTGCCAATTAAGAAACCTGAATGCTGCTGACTGAATACACCTGAAAATCCCATTCACACTCAATTTGGAGGCAACTCGTAGCTGTCCCCTCAGCAAAAGGGTTACATTTCATTTTCCAAAGCACAAAAACACACCTTGGTCCTGTTGCCTGCTAATTTCTAAGAATGAAATGGCAATTTGCAGTTTTTTTATTTCATTATGGATATTCTGGCTAAACTTTTTATTGTATGGGGTAAGAATACAAAATTAGAAAAGGAAGAAGGCAAAACAAACGCAAACCCAGAACACATTTAGCAAATTGCCAAACAAGAAACCTGAATGCTGCTGACTGAATACACCTGAAAATCCCATTCACACTCAATTTGGCGGCAATTCGTAGCTGTTCTCTTGGCAAAAGGGTTACATTTCATTTTCCAAAACACAAAAACTCACCTTGGTCCTGTTGCATGTTAATTTCTAAAAATGAAACACCAATTTGCTGTGTTCTTTATTTCATTATGGATTCTCTGGCTAACCTTTTTATTGTTTGGTGTAAGAATACAAAATGAGAAAAGGAAGAAGGCAAAACAAATGCAAACCAAGAACACATTTAGCAAATTACCAATCGGGAAACCTGAATGTTGCTGACTGAATACACCTGAAAATCCCATTCACACTCAATTTGCAGGCAATTCGTAGCTGTCCCCTCGGCAAAAGTGTTACATTTCATTTTCTAAAACACGAAAACTCACCTTAGTTGTGTTGCGTGTGGATTTCTTAGCATGAAACTCCAATTTGCACTGTATTTTTATTTCATTTTGACCACTCTGTCTAAAGGCTTTTTTGGATGGTGTCAGGATAGAAAATTTGGAAAAAAGAAGGCAAAACAAACGCAAACCCAGACGACTTTTAAGAAATTGCCAATCAAGAAACCTGAATGCTGCTGACTGAATACACCTGAAAATCCCATTCACACTCAATTTGGAGGCAACTCGTAGCTCTCCCCTCGGCAAAAGGGTTACATTTCATTTTTCAATGCACCAAAACACACCTTGGTCCTGTTGCCTGCTAATTTCTAAGAATGAAACGGCAGTTTGCAGTTTTTTTTTTTTTATTTCATTATGGATATTCTGGCTAAACTTTTATTGTATGGGGTAAGAATACAAAATTAGAAAAGGAAGAAGGCAAAACAAATGGAATTCCCAAACACATTTAAGAAATTGCAAATCAAGAAACCTGAATGCTGCTGACTGAATACACCTGAAAATCCCATTCACACTCAATTTGGAGGCAACTCGTAGCTGTCCCCTCGGCTAAAGGGATACATTTCATTTTCCAAAGCACAAAATCACTCCATGGTCCTGTTGCCTTCTAATTTATAAGAATGAAATGGCAATTTGCAGGTTTTTTTTATTTCATTATGGATATTCTGGCTAAACTTTTTATTGTATGGTGTAAGAATACAAAGTTAGAAAAGGAAGAAGGCAAAGCAACCGCAAACCCAGAACACATTTAGCAAATTGCCAAACAAGAAACCCGAATGTTGCTGAATGAATACACCTGAAAATCCCATTCACACTCAATTTGGCCGCAATTCGTAGCTGTTCCCTTGGCAAAAGGGTTACATCTCATTTTCCAAAACACAAAAACTCACCTTGGTCTTGTTGCATGTTAATATCTAAAAATGAAACACCAATTTGCTTTTTTCTTTATTTCATTATGGATACTCTGGCTAAACTTTTTCTTGTAAGGTGTAAGAATACAAAATTAGAAAAGGAAGAAGGCAAAACAAATGCAAACCAAGAACACATTCAGCAAATTGCCAATCAGGAAACCTGAATGCTGCTGACTGAATACACCTGAAAATCCCATTCACACTCAATTTGGAGCCAACTCGTAGCTGTCCCATCGGCAAAAGTGAAACATTTCATTTTCCAAAACACGAAAACTACCCTTAGTCGTGTTGCCTGTAGATTTCTTAGCAATAAACGCCAATTTGCAATGTATTTTTATTTCATTTTGACCACTCTGTCTAAAGGCTTTAGTGGATGGTCAGTATAGAAAATTTGGATAGAAAGAAAGAAACACAAACACAAACCCAGAACACATTTACGAAAGTGCCAATCGAGAAACCCGAATGCTGCTGACTGAACATACCTCTAAATCCAATTCACACTCAGTTTGAGGGAATTCGTAGCTGTGCCCTAGGCAAAAGGTTTACATTTCATTTTCGAAAACAGAAAAACTCACCTTGGTCCTGTTGCATGTTAATTTCTAAATGAAACACCCATTTGCTGTTTTCTTTATTTCATTATGGATACTCTGGCTAACCTTTTTATTGTATGGTGTAAGAATACAAATTTAAAAAAGGAAGAAGGCAAAACAAATGCAACCAAGAACACATTTAGCAAATTACCAATCAGGAAACCTGAATGTTGCTGACTGAATACACCTGAAAATCCCATTCACACTCAATTTGCAGGCAATTCTTAGCTGTCCCCTCGGCAAAAGTGTTACATTTCATTTTCTAAAACACGAAAACTCACCTTAGTCGTGTTGCCTATAGTTTTCTTAGCATGAAACGCAAATTTTTCACTGTATTTTTATTTCATTTTGACCACTCTGTCTAAAGGCTTTTTTGGATGGTGTCAGGATAGAAAATTTCGAAAGAAAGAAGGCAAAACAAACGCAAACGCAGACGATATTTAAGAAATTGCCAATCAAGAAACCTGAATGCTGCTGACTGAATACACCTGAAAATCCCATCACACTCAATTTGGAGGTAACTCGTAGCTGTCCCTTCGGCAAAAGGGTTACATTTCATTTTCCAAAGCACAAAAACACACCTTGGTCCTGTTGCCTGATATTTTCCAAGACTTAAACGGCAATTTGCAGTTTTTTTTATTTCATTATGGATATTATGGCTAAACTTTTTATTGTATGGGGTAAGAATACAAAATTAGAAAAGGAAGAAGGCAAAACAAACGCAAACCCAGAACACATTTAGCAAATTGCCACCCAAGGAACCTGAATGCTGATGACTGAATGCACCTGAAAATCCCATTCACACTCAATTTGGAGGCAACTCGTAGCTGTCCCCTCGGCAAAAGGGTTACATTTCATTTTCCAAAGCACAAAAACACACCTTGGTCCTATTGCCTGCTAATTTCTAAGAATGAAACGGCAATTTGCAGTTTTTTTTTTTTATTTCATTATGCATATTCTGGCTAAACTTTTTATTGTATGGGGTAAGAATACAAAATTAGAAAAGGAAAAAGGCAAAACAACCGCAAACCCAGAACACATTTAGCAAATTGCCAAACAAGAAACCTGAATGCTGCTGACTGAATACACCTGAAAATCCCATTCACACTCAAATTGGCAGCAATTCGTAGCTGTTCCCTTGGCAAAAGGGTTACATTTCATTTCCCAAAACAGAAAAAACTCACCTTGGTCCTGTTGCATGTTAATTTCTAAAAATGAAACACCAATTTGCTGCTTTTTTTTTATTTCATTAAGGATACGCTGCTTAACCTTTTTATTGTATGGTGTAAGAATACAAAATTAGAAAATGAAGAAGGCAAAACAAATGCAAACCAAGAACATATTTAGCAAATTACCCATCAGGAAACCTGAATGTTGCTGACTGAATACACCTGAAAATCCCATTCACACTCAATTTGGAGGCAATTCGTAGCTGTGCCCTCGGCAAAAGTGTTACATTTCATTTTCTAAAACACGAAAACTCACCTTAGTCGTGTTGCCTGTAGATTTCTTAGCATGAAACGCCAATTTGCACTATATTTTTATTTCATTTTGACCACTCTGTCAAAAGGCTTTTTTGGATGGTGTCAGGATAGAAAATTTGGAAAGAAAAAAGGCAAAACAAGCGCAAAGCAGAACACATTTAGCAAATTGCCAATCAAGAATCCTGAATGCTGCTGACTGTATACACCTGAAAATCCCATTCACACTCAATTTGGAGGCAATTCGTAGCTGTGCCCTCAGCAAAAGGGAAACATTTCGTTTTCCAAAACACGAAAACTCACCTTAGTCGTGATGCCTGTAGAATTCTTAGCATGAAACGCCAATTTGCATTGTATTTTTATTTCATTTTGACCACTCTCTCAAAAGCCTTTTTTGGATGGTGTCAGGATAGAAAATTTGGAAACAAAGAAGGTAAAACAAACGGAATCCCAGAACACATTTAGCAAATAGCCAATCAAGAAACCTGAATGCTGCTGACTGAATACACCTGAAAATCCCATTCACACTCAATTTGGAGGCAATTCGTAGCTGTGCCCTCGGCAAAAGGGTTACATTTCATTTTCCAAAACACAAAACCTCACTTTGTCCTGTTGCCTGTTAATATCTAAGCATGGAACGCCGATTTGATGTTTTTTTTTTTTATTTCATTAAGGATACTCTCGCTAACCTTTTTATTGTATGGTGTAAGAATACAAAATTAGAAAAGGAAGAAGGCAAAACAAACGCAAACCCAGAAGACATTAAGTAAATTGCCAGTTAAGAAACCTGAATGCTGCTGACTGAATACACCTGAAAATCCCATTCACACTCAATTTGGAGGCAACTCGTAGCTGTCCCCTCGGCAAAAGGGTTACATTTCATTTTTCAATGCACCAAAACACACCTTGGTCCTGTTGCCTGCTAATTTCTAAGAATGAAACGGCAATTTGCAGTTTTTTTTTTTATTTCATTATGGATATTCTGGCTAAACTTTTTATTGTATGGGGTAAGAATACAAAATTAGAAAAGGAAAAAGGCAAAACAACCGCAAACCCAGAACACATTTAGCAAATTGCCAAACAAGAAACCTGAATGCTGCTGACTGAATACACCTGAAAATCCCATTCACACTCAAATTGGCAGCAATTCGTAGCTGTTCCCTTGGCAAAAGGGTTACATTTCTTTTCCCAAAACAGAAAAAACTCACCTTGGTCCTGTTGCATGTTAATTTCTAACAATGAAACACCAATTTGCTGCTTTTTTTTTTATTTCATTAAGGATACTCTGGCTAACCTTTTTATTGTATGGTGTAAGAATACAAAATTAGAAAATGAAGAAGGCAAAACAAATGCAAACCAAGAACATATTTAGCAAATTACCAATTGGGAAACCTGAATGTTGCTGACTGAATACACCTGAAAATCCCATTCACACTCAATTTGGACGCAATTCGTAGCTGTCCCCTCGGCAAAAGTGTTACATTTCATTTTCTAAATCACGAAAACTCACCTTAGTCGTGTTGCCTATAGATTTCTTAGCATGAAACGCCAATTTGCACTATATTTTTATTTCATTTTGACCACTCTGTCAAAAGGCTTTTTTGGATGGTGTCAGGATAGAAAATTTGGAAAGAAAAAAGGCAAAACAAGCGCAAAGCAGAACACATTTAGCAAATAGCCAATCAAGAAACCTGAATGCTGCTGACTGAATACACCTGAAAATCCCATTCACACTCAATTTGGAGGCAATTCGTAGCTGTGCCCTCGGCAAAAGGGTTACATTTCTTTTTCCAAAACACAAAACCTCACTTTGTCCTGTTGCCTGTTAATATCTAATCATGGAACGCCGATTTGATGTTTTTTTTTTTTTTATTTCATTAAGGATACTCTCGCTAACCTTTTTTATTGTATGGGGTAAGAATACAAAATTAGAAAAGGAAGAAGGGAAAAAAAACGCAAACCCAGAAGACATTAAGTAAATTGCCAATTAAGAAACCTGAATGCTGCTGACTGAATACACCTGAAAATCCCATTCACACTCAATTTGGAGGCAACTCGTAGCTGTCCCCTCAGCAAAAGGGTTACATTTCATTTTCCAAAGCAAAAAAACACACCTTGGTCCTGTTGCCTGCTAATTTCTAAGAATGAAATGGCAATTTGCAGTTTTTTTATTTCATTATGGATATTCTGGCTAAACTTTTTATTGTATGGGGTAAGAATACAAAATTAGAAAAGGAAGAAGGCAAAACAAACGCAAACCCAGAACACATTTAGCAAATTGCCAAACAAGAAACCTGAATGCTGCTGACTGAATACACCTGAAAATCCCATTCACACTCAATTTGGCGGCAATTCGTAGCTGTTCTCTTGGCAAAAGGGTTACATTTCATTTTCCAAAACACAAAAACTCACCTTGGTCCTGTTGCATGTTAATATCTAAAAATGAAACACCAATTTGCTGTTTTCTTTATTTCATTATGGATACTCTGGCTAAACTTTTTCTTGTAAGGTTAAGAATACAAAATTAGAAAAGGAAGAAGGCAAAACAAATGCAAACCAAGAACACATTTAGCAAATTACCAATCGGGAAACCTGAATGTTGCTGACTGAATACACCTGAAAATCCCATTCACACTCAATTTGCAGGCAATTCGTAGCTGTCCCCTCGGCAAAAGTGTTACATTTCATTTTCTAAAACACGAAAACTCACCTTAGTTGTGTTGCGTGTGGATTTCTTAGCATGAAACTTCAATTTGCACTGTATTTTTATTTCATTTTGACCACTCTGTCTAAAGGCTTTTTTGGATGGTGTCAGGATAGAAAATTTGGAAAAAAGAAGGCAAAACAAACGCAAACCCAGACGACTTTTAAGAAATTGCCAATCAAGAAACCTGAATGCTGCTGACTGAATACACCTGAAAATCCCATTCACACTCAATTTGGAGGCAACTCGTAGCTGTCCCCTCGGCAAAAGGGTTACATTTCATTTTTCAATGCACCAAAACACACCTGGTCCTGTTGCCTGCTAATTTCTAAGAATGAAACGGCAGTTTGCAGTTTTTTTTTTTTTATTTCATTATGTATATTCTGGCTAAACTTTTTATTGTATGGGGTAAGAATACAAAATTAGAAAAGGAAGAAGGCAAAACAACCGCAAACCCAGAACACATTTAGCAAATTGCCAAACAAGAAACCTGAATGCTGCTGACTGAATACACCTGAAAATCCCATTCACACTCAATTTGGAGGCAACTTGTAGCTGTCCCCTCGGCTAAAGGGATACATTTCATTTTCCAAAGCACAAAATCACTCCATGGTCCTGTTGCCTTCTAATTTATAAGAATGAAATGGCAATTTGCAGTTTTTTTAATTTCATTATGGATATTCTGGCTAAACTTTTTATTGTATGGGGTAAGAATACAAAATTAGAAAAGGAAGAAGGCAAAACAAACGCAAACCCAGAACACATTTAGCAAATTGCCAAACAAGAAACCCGAATGTTGCTGAATGAATACACCTGAAAATCCCATTCACACTCAATTTGGCCGCAATTCGTAGCTGTTCCCTTGGCAAAAGGGTTACATTTCATTTTCCAAAACACAAAAACTCACCTTGGTCCTTTTGCATGTTAATATCTAAAAATGAAACACCAATTTGCTGTTTTCTTTATTTCATTATGGATACTCTGGCTAAACTTTTTCTTGTAAGGTTAAGAATACAAAATTAGAAAAGGAAGAAGGCAAAACAAATGCAAACCAAGAACACATTTAGAAAATTACCAATCGGGAAACCTGAATGTTGCTGACTGAATACACCTGAAAATCCCATTCACACTCAATTTGCAGGCAATTCGTAGCTGTCCCCTCGGCAAAAGTGTTACATTTCATTTTCTAAAACACGAAAACTCACCTTAGTTGTGTTGCGTGTGGATTTCTTAGCATGAAACTCCAATTTGCACTGTATTTTTATTTCATTTTGACCACTCTGTCTAAAGGCTTTTTTGGATGGTGTCAGGTTAGAAAATTTGGAAAAAAGAAGGCAAAACAAACGCAAACCCAGACGACTTTTAAGAAATTGCCAATCAAGAAACCTGAATGCTGCTGACTGAATACACCTGAAAATCCCATTCACACTCAATTTGGAGGCAACTCGTAGCTTTCCCCGTGGCAAAAGGTTGACATTTCATTTTCCAAAGCACAAAAATACACCTTGGTCCTGTTGCCTGCTAATTTCTAAGAATGAAACCGCAATTTCCAGTTTTTTTTTATTTCATTATGGATATTCTGGCTAAACTTTTATTGTATGGCGTAAGAATACAAAATTAGAAAAGGAAGAAGGCAAAACAAATGCAAACCAAGAACATATTTAGCAAATTGCCAATCAGGAAACCTGAATGCTGCTGACTCAATACACCTGAAAATCACATTCACACTCAATTTGGCGGAAATGCGTAGCTGTGCCCTTGGCAAAAGGGTTACATTTCATTTTCCAAAACACAAAAACTCACCTTGGTCCAGTTGCATGTTAATTTCTAAAAATGAAACACAAATTTGCTGTTTTCTTTATTTCATTATGGATACTCTGGCTAACCTTTTTATTGTATGATGTAAGAATACAAAATTAGAAAAGGAAGAAGGCAAAACAAATGCAAACCAAGAACATATTTAGCAAATTGCCAATCAGGAAACCTGAATGTTGCTGACTGAATACACCTGAATATCCCATTCACACTCAATTTGCAGGCAATTCTTAGCTGTCCCCTCGGCAAAAGTGTTACATTTCATTTTCTAAAACACGAAAACTCACCTTAGTCGTGTTGCCTATAGTTTTCTTAGCATGAAACGCAAATTTTTCACTGTATTTTTATTTCATTTTGACCACTCTGTCTAAAGGCTTTTTTGGATGGTGTCAGGATAGAAAATTTCGAAAGAAAGAAGGCAAAACAAACGCAAACCCAGACGATATTTAAGAAATTGCCAATCAAGAAACCTGAATGCTGCTGACTGAATACGCCTGAAAATCCCATCACACTCAATTTGGAGGTAACTCGTAGCTGTCCCCTCGGCAAAAGGGTTACATTTCATTTTCCAAAGCACAAAAACACACCTTGGTCCTGTTGCCTGATATTTTCCAAGACTTAAACGGCAATTTGCAGTTTTTTTTATTTCATTATGGATATTCTGGCTAAACTTTTTATTGTATGGGGTAAGAATACAAAATTAGAAAAGGAAGAAGGCAAAACAAACGCAAACCCAGAACACATTTAGCAAATTGCCAACCAAGGAACCTGAATGCTGCTGACTGAATGCACCTGAAAATCCCATTCACACTCAATTTGGAGGCAACTCGTAGCTCTCCCCTCGGCAAAAGGGTTACATTTCATTTTCCAAAGCACAAAAACACACCTTGGTCCTATTGCCTGCTAATTTCTAAGAATGAAACGGCAATTTGCAGGTTTTTTTTTATTTCATTATGGATATTCTGGCTAAACTTTTTATTGTATGGGGTAAGAATACAAAATTAGAAAAGGAAGAAGGCAAAGCAACCGCAAACCCAGAACACATTTAGCAAATTGCCAAACAAGAAACCCGAATGTTGCTGAATGAATACACCTGAAAATCCCATTCACACTCAATTTGGCCGCAATTCGTAGCTGTTCCCTTGGCAAAAGGGTTACATTTCATTTTCCAAAACACAAAAACTCACCTTGGTCCTGTTGCATGTTAATATCTAAAAATGAAACACCAATTTGCTGTTTTCTTTATTTCATTATGGATACTCTGGCTAAACTTTTTCTTGTAAGGTTAAGAATACAAAATTAGAAAAGGAAGAAGGCAAAACAAATGCAAACCAAGAACACATTCAGCAAATTGCCAATAAGCAAACCTGATTGCTGCTGACTGAATACACCTGAAAATCCCATTCACACTCAATTTGGAGCCAACCCGTAGCTGTCCCCTCGGCAAAAGTGAAACATTTCATTTTCCAAAACACGAAAACTACCCTTAGTCGTGTTGCCTGTAGATTTCTTAGCAATAAACGCCAATTTGCAATGTATTTTTATTTCATTTTGACCACTCTGTCTAAAGGCTTTAGTGGATGGTCAGGATAGAAAATTTGGATAGAAAGAAAGAAACACAAACACAAACCCAGAACACATTTACGAAATTGCCAATCGAGAAACCCGAATGCTGCTGACTGAACATACCTGTAAATCCAATTCACACTCAGTTTGGAGGCAATTCATAGCTGTGCCCTTGGCAAAAGGGTTACATTTCATTTTCGAAAACAGAAAAACTCACCTTGGTCCTGTTGCATTTTAATTTCTAAATGAAACACCCATTTGCTGTTTTCTTTATTTCATTATGGATACTGTGGCTAACCTTTTTATTGTATGGTGTAAGAATACAAATTTAAAAAAGGAAGAAGGAAAAACAAATGCAAACCAAGAACACATTTAGCAAATTACTAATCAGGAAACCTGAATGTTGCTGACTGAATACACCTGAAAATCCCATTCACACTCAATTTGCAGGCAATTCTTAGCTGTCCCCTCGGCAAAAGTGTTACATTTCATTTTCTAAAACACGAAAACTCACCTTGGTCCTGTTGCATGTTAATTTCTAACAATGAAACACCAATTTGCTGCTTTTTTTTTTATTTCATTAAGGATACTCTGGCTAACCTTTTTATTGTATGGTGTAAGAATACAAAATTAGAAAATGAAGAAGGCAAAACAAATGCAAACCAAGAACATATTTAGCAAATTACCAATTGGGAAACCTGAATGTTGCTGACTGAATACACCTGAAAATCCCATTCACACTCAATTTGGACGCAATTCGTAGCTGTCCCCTCGGCAAAAGTGTTACATTTCATTTTCTAAATCACGAAAACTCACCTTAGTCGTGTTGCCTATAGATTTCTTAGCATGAAACGCCAATTTGCACTATATTTTTATTTCATTTTGACCACTCTGTCAAAAGGCTTTTTTGGATGGTGTCAGGATAGAAAATTTGGAAAGAAAAAAGGCAAAACAAGTGCAAAGCAGAACACATTTAGCAAATAGCCAATCAAGAAACCTGAATGCTGCTGACTGAATACACCTGAAAATCCCATTCACACTCAATTTGGAGGCAATTCGTAGCTGTGCCCTCGGCAAAAGGGTTACATTTCTTTTTCCAAAACACAAAACCTCACTTTGTCCTGTTGCCTGTTAATATCTAATCATGGAACGCCGATTTGATGTTTTTTTTTTTTTTATTTCATTAAGGATACTCTCGCTAACCTTTTTTATTGTATGGGGTAAGAATACAAAATTAGAAAAGGAAGAAGGGAAAAAAAACGCAAACCCAGAAGACATTAAGTAAATTGCCAATTAAGAAACCTGAATGCTGCTGACTGAATACACCTGAAAATCCCATTCACACTCAATTTGGAGGCAACTCGTAGCTGTCCCCTCAGCAAAAGGGTTACATTTCATTTTCCAAAGCAAAAAAACACACCTTGGTCCTGTTGCCTGCTAATTTCTAAGAATGAAATGGCAATTTGCAGTTTTTTTATTTCATTATGGATATTCTGGCTAAACTTTTTATTGTATGGGGTAAGAATACAAAATTAGAAAAGGAAGAAGGCAAAACAAACGCAAACCCAGAACACATTTAGCAAATTGCCAAACAAGAAACCTGAATGCTGCTGACTGAATACACCTGAAAATCCCATTCACACTCAATTTGGCGGCAATTCGTAGCTGTTCTCTTGGCAAAAGGGTTACATTTCATTTTCCAAAACACAAAAACTCACCTTGGTCCTGTTGCATGTTAATATCTAAAAATGAAACACCAATTTGCTGTTTTCTTTATTTCATTATGGATACTCTGGCTAAACTTTTTCTTGTAAGGTTAAGAATACAAAATTAGAAAAGGAAGAAGGCAAAACAAATGCAAACCAAGAACACATTTAGCAAATTACCAATCGGGAAACCTGAATGTTGCTGACTGAATACACCTGAAAATCCCATTCACACTCAATTTGCAGGCAATTCGTAGCTGTCCCCTCGGCAAAAGTGTTACATTTCATTTTCTAAAACACGAAAACTCACCTTAGTTGTGTTGCGTGTGGATTTCTTAGCATGAAACTTCAATTTGCACTGTATTTTTATTTCATTTTGACCACTCTGTCTAAAGGCTTTTTTGGATGGTGTCAGGATAGAAAATTTGGAAAAAAGAAGGCAAAACAAACGCAAACCCAGACGACTTTTAAGAAATTGCCAATCAAGAAACCTGAATGCTGCTGACTGAATACACCTGAAAATCCCATTCACACTCAATTTGGAGGCAACTCGTAGCTGTCCCCTCGGCAAAAGGGTTACATTTCATTTTTCAATGCACCAAAACACACCTGGTCCTGTTGCCTGCTAATTTCTAAGAATGAAACGGCAGTTTGCAGTTTTTTTTTTTTTATTTCATTATGTATATTCTGGCTAAACTTTTTATTGTATGGGGTAAGAATACAAAATTAGAAAAGGAAGAAGGCAAAACAACCGCAAACCCAGAACACATTTAGCAAATTGCCAAACAAGAAACCTGAATGCTGCTGACTGAATACACCTGAAAATCCCATTCACACTCAATTTGGAGGCAACTTGTAGCTGTCCCCTCGGCTAAAGGGATACATTTCATTTTCCAAAGCACAAAATCACTCCATGGTCCTGTTGCCTTCTAATTTATAAGAATGAAATGGCAATTTGCAGTTTTTTTAATTTCATTATGGATATTCTGGCTAAACTTTTTATTGTATGGGGTAAGAATACAAAATTAGAAAAGGAAGAAGGCAAAACAAACGCAAACCCAGAACACATTTAGCAAATTGCCAAACAAGAAACCCGAATGTTGCTGAATGAATACACCTGAAAATCCCATTCACACTCAATTTGGCCGCAATTCGTAGCTGTTCCCTTGGCAAAAGGGTTACATTTCATTTTCCAAAACACAAAAACTCACCTTGGTCCTTTTGCATGTTAATATCTAAAAATGAAACACCAATTTGCTGTTTTCTTTATTTCATTATGGATACTCTGGCTAAACTTTTTCTTGTAAGGTTAAGAATACAAAATTAGAAAAGGAAGAAGGCAAAACAAATGCAAACCAAGAACACATTTAGAAAATTACCAATCGGGAAACCTGAATGTTGCTGACTGAATACACCTGAAAATCCCATTCACACTCAATTTGCAGGCAATTCGTAGCTGTCCCCTCGGCAAAAGTGTTACATTTCATTTTCTAAAACACGAAAACTCACCTTAGTTGTGTTGCGTGTGGATTTCTTAGCATGAAACTCCAATTTGCACTGTATTTTTATTTCATTTTGACCACTCTGTCTAAAGGCTTTTTTGGATGGTGTCAGGTTAGAAAATTTGGAAAAAAGAAGGCAAAACAAACGCAAACCCAGACGACTTTTAAGAAATTGCCAATCAAGAAACCTGAATGCTGCTGACTGAATACACCTGAAAATCCCATTCACACTCAATTTGGAGGCAACTCGTAGCTTTCCCCGTGGCAAAAGGTTGACATTTCATTTTCCAAAGCACAAAAATACACCTTGGTCCTGTTGCCTGCTAATTTCTAAGAATGAAACCGCAATTTCCAGTTTTTTTTTATTTCATTATGGATATTCTGGCTAAACTTTTATTGTATGGCGTAAGAATACAAAATTAGAAAAGGAAGAAGGCAAAACAACCGCAAACCCAGAACACATTTAGCAAATTGCCAAACAAGAAACCTGAATGCTGCTGACTCAATACACCTGAAAATCACATTCACACTCAATTTGGCGGAAATGCGTAGCTGTGCCCTTGGCAAAAGGGTTACATTTCATTTTCCAAAACACAAAAACTCACCTTGGTCCAGTTGCATGTTAATTTCTAAAAATGAAACACAAATTTGCTGTTTTCTTTATTTCATTATGGATACTCTGGCTAACCTTTTTATTGTATGATGTAAGAATACAAAATTAGAAAAGGAAGAAGGCAAAACAAATGCAAACCAAGAACATATTTAGCAAATTGCCAATCAGGAAACCTGAATGTTGCTGACTGAATACACCTGAATATCCCATTCACACTCAATTTGCAGGCAATTCTTAGCTGTCCCCTCGGCAAAAGTGTTACATTTCATTTTCTAAAACACGAAAACTCACCTTAGTCGTGTTGCCTATAGTTTTCTTAGCATGAAACGCAAATTTTTCACTGTATTTTTATTTCATTTTGACCACTCTGTCTAAAGGCTTTTTTGGATGGTGTCAGGATAGAAAATTTCGAAAGAAAGAAGGCAAAACAAACGCAAACCCAGACGATATTTAAGAAATTGCCAATCAAGAAACCTGAATGCTGCTGACTGAATACGCCTGAAAATCCCATCACACTCAATTTGGAGGTAACTCGTAGCTGTCCCCTCGGCAAAAGGGTTACATTTCATTTTCCAAAGCACAAAAACACACCTTGGTCCTGTTGCCTGATATTTTCCAAGACTTAAACGGCAATTTGCAGTTTTTTTTATTTCATTATGGATATTCTGGCTAAACTTTTTATTGTATGGGGTAAGAATACAAAATTAGAAAAGGAAGAAGGCAAAACAAACGCAAACCCAGAACACATTTAGCAAATTGCCAACCAAGGAACCTGAATGCTGCTGACTGAATGCACCTGAAAATCCCATTCACACTCAATTTGGAGGCAACTCGTAGCTCTCCCCTCGGCAAAAGGGTTACATTTCATTTTCCAAAGCACAAAAACACACCTTGGTCCTATTGCCTGCTAATTTCTAAGAATGAAACGGCAATTTGCAGGTTTTTTTTTATTTCATTATGGATATTCTGGCTAAACTTTTTATTGTATGGGGTAAGAATACAAAATTAGAAAAGGAAGAAGGCAAAGCAACCGCAAACCCAGAACACATTTAGCAAATTGCCAAACAAGAAACCCGAATGTTGCTGAATGAATACACCTGAAAATCCCATTCACACTCAATTTGGCCGCAATTCGTAGCTGTTCCCTTGGCAAAAGGGTTACATTTCATTTTCCAAAACACAAAAACTCACCTTGGTCCTGTTGCATGTTAATATCTAAAAATGAAACACCAATTTGCTGTTTTCTTTATTTCATTATGGATACTCTGGCTAAACTTTTTCTTGTAAGGTTAAGAATACAAAATTAGAAAAGGAAGAAGGCAAAACAAATGCAAACCAAGAACACATTCAGCAAATTGCCAATAAGCAAACCTGATTGCTGCTGACTGAATACACCTGAAAATCCCATTCACACTCAATTTGGAGCCAACCCGTAGCTGTCCCCTCGGCAAAAGTGAAACATTTCATTTTCCAAAACACGAAAACTACCCTTAGTCGTGTTGCCTGTAGATTTCTTAGCAATAAACGCCAATTTGCAATGTATTTTTATTTCATTTTGACCACTCTGTCTAAAGGCTTTAGTGGATGGTCAGGATAGAAAATTTGGATAGAAAGAAAGAAACACAAACACAAACCCAGAACACATTTACGAAATTGCCAATCGAGAAACCCGAATGCTGCTGACTGAACATACCTGTAAATCCAATTCACACTCAGTTTGGAGGCAATTCATAGCTGTGCCCTTGGCAAAAGGGTTACATTTCATTTTCGAAAACAGAAAAACTCACCTTGGTCCTGTTGCATTTTAATTTCTAAATGAAACACCCATTTGCTGTTTTCTTTATTTCATTATGGATACTGTGGCTAACCTTTTTATTGTATGGTGTAAGAATACAAATTTAAAAAAGGAAGAAGGAAAAACAAATGCAAACCAAGAACACATTTAGCAAATTACTAATCAGGAAACCTGAATGTTGCTGACTGAATACACCTGAAAATCCCATTCACACTCAATTTGCAGGCAATTCTTAGCTGTCCCCTCGGCAAAAGTGTTACATTTCATTTTCTAAAACACGAAAACTCACCTTAGTCGTGTTGCCTATAGTTTTCTTAGCATGAAACGCAAATTTTTCACTGTATTTTTATTTCATTTTGACCACTCTGTCTAAAGGCTTTTTTGGATGGTGTCAGGATAGAAAATTTGGAAAAAAGAAGGCAAAACAAACGCAAACCCAGACGACTTTTAAGAAATTGCCAATCAAGAAACCTGAATGCTGCTGACTGAATACACCTGAAAATCCCATTCACACTCAATTTGGAGGCAACTCGTAGCTGTCCCCTCGGCAAAAGGGTTACATTTCATTTTTCAATGCACCAAAACACACCTGGTCCTGTTGCCTGCTAATTTCTAAGAATGAAACGGCAGTTTGCAGTTTTTTTTTTTTTTATTTCATTATGTATATTCTGGCTAAACTTTTTATTGTATGGGGTAAGAATACAAAATTAGAAAAGGAAGAAGGCAAAACAACCGCAAACCCAGAACACATTTAGCAAATTGCCAAACAAGAAACCTGAATGCTGCTGACTGAATACACCTGAAAATCCCATTCACACTCAATTTGGAGGCAACTTGTAGCTGTCCCCTCGGCTAAAGGGATACATTTCATTTTCCAAAGCACAAAATCACTCCATGGTCCTGTTGCCTTCTAATTTATAAGAATGAAATGGCAATTTGCAGTTTTTTTAATTTCATTATGGATATTCTGGCTAAACTTTTTATTGTATGGGGTAAGAATACAAAATTAGAAAAGGAAGAAGGCAAAACAAACGCAAACCCAGAACACATTTAGCAAATTGCCAAACAAGAAACCCGAATGTTGCTGAATGAATACACCTGAAAATCCCATTCACACTCAATTTGGCCGCAATTCGTAGCTGTTCCCTTGGCAAAAGGGTTACATTTCATTTTCCAAAACACAAAAACTCACCTTGGTCCTTTTGCATGTTAATATCTAAAAATGAAACACCAATTTGCTGTTTTCTTTATTTCATTATGGATACTCTGGCTAAACTTTTTCTTGTAAGGTTAAGAATACAAAATTAGAAAAGGAAGAAGGCAAAACAAATGCAAACCAAGAACACATTTAGAAAATTACCAATCGGGAAACCTGAATGTTGCTGACTGAATACACCTGAAAATCCCATTCACACTCAATTTGCAGGCAATTCGTAGCTGTCCCCTCGGCAAAAGTGTTACATTTCATTTTCTAAAACACGAAAACTCACCTTAGTTGTGTTGCGTGTGGATTTCTTAGCATGAAACTCCAATTTGCACTGTATTTTTATTTCATTTTGACCACTCTGTCTAAAGGCTTTTTTGGATGGTGTCAGGTTAGAAAATTTGGAAAAAAGAAGGCAAAACAAACGCAAACCCAGACGACTTTTAAGAAATTGCCAATCAAGAAACCTGAATGCTGCTGACTGAATACACCTGAAAATCCCATTCACACTCAATTTGGAGGCAACTCGTAGCTTTCCCCGTGGCAAAAGGTTGACATTTCATTTTCCAAAGCACAAAAATACACCTTGGTCCTGTTGCCTGCTAATTTCTAAGAATGAAACCGCAATTTCCAGTTTTTTTTTATTTCATTATGGATATTCTGGCTAAACTTTTATTGTATGGCGTAAGAATACAAAATTAGAAAAGGAAGAAGGCAAAACAACCGCAAACCCAGAACACATTTAGCAAATTGCCAAACAAGAAACCTGAATGCTGCTGACTCAATACACCTGAAAATCACATTCACACTCAATTTGGCGGAAATGCGTAGCTGTGCCCTTGGCAAAAGGGTTACATTTCATTTTCCAAAACACAAAAACTCACCTTGGTCCAGTTGCATGTTAATTTCTAAAAATGAAACACAAATTTGCTGTTTTCTTTATTTCATTATGGATACTCTGGCTAACCTTTTTATTGTATGATGTAAGAATACAAAATTAGAAAAGGAAGAAGGCAAAACAAATGCAAACCAAGAACATATTTAGCAAATTGCCAATCAGGAAACCTGAATGTTGCTGACTGAATACACCTGAATATCCCATTCACACTCAATTTGCAGGCAATTCTTAGCTGTCCCCTCGGCAAAAGTGTTACATTTCATTTTCTAAAACACGAAAACTCACCTTAGTCGTGTTGCCTATAGTTTTCTTAGCATGAAACGCAAATTTTTCACTGTATTTTTATTTCATTTTGACCACTCTGTCTAAAGGCTTTTTTGGATGGTGTCAGGATAGAAAATTTCGAAAGAAAGAAGGCAAAACAAACGCAAACCCAGACGATATTTAAGAAATTGCCAATCAAGAAACCTGAATGCTGCTGACTGAATACGCCTGAAAATCCCATCACACTCAATTTGGAGGTAACTCGTAGCTGTCCCCTCGGCAAAAGGGTTACATTTCATTTTCCAAAGCACAAAAACACACCTTGGTCCTGTTGCCTGATATTTTCCAAGACTTAAACGGCAATTTGCAGTTTTTTTTATTTCATTATGGATATTCTGGCTAAACTTTTTATTGTATGGGGTAAGAATACAAAATTAGAAAAGGAAGAAGGCAAAACAAACGCAAACCCAGAACACATTTAGCAAATTGCCAACCAAGGAACCTGAATGCTGCTGACTGAATGCACCTGAAAATCCCATTCACACTCAATTTGGAGGCAACTCGTAGCTCTCCCCTCGGCAAAAGGGTTACATTTCATTTTCCAAAGCACAAAAACACACCTTGGTCCTATTGCCTGCTAATTTCTAAGAATGAAACGGCAATTTGCAGGTTTTTTTTTATTTCATTATGGATATTCTGGCTAAACTTTTTATTGTATGGGGTAAGAATACAAAATTAGAAAAGGAAGAAGGCAAAGCAACCGCAAACCCAGAACACATTTAGCAAATTGCCAAACAAGAAACCCGAATGTTGCTGAATGAATACACCTGAAAATCCCATTCACACTCAATTTGGCCGCAATTCGTAGCTGTTCCCTTGGCAAAAGGGTTACATTTCATTTTCCAAAACACAAAAACTCACCTTGGTCCTGTTGCATGTTAATATCTAAAAATGAAACACCAATTTGCTGTTTTCTTTATTTCATTATGGATACTCTGGCTAAACTTTTTCTTGTAAGGTTAAGAATACAAAATTAGAAAAGGAAGAAGGCAAAACAAATGCAAACCAAGAACACATTCAGCAAATTGCCAATAAGCAAACCTGATTGCTGCTGACTGAATACACCTGAAAATCCCATTCACACTCAATTTGGAGCCAACCCGTAGCTGTCCCCTCGGCAAAAGTGAAACATTTCATTTTCCAAAACACGAAAACTACCCTTAGTCGTGTTGCCTGTAGATTTCTTAGCAATAAACGCCAATTTGCAATGTATTTTTATTTCATTTTGACCACTCTGTCTAAAGGCTTTAGTGGATGGTCAGGATAGAAAATTTGGATAGAAAGAAAGAAACACAAACACAAACCCAGAACACATTTACGAAATTGCCAATCGAGAAACCCGAATGCTGCTGACTGAACATACCTGTAAATCCAATTCACACTCAGTTTGGAGGCAATTCATAGCTGTGCCCTTGGCAAAAGGGTTACATTTCATTTTCGAAAACAGAAAAACTCACCTTGGTCCTGTTGCATTTTAATTTCTAAATGAAACACCCATTTGCTGTTTTCTTTATTTCATTATGGATACTGTGGCTAACCTTTTTATTGTATGGTGTAAGAATACAAATTTAAAAAAGGAAGAAGGAAAAACAAATGCAAACCAAGAACACATTTAGCAAATTACTAATCAGGAAACCTGAATGTTGCTGACTGAATACACCTGAAAATCCCATTCACACTCAATTTGCAGGCAATTCTTAGCTGTCCCCTCGGCAAAAGTGTTACATTTCATTTTCTAAAACACGAAAACTCACCTTAGTCGTGTTGCCTATAGTTTTCTTAGCATGAAACGCAAATTTTTCACTGTATTTTTATTTCATTTTGACCACTCTGTCTAAAGGCTTTTTTGGATGGTGTCAGGATAGAAAATTTCGAAAGAAAGAAGGCAAAACAAACGCAAACCCAGACGATATTTAAGAAATTGCCAATCAAGAAACCTGAATGCTGCTGACTGAATACACCTGAAAATCCCATCACACTCAATTTGGAGGCAACTCGTAGCTCTCCCCTCGGCAAAAGGGTTACATTTCATTTTCCAAAGCACAAAAACACACCTTGGTCCTATTGCCTGCTAATTTCTAAGAATGAAACGGCAATTTGCAGGGTTTTTTTATTTCATTATGGATATTCTGGCTAAACTTTTTATTGTATGGGGTAAGAATACAAAATTAGAAAAGGAAGAAGTCAAAGCAATCGCAAACCCAGAACACATTTAGCAAATTGCCAAACAAGAAACCTGAATGCTGCTGACTGAATACACCTGAAAATCCCATTCACACTCAATTCGGTGGAAATTCGTAGCTGTTCCCTTGGCAAAAGGGTTACATTTCATTTTCCAAAACACAAAAATTCACCTTGGTCCTGTTGCATGTTAATTTCTAAAAATGAAACACCAATTTGCTGTTTTCTTTATTTCATTATGGATACTCTGGCTAAACTTTTTATTGTATTGTGTAAGAATACAAAATTAGAAAAGGAAGAAGGCAAAACAAATGCAAACCAAGAACACATTTAGAAAATTGCCAATCAGGAAACCAGAATGCTGCTGACTGAATACACCTGAAAACCCATTCACACTCAATTTGGAGGCAATTCGTAGCTGTCCCCTCGGCAAAAGGGAAAGATTTCATTTTCCAAAACACGAAAACTCACCTGTCGTGTTGCCTGTAGATTTCTTAGCATGAAACGCCAATTTGCACTGTATTTTTATTTCATTTTGACCACTCTGTCTAAAGGCTTTTTTGGATGGTGTCAGGATATAAAATTTGGAAAGAAAAAAGGCAAAACAAACGCAAACCCACACGACATTTAAGAAATTGCCAATCAAGAAACCTGAATGCTGCTGAATGAATACACCTGAAAATCCCATTCATACTCAATTTGGAGGCAATTCAGAGCTGTCCCCTCGGCAAAAGGGTTACATATTTTCCAAAGCACAAAAACACACCTTCGTCCTGTTGCCTGCTAATTTCTAAGAATGAAACGGCAATTTGCAGTTTTTTTATTTCATTATGGATATTCTGGCTAAACTTTTTATTGTATGGGGTAAGAATACAGAATTACAAAAGGAAGAAGGCAAAACAAACGCAAACCCAGAACACATTTAGCAAATTGCCAAACAAGAAACCTGAATGCTGCTGACTGAATGCACCTGAAAATCGCATTCACACTCAATTTGGAGGCAATTCGTAGCTGTTTCTTTGCAAAAGGGTTACTTTTCATTTTCCAAAACACAAAAACTCACCTTGGTCCTGTTGCATGCTAATTTCTAAAAATGAAACACCAATTTGCTGTTTTCTTTATTTCATTATGGATACTCTGGCTAAACTTTTTCTTGTATGGTGTAAGAATACAAAATTAGAAAAGGAAGAAGGCAAAACAAATGCAAACCAAGAACACATTTAGCAAATTCCCAATCAGGAAAACTGAATGTTGCTGACTGAATACACCTGAAAATCCCATTCACACTCAATTTGGCGGCAATTTGTAGCTGTGCCCTCGGCAAAAGGGAAAGATTTCATTTTCCAAAACACAAAGACTCACCTTGGTCCAGTTGCCTGTTAATTTCTAAGCATGGAACGCCAATTTGCTGTTTTTTTTTTTTTATTTCATTAAGGATACTCTGGCTAAACTTTTATTGTATGGTGTAAGAATACAAAATTAGAAAAGGAAGAAGGCAAAACAAATGCAAACCAAAAAATCATTTAGCAACTTACCAATCAAGAAACCTGAATGCTGCTGGCTGAATACACCTGAAAATCCCATTCATACTCAATTTGGAGGCAATTCACAGCTGTCCCCTCGGCAAAAGAGTTGCATATCATTTTCCAAAGCACAAAATCACACCTTGGTCCTGTTGCCTGCTAATTTCTAAGAATGAAACGGCAATTTGCAGTTTTTTTTATTTCATTATGGATATTCTGGCAAAGCTTTTTATTGTATGGGGAAAGAATACAAAATTAGAAAAGGAAGAAGGCAAAACAAACGCAAACCAAGAACACATTTAGCAAATTGCCAAACAAGAAACCTGAATGCTGCTGACTGAATACACCTGAAAATCCCATTCACACTCAATTTGGCGGCAATTCGTAGCTGTTCCCTTGGCAAAAGGGTTACATTTCATTTTCCAAAGCACAAAAACTCACCTTGGTCATGAGCGTGTTAATTTCTAAAAATGAAACACCAATTTGCTGTTTTCTTTATTTCATTATGGATAATCTGGCTAAACTTTTTATTGTATTGTGTAAGAATACAAAATGAGAAAAGGAAGAAAGCAAAACAAATGCAAACCAAGAACACATTTAGCAAATTGCCAATCAGGAAACCTGAATGTTGCTGACTGAATACACCTGAAAATCCCATTCACACTCAATTTGGCGGCAATTCGTAGCTGTGCCCTCGGCAAAAGGGAAAGATTTCATTTTCCAAAACACAAAAACTCACCTTGGTCCAGTTGCCTGTTAATTTCTAAGCATGGAACGCCCATTTGCTGTTTCTTTTTTTTTATTTCATTAAGGATACTCTGGCTAAACTTTTATTGTATGGTGTAAGAATACAAAATTAGAAAAGGAAGAAGGCAAAACAACCGCAAACCCAGAACACATTTAGCAAATTGCCAAACAAGAATCCTGAATGCTGCTGACTGAATACACCTGAAAATCCCAACACACTCAATTTGGAGGCTCTCGTAGCTGTCCCCTCGGCAAAAGGGTTACATTTCCTTTTCCAAAGCACAAAAACACACCTTGGTCCTGTTGCCTGCTAATTTGTAACAATGAAACGGCAATTTGCAGTTTTTTTTATTTCATTATGGATATTCTGGCAAAGCTTTTTATTGTATTGGGTAAGAATACAAAATTAGAAAAGGAAGAAGGGAAAGCAACCGCAAACCCAGAACACATTTAGCAAATTGCCAAACAAGAAACCTGAATGCTGCTGACTGAATGCACCTGAAAATCCCATTCACACTCAATTTGGCGGCAATTCGTAGCTGTTCCCTTGGCAAAATGTTACATTTCATTTTTCAAAGCACAAAAACTCACCTTGGTCCTGTTGCATGTTAATTTCTAAAAATGAAACACCAATTTGCTGTTTTCTTTATTTCATTATGGATACTCTGGATAAACTTTTTCTTGTAAGGTGTAAGAATACAAAATTAGAAAAGGAAGAAGGCAAAACAAATGCAAACCAAGAACACATTCAGCAAATTGCCAATCAGGAAACCTGAATGCTGCTGACTGAATACACCTGAAAATCCCATTCACACTCAATTTGGAGGCAACTCGTAGCTGTCCCCTCGGCAAAAGTGAAACATTTCATTTTCCAAAACACGAAAACTACCCTTAGTCGTGTTGCCTGTAGATTTCTAAGCATGAAACGCCAATTTGCACTGTATTTTTATTTCATTTTGACCACTTTGTCTAAAGGCTTTAGTGGATGGTCAGGATAGAAAATTTGGATAGAAAGAAAGAAAAACAAACACAAACCCAGAACACATTTACAGAATTGCCAGTCGAGAAACCCGATCCTGCTGATTGAACATACCTGTAAATCCAATTCACACTCAGTTTGGAGGCAATTCGTAGCAGTGCCCTCGGCAAAAGTGTTACATTTCATTTTCCAAACCACAAAAACTCACCTTAGTCGTGCTGCCTGTAGATTTCTTAGCTTGAAACGCCAATTTGCTCTTTATTTTTCATTTCACCACTCTGTCTAAACGCTTTTGTGGATGGTGTCAGGATAGAAAATTTGTATAGAAAGATGGCAAAACAAACACAAACCCAGAACACATTTATCAAATTGCCAATCAAGAAACCTGAATGCTGCTGACTGAATGCACCTGAAAATCCCATTCACACTCAATTTGGCAGCAATTCGTAGCTGTTCCCTTGGTAAAAGTGTTACATTTCAATTTCCAAAGCACAAAAACTCACCTTGGTCCTGTTGCATGTTAATTTCTAAAAATGAAACACCTATTTGCTGTTTTCTTTATTTCATTATGGATATCTGGCTAAACTTTTTATTGTATGGTGTAAGAATACAAAATTCGAAAAGGAAGAAGGCAAAACAAATGCAAACCAAGAACACATTTAGCAAATTACCAATCGGGAAACCTGAATGTTGCTGACTGAATACACCTGAAAATCCCATTCACACTCAATTTGGAGGCAACTCGTAGCTGTCCCCTCGGCAAAAGTGAAACATTTCATTTTCCAAAACACGAAAAATACCCTTAGTCGAGTTGCCTGTAGATTTCTTAGCATGAAACGCCAATTTGCAATGTATTTTTATTTCATTTTGACCACTCTGTCTGATGGCAATTCGTAGCTGTGCCCTTGGCAAAAGGATTACATTTCATTTTCCAAAACACAAAGACTCACCTTGGTCCTGTTGCCTGTAGATTTCTTAGCTTGCAACACCAATTTGCTCTTTATTTTTCATTTCACCACTCTGTCTAAACGCTTTTGTGGATGATGTCAGGATAGAAAATTTGGATAGAAAGAAGGCAAAACAAACACAAACCCAGAACACATTTATCAAATTGCCAATCAAGCAACCTGAATGCTGCTGACTGAATACACCTGAAAATCCCATTCACACTCAATTTGGAGGCAACTCGTAGCTGTCCCCTCGGCAAAAGGGTTACATTTCATTTTCCAAAGCACAAAATCACTCCTTGGTCCTGTTGCCTGCTAATTTCTAAGAATGAAATGGTAATTTGCAGTTTTTTTTTTTTATTTCATTATGGATATTTTTGCTAAACTTTTTATTGTATGGGGTAAGAATACAAAATTAGAAAAGGAAGAAGGCAAAACAACCGCAAACCCTGAACACATTTAGCAAATAGCCAAACAAAAAACCTGAATGCTGCTGACTGAATACACCTGTAAATCCCATTCACACTCAATTTGGCGGCAATTCGTAGCTGTTCCCTTGCCAAAGGGTTACATTTCATTTTCCAAAACACAAAAACTCACCTTGGTCCTGTTGCATGTTCATTTCTAAAAATGAAACACCAATTTGCTGTTTTCTTTATTTCATTATGGGTACTCTGGCTAACTTTTTTCTTGTATGGTGTAAAATTACAAAATTAGAAAAGGAAGAAGGCAAAACAAATGCAAACCAAGAACACATTTAGCAAATTGCCAATCAGGAAACCTGAATGTTGCTGACTGAATACACCTGAAAACCCATTCACACTCAATTTGGAGGCAATTAGTAGCTGTGCCCTCGGCAAAAGGGAAAGATTTCATTTTCCAAAACACGAAAACTCACCTGTCGTGTTGCCTGTAGATTTCTTAGCATGAAACGCCAATTTGCACTGTATTTTTATTTCATTTTGACCACTCTGTCTGAAGGCTTTTTTGGATGGTGTCAGGATATAAAATTTGGAAAGAAAAAAGGCAAAACAAACGCAAACCCAGACGACATTTAAGAAATTTCCAATCAAGAAACCTGAATGCTGCTGACTGAATACACCTGAAAATCCCATTCATACTCAATTTGGAGGCAATTCAGAGCTGTACCCTCGGCAAAAGGGTTACATATCATTTTCCAAAGCAAAAAAATACACCTTGGTCCTGTTGCATGTTAATTTCTAGGAATGAAACGGCAATTTGCAGTTTTTTTTTATTTCATGATGGATATTCTGGCTAAACTTTTTATTGTATGGGGTAAGAATACAAAATTAGAAAAGGAAGAAGGCAAAACAAACGCTAACCCAGAACACATTTAGCAAATTGCCAATTAAGAAACCTGAATGCTGCTGACTGAATACACCTGAAAATCCCATTCACACGCAATTTGGCGGCAATTCGTAGCTGTTTTTTGGCAAAAGGGTTACATTTCATTTTCCAAAACACAAAAACTCACCTTGGTCCTGTTGCATGCTAATTTCTAAAAATGAAACACCAATTTGCTGTTTTCTTTATTTCATTATGGATACTCTTGCTAACCTTTTTCTTGTATGGTGTAAGAATACAAAAATAAAAAAGGAAGAGGCAAAACAAATGCAAACCCAGAACACATTTATCAAATTGCCAATCATGAAACCTGAATGTTGCTGACTGAATACACCTGAAAATCCCATTCACACTCAAATTGGCGGCAACTCATAGCTGTTCCCTTGGCAAAAGGGTTACATTTCATTTTCCAAAACACAAAAATTCACCTTGGTCCTGTTGCATGTTAATTTCTAAAAATGAAACACCAATTTGCTGTTTTCTTTATTTCATTATGGATACTCTTGCTTACCTTTTTCTTGTATGGTGTAAGAATACAAATTTAGAAAAGGAAGAAGGCAAAACAAATGCAAACCAAGAACACATTTAGCAAATTGCCAATCAGGAAACCTGAATGTTGCTGACTGAATACACCTGAAAATCCCATTCACACTCAATTTGGAGGCAATTCGTAGCTGTGCCCTCGGCAAAAGGGAAAGATTTCATTTTCCAAAACACAAAAACTCACCTTGGTCCAGTTGCCTGTTAATTTCTAAGCATGGAACGCCCATTTGCTGTTTTTTTTTTTTTATTTCATTAAGGATACTCTGGCTAAATTTTTATTGTATGGTGTAAGAATACAAAATTAGAAAAGGAAGAAGGCAAAACAAATGCAAACCAAGAAATCATTTAGCAACTTACCAATCAATAAACCTGAATGCTGCTGGCTGATTACACCTGAAAATCCCATTCATACTCCAATTGGAGGCAATTCCTAGCTGTCCTCTTGGCAAAAGGGTTGCATATCATTTTCCAAAGCACAAAATCACACCTTGGTCCTGTTGCCTGCTAATTTCTAAGAATGAAACGGCAATTTGCAGTTTTTTTTATTTCATTATGGATATTCTGGCTAAGCTTTTTATTGTATGGGGTAAGAATACAAAATTAGAAAAGGAAGAAGGGAAAGCAACCGCAAACCCAGAACATATTTAGCAAATTGCCAAACAAGAAACCTGAATGCTGCTGACTGAATACACCTGAAAATCACATTCACACTCAATTTGGCGGCAATTTGTAGCTGTCCCCTCGGCAAAAATGTTACATTTCATTTTCCAAAGCACAAAAACTCACCTTGGTCCTGTTGCGTGTTAATTTCTAAAAACGAAACACCAATTTGCTGTTTTCTTTATTTCTTTATGGATACTCTGGCTAAACTTTTTCTTGTATGGTGTAAGAATACAAAATGAGAAAAGGAAGAAGGCAAAACAAATGCAAACCAAGAACACATTTAGCAAATTGCCAATCAGGAAACCTGAATGTTGCTGACTGAATACCCCTGAAAACCCATTCACACTCAATTTGGAGGCAATTCGCAGCTGTGCCCTTGGCAAAAGGGAAAGATTTCATTTTCCAAAACACTAAAACTCACCTTAGTCCAGTTGCCTGTTAATTTCTAAGCATGGAACGCCCATTTGCAGTTTTTTTTTTTTTCATTTAGGATACTCTGGCTAAACTTTTATTGTATGGTGTAAGAATACAAAATTAGAAAAGGAAGAAGGCAAAACAAATGGAATTTCCAAACACATTTGAGAAATTGCCAATCAAGTAACCTGAATGCTGCTGACTGAATACACCTGAAAATCCCATTCACACTCAATTTGGAGGCAATTTGTAGCTGTCCCCTCGGCAAAAATGTTACATTTCATTTTCCAAAGCACAAAAACTCACCTTTGTCCTGTTGCCTGCTAATTTCTAAAATGAAACGGCAATTTGCAGTTATTTTTGTTTCATTATGGATATTCTGGCTAAACTTTTTATTGTATGCGGTAAGAGTACAAAATTAGAAATGGAAGAAGGCAAAACAACCGCAAACCCAGAACACATTAAGCAAATTGCCAAACAAGAAATCTGAATGCTGCTGACTGAATACACCTGAAAATCCCATTCACACTCAATTTGGCGGCAATTCTTAGTGGTTCCCTTGGCAAAAGGGTTACATTTCATTTTCCAAAACACAAAAACTCACCTTGGTCCTGTTGCATGTTAATTTCTAAAAATGAAACGGCAATTTCCAGTTTTTTTATTATTTCATTATGGATACTCTGGCTAACCTTTTTATTGTATGGTGTAAGAATACAAAATTAGAAAAGGAAGAAGGCAAAACAAATGCAAATGAAGAACACATTTATCAAATTGCCAAAAAAGAAACCTGAATGCTCCTGACTGAATACACCTGAAAATCCCATTCACACTCAATTTGGCGGCAATTCGTATCTGTTCCCTTGGCAAAAGGGTTACATTTCATTTTTTTCATTTTCCAAAACACAAAAACTCACCTTGGTCCTGTTGCATGTTAATTTCTAAAATGAAACAGCAATTTGCTGTTTTCTTTATTTCATTATGGATACTCTGGCTAACCTTTTTATTGTATTGTGTCAGAATACAAAATTAGAAAAGGAAGAAGGCAAAACAAATGCAAACCAAGAAAACATTTAGCAAATTACCAATCGGGAAACCTGAATGTTGCTGACTGAATACACCTGAAAACCCATTCACACTCAATTTGGAAGCAATTCGTAGCTGTCCCCTCGGCAAAAGGGAAAGATTTCATTTTCCAAAACACGAAAACTCATCTGTCGTGTTGCCTATAGATTTCTTAGCATGAAACGCCAATTTGCACTGTATTTTTATTTCATTTTGACCACTCTATCTAAAGGCTTTTTTGGATGGTGTCAGGATATAAAATTTGGAAAGAAACAAGGCAAAACAAACGCAAACCCAGACGACATTTAAGAAATTGCCAATCAAGAAACCTGAATGCTGCTGACTGAATACACCTGAAAATCCCATTCACATTCAATTTGGAGGCAATTCAGAGCTGTTCCCTTGGCAAAAGGGTTACATTTCATTTTCCAAAACACAAACACTCACCTTGGTCCTGTTGCATGTTAATTTCTAAAAATGAAACACCAATTTGCTGTTTTCTTTATTTCATTATGGATATCTGGCTAACCTTTTTCTTGTATGGTGTAAGAATACAAAATTGGAAAAGGAAGAGGGCAAAACAAATGCAAACCAAGAACACATTTAGCAAATTACCAATCGGGAAACGTGAATGTTGCTGACTGATTACACCTGAAAACCCATTCACACTCAATTTGGAGGCAATTCGTAGCTGTGCCCTCCGCAAAAGGGAAAGATTTCATTTTCCAAAACACGAAAACTCACCTGTCGTGTTGCCTGTAGATTTCTTAGCATGAAACGCCAATTTGCACTGTATTTTTATTTCATTTTGACCACTCTGTCTAAAGGCTTTTTTGGATGGTGTCAGGATATAAAATTTGGAAAGAAACAAGGTAAAACAAACGCAAACCCAGACGACATTTAAGAAATTGCCATTCAAGAAACCTGAATGCTGCTGACTGAATACACCTGAAAATCCCATTCATACTCAATTTGGAGGCAATTCAGAGCTGTCCCCTCGGCAAAAGTGTTACATTTCCTTTTCCACAGCACAAAAACACACCTTGGTCCTATTGCCTGCTAATTTCTAAGAATGAAATGGCAATTTGCAGTTTTTTTTATTTCATTATGGATATTCTGGCTAAACTTTTTATTGTATGGGGAAAGAATACAAAATTAGAAAATGAAGAAGGCAAAAGAAATGCAAACCAAGAAAACATTTAGCAAATTACCAATCGGGAAACCTGAATGTTGCTGACTGAATACACCTGAAAACCCATTCACACTCAATTTGGAGGCAATTCGTAGCTGTCCCCTCGGCAAAAGGGAAAGATTTCATTTTCCAAAACACGAAAACTCATCTGTCGTGTTGCCTGTAGATTTCTTAGCATGAAACGCCAATTTGCACTGTATTTTTATATCATTTTGACCACTCTATCTAAAGGCATTTTTGGATGGTGTCAGGATAGAAAATTTGGAAATAAAAAAGGCAAAACAAACGCAAACCCAGACGACATTTAAGAAATTGCCAATCAAGAAACCTGAATGCTGCTGACAGAATACACCTGAAAATCCCATTCACACTCAATTTGGAGGCAATTCGTAGCTGTTCCCTTGGCAAAAGGGTTACATTTCATTTTCCAAAACACAAAAACTCACCTTGGTCCTGTTGCCTGTTAATTTCTAAGCATGGAAGGCACATTTACAATTTTTTTATTTTCATTAAGGATACTCTGGCTAAACTTTTATTGTATGGTGTAAGAATACAAAATTAGAAAAGGAATAAGGCAAAACAAATGGAATTCCCAAACACATTTAAGAAATTGCCAATCAAGTAACCTGAATGCTGCTGACTGAATACACCTGAAAATCCCATTCACACTCAATTTGGAGGCAATTCGTATCTTTCCCCTTTGCAAAAGTGTTACATTTCATTTTCCAAATCACAAAATCACACCTTTGTCCTGTTGCCTGCTAATTTCTAAAATGAAACGGCAATTTGCAGTTTTTTTTTTTTATTTCATTATGGATATTCTGGCTAAACTTTTTATTGTATGGGGTAAGAATACAAAATTAAAAAAAGGAAGAAGGCAAAACAAAGGCAAACCCAGAACACATTTAGCAAATTGCCAAAAAAGAAACCTGAATGCTCCTGACTGAATACACCTGAAAATCCCATTCACACTCAATTTGGCGGCAATTCGTATCTGTTCCCTTGGCAAAAGGGTTACATTTCATTTTTTTCATTTTCCAAAACACAAAAACTCACCTTGGTCCTGTTGCATGTTAATTTCTAAAATGAAACACCAATTTGCTGTTTTCTTTATTTCATTATGGATACTCTGGCTAACCTTTTTATTGTATTGTGTCAGAATACAAAATTAGAAAAGGAAGAAGGCAAAACAAATGCAAACCAAGAAAACATTTAGCAAATTACCAATCGGGAAACCTGAATGTTGCTGACTGAATACACCTGAAAACCCATTCACACTCAATTTGGAAGCAATTCGTAGCTGTCCCCTCGGCAAAAGGGAAAGATTTCATTTTCCAAAACACGAAAACTCATCTGTCGTGTTGCCTATAGATTTCTTAGCATGAAACGCCAATTTGCACTGTATTTTTATTTCATTTTGACCACTCTATCTAAAGGCTTTTTTGGATGGTGTCAGGATATAAAATTTGGAAAGAAACAAGGCAAAACAAACGCAAACCCAGACGACATTTAAGAAATTGCCAATCAAGAAACCTGAATGCTGCTGACTGAATACACCTGAAAATCCCATTCACATTCAATTTGGAGGCAATTCAGAGCTGTTCCCTTGGCAAAAGCGTTACATTTCATTTTCCAAAACACAAACACTCACCTTGGTCCTGTTGCATGTTAATTTCTAAAAATGAAACACTAATATGCTGTTTTCTTTATTTCATTATGGATACTCTGACTAACCTTTTTATTGCATGGTGTAAGAATACAAAATTAGAAAAGGAAGAAGGCAAAACAACAGCAAACCCAGAATACATTTAGCAAATTACCAAAGAAGAAACCTGAATGCTGCTGACTGAATACATTCACACTCAATTTGGAGGCAATTCGTAGCTGTCCCCTCGGCAAAAGGGAAAGATTTCATTTTCCAAAACACGAAAACTCACCTGTCGTGTTGCCTGTAGATTTCTTAGCATGAAACGCCAATTTGCACTGTATTTTTATATCATTTTGACCACTCTATCTAAAGGCTTTTTTGGATGGTGTCAGGATAGAAAATTTGGAAATAAAAAAGGCAAAACAAACGCAAACCCAGACGACATTTAAGAAATTGCCAATCAAGAAACCTGAATGCTGCTGACAGAATACACCTGAAAATCCCATTCACACTCAATTTGGAGGCAATTCGTAGCTGTTCCCTTGGCAAAAGGGTTACATTTCATTTTCCAAAACACAAAAACTCACCTTGGTCATGTTGCCTGTTAATTTCTAAGAATGGAAGGCACATTTGTAATTTTTTTATTTTCATTAAGGATACTCTGGCTAAACTTTTATTGTATGGTGTAAGAATACAAAATTAGAAAAGGAAGAAGGCAAAACAAATGGAATTCCCAAACACATTTAAGAAATTGCCAATCAAGTAACCTGAATGTTGCTGACTGAATACACCTGAAAACCCATTCACACTCAATTTGGAAGCAATTCGTAGCTGTGCCCTCGGCAAAAGGGAAAGATTTCATTTTCCAAAACACGAAAACTCATCTGTCGTGTTGCCTAAAGATTTCTTAGCATGAAACGCCAATTTGCACTGGATTTTTATTTCATTTTGACCACTCTATCTAAAGGCTTTTTTGGATGCTGTCAGGATATAAAATTTGGAAAGAAACAAGGCAAAACAAACGCAATCCCAGACGACATTTAAGAAATTGACAATCAAGAAACCTGAATGCTGCTGACTGAATACACCTGAAAATCCCATTCACACTCAATTTGGAGGCAATTCAGAGCTGTTCCCTTGGCAAAAGGGTTACATTTCATTTTCCAAAACACAAAAACTCACCTTGGTCCTGTTGCATGTTAATTTCTAAAAATGAAACACTAATATGCTGTTTTCTTTATTTCATTATGGATACTCTGACTAACCTTTTTATTGCATGGTGTAAGAATACAAAATTAGATAAGGAAGAAGGCAAAACAACAGCAAACCCAGAATACATTTAGCAAATTACCAAAGAAGAAACCTGAATGCTGCTGACTGAATACATTCACACTCAATTTGGAGGCAATTCGTAGCTGTCCCCTCGGCAAAAGGGAAAGATTTCATTTTCCAAAACACGAAAACTCACCTGTCGTGTTGCCTGTAGATTTCTTAGCATGAAACGCCAATTTGCACTGTATTTTTATTTCATTTTGACCACTCTGTCAAAAGGCTTTTTTGGATGGTGTCAGGATATAAAATTTGGAAAGAAACAAGGCAAAACAAACGCAAACCCAGACGACATTTAAGAAATTGCCAATCAAGAAACCTGAATGCTGCTGACTGAATACACCTGAAAATCCCATTCATACTCAATTTGGAGGCAATTCAGAGCTGTCCCCTCGGCAAAAGGGTTACATTTCCTTTTCCACAGCACAAAAACACACCTTGGTCCTGTTGCCTGCTAATTTCTAAGAATGAAACGGCAATTTGCAGTTTTTTTTTATTTCATTATGGATATTCTGGCTAAACTTTTTATTGTATGGGGAAAGAATACAAAATTAGAAAATGAAGAATGCAAAACAAATGCAAACCAAGAAAACATTTAGAAAATTACCAATCGGGAAACCTGAATGTTGCTGACTGAATACACCTGAAAACCCATTCACACTCAATTTGGAGGCAATTCGTAGCTGTCCCCTCGGCAAAAGGGAAAGATTTCAATTTCCAAAACACGAAAACTCATCTGTCGTGTTGCCTGTAGATTTCTTAGCATGAAACGCCAATTTGCACTGTATTTTTATATCATTTTGACCACTCTATCTAAAGGCTTTTTTGGATGGTGTCAGGATAGAAAATTTGGAAATAAAAAAGGCAAAACAAACGCAAACCCAGACGACATTTAAGAAATTGCCAATCAAGAAACCTGAATGCTGCTGACTGAATACACCTGAAAATCCCATTCACACTCAATTTGGAGGCAACTCGTAGCTTTCCCCTTTGCAAAAGGGTTACATTTCATTTTCCAAATCACAAAATCACACCTTTGTCCTGTTGCCTGCTAATTTCTAAAATGAAACGGCAATTTGCAGGTTTTTTTTTATTTCATTATGGATATTCTGGCTAAACTTTTTATTGTATGGGGTAAGAATACAAAATTAAAAAAAGGAAGAAGGCAAAACAAACGCAAACCCAGAACACATTTAGCAAATTGCCAAAAAAGAAACCTGAATGCTGCTGACTGAATACACCTGAATATCCCATTCACACTCAATTTGGCGGCAATTCGTATCTGTTCCCTTGAAAAAGGGTTACATTTCATTTTTTTCATTTTCCAAAACACAAAAACTCACCTTGGTCCTGTTGCATGTTAATTTCTAAAATGAAACAGCAATTTGCTGTTTTCTTTATTTCATTATGGATACTCTGGCTAAACTTTTTATTGTATTGTGTAAGAATACAAAATTAGAAAAGGAAGAAGGCAAAACAAATGCAAACCAAGAAAACATTTAGCA
The DNA here is from genome assembly GCA_949820135.1 of Sylvilagus floridanus. Classification (NCBI taxonomy): domain Eukaryota; kingdom Metazoa; phylum Chordata; class Mammalia; order Lagomorpha; family Leporidae; genus Sylvilagus; species Sylvilagus floridanus. The sequence goes on along the minus strand of OX463227.1, from coordinate 162,954,157 downwards.
AATTACCAATCGGGAAACTTGAATGTTGCTGACTGAATACACCTGAAAACCCATTCACACTCAATTTGGAAGCAATTCGTAGCTGTGCCCTCGGCAAAAGGGAAATATTTCATTTTCCAAAACATGAAAACTCTTCTGTCGTGTTGCCTATAGATTTCTTAGCATGAAACGCCAATTTGCACTGTATTTTTATTTCATTTTGACCACTCTATCTAAAGGCTTTTTTGGATGGTGTCAGGATATAAAATTTTTAAAGAAACAAGGCAAAACAAACGCAAACCCAGATGACATTTAAGAAATTGCCAATCAAGAAACCTGAATGCTGCTGACTGAATACACCTGAAAATCCCATTCACACTCAAATTGGAGGCAATTCAGAGCTGTTCCCTTGGCAAAAGGGTTACATTTCATTTTCCAAAACACAAAAACTCACCTTGGTCCTGTTGCATGTTAATTTCTAAAAATGAAACACCAATTTGCTGTTTTCTTTAATTCATTATGGATACTCTGGCTAAACTTTTATTGTATGGTGTAAGAATACAAAATTAGAAAAGGAAGAAGGCAAAACAACCGCAAACCCAGAACACATTTAGCAAATTGCCAAAGAAGAAACCTGAATGCTGCTGACTGAATACACCTGAAAATCCCATTCAAACTCAATTTGGAGGCAACTCGTAGCTGTCCCCTCAGCAAAAGGGAAAGATTTCATTTTCCAAAACACGAAAACTCACCTGTCGTGTTGCCTGTGGATTTCTTAGCATGAAACGCCAATTTGCACTGTATTTTTATTTCATTTTGACCACTCTGTCTGAAGGCTTTTTTGGATGGTGTCAGGATATAAAATTTGGAAAGAAAAAAGGCAAAACAAACGCAAACCCAGACGACATTTAAGAAATTGCCAATTAAGAAACCTGAATGCTGCTGACTGAATACACCTGAAAATCCCATTCATACTCAATTTGGAGGCAATTCAGAGCTGTCCCCTCGGCAAAAGGGTTACAAATCATTTTCCAAAGCACAAAAACACACCTTGGTCCTGTTGCCTGCTAATTTCTAAGAATGAAACGGCAATTTGCATTTTTTTTATTTCATTATGGATATTCTGGCTAAACTTATTATTGTATGGGGTAAGAATACAAAATTAGAAAAGGAAGAAGGCAAAACAACCGCAAACCCAGAACACATTTAGCAAATTGCCAAACAAGAAACCTGAATGCTGCTGACTGAATGCACCTGAAAATCGCATTCACACTCAATTTGGCCGCAATTCGTAGCTGTTTCTTGGCAAAAGGCTTACATTTCATTTTCCAAAACACAAAAACTCACCTTGGTCCTGTTGCATGCTAATTTCTAAAAATGAAACACCAATTTGCTGTTTTCTTTATTTCATTATGGATATTCTGGCTAACCTTTTTCTTGTATTGTGTAAGAGTACAAAATTAGAAAAGGGAGAAGGCAAAACAAATGCAAACCAAGAACACATTTAGCAAATTGCAAATCAGGAAACCTGAATGTTGCTGACTGAATACACCTGAAAACCCATTCACACTCAATTTGGAGGCAATTCGTAGCTGTGCCCTCGGCAAAAGGGAAAGATTTCATTTTCCAAAAGACAAAAACTCACCTTGGTCAAGTTGCCCGTTAATTTCTAAGCATGGAACGCCCATTTGCTGGTTTTTTTTTTTTATTTCATTAAGGATACTCTAGCTAAACTTTTATTGTATGGTGTAAGAATACAAAATTAGAAAAGGAAGAAGGCAAAACAAATGCAAACCAAGAAATCATTTAGCAACTTACCAATCAAGAAACCTGAATGCTGCTTACTGAATACACCTGAAAATCCCATTCCCACTCAATTTGGAGGCAACTCGTAGCTGTCGCCTCGGCAAAAGGGTTACATTTCCTTTTCCAAAGCACAAAAACACACCTTGGTCATTTTGCCTGCTAATTTCTAAGAATGAAACGGCAATTTGCAGTTTTTTTTATTTCATTATGGATATTCTGGCTAAACTTTTTATTTTATGGGGAAAGAATACAAAATTACAAAATGAAGAAGGCAAAACAAATGCAAACCAAGAACACATTTAGCAAATTGCCAATCAGGAAACCTGAATGTTGCTGACTGAATACACCTGAAAATCCCATTCCCACTCAATTTGGAGGCAACTCGTAGCTGTCCCCACGGCAAAAGTGTTACATTTCCTTTTCCAAAGCACAAAAACACACCTTGGTCCTGTTGCCTGCTAATTTCTAAGAAGGAAACGGCAATTTGCAGTTTTTTTTTATTTCATTATGGATATTCTGGCTAAACTTTTTATTGTATGGGGAAAGAATACAAAATTAGAAAATGAAGAAGGCAAAACAAATGCAAACCAAGAAAACATTTAGCAAATTACCAATCAGGAAACCTGAATGTTGCTGACTGAATACACCTGAAAACCCATTCACACTCAATTTGGAGGCAATTCGTAGCTGTCCCCTCGGCAAAAGGGAAAGATTTCATTTTCCAAAACACTAAAACTCATCTGTCGTGTTGCCTGTAGATTTCTTAGCATGAAACGCCAATTTGCACTGTATTTTTATATCATTTTGACCACTCTATCTAAAGGCTTTTTTGGATGGTGTCAGGATAGAAAATTTGGAAATAAAAAAGGCAAAACAAACGCAAACCCAGACGACATTTAAGAAATTGCCAATCAGAAACCTGAATGCTGCTGACTGAATACACCTGAAAATCCCATTCACACTCAATTTGGAGGCAATTCGTAGCTGTTCCCTTGGCAAAAGGGTTACATTTCATTTTCCAAAACACAAAAACTCACCTTGGTCCTGTTGCATGTTAATTTCTAAAAATGAAACACTAATATACTGTTTCCTTTATTTCATTATGGATACTCTGGCTAACCTTTTTATTGCATGGTGTAAGAATAAAAAATTAGAAAAGGAAGAAGGCAAAACAACCGCAAACCCAGAATACATTTAGCAAATTACCAAAGAAGAAACCTGAATGCTGCTGACTGAATACATTCACACTCAATTTGGAGGCAATTCGTAGCTGTCCCCTCGGCAAAAGGGAAAGATTTCATTTTCCAAAACACGAAAACTCACCTGTCGTGTTGCCTGTAGATTTCTTAGCATGAAACGCCAATTTGCACTGTATTTTTATTTCATTTTGACCACTCTGTCTGAAGGCTTTTTTGGATGGTGTCAGGATATAAAATTTGGAAAGAAACAAGGCAAAACAAACGCAAACCCAGACGACATTTAAGAAATGGCCAAAGAAGAAACCTGAATGCTGCTGACTGAATACACCTGAAAATCCCATTCACACTCAATTTGGAGGCAATTCAGAGCTGTCCCCTCGGCAAAAGGGTTACATATCATTTTCCAAAGCACAAAAACACACCTTGGTCCTGTTGCCTGCTAATTTCTAAGAATGAAACGGCAATTTGCAGTTTTTTTTTATTTCATTATGGATATTCTGGCTAAACTTTTTATTGTATGGGGTAAGAATACAAAATTAGAAAAGGAAGAAGGCAAAACAAACGCAAACCCAGAACACATTTAGCAAATTGCCAAACAAGAAACCTGAATGCTGCTGACTGAATGCACCTGAAAATCCCATTCACACTCAATTTGGCCGCAATTCGTAGCTGTTTCTTGGCAAAAGGCTTACATTTCATTTTCCAAAACACAAAAACTCACCTTGGTCCTGTTGCATGCTAATTTCTAAATATGAAACACCAATTTGCTGTTTTCTTTATTTCATTATGGGTACTCTGGCTAACCTTTTTTTTTGTATGGTGTAAGAATACAAAATTAGAAAAGGAAGAAGGCAAAACAAATGCAAACCCAGAACACATTTAGCAAATTGCCAATCAGGAAACCTGAATGTTGCTGACTGAATACACCTGAAAATCCCATTCACACTCAATTTGGAGGCAATTCGTAGCTGTGCCCACAGCAAAAGGGAATGATTTCATTTTCCAAAACACAAAAACTCACCTTGGTCCAGTTGCCTGTTAATTTCTAAGCATGGAACGCCCATTTGCTGTTTTTTTTTTTTTTATTTCATTAAGGATACTCTGGCTAAACTTTTATTGTATGGTGTAAGAATACAAAATTAGAAAAGGAAGAAGGCAAAACAACCGCAAACCCAGAACACATTTAGCAAATTGCCAAAGAAGAACCCTGTATGCTGCTGACTGAATACACCTGAAAATCCCATTCACACTCAATTTGGAGGCAACTCGTAGCTGTCCCCTCGGCAAAAGGGAAAGATTTCATTTTCCAAAACACGAAAACTCACTTGTCGTGTTGCCTGTAGATTTCTTAGCATGAAACGCCAATTTGCACTGGATTTTTATTTCATTTTGACCACTCTGTCTGAAGGCTTTTTTGGATGGTGTCAGGATATAAAATTTGGGAAGAAACAAGGCAAAACAAACGCAAACCCAGACGACATTTAAGAAATTGCAAATCAAGAAACCTGAATGCTGCTGACTGAATACACCTGAAAATCCCATTCACACTCAATTTGGAGGCAATTCAGAGCTGTTCCCTTGGCAAAAGGGTTACATATCATTTTCCAAAGCACAAAAACACACCTTGGTCCTGTTGCCTGCTAATTTCTAAGAATGAAACGGCAATTTGCAGTTTTTTTTTTTTATTTCATTATGGATATTCTGGCTAAACTTATTATTGTATGGGGTAAGAATGCACAATTAGAAAAGGAAGAAGGCAAAACAAATGCAAACCCAGAACACATTTAGCAAATTGCCAAACAAGAAACCTGAATGCTGCTGACTGAATGCACCTGAAAATCGCATTCACACTCAATTTGGCCGCAATTCGTAGCAGTTTCTTGGCAAAAGGCTTACATTTCATTTTCCAAAACACAAAAACTCACCTTGGTCCTGTTGCATGCTAATTTCTAAAAATGAAACACCAATTTGCTGTTTTCTTTATTTCATTATGGATACTCTGGCTAACGTTTTTCTTGTATTGTGTAAGAATACAAAATTAGAAAAGGAAGAAGGCAAAACAAATGCAAACCAAGAACACATTTAGCAAATTGCCAATCAGGAAACCTGAATGTTGCTGACTGAATACACCTGAAAACCCATTCACACTCAATTTGGAGGCAATTCGTAGCTGTGCCCTCGGCAAAAGGGAAAGATTTCATTTTCCAAAAGACAAAAACTCACCTTGGTCCAGTTGCCCGTTAATTTCTAAGGGTGGAACGCCCATTTGCTGTTTTTTTTTATTTATTTCATTAAGGATACTCTGGCTAAACTTTTATTGTATGGTGTAAGAATACAAAATTAGAAAAGGAAGAAGGCAAAACAAATGGAATGCCCAAACACATTTAAGAAATTGCCAATCAAGAAACCTGAATGCTGCTGACTGAATACACCTGAAAATCCCATTCCCACTCAATTTGGAGGCAACTCGTAGCTGTCCCCTCGGCAAAAGGGTTACATTTCCTTTTCCAAAGCACAAAAACACACCTTGGTCCTGTTGCCTGCTAATTTCTAAGAATGAAACGGCAATTTGCAGTTTTTTTTTATTTCATTATGGATATTCTGGCTAAACTTTTTATTGTATGGGGAAAGAATACAAAATTAGAAAATGAAGAAGGCAACGCAACAGCAAACCAAGAATACATTTAGCAAACTGCAAAGAAGAAACCTGAATGCTGCTGACTGAATACACCTGAAAATCCCATTCACACTCAATTTGGAGGCAATTCAGAGCTGTACCCTCGGCAAAAGGGTTACATATCATTTTCCAAAGCACAAAAACACACCTTGGTCCTGTTGCCTGCTAATTTCTAAGAATGAAACGGCAATTTGCAGTTTTTTTTATTTCATTATGGATATTCTGGCTAAACTTTTTATTGTATGGGGTAAGAATACAAAATTAGAAAAGGAAGAAAGCAAAACAAACGCAAACCCAGAACACATTTAGCAAATTGCCAAACAAGAAACCTGAATGCTGCTGACTGAATACACCTGAAAATCCCATTCACACTCAATTTGGCCGCAATTCGTAGCTGTTTCTTGGCAAAAGGCTTACATTTCATTTTCCAAAACACAAAAACACACCTTGGTCCTGTTGCATGCTAATTTCTAAAAATGAAACACCAATTTGCTGTTTTCTTTATTTCATTATGGATACTCTGGCTAACCTTTTTTTTGTATGGTGTAAGAATACAAAATTAGAAAAGGAAGAAAGCAAAACAAATGCAAACCAAGAACACATTTAGCAAATTGCCAATCAGGAAACCTGAATGTTGCTGACTGAATACACCTGAAAACCCATTCTCACTCAATTTGGAGGCATTTCGTATCTGTTCCCTTGGCAAAAGGGTTACATTTCATTTTCCAAAACACAAAAACTCACCTTGGACCTGTTGCATGTTAATTTCTAAAAATGAAACACTAATATGCTGTTTTCTTTATTTCATTATGGATACTCTGGCTAACCTTTTTATTGCATGGTGTAAGAATACAAAATTAGAAAAGGAAGAAGGCAAAACAACCGCAAACCCAGAATACATTTAGCAAAATACCAAAGAAGAAACCTCAATGCTGCTGACTGAATACATTCACACTCAATTTGGAGGCAATTCGTAGCTGTCCCCTCGGCAAAAGGGAAAGATTTCATTTTCCAAAACACGAAAACTCACCTGTCGTGTTGCCTGTAGATTTCTTAGCATGAAACGCCAATTTGCACTGTATATTTATTTCATTTTGACCACTCTGACTGAAGGCTTTTTTGGAAGGTGTCAGGATATAAAATTTGGAAAGAAACAAGGCAAAACAAACGCAAACCCAGACGACATTTAAGAAATTGCCAATCAAGAAACCTGAATGCTGCTGACTGAATACACCTGAAAATCCCATTCATACTCAATTTGGAGGCAATTCAGAGCTGTCCCCTCGGCAAAAGGGTTACATATCATTTTCAAAGCACAAAAACACACCTTGGTCCTGTTGCCTGCTAATTTCTAAGAATGAAATGGAAATTTGCAGTTTTTTTAATTTCATTATGGATATTCTGGCTAGACTTTTTATTGTATGGGGTAAGAATACAAAATTAGAAAAGGAAGAAGGCAAAACAACCGCAAACCCAGAACACATTTAGCAAATTGCAAACAAGAATCCCGAATTCTGCTGACTGAATACACCTGAAAATCCCATTCACACTCAATTTGGCGGCAATTCGTAGCTGTTCCCTTGGCAAAAGGGTTACATTTCATTTTCCAAAACAGAAAAACTCACCTTGGTCCTGTTGCATGTTAATTTCTAAAAATGAAACACCAATTTGCTGTTTTCTTTATTTCATTAGGGATACTCTGGCTAAACTTTTTCTTGTATGGTGTAAGAATACAAAATTAGAAAAGGAAGAAGGCAAAACAAATGCAAACCAAGAACACATTTAGCAAATTACCAATCGGGAAACCTGAATGTTGCTGACTGAATACACCTGAAAATCCCATTCACACTCAATTTGGAGGCAATTCGTAGCTGTCCCCTCGGCAAAAGGGTTACATTTCATTTTCCAAAGCACAAAAACACACCTTGGTCCTGTTGCCTGCTAATTTCTAAGAATGAAACGGCAATTTGCAGTTTTTTTTATTTCATTATGGATATTCTGGCTAAACTTTTTATTGTATGGGGTAAGAATACAAAATTAGAAAAGGAAGAAGGCAAAACAAACGCAAACCCAGAACACATTTAGCAAATTGCCAAAGAAGAAACCTGAATGCTGCTGACTGAATGCACCTGAAAATCGCATTCACACTCAATTTGGCCGCAATTCGTAGCAGTTTCTTGGCAAAAGGCTTACATTTCATTTTCCAAAACACAAAAACTCACCTTGGTCCTGTTGCATGCTAATTTCTAAAAATGAAACACCAATTTGCTGTTTTCTTTATTTCATTATGGATACTCTGGCTAACCTTTTTCTTGTATTGTGTAAGAATACAAAATTAGAAAAGGAAGAAGGCAAAACAAATGCAAACCAAGAACACATTTAGCAAATTGCCAATCAGGAAACCTGAATGTTGCTGGATGAATACACCTGAAAATCCCATTCACACTCAATTTGGAGGCAATTTGTAGCTGTGCCCACAGCAAAAGGGAATGATTTCATTTTCCAAAAGACAAAAACTCACCTTGGTCCAGTTGCCCGTTAATTTCTATGCATGGAACGCCCATTTGCTGTTTTTTTTTTTTTTATTTCATTAAGGATACTCTGGCTAAACTTTTATTGTATGGTGTAAGAATACAAAATTAGAAAAGGAAGAAGGCAAAACAACCGGAAACCCAGAACACATTTAGCAAATTGCCAAAGAAGAAACCTGAATGCTGCTGACTGAATACACCTGAAAATCCCATTCACACTCAATTTGGAGGCAACTCGTAGCTGTCCCCTCGGCAAAAGGGAAAGATTTCATTTTCCAAAACACGAAAACTCACCTGTCGTGTTGCCTGTAGATTTCTTAGCATGAAACGCCAATTTGCACTGGATTTTTATCTCATTTTGACCACCCTGTCTGAAGGCTTTTTTGGATGGTGTCAGGATATAAAATTTGTAAAGAAACAAGGCAAAACAAACGCAAACCCAGACGACATTTAAGAAATTGCCAATCAAGAAACCTGAATGCTGCTGACTGAATACACCTGAAAATCCCATTCATACTCAATTTGGAGGCAATTCAGAGCTGTACCCTCGGCAAAAGGGTTACATATCATTTTCCAAAGCACAAAAACACACCTTGGTCCTGTTGCCTGCTAATTTCTAAGAATGAAATGGCAATTTGCAGTTTTTTTTTTTTATTTCATTATGGATATTCTGGCTAAACTTATTATTGTATGGGGTAAGAATGCACAATTAGAAAAGGAAGAAGGCAAAACAAATGCAAACCCAGAACACATTTAGCAAATTGCCAAACAAGAAACCTGAATGCTGCTGACTGAATGCACCTGAAAATCGCATTCACACTCAATTTGGCCGCAATTCGTAGCTGTTTCTTGGTAAAAGGGTTACATTTCATTTTCCAAAACACAAAAACTCACCTTGGTCCTGTTGCATGCTAATTTCTAAAAATGAAACACCAATTTGCTGTTTTCTTTATTTCATTATGGATACTCTGGCTAACCTTTTTCTTGTATGGTGTAAGAATACAAAATTAGAAAAGGAAGAAGGCAAAACAAATGCAAACCAAGAACACATTTAGCAAATTGCCAATCAGGAAACCTGAATGTTGCTGACTGAATACACCTGAAAACCCATTCACACTCAATTTGGAGGCAATTCGTAGCTGTGCCCTCGGCAAAAGGGAAAGATTTCATTTTCCAAAAGACAAAAACTCACCTTGGTCCAGTTGCCCGTTAATTTCTAAGCATGGAACGCCCATTTGCTGTTTTTTTTTTTTTTATTTCATTAAGGATACTCTGGCTAAACTTTTATTGTATGGTGTAAGAATACAAAATTAGAAAAGGAAGAAGGCAAAACAAATGGAATGCCCAAACACATTTAAGAAATTGCCAATCAAGAAACCTGAATGCTGCTGACTGAATACACCTGAAAATCCCATTCCCACTCAATTTGGAGGCAACTCGTAGCTGTCCCCTCGGCAAAAGGGTTACATTTCCTTTTCCAAAGCACAAAAACACACCTTGGTCCTGTTGCCTGCTAATTTCTAAGAACGAAACGGCAATTTGCAGTTTTTTTTTTATTTCATTATGGATATTCTGGCTAAACATTTATTGTATGGGGAAAGAATACAAAATTAGAAAATGAAGAAGGCAATGCAACCGCAAACCAAGAATACATTTAGCAAATTGCCAAAGAAGAAACCTGAATGCTGCTGACTGAATACACCTGAAAATCCCATTCACACTCAATTTGGAGGCAATTCGTACCTATACCCCCGGCAAAAGAGAAAGATTTCACTTTCCAAAACACTAAAATTCACCTTGGTCCAGTTGCCTGTTAATTTCTAAGCATGGAATGCCCATTTGCTGTTTTTTTTTTTTTTAATTTCATTATGGATATTCTGGCTAACCTTTTTCTTGTATTGTGTAAGAATACAAAATTAGAAAAGGAAGAAGGCAAAACAAATGCAAACCAAGAACACATTTAGCAAATTGCCAATCAGGAAACCTGAATGTTGCTGACTGAATACACCTGAAAATCCCATTCACACTCAATTTGGAGGCAATTCGTAGCTGTACCCTCATCAAAAGAGAAAGATTTCACTTTCCAAAACACTAAAACTCAACTTGGTCCAGTTGCCTGTTAATTTCTAAGCATGGAACGCCCATTTGCAGTTTTTTTTTTTTTTTATTTTATTAAGGACACTCTGGCTAAACTTTTATTGTATGGTGTAAGAATACAAAATTGGAAAAGAAAAAAGGCAAAACAAACGCAAACCCAGACGACATTTAAGAAATTGCCAATCAAGAAACCTGAATGCTGCTGACTGAATACACCTGAAAATCCCATTCATACTCAATTTGGAGGCAATTCAGAGCTGTCCCCTCGGCAAAAGGGTTACATATCATTTTCCAAAGCACAAAAACACACCTTGGTCCTGTTGCCTGCTAATTTCTTAGAATGAAACGGCAATTTGCAGTTTTTTTTTTTATTTCATTATGGATATTCTGGCTAAACTTATTATTGTATGGGGTAAGAATACAAAATTAGAAAAGGAAGAAGGCAAAACAAACGCAAACCCAGAACACATTTAGCAAATTGCCAAACAAGAAACCTAAATGCTGCTGACTGAATGCACCTGAAAATCGCATTCACACTCAATTTGGCCGCAATTCGTAGCTGTTTCTTGGCAAAAGGGTTACATTTCATTTTCCAAAACACAAAAACTCACCTTGGTCCTGTTGCATGCTAATTTCTAAAAATGAAACACCAATTTGCTGTTTTCTTTATTTCATTATGGATACTCTGGCTAACCTTTTTCTTGTATGGTGTAAGAATACAAAATTAGAAAAGGAAGAAGGCAAAACAAATGCATACCAAGAACACATTTAGCAAATTGCCAATCAGGAAACCTGAATGTTGCTGACTGAATACACCTGAAAATCCCATTCACACTCAATTTGGAGGCAATTCGTAGCTGTACCCTCATCAAAAGAGAAAGATTTCACTTTCCAAAACACTAAAACTCAACTTGGTCCAGTTGCCTGTTAATTTCTAAGCATGGAACGCCCATTCGCTGTTTTTTTTTTTTTTTTATTTCATTAAGGACACTCTGGCTAAACTTTTATTGTATGGTGTAAGAATACAAAATTGGAAAAGAAAAAAGGCAAAACAAACGCAAACCCAGACGACATTTAAGAAATTGCCAATCAAGAAACCTGAATGCTGCTGACTGAATACACCTGAAAATCCCATTCATACTCAATTTGGAGGCAATTCAGAGCTGTCCCCTGGGCAAAAGGGTTACATATCATTTTCCAAAGCACAAAAACACACCTTGGTCCTGTTGCCTGCTAATTTCTTAGAATGAAACGGCAATTTGCAGTTTTTTTTTTTTATTTCATTATGGATATTCTGGCTAAACTTATTATTGTATGGGGTAAGAATACAAAATTAGAAAAGGAAGAAGGCAAAACAAATGCAAACCCAGAACACATTTAGCAAATTGCCAAACAAGAAACCTAAATGCTGCTGACTGAATGCACCTGAAAATCGCATTCACACTCAATTTGGCCGCAATTCGTAGCTGTTTCTTGGCAAAAGGCTTACATTTCATTTTCCAAAACACAAAAACTCACCTTGGTCCTGTTGCATGCTAATTTCTAAAAATGAAACACCAATTTGCTGTTTTCTTTATTTCATTATGGATACTCTGGCTAACCTTTTTCTTGTATGGTGTAAGAATACAAAATTAGAAAAGGAAGAAGGCAAAACAAATGCATACCAAGAACACATTTAGCAAATTGCCAATCAGGAAACCTGAATGTTGCTGACTGAATACACCTGAAAATCCCATTCACACTCAATTTGGAGGCAATTCGTAGCTGTACCCTCATCAAAAGAGAAAGATTTCACTTTCCAAAACACTAAAACTCAACTTGGTCCAGTTGCCTGTTAATTTCTAAGCATGGAACGCCCATTCGCTGTTTTTTTTTTTTTTTTATTTCATTAAGGACACTCTGGCTAAACTTTTATTGTATGGTGTAAGAATACAAAATTGGAAAAGAAAAAAGGCAAAACAAACGCAAACCCAGACGACATTTAAGAAATTGCCAATCAAGAAACCTGAATGCTGCTGACTGAATACACCTGAAAATCCCATTCACACTCAATTTGGAGGCAATTCGTAGCTGTACCCCCGGCAAAAGAGAAAGATTTCACTTTCCAAAACACTAAAATTCACCTTGGTCCAGTTGCTTGTTAATTTCTCAGCATGGAACGCCCATTTGCGGTTTTTTTTTTTTTTATTTCATTAAGGATACTCTGGCTAAACTTTTATTGTATGGTGTAAGAATACAAAATTAGAAAAGGAAGAAGGCAAAACAAATGCAAACAAGGAACACATTTAGCAAATTGCCAATCAGGAAACCTGAATGTTGCTGACTGAATACACCTGAAAATCCCAATCACACTCAATTTGGAGGCAATTCGTAGCTGTACCCTCGGCAAAAGAGAAAGATTTCACTTTCCAAAACACTAAAGCTCAACTTGGTCCAGTTGCCTGTTAATTTCTAAGCATGGAACGCCCATTTGCTGTTTTTTTTTTTTATTTCATTAAGGACACTCTGGCTAAACTTTTATTGTATGGTGTAAGAATACAAAATTGGAAAAGAAAAAAGGCAAAACAAACGCAAATCCAGACGACATTTAAGAAATTGCCAATCAAGAAACCTGAATGCTGCTGAATGAATACACCTGAAAATCCCATTCATACTCAATTTGGAGGCAATTCAGAGCTGTACCCTCGGCAAAAGGGTTACATATCATTTTCCAAAGCACAAAAACTCACCTTTGTCCTGTTGCATGTTAATTTCTAAAAATGAAACACCAATTTGCTGTTATCTTTATTTCATTATGGTTACTCTGGCTAACCATTTGATTGTATGGTGTAAGAATACAAAATTAGAAAAGGAAGAAGGCAAAACAACCGCAAACCAAGAACACATTTAGCAAATTGCCAATCAGGAAACCTGAATGTTGCTGACTGAATACACCTGAAAATCCCATTCACACTCAATTTGGAGGCAACTCGTAGCTGTCCCCTCAGCAAAAGCGTTACATTTCATTTTCCAAAACAGTAAATCTCACCTTGGTCCTGTTGCCTGCTAATTTCTAAGAATGAAACAGCAATTTAGAGTTTTTTTTATTTCATTATGGATATTCTGGCTAGACTTTTTATTGTATGGGGTAAGAATACAAAATTAGAAAAGGAAGAAGGCAAAACAACCGCAAACCCAGAGCACATTTAGCAAATTGCCAAAGAAGAAACCTGAATGCTGCTGACTGAATACACCTGAAAATCCCATTCACACTCAATTTGGCAGCAATTCGTAGCTGTTCCCTTAGCAAAAGGGTTACATTTCATTTTCCAAAACACAAAAACACACCTTGGTCCTGTTGCATGTTAATTTCTAAAAATGAAACACCAATTTGCTGTTTTCTTTATTTCATTATGGTTACTCTGGCTAACCTTTTTCTTGTATGGTGTAAGAATACAAAATTAGAAAAGGAAGAAGGCAAAACAAATGCAAACCAAGAACACATTTAGCAAATTGCCAATCAGGAAACCTGAATGTTGCTGACTGAATACACCTGAAAATCCCATTCACACTCAATTTGGCGGCAATTCGTAGCTGTGCCCTTGGCAAAAGTGTTACATTTCATTTTCCAAAACAGAAAAACTCACCTTGGTCCTGTTGCATGTTAATTTCTAAAAATGAAACACCAATTTGCTGTTTTCTTTATTTCATTATGGATACTCTGGCTAACCTTTTTCTTGTATGGTGTAAGAATACAAAATTAGAAAAGGAAGAAGGCAAAACAAATGCAAACCAAGAACACATTTAGCAAATTACCAAAGAAGAAACCTGAATGCTGCTGACTGAATACACCTGAAAATCCCATTCACACTCAATTTGGAGGCAATTCGTAGCTGTGCCCTCGGCAAAAGGGAAAGATTTCATTTTCCAAAACAGTAAAACTCACCTTGGTCCAGTTGCCTTTTAATTTCTAAGCATGGAACGCCCATTTGCTGTTTTTTTTTTTATTTGTTTCATCAAGGATACTCTGGCTAAACTTTTATTGTATGGTGTAAGAATACAAAATTAGAAAAGGAAGAAGGCAAAACAATTGGAATGCCCAAACACATTTAAGAAATTTCCAATCAAGAAATCTTAATGCTGCTGACTGAATACACCTGAAAATCCCATTCACATTCAATTTGGAGGCAACTCGTAGCTGTCCCCTCGGCAAAAGTGTTACATTTCATATTCCAAAGCACAAAATCACACCTTGGTCCTGTTGCCTGCTAATTTCTAAGAATGAAATGGAAATTTGCAGTTTTTTTAATTTCATTATGGATATTCTGGCTAGACTTTTTATTGTATGGGGTAAGAATACAAAATTAGAAAAGGAAGAAGGCAAAACAACCGCAAACCCAGAACACATTTAGCAAATTGCAAACAAGAATCCCGAATGCTGCTGACTGAATACACCTGAAAATCCCATTCACACTCAATTTGGCGGCAATTCGTAGCTGTTCCCTTGGCAAAAGGGTTACATTTCATTTTCCAAAACAGAAAAACTCACCTTGGTCCTGTTGCATGTTAATTTCTAAAAATGAAACACCAATTTGCTGTTTTCTTTATTTCATTATGGATACTCTGGCTAAACTTTTTCTTGTATGGTGTAAGAATACAAAATTAGAAAAGGAAGAAGGCAAAACAAATGCAAACCAAGAACACATTTAGCAAATTACCAATCGGGAAACCTGAATGTTGCTGACTGAATACACCTGAAAATCCCATTCACACTCAATTTGCAGGCAATTCGTAGCTGTCCCCTCGGCAAAAGTGTTACATTTCATTTTTCAAAACACGAAAACTCACCTTAGTTGTGTTGCCTGTGGATTTCTTAGCATGAAACGCCAATTTGCACTGTATTTTTATTTCATTTTGAACACTCTGTCTAAAGGCTTTTTTGGATGGTGTCAGGATAGAAAATTTGGAAAAAAGAAGGCAAAACAAACGCAAACCAAGACGACATTTAAGAAATTGCCAATCAAGTACCTGAATGCTGCTGACTGAATACACCTGAAAATCCCATTCACACACAATTTGGCGGCAATTCGTAGCTGTTCCCTTGGCAAAAGGGTTACATTTCATTTTCTTAAACACGAAAACTCAGTTGGTCCTGTTGCATGTTCATTTCTAAAATGAAACACCAATTTGCTGTTTTCTTTATTTCATTATGGATACTCTGGCTAAACTTTTTATTGTATTGTGTAAGAATACAAAATTAGAAAAGGAAGAAGGCAAAACAAATGCAAACCAAGAACACATTTAGCAAATTACCAATCGGGAAACCTGAATGTTGCTGACTGAATACACCTGAAAATCCCACTCCACTCAATTTGCAGGTATTTCGTAGCTGTCCCCTCGGCAAAAGGGAAAGATTTCATTTTCCAAAACACGAAAACTCACCTGTCGTGTTGCCTGTAGATTTCTTAGCATGAAACGCCAATTTGCACTGTATTTTTATCTCATTTTGACCACTCTGTCTAAAGGCTTTTTTGGATGGTGTCAGGATATAAAATTTGGAAAGAAACAAGGCAAAACAAACGCAAACCCAGACGACATTTAAGAAATTGCCAATTAAGAAACCTGAATGCTGCTGACTGAATACACCTGAAAATCCCATTCATACTCAATTTGGAGGCAATTCATAGCTGTCCCCTCGGCAAAAGAGTTACATATCATTTTCCAAAGCACAAAAACACACCTTGGTCCTGTTGCCTGCTAATTTCTAAGAATGAAACGGCAATTTGCAGTTTTTTTTATTTCATTATGGATATTCTGGCTAAACTTTTTATTGTATGGGGTAAGAATACAAAATTAGAAAAGGAAGAAGGCAAAACAAACGCAAACCCAGAACACATTTAGCAAATTGCCAAACAAGAAACCTGAATGCTGCTGACTGAATGCACCTGAAATTCGCATTCACACTCAATTTGGCCGCAATTCGTAGCTGTTTCTTGGCAAAAGGCTTACATTTCATTTTCCAAAACACAAAAACTCACCTTGGTCCTGTTGCATGCTAATTTCTAAAAATGAAACACCAATTTGCTGTTTTGTTTAATTCATTATGGATACTCTGGCTAACCTTTTTCTTGTATGGTGTAAGAATACAAAATTAGAATAGGAAGAAGGCAAAACAAATGCAAACCAAGAACACATTTAGCAAATTGCCAATCAGGAAACCTGAATGTTGCTGACTGAATACACCTGAAAATCCCATTCACACTCAATTTGGAGGCAATTCGTAGCTGTGCCCACGGCAAAAGGGAAAGATTTCATTTTCCAAAACACAAAAACTCACCTTGGTCCAGTTGCCTGTTAATTTCTAAGCATGGAACGCCCATTTGCTGTTTTTTTTTTTTTTATTTCATTAAGGATACTCTGGCTAAACTTTTATTGTATGGTGTAAGAATACAAAATTAGAAAAGGAAGAAGGCAAAACAACCGCAAACCCAGAACACATTTAGCAAATTGCCAAAGAAGAAACCTGAATGCTGCTGTCTGACTACACCTGAAAATCCCATTCAAACTCAATTTGGAGGCAACTCGTAGCTGTCCCCTCAGCAAAAGGGAAAGATTTCATTTTCCAAAACACGAAAACTCACCTGTCGTGTTGCCTGTGGATTTCTTAGCATGAAACGCCAATTTGCACTGTATTTTTATTTCATTTTGACCACTCCGTCTGAAGTCTTTTTTGGATGGTGTCAGGATATAAAATTTGGAAAGAAAAAAGGCAAAACAAACGCAAACCCAGACGACATTTAAGAAATTGCCAATCAAGAAACCTGAATGCTGCTGACTGAATACACCTGAAAATCCCATTCACACTCAATTTGGAGGCAATTCAGAGCTGTCCCCTCGGCAAAAGGGTTACATATCATTTTCAAAGCACAAAAACACACCTTGGTCCTGTTGCCTGCTAATTTCTAAGAATGAAATGGAAATTTGCAGTTTTTTTAATTTCATTATGGATATTCTGGCTAGACTTTTTATTGTATGGGGTAAGAATACAAAATTAGAAAAGGAAGAAGGCAAAACAACCGCAAACCCAGAACACATTTAGCAAATTGCAAACAAGAATCCCGAATGCTGCTGACTGAATACACCTGAAAATCCCATTCACACTCAATTTGGCGGCAATTCGTAGCTGTTCCCTTGGCAAAAGGGTTACATTTCATTTTCCAAAACAGAAAAACTCACCTTGGTCCTGTTGCATGTTAATTTCTAAAAATGAAACACCAATTTGCTGTTTTCTTTATTTCATTAGGGATACT
This sequence comes from Sylvilagus floridanus, assembly GCA_949820135.1. Taxonomy (NCBI): domain Eukaryota; kingdom Metazoa; phylum Chordata; class Mammalia; order Lagomorpha; family Leporidae; genus Sylvilagus; species Sylvilagus floridanus. Next base: position 162,936,579 of record OX463227.1, on the reverse strand, counting down.
CTGGCTAAACTTTTTCTTGTATGGTGAAAGAATACAAAATTAGAAAAGGAAGAAGGCAAAACAAATGCAAACCAAGAACACATTTAGCAAATTACCAATCGGGAAACCTGAATGTTGCTGACTGAATACACCTGAAAATCCCATTCACACTCAATTTGCAGGCAATTCGTAGCTGTCCCCTCGGCAAAAGTGTTACATTTCATTTTCCAAAGCACAAAAACACACCTTGGTCCTGTTGCCTGCTAATTTCTAAGAATGAAACGGCAATTTGCAGTTTTTTTTATTTCATTATGGATATTCTGGCTAAACTTTTTATTGTATGGGGTAAGAATACAAAATTAGAAAAGGAAGAAGGCAAAACAAACGCAAACCCAGAACACATTTAGCAAATTGCCAAACAAGAAACCTGAATGCTGCTGACTGAATGCACCTGAAAATCCCATTCACACTCAATTTGGCCGCAATTCGTAGCTGTTTCTTGGCAAAAGGCTTACATTTCATTTTCCAAAACACAAAAACTCACCTTGGTCCTGTTGCATGCTAATTTCTAAAAATGAAACACCAATTTGCTGTTTTCTTTATTTCATTATGGATACTCTGGCTAACCTTTTTCTTGTATTGTGTAAGAATACAAAATTAGAAAAGGAAGAAGGCAAAACAAATGCAAACCAAGAACACATTTAGCAAATTGCCAATCAGGAAACCTGAATGTTGCTGGATGAGTACACCTGAAAATCCCATTCACACTCAATTTGGAGGCAATTTGTAGCTGTGCCCACAGCAAAAGGGAATGATTTCATTTTCCAAAAGACAAAAACTCACCTTGGTCCAGTTGCCCGTTAATTTCTAAGCATGGAACGCCCATTTGCTGTTTTTTTTTTTTTTTTTATTTCATTAAGGATACTCTGGCTAAACTTTTATTGTATGGTGTAAGAATACAAAATTAGAAAAGGAAGAAGGCAAAACAACCGGAAACCCAGAACACATTTAGCAAATTGCCAAAGAAGAAACCTGAATGCTGCTGACTGAATACACCTGAAAATCCCATTCACACTCAATTTGGAGGCAACTCGTAGCTGTCCCCTCGGCAAAAGGGAAAGATTTCATTTTCCAAAACACGAAAACTCACCTGTCGTGTTGCCTGTGGATTTCTTAGCATGAAACGCCAATTTGCACTGGATTTTTATCTCATTTTGACCACTCTGTCTGAAGGCTTTTTTGGATGGTGTCAGGATATAAAATTTGTAAAGAAACAAGGCATAACAAACGCAAACCCAGACGACATTTAAGAAATTGCCAATCAAGAAACCTGAATGCTGCTGACTGAATACACCTGAAAATCCCATTCATACTCAATTTGGAGGCAATTCAGAGCTGTACCCTCGGCAAAAGGGTTACATATCATTTTCCAAAGCACAAAAACACACCTTGGTCCTGTTGCCTGCTAATTTCTAAGAATGAAATGGCAATTTGCAGTTTTTTTTTTTATTTCATTATGGATATTCTGGCTAAACTTATTATTGTATGGGGTAAGAATGCACAATTAGAAAAGGAAGAAGGCAAAACAAATGCAAACCCAGAACACATTTAGCAAATTGCCAAACAAGAAACCTGAATGCTGCTGACTGAATGCACCTGAAAATCGCATTCACACTCAATTTGGCCGCAATTCGTAGCTGTTTCTTGGCAAAAGGGTTACATTTCATTTTCCAAAACACAAAAACTCACCTTGGTCCTGTTGCATGCTAATTTCTAAAAATGAAACACCAATTTGCTGTTTTCTTTATTTCATTATGGATACTCTGGCTAAAGTTTTTCTTGTATTGTGTAAGAATACAAAATTAGAAAAGGAAGAAGGCAAAACAAATGCAAACCAAGAACACATTTAGCAAATTGCCAATCAGGAAACCTGAATGTTGCTGACTGAATACACCTGAAAACCCATTCACACTCAATTTGGAGGCAATTCGTAGCTGTGCCCTCGGCAAAAGGGAAAGATTTCATTTTCCAAAAGACAAAAACTCACCTTGGTCCAGTTGCCCGTTAATTTCTAAGCATGGAACGCCCATTTGCTGTTTTTTTTTTTTTTATTTCATTAAGGATACTCTGGCTAAACTTTTATTGTATGGTGTAAGAATACAAAATTAGAAAAGGAAGAAGGCAAAACAAATGGAATGCCCAAACACATTTAAGAAATTGCCAATCAAGAAACCTGAATGCTGCTGACTGAATATACCTGAAAATCCCATTCCCACTCAATTTGGAGGCAACTCGTAGCTGTCCCCTCGGCAAAAGGGTTACATTTCCTTTTCCAAAGCACAAAAACACACCTTGGTCCTGTTGCCTGCTAATTTCTAAGAATGAAACGGCAATTTGCAGTTTTTTTTTTATTTCATTATGGATATTCTGGCTAAACATTTATTGTATGGGGAAAGAATACAAAATTAGAAAATGAAGAAGGCAATGCAACCACAAACCAAGAATACATTTAGCAAATTGCCAAAGAAGAAACCTGAATGCTGCTGACTGAATACACCTGAAAATCCCATTCACACTCAATTTGGAGGCAATTCGTACCTATACCCCCGGCAAAAGAGAAAGATTTCACTTTCCAAAACACTAAAATTCACCTTGGTCCAGTTGCCTGTTAATTTCTAAGCATGGAATGCCCATTTGCTGTTTTTTTTTTTTTTAATTTCATTATGGATATTCTGGCTAACCTTTTTCTTGTATTGTGTAAGAATACAAAATTAGAAAAGGAAGAAGGCAAAACAAATGCAAACCAAGAACACATTTAGCAAATTGCCAATCAGGAAACCTGAATGTTGCTGACTGAATACACCTGAAAATCCCATTCACACTCAATTTGGAGGCAATTCGTAGCTGTACCCTCATCAAAAGAGAAAGATTTCACTTTCCAAAACACTAAAACTCAACTTGGTCCAGTTGCCTGTTAATTTCTAAGGATGGAACGCCCATTTGCTGTTTTTTTTTTTTTTTATTTTATTAAGGACACTCTGGCTAAACTTTTATTGTATGGTGTAAGAATACAAAATTGGAAAAGAAAAAAGGCAAAACAAACGCAAACCCAGACGACATTTAAGAAATTGCCAATCAAGAAACCTGAATGCTGCTGACTGAATACACCTGAAAATCCCATTCATACTCAATTTGGAGGCAATTCAGAGCTGTCCCCTCGGCAAAAGGGTTACATATCATTTTCCAAAGCACAAAAACACACCTTGGTCCTGTTGCCTGCTAATTTCTTAGTATGAAACGGCAATTTGCAGTTTTTTTTTTATTTCATTATGGATATTCTGGCTAAACTTATTATTGTATGGGGTAAGAATACAAAATTAGAAAAGGAAGAAGGCAAAACAAACGCAAACCCAGAACACATTTAGCAAATTGCCAAACAAGAAACCTAAATGCTGCTGACTGAATGCACCTGAAAATTGCATTCACACTCAATTTGGCCGCAATTCGTAGCTGTTTCTTGGCAAAAGGGTTACATTTCATTTTCCAAAACACAAAAACTCACCTTGGTCCTGTTGCATGCTAATTTCTAAAAATGAAACACCAATTTGCTGTTTTCTTTATTTCATTATGGATACTCTGGCTAACCTTTTTCTTGTATTGTGTAAGAATACAAAATTAGAAAAGGAAGAAGGCAAAACAAACGCAAACCCAGAACACATTTAGCAAATTGCCAATCAGGAAACCTGAATGTTGCTGACTGAATACACCTGAAAATCCCATTCACACTCAATTTGGAGGCAATTCGTAGCTGTACCCTCATCAAAAGAGAAAGATTTCACTTTCCAAAACACTAAAACTCAACTTGGTCCAGTTGCCTGTTAATTTCTAAGCATGGAACGCCCATTCGCTGTTTTTTTTTTTTTATTTCATTAAGGACACTCTGGCTAAACTTTTATTGTATGGTGTAAGAATACAAAATTGGAAAAGAAAAAAGGCAAAACAAACGCAAACCCAGACGACATTTAAGAAATTGACAATCAAGAAACCTGAATGCTGCTGACTGAATACACCTGAAAATCCCATTCACACTCAATTTGGAGGCAATTCGTAGCTGTACCCCCGGCAAAAGAGAAAGATTTCACTTTCCAAAACACTAAAATTCACCTTGGTCCAGTTGCCTGTTAATTTCTCAGCATGGAACGCCCATTTGCGGTTTTTTTTTTTTTTATTTCATTAAGGATACTCTGGCTAAACTTTTATTGTATGGTGTAAGAATACAAAATTAGAAAAGGAAGAAGGCAAAACAAATGCAAACCAAGAACACATTTAGCAAATTGCCAATCAGGAAACCTGAATGTTGCTGACTGAATACACCTGAAAATCCCATTCACACTCAATTTGGAGGCAATTCGTAGCTGTACCCTCGGCAAAAGAGAAAGATTTCACTTTCCAAAACACTAAAACTCAACTTGGTCCAGTTGCCTGTTAATTTCTAAGCATGGAACGCCCATTTGCTGTTTTTTTTTTTTTATTTCATTAAGGACACTCTGGCTAAACTTTTATTGTATGGTGTAAGAATACAAAATTGGAAAAGAAAAAAGGCAAAACAAACGCAAATCCAGACGACATTTAAGAAATTGCCAATCAAGAAACCTGAATGCTGCTGACTGAATACACCTGAAAATCCCATTCATACTCAATTTGGAGGCAATTCAGAGCTGTACCCTCGGCAAAAGGGTTACATATCATTTTCCAAAGCACAAAAACTCACCTTTGTCCTGTTGCATGTTAATTTCTAAAAATGAAACACCAATTTGCTGTTATCTTTATTTCATTATGGTTACTCTGGCTAACCATTTGATTGTATGGTGTAAGAATACAAAATTAGAAAAGGAAGAAGGCAAAACAACCGCAAACCAAGAACACATTTAGCAAATTGCCAATCAGGAAACCTGAATGTTGCTGAGTGAATACACCTGAAAATCCCATTCACACTCAATTTGGAGGCAACTCGTAGCTGTCCCCTCAGCAAAAGCGTTACATTTCATTTTCCAAAACAGTAAATCTCACCTTGGTCCTGTTGCCTGCTAATTTCTAAGAATGAAACAGCAATTTAGAGTTTTTTTTATTTCATTATGGATATTCTGGCTAGACTTTTTATTGTATGGGGTAAGAATACAAAATTAGAAAAGGAAGAAGGCAAAACAACCGCAAACCCAGAACACATTTAGCAAATTGCCAAAGAAGAAACCTGAATGCTGCTGACTGAATACACCTGAAAATCCCATTCACAGTCAATTTGGCAGCAATTCGTAGCTGTTCCCTTAGCAAAAGGGTTACATTTCATTTTCCAAAACACAAAAACACACCTTGGTCCTGTTGCATGTTAATTTCTAAAAATGAAACACCAATTTGCTGTTTTCTTTATTTCATTATGGTTACTCTGGCTAACCTTTTTCTTGTATGGTGTAAGAATACAAAATTAGAAAAGGAAGAAGGCAAAACAAATGCAAACCAAGAACACATTTAGCAAATTGCCAATCAGGAAACCTGAATGTTGCTGACTGAATACACCTGAAAATCCCATTCACACTCAATTTGGCGGCAATTCTTAGCTGTGCCCTTGGCAAAAGTGTTACATTTCATTTTCCAAAACAGAAAAACTCACCTTGGTCCTGTTGCATGTTAATTTCTAAAAATGAAACACCAATTTGCTGTTTTCTTTATTTCATTATGGATACTCTGGCTAACCTTTTTCTTGTATGGTGTAAGAATACAAAATTAGAAAAGGAAGAAGGCAAAACAAATGCAAACCAAGAACACATTTAGCAAATTACCAATCGGGAAACCTGAATGCTGCTGACTGAATACACCTGAAAATCCCATTCACACTCAATTTGGAGGCAATTCGTAGCTGTGCCCTCGGCAAAAGGGAAAGATTTCATTTTCCAAAACAGTAAAACTCACCTTGGTCCAGTTGCCTTTTAATTTCTAAGCATGGAACGCCCATTTGCTGTTTTTTTTTTTTTATTTGTTTCATCAAGGATACTCTGGCTAAACTTTTATTGTATGGTGTAAGAATACAAAATTAGAAAAGGAAGAAGGCAAAACAATTGGAATGCCCAAACACATTTAAGAAATTGCCAATCAAGAAATCTTAATGCTGCTGACTGAATACACCTGAAAATCCCATTCACATTCAATTTGGAGGCAACTCGTAGCTGTCCCCTCGGCAAAAGTGTTACATTTCATATTCCAAAGCACAAAATCACACCTTGGTCCTCTTGCCTGCTAATTTCTAAGAATGAAATGGAAATTTGCAGTTTTTTTAATTTCATTATGGATATTCTGGCTAGACTTTTTATTGTATGGGGTAAGAATACAAAATTAGAAAAGGAAGAAGGCAAAACAACCGCAAACCCAGAACACATTTAGCAAATTGCAAACAAGAATCCCGAATGCTGCTGACTGAATACACCTGAAAATCCCATTCACACTCAATTTGGCGGCAATTCGTAGCTGTTCCCTTGGCAAAAGGGTTACATTTCATTTTCCAAAACAGAAAAACTCACCTTGGTCCTGTTGCATGTTAATTTCTAAAAATGAAACACCAATTTGCTGTTTTCTTTATTTCATTATGGATACTCTGGCTAAACTTTTTCTTGTATGGTGTAAGAATACAAAATTAGAAAAGGAAGAAGGCAAAACAAATGCAAACCAAGAACACATTTAGCAAATTACCAATCGGGAAACCTGAATGTTGCTGACTGAATACACCTGAAAATCCCATTCACACTCAATTTGCAGGCAATTCGTAGCTGTCCCCTCGGCAAAAGTGTTACATTTCATTTTTCAAAACACGAAAACTCACCTTAGTTGTGTTGCCTGTGGATTTCTTAGCATGAAACGCCAATTTGCACTGTATTTTTATTTCATTTTCACCACTCTGTCTAAAGGCTTTTTTGGATGGTGTCAGGATAGAAAATTTGGAAAAAAGAAGGCAAAACAAACGCAAACCAAGACGACATTTAAGAAATTGCCAATCAAGAAACCTGAATGCTGCTGACTGAATACACCTGAAAATCCCATTCACACACAATTTGGCGGCAATTCGTAGCTGTTCCCTTGGCAAAAGGGTTACATTTCATTTTCTTAAACACAAAAACTCAGTTGGTCCTGTTGCATGTTCATTTCTAAAATGAAACACCAATTTGCTGTTTTCTTTATTTCATTATGGATACTCTGGCTAAACTTTTTATTGTATTGTGTAAGAATACAAAATTAGAAAAGGAAGAAGGCAAAACAAATGCAAACCAAGAACACATTTAGCAAATTACCAATCGGGAAACCTGAATGTTGCTGACTGAATACACCTGAAAATCCCATTCCACTCAATTTGCAGGTATTTCGTAGCTGTCCCCTTGGCAAAAGGGAAAGATTTCATTTTCCAAAACACGAAAACTCATCTGTCGTGTTGCCTGTAGATTTCTTAGCATGAAACGCCAATTTGCACTGTATATTTATTTCATTTTGACCACTCTATCTAAAGGCTTTTTTGGATGGTGTCAGGATAGAAAATTTCGAAATAAAAAAGGCAAAACAAACGCAAACCCAGACGACATTTAAGAAATTGCCAATCAAGAAACCTGAATGCTGCTGACTGAATACACCTGAAAATCCCATTCACACTCAATTTGGAGGCAATTCGTAGCTGTTCCCTTGGCAAAAGGGTTACATTTCATTTTCCAAAACACAAAAACTCACTTTGGTCCTGTTGCATGTTAATTTCTAAAAATGAAACACTAATATGCTGTTTTCTTTATTTCATTATGGATACTCTGGCTAACCTTTTAATTGCATGGTGTAAGAATACAAAATTAGAAAAGGAAGAAGGCAAAACAACCCCAAATCCAGAATACATTTAGCAAATTACCAAAGAAGAAACCTGAATGCTGCTGACTGAATACATTCACACTCAATTTGGAGGCAATTCGTAGCTGTCCCCTCGGCAAAAGGGAAAGATTTCATTTTCCAAAACACGAAAACTCACCTGTCGTGTTGCCTGTAGATTTCTTAGCATGAAACGCCAATTTGCACTGTATTTTTATCTCATTTTGACCACTCTGTCTAAAGGCTTTTTTGGATGGTGTCAGGATATAAAATTTGGAAAGAAACAAGGCAAAACAAACGCAAACCCAGACGACATTTAAGAAATTGCCAATTAAGAAACCTGAATGCTGCTGACTGAATACACCTGAAAATCCCATTCATACTCAATTTGGAGGCAATTCATAGCTGTCCCCTCGGCAAAAGAGTTACATATCATTTTCCAAAGCACAAAAACACACCTTGGTCCTGTTGCCTGCTAATTTCTAAGAATGAAACGGCAATTTGCAGTTTTTTTTATTTCATTATGGATATTCTGGCTAAACTTTTTATTGTATGGGGTAAGAATACAAAATTAGAAAAGGAAGAAGGCAAAACAAACGTAAACCCAGAACACATTTAGCAAATTGCCAAACAAGAAACCTGAATGCTGCTGACTGAATGCACCTGAAAATCGCATTCACACTCAATTTGGCCGCAATTCGTAGCTGTTTCTTGGCAAAAGGCTTACATTTCATTTTCCAAAACACAAAAACTCACCTTGGTCCTGTTGCATGCTAATTTCTAAAAATGAAACACCAATTTGCTGTTTTGTTTAATTCATTATGGATACTCTGGCTAACCTTTTTCTTGTATGGTGTAAGAATACAAAATTAGAATAGGAAGAAGGCAAAACAAATGCAAACCAAGAACACATTTAGCAAATTGCCAATCAGGAAACCTGAATGTTGCTGACTGAATACACCTGAAAATCCCATTCACACTCAATTTGGAGGCAATTCGTAGCTGTGCCCACGGCAAAAGGGAAAGATTTCATTTTCCAAAACACAAAAACTCACCTTGGTCCAGTTGCCTGTTAATTTCTAAGCATGGAACGCCCATTTGCTGTTTTTTTTTTTTTTTATTTCATTAAGGATACTCTGGCTAAACTTTTATTGTATGGTGTAAGAATACAAAATTAGAAAAGGAAGAAGGCAAAACAACCGCAAACCCAGAACACATTTAGCAAATTGCCAAAGAAGAAACCTGAATGCTGCTGTCTGACTACACCTGAAAATCCCATTCAAACTCAATTTGGAGGCAACTCGTAGCTGTCCCCTCAGCAAAAGGGAAAGATTTCATTTTCCAAAACACGAAAACTCACCTGTCGTGTTGCCTGTGGATTTCTTAGCATGAAACGCCAATTTGCACTGTATTTTTATTTCATTTTGACCACTCCGTCTGAAGTCTTTTTTGGATGGTGTCAGGATATAAAATTTGGAAAGAAAAAAGGCAAAACAAACGCAAACCCAGACGACATTTAAGAAATTGACAATCAAGAAACCTGAATGCTGCTGACTGAATACACCTGAAAATCCCATTCACACTCAATTTGGAGGCAATTCGTAGCTGTACCCCCGGCAAAAGAGAAAGATTTCACTTTCCAAAACACTAAAATTCACCTTGGTCCATTTGCCTGTTAATTTCTCAGCATGGAACGCCCATTTGCGGTTTTTTTTTTTTTTTATTTCATTAAGGATACTCTGGCTAAACTTTTATTGTATGGTGTAAGAATACAAAATTAGAAAAGGAAGAAGGCAAAACAAATGCAAACCAAGAACACATTTAGCAAATTGCCAATCAGGAAACCTGAATGTTGCTGACTGAATACACCTGAAAATCCCATTCACACTCAATTTGGAGGCAATTCGTAGCTGTACCCTCGGCAAAAGGAAAGATTTCACTTTCCAAAACACTAAAGCTCAACTTGGTCCAGTTGCCTGTTAATTTCTAAGCATGGAACGTCCATTTGCTGTTTTTTTTTTTTTTTATTTCATTAAGGACACTCTGGCTAAACTTTTATTGTATGGTGTAAGAATACAAAATTGGAAAAGAAAAAAGGCAAAACAAACGCAAACCCAGACGACATTTAAGAAATTGCCAATCAAGAAACCTGAATGCTGCTGACTGAATACACCTGAAAATCCCATTCATACTCAATTTGGAGGCAATTCAGAGCTGTCCCCTCGGCAAAAGTGTTACATTTCATTTTCCAAAACAGTAAATCTCACCTTGGTCCTGATGCCTGCTAATTTCTAAGAATGAAACAGCAATTTAGAGTTTTTTTTATTTCATTATGGATATTCTGGCTAGACTTTTTATTATATGGGGTAAGAATACAAAATTAGAAAAGGAAGAAGGCAAAACAACCGCAAACCCAGAACACATTTAGCAAATTGCCAAACAAGAAACCTGAATGCTGCTGACTGAATACACCTGAAAATCCCATTCACAGTCAATTTGGCAGCAATTCGTAGCTGTTCCCTTAGCAAAAGGGTTACATTTCATTTTCCAAAACACAAAAACACACCTTGGTCCTGTTGCATGTTAATTTCTAAAAATGAAACACCAATTTGCTGTTTTCGTTATTTCATTATGGTTACTCTGGCTAACCTTTTTCTTGTATGGTGTAAGAATACAAAATTAGAAAAGGAAGAAGGCAAAACAAATGCAAACCAAGAACACATTTAGCAAATTGCCAATCAGGAAACCTGAATGTTGCTGACTGAATACACCTGAAAATCCCATTCACACTCAATTTGGCGGCAAATCGTAGCTGTGCCCTTGGCAAAAGTGTTACATTTCATTTTCCAAAACAGAAAAACTCACCTTGGTCCTGTTGCATGTTAATTTCTAAAAATGAAACACCAATTTGCTGTTTTCTTTATTTCATTATGGATACTCTGGCTAACCTTTTTCTTGTATGGTGTAAGAATACAAAATTAGAAAAGGAAGAAGGCAAAACAAATGCAAACCAAGAACACATTTAGCAAATTACCAATCGGGAAACCTGAATGTTGCTGACTGAATACAGCTGAAAATCCCATTCACACTCAATTTGGAGGCAATTCGTAGCTGTGCCCTCGGCAAAAGGGAAAGATTTCATTTTCCAAAACAGTAAAACTCACCTTGGTCCAGTTGCCTTTTAATTTCTAAGCATGGAACGCCCATTTGCTGTTTTTTTTTTTTTTTATTTCATTAAGGATACTCTGGCTAAACTTTTATTGTATGGTGTAAGAATACAAAATTAGAAAAGGAAGAAGGCAAAACAATTGGAATGCCCAAACACATTTAAGAAATTGCCAATCAAGAAATCTTAATGCTGCTGACTGAATACACCTGAAAATCCCATTCACATTCAATTTGGAGGCAACTCGTAGCTGTCCCCTCGGCAAAAGTGTTACATTTCATATTCCAAAGCACAAAATCACACCTTGGTCCTGTTGCCTGCTAATTTCTAAGAATGAAATGGAAATTTGCAGTTTTTTTAATTTCATTATGGATATTCTGGCTAGACTTTTTATTGTATGGGGTAAGAATACAAAATTAGAAAAGGAAGAAGGCAAAACAACCGCAAACCCAGAACACATTTAGCAAATTGCAAACAAGAATCCCGAATGCTGCTGACTGAATACACCTGAAAATCCCATTCACACTCAATTTGGCGGCAATTCGTAGCTGTTCCCTTGGCAAAAGGGTTACATTTCATTTTCCAAAACAGAAAAACTCACCTTGGTCCTGTTGCATGTTAATTTCTAAAAATGAAACACCAATTTGCTGTTTTCTTTATTTCATTATTGATACTCTGGCTAAACTTTTTCTTGTATGGTGTAAGAATACAAAATTAGAAAAGGAAGAAGGCAAAACAAATGCAAACCAAGAACACATTTAGCAAATTACCAATCGGGAAACCTGAATGTTGCTGACTGAATACACCTGAAAATCCCATTCACACTCAATTTGCAGGCAATTCGTAGCTGTCCCCTCGGCAAAAGTGTTACATTTCATTTTTCAAAACACGAAAACTCACCTTAGTTGTGTTGCCTGTGGATTTCTTAGCATGAAACGCCAATTTGCACTGTATTTTTATTTCATTTTGACCACTCTGTCTAAAGGCTTTTTTGGATGGTGTCAGGATAGAAAATTTGGAAAAAAGAAGGCAAAACAAACGCAAACCAAGACGACATTTAAGAAATTGCCAATCAAGAAACCTGAATGCTGCTGACTGAATACACCTGAAAATCCCATTCACACACAATTTGGCGGCAATTCGTAGCTGTTCCCTTGGCAAAAGGGTTACATTTCATTTTCTTAAACACAAAAACTCAGTTGGTCCTGTTGCATGTTCATTTCTAAAATGAAACACCAATTTGCTGTTTTCTTTATTTCATTATGGATACTCTGGCTAAACTTTTTATTGTATTGTGTAAGAATACAAAATTAGAAAAGGAAGAAGGCAAAACAAATGCAAACCAAGAACACATTTAGCAAATTACCAATCGGGAAACCTGAATGTTGCTGACTGAATACACCTGAAAATCCCATTCCACTCAATTTGCAGGTATTTCGTAGCTGTCCCCTTGGCAAAAGGGAAAGATTTCATTTTCCAAAACACGAAAACTCATCTGTCGTGTTGCCTGTAGATTTCTTAGCATGAAACGCCAATTTGCACTGTATATTTATTTCATTTTGACCACTCTATCTAAAGGCTTTTTTGGATGGTGTCAGGATAGAAAATTTCGAAATAAAAAAGGCAAAACAAACGCAAACCCAGACGACATTTAAGAAATTGCCAATCAAGAAACCTGAATGCTGCTGACTGAATACACCTGAAAATCCCATTCACACTCAATTTGGAGGCAATTCGTAGCTGTTCCCTTGGCAAAAGGGTTACATTTCATTTTCCAAAACACAAAAACTCACTTTGGTCCTGTTGCATGTTAATTTCTAAAAATGAAACACTAATATGCTGTTTTCTTTATTTCATTATGGATACTCTGGCTAACCTTTTAATTGCATGGTGTAAGAATACAAAATTAGAAAAGGAAGAAGGCAAAACAACCCCAAATCCAGAATACATTTAGCAAATTACCAAAGAAGAAACCTGAATGCTGCTGACTGAATACATTCACACTCAATTTGGAGGCAATTCGTAGCTGTCCCCTCGGCAAAAGGGAAAGATTTCATTTTCCAAAACACGAAAACTCACCTGTCGTGTTGCCTGTAGATTTCTTAGCATGAAACGCCAATTTGCACTGTATTTTTATCTCATTTTGACCACTCTGTCTAAAGGCTTTTTTGGATGGTGTCAGGATATAAAATTTGGAAAGAAACAAGGCAAAACAAACGCAAACCCAGACGACATTTAAGAAATTGCCAATCAAGAAACCTGAATGCTGCTGACTGAATACACCTGAAAATCCCATTCATACTCAATTTGGAGGCAATTCATAGCTGTCCCCTCGGCAAAAGAGTTACATATCATTTTCCAAAGCACAAAAACACACCTTGGTCCTGTTGCCTGCTAATTTCTAAGAATGAAACGGCAATTTGCAGTTTTTTTTATTTCATTATGGATATTCTGGCTAAACTTTTTATTGTATGGGGTAAGAATACAAAATTAGAAAAGGAAGAAGGCAAAACAAACGTAAACCCAGAACACATTTAGCAAATTGCCAAACAAGAAACCTGAATGCTGCTGACTGAATGCACCTGAAAATCGCATTCACACTCAATTTGGCCGCAATTCGTAGCTGTTTCTTGGCAAAAGGCTTACATTTCATTTTCCAAAACACAAAAACTCACCTTGGTCCTGTTGCATGCTAATTTCTAAAAATGAAACACCAATTTGCTGTTTTGTTTAATTCATTATGGATACTCTGGCTAACCTTTTTCTTGTATGGTGTAAGAATACAAAATTAGAATAGGAAGAAGGCAAAACAAATGCAAACCAAGAACACATTTAGCAAATTGCCAATCAGGAAACCTGAATGTTGCTGACTGAATACACCTGAAAATCCCATTCACACTCAATTTGGAGGCAATTCGTAGCTGTGCCCACGGCAAAAGGGAAAGATTTCATTTTCCAAAACACAAAAACTCACCTTGGTCCAGTTGCCTGTTAATTTCTAAGCATGGAACGCCCATTTGCTGTTTTTTTTTTTTTTTATTTCATTAAGGATACTCTGGCTAAACTTTTATTGTATGGTGTAAGAATACAAAATTAGAAAAGGAAGAAGGCAAAACAACCGCAAACCCAGAACACATTTAGCAAATTGCCAAAGAAGAAACCTGAATGCTGCTGTCTGACTACACCTGAAAATCCCATTCAAACTCAATTTGGAGGCAACTCGTAGCTGTCCCCTCAGCAAAAGGGAAAGATTTCATTTTCCAAAACACGAAAACTCACCTGTCGTGTTGCCTGTGGATTTCTTAGCATGAAACGCCAATTTGCACTGTATTTTTATTTCATTTTGACCACTCCGTCTGAAGTCTTTTTTGGATGGTGTCAGGATATAAAATTTGGAAAGAAAAAAGGCAAAACAAACGCAAACCCAGACGACATTTAAGAAATTGACAATCAAGAAACCTGAATGCTGCTGACTGAATACACCTGAAAATCCCATTCACACTCAATTTGGAGGCAATTCGTAGCTGTACCCCCGGCAAAAGAGAAAGATTTCACTTTCCAAAACACTAAAATTCACCTTGGTCCATTTGCCTGTTAATTTCTCAGCATGGAACGCCCATTTGCGGTTTTTTTTTTTTTTTTTATTTCATTAAGGATACTCTGGCTAAACTTTTATTGTATGGTGTAAGAATACAAAATTAGAAAATGAAGAAGGCAAAACAAACGCAAACCCAGACGACATTTAAGAAATTGCCAATCAAGAAACCTGAATGCTGCTGACTGAATACACCTGAAAATCCCATTCACACTCAATTTGGAGGCAATTCGTAGCTGTTCCCTTTTCAAAAGGGTTACATTTCATTTTCCAAAACACAAAAACTCACCTTGGTCCGGTTGCATGTTAATTTCTAAAAATGAAACACTAATATACTGTTTCCTTTATTTCATTATGGATACTCTGGCTAACCTTTTTATTGCATGGTGTAAGTATACAAAATTAGAAAAGGAAGAAGGGAAAACAACCGCAAACCCAGAATACATTTAGCAAATTACCAAAGAAGAAACCTGAATGCTGCTGACTGAATACATTCACACTCAATTTGGAGGCAATTCGTAGCTGTCCCCTCGGCAAAAGGGAAAGATTTCATTTTCCAAAACACGAAAACTCACCTGTCGTGTTGCCTGTAGATTTCTTAGCATGAAACGCCAATTTGCACTGTATTTTTATTTCATTTTGACCACTCTGTCTGAAGGCTTTTTTGGATGGTGTCAGGATATAAAATTTGGAAAGAAACAAGGCAAAACAAACGCAAACCCAGACGACATTTAAGAAATTGCCAATCAAGAAACCTGAATGCTGCTGACTGAATACACCTGAAAATCCCATTCACACTCAATTTGGAGGCAATTCAGAGCTGTCCCCTCGGCAAAAGGGTTACATATCATTTTCCAAAGCACAAAAACACACCTTGGTCCTGTTGCCTGCTAATTTCTAAGAATGAAACGGCAATTTGCAGTTTTTTTTATTTCATTATGGATATTCTGGCTAAACTTTTTATTGTATGGGGTAAGAATACAAAATTAGAAAAGGAAGAAGGCAAAACAAACGCAAACCCAGAACACATTTAGCAAATTGCCAAACAAGAAACCTGAATGCTGCTGACTGAATACACCTTAAAATCCCATTCACACTCAATTTGGCCGCAATTCGTAGCTGTTTCTTGGCAAAAGGCTTACATTTCATTTTCCAAAACACAAAAACTCACCTTGGTCCTGTTGCATGCAAATTTCTAAAAATGAAACACCAATTTGCTGTTTTCTTTATTTCATTATGGATACTCTGGCTAACCTTTTTCTTGTATGGTGTAAGAATACAAAATTAGAAAAGGAAGAAGGCAAAACAAATGCAAACCAAGAACACATTTAGCAAATTGCCAATCAGGAAACCTGAATGTTGCTGACTGAATACACCTGAAAATCCCATTCACACTCAATTTGGAGGCAATTCGTAGCTGTTCCCTTGGCAAAAGGGTTACATTTCATTTTCCAAAACACAAAAACTCACTTTGGTCCTGTTGCATGTTAATTTCTAAAAATGAAACACTAATATGCTGTTTTCTTTATTTCATTATCGATACTCTGGCTAACCTTTTTATTGCATGGTGTAAGAATACAAAATTAGAAAAGGAAGAAGGCAAAACAACCGCAAACCCAGAATACATTTAGCAAATTACCAAAGAAGAAACCTGAATGCTGCTGACTGAATACATTCACACTCAATTTGGAGGCAATTCGTAGCTGTCCCCTCGGCAAAAGGGAAAGATTTCATTTTCCAAAACACGAAAACTCACCTGTCGTGTTGCCTGTAGATTTCTTAGCATGAAACGCTAATTTGCACTGTATTTTTATTTCATTTTGACCACTCTGTCTAAAGTCTTTTTTGGATGGTGTCAGGATATAAAATTTGGAAAGAAACAAGGCAAAACAAACGCAAACCCAGACGACATTTAAGTAATTGCCAATCAAGAAACCTGAATGCTGCTGACTGAATACACATGAAAATCCCATTCACACTCAATTTGGAGGCAATTCAGAGCTGTCCCCTCGGCAAAAGCGTTACATATCATTTTCCAAAGCACAAAAACACACCTTGGTCCTGTTGCCTACTAATTTCTAAGAATGAAACGGCAATTTGCAGTTTTTTTTATTTCATTATGGATATTCTGGCTAAACTTATTATTGTATGGAGTAAGAATACAAAATTAGAAAAGGAAGAAGGCAAAACAAACGCAAACCCAGAACACATTTAGCAAATTGCCAAACAAGAAACCTGAATGCTGCTGACTGAATGCACCTGAAAATCCCATTCACACTCAATTTGGCCGCAATTCGTAGCTGTTTCTTGGCAAAAGGGTTACATTTCATTTTCCAAAACACAAAAACTCACCTTGGTCCTGTTGCATGCTAATTTCTTTTTTTTTTTTTTTTTTTTTTTATAACGCTTTTATTTAAAGAATATAAATTTCCAAAATACAGCTTATAGATTACAATGGCTTCCCCTCCCATAACTTCCGCCCCACCCGCAACCCTCCCCTTTCCCACTCCCTCTCCCATTGCTTCACATCAAGATTCATTTTCAATTCTCTTTATACACAGAAGATCAATTTAGCATATATTAAGTAAAGCTTTCAACAGTTTGCCCTCACATAGCAACACAAAGTGAAAAATACTGTTGGAGTACTAGTTATAGTATTAATTCACAATGTATAGCACATTAAGGACAGAGATCCTACATGATATATTTTTTAAAAAATTGATTAATTTTCTAAGCAATTTCCAATTTAACACCAAGATTTTTTTTTTCATTTTTAATTATCTATATACAGAAGATTGATTCAGTATATACTAAGTAAAGATTTCATCAGTTTGCACCCACACAGAAACACAAAGTGTAAAATACTGTTTCAGTGCTAGTTATAGCATTACTTCACATTGGACAACACATTAAGGACAGATCCCACATGAGACGTAAGTACACAGTGACTCCTGAAGTTGATTTAACAATTTGACACTCTTGTTTATGGCCTCAGTAATCTCCCTAGGCTCTAGTCATGAGTTGCCAAGGCTATGGAAGCCTTTAGGGTTTGCTGACTTCAATCTTATTCCGACAGGGTCATAGTCAAAGTGGAGGTTCTCTCCTCCCTTCAGAGAAAGGTACCTCCTTCTTTGATGGCCCCATTCGTTCCACTGGGATCTCACTCACAGAGATCTTTCATTTAGGTCTTCTTTTTTTTCCAGAGTGTCTTGGCTTTCCATGCCTAGAATATTCTCGTGGGCTCTTGAGCCAGATCTGAATGCTTTTAAGGGCTGATTCTGAGGCCAGAGTGCTATTTAGGACATCTGTCATTCTATGAGTCTGCTGTGTATCTCGCTTCCCATGTTGGATCATTCTCTCCCTTTTTGATTCTATCAGTTAGTATTAGCAGACACTAGTCTTGTTTGTGTGATCCCTTTGACTCTTAGACCTATCAGTGTGATCAATTGTGAACTGAAATTGATCACTTGGACTAGTGAGATGGCCTTGGTACATGCTACCTTGATGGGATTGTATTGGAATTCCCTGGCCTGTTTCTAACTCCATCATTTGGGGCAGTTATGATTGAGCATGTCCCAAATTGTACATCTCCTCCCTCTCTTATTCCCACTCTTATATTTCACAGGGATCACTTTTCAGTTAAAATTTAAACACCTAAGAATAATTGTTTGTTAATTACAGAGTTCAACCAATAGTACTAGAATAAAAAAATTACTAAAATGGATAAAGTATTACATTGTACAACAACAGTCAGCACAAGAGCTGATCAAGTTACTGTTTCTCATAGTGTCCATTTCACTTCAATAGGTTTCCCCTTTGGTGCTCAATTAGTTGTCACCGATCAGGGAGAACATATGATATTTGTCCCTTTGGGACTGGCTTAATTCACGCAGAATGATGTTTTCCAGATTCCTCCATCTTATTGCAAATGACTGGATTTCATTGTTTTTGACTGCTGTATAGTATTCTATAGAGTACATGTCCCATAATTTCTTTATCCAAATGTATGCTTTGAATTCCCTGTGATCTTTTGCTGTGAGGTTCCCTTCGTTTATCTTCTTTCATGTTGATGGCCGTGTTTCTGTGTTTCTGTGTGTAACACATCTTTAAGTATCTTTTGCAGGGCTGGACGAGTGGCAACAAATTCTTTCAATTTTTGTTTGTTATGAAAGGTCTTTATTTCACCTTCATTCACAAATGAGAGCTTGGCAGGAAATAATATTCTGGGCTGGCAGTTTTTCTCTCTAAGTACCTGGGCTATGTCTCGCCATTCCCTTCTAGCTTGTAGGGTTTCTGATGAGAAGTCTGCTGTGAGTCTAATTGGAGATCCTCTGAGTGTAATTTGACGTTTCTCTCTTGCGCATTTTAGGATCTTTTCTTTCTGTTTCACTGTGGTGAGTTTAATTACAACGTGTCGTGGTGAGGACCTCTTTTGGTCATGTTTACTAGGGGTTCTATGAGCTTCCTGTACTAGGATGTCTCTGTCCTTCTCCAAAACTGGGAAATTTTCTGCTATTATCTCACTAAAAAGGCCTTCTAATCCTTTCTCCCTCTCCATGCCTTCAGGAACTCCTAGAACTCGAATGTTGGGTTTTTTAATAGTATCCTGTAGATTCCCAACAATATTTTTTAGATTTCTAATTTCCTCTTCTTGTCTTTGGTTTGACTGTATAGTTTCCTGTGCTCTGTCTTCTAAGTCCGATATTCTCTCTTCTGCCTCACCCATTCTGTTTGTAAGGCTCTCTAATGTGTTTTTCATTTGATCTATTGAATTCTTCACTTCATTATGATTTCTCGTCACTATCACAGTTTCATGTTCTACTAGTTGTTTCATTTCAGCTTGATTTCTCCTTAATATTTCATTTTCACGAGAGAGATTTTCTACCTTGTCCATTAAGGATTTCTGTAGTTCAAGAATTTGTTTTTGAGTACTTCTTAGTGTTCTTATCCATTTTTTGAGATCTGCTTCTTGCATCTCTTCTATCTCATCATCTTCGTAATCTTGAATTGGGGTGTCTTTTTCATTTGGGGATGCCATAGTGTCTTCCTTGTTCTTATTACCTTGGTTTTTGCGTTTGTTGTTTGGCATATTGGTTTCTTCACTGTGGTGTTTTTTTCTTGTTATACTATGACTCTAGATTAAGTGGACTGTCTGCTTTTGATGGAGCCTTAGAGGCTTGAGATGGGTGTGGCTGAGAGCTCTGGTTCCTCAGGGTTGAGGGTGTGTCAAAGGAGACACTCCCAGGTTAGGCGTGGTAAATCTCTCTCTGTTAGTTTTTTTTTTTTTTTGGTTCAAAAGGGAAGTAATTCCTCACAGCTGAATGGAATTGGGGGTGGTTAGCAGGCGAATGATATACCCACAGGAGCCAGAGTTCGGAAGCTCTTTCCCAAGGACCAGAGAAGGAATCTTTGCGGCCCTTTGTGTGGGCTGAGATTCTCCTGTAGTCTCCCACTGGGCTGCCAAGGCTACTGAACTGTAGCGTCTCTGGAGAGTACTCACATGAATTCGTGATTTCCGTGAGTTCTCTCCCCACAGTCTCTTTTTTCACAGTCTCAGTTCATTAGCACCACACATTCATTAGGTTCTAATCTCCTGTTATTTCACCCCTCCCACCCAGAGTCAGGTTTTTCTGCTAGGCTCGGGGCCGGTGCCGACCCGAGGTCGCCCTGCTTATGACGTATTCCAAAATGGCGCCTGCTCTTTGTCTTGCTCACCTTAGAGAGGTGAGCGGAGAGAGAGAAGCTCGTGTCTGTATGGGTCACTTTTTTTTTTTTTCCCTCTCTCTCTCTCTCTTCTAGTTAGCCTGGTGAACTTTTCCCTGCAGGGTTTCAAGCCTTGTTCGCTCTAGGCTCCCTTTTCCGCTTCCCTCCTGGTATCTCGGGCTATGGAGATTCTGCTCACCTCGCGTTCCAGCGCTGGTGTGTTGAGTCTGCTGCTGGTGTCCCAAACTGCGGGCTCCCACGCTCTCCACGCAGGTCCACTGTGAATCTCCAGTTCCGGAAGGGTTTTCTCTGCTGTTTCTTCCCCTACTCTTCCTTGAACCTGCAGTATTTCCACTTTTATTAAACTGTCTCTCCCCAGACTATCGGTGTGCTCCCTTCCTATTCCGCCATCTTGCCGCTCTCCTCCTGTTGCATGCTAATTTCTAAAAATGAAACACCAATTTGCTGTTTTCTTTATTTCATTATGGATACTCTGGCTAAACTTTTATTGTATGGTGTAAGAATACAGAATTAGAAAAGGAAGAAGGCAAAACAAATGCAAACCAAAAACACATTTAGCAAATTGCCAATCAGGAAACCTGAATGTTGCTGACTGAATACACCTGAAAATCCCATTCACACTCAATTTGGAGGCAATTCGTAGCTGTTCCCTTGGCAAAAGGGTTACATTTCATTTTCCAAAACACAAAAACTCACCTTGGTCCTGTTGCATGTTAATTTCTAAAAATGAAACACTAATATGCTGTTTTCTTTATTTCATTATCGATACTCTGGCTAACCTTTTTATTGCATTGTGTAAGAATACAAAATTAGAAAAGGAAGAAGGCAAAACAACCGCAAACCCAGAATACATTTAGCAAATTACCAAAGAAGAAACCTGAATGCTGCTGACTGAATACATTCACACTCAATTTGGAGGCAATTCGTAGCTGTCCCCTCGGCAAAAGGGAAAGATTTCATTTTCCAAAACACGAAAACTCACCTGTCGTGTTGCCTGTAGATTTCTTAGCATGAAACGCCAATTTGCACTGTATTTTTATTTCATTTTGACCACTCTGTCTAAAGGCTTTTTTGGATGGTGTCAGGATATAAAATTTGGAAAGAAACAAGGCAAAACAAACGCAAACCCAGACGACATTTAAGTAATTGCCAATCAAGAAACCTGAATGCTGCTGACTGAATACACCTGAAAATCCCATTCACACTCAATTTGGAGGCAATTCAGAGCTGTCCCCTCGGCAAAAGCGTTACATATCATTTTCCAAAGCACAAAAACACACCTTGGTCCTTTTGCCTGCTAATTTCTAAGAATGAAATGGCAATTTGCAGTTTTTTTTATTTCATTATGGATATTCTGGCTAAACTTATTATTGTATGGAGTAAGAATACAAAATTAGAAAAGGAAGAAGGCAAAACAAACGCAAACCCAGAACACATTTAGCAAATTGCCAAACAAGAAACCTGAATGCTGCTGACTGAATGCACCTGAAAATCGCATTCACACTCAATTTGGCGGCAATTCATAGCTGTTTCTTGGCAAAAGGGTTACATTTCATTTTCCAAAACACAAAAACTCACCTTGGTCCTGTTGAATGCTAATTTCTAAAAATGAAACACCAATTTGCTGTTTTCTTTATTTCATTATGGATACTCTGGCAAAACTTTTTCTTGTATGGTGTAAGAATACAAAATTAGAAAAGGAAGAAGGCAAAACAAATGCAAACCAAGAACACATTTAGCAAATTGCCAATCAGGAAACCTGAATGTTGCTGGATGAATACACCTGAAAATCCCATTCACACTCAATTTGGAGGCAATTCGTAGCTGTGCCCACAGTAAAAGGGAATGATTTCATTCTCCAAAACACAAAAACTCACCTTGGTCCAGTTGCCTGTTAATTTCTAAGCATGGAACGCCCATTTGCTGTTTTTTTTTTTTTATTTCATTAAGGATACTCTGGCTAAACTTTTATTGTATGGGGTAAGAATACAAAATTAGAAAAGGAAGAAGGCAAAACAACCGGAAACCCAGAACACATTTAGCAAATTGCCAAAGAAGAAACCTGAATGCTGCTGACTGAATACACCTGAAAATCCCATTCACACTCAATTTGGAGGTAACTCGTAGGTTTCCCCTTGGCAAAAGGGTTACATTTCATTTATTTCGTTTTCCAAAACACAAAAACTCACCTTGGTCCTGTTGCATGTTAATTTCTAAAAATGAAACACCAATTTGCTGTTTTCTTTATTTCATTATGGATACTCTGGCTAAACTTTTTATTGTATTGTGTAAGAATACAAAATTAGAAAAGGAAGAAGGCAAAACAAATGCAAACCAAGAAAACATTTAGCAAATTACCAATCGGGAAACCTGAATGTTGCTAACTGAATACACCTGAAAATCCCATTCACACTCAATTTGGAGGCAATTCGTAGCTGTCCCCTCGGCAAAAGGGAAAGATTTCATTTTCCAAAACACGAAAACTCACCTGTCGTGTTGCCTGTAGATTTCTTAGCATGAAACGCCAATTTGCACTGTATTTTTATTTCATTTTGACCACTCTATCTAAAGGCTTTTCTGGATGGTGTCAGGATAGAAAATTTGGAAATAAAAAAGGCAAAACAAACGCAAACCCAGACGACATTTAAGAAATTGCCAATCAAGAAACCTGAATGCTGCTGACTGAATACACCTGAAAATCCCATTCACACTCAATTTGGCGGCAACTCGTAGATGTTCCCTTGGCAAAAGGGTTACATTTCATTTTCCAAAACACAAAAACTACCTTGGTCTTGTTGCATGCTAATTTCTAAAAATGAAACACCAATTTGCTGTTTTCTTTATTTCATTAAGGATACTCTGGCTAAACTTTTTCTTTTATGGTGTAAGAATACAAAATTAGAAAAGGAAGAAGGCAAAACAAATGGAATGCCCAAACACATTTAAGAAATTGCCAATCAAGAAACCTGAATGCTGCTGACTGAATACACCTGAAAATCCCATTCACACTCAATTTGGAGGCAACTCGTAGCTGTCCCCTAGGCAAAAGGGTTACATTTCATTTTCCAAAGCACAAAAACACAACTTGGTCTTGTTGCCTGCTAATTTTTAAGAATGAAACGGCAAATTGCAGTTTTTTTTTTATTTCATTATGGATATTCTGGCTAACCTTTTTCTTGTATGGGGAAAGAATACAAAATTAGAAAAGGAAGAAGGCAAAACAAATGCAAACCAAGAACATATTTAGCAAATTGCCAATCAGGAAACCTGAAAGTTGCTGACTGAATACACCTGAAAACCCATTCACACTCAATTTGGAGGCAATTCGTAGCTGTGCCCTAGGCAAAAGGGTTACATATCATTTTGCAAAACACGAAAACTCACCTGTCGTGTTGCCTGTAGATTTCTAAGCATGAAACGCCAATTTGTACTGTATTTTTATTTCATTTTGACCACACTATCTGAAGGCTATTTTGGATGGTGTCAGGATATAAAATTTGGAAAGAAAGAAGGCAAAACAAATGCAAACCCAGACGACTTTTGAGAAATTGCCAATCAAGAAACCTGAATGCTGCTGACTGAATACACCTTAAAATCCCATTCACACTCAATTTGGCAGCAATTCGTAGCTGTGCCCTTGGCAAAAGGGTTACATTTCATTTTCCAAAACAAAAAAATTCACCTTGGTCCTGTTGCATGTTAATTTCTAAAAATGAAACACCAATTTTCTCTTTTCTTTATTTCATTATGGTTACTCTGGCTAACCTTTTTATTGTATGGTGTAAGAATACAAAATTAGAAAAGGAAGAAGGCAAAACAAATGCAAACCAAGAACACATTTAGCAAATTGCCAATCAGGAAACCTGAATGTTGCTGACTGAATACACCTGAAAATCCCATTCACACTCAATTTGGAGGCAATTCGTAGCCGTGCCCTCAGCAAAAGGGAAAGATTTCATTTTCCAAAACAGTAAATCTCACCTTGGTCCAGTTGCCTGTTAATTTCTAAGCATGGAACACCCATTTGCTGTTTTTTTTTTTTTTATTTCATTAAGGATACTCTGGCTAAACTTTTTCTTTTATGGTGTAAGAATACAAAATTAGAAAAGGAAGAAGGCAAAACAAATGGAATGCCCAAACACATTTAAGAAATTGCCAATCAAGAAACCTGAATGCTGCTGAATGAATACACCTGAAAATCCCATTCACACTCAATTTGGAGGCAACTCGTTGCTGTCTCCTCGGCAAAAGGGTTACATTTCATATTCCAAAGCACAAAATCACACCTTGGTCCTGTTGGCTGCTAATTTCTAAGAATGAAACGGCAATTTGCAGTTTTTTTTATTTCATTATGGATATTCTGGCTAAACTTTTTATTGTATGGGGTAAGAATACAAAATTAGAAAAGGAAGAAGGCAAAACAACCGCAAACCAAGAACACATTTAGCAAATTGCCAAACAAGAAACCTGAATGCTGCTGACTGAATACACCTGAAAATCGCATTCACACTCAATTTGGAGGCAATTCGTAGCTGTTCCCTTGGCAAAAGGGTTACATTTCAATTTCCAAAACACAAAAACTCACCTTGGTCCTGTTGCATGTTAATTTCTAAAAATGAAACACCAATTTGCTGTTTTCTTTATTTCATTTTGGTTACTCTGGCTAACCTTTTTCTTTTATGGTGTAAGAATACAAAATTAGAAAAGGAAGAAGGCAAAACAAATGCAAACCAAGAACACATTTAGCAAACTGCCAATCAGGAAACCTGAATGTTGCTGACTGAATACACCTGAACATTCCATTCACACTCAATTTGGAGGCAATTCGTAGCTGTGCCCTCGGCAAAA
This sequence comes from Sylvilagus floridanus, assembly GCA_949820135.1. Taxonomy (NCBI): domain Eukaryota; kingdom Metazoa; phylum Chordata; class Mammalia; order Lagomorpha; family Leporidae; genus Sylvilagus; species Sylvilagus floridanus. Next base: position 162,911,377 of record OX463227.1, on the reverse strand, counting down.
GGGAAAGATTTCATTTTCCAAAAGACAAAAACTCACCTTGGTCCAGTTGCCTGTTAATTTCTAAGCATGGAACGCCCATTTGCTGTTTTTTTTTTTTTATTTCATTAAAGATACTCTGGCTAAACTTTTATTGTATGGTGTAAGAATACAAAATTAGAAAAGGAAGAAACAAAACAAATGGAATGCCCAAACACATTTAAGAAATTGCCAATCAAGAAACCTGAATGCTGCTGACTGAATACACCTGAAAATCCCATTCACACTCAATTTGGCGGCAATTCGTAGCTGTCCCCTCGGCAAAAGGGTTACATTTCATTTTCCAAAGCACAAAAACACACCTTGGTCTTGTTGCCTGCTAATTTCTAAGAATGAAACGGCAATTTGCAGTTTTTTTTATTTCATTATGGATATTCTGGCTAAACTTTTTATTGTATGGGGTAAGAATAAAAATTAGAAAACGAAGAAGGCAAAACAACCGCAAACCCAGAACACATTTAGCAAATTGCCAAACAAGAAACCTGAATGCTGCTGATTGAATACACCTGAAAATCCCATTCACACTCAATTTGGGGGCAATTCGTAGCTGTTCCCTTGGCAAAAGGGTTACATTTCATTTTCCAAAACACAAAAATACACCTTGGTCCTATTGCATGTTAATTTCTAAAAATGAAACACCAATTTGCTGTTTTCTTTATTTCATTATGGATACTCTGGCCAACCTTTTTCTTTTATGGTGTAAGAATAAAAAATTAGAAAAGGAAGAAGGCAAAACAAATGCAAACCAAGAACATATTTAGCAAATACCAATCGGGAAACCTGAATATTGCTGACTGAATACACCTGAAAATCCCATTCACACTCAATTTGCAGGCAATTCGTAGCTGTCCCCTTGGAAAAGTGTTACATTTCATTTTCTAAAATACGTAAACTCACCTTAGTCGTGTTGTCTGTAGATTTCTTAGCATTAAACGCCAATTTGCACTGTATTTTTATTTTATTTTGACCACTCTGTCTGAAGGCTTTTTTTGGATGGTGTCAGGATATAAAATTTGGAAAAAAGAAGGCAAAACAAACGCAAACCCAGACGACATTTAAGAAATTGCCAATCAAGAAACCTGAATGCTGCTGACTGAATACACCTGAAAATCCCATTCACACTCAATTTGGTGGCAACTCGTAGCTGTTCCCTTGGCAAAAGGGTTACATTTCATTTTCCAAAACACAAAAACTACCTTGGTCCTGTTGCATGCTAATTTCTAAAAATGAAACACCAATTTGCTGTTTTCTTTATTTCATTAAGGATACTCTGGCTAAACTTTTTCTTTTATGGTGTAAGAATACAAAATTAGAAAAGGAAGAAGGCAAAACAAATGGAATGCCCAAACACATTTAAGAAATTGCCAATCAAGAAACCTGAATGCTGCTGACTGAATACACCTGAAAATCCCATTCACACTCAATTTGGAGGCAACTCGTAGCTGTCCCCTAGGCAAAAGGGTTACATTTCATTTTCAAAGCACAAAAACACAACTTGGTCTTGTTGCCTGCTAATTTTTCAGAATGAAACGGCAAATTGCAGTTTTTTTTTTTATTTCATTATGGATATTCTGGCTAAGCTTTTTATTGTATGGGGTAAGAATACAAAATTAGAAAAGGAAGAAGGCAAAACAAATGGAATTCCCAAACACATTTAAGAAATTGCCAATCAAGTAACCTGAATGCTGCTGACTGAATACACCTGAAAATCCCATTCACACTCAATTTGGAGGCAATTCGTAGCCGTGCCCTCAGCAAAAGGGAAAGATTTCATTTTCCAAAACAGTAAATCTCACCTTGGTCCAGTTGCCTGTTAATTTCTAAGCATGGAACACCCATTTGCTGTTTTTTTTTTTTTTATTTCATTAAGGATACTCTGGCTAAACTTTTTCTTTTATGGTGTAAGAATACAAAATTAGAAAAGGAAGAAGGCAAAACAAATGGAATGCCCAAACACATTTAAGAAATTGCCAATCAAGAAACCTGAATGCTGCTGAATGAATACACCTGAAAATCCCATTCACACTCAATTTGGAGGCAACTCGTTGCTGTCTCCTCGGCAAAAGGGTTACATTTCATATTCCAAAGCACAAAATCACACCTTGGTCCTGTTGGCTGCTAATTTCTAAGAATGAAACGGCAATTTGCAGTTTTTTTTATTTCATTATGGATATTCTGGCTAAACTTTTTATTGTATGGGGTAAGAATACAAAATTAGAAAAGGAAGAAGGCAAAACAACCGCAAACCAAGAACACATTTAGCAAATTGCCAAACAAGAAACCTGAATGCTGCTGACTGAATACACCTGAAAATCGCATTCACACTCAATTTGGAGGCAATTCGTAGCTGTTCCCTTGGCAAAAGGGTTACATTTCAATTTCCAAAACACAAAAACTCACCTTGGTCCTGTTGCATGTTAATTTCTAAAAATGAAACACCAATTTGCTGTTTTCTTTATTTCATTTTGGTTACTCTGGCTAACCTTTTTCTTTTATGGTGTAAGAATACAAAATTAGAAAAGGAAGAAGGCAAAACAAATGCAAACCAAGAACACATTTAGCAAACTGCCAATCAGGAAACCTGAATGTTGCTGACTGAATACACCTGAACATTCCATTCACACTCAATTTGGAGGCAATTCGTAGCTGTGCCCTCGGCAAAAGGGAAAGATTTCATTTTCCAAAAGACAAAAACTCACCTTGGTCCAGTTGCCTGTTAATTTCTAAGCATGGAACGCCCATTTGCTGTTTTTTTTTTTTTATTTCATTAAAGATACTCTGGCTAAACTTTTATTGTATGGTGTAAGAATACAAAATTAGAAAAGGAAGAAACAAAACAAATGGAATGCCCAAACACATTTAAGAAATTGCCAATCAAGAAACCTGAATGCTGCTGACTGAATACACCTGAAAATCCCATTCACACTCAATTTGGCGGCAATTCGTAGCTGTCCCCTCGGCAAAAGGGTTACATTTCATTTTCCAAAGCACAAAAACACACCTTGGTCTTGTTGCCTGCTAATTTCTAAGAATGAAACGGCAATTTGCAGTTTTTTTTATTTCATTATGGATATTCTGGCTAAACTTTTTATTGTATGGGGTAAGAATAAAAATTAGAAAACGAAGAAGGCAAAACAACCGCAAACCCAGAACACATTTAGCAAATTGCCAAACAAGAAACCTGAATGCTGCTGATTGAATACACCTGAAAATCCCATTCACACTCAATTTGGGGGCAATTCGTAGCTGTTCCCTTGGCAAAAGGGTTACATTTCATTTTCCAAAACACAAAAATACACCTTGGTCCTATTGCATGTTAATTTCTAAAAATGAAACACCAATTTGCTGTTTTCTTTATTTCATTATGGATACTCTGGCCAACCTTTTTCTTTTATGGTGTAAGAATAAAAAATTAGAAAAGGAAGAAGGCAAAACAAATGCAAACCAAGAACATATTTAGCAAATACCAATCGGGAAACCTGAATATTGCTGACTGAATACACCTGAAAATCCCATTCACACTCAATTTGCAGGCAATTCGTAGCTGTCCCCTTGGAAAAGTGTTACATTTCATTTTCTAAAATACGTAAACTCACCTTAGTCGTGTTGTCTGTAGATTTCTTAGCATTAAACGCCAATTTGCACTGTATTTTTATTTTATTTTGACCACTCTGTCTGAAGGCTTTTTTTGGATGGTGTCAGGATATAAAATTTGGAAAAAAGAAGGCAAAACAAACGCAAACCCAGACGACATTTAAGAAATTGCCAATCAAGAAACCTGAATGCTGCTGACTGAATACACCTGAAAATCCCATTCACACTCAATTTGGTGGCAACTCGTAGCTGTTCCCTTGGCAAAAGGGTTACATTTCATTTTCCAAAACACAAAAACTACCTTGGTCCTGTTGCATGCTAATTTCTAAAAATGAAACACCAATTTGCTGTTTTCTTTATTTCATTAAGGATACTCTGGCTAAACTTTTTCTTTTATGGTGTAAGAATACAAAATTAGAAAAGGAAGAAGGCAAAACAAATGGAATGCCCAAACACATTTAAGAAATTGCCAATCAAGAAACCTGAATGCTGCTGACTGAATACACCTGAAAATCCCATTCACACTCAATTTGGAGGCAACTCGTAGCTGTCCCCTAGGCAAAAGGGTTACATTTCATTTTCAAAGCACAAAAACACAACTTGGTCTTGTTGCCTGCTAATTTTTCAGAATGAAACGGCAAATTGCAGTTTTTTTTTTTATTTCATTATGGATATTCTGGCTAAGCTTTTTATTGTATGGGGTAAGAATACAAAATTAGAAAAGGAAGAAGGCAAAACAAATGGAATTCCCAAACACATTTAAGAAATTGCCAATCAAGTAACCTGAATGCTGCTGACTGAATACACCTGAAAATCCCATTCACACTCAATTTGGCGGCAACTCCTAGCTGTTCCCTTGGCAAAAGCGTTACATTTCATTTTCCAAAACACAAAAACTCACCTTGGTCCTGTTGCATGTTAATTTCTAAAAATGAAACACCAATTTGCTGTTTTCTTTATTTCATTATGGATACTCTGGCTAACCTTTTTCTTGTATGGTGTAAGAATACAAAATTAGAAAAGGAAGAAGGCAAAATAAATGCAAACCAAGAGCACATTTAGCAAATTGCCAATCAAGAAACCTGAATGCTCCTGACTGAACACACCTGAAAATTGCATTCACACTCAATTTGGAGGGAACTCGTAGCTGTGCCCTCGGGAAAAGGGAAAGATTTCATTTTCCAAAGCACAAAAACTCACCTTGGTCCTTTTGCATGTTAATTTCTAAAAATGAAACACCAATTTGTTGTTTTCTTGTTTCATTATGGATACTCTGGCTAACCTTTTTCTTGTATGGTGTAAGAATACAAAATTAGAAAAGGAAGAAGGCAAAACAAATGCAGACCAAGAACACATTTAGCAAATTGCCAATCAGGAAACCTGAATGCTGCTGACTGAATACACCTGAAAATCCCATTCACACTCAATTTGGAGGCAATTCGTAGCTGTACCCCCGGCAAAAGAGAAAGATTTCACTTTCCAAAACACTAAAATTCACCTTTGTCCAGTTGCCTGTTAATTTCTAAGCATGGAACGCCCTTTTGCTGTTTTTTTTTTTTTTTTATTTCATTAAGGATACTCTGGCTAAACTTTTATTGTATGGTGTAAGAATACAAAATTAGAAAAGGAAGAAGGCAAAACAAATGCAAACCAAGAACACATTTAGCAAATTGCCAATCAGGAAACCTGAATGTTGCTGACTGAATACACCTGAAAATCCCATTCACACTCAACTTGGAGGCAATTCGTATCTGTACCCTCGGCAAAAGAGAAAGATTTCACTTTCCAAAACACTAAAACTCAACTTGGTCCAGTTGCCTGTTAATTTCTAAGCATGGAACGCCGATTTGCTGTTTTTTTTTTTTTTATTTCATTAAGGACACTCTGGCTAAACTTTTATTGTATGGTGTAAGAATACAAAATTGGAAAAGAAAAAAGGCAAAACAAACGCAAACCCAGACGACATTTAAGAAATTGCCAATCAAGAAACCTCAATGCTTCTGACTGAATGCACCTGAAAATCCCATTCATACTCAATTTGGAGGCAATTCATAGCTGTCCCCTCGGCAAAAGGGTTACATTTCATTTTCCAAAGCACAAAAACACACCTTGGTCCTGTTGCCAGCTAAATTCTAAGAATGAAACGGCAATTTGCAGTTTTTTTTTTATTTCATTATGGATATTCTGGCTAAACTTTTTATTGTATGGGGTAAGAATACAAAATTAGAAAAGGAAGAAGGCAAAACAAATGGAATGCCAAAACACAATTAAGAAATTGCCAATCAAGAAACCTGCATGCTGCTGACTGAATACACGTGAAAATCCCATTCAAACTCAATTTGGAGGCAACTCATAGCTGTCCCCTCGGCAAAAGTGAAACATTTCATTTTCCAAAACACGAAAACCACCCTTAGTCGTGTTGCCTGTAGATTTCTGAGCATGAAACGCCACTTTGCACGGTATTTTTATTTCATTTTGACACTCTGTCTAAAGGATTTAGTGGATGGTCAGTATAGATAATTTGGATAGAAAGAAAAAAAAACAAACACAAACCCAGAACACATTTACGAAATTGCCAATCGAGAAACCCGAATGCTGCTGACTGAACATACCTGTAAATCCAATTCACACTCAGTTTGGAGTCAATTCGTAGCAGTGCCCTCGGCAAAAGGGAAACATTTCATTCTGAAAACACAAAAACTCACCTTAGTCGTGCTGCCTGTAGATTTCTTAGCTTGAAACGCCAATTTGCTCTTTATTTTTCATTACACCACTCTGTCTAAACGCTTTTGTGGATGATGTCAGGATCGAAAATTTGGATAGAAAGAAGGCAAAACAAACACAAACCCAGAACACATTTATCAAATTGACAATCAAGAAACCTGAATGCTGCTGACTGAACACACCTGAAAATCGCATTCACACTCAATTTGGCAGAAATTCGTAGCTGTTACCCTGGCAAAAGTGTTACATTTCATTTTCCAAAGCACAAAACCCACTATGGTCCTGTTGCATGTTAATTTCTAAAAATGAAACACCAATTTGCTGTTTTCTTTATTTCATTATGGATACTCTGGCTAAACTTTTTCTTGTATGGTGTAAGAATACAAAATTAGAAAAGGAAGAAGGCAAAACAAATGCAAACCAAGAACACATTTAGCAAATTACCAATCGGGAAACCTGAATGTTGCTGACTGAATACACCTGAAAATCCCATTCACACTCAATTTGGAGGCAACTCGTAGCTGTCCCCTCGGCAAAAGTTTTACATATCACTTTCCAAAGCACAAAAACACAACTTGGTCCTGTTGCCTTCTAATTTCTAAGAATGAAACGGCAATTTGCAGTTTTTTTTTATTTCATTATGGATATTCTGGCTAAACTTTTTATTGTATGGGGTAAGAATACAAAATTAGAAAAGGAAGAAGGCAAAACAAAGGCAAACCCAGAACACATTTAGCAAATTGCCAAACAAGAAACCTGAATGCTGCTGACTGAATGCACCTGAAAATCGCATTCACACTCAATTGGGCGGCAATTCGTAGCAGTTCCCTTGGCAAAAGGGTTACATTTCATTTTCCAAAACACAAAAACTCACCTTGGTCCTGTTGCATGCTAATTTCTAAAAATGAAACACCAATTTGCTGTTTTCTTTATTTCATTATGGATACTCTGGCTAACCTTTTTATTGTATGGTGTAAGAATACAAAATTAGAAAAGGAAGAAGGCAAAACAAATGCAAACCAAGAACACATTTAGCAAATTGCCAATCAGGAAACCTGAATGTTGCTGACTGAATACACCTGAAAATCCCATTCACACTCAATTTGGAGGCAATTCGTAGCCGTGCCCTCAGCAAAAGGGAAAGATTTCATTTTCCAAAAGACAAAAACTCACCTTGGTCCAGTTGCCTGTTAATTTCTAAGCATGGAACGCCCATTTGCTGTTTTTTTTTTTTTATTTCATTAAGGATACTCTGACTAAACTTTTATTGTATGGTGTAAGAATACAAAATTAGAAAAGGAAGAAGGCAAAACAAATGGAATGCCCAAACACATTTAAGAAATTGCCAATCAAGAAACCTGAATGCTGCTGACTGAATACACCTGAAAATCCCATTCACACTCAATTTGGCGGCAATTCGTAGCTGTCCCCTCGGCAAAAGGGTTACATTTCATTTTCCAAAGCACAAAAACACACCTTGGTCTTGTTGCCTGCTAATTTCTAAGAATGAAACGGCAATTTGCAGTTTTTTTTTTATTTCATTATGGATATTCTGGCTAAACTTTTTATTGTATGGGGTAAGAATAAAAATTAGAAAACGAAGAAGGCAAAACAACCGCAAAGCCAGAACACATTTAGCAAATTGCCAAACAAGAAACCTGAATGCTGCTGATTGAATACACCTGAAAATCCCATTCACACTCAATTTGGGGGCAATTCGTAGCTGTTCCCTTGGCAAAAGTGTTACATTTCATTTTCCAAAACACAAAAATACACCTTGGTCCTGTTGCATGTTAATTTCTAAAAATGAAACACCAAATTGCTGTTTTCTTTATTTCATTATTGATACTCTGGCTAAACTTTTTCTTGTATGGTGTAAGAATACAAAATTAGAAAAGGAAGAAGGCAAAACAAATGCAAACCAAGAACATATTTAGCAAATACCAATCGGGAAACCTGAATATTGCTTACTGAATACACCTGAAAATCCCATTCACACTCAATTTGCAGGCAATTCGTAGCTGTCCCCTGGGAAAAGTGTTACATTTCATTTTCTAAAACACGTAAACTCACCTTAGTCGTGTTGCCTGTAGATTTCTTAGCATGAAACGCCAATTTGCACTGTATTTTTATTTTGTTTTGACCACTCTGTCTTGAGGCTTTTTTGGATGGTGTCAGGATATAAAATTTGGAAAAAAGAAGGCAAAACAAACGCAAACCCAGACGACATTTAAGAAATTGCCAATCAAGAAACCTGAATGCTGCTGACTGAATACATCTGAAATTCAAATTCACACTCAATTTGGAGGCAACTCGTAGCTGTCCCCTCGGCAAAAGGGTTACATTTCATTTTCCAAAGCACAAAAACTCACCTTGGTCCTGTTGCCTGCTAATTTCTAAGAATGAAATGGCAATTTGCAGGTTTTTTTTTATTTCATTATGGATATTCTGGCTAAAAATTTTATTGTATGGTGTAAGAATACAAAATTAGAAAAGGAAGAAGGCAAAACAACCGCAAAGCCAGAACACATTTAGCAAATTGCCAAACAAGAAACCTGAATGCTGCTGACTGAATACACCTGAAAATCCCATTCACACTCAATTTGGAGGCAACTCATACCTGTCCCCTCGGCAAAAGGGTTACATATCATTTTCCAAAGCACAAAAACACACCTTGGTCCTGTTGCCTGCTAATTTCTTTCTTTTTTTTTTTTTTGAAACGGCAATTTGCAGTTTTATTTATTTCATTAAGGATATTCTGGCTAAACATTTATTGTATGGGGTAAGAATACAAAATTAGAAAAGGAAGAAGGGAAAGCAACTGCAAACCCAGAACACATTTAGCAAATTGCCAACCAAGAAACCTGAATCCTGCTGACTGAATACACCTAAAAATCGCATTCACACTCAATTTTGCGGTAATTAGAAGCTGTTCCCTTGGCAAAAGTGTTACATTTCATTTTCCAAAACACAAAAACTCACATTGGTCTTGTTGCATGTTAATTTCTAAGAATGAAACACCAATTTGCTGTTTTCTTTATTTCATTATGGATACTCCGGCTAAACTTTTTCTTTTATGGTGTAAGAATACAAAATGAGAAAAGGAAGAAGGCAAAACAAATGCAAACCAAGAACACATTTAGCAAATTACCAATCGGAAAATCTGAATGTTGCTGACTGAATACACCTGAAAATCCCATTCACACTCAGTTTGGCGGCAATTCATAGCTGTCCCCTCGGCAAAAGAGTTACATTTCATTTTCCAAAGCACCAAAAGAATTTGGAGGCAATTCATAGCTGTGCCCTCAGCAAAAGGGAAAGATTTCATTTTCCAAAACACAAAAACTCACCTTGGTCCTGTTGCATGTTAATTTCCAAAAATGAAACACCAAATTGCTGTTATCTTTATTTCATTATGGATACTCTGGCTAACCTTTTTATTGTTTGGTGTAAGAATACAAAATGAGACAAGGAAGAAGGCAAAACAAATGCAAACCAATAACACATTTAGCAAATTACCAATGAGGAAACCTGAATGTTGCTGACTGAATACACCTGAAAATCCCAGTCACACTCAATTTGCAGGCAATTCTTAGCTGTCCCCTCGGCAAAAGTGTTACATTTCATTTTCTAAAACACGAAAACTCACCTTAGTCGTGTTGCCTGTAGATTTCTAAACATGAAACACCAATTTTCTCTGCATTTCTATTTCATTTTGACCACTCTGTCTAAAGGTTTGTTTGGATGGTGTCTGGATTGAAAATTTGGAAAGAAAGAAGGCAAAACAAACGCAAACCCAGACGACATTTAAGAAATTGTCAATCAAGAAACCTGAATGCTGCTGACTGAATACACCTGAAAATCCCATTCACACTCAATTTGGAGGCAACTCGCAGCGGTCCCCTCGGCAAAAGGGTTACATTTCATTTTCCAAAGCACAAAATCACACCTTCGTCATGTTGCCTGCTAATTTCTAAGAATGAAACAGCAATTTGCAGTTTTTTTTTATTTCATTATGGATATTCTGGCTAGACTTTTTATTGTATGGGGTAAGAATACAAAATTAGAAAAGGAAGAAGGCAAAACAAATGCAAACCAAGAAAACATTTAGCAAATCGCCAATCAGGAAACCTGAATGTTGCTGACTGAATACACCTGAAAATCCCATTCACACTCAATTTGGAGGCAATTCGTAGCCGTCACCTCGGCAAAAGGGAAAGATTTCATTTTCCAAAACACAAAAACACACCTTGGTCCAGTTGCCTGTTAATTTCTAAGCATGGAACGCCCATTTGCTGTTTTTTTTTTTTTTTATTTCATTAAGGATACTCTGGCTAAACTTTTATTGTATGGTGTAAGAATACAAAATTAGAAAAGGAAGAAGGCAAAACAAATGGAATGCCCAAACACATTTAAGAAATTGCCAATCAGGAAACCTGAATGCTGCTGACTGAATACACCTGAAAATCCCATTCCCACTCAATTTGGAGGCAACTCGTAGCTGTCCCCTCGGCAAAAGGGTTACATTTCATATTCCAAAGCACAAAATCACACCTTGGTCCTGTTGCCTGCTAATTTCTAAGACTTAAACGGCAATTTGCAGGTTTTTTTATTTCATTATGGATATTCTGGCTAAACTTTTTATTGTATGGGGTAAGAATACAAAATTAGAAAAGGAAGAAGGCAAAACAACCGCAAACCCAGAACACATTTAGCAAATTGCCAGACAAGAAACCTGAATGCTGCTGACTGAATACACCTGAAAATCCCATTCACACTCAATTTGGGGGCAATTCGTAGCTGTTCCCTTGGCAAAAGTGTTACATTTCATTTTCCAAAACACAAAAATACACCTTGGTCCTGTTGCATGTTAATTTCTAAAAATGAAACACCAAATTGCTGTTTTCTTTATTTCATTATGGATACTCTGGCTAAACTTTTTCTTGTATGGTGTAAGAATACAAAATTAGAAAAGGAAGAAGGCAAAACAAATGCAAACCAAGAACATATTTAGCAAATACCAATCGGGAAACCTGAATATTGCTTACTGAATACACCTGAAAATCCCATTCACACTCAATTTGCAGGCAATTCGTAGCTGTCCCCTGGGAAAAGTGTTACATTTCATTTTCTAAAACACGTAAACTCACCTTAGTCGTGTTGCCTGTAGATTTCTTAGCATGAAACGCCAATTTGCACTGTATTTTTATTTTGTTTTGACCACTCTGTCTTGAGGCTTTTTTGGATGGTGTCAGGATATAAAATTTGGAAAAAAGAAGGCAAAACAAACGCAAACCCAGACGACATTTAAGAAATTGCCAATCAAGAAACCTGAATGCTGCTGACTGAATACACCTGAAATTCAAATTCACACTCAATTTGGAGGCAACTCGTAGCTGTCCCCTCGGCAAAAGGGTTACATTTCATTTTCCAAAGCACAAAAACTCACCTTGGTCCTGTTGCCTGCTAATTTCTAAGAATGAAATGGCAATTTGCAGGTTTTTTTTTATTTCATTATGGATATTCTGGCTAAACATTTTATTGTATGGTGTAAGAATACAAAATTAGAAAAGGAAGAAGGCAAAACAAAGGCATACCCAGAACACATTTAGCAAATTGCCAAACAAGAAACCTGAATGCTGCTGACTGAATACACCTGAAAATCCCATTCACACTCAATTTGGAGGCAACTCATACCTGTCCCCTCGGCAAAAGGGTTACATATCATTTTCCAAAGCACAAAAACACACCTTGGTCCTGTTGCCTGCTAATTTCTTTCTTTTTTTTTTTTTTGAAACGGCAATTTGCAGTTTTATTTATTTCATTAAGGATATTCTGGCTAAACATTTATTGTATGGGGTAAGAATACAAAATTAGAAAAGGAAGAAGGGAAAGCAACTGCAAACCCAGAACACATTTAGCAAATTGCCAACCAAGAAACCTGAATCCTGCTGACTGAATACACCTAAAAATCGCATTCACACTCAATTTTGCGGTAATTAGAAGCTGTTCCCTTGGCAAAAGTGTTACATTTCATTTTCCAAAACACAAAAACTCACATTGGTCTTGTTGCATGTTAATTTCTAAGAATGAAACACCAATTTGCTGTTTTCTTTATTTCATTATGGATACTCCGGCTAAACTTTTTCTTTTATGGTGTAAGAATACAAAATGAGAAAAGGAAGAAGGCAAAACAAATGCAAACCAAGAACACATTTAGCAAATTACCAATCGGAAAATCTGAATGTTGCTGACTGAATACACCTGAAAATCCCATTCACACTCAGTTTGGCGGCAATTCATAGCTGTCCCCTCGGCAAAAGAGTTACATTTCATTTTCCAAAGCACCAAAAGAATTTGGAGGCAATTCATAGCTGTGCCCTCAGCAAAAGGGAAAGATTTCATTTTCCAAAACACAAAAACTCACCTTGGTCCTGTTGCATGTTAATTTCCAAAAATGAAACACCAAATTGCTGTTATCTTTATTTCATTATGGATACTCTGGCTAACCTTTTTATTGTTTGGTGTAAGAATACAAAATGAGACAAGGAAGAAGGCAAAACAAATGCAAACCAATAACACATTTAGCAAATTACCAATGAGGAAACCTGAATGTTGCTAACTGAATACACCTGAAAATCCCAGTCACACTCAATTTGCAGGCAATTCTTAGCTGTCCCCTCGGCAAAAGTGTTACATTTCATTTTCTAAAACACGAAAACTCACCTTAGTCGTGTTGCCTGTAGATTTCTAAACATGAAACACCAATTTTCACTGCATTTCTATTTCATTTTGACCACTCTGTCTAAAGGTTTGTTTGGATGGTGTCTGGATTGAAAATTTGGAAAGAAAGAAGGCAAAACAAACGCAAACCCAGACGACATTTAAGAAATTGTCAATCAAGAAACCTGAATGCTGCTGACTGAATACACCTGAAAATCCCATTCACACTCAATTTGGAGGCAACTCGCAGCGGTCCCCTCGGCAAAAGGGTTACATTTCATTTTCCAAAGCACAAAATCACACCTTCGTCATGTTGCCTGCTAATTTCTAAGAATGAAACAGCAATTTGCAGTTTTTTTTTATTTCATTATGGATATTCTGGCTAGACTTTTTATTGTATGGGGTAAGAATACAAAATTAGAAAAGGAAGAAGGCAAAACAAATGCAAACCAAGAACACATTTAGCAAATCGCCAATCAGGAAACCTGAATGTTGCTGACTGAATACACCTGAAAATCCCATTCACACTCAATTTGGAGGCAATTCGTAGCCGTCACCTCGGCAAAAGGGAAAGATTTCATTTTCCAAAACACAAAAACACACCTTGGTCCAGTTGCCTGTTAATTTCTAAGCATGGAACGCCCATTTGCTGTTTTTTTTTTTTATTTCATTAAGGATACTCTGGCTAAACTTTTATTGTATGGTGTAAGAATACAAAATTAGAAAAGGAAGAAGGCAAAACAAATGGAATGCCCAAACACATTTAAGAAATTGCCAATCAGGAAACCTGAATGCTGCTGACTGAATACACCTGAAAATCCCATTCCCACTCAATTTGGAGGCAACTCGTAGCTGTCCCCTCGGCAAAAGGGTTACATTTCATATTCCAAAGCACAAAATCACACCTTGGTCCTGTTGCCTGCTAATTTCTAAGACTTAAACGGCAATTTGCAGGTTTTTTTATTTCTTTATGGATATTCTGGCTAAACTTTTTATTGTATGGGGTAAGAATACAAAATTAGAAAAGGAAGAAGACAAAACAACCGCAAACCCAGAACACATTTAGCAAATTGCCAGAGAAGAAACCTGAATGCTGCTGACTGAATACACCTGAAAATCCCATTCACACTCAATTTGGTGGCAATTCGTAGCTGTTCCCTTGGCAAAAGGGTTACATTTCATTTTCCAAAACACAAAAACTCACCTTGGTCCTGTTGCATGTTAATTTCTAAAAATGAAACACCAATTTGCTGTTTTCTTTATTTCATCAAGGATACTCTGGCTAAACTTTTTCTTGTATGGTGTAAGAATACAAAATGAGAAAAGGAAGAAGGCAAAACAAATGCAAACCAAGAACACATTTAGCAAATTGCCAATCAGGAAACCTGAATGTTGCTGACTGAATACACCTGAAAATCCCATTCACACTCAATTTGGAGGCAATTCGTAGCTGTCCCCTTTGCAAAAGTGTTAAATTTCATTTTCTAAAACACGAAAACTCACCTTAGTCGTGTTGTCTGTAGATTTCTTAGCATGAAACGCCAATTTGCAATGTATTTTTATTTCATTTTGACCACTCTGTCTAAAGGCTTTTTTGGATGGTGTCAGGATATAAAATTTGGAAAAAAGAAGGCAAAACAAACGCAAACCCAGACGACATTTAAGAAATTGCCAATCAAGAAACCTGAATGCTGCTGACTGAATACACCTGAAAATCCCATTCACACTCAAATTGGAGGCAACTCGTAGCTGTCCCCTCGGCAAAAGGGAAAGATTTCATTTTCCAAAACAGTAAATCTCACCTTGGTCCAGTTGCCTGTTAATTTCTAAGCATGGAACGCCCATTTGCTGTTTTTTTTTTTTTATTTGTTTCATCAAGGATACTCTGGCTAAACTTTTATTGTATGGTGTAAGAATACAAAATTAGAAAAGGAAGAACCAAAACGAATGGAATGCCCAAACACATTTAAGAAATTTCTAATCAAGAAACCTGAATGCTGCTGACTGAATACACCTGAAAATCCCATTCCCACTCAATTTGGAGGCAACTCGTAGCTGTCCCCTCGGCAAAAGGGTTACATTTCATATTCCAAAGCGCAAAATCACACCTTGGTCCTGTTGCCTGCTAATTTCTAAGAATGAAACGGCAATTTGCAGGTTTTTTTATTTCATTATGGATATTCTGGCTAAACTTTTATTGTATGGGGTAAGAATACAAAATTAGAAAATGAAGAAGGCAAAACAACCGCAAAGCCAGAACACATTTAGCAAATTGCCAAACAAGAAACCTGAATGCTGCTGACTGAATACACCTGAAAATCCCATTCACACTCAATTTGGCGGCAATTCGTAGCTGTCCCCTCGGCAAAAGGGTTACATTTCATTTTCCAAAGCACAAAAACACACCTTGGTCCTGTTGCCTGCTAATTTCTAAGAATGAAACGGAAATTTGCAGGTTTTTTTATTTCATTATGGATATTCTGGCTAAACTTTTTATTGTATGGGGTAAGAATAAAAATTAGAAAACGAAGAAGGCAAAACAACCGCAAACCCAGAACACATTTAGCAAATTGCCAAACAAGAAACCTGAATGCTGCTGATTGAATACACCTGAAAATCCCATTCACACTCAATTTGGGGGCAATTCGTAGCTGTTCCCTTGGCAAAAGTGTTACATTTCATTTTCCAAAACACAAAAATACACCTTGGTCCTGTTGCATGTTAATTTCTAAAAATGAAACACCAAATTGCTGTTTTCTTTATTTCATTATGGATACTCTGGCTAAACTTTTTCTTGTATGGTGTAAGAATACAAAATTAGAAAAGGAAGAAGGCAAAACAAATGCAAACCAAGAACATATTTAGCAAATACCAATCGGGAAACCTGAATATTGCTTACTGAATACACCTGAAAATCCCATTCACACTCAATTTGCAGGCAATTCGTAGCTGTCCCCTGGGAAAAGTGTTACATTTCATTTTCTAAAACACGTAAACTTACCTTAGTCGTGTTGCCTGTAGATTTCTTAGCATGAAACGCCAATTTGCACTGTATTTTTATTTTGTTTTGACCACTCTGTCTTGAGGCTTTTTTGGATGGTGTCAGGATATAAAATTTGGAAAAAAGAAGGCAAAACAAACGCAAACCCAGACGACATTTAAGAAATTGCCAATCAAGAAACCTGAATGCTGCTGACTGAATACACCTGAAATTCAAATTCACACTCAATTTGGAGGCAACTCGTAGCTGTCCCCTCGGCAAAAGGGTTACATTTCATTTTCCAAAGCACAAAAACTCACCTTGGTCCTGTTGCCTGCTAATTTCTAAGAATGAAATGGCAATTTGCAGGTTTTTTTTTATTTCATTATGGATATTCTGGCTAAACATTTTATTGTATGGTGTAAGAATACAAAATTAGAAAAGGAAGAAGGCAAAACAAAGGCATACCCAGAACACATTTAGCAAATTGCCAAACAAGAAACCTGAATGCTGCTGACTGAATACACCTGAAAATCCCATTCACACTCAATTTGGAGGCAACTCATACCTGTCCCCTCGGCAAAAGGGTTACATATCATTTTCCAAAGCACAAAAACACACCTTGGTCCTGTTGCCTGCTAATTTCTTTCTTTTTTTTTTTTTTTTGAAACGGCAATTTGCAGTTTTATTTATTTCATTAAGGATATTCTGGCTAAACATTTATTGTATGGGGTAAGAATACAAAATTAGAAAAGGAAGAAGGGAAAGCAACTGCAAACCCAGAACACATTTAGCAAATTGCCAACCAAGAAACCTGAATCCTGCTGACTGAATACACCTAAAAATCGCATTCACACTCAATTTTGCGGTAATTAGAAGCTGTTCCCTTGGCAAAAGTGTTACATTTCATTTTCCAAAACACAAAAACTCACATTGGTCTTGTTGCATGTTAATTTCTAAGAATGAAACACCAATTTGCTGTTTTCTTTATTTCATTATGGATACTCCGGCTAAACTTTTTCTTTTATGGTGTAAGAATACAAAATGAGAAAAGGAAGAAGGCAAAACAAATGCAAACCAAGAACACATTTAGCAAATTACCAATCGGAAAATCTGAATGTTGCTGACTGAATACACCTGAAAATCCCATTCACACTCAGTTTGGCGGCAATTCATAGCTGTCCCCTCGGCAAAAGAGTTACATTTCATTTTCCAAAGCACCAAAAGAATTTGGAGGCAATTCATAGCTGTGCCCTCAGCAAAAGGGAAAGATTTCATTTTCCAAAACACAAAAACTCACCTTGGTCCTGTTGCATGTTAATTTCCAAAAATGAAACACCAAATTGCTGTTATCTTTATTTCATTATGGATACTCTGGCTAACCTTTTTATTGTTTGGTGTAAGAATACAAAATGAGACAAGGAAGAAGGCAAAACAAATGCAAACCAATAACACATTTAGCAAATTACCAATGAGGAAACCTGAATGTTGCTGACTGAATACACCTGAAAATCCCAGTCACACTCAATTTGCAGGCAATTCTTAGCTGTCCCCTCGGCAAAAGTGTTACATTTCATTTTCTAAAACACGAAAACTCACCTTAGTCGTGTTGCCTGTAGATTTCTAAACATGAAACACCAATTTTCTCTGCATTTCTATTTCATTTTGACCACTCTGTCTAAAGGTTTGTTTGGATGGTGTCTGGATTGAAAATTTGGAAAGAAAGAAGGCAAAACAAACGCAAACCCAGACGACATTTAAGAAATTGTCAATCAAGAAACCTGAATGCTGCTGACTGAATACACCTGAAAATCCCATTCACACTCAATTTGGAGGCAACTCGCAGCGGTCCCCTCGGCAAAAGGGTTACATTTCATTTTCCAAAGCACAAAATCACACCTTCGTCATGTTGCCTGCTAATTTCTAAGAATGAAACAGCAATTTGCAGTTTTTTTTTATTTCATTATGGATATTCTGGCTAGACTTTTTATTGTATGGGGTAAGAATACAAAATTAGAAAAGGAAGAAGGCAAAACAAATGCAAACCAAGAACACATTTAGCAAATCGCCAATCAGGAAACCTGAATGTTGCTGACTGAATACACCTGAAAATCCCATTCACACTCAATTTGGAGGCAATTCGTAGCCGTCACCTCGGCAAAAGGGAAAGATTTCATTTTCCAAAACACAAAAACACACCTTGGTCCAGTTGCCTGTTAATTTCTAAGCATGGAACGCCCATTTGCTGTTTTTTTTTTTTTTATTTCATTAAGGATACTCTGGCTGAACTTTTATTGTATGGTGTAAGAATACAAAATTAGAAAAGGAAGAAGGCAAAACAAATGGAATGCCCAAACACATTTAAGAAATTGCCAATCAGGAAACCTGAATGCTGCTGACTGAATACACCTGAAAATCCCATTCCCACTCAATTTGGAGGCAACTCGTAGCTGTCCCCTCGGCAAAAGGGTTACATTTCATATTCCAAAGCACAAAATCACACCTTGGTCCTGTTGCCTGCTAATTTCTAAGACTTAAACGGCAATTTGCAGGTTTTTTTATTTCATTATGGATATTCTGGCTAAACTTTTTATTGTATGGGGTAAGAATACAAAATTAGAAAAGGAAGAAGGCAAAACAACCGCAAACCCAGAACACATTTAGCAAATTGCCAGACAAGAAACCTGAATGCTGCTGACTGAATACACCTGAAAATCCCATTCACACTCAATTTGGGGGCAATTCGTAGCTGTTCCCTTGGCAAAAGTGTTACATTTCATTTTCCAAAACACAAAAATACACCTTGGTCCTGTTGCATGTTAATTTCTAAAAATGAAACACCAAATTGCTGTTTTCTTTATTTCATTATGGATACTCTGGCTAAACTTTTTCTTGTATGGTGTAAGAATACAAAATTAGAAAAGGAAGAAGGCAAAACAAATGCAAACCAAGAACATATTTAGCAAATACCAATCGGGAAACCTGAATATTGCTTACTGAATACACCTGAAAATCCCATTCACACTCAATTTGCAGGCAATTCGTAGCTGTCCCCTGGGAAAAGTGTTACATTTCATTTTCTAAAACACGTAAACTCACCTTAGTCGTGTTGCCTGTAGATTTCTTAGCATGAAACGCCAATTTGCACTGTATTTTTATTTTGTTTTGACCACTCTGTCTTGAGGCTTTTTTGGATGGTGTCAGGATATAAAATTTGGAAAAAAGAAGGCAAAACAAACGCAAACCCAGACGACATTTAAGAAATTGCCAATCAAGAAACCTGAATGCTGCTGACTGAATACACCTGAAATTCAAATTCACACTCAATTTGGAGGCAACTCGTAGCTGTCCCCTCGGCAAAAGGGTTACATTTCATTTTCCAAAGCACAAAAACTCACCTTGGTCCTGTTGCCTGCTAATTTCTAAGAATGAAATGGCAATTTGCAGGTTTTTTTTTATTTCATTATGGATATTCTGGCTAAACATTTTATTGTATGGTGTAAGAATACAAAATTAGAAAAGGAAGAAGGCAAAACAAAGGCATACCCAGAACACATTTAGCAAATTGCCAAACAAGAAACCTGAATGCTGCTGACTGAATACACCTGAAAATCCCATTCACACTCAATTTGGAGGCAACTCATACCTGTCCCCTCGGCAAAAGGGTTACATATCATTTTCCAAAGCACAAAAACACACCTTGGTCCTGTTGCCTGCTAATTTCTTTCTTTTTTTTTTTTTTGAAACGGCAATTTGCAGTTTTATTTATTTCATTAAGGATATTCTGGCTAAACATTTATTGTATGGGGTAAGAATACAAAATTAGAAAAGGAAGAAGGGAAAGCAACTGCAAACCCAGAACACATTTAGCAAATTGCCAACCAAGAAACCTGAATCCTGCTGACTGAATACACCTAAAAATCGCATTCACACTCAATTTTGCGGTAATTAGAAGCTGTTCCCTTGGCAAAAGTGTTACATTTCATTTTCCAAAACACAAAAACTCACATTGGTCTTGTTGCATGTTAATTTCTAAGAATGAAACACCAATTTGCTGTTTTCTTTATTTCATTATGGATACTCCGGCTAAACTTTTTCTTTTATGGTGTAAGAATACAAAATGAGAAAAGGAAGAAGGCAAAACAAATGCAAACCAAGAACACATTTAGCAAATCGCCAATCAGGAAACCTGAATGTTGCTGACTGAATACACCTGAAAATCCCATTCACACTCAATTTGGAGGCAATTCGTAGCCGTCACCTCGGCAAAAGGGAAAGATTTCATTTTCCAAAACACAAAAACACACCTTGGTCCAGTTGCCTGTTAATTTCTAAGCATGGAACGCCCATTTGCTGTTTTTTTTTTTTTTATTTCATTAAGGATACTCTGGCTGAACTTTTATTGTATGGTGTAAGAATACAAAATTAGAAAAGGAAGAAGGCAAAACAAATGGAATGCCCAAACACATTTAAGAAATTGCCAATCAGGAAACCTGAATGCTGCTGACTGAATACACCTGAAAATCCCATTCCCACTCAATTTGGAGGCAACTCGTAGCTGTCCCCTCGGCAAAAGGGTTACATTTCATATTCCAAAGCACAAAATCACACCTTGGTCCTGTTGCCTGCTAATTTCTAAGACTTAAACGGCAATTTGCAGGTTTTTTTATTTCATTATGGATATTCTGGCTAAACTTTTTATTGTATGGGGTAAGAATACAAAATTAGAAAAGGAAGAAGGCAAAACAACCGCAAACCCAGAACACATTTAGCAAATTGCCAGACAAGAAACCTGAATGCTGCTGACTGAATACACCTGAAAATCCCATTCACACTCAATTTGGGGGCAATTCGTAGCTGTTCCCTTGGCAAAAGTGTTACATTTCATTTTCCAAAACACAAAAATACACCTTGGTCCTGTTGCATGTTAATTTCTAAAAATGAAACACCAAATTGCTGTTTTCTTTATTTCATTATGGATACTCTGGCTAAACTTTTTCTTGTATGGTGTAAGAATACAAAATTAGAAAAGGAAGAAGGCAAAACAAATGCAAACCAAGAACATATTTAGCAAATACCAATCGGGAAACCTGAATATTGCTTACTGAATACACCTGAAAATCCCATTCACACTCAATTTGCAGGCAATTCGTAGCTGTCCCCTGGGAAAAGTGTTACATTTCATTTTCTAAAACACGTAAACTCACCTTAGTCGTGTTGCCTGTAGATTTCTTAGCATGAAACGCCAATTTGCACTGTATTTTTATTTTGTTTTGACCACTCTGTCTTGAGGCTTTTTTGGATGGTGTCAGGATATAAAATTTGGAAAAAAGAAGGCAAAACAAACGCAAACCCAGACGACATTTAAGAAATTGCCAATCAAGAAACCTGAATGCTGCTGACTGAATACACCTGAAATTCAAATTCACACTCAATTTGGAGGCAACTCGTAGCTGTCCCCTCGGCAAAAGGGTTACATTTCATTTTCCAAAGCACAAAAACTCACCTTGGTCCTGTTGCCTGCTAATTTCTAAGAATGAAATGGCAATTTGCAGGTTTTTTTTTATTTCATTATGGATATTCTGGCTAAACATTTTATTGTATGGTGTAAGAATACAAAATTAGAAAAGGAAGAAGGCAAAACAAAGGCATACCCAGAACACATTTAGCAAATTGCCAAACAAGAAACCTGAATGCTGCTGACTGAATACACCTGAAAATCCCATTCACACTCAATTTGGAGGCAACTCATACCTGTCCCCTCGGCAAAAGGGTTACATATCATTTTCCAAAGCACAAAAACACACCTTGGTCCTGTTGCCTGCTAATTTCTTTCTTTTTTTTTTTTTTGAAACGGCAATTTGCAGTTTTATTTATTTCATTAAGGATATTCTGGCTAAACATTTATTGTATGGGGTAAGAATACAAAATTAGAAAAGGAAGAAGGGAAAGCAACTGCAAACCCAGAACACATTTAGCAAATTGCCAACCAAGAAACCTGAATCCTGCTGACTGAATACACCTAAAAATCGCATTCACACTCAATTTTGCGGTAATTAGAAGCTGTTCCCTTGGCAAAAGTGTTACATTTCATTTTCCAAAACACAAAAACTCACATTGGTCTTGTTGCATGTTAATTTCTAAGAATGAAACACCAATTTGCTGTTTTCTTTATTTCATTATGGATACTCCGGCTAAACTTTTTCTTTTATGGTGTAAGAATACAAAATGAGAAAAGGAAGAAGGCAAAACAAATGCAAACCAAGAACACATTTAGCAAATTACCAATCGGAAAATCTGAATGTTGCTGACTGAATACACCTGAAAATCCCATTCACACTCAGTTTGGCGGCAATTCATAGCTGTCCCCTCGGCAAAAGAGTTACATTTCATTTTCCAAAGCACCAAAAGAATTTGGAGGCAATTCATAGCTGTGCCCTCAGCAAAAGGGAAAGATTTCATTTTCCAAAACACAAAAACTCACCTTGGTCCTGTTGCATGTTAATTTCCAAAAATGAAACACCAAATTGCTGTTATCTTTATTTCATTATGGATACTCTGGCTAACCTTTTTATTGTTTGGTGTAAGAATACAAAATGAGACAAGGAAGAAGGCAAAACAAATGCAAACCAATAACACATTTAGCAAATTACCAATGAGGAAACCTGAATGTTGCTAACTGAATACACCTGAAAATCCCAGTCACACTCAATTTGCAGGCAATTCTTAGCTGTCCCCTCGGCAAAAGTGTTACATTTCATTTTCTAAAACACGAAAACTCACCTTAGTCGTGTTGCCTGTAGATTTCTAAACATGAAACACCAATTTTCACTGCATTTCTATTTCATTTTGACCACTCTGTCTAAAGGTTTGTTTGGATGGTGTCTGGATTGAAAATTTGGAAAGAAAGAAGGCAAAACAAACGCAAACCCAGACGACATTTAAGAAATTGTCAATCAAGAAACCTGAATGCTGCTGACTGAATACACCTGAAAATCCCATTCACACTCAATTTGGAGGCAACTCGCAGCGGTCCCCTCGGCAAAAGGGTTACATTTCATTTTCCAAAGCACAAAATCACACCTTCGTCATGTTGCCTGCTAATTTCTAAGAATGAAACAGCAATTTGCAGTTTTTTTTTATTTCATTATGGATATTCTGGCTAGACTTTTTATTGTATGGGGTAAGAATACAAAATTAGAAAAGGAAGAAGGCAAAACAAATGCAAACCAAGAACACATTTAGCAAATCGCCAATCAGGAAACCTGAATGTTGCTGACTGAATACACCTGAAAATCCCATTCACACTCAATTTGGAGGCAATTCGTAGCCGTCACCTCGGCAAAAGGGAAAGATTTCATTTTCCAAAACACAAAAACACACCTTGGTCCAGTTGCCTGTTAATTTCTAAGCATGGAACGCCCATTTGCTGTTTTTTTTTTTATTTCATTAAGGATACTCTGGCTAAACTTTTATTGTATGGTGTAAGAATACAAAATTAGAAAAGGAAGAAGGCAAAACAAATGGAATGCCCAAACACATTTAAGAAATTGCCAATCAGGAAACCTGAATGCTGCTGACTGAATACACCTGAAAATCCCATTCCCACTCAATTTGGAGGCAACTCGTAGCTGTCCCCTCGGCAAAAGGGTTACATTTCATATTCCAAAGCACAAAATCACACCTTGGTCCTGTTGCCTGCTAATTTCTAAGACTTAAACGGCAATTTGCAGGTTTTTTTATTTCATTATGGATATTCTGGCTAAACTTTTTATTGTATGGGGTAAGAATACAAAATTAGAAAAGGAAGAAGGCAAAACAACCGCAAACCCAGAACACATTTAGCAAATTGCCAGACAAGAAACCTGAATGCTGCTGACTGAATACACCTGAAAATCCCATTCACACTCAATTTGGTGGCAATTCGTAGCTGTTCCCTTGGCAAAAGGGTTACATTTCATTTTCCAAAACACAAAAACTCACCTTGGTCCTGTTGCATGTTAATTTCTAAAAATGAAACACCAATTTGCTGTTTTCTTTATTTCATCAAGGATACTCTGGCTAAACTTTTTCTTGTATGGTGTAAGAATACAAAATGAGAAAAGGAAGAAGGCAAAACAAATGCAAACCAAGAACACATTTAGCAAATTGCCAATCAGGAAACCTGAATGTTGCTGACTGAATACACCTGAAAATCCCATTCACACTCAATTTGGAGGCAATTCGTAGCTGTCCCCTTTGCAAAAGTGTTAAATTTCATTTTCTAAAACACGAAAACTCACCTTAGTCGTGTTGTCTGTAGATTTCTTAGCATGAAACGCCAATTTGCAATGTATTTTTATTTCATTTTGACCACTCTGTCTAAAGGCTTTTTTGGATGGTGTCAGGATATAAAATTTGGAAAAAAGAAGGCAAAACAAACGCAAACCCAGACGACATTTAAGAAATTGCCAATCAAGAAACCTGAATGCTGCTGACTGAATACACCTGAAAATCCCATTCACACTCAAATTGGAGGCAACTCGTAGCTGTCCCCTCGGCAAAAGGGAAAGATTTCATTTTCCAAAACAGTAAATCTCACCTTGGTCCAGTTGCCTGTTAATTTCTAAGCATGGAACGCCCATTTGCTGTTTTTTTTTTTTTATTTGTTTCATCAAGGATACTCTGGCTAAACTTTTATTGTATGGTGTAAGAATACAAAATTAGAAAAGGAAGAACCAAAACGAATGGAATGCCCAAACACATTTAAGAAATTTCTAATCAAGAAACCTGAATGCTGCTGACTGAATACACCTGAAAATCCCATTCCCACTCAATTTGGAGGCAACTCGTAGCTGTCCCCTCGGCAAAAGGGTTACATTTCATATTCCAAAGCGCAAAATCACACCTTGGTCCTGTTGCCTGCTAATTTCTAAGAATGAAACGGCAATTTGCAGGTTTTTTTTTTCATTATGGATATTCTGGCTAAACTTTTATTGTATGGGGTAAGAATACAAAATTAGAAAATGAAGAAGGCAAAACAACCGCAAAGCC
The DNA here is from genome assembly GCA_949820135.1 of Sylvilagus floridanus. NCBI lineage: Eukaryota > Metazoa > Chordata > Mammalia > Lagomorpha > Leporidae > Sylvilagus > Sylvilagus floridanus. The sequence goes on along the minus strand of OX463227.1, from coordinate 162,886,287 downwards.
AGAACACATTTAGCAAATTGCCAAACAAGAAACCTGAATGCTGCAGACTGAATACACCTGAAAATCCCATTCACACTCAATTTGGCGGCAATTCGTAGCTGTCCCCTCGGCAAAAGGGTTACATTTCATTTTCCAAAGCACAAAAACACACCTTGGTCCTGTTGCCTGCTAATTTCTAAGAATGAAACGGAAATTTGCAGGTTTTTTTATTTCATTATGGATATTCTGGCTAAACTTTTTATTGTATGGGGTAAGAATAAAAATTAGAAAACGAAGAAGGCAAAACAACCGCAAACCCAGAACACATTTAGCAAATTGCCAAACAAGAAACCTGAATGCTGCTGATTGAATACACCTGAAAATCCCATTCACACTCAATTTGGGGGCAATTCGTAGCTGTTCCCTTGGCAAAAGTGTTACATTTCATTTTCCAAAACACAAAAATACACCTTGGTCCTGTTGCATGTTAATTTCTAAAAATGAAACACCAAATTGCTGTTTTCTTTATTTCATTATGGATACTCTGGCTAAACTTTTTCTTGTATGGTGTAAGAATACAAAATTAGAAAAGGAAGAAGGCAAAACAAATGCAAACCAAGAACATATTTAGCAAATACCAATCGGGAAACCTGAATATTGCTTACTGAATACACCTGAAAATCCCATTCACACTCAATTTGCAGGCAATTCGTAGCTGTCCCCTGGGAAAAGTGTTACATTTCATTTTCTAAAACACGTAAACTCACCTTAGTCGTGTTGCCTGTAGATTTCTTAGCATGAAACGCCAATTTGCACTGTATTTTTATTTTGTTTTGACCACTCTGTCTTGAGGCTTTTTTGGATGGTGTCAGGATATAAAATTTGGAAAAAAGAAGGCAAAACAAACGCAAACCCAGACGACATTTAAGAAATTGCCAATCAAGAAACCTGAATGCTGCTGACTGAATACACCTGAAATTCAAATTCACACTCAAATTGGAGGCAACTCGTAGCTGTCCCCTCGGCAAAAGGGTTACATTTCATTTTCCAAAGCACAAAAACTCACCTTGGTCCTGTTGCCTGCTAATTTCTAAGAATGAAATGGCAATTTGCAGGTTTTTTTTTATTTCATTATGGATATTCTGGCTAAACATTTTATTGTATGTTGTAAGAATACAAAATTAGAAAAGGAAGAAGGCAAAACAAAGGCATACCCAGAACACATTTAGCAAATTGCCAAACAAGAAACCTGAATGCTGCTGACTGAATACACCTGAAAATCCCATTCACACTCAATTTGGAGGCAACTCATACCTGTCCCCTCGGCAAAAGGGTTACATATCATTTTCCAAAGCACAAAAACACACCTTGGTCCTGTTGCCTGCTAATTTCTTTCTTTTTTTTTTTTTTGAAACGGCAATTTGCAGTTTTATTTATTTCATTAAGGATATTCTGGCTAAACATTTATTGTATGGGGTAAGAATACAAAATTAGAAAAGGAAGAAGGGAAAGCAACTGCAAACCCAGAACACATTTAGCAAATTGCCAACCAAGAAACCTGAATCCTGCTGACTGAATACACCTAAAAATCGCATTCACACTCAATTTTGCGGTAATTAGAAGCTGTTCCCTTGGCAAAAGTGTTACATTTCATTTTCCAAAACACAAAAACTCACATTGGTCTTGTTGCATGTTAATTTCTAAGAATGAAACACCAATTTGCTGTTTTCTTTATTTCATTATGGATACTCCGGCTAAACTTTTTCTTTTATGGTGTAAGAATACAAAATGAGAAAAGGAAGAAGGCAAAACAAGTGCAAACCAAGAACACATTTAGCAAATTACCAATCGGAAAATCTGAATGTTGCTGACTGAATACACCTGAAAATCCCATTCACACTCAGTTTGGTGGCAATTCATAGCTGTCCCCTCGGCAAAAGAGTTACATTTCATTTTCCAAAGCACCAAAAGAATTTGGAGGCAATTCATAGCTGTGCCCTCAGCAAAAGGGAAAGATTTCATTTTCCAAAACACAAAAACTCACCTTGGTCCTGTTGCATGTTAATTTCCAAAAATGAAACACCAAATTGCTGTTATCTTTATTTCATTATGGATACTCTGGCTAACCTTTTTATTGTTTGGTGTAAGAATACAAAATGAGACAAGGAAGAAGGCAAAACAAATGCAAACCAATAACACATTTAACAAATTACCAATGAGGAAACCTGAATTTTGCTAACTGAATACACCTGAAAATCCCAGTCACACTCAATTTGCAGGCAATTCTTAGCTGTCCCCTCGGCAAAAGTGTTACATTTCATTTTCTAAAACACGAAAACTCACCTTAGTCGTGTTGCCTGTAGATTTCTAAACATGAAACACCAATTTTCACTGCATTTCTATTTCATTTTGACCACTCTGTCTAAAGGTTTGTTTGGATGGTGTCTGGATTGAAAATTTGGAAAGAAAGAAGGCAAAACAAACGCAAACCCAGACGACATTTAAGAAATTGTCAATCAAGAAACCTGAATGCTGCTGACTGAATACACCTGAAAATCCCATTCACACTCAATTTGGAGGCAACTCGCAGCGGTCCCCTCGGCAAAAGGGTTACATTTCATTTTCCAAAGCACAAAATCACACCTTCGTCATGTTGCCTGCTAATTTCTAAGAATGAAACAGCAATTTGCAGTTTTTTTTTATTTCATTATGGATATTCTGGCTAGACTTTTTATTGTATGGGGTAAGAATACAAAATTAGAAAAGGAAGAAGGCAAAACAAATGCAAACCAAGAACACATTTAGCAAATCGCCAATCAGGAAACCTGAATGTTGCTGACTGAATACACCTGAAAATCCCATTCACACTCAATTTGGAGGCAATTCGTAGCCGTCACCTCGGCAAAAGGGAAAGATTTCATTTTCCAAAACACAAAAACACACCTTGGTCCAGTTGCCTGTTAATTTCTAAGCATGGAACGCCCATTTGCTGTTTTTTTTTTTTTTATTTCATTAAGGATACTCTGGCTAAACTTTTATTGTATGGTGTAAGAATACAAAATTAGAAAAGGAAGAAGGCAAAACAAATGGAATGCCCAAACACATTTAAGAAATTGCCAATCAGGAAACCTGAATGCTGCTGACTGAATACACCTGAAAATCCCATTCCCACTCAATTTGGAGGCAACTCGTAGCTGTCCCCTCGGCAAAAGGGTTACATTTCATATTCCAAAGCACAAAATCACACCTTGGTCCTGTTGCCTGCTAATTTCTAAGACTTAAACGGCAATTTGCAGGTTTTTTTATTTCATTATGGATATTCTGGCTAAACTTTTTATTGTATGGGGTAAGAATACAAAATTAGAAAAGGAAGAAGGCAAAACAACCGCAAACCCAGAACACATTTAGCAAATTGCCAGACAAGAAACCTGAATGCTGCTGAATGAATACACCTGAAAATCCCATTCACACTCAATTTGGTGGCAATTCGTAGCTGTTCCCTTGGCAAAAGGGTTACATTTCATTTTCCAAAACACAAAAACTCACCTTGGTCCTGTTGCATGTTAATTTCTAAAAATGAAACACCAATTTGCTGTTTTCTTTATTTCATCAAGGATACTCTGGCTAAACTTTTTCTTGTATGGTGTAAGAATACAAAATGAGAAAAGGAAGAAGGCAAAACAAATGCAAACCAAGAACACATTTAGCAAATTGCCAATCAGGAAACCTGAATGTTGCTGACTGAATACACCTGAAAATCCCATTCACACTCAATTTGGAGGCAATTCGTAGCTGTCCCCTTTGCAAAAGTGTTAAATTTCATTTTCTAAAACACGAAAACTCACCTTAGTCGTGTTGTCTGTAGATTTCTTAGCATGAAACGCCAATTTGCAATGTATTTTTATTTCATTTTGACCACTCTGTCTAAAGGCTTTTTTGGATGGTGTCAGGATATAAAATTTGGAAAAAAGAAGGCAAAACAAACGCAAACCCAGACGACATTTAAGAAATTGCCAATCAAGAAACCTGAATGCTGCTGACTGAATACACCTGAAAATCCCATTCACACTCAAATTGGAGGCAACTCGTAGCTGTCCCCTCGGCAAAAGGGAAAGATTTCATTTTCCAAAACAGTAAATCTCACCTTGGTCCAGTTGCCTGTTAATTTCTAAGCATGGAACGCCCATTTGCTGTTTTTTTTTTTTGTTTGTTTCATCAAGGATACTCTGGCTAAACTTTTATTGTATGGTGTAAGAATACAAAATTAGAAAAGGAAGAAGGCAAAACAAAGGCATACCCAGAACACATTTAGCAAATTGCCAAACAAGAAACCTGAATGCTGCTGACTGAATACACCTGAAAATCCCATTCACACTCAATTTGGAGGCAACTCATACCTGTCCCCTCGGCAAAAGGGTTACATATCATTTTCCAAAGCACAAAAACACACCTTGGTCCTGTTGCCTGCTAATTTCTTTCTTTTTTTTTTTTTTGAAACGGCAATTTGCAGTTTTATTTATTTCATTAAGGATATTCTGGCTAAACATTTATTGTATGGGGTAAGAATACAAAATTAGAAAAGGAAGAAGGGAAAGCAACTGCAAACCCAGAACACATTTAGCAAATTGCCAACCAAGAAACCTGAATCCTGCTGACTGAATACACCTAAAAATCGCATTCACACTCAATTTTGCGGTAATTAGAAGCTGTTCCCTTGGCAAAAGTGTTACATTTCATTTTCCAAAACACAAAAACTCACATTGGTCTTGTTGCATGTTAATTTCTAAGAATGAAACACCAATTTGCTGTTTTCTTTATTTCATTATGGATATTCCGGCTAAACTTTTTCTTTTATGGTGTAAGAATACAAAATGAGAAAAGGAAGAAGGCAAAACAAATGCAAACCAAGAACACATTTAGCAAATTACCAATCGGAAAATCTGAATGTTGCTGACTGAATACACCTGAAAATCCCATTCACACTCAGTTTGGCGGCAATTCATAGCTGTCCCCTCGGCAAAAGAGTTACATTTCATTTTCCAAAGCACCAAAAGAATTTGGAGGCAATTCATAGCTGTGCCCTCAGCAAAAGGGAAAGATTTCATTTTCCAAAACACAAAAACTCACCTTGGTCCTGTTGCATGTTAATTTCCAAAAATGAAACACCAAATTGCTGTTATCTTTATTTCATTATGGATACTCTGGCTAACCTTTTTATTGTTTGGTGTAAGAATACAAAATGAGACAAGGAAGAAGGCAAAACAAATGCAAACCAATAACACATTTAGCAAATTACCAATGAGGAAACCTGAATGTTGCTGACTGAATACACCTGAAAATCCCAGTCACACTCAATTTGCAGGCAATTCTTAGCTGTCCCCTCGGCAAAAGTGTTACATTTCATTTTCTAAAACACGAAAACTCACCTTAGTCGTGTTGCCTGTAGATTTCTAAACATGAAACACCAATTTTCACTGCATTTCTATTTCATTTTGACCACTCTGTCTAAAGGTTTGTTTGGATGGTGTCTGGATTGAAAATTTGGAAAGAAAGAAGGCAAAACAAACGCAAACCCAGACGACATTTAAGAAATTGTCAATCAAGAAACCTGAATGCTGCTGACTGAATACACCTGAAAATCCCATTCACACTCAATTTGGAGGCAACTCGCAGCGGTCCCCTCGGCAAAAGGGTTACATTTCATTTTCCAAAGCACAAAATCACACCTTCGTCATGTTGCCTGCTAATTTCTAAGAATGAAACAGCAATTTGCAGTTTTTTTTTATTTCATTATGGATATTCTGGCTAGACTTTTTATTGTATGGGGTAAGAATACAAAATTAGAAAAGGAAGAAGGCAAAACAAATGCAAACCAAGAACACATTTAGCAAATCGCCAATCAGGAAACCTGAATGTTGCTGACTGAATACACCTGAAAATCCCATTCACACTCAATTTGGAGGCAATTCGTAGCCGTCACCTCGGCAAAAGGGAAAGATTTCATTTTCCAAAACACAAAAACACACCTTGGTCCAGTTGCCTGTTAATTTCTAAGCATGGAACGCCCATTTGCTGTTTTTTTTTTTTTTTTATTTCATTAAGGATACTCTGGCTAAACTTTTATTGTATGGTGTAAGAATACAAAATTAGAAAAGGAAGAAGGCAAAACAAATGGAATGCCCAAACACATTTAAGAAATTGCCAATCAGGAAACCTGAATGCTGCTGACTGAATACACCTGAAAATCCCATTCCCACTCAATTTGGAGGCAACTCGTAGCTGTCCCCTCGGCAAAAGGGTTACATTTCATATTCCAAAGCACAAAATCACACCTTGGTCCTGTTGCCTGCTAATTTCTAAGACTTAAACGGCAATTTGCAGGTTTTTTTATTTCATTATGGATATTCTGGCTAAACTTTTTATTGTATGGGGTAAGAATACAAAATTAGAAAAGGAAGAAGGCAAAACAACCGCAAACCCAGAACACATTTAGCAAATTGCCAGACAAGAAACCTGAATGCTGCTGACTGAATACACCTGAAAATCCCATTCACACTCAATTTGGTGGCAATTCGTAGCTGTTCCCTTGGCAAAAGGGTTACATTTCATTTTCCAAAACACAAAAACTCACCTTGGTCCTGTTGCATGTTAATTTCTAAAAATGAAACACCAATTTGCTGTTTTCTTTATTTCATCAAGGATACTCTGGCTAAACTTTTTCTTGTATGGTGTAAGAATACAAAATGAGAAAAGGAAGAAGGCAAAACAAATGCAAACCAAGAACACATTTAGCAAATTGCCAATCAGGAAACCTGAATGTTGCTGACTGAATACACCTGAAAATCCCATTCACACTCAATTTGGAGGCAATTCGTAGCTGTCCCCTTTGCAAAAGTGTTAAATTTCATTTTCTAAAACACGAAGACTTACCTTAGTCGTGTTGTCTGTAGATTTCTTAGCATGAAACGCCAATTTGCAATGTATTTTTATTTCATTTTGACCACTCTGTCTAAAGGCTTTTTTGGATGGTGTCAGGATATAAAATTTGGAAAAAAGAAGGCAAAACAAACGCAAACCCAGACGACATTTAAGAAATTGCCAATCAAGAAACCTGAATGCTGCTGACTGAATACACCTGAAAATCCCATTCACACTCAAATTGGAGGCAACTCGTAGCTGTCCCCTCGGCAAAAGGGAAAGATTTCATTTTCCAAAACAGTAAATCTCACCTTGGTCCAGTTGCCTGTTAATTTCTAAGCATGGAACGCCCATTTGCTGTTTTTTTTTTTTTTTATTTGTTTCATCAAGGATACTCTGGCTAAACTTTTATTGTATGGTGTAAGAATACAAAATTAGAAAAGGAAGAACCAAAACAAATGGAATGCCCAAACACATTTAAGAAATTTCTAATCAAGAAACCTGAATGCTGCTGACTGAATACACCTGAAAATCCCATTCCCACTCAATTTGGAGGCAACTCGTAGCTGTCCCCTCGGCAAAAGGGTTACATTTCATATTCCAAAGCACAAAATCACACCTTGGTCCTGTTGCCTGCTAATTTCTAAGAATGAAACGGCAATTTGCAGGTTTTTTTATTTCATTATGGATATTCTGGCTAAACTTTTATTGTATGGGGTAAGAATACAAAATTAGAAAAGGAAGAAGGCAAAACAACCGCAAACCCAGAACACATTTAGCAAATTGCCAAACAAGAAACCTGAATGCTGCTGACTGAATACACCTGAAAATCCCATTCACACTCAATTTGGCAGCAATGCGTAGCTGTTCCCTTGGCAAAAGGGTTACATTTCATTTTCCAAAACACAAAAACTCACGTTGGTCCTGTTGCATGCTAATTTCTAAAAATGAAACACCAATTTGTTGTTTTCTTTATTTCATTATGGTTACTCTGGCTAACCTTTTTATTGTATGGTGTAAGAATACAAAATGAGAAAAGGAAGAAGGCAAAACAAATGCAAACCAAGAACACATTTAGCAAATTACCAATCAGGAAACCTGAATGTTGCTGACTGAATATACCTGAAAATCCCATTCACACTCAATTTGTAGGCAATTCGTAGCTGTGCCCTCGGCAAAAGGGAAAGATTTCATTTTCCAAAACACTAAAACTCACCTGGTCCAGTTGCCTGATAATTTCTACGCATGGAACGCCCATTTGCAGGTTTTCTTTTTTTTTATTTCATTAAGGACACTCTGGCTAAACTTTTAATGTATGGTGTAAGAATACAAAATTAGAAAAGAAAGAAGGCAAAACAACCGCAAACCCAGAACACATTTAGCAAATTGCCAAACAAGAATCCCGAATGCTGCTGACTGAATACACCTGAAAATCGCATTCACACTCAATTGGCAGCAATTCGTAGCTGTTCCCTTGGCAAAAGGGTTACATTACATTTTCCAAAACACAAAAACTCACCTTGGTCCTGTTGCATGTTAATTTCTAAAAATGAAACACCAATTTGCTGTTTTCTTTATTTCATTATGGTTACTCTGGCTAAACTTTTTCTTGTATGGTGTAAGAATACAAAATTAGAAAAGGAAGAAGGCAAAACAAATGCAAACCAAGAACACATTTAGCAAATTACCAATCAGGAAACCTGAATCTTGCTGACTGAATACACCTGAAAATCCCATTCACACTCAATTTGGAGGCAATTCGTAGCTGTGCCCTCGGAAAAAGGGAAAGATTTCATTTTCCAAAACAGTAAATCTTACCTTGGTCCAGTTTCCGGTTAATTTCTAAGCATGGAACACCCATTTGCTGTTTTTTTTTTTTTATTTCATTAAAGATACTCTGGCTAAACTTTTATTGTATGGTGTAAGAATAGAAAATTAGAAAAGGAAGAAAGCAAAACAATTGGAATGCCCAAACACATTTAAGAAATTGCCAATCAAGAAACCTGAATGCTGCTGACTGAATACACCTGAAAATCCCATTCACACTCAATTTGGAGGCAACTCGTAGCTCTCCCCTCGTCAAAAGGGTTACATTTCATATTCCAAAGCACAAAATCACACCTTCGTCATGTTGCCTGCTAATTTCTAAGAATAAAACGGCAATTTGCAGGTTTTTTTATTTCATTATGGATATTCTGGCTAAACTTTTATTGTATGGGGTAAGAATACAAAATTAGAAAAGGAAGAAGGCAAAACAAATGCAGACCCAGAACACATTTAGCAAATTGCCAATCAGTAAACCTGAATGTTGCTGACTGAATACACCTGAAAATCCCATTCACACTCAATTTGGAGGCAATTCTTAGCGGTCCCCTCGGCAAAAGTGTTACATTTCATTTTCTAAAACACGAAAACTCACCTTAGTCGTGTTGCCTGTAGATTGCTTAGCATGAAACGCCAATTTGCACTGCATTTCTTTTTCTTTTTCACCACTCTGTCTAAAGGCTTTTTTGGATGAGGTCAGGATAGCAAATTTGGAAAGAAAGAAGGCAAAACAAACGCAAACCCAGACGACATTTAAGAAATTGCCAATCAAGAAACCTGAATGCTGCTGACTGAATACACCTGAAAATCCCATTCACACTCAATTTGGAGGTCATTCGTAGCTGTCCCCTCAGCAAAGGGAAAAATTTCATTTTCGAAAACACTAAAACTCACCATGGTCCAGTTGCCTGTTAATTTCTAAGCATGGAACGCCCATTTGCTGGTTTTCTTTTTTTTTTATTTCATTAAGGACACTCTGGCTAAATTTTATTGTATGGTGTAAGAATACAAAATTAGAAAAGGAAGAAGGCAAAACAACCGCAAACCCAGAATACCTTTAGCAAATTGCCAAACAAGAAACCTGAATGCTGCTGATTGAATACACCTGAAAATCCCATTCACACTCAGTTTGGCGGCAATTCAAAGCTGTTCCCTTGGCAAAAGGGTTACATTTCATTTTCCAAAACATAAAAACTCACCTTGGTCCTGTTGCATGTTAATTTCTAAAAATGAAACACCAATTTGCTGTTTTCTTTATTTCATTATGGATACTCTGTCTAACCTTTTTATTGTATGGTGTAAGAATACAAAATTAGAAAAGGAAGAAGGCAAAACAAATGCAAACCAAGAACACATTGGCAAATTGCCAATCAGGAAACCTGAATGCTGCTGACTGAATACACCTGAAAATCCCATTCACACTCAATTTGGAGGCAACACGTAGCTGTCCCCTCGGCAAAAGGGTTACATTTCATATTCCAAAGCACAAAATCACACCTTGGTCCTGTTGCCTGCTAATTTCTAAGAATGAAACGGCAATTTGCAGTTTTTTTTTTTTATTTCATTAAGGATACTCTGGCTAAACTTTTCTTGTATGGTGTAAGAATACAAAATTAGAAAAAGAAGAAGGCAAAACAAAGGCAAACCCAGAACACATTTAGCAAATTACCAATCAGGAAACCTGAATGTTGCTGACTGAATACACCTGTAAATCCCATTCACACTCAATTTGGAGGCAATTGGTAGCTGTGCCCTCGGCAAAAGGGAAAGATTTCATTTTCCAAAACACAAAAACTCACCTTGGTCCTTTTGCATGTTAATTTCCAAAAATGAAACACCAATTTGCTGTTATCTTTATTTCATATTGGATACTCTGGCTAACCGTTTTATTGTTTGGTGTAAGAATACAAAATGAGAAAAGGAAGAAGGCAAAACAAATGCAAACCAAGAACACATTTAGCAAATTACCAATCCGGAAACCTGAATGTTGCTGACTGAATACACCTGAAAATCCCTTTCACACTCAATTTACAGGCAATTCTTAGCGGTCCCCTCGGCAAAAGTGTTACATTTCATTTTCTAAAACACGAAAACTCACCTTAGTCGTGTTGCCTGTAGATTTCTTAGCATGAAACGCCAATTTGCACTGCATTTCTATTTCATTTTGACCACTCTGTCTAAAGGCTTTTTTGGATGGTGTCAGGATAGAAAATTTGGAAAGAAAGAAGGCAAAACAAACGCAAACCCAGACAACATTTAAGAAATTGCCAATCAAGAATCCTGAATGCTGCAGAATGAATACACCTGAAAATCCCATTCACACTCAATTTGGAGGCAACTCGTAGCTGTCCCCTCGGCTAAAGGGTTACATTTCATTTTCCAAAGCACAAAAACACACCTTGGTCCTGTTGCCTGCTAATTTCTAAGAATGTAATGGCAATTTGCAGGTTTTTTTATTTCATTATGAATATTCTGGCTAAACTTTTTATTGTATGGGGTAAGAATACAAAATTAGAAAAGGAAGAAGGCAAAACAAATGCAAACCAAGAACACATTTAGCAAATTGCCAATCAGGAAACCTGAATGCTGCTGACTGAATACACCTGAAAATCCCATTCACACTCAATTTGGAGGCAACTCGTAGCTGTCCCCTCGGCAAAAGTGTTAGATATCATTTTCCAAAGCACAAAAACACACCTTGGTCCTGTTGCCTGCTAATTTCTTTATTTTTTTTTTTGAAACGGCAATTTGCAGTTTTTTTTTGTTTCATTATGGATATTCTGGCTAAACTTTTTATTGTATGGGGTAAGAATACAAAATTAGAAAAGAAAGAAGGGAAAGCAACCGCAAACCCAGAACACATTTAGCCAATTGCCAACCAAGAAACCTGAATCCTGCTGACTGAATACACCTGAAAATCCCATTCACACTCAATTTGGTGGCAATTCGTAGCTGTTCCCTTGGCAAAAGTGTTACATTTCATTTTCCAAAGCACAAAAACACACCTTGGTCCTGTGCCTGCTAATTTCTAAGAATGAAATGGCAATTTGCAGTTTTTTTATGTCATTATGGATATTCTGGCTAAACTTTTTATTGTATAGGGTAAGAATACAAAATTAGAAACTGGAGAAGGCAAAGCAACCGCAAACCCAGAACACATTTAGCAAATTGCCAAACAAGAAACCCGAATGCTGCTGACTGAATACACCTGAAAATCCCATTCCCACTCAATTTGGAGGCAACTCGTAGCTGTCCCCTCGGCAAAAGGCTTACATTTCATTTTCCAAAGCACAAAAACTCACCTTGGTCCTGTTGCATGTAAATTTCTAAAAATGAAACACCAATTTGTTGTTTTCTTTATGTCATTATGAATAAACTGGCTAACCTTTTTCTTATATGGTGTAAGAATACAAAATTAGAAAAGGAAGAAGGCAAAACAAATGCAAACCAAGAACACGTTTAGCAAATTGCCAATCAGGAAACCTGAATGTTGCTGACTGAATACACCTGAAAATCCCATTCACACTCAATTTAGAGGCAATTCGTAGCCGTCACCTCGGCAAAAGGGAAAGATTTCATTTTCCAAAACACAAAAACCCACCTTGGTCCAGTTGCCTGTTAATTTCTAAGCATGGAACGCCCATTTGCAGGTTTTCTTTTTTTTTATTTCATTAAGGACACTCTGGCTAAATTTTTAATGTATGTTGTAAGAATACAAAATTAGAAAAAAAGAAGGCAAAACAACCGCAAACCCAGAATATATTTAGCAAATTGCCAAACAAGAATCCCGAATGCTGCTGACTGTATACACCTGAAAATCCCATTCACACTCAATTGGCAGCAATTCATAGCTGTTCCCTTGGCAAAAGGTTTACATTACATTTTCCAAAACACAAAAACTCACCTTGGTCCTGTTGCATGTTAATTTCTAAAAATGAAACACCAATTTGCTGTTTTCTTTTTTTCATTATGCTTACTCTGGCTAAATTTTTATTGTATGGTGTAAGAATACAAAATTAGAAAAGGAAGAAGGCAAAACAAATGCAAACCAAGAACATATTGGCAAATTGCCAATCAGGAAACCTGAATGTTGCTGACTGAATACACCTGAAAATCCCATTCACACTCAATTTGGAGGCAATTCGTAGCTGCCCCCTCAGCAAAAGGGAAAGATTTCATTTTCCAAAACACAAAAACTCACCTTGCTCCTGTTGCATGTTAATTTCTGAGAATGAAACACCAATTTGCTGTTTTATTTATTTCATTATGGATACTCTGGCTAAACTTTTTCTTTTATGGTGTAAGAATACAAAATTAGAAAAGGAAGAAGGCAAAACAAATGCAAACCCAGAACACATTTAGTAAATTACCAATGGGGAAACCTGAATGGTGCTGACTGAATACACCTGAAAATTGCATTCACAATCAATTTGGCGGCAATTCGTAGCTGTGCCCTCGGCAAAATTTTACATTTCATTTTCTAAAACACGAAAACTCACCTTAGTCTTGTTGCCTGTAAATTTCTTAGCATGAAACACCAATTTGCACTGTATTTTTATTTCATTTTGACCACTCTGTCTAAAGGCATTTTTGGATGGTGTCAGGATAGTACATTTGGAAAGAAAGAAGGCAAAACAAACGCAAACCCAGACGACATTTAAGAAATTGCCAATCAAGAAACCTGAATGCTGCTGACTGAATACACCTGAAAATCCCATTCACACTCAATTTGGAGGCAACTCATAGCTGTTCCCTTGGAAAAAGGGATACATTTCATTTTCCAAAACACAAAAACTCACCTTGGTCCTGTTGCATGTTAATTTCTAAAAATGAAACACCAATTTGCTGTTTTCTTTATTTCATTAAGGATACTCTGGCTAACCTTTTTCTTGTATGGTGTAAGAATACAAAATTAGAAAAGGATGAAGTCAAAACAAAAGCAAAGAAGGAACACATTTATCAAATTGCAAATCAGGAAACCTGAATGTTGCTGACTGAATACACCTGAAAATCCCATTCACACTCAATTTGGAGGCAATTCGTAGCTGTGCCCTCGGCAAAAGTATTACATTTCATTTTCCAAAGCACAAAAACACACCTTGTTCTTGTTGCCTGTTAATTTCTAAGAATGAAATGGCAAATTGCAGTTTTTTTTTTATTTCATTATGAACATTCTGGCTAAACTTTATATTGTATGGGGTAAAAATACAAAATTAGAAAAGGAAGAAGGCAAAACAACCGCAAACCCACAACACATTTAGCAAATTGCCAAACAAGAAACCTGAATGTTGCTGACTGAATACACCTGAAAATCCCATTCACACTCAATTTGGCGCAATTAGTAGCTGTTCCCTTGGCAAAAGGGTTACATTTCATTTTCCAAAACAAAAAAATTCACCTTGGTCCTGTTGCATGTTAATTTCTAAAAATGAAACACGAATTTGCTGTTTTATTTCTTTCATTATGGTTACTCTGGCTAACCTTTTTCTTGTATGGTGTAAGAATACAAAATTAGAAAAGGATGAAGTCAAAACAAAAGCAAACAAGGAACACATTTAACAAATTGCCAATCAGGAAACCTGAATGTTGCTGACTGAATACACCTGAAAATCCCATTCACACTCAATTTGCAGGCAATTCGTAGCTGTGCCCTCGGCAAAAGGGAAAGATTACATTTTCCAAAACACAAAAACTCACCTTGGTCCAGTTGCCTGATAATTAATAATCATGGGACGCCCATTTGCTGTTTTTTTTTTTTCTTTCATTAAGTTTACTCTAGCTAAAGTTTTTATTGTATGCTGTAAGAATACAAAATTAGAAAAGGAAGAAGGCAAAACAAATGCAAACCAAGAACACATTTATCAAATTGCCAATCAGGAAACCTGAATGTTGCTGACTGAATACACCTGAAAATCCCATTCACACTCAATTTGCAGGCAATTCGTAGCTGTCCCCTCGGCAAAAGTGTTACATTTCATTTTCTAAAATGCGAAAACTCACCTTAGTCGTGTTGCCTGTAAATTTCTTAGTATGAAACGCCAATTTGCCCTGAATTTTTATTTCATATTGACCACTCTGTCAAAAGACTTTTTTGGATGGTGTCAGGATATTAAATATGGAAAGAAAGAAGGCAAAACAAACGCAAACCCAGATGACATTTAAGAAATTGCCAATCAAGAAACCTGAATGTTGCTGACTGAATACACCTGAAAATCCCTTTCACACTCAATTTGCAGGCAATTCTTAGCTGTCCCCTCGGCAAAAGTGTTACATTATATTTTCTAAAACACAAAAACTCACCTTAGTCGTGTTGCCTGTAGATTTCTTAGCATGAAACGCCAATTTGCACAGCATTTCTATTTCATTTTGACCACTCTGTCTAAAGGCTTTTTTGGATGGTGTCAGGATAGAAAATTTGGAAAGAAAGAAGGCAAAACAAACGCAAACCCAGACGACATTTAAGAAATTGCCAAGCAAGAATCCTGTATGCTGCAGACTGAATACACCTGAAAATCCCATTCACACTCAATTTGGAGGCAACTCGTAGCTGTCCCCTCGGCAAAAGGGAAAGATTTCAATTTCCAAAGCACAAAAACACACCTTGGTCCTGTTGCCTGCTAATTTCTAAGAATGAAACGGCAATTTGCTGGTTCTTTTATTTCATTATGAATATTCTGGCTAAACTTTTTATTGTATGGGGTAAGAATACAAAATTAGAAAAGGAAGAAGGCAATGCAACCGCAAACCAAGAACACATTTAGCAAATTGCCAAACAAGAAACCTGAATGCTGCTGACTGAATACACCTGAAAATCCCATTCACACTCAATTTGGTGGCAATTCGTAGATGTTCCCTTGGCAAAAGTATTACATTTCATTTTCCAAAACACAAAAACTCACCTTGGTCCTGTTGCATGTTAATTTCTAAAAATGAAACACCAATTTGCTGTTTTCTTTATTTTATTCTGGTTACTCTGGCTAAACTTTTTCTTGTATGGTGTAAGCATACAAAATTAGAAAAGGAAGAAGGCAAAACAAATGCAAACCAAGAACACATTTAGCAAATTGCCAATCAGGAAACCTGAATGTTGCTGACTGAATACACCTGAAAATCCCATTCACACTCAATTTGGAGGCAATTCTTAGCTGTGCCCTCAGCAAAAGGGAAAGATTTCATTTTCCAAAAGAGAAAAACTCACCTTGGTCCAGTTGCCTGTTAATTTCTAAGCATGGAACGCCCATTTGCTGTTTTTTTTTTTTTATTTCATTAAGGATACTCTGGCTAAACTTCTATTGTATGGTGTAAAATACAAAATTAGAAAAGGAAGAACCAAAACAAATGGAATGCCCAAACACATTTAAGAAATTGCCAATTAAGAAACCTGAATGCTGCTGACTGAATACACCTGAAAATCCAATTCACACTCAATTTGGAGGCAACTCGTAGCTGTCCCCTCGGCAAAAGGGTTACATTTCATTTTTCAAAGCAGAAAAACACACATTGGTCCTGTTGCCTGCTAATTTGTAAGAATGAAACGGCAATTTCCAGTTTTTTTTTTATTTCATTATGGATATTCTGGCTAAACATTTTATTGTATGGGGTAAGAATACAAAATTAGAAAAGGAACAAGGCAAAACAAATGCAAACCCAGAACACATTTAACAAATTGCCAAACAAGAAACCTGAATGCTGCTGACTGAATACACCTGAAAATCCCATTCACACTCAATTTGGAGGCAACTCGTGGCTGTGCCCTCGGCAAAAGGGAAAGATTTCATTTTCCAAAACACAAAAACTCACCTTGGTCCTGTTGCATGTTAATTTCTAAAAATGAAACACCAATTTGTTGTTTTCTTTATTTCATTATGGATACTCTGGCTAACCTTTTTATTGTATGGTGTAAGAATACAAAATTATAAAAGGAAGAAGGCAAAACAAATGCAAACCAAGAACTCATTTAGCATATTGCCAATCAGGAAACCTGAATGTTGCTGACTGAATACACCTGAAAATCCCATTCACACTCAATTTGGCGGCAATTCATAGCTGTTCCCTTGACAAAAGTGTTACATTTCATTTTCCAAAACACAAAAACTCACCTTGGTCCTGTTGCATGTTAATTTCTAAGAATGAAACACCAATTTTCTGTTTTATTTATTTCATTATGGATACTCTGGCTAAACTTTTTCTTGTATGGTGTAAGAATACAAAATTAGAAAAGGAAGAAGGCAAAACAAATGCAAACCCAGAACACATTTAGTAAATTACCAATGGGGAAACCTGAATGTTGCTGACTGAATACACCTGAAAATCCCATTCACACTCAATTTTCAGGCAACTCGTAGCTGTCCCCTCGGCAAAAGGGTTACATTTCATTTTCCAAAGCAGAAAAACACACATTGGTCCTGTTGCCTGCTAATTTCTAAGAATGAAACGGCAAATTGCAGTTTTTTTTTATTTCATTATGGATATTCTGTCTAAACTTTTATTGTATGGGGTAAGAATACAAAATTAGAAAAGGAAGAAGGCAAAACAAATGCAAACCCAGAACACATTTAACAAATTGCCAAACAAGAAACCTGAATGCTGCTGACTGAACGCACCTGAAAATTGCATTCACACTCAATTTGGAGGCAACTCGTAGCTGTCCCCTCGGCAAAAGGGAAAGATTTCATTTTCCAAAACACAAAAACTCACCTTGGTCCTGTTGCATGTTAATTTCTAAAAATGAAACACCAATTTGTTGTTTCTTTATTTCATTATGGATAATCTGGCTAAACATTTTATTGTATGCTGTAAGAATACAAAATTAGAAAAGGAAGAAGGCAAAACAAATGCAAACCAAGAACAAATTTAGTAAATTTCCAATCAGGAAACCTGAATGTTGCTGACTGAATACACCTGAAAATCCCATTCACACTCAATTTAGAGGCAATTCGTAGCCGTCACCTCGGCAAAAGGGAAAGATTTCATTTTCCAAAACACAAAAACCCACCTTGGTCCAGTTGCCTGTTAATTTCTAAGCATGGAACGCCCATTTGCAGGTTTTCTTTTTTTTTATTTCATTAAGGACACTCTGGCTAAATTTTTAATGTATGTTGTAAGAATACAAAATTAGAAAAAAAGAAGGCAAAACAACCGCAAACCCAGAATATATTTAGCAAATTGCCAAACAAGAATCCCGAATGCTGCTGACTGTATACACCTGAAAATCCCATTCACACTCAATTGGCAGCAATTCATAGCTGTTCCCTTGGCAAAAGGTTTACATTACATTTTCCAAAACACAAAAACTCACCTTGGTCCTGTTGCATGTTAATTTCTAAAAATGAAACACCAATTTGCTGTTTTCTTTTTTTCATTATGCTTACTCTGGCTAAATTTTTATTGTATGGTGTAAGAATACAAAATTAGAAAAGGAAGAAGGCAAAACAAATGCAAACCAAGAACATATTGGCAAATTGCCAATCAGGAAACCTGAATGTTGCTGACTGAATACACCTGAAAATCCCATTCACACTCAATTTGGAGGCAATTCGTAGCTGCCCCCTCAGCAAAAGGGAAAGATTTCATTTTCCAAAACACAAAAACTCACCTTGCTCCTGTTGCATGTTAATTTCTGAGAATGAAACACCAATTTGCTGTTTTATTTATTTCATTATGGATACTCTGGCTAAACTTTTTCTTTTATGGTGTAAGAATACAAAATTAGAAAAGGAAGAAGGCAAAACAAATGCAAACCCAGAACACATTTAGTAAATTACCAATGGGGAAACCTGAATGGTGCTGACTGAATACACCTGAAAATTGCATTCACAATCAATTTGGCGGCAATTCGTAGCTGTGCCCTCGGCAAAATTTTACATTTCATTTTCTAAAACACGAAAACTCACCTTAGTCTTGTTGCCTGTAAATTTCTTAGCATGAAACACCAATTTGCACTGTATTTTTATTTCATTTTGACCACTCTGTCTAAAGGCATTTTTGGATGGTGTCAGGATAGTACATTTGGAAAGAAAGAAGGCAAAACAAACGCAAACCCAGACGACATTTAAGAAATTGCCAATCAAGAAACCTGAATGCTGCTGACTGAATACACCTGAAAATCCCATTCACACTCAATTTGGAGGCAACTCATAGCTGTTCCCTTGGAAAAAGGGATACATTTCATTTTCCAAAACACAAAAACTCACCTTGGTCCTGTTGCATGTTAATTTCTAAAAATGAAACACCAATTTGCTGTTTTCTTTATTTCATTAAGGATACTCTGGCTAACCTTTTTCTTGTATGGTGTAAGAATACAAAATTAGAAAAGGATGAAGTCAAAACAAAAGCAAAGAAGGAACACATTTATCAAATTGCAAATCAGGAAACCTGAATGTTGCTGACTGAATACACCTGAAAATCCCATTCACACTCAATTTGGAGGCAATTCGTAGCTGTGCCCTCGGCAAAAGTATTACATTTCATTTTCCAAAGCACAAAAACACACCTTGTTCTTGTTGCCTGTTAATTTCTAAGAATGAAATGGCAAATTGCAGTTTTTTTTTTATTTCATTATGAACATTCTGGCTAAACTTTATATTGTATGGGGTAAAAATACAAAATTAGAAAAGGAAGAAGGCAAAACAACCGCAAACCCACAACACATTTAGCAAATTGCCAAACAAGAAACCTGAATGTTGCTGACTGAATACACCTGAAAATCCCATTCACACTCAATTTGGCGCAATTAGTAGCTGTTCCCTTGGCAAAAGGGTTACATTTCATTTTCCAAAACAAAAAAATTCACCTTGGTCCTGTTGCATGTTAATTTCTAAAAATGAAACACGAATTTGCTGTTTTATTTCTTTCATTATGGTTACTCTGGCTAACCTTTTTCTTGTATGGTGTAAGAATACAAAATTAGAAAAGGATGAAGTCAAAACAAAAGCAAACAAGGAACACATTTAACAAATTGCCAATCAGGAAACCTGAATGTTGCTGACTGAATACACCTGAAAATCCCATTCACACTCAATTTGCAGGCAATTCGTAGCTGTGCCCTCGGCAAAAGGGAAAGATTACATTTTCCAAAACACAAAAACTCACCTTGGTCCAGTTGCCTGATAATTAATAATCATGGGACGCCCATTTGCTGTTTTTTTTTTTTTCTTTCATTAAGTTTACTCTAGCTAAAGTTTTTATTGTATGCTGTAAGAATACAAAATTAGAAAAGGAAGAAGGCAAAACAAATGCAAACCAAGAACACATTTATCAAATTGCCAATCAGGAAACCTGAATGTTGCTGACTGAATACACCTGAAAATCCCATTCACACTCAATTTGCAGGCAATTCGTAGCTGTCCCCTCGGCAAAAGTGTTACATTTCATTTTCTAAAATGCGAAAACTCACCTTAGTCGTGTTGCCTGTAAATTTCTTAGTATGAAACGCCAATTTGCCCTGAATTTTTATTTCATATTGACCACTCTGTCAAAAGACTTTTTTGGATGGTGTCAGGATATTAAATATGGAAAGAAAGAAGGCAAAACAAACGCAAACCCAGATGACATTTAAGAAATTGCCAATCAAGAAACCTGAATGTTGCTGACTGAATACACCTGAAAATCCCTTTCACACTCAATTTGCAGGCAATTCTTAGCTGTCCCCTCGGCAAAAGTGTTACATTATATTTTCTAAAACACAAAAACTCACCTTAGTCGTGTTGCCTGTAGATTTCTTAGCATGAAACGCCAATTTGCACAGCATTTCTATTTCATTTTGACCACTCTGTCTAAAGGCTTTTTTGGATGGTGTCAGGATAGAAAATTTGGAAAGAAAGAAGGCAAAACAAACGCAAACCCAGACGACATTTAAGAAATTGCCAAGCAAGAATCCTGTATGCTGCAGACTGAATACACCTGAAAATCCCATTCACACTCAATTTGGAGGCAACTCGTAGCTGTCCCCTCGGCAAAAGGGAAAGATTTCAATTTCCAAAGCACAAAAACACACCTTGGTCCTGTTGCCTGCTAATTTCTAAGAATGAAACGGCAATTTGCTGGTTCTTTTATTTCATTATGAATATTCTGGCTAAACTTTTTATTGTATGGGGTAAGAATACAAAATTAGAAAAGGAAGAAGGCAATGCAACCGCAAACCAAGAACACATTTAGCAAATTGCCAAACAAGAAACCTGAATGCTGCTGACTGAATACACCTGAAAATCCCATTCACACTCAATTTGGTGGCAATTCGTAGATGTTCCCTTGGCAAAAGTATTACATTTCATTTTCCAAAACACAAAAACTCACCTTGGTCCTGTTGCATGTTAATTTCTAAAAATGAAACACCAATTTGCTGTTTTCTTTATTTTATTCTGGTTACTCTGGCTAAACTTTTTCTTGTATGGTGTAAGCATACAAAATTAGAAAAGGAAGAAGGCAAAACAAATGCAAACCAAGAACACATTTAGCAAATTGCCAATCAGGAAACCTGAATGTTGCTGACTGAATACACCTGAAAATCCCATTCACACTCAATTTGGAGGCAATTCTTAGCTGTGCCCTCAGCAAAAGGGAAAGATTTCATTTTCCAAAAGAGAAAAACTCACCTTGGTCCAGTTGCCTGTTAATTTCTAAGCATGGAACGCCCATTTGCTGTTTTTTTTTTTTTATTTCATTAAGGATACTCTGGCTAAACTTCTATTGTATGGTGTAAAATACAAAATTAGAAAAGGAAGAACCAAAACAAATGGAATGCCCAAACACATTTAAGAAATTGCCAATTAAGAAACCTGAATGCTGCTGACTGAATACACCTGAAAATCCAATTCACACTCAATTTGGAGGCAACTCGTAGCTGTCCCCTCGGCAAAAGGGTTACATTTCATTTTTCAAAGCAGAAAAACACACATTGGTCCTGTTGCCTGCTAATTTGTAAGAATGAAACGGCAATTTCCAGTTTTTTTTTTATTTCATTATGGATATTCTGGCTAAACATTTTATTGTATGGGGTAAGAATACAAAATTAGAAAAGGAACAAGGCAAAACAAATGCAAACCCAGAACACATTTAACAAATTGCCAAACAAGAAACCTGAATGCTGCTGACTGAATACACCTGAAAATCCCATTCACACTCAATTTGGAGGCAACTCGTGGCTGTGCCCTCGGCAAAAGGGAAAGATTTCATTTTCCAAAACACAAAAACTCACCTTGGTCCTGTTGCATGTTAATTTCTAAAAATGAAACACCAATTTGTTGTTTTCTTTATTTCATTATGGATACTCTGGCTAACCTTTTTATTGTATGGTGTAAGAATACAAAATTATAAAAGGAAGAAGGCAAAACAAATGCAAACCAAGAACTCATTTAGCATATTGCCAATCAGGAAACCTGAATGTTGCTGACTGAATACACCTGAAAATCCCATTCACACTCAATTTGGCGGCAATTCATAGCTGTTCCCTTGACAAAAGTGTTACATTTCATTTTCCAAAACACAAAAACTCACCTTGGTCCTGTTGCATGTTAATTTCTAAGAATGAAACACCAATTTTCTGTTTTATTTATTTCATTATGGATACTCTGGCTAAACTTTTTCTTGTATGGTGTAAGAATACAAAATTAGAAAAGGAAGAAGGCAAAACAAATGCAAACCCAGAACACATTTAGTAAATTACCAATGGGGAAACCTGAATGTTGCTGACTGAATACACCTGAAAATCCCATTCACACTCAATTTTCAGGCAACTCGTAGCTGTCCCCTCGGCAAAAGGGTTACATTTCATTTTCCAAAGCAGAAAAACACACATTGGTCCTGTTGCCTGCTAATTTCTAAGAATGAAACGGCAAATTGCAGTTTTTTTTTATTTCATTATGGATATTCTGTCTAAACTTTTATTGTATGGGGTAAGAATACAAAATTAGAAAAGGAAGAAGGCAAAACAAATGCAAACCCAGAACACATTTAACAAATTGCCAAACAAGAAACCTGAATGCTGCTGACTGAACGCACCTGAAAATTGCATTCACACTCAATTTGGAGGCAACTCGTAGCTGTCCCCTCGGCAAAAGGGAAAGATTTCATTTTCCAAAACACAAAAACTCACCTTGGTCCTGTTGCATGTTAATTTCTAAAAATGAAACACCAATTTGTTGTTTCTTTATTTCATTATGGATAATCTGGCTAAACATTTTATTGTATGCTGTAAGAATACAAAATTAGAAAAGGAAGAAGGCAAAACAAATGCAAACCAAGAACAAATTTAGTAAATTTCCAATCAGGAAACCTGAATGTTGCTGACTGAATACACCTGAAAATCCCATTCACACTCAATTTGGAGGCAATTCGTAGCTGTCCCCTCGGCAAAAGGGAAAGATTTCATTTTCCAAAAGACAAAAACTCACCTTGGTCCAGTTGCCTGTTAATTTCTAAGCATGGAACGCCCATTTGCAGTTTTTTTTTTTATTTCATTAAGGATACTCTGGCTAAACTTTAATTGTATGGTGTAAGAATACAAAATGAGAAAAGGAAGAAGGCATAACAACCGCAAACCCAGAACACATTTAGCAAATTGCCAAACAAGAAACCTGAATGCTGCTGATTGAATACACCTGAAAATCCCATTCACACTCAATTTGGCGGCAATTCATAGCTGTTCCCTTGACAAAAGTGTTACATTTCATTTTCCAAAACACAAAAACCCACCTTCATCCTTTTGCATGTTAATTTCTAAATATGAAACACCAATTTGCTGTTTTCTTTATTTTATTCTGGTTACTCTGGCTAAACATTTTATTGTATGCTCTAAGAATACAAAATTAGAAAAGGAAGAAGGCAAAACAAATGCAAACCAAGAACACATTTAGTAAATTGCCAATCAGGAAACCTGAATGTTGCTGACTGAATACACCTGAAAATCCCATTCACACTCAATTTGCAGGCAATTCGTAGCTGAGCCCTAGGCAAAAGGGAAAGATTTCATTTTCTAAAAGACAAAAACTCACCTTGGTCCAGTTGCCTGTTAATTTCTAAGCATGGGACGCCCATTTGCTGTTTTTTTTTTTTATTTCATTAATGATTCTCTGGCTAAACTTTTATTGTATGGTGTAAGAATACAATATTAGAAGAGGAAGAAGGCAAAACAAATGCAAACCAAGAACACATTTAGCAAATTGCCAATCAGGAAACCTGAATGTTGCTGACTGAATACACCTGAAAATCCCATTCACACTCAATTTGGAGGCAATTCGTAGCTGTGCCTTCGGCAAAAGGGAAAGATTTCATTTTCCAAAACAGTAAATCTCACCTATCGTGTTGCCTGTAGATTTCTTAGCATGAAACGCCAATTTGCACTGTATTTTCATTTTATTTTGACCACTCTGTCAAAAGGATTTTTTGGATGGTGTCAGGATAGAAAATTTGGAAAGAAAAAAGGCAAAAAAAACGCAAATCCAGACGACATTTAAGAAATTGCCAATCAAGAATCCTGAATGCTGCTGACTGAATACACCTGAAAATCCCATTCATACTCAATTTGGAGGCAATTCATAGCTGTCCCCTAGGCATAAGGGTTACATATCATTTTCCAAAGCACAAAAACACACCTTGGTCCTGTTGCCTGCTAATTTCTAAGAATGAAATGGCAATTTGCAGGTTTTTTTATTTCATTATGGATATTCTGGCTAAACTTTTTATTGTATGGGGAAGAATACGAAATTAGAAAAGGAAGAAGGCAAAACAAACGCAAACCCAGAACACATTTAGCAAATTGCCAAACAAGAAACCTGAATGCTGCTGACTGAATGCACCTGAAAATCGCATTCACACTCAATTTGGCGGCAATTCGTAGCTGTTCCCTTGGCAAAAGGGTTACATTTCATTTTCCAAAACACAAAAACTCACCTTGGTCCTGTTGCATGCTAATTTCTCAAAATGAAACACCAATTTGCCATTTTCTTTATTTCATTATGGATACTCTGGCTATCCTTTTTCTTGTATGGTGTAAGAATACAAAATTAGAAAAGGAAGAAGGCAAACACATGCAAACCAAGAACACATTTAGCAAATTGCCAATCAGGAAACCTGAATGTTGCTGACTGAATACGCCTGAAAATCCCATTCACACTCAATTTGGAGCAATTCGTAACTGTGCCCTCGGCAAAAGTGAAAGATTTCATTTTCCAAAACACAAAAACTCACATTGGTCCAGTTACCTGTTAATTTCTAAGCATGGTATGCCCATTTGCTGTTTTTTTTTTTTATTTCATTAAGGATACTCTGGCTAAACATTTATTGTATGGTGTAAGAATAAAAAATTAGAAAAGAAGAAGGCAAAACAAATGGAATAACCAAACACATTTAAGAAATTGCCCACCAGGGCGGAGCCAAGATGGCAGAATAGTGAGGACGCGCACTAGCAGTCCGCAAAAAGATAGTTTAATAAAAACAGAGTTACTGTAGCCTCAGGAAAAATCTCACGGAAAAAAATGCAGTGGAAATTCTTCCGGACCCAGTGAATGAGACGCAGAGGACCTAGGGGAAAGTAAGTTTGCGAACGGCAAATTGTGCCTTAGTGGCACGGGAGCTGCCGGGAGGGACGGGAACTGGACGGAACACAGTCGCCATTGGAACTGAGCGCTTGAACGGGTGCCGATACAGGGATCCCGAGACACTGGTGGGGGGAAGCAGACCCTCCACGGGGGAAACAGCACAATTGAGGCGAGCCCACACGGACACTAGCCTCTTTCATTGCCCACCCTGCTCACTCGAGCTAGACTGAACACAGTGGGACAGCGCGCGCCCGCCGGCTGAACCGGAAGCCGGGCGGAAAACAGTCGCCATTGGAACTGAGCGCTTGAACGGGGGCCGATACAGGGATCCCGAGACACTGGCGGGGGGAAGCAGACCCCCCACGGGGGAAACAGCACAATTGAGGCGAGCCTGCACGGACACTAGTCTCTCTCGTCACCCACCCTGCTAATTCGAGCTAGATTAAACGCAGTGGGACAAGGCACGCCCGCCCGCCCGCCCGCCCATCACTGAGGCAGACAGAACCAGAGTGAGGAACCAGATTCCGAGGGAGCAAGATCAAGGAAGACGCTATGATGACCCCAAATGGAAAAGACACCCCAAGTCAGGATTATGAAGATAATGAGATAGAAGAAATGCAAGAAGCAGATCTCAAAGAATTGATAAGAACATTAAGAAGCTCTCAAAAACAAATTCTTGAACTAAAGAAATCCTTAATGGATAAGATAGAAAATCTCTCTCGTGAGAATGAAGTACTACGGAGAAATCAAAACGAAATGAAACAACTAGTAGAACAAGAAGCTACGATAGTGACAAAAAATCTTAATGAATTGAAGAATTCAATAGATCAAGTGACAAGCAATCTTGAGGGCCTTAAAACCAGAATGGGTGAAGCAGAAGAGAGAATATCGGACCTAGAAGACAGAGAACAGGAGAGGAAACAGTCAAACCAAAGACAAGAAGAGGAAATTAGAAAACTAAAAGATATTGTCGGGAATTTACAGGATACTATTAAAAAACCCAACATTCGGGTTCTAGGTGTTCCTGAAGGTATGGAGAGGGAGAAAGGATTAGAAGGCCTTTTTAGGGAGATACTAGCAGAAAACTTTCCAGGCTTGGAGAAAGACAGAGAAATCCTAATCCAGGAAGCTCATAGAACCCCTAATAAACATGACCAAAAGAGATCCTCTGCATGACATATTGTAATTAAACTCACCACAGTGAAGCAAAAAGAAAAGATCCTAAAATGTGCAAGAGAGAAACGTCAGATTACTCTCAGAGGATCTCCAATTAGACTTACAGCTGACTTCTCAACAGAAACCCTACAAGCTAGAAGGGAATGGCGAGACATAGCCCAGGTACTTAGAGAGAAAAACTGCCAGCCCAGAATATTATACCCTGCAGAGCTCTCATTTGTGAATGAAGGTGAAATAAAGACCTTTCATAACAAACAAAAATTGAAAGAATTTGTTGCCACTCGTCCAGCCCTGCAAAAGATACTTAAAGACGTGTTACACACAGAAACACAGAAACACGACCATCAACATGAAAGAAGGTAAACGAAGGGAACCTCACGGCAAAAGATCACAGGGAATTCAAAGCATACATTAGAAAATATCTGGCAAATGGCAGGGCAAACTTACCACTTATCAATAGTCACATTGAACGTTAAAGGTCTAAACTGTCCTGTTAAAAGACAGAGATTGGCTGATTGGGTTAAGGAACAAAAACCATCTATTTGCTGCCTACAAGAAACACATCTTTCCAACGAAGATCCATACAGACTGAAAATAAAAGGATGGAACAAGATATACCACGCCAACAGAAATGAAAAAAGAGCGGGTGTAACCATCTTAATATCGGACTACATAAACTTTAACACAAAAACTGTTAAGAGAGACAAAGAGGGGCACTATATAATGATTAAGGGATCAATACTACAGGAAGATATAACAATTCTGAATGTATATGCACCTAATTACAGGCCACAGGTTTATTTAAAAAATTTGTTAAGAAACTTAAAGGGAGACTTAGACCCCAACACAATAGTACTGGGGGACTTCAATACTTCACTCACAGATATTGACAGATCGACAGGACAGAAGATCAACAAGGAAACAGTAGATTTAAACAACACTATAGCCCAAATGGATCTAACAGATATCTACAGAACTTTTCATCCTACAAGTAATGCATTCACATTCTTCTCAGCAGTACATGGAACCTACTCTAGGATTGATCACATATTAGGCCATAAAGCAAGTCTCAGCAAATTCAAAAGAATTAGAATCATACCATGCAACTTCTCAGACCATGAGGGAGTGAAGTTGGAAATTAGCAACTCAGGAATCTCTAGAGCATATGCAAACACATGGAGATTGAACAACATGCTCCTGAATGAACAATGGGTCACTGAAGAAATCAAAAAAGAAATCAAAAATTTTCTGGAAGTAAATGAGGATAACAGCACAACATACCAAAACTTATGGGATACAGCAAAAGCAGTGTTAAGAGGAAAGTTTATATCAATAGGTGCCTACATCAAGAAACTGGAAAGGCACCAAATAGATGAGCTTTCAATGCATCTCAAGGATCTAGAAAATTTGCAGCAAACTAGACCCAAATCTAGTAGAAAAAGAGAAATAATCAAAATCAGAGAAGAAATCAACAGGATTGAATCCAAAAAAACATTACAAAAAATCAGCCAAACGAGGAGCTAGTTTTTTGAAAAAATAAACAAGATTGACACCCCATTGGCCCAACTAACTAAAAAAAGAAGAGAAAAGACCCAAATCAGTAAAATCAGAGATGAAAAAGGAAATATAACAACAGACACCACAGAAATCAAAAGAATCATCAGAAATTACTACAAGGACTTGTATGCCAGCAAACAGGGAAACCTATCAGAAATGGATAGATTCCTGGACACATGCAACCTACCTAAATTGAACCAGGAAGACATAGAAAACCTAAACAGACCCATAAGTGAGTCAGAAATTGAATCAGTAATAAAGGCCCTCCCAACAAAGAAAAGCCCAGGACCAGATGGATTCACTGCTGAATTCTACCAGACATTTAAAGAAGAACTAACCCCAATTCTTCTCAAACTATTCAGAACAATCGAAAAAGAGGGAATTCTCCCAAATTCCTTCTATGAAGCCAGCATCACCTTAATTCCTAAGCCAGAAAAAGATGCAGCATTGAAAGAGAATTACAGACCAATATCCCTCATGAACATAGATGCAAAAATCCTCAACAAAATTCTGGCCAATAGACTGCAACAACACATCAGAAAGATCATCCACCCAGACCAAGTGGGATTCATCCCTGGTATGCAGGGATGGTTCAATATTCGCAAAACAATCAACGTGATACACCACATTAACAGACTGCAGAAGAAAAACCATATGATTATCTCACTAGACGCAGAGAAAGCATTCGATAAAATTCAACACCCTTTCATGATGAAAACCCTAAGCAAACTGGGTATAGAAGGCACATTCCTCAATACAATCAAAGCAATTTATGAAAAACCCATGGCCAATATCCTATTGAATGGGGAAAAGTTGGAAGCATTTCCACTGAGATCTGGTACCAGACAGGGATGCCCACTCTCACCACTGCTATTCAATATAGTGCTGGAAGTCTTAGCCAGAGCTATTAGGCAAGAAAAAGAAATTAAAGGGATACAAGTTGGGAAGGAAGAACTCAAACTATCCCTCTTTGCAGATGACATGATTCTTTATTTAGGGGACCCAAAGAACTCTACTAAGAGACTATTGGAACTCATAGAAGAGTTTGGCAAAGTAGCAGGATATAAAATCAATGCACAAAAATCAACAGCCTTTGTATACACAGACAATGCCACGGCTGAGGAAGAACTGCTAAGATCAATCCCATTCACAATAGCTACAAAAACAATCAAATACCTTGGAATAAATTTAACTAAGGACATTAAAGATCTCTACAATGAAAATTACAAAACCTTAAAGAAAGAAATAGAAGAGGATACCAATAAATGGAGAAATCTCCCATGCTCATGGATTAGAAGAATCAATATCATCAAAATGTCCATTCTCCCAAAAGCAATTTACAGATTCAACGCAATACCAATCAAGATACCGAGGACATTCTTCTCAGATCTGGAAAAAATGATGGTGAAATTCATATGGAGACACAGGAGACCTCGAATAGCTAAAGCAATCTTGTACAACAAAAACAAAGCCGGAGGCATCACAATACCAGATTTCAGGACATACTACAGGGCAGTTGTTATCAAAACAGCATGGTACTGGTACAGAAACAGATGGATAGACCAATGGAACAGAATAGAAACTCCAGAAATCAATCCAAACACCTACAGCCAACTTATATTTGATCAACGATCCAAAACCAGTCCCTGGAGTAAGGTCAGTCTGTTTAATAAATGGTGCTGGGAAAACTGGATTTCCACGTGCAGAACCATGAAGCAAGACCCCTACCTTTCACCTTACACAAAAATTCATTCAACATGGATTAAAAATTTAAACCTACGACCCGACACCATCAAATTACTGGAGAGCATAGGAGAAACCCTGCAAGACATAGGTACTGGCAAAGACTTCTTGGAAAAGACCCCAGAAGCACAGGCACTGAAAACCAAAATTAACTACTGGGATTGCATCAAATTGAAAAGTTTCTGTACTGCAAAAGAAACAGTCAGGAAAGTGAATAGGAAACCGACAGAATGGGAAAATATATTTGCAAACTATGCAACAGATAAAGGGTTGATAACCAGAATCTACAAAGAAATTAAGAAACTCCACAACATCAAAACAAACAACCCACTTAAGAGATGGGCCAAGGACCTCAACAGACATTTTTCCAAAGAGGAAATCCAAATGGCCAACAGACACATGAAAAAATGTTCAAGATCCCTAGCAATCAGGGAAATGCAAATCAAAACCACAATGAGGTTTCACCTCACCCCGGTGAGAATGGCTCACATTCAGAAATCCACCAACAATAGATGCTGGAGAGGATGTGGGGAAAAAGGGACACTAATCCACTGTTGATGGGAATGCAAACTGGTGAAGCCACTATGGAAGTCAGTCTGGAGATTCCTCAGAAACCTGAATATAACCCTACCATTCAACCCAGCCATCCCACTCCTTGGAATTTACCCAAAGGAAATTAAATTGGCAAACAAAAAAGCCGTCTGCACAGCAATGTTTATTGCGGCTCAATTCACAATAGCTAAGACTTGGAACCAACCCAAATGCCCTTCAACAGTAGACTGGATTAGGAAATTATGGGACATGTACTCTACAGAATACTATACAGCAGTCAAAAACAATGAAATCCGGTCACTTGCAACAAAATGGAGGAATCTGGAAAACATCATGCTGAGTGAATTAAGTCAGTCCCAAAGAGACAAATATCATTTGTTTCCCTTGATTGGCGATGAGTAACTGAGCACCAAAGGGGAAACCTGTAGAAGTGAAATGGACACTATGAGAAACAGTGACTCGATCAGCTCTTGTGCTGACTGTTGTTGTACAATGTAATACTTTATCCATGGTAGTATTTTTTTTTTCTCTTTATCCTAGTACTAGTGGTTGAACTCTGTAATTAACACACAATTATTCTTAGGTGTTTAAATTTTAACTGAAAAGTGATCTCTGTGAAATATAAGAGTGGGAATAAGAGAGGGAGGAGATGTAAAATTTGGGACATGCTCAATCGGAACGGCCCCAAATGATGGAGTTAGAATTGTGCCAGGGGTTTCCAATACAATCCCATCAAGGTGGCATGTACCAAGGCCATCTCACTAGTCCAAGTGATCAATTTCAGCTCACAATTGATCACACTGATAGGTCTAAGAGTCAAAGGGATCACACAAACAAGACTAGTGTCTGCTAATACTAACTGATAGAATGAAAAAGGGAGAGAATGATCCAACATGGGAAGCAGGATACACAGCAGACTCATAGAATGGCAGATGTCCTAAATAGCACTCTGGCCTCAGAATCAGCCCTTAAGGCATTCGGATCTGGCTCAAGAGCCCATGAGAATATTTTAGGCATGGAAAGCTAAGACACTCTGGAAAAAACAGAAGACCTAAATGAAAGATCTCTGCGAGTGAGATCCCAGTGGAAAGAACGGGGCCATCAAAGAAGGAGGTACCTTTCTCTGAAGGGAGGAGGGAACTTCCACTTTGACTATGGCCCTGTGGGAATAAGATCGAAGTCGGCGAACCCTAAAGGCTTCCATAGCCTCGGCAACTCATGACCAGAGCCTAGGGAGATTACTGACGCCATAAACAAGAGTGTCAAATTGTTAAATCAACATCAGGAGTCACTGTGTACTTACGTCTCATGAGGGATCTGTCCTTAATGTGTTATCCAATGTGAAGTGATGCTATTACTAGTACTGAAACAGTATTTTTACACTTTGTGTTTCTGAGTGGGTGCAAACTGATGAAATCCTTACATAGTATATATTGAATCGATCTTCTTTATATAAAGATAATTGCAAATGATTAAAACATCTTGGTGTTAAACTGGAAATTGCATAGACAATTAATCAATTTTTTTTAAAAAAAATCATGTAGGATCTCTGTCCTTAATGTGCTGTACATTGTGAATTAATACTATAACTAGTACTCCAACAGTATTATCATTTTGTGTCTCTATGCGAGGGCAAACCGTTGAAATCTTTGCGTAATATGTACTAAATTGATCTTCTGTGTATAAAGAGAATTGAAAATGAATCTTGATGTGAACAGAAGGGGAGAGGGAGCGGGAAAGGGGAGGGTGGGGGGAGGGAGGGAAGTTGTGTGGGGGGGGAGCCATTGTGGTCCATGAGCTGTTCTTTGGAAATTTATATTCTTTAAATAAAAGCTTTATAAAAAAAAAAAGAAAAAGAAATTGCCAACCAAGAAACCTGAATCCTGCTGACTGAATACACCTTAAAATCCCATTCACACTCAATTTGAAGGCAATTCGTAGCTGTTCCATTGGCAAAAGTGTTACATTTCATTTTCCAAAACACAAAAACTCACCTTGGTCCTGTTGCATGTTAATTTCTAAGAATGAAACACCAATTTGCTGTTTTATTTATTTCATTATGGATACTCTGGCTAAACTTTTTCTTTTATGGTGTAAGAATACAAAATTAGAAAAGGAAGAAGGCAAAACAAATGCAAACCAAGAACACATTTAGCAAATTACCAATCGGGAAACCTGAATGTTGCTGACTGAATACACCTGAAAATCCCATTCACACTCAATTTGGAGGCAACTCGTAGCTGTGCCCTCGGCAAAAGGGTTACATTTCATTTTCCAAAGCAGAAAAACACACATTGGTACTGTTGCCTGCTAATTTCTAAGAATGAAACGGAAAATTGTAGTTTTTTTTTTTATTTCCTTATGGATATTCTGGCTAAACTTTTTATTGTATGGGGTAAGAATACAAAATTAGAAAAGGAAGAAGGCAAAACAAATGCAAACCCAGAACAAATTTAACAAATTGCCAAACAAGAAACCTGAATGCTGCTGACTGAACGCACCTGAAAATTGCATTCACACACAATTTGGAGGCAACTCGTAGCTGTGCCCTGGTAAAAGGGAAAGATTTCATTTTCCAAAACACAAAAACTCACCTTGGTCCTGTTGCATGTTAATTTCTAAAAATGAAACACCAATTTGTTGTTTTCTTTATTTCATTATGGATACTCTGGCTAACCTTTTTATTGTATGGTGTAAGAATACAAAATTAGAAAAGGAAGAAGGCAAAACAAATGCAAACCAAGAACACATTTAGCAAATTGCCAATCAGGAAACCTGAATGCTGCTGACTGAATACACCTGAAAATCCCATTCACACTCAATTTGGAGGCAACTCGTAGCTGCCCCCTCGGCAAAAGTGAAACATTTCATTTTCCAAAACACGAAAACTACCCTTAATCGTGTTGCCTGTATTTTTCTTAGCATGAAACGCCAATTTGCACTGTATTTTTATTTCCTTTTGACCACTCTGTCTAAAGGCTTTTTTGGATGGTGTCAGGATAGAAAATTTTGAAAGAAAGAAGGCAAAACAAACGCAAACCCAGACGACATTTAAGAAATTGCCAATCAAGAAACCTGAATGCTGCTGACTGAATACACCTGAAAATCCCATTCACACTCAATTTGCAGGCAACTCGTAGCTGTCCCCTCGGCAAAAGGGTTACATTTCATTTTCCAAAGCACAAAAACACACCTTGGTCCTGTTGCCTGTAGATTTCTTAGCTTGAAACACCAATTTGCTCTTTATTTTTCATTTCACCACTCTGTCTAAACGCTTTTGTGGATGGTGTCAGGATAGAAAATTTGGATAGAAAGAAGGCAAAACAAACACAAACCCAGAACACATTTATCAAATTGCCAATCAAGAAACCTGAATGCTGCTGACTGAACACACCTGAAAATCCCATTCACATTCAATTTGGCGGCAATTCGTAGCTCTTCCCCTGGCAAAAGTGTTACATTTCATTTTCCTAAGCACAAAATCTCACCTTGGTCCTGTTGCATGTTAATTTCTAAAAATGAAACACCAAATTGCTGTTTTCTTTATTTCATTATGGGTACTCTGGCTAAACTTTTTCTTGTATGGTGTAAGAATACAAAATTAGAAAAGGAAGAAGGCAAAACAAATGCAAACCAAGAATACATTTGGCAAATTACCAATCGGGAAACCTGAATGTTGCTGACTGAATACACCTGAAAATCCCATTCACACTCAATTTGGAGGCAACTCGTAGCCGTCCCCTCGGCAAAAGTGTTACATTTCATTTTCCAAAACACGAAAACTCACTTGTCGTGTTGTCTGTAGATTTCTTAGCATGAAACGCCAATTTGCACTGTATTTTTATTTCATTTTGACCACTCTGTCTGAAGGCTTTTTTGGATGGTGTCAGGATAGAAAATTTGGAAAGAAAAAAGGCAAAACAAACTCAAACCCAGAAGACATTTAAGAAATTGCCAATCAAGAAACCTGAATGCTGCTGACTGAATACACCTGAAAATCCCATTCATACTCAATTTGGAGGCAATTCAGAGCTGTCCCCTCGGCAAAAGGGTTACAT
Organism: Sylvilagus floridanus; assembly: GCA_949820135.1. NCBI lineage: Eukaryota > Metazoa > Chordata > Mammalia > Lagomorpha > Leporidae > Sylvilagus > Sylvilagus floridanus. Next base: position 162,851,945 of record OX463227.1, on the reverse strand, counting down.
ATCATTTTCCATATCTAAAAAACACACCTTGGTCCTGTTGCCTTCTAATTTCTAAGAATGAAACGGCAATTTGCAGGTTTTTTTAATTCATTATGGATATTCTGGCTAAACTTTATATTGTATGGGGTAAGAATACAAAATTAGAAAAGGAAGAAGGCAAAACAAAGGCAAACCCAGAACACATTTAGCAAATTGCCAAACAAGAAACCTGAATGCTGCTGACTGAATGCACCTGAAAATCACATTCACACTCAATTTGGCGGCAATTCGTAGCAGTTCCCTTGGCAAAAGTGTTACATTTCATTTTCCAAAACACAAAAACTCACCTTGGTCGGGTTACCTGTTATTTTCTAAGCATGGAACACCAATTTGCAGTTTTTTTTTATTTCATTAAGGATACTCTGGCTAAACTTTTATTTTAAGGTGAAAGAATACAATATTAGAAAAGGAAGAAGGCAATGCAACCGCAAACCCAGAACACATTTAGCAAATTGCCAAACAAGAATCCTGAATGCTGCTGACTGAATACACCTGAAAATCCCATTCACACTCAATTTGGAGGCAATTCGTAGCTGTTCCCTTGGCAAAAGGGTTACATTTCATTTCCCAAAACACAAAAACTCACCTTGGTCCTGTTGCATGTTAATTTCTAAAAATGAAACACCAATTTGCTGCTTTTTTTTTATTTCATTAAGGATACTCTGGCTAACCTTTTTATTGTATGGTGTAAGAATACAAAATTAGAAAAGGAAGAAGGCAAAACAAATGCAAACCAAGAACATATTTAGCAAATTACCAATTGGGAAACCTGAATGTTGCTGACTGAATACACCTAAAAATCCCAATCACACTCAATTTGGAGGCAATTCGTAGCTGTGCCCTCGGCAAAAGTGTTACATTTCATTTTCTAAATCACGAAAACTCACCTTAGTCGTGTTGCCTGTAGATTTCTTAGCATGAAATGCCAATTTGCACTATATTTTTATTTCATTTTGACCACTCTGTCAAAAGGCTTTTTTGGATGGTGTCAGGATAGAAAATTTCGAAAGAAAAAAGGCAAAACAAACGCAAAGCAGAACACATTTAGCAAATTGCCCATCAAGAATCCTGAATGCTGCTGACTGTATACACCTGAAAATCCCATTCACACTCAATTTGGAGGCAATTCGTAGCTGTGCCCTCAGCAAAAGGGAAACATTTCATTTTCCAAAACACGAAAACTCACCTTAGTCGTGATGCCTGTAGAATTCTTAGCATGAAACGCCAATTTGCATTGTATTTTTATTTCATTTTGACCACTCTCTCAAAAGCCTTTTTTGGATGGTGTCAGGATAGAAAATTTGGAAACAAAGAAGGTAAAACAAACGGAACCCCAGAACACATTTAGCAAATAGCCAATCAAGAAACCTGAATGCTGCTGACTGAATACACCTGAAAAACCCATTCACACTCAATTTGGAGGCAATTCGTAGCTGTGCCCTCGGCAAAAGGGTTACATTTCATTTTCCAAAACACAAAACCTCACTTTGTCCTGTTGCCGGTTAATATCTAAGCATGGAACGCCGATTTGATATATTTTTTTTTTATTTCATTAAGGATACTCTCGCTAACCTTTTTATTGTATGGGGTAAGAATACAAAATTAGAAAAGGAAGAAGGCAAAACAGACGCAAACCCAGAAGACATTAAGTAAATTGCCAATTAAGAAACCTGAATGCTGCAGACTGAATACACCTGAAAATCCCATTCACACTCAATTTGGAGGCAACTCGTAGCTGTCCCCTCGGCAAAAGGGTTACATTTCATTTTCCAAAACACAAAAATTCACCTTGGTCCTGTTGCCTGCTAATTTCTAAGAATGAAACGGCAATTTGCAGTTTTTTTATTTCATTATGGATATTCTGGCTAAACTTTTTATTGTATGGGGTAAGAATACAAAATTAGAAAAGGAAGAAGGCAAAACAAACGCAAACCAAGAACACATTTAGCTAATTGCCAATCAAGAAACCTAAATGCTGCTGACTGAATACACCTGAAAATCCCATTCACACTCAATTTGGAGGCAACTCGTAGCTGTCCCCTTGGCAAAAGGGTTACATTGCATTTTCCAAAGCACAAAAACACACCTTGGTTTTGTTGCTGCTAATTTCTAAGAATGAAACGGCAATTTGCAGTTTTTTTATTTCATTATGGATATTCTGGCTAAACATTTTATTGTATGGGGTAAGAATACAAAATTAGAAAAGGAAGAAGGCAAAACAAATGCAAACCCAGAACACATTTAGCAAATTGCCAAACAAGAAACCTGAATGCTGCTGACTGAATACACCTGAAAATCCCATTCACACTCAATTTGGCGGCAATTCGTAGCTGTGCCCTCGGCAAAAGTGAAAGATTTCATTTTCCAAAACATGAAAACTCACCTGTCGTGTTGCCTGTAGATTTCCTAGCATGAAACGCAATTTGCAATGTATTTTTATTTCATTTTGACCACTCTGTCTAAAGGCTTTAGTGGATGGTCAGGATATAAAATTTGGATAGAAAGAAAGAAAAACAAACACAAACCCAGAACACATTTATGAAATTGCCAATCGAGAAACCCGAATGCTGCAGACTGAACATACCTGTAAATCCAATTTACACTCAGTTTGGAGGCAATGCGTAGCTGTGCCCTTGGCAAAAGGGTTACATTTCATTTTCCAAAACACAAAAACTCACCTTTGTCCTGTTGCATGTTAATTTCTAAAAATGAAACACCAATTTGCTGTTTTCTTTATTTCATTATGGATACTCTGGCTAACCTTTTTATTGTATGGTGTAAGAATACAAATTTAGAAAAGGAAGAAGGCAAAACAAATGCAAACCAAGAACACATTTAGCAAATTACCAATCAGGAAACCTGAATGTTGCTGACTGAATACACCTGAAAATCCCATTCACACTCAATTTGCAGGCAATTCTTAGCTGTCCCCTCGGCAAAAGTGTTACATTTCATTTTCTAAAACACGAAAACTCACCTAGGTCGTGTTGCCTGTAGTTTTCTTAGCATGAAACACCAATTTTTCACTGTATTTTTATTTCATTTTGACCACTCTGTCTAAAGGATTTTTTGGATGGTGTCAGGATAGAAAATTTCGAAAGAAAGAGCAAAACAAACGCAAACCCAGACGATATTTAAGAAATTGCCAATCAAGAAACCTGAATGCTGCTGACTGAATACGCCTGAAAATCCCATTCACACTCAATGTGGAGGCAACTCGTAGCTTTCCCCTCGGCAAAAGGTTGACATTTCATTTTCCAAAGCACAAAAACACACCTTGGTCCTGTTGCCTGCTAATTTCTAAGAATGAAACGGCAATTTCCAGTTTTTTTTTTATTTCATTATGGATATACTGGCTAAACTTTTGTTGTATGGGGTAAGAATACAAAATTAGAAAAGGAAGAAGGCAGAACAAACGCAAACCCAGAACACATTTAGCAAATTGCCAAACAAGAAACCTGAATGCTGCTGACTCAATACACCTGAAAATCACATTCACACTCAATTTGGCGGCAATTCATAGCTGTTCCCTTGGCAAAAGTGTTACATTTCATTTTCCAAAACACAAAAACTCACCTTGGTCCTGTTGCATGTTAATTTCTAAAAATGATACACAAATTTGCTGTTTTCTTTATTTCATTATGGATACTCTGGCTAAACTTTTTATTGTATGGTGTAAGAATACAAAATTAGAAAATGAAGAAGGCAAAACAAATGCAAACCAAGAACATATTTAGCAAATTGCCAATCAGGATACCTGAATGTTGCTGACTGAATACACCTGAAAATCCCATTCACACTCCATTTGGACGCAACTGTAGCTGTCCCCTGGGCAAAGGGGTTGCATTTCATTTTCCAAAGCACAAAAACACACCTTGGTACTGTTGCATGTTAATTTCTAAAAATGAAACACCAATTTGCTGTTTTCTTTGTTTCATTATGGATACTCTGGCTAAACACTTTATTGTAAAGTGTAAAAATACAAAATTAGAAAAGGAAGAAGGCAAAACAAATGCAAACCAAGAACACATTTAGCAAATTGCCAATCAGGAAACCTGAATGCTGCTGACTGAATACACCTGAAAATCCCATTCACACTCAATTTGGAGGCAATTCGTAGCTGTCCCCTTGGCAAAAGTGTTACATTTCATTTTCTAAACCAACAAAAACTCACCTTAGTCGTGTTGCCTGTAGATTTCTTAGCATGAAAAGCCAATTTGCACTGTATTTTTATTTCATTTTAACCACTCTGTCTAAAGGCTTTTTTGGATGGTGTCAGGATATAAAATTTGGAAAAAAGAAGGCGAAACAAACGCAAACGCAGAGGACATTTAAGAAATTGCCAATCAAGAAACCTGAATGCTGCTGACTGAATACACCTGAAAATCCCATTCACACTCAATTTGGAGGCAACTCGTAGCTGTTCCCTTGGCAAAAGGGTTACATGTCATTTTCCAAAGCACAAAAACACACCTTGGTCCTGTTGCCTGCTAATTTCTAAGAATGAAACGGCAATTTGCAGTTTTTTTTATTTCATTATGGATATTCTGGCTAACCTTTTTATTGTATGGTGTAAGAATACAAAATTAGAAAAGGAAGGAGGCAAAACAAATGCAAACCAAGAACACATTTAGCAAATTGCCAATCAGGAAACCTGAATGTTGCTGACTGAATACACCTGAAAATCCCATTCACACTCAATTAGGAGGCAATTCGTAGCTGTGCCCTCGGCAAAAGGGAAAGATTTCATTTTCCAAAACAGTAAATCTCACCTTGGTCCAGTTGCCTGTTAATTTCTAAGCATGGAACGCCCATTTGCTGTTTTTTTTTTTTTTATTAAGGATACTCTGGCTAAACTTTTATTGTATGGTGTAAGAATACAAAATGAGAAAAGGAAGAAGGCAAAACAAATGGAATGCCCAAACACATTTAAGAAATTGCCAATCAAGAAACCTGAATGCTGCTGACTGAATACACCTGAAAATCCCATTCACCCTCAATTTGGAGGCAACTCGTAGCTGTCCCCTCGGCAAAAGTGAAACATTTCATTTTCCAAAACACGAAAACTACCCTTAGTTGTGTTGCTTGTAGATTTCTTAGCATGAAACGCCAATTTGCAATGTATTTTTATTTCATTTTGACCACTCTGTCTAAAGGCTTTAGTGGATGGTCAGGATAGAAAATTTGGATAGAAAGAAAGAAAAACAAATACAAACCCAGAACACATTTATGAAATTGCCAATCGAGAAACCCGAATGCTGCTGACTGAACATACCTGTAAATCCAATTCACACTCAGTTTGGAGGCAATTCGTAGCAGTGCCCTCGGCAAAAGGGAAACATTTCCTTTTCCAAACCACAAAAACACATTAGTCGTGCTGCCTGTAGATTTCTTAGCTTGAAACGCCAATTTGCTCTATATTTTTCATTTCACCACTCTGTCTAAACGCTTTTGTGGATGGTGTCAGGATAGAAAATTTGGATAGAAAGAAGGCAAAACAAACACAAACCCATAACACATTTATCAAATTGCCAATCAAGAAACCTGAATGCTGCTGACTGAATGCACATGAAAATCCCATTCACACTCAATTTGGTGGCAATTCATAGCTGTTCCCTTGGTAAAAGTGTTACATTTCATTTTCCAAAACACAAAAACTCACCTTGGTCCTGTTGCATGTTAATTTCTAAAAATGAAACACCAATTTGCTGTTTTCTTTATTTCATTATGGATACTCTGGCTAAACTTTTTATTATATGGTGTAAGAATACAAAATTAGAAAAGGAAGAAGGCAAAACAAATGTAAACCAAGAAATCATTTAGCAAATTACCAATCAGGAAACCTGAATGCTGCTGACTGAATACACCTGAAAATCCCATTCATACTCAATTTGGAGGTAATTCATAGGTGTCCCCTCGGCAAAAGGGTTGCATATCATTTTCCAAAGCACAAAAACGCACCTTGGTCCTGTTGCCTGCTAATTTCAAAAAATGAAACGGCAATTTGCAGTTTTTTTTATTTCATTATGGATATTCTGGCTAAACTTATTATTGTATGGGGTAAGAATACAAAATTAGAAAAGGAAAAAGGGAAAGCGACCGCAAACCCAGAACAAATTTAGCAAATTGCCAAACCTGAATGCTGGTGACTGAATACACCTGAAAATTCCATTCACACTCAATTTGGCGGCACTTCGTAACTCTTCCCTTGGCAAAAGGGTTACATTTCATTTTCCAAAGCACAAAAACTCACCTTGGTCCTGTTTCATGTTCATTTCTAAAAATGAAACACCAATTTGCTGTTTTCTTTATTTCATTATGGATACTCTGGCAAACTTTTTTATTGTATGGTGTAAAATTACAAAATTAGAAAAGGAAGAAGGCAAAACAAATGCAAACCAAGAACACATTTAGCAAATTGCCAATCAGGAAACCTGAATGTTGCTGACTGAATACACCTGAAAACCCATTCACACTCAATTTGGAGGCAATTAGTAGCTGTGCCCTCGGCAAAAGGGAAAGATTTCATTTTCCAAAACACGAAAACTCACCTGTCGTGTTGCCTGTAGATTTCTTAGCATGAAACGCCAATTTGCACTGTATTTTTATTTCATTTTGACCACTCTGTCTAAAGGCTTTTTTGGATGGTGTCAGGATATAAAATTTGGAAAGAAAAAAGGCAAAACAAACGCAAACCCAGACGACATTTAAGAAATTTCCAATCAAGAAACCTGAATGCTGCTTACTGAATACACCTGAAAATCCCATTCATACTCAATTTGGAGGCAATTCAGAGCTGTACCCTCGGCAAAAGGGTTACACATCATTTTCCAAAGCAAAAAAACACACCTTGGTCCTGTTGCATGTTAATTTCTAGGAATGAAACGGCAATTTGCAGTTTTTTTTTATTTCATGATGCATATTCTGGCTAAACTTTTTATTGTATGGGGTAAGAATACAAAATTAGAAAAGGAAGAAGGCAAAACAAACGCTAACCCAGAACACATTTAGCAAATTGCCAATTAAGAAACCTGAATGCTGCTGACTGAATACACCTGAAAATCCCATTCACACGCAATTTGGCGGCAATTCGTAGCTGTTTTTTGGCCAAAGGGTTACATTTCATTTTCCAAAACACAAAAACTCACCTTGGTCCTGTTGCATGCTAATTTCTAAAAATGAAACACCAATTTGCTGTTTTCTTTATTTTATTATGGATACTCTTGCTAACCTTTTTCTTGTATGGTGTAAGAATACAAAATTAGAAAAGGAAGAGGCAAAACAAATGAAAACCCAGAACACATTTATCAAATTGCCAATCAGGAAACCTGAATGTTGCTGACTGAATACACCTGAAAATCCCATTCACACTCAAATTGGCGGCAACTCATAGCTGTTCCCTTGGCAAAAGGGTTACATTTCATTTTCCAAAACGCAAAAATTCACCTTGGTCCTGTTGCATGTTAATTTCTAAAAATGAAACACCAATTTGCTGTTTTCTTTATTTCATTATGGATACTCTGGCTTACCTTTTTCTTGTATTGTGTAAGAATACAAATTTAGAAAAGGAAGAAGGCAAAACAAATGCAAACCAAGAACACATTTAGCAAATTGCCAATCAGGAAACCTGAATGTTGCTGACTGAATACACCTGAAAATCCCATTCACACTCAATTTGGAGGCAATTCGTAGCTGTGCCCTCGGCAAAAGGGAAAGATTTCATTTTCCAAAACACAAAAACTCACCTTGGTCCAGTTGCCTGTTAATTTCTAAGCATGGAACGCCCATTTGCTGTTTTTTTTTTTTTATTTCATTAAGGATACTCTGGCTAAATTTTTATTGTATGGTGTAAGAATAAAAAATTAGAAAAGGAAGAAGGCAAAACAAATGCAAACCAAGAAATCATTTAGCAACTTACCAATCAATAAACCTGAATGCTGCTGGCTGATTTCACCTGAAAATCCCATTCATACTCCAATTGGAGGCAATTCCTAGCTGTCCTCTTGGCAAAAGGGTTGCATATCATTTTCCAAAGCACAAAATCACACCTTGGTCCTGTTGCCTGCTAATTTCTAAGAATGAAACGGCAATTTGCAGTTTTTTTTATTTCATTATGGATATTCTGGCTAAGCTTTTTATTGTATGGGGTAAGAATACAAAATTAGAAAAGGAAGAAGGGAAAGCAACCGCAAACCCAGAACATATTTAGCAAATTGCCAAACAAGAAACCTGAATGCTGCTGACTGAATACACCTGAAAATCACATTCACACTCAATTTGGCGGCAATTTGTAGCTGTCCCCTCGGCAAAAATGTTACATTTCATTTTCCAAAGCACAAAAACTCACCTTGGTCCTGTTGCGTGTTAATTTCTAAAAACAAAACACCAATTTGCTGTTTTCTTTATTTCTTTATGGATACTCTGGCTAAACTTTTTCTTGTATGGTGTAAGAATACAAAATGAGAAAAGGAAGAAGGCAAAACAAATGCAAACCAAGAACACATTTAGCAAATTGCCAATCAGGAAACCTGAATGTTGCTGACTGAATACCCCTGAAAACCCATTCACACTCAATTTGGAGGCAATTCGCAGCTGTGCCCTTGGCAAAAGGGAAAGATTTCATTTTCCAAAACACTAAAACTCACCTTAGTCCAGTTGCCTGTTAATTTCTAAGCATGGAACGCCCATTTGCAGTTTTTTTTTTTTTTTCATTTAGGATACTCTGGCTAAACTTTTATTGTATGGTGTAAGAATACAAAATTAGAAAAGGAAGAAGGCAAAACAAATGGAATTTCCAAACACATTTGAGAAATTGCCAATCAAGTAACCTGAATGCTGCTGACTGAATACACCTGAAAATCCCATTCACACTCAATTTGGAGGCAACTCGTATCTGTCCCCTTGGCAAAAGAGTTACATTTCATTTTCCAAAGCACAAAATCACACCTTGGTCCTGTTGCCTGCTACTTTCTAAAATGAAACGGCAATTTGCAGTTATTTTTGTTTCATTATGGATATTCTGGCTAAACTTTTTATTGTATGCGGTAAGAGTACAAAATTAGAAATGGAAGAAGGCAAAACAACCGCAAACCCAGAACACATTAAGCAAATTGCCAAACAAGAAATCTGAATGCTGCTGACTGAATACACCTGAAAATCCCATTCACACTCAATTTGGCGGCAATTCTTAGTGGTTCCCTTGGCAAAAGGGTTACATTTCATTTTCCAAAACACAAAAACTCACCTTGGTCCTGTTGCATGTTAATTTCTAAAAATGAAACGGCAATTTCCAGTTTTTTTATTATTTCATTATGGATACTCTGGCTAACCTTTTTATTGTATGGTGTAAGAATACAAAATTAGAAAAGGAAGAAGGCAAAACAAATGCAAATGAAGAACACATTTATCAAATTGCCAAACAAGAAACCTGAATGCTGCTGACTGAATACACCTGAAAATCCCATTCACACTCAATTTGGAGGCAATTCGTAGCTGTTTCCTTGGCAAAAGGATTACATTTCATTTTCAAAAACACAAAAACTCATCTTGGTTCTGTTGCATGTTAATTTCTAAAAATGAAACACCAATTTGCTGTTTTCTTTATTTCATTATGGATACTCTGGCTAACCTTTTTCTTGTATGGTGTAAGAATACAAAATTGGAAAAGGAAGAGGGCAAAACAAATGCAAACCAAGAACACATTTAGCAAATTACCAATCGGGAAACGTGAATGTTGCTGACTGATTACACCTGAAAACCCATTCACACTCAATTTGGAGGCAATTCGTAGCTGCCCCCTCGGCAAAAGTGAAACATTTCATTTTCCAAAACACGAAAACTCACCTGTCGTGTTGCCTGTAGATTTCTTAGCATGAAGTGCCAATTTGCACTGTATTTTTATTTCATTTTGACCACTCTGTCTAAAGGGTTTTTTGGATAGTTTCAGGATATAAAATTTGGAAAAAAGAAGGCAAAACAAACGCAAACCCAGACGACATTTAAGAAATTGCCAATCAAGAAACCTGAATGCTGCTGACTGAATACACCTGAAAATCCCATTCACACTCAATTTGGAGGCAACTCGTAGCTGTCCCCTTGGCAAAAGGGAAAGATTTCATTTTCCAAAGCACAAAAACACACATTGGTCCTGTTGCCAGCTAATTTCTAAGAATGAAACGGCAATTTGCAGTTTTTTTTTTTATTTCATTATGGATATTCTGGCTAAACTTTTTATTGTATGGGGTAAGAATACAAAATTAGAAAAGGAAGAAGGCAAAGCAATCGCAAACCCAGAACACATTTAGCAAATTGCCAAACAAGAAACCTGAATGCTGCTGACTGAATACACCTGAAAATCCCATTCACACTCAATTCGGTGGAAATTCGTAGCTGTTCCCTTGGCAAAAGGGTTACATTTCATTTTCCAAAACACAAAAATTCACCTTGGTCCTGTTGCATGTTAATTTCTAAAAATGAAACACCAATTTGCTGTTTTCTTTATTTCATTATGGATACTCTGGCTAACCTTTTTCTTGTATTGTGTAAGAATACAAAATTAGAAAAGGAAGAAGGCAAAACAAATGCAAACCAAGAACACATTTAGAAAATTGCCAATCAGGAAACCAGAATGCTGCTGACTGAATACACCTGAAAACCCATTCACACTCAATTTGGAGGCAATTCGTAGCTGTCCCCTCGGCAAAAGGGAAAGATTTCATTTTCCAAAACACGAAAACTCACCTGTCGTGTTGCCTGTAGATTTCTTAGCATGAAACGCCAATTTGCACTGTATTTTTATTTCATTTTGACCACTCTGTCTAAAGGCTTTATTGGATGGTGTCAGGATATAAAATTTGGAAAGAAAAAAGGCAAAACAAACGCAAACCCAGACGACATTTAAGAAATTGCCAATCAAGAAACCTGAATGCTGCTGAATGAATACACCTGAAAATCCCATTCATACTCAATTTGGAGGCAATTCAGAGCTGTCCCCTCGGCAAAAGGGTTACATATTTTCCAAAGCACAAAAACACACCTTCGTCCTGTTGCCTGCTAATTTCTAAGAATGAAACGGCAATTTGCAGTTTTTTTTTTTTATTTCATTATGGATATTCTGGCTAAACTTTTTATTGTATGGGGTAAGAATAAGAATTACAAAAGGAAGAAGGCAAAACAAACGCAAACCCAGAACACATTTAGCAAATTGCCAAACAAGAAACCTGAATGCTGCTGACTGAATGCACCTGAAAATCGCATTCACACTCAATTTGGAGGCAATTCGTAGCTGTTTCTTTGCAAAAGGGTTACTTTTCATTTTCCAAAACACAAAAACTCACCTTGGTCCTGTTGCATGTTAATTTCTAAAAATGAAACACCAATTTGCTGTTTTCTTTATTTCATTATGGATACTCTGGCTAACATTTTTCTTGTATGGTGTAAGAATACAAAATTAGAAAAGGAAGAAGGCAAAACAAATGCAAACCAAGAACACATTTAGCAAATTCCCAATCAGGAAACCTGAATGTTGCTGACTGAATACACCTGAAAATCCCATTCACACTCAATTTGGCGGCAATTTGTAGCTGTGCCCTCGGCAAAAGGGAAAGATTTCATTTTCCAAAACACAAAGACTCACCTTGGTCCAGTTGCCTGTTAATTTCTAAGCATGGAACGCCAATTTGCTGTTTTTTTTTTTTATTTCATTAAGGATACTCTGGCTAAACTTTTATTGTATGGTGTAAGAATACAAAATTAGAAAAGGAAGAAGGCAAAACAAATGCAAACCAAAAAATCATTTAGCAACTTACCAATCAAGAAACCTGAATGCTGCTGGCTGAATACACCTGAAAATCCCATTCATACTCAATTTGGAGGCAATTCACAGCTGTCCCCTCGGCAAAAGAGTTGCATATCATTTTCCAAAGCAAAAATCACACCTTGGTCCTGTTGCCTGCTAATTTCTAAGAATGAAACGGCAATTTGCAGTTTTTTTTATTTCATTATGGATATTCTGGCAAAGCTTTTTATTGTATGGGGAAAGAATACAAAATTAGAAAAGGAAGAAGGCAAAACAAACGCAAACCAAGAACACATTTAGCAAATTGCCAAACAAGAAACCTGAATGCTGCTGACTGAATACACCTGAAAATCCCATTCACACTCAATTTGGCGGCACTTCGTAGCTGTTCCCTTGGCAAAAGGGTTACATTTCATTTTCCAAAGCACAAAAACTCACCTTGGTCATGAGCGTGTTAATTTCTAAAAATGAAACACCAATTTGCTGTTTTCTTTATTTCATTATGGATAATCTGGCTAAACTTTTTATTGTATTGTGTAAGAATACAAAATGAGAAAAGGAAGAAAGCAAAACAAATGCAAACCAAGAACACATTTAGCAAATTGCCAATCAGGAAACCTGAATGTTGCTGACTGAATACACCTGAAAATCCCATTCACACTCAATTTGGCGGCAATTCGTAGCTGTGCCCTCGGCAAAAGGGAAAGATTTCATTTTCCAAAACACAAAAACTCACCTTGGTCCAGTTGCCTGTTAATTTCTAAGCATGGAACGCCCATTTGCTGTTTCTTTTTTTTTATTTCATTAAGGATACTCTGGCTAAACTTTTATTGTATGGTGTAAGAATACAAAATTAGAAAAGGAAGAAGGCAAAACAACCGCAAACCCAGAACACATTTAGCAAATTGCCAAACAAGAATCCTGAATGCTGCTGACTGAATACACCTGAAAATCCCATTCACACTCAATTTGGAGGCTCTCGTAGCTGTCCCCTCGGCAAAAGGGTTACATTTCCTTATCCAAAGCAAAAAAACACACCTTGGTCCTGTTGCCTGCTAATTTGTAACAATGAAACGGCAATTTGCAGTTTTTTTTATTTCATTATGGATATTCTGGCTAAACTTTTTATTGTATGGGGTAAGAATACAAAATTAGAAAAGGAAGAAGGCAAAACAAATGGAATGCCAAAACACAATTAAGAAATTGCCAATCATGAAACCTGAATGCTGCTGACTGAATACACCTGAAAATCCCATTCACACTCAATTTGGCGGCAATTCGTAGCTGTTCCCTTGGCAAAAGGGTTACATTTCATTTTCCAAAACACAAAAACTCACCTTGGTCCTGTTGCATGTTAATTTCTAAAAATGAAACACCAATTTGCTGTTTTCTTTATTTCATTATGGATACTCTGGCTAACCTTTTTCTTGTATGGTGTAAGAATACAAAATTAGAAAAGGAAGAAGGCAAAACAAATGCAAACCAAGAACTCATTTAGCAAATTGCCAATCAAGAAACCTGAATGTTGCTGACTGAATACACCTGAAAATCCCATTCACACTCAATTTGGCGGCAATTCGTACCTGTGCCATCGGGAAAAGGGAAAGATTTCATTTTCCAAAAGACTAAAACTCACCTTGGTCCAGTTGCCTATTAATTTCTAAGCATGGAACGAACATTTGCTGTTTTTTTTTTTTATTTCATTAAGGATACTCTGGCTAAACTTTTATTGTATGGTGTAAGAATACAAAACTAGAAAAGGAAGAAGGCAAAACAACCGCAAACCCTGAACACATTTAGCAAAGGATACTCTGGCTAAACTTTTATTGTATGGTGTAAGAATACAAAATTAGTAAAGGAAGAAGGCAAAATTGGAAAAGAAAAAAGGCAAAACAAACGCAAACCCAGACCACATTTAAGAAATTGCCAATCAAGAAACCTGAATTCTGCTGACTGAATACACCTGAAAATCCCATTCATACTCAATTTGGAGGCAATTCATAGCTGTCCCCTCGGCAAAAGGGTTACATTTCATTTTCCAAAGCACAAAATCACACCTTGGTCCTGTTGCCAGCTAAATTCTAAGAATGAAATGGCAATTTGCAGATTTTTTTTTATTTCATTATGAATATTCTGGCTAAACATTTTATTGTATGATGTAAGAATACAAAATTAGAAAAGGAAGAAGGCAAAACAAATGGAATGCCAAAACACAATTAAGAAATTGCCAATCAAGTAACCTGAATGCTGCTGACTGAATACACCTGAAAATCCCATTCACACTCAATTTGGAGGCAACTCGTAGCTGTCCCCTCGGCAAAAGGGAAAGATTTCATTTTCCAAAACACGAAAACTCACCTGTCGTGTTGCCTGTAGATTTCTTAGCATGAAACGCCAATTTGCACTGTATTTTTATTTCATTTTGACCACTCTGTCTAAAGGCTTTAGTGGATGGTCAGGATAGAAAATTTGGATAGAAAGAAAAAAAAACAAACACAAACCCAGAACACATTTAAGAAATTGCCAATCGAGAAACCCGAATGCTGCTGACTGAACATACCTGTAAATCCAATTCACACTCAGTTTGGAGTCAATTCGTAGCAGTGCCCTTGGCAAAAGGGAAACATTTCATTTTGAAAACACAAAAACTCATCTTAGTCGTGCTGCCTGTAGATTTCTTAGTTTGATACGCCAATTTGCTCTTTATTTTTCATTTCACCACTCTGTCTAAAGGCTTTGTTGGATGGTGTCAGGATAGAAAATTTGAATAGAAACAAGGCAAAACAAACACAAACCCAGAACACATTTATCAAATTGCCAATCAAGAAACCTGAATGCTGACTGAACACACCTGAAACACACTCAATTTGGCGGAAATTCGTAGCTGTTACCCTGGCAAAAGTGTTACATTTCATTTTCCAAAGCACAAAAACTCACTATGGTCCTGTTGCATGTTAATTTCTAAAAATGAAACACCAATTTGCTGTTTTCTTTATTTCATTATGGATACTCTGGCTAAACTTTTTCTTGTATGGTGTAAGAATACAAAATTAGAAAAGGAAGAAGGCAAAACAAATGCAAACCAAGAACACATTTAGCAAATTACCAATCGGGAAACCTGAATGTTGCTGACTGAATACACCTGAAAATCCCATTCACACTCAATTTGGAGGCAACTCGTAGTTGTCCCCTCGGCAAAAGTGTTACATTTCATTTTCCAAAGCACAAAAACACACCTTGGTCCTGAAGCCTGCTAATTTCTAAGAATGAAACGGCAATTTGCACTGTATTTTTATTTCATTTTGACCACTCTGTCTAAAGGCTTTTTTGGATGGTGTCAGGATATAAAATTTCGAAAGAAAGAAGCAAAACAAACGCAAACCCAGACGATATTTAAGAAATTGCCAATCAAGAAACCTGAATGCTACTGACTGAATACACCTGAAAATCCCATTCATACTCAATTTGAAGGCAATTCAGAGCTGTCCCCTCGGCAAAAGGGTTACATATCATTTTCCAAAGCACAAAAACACACCTTTGTCCTGTTGCCTTCTAATTTCTAAGAATGAAACGGCAATTTGCAGTTTTTTTTATTTCATTATGGATATTCTGGCTAAACTTATTATTATATGGGGTAAGAGTACAAAATTAGAAATGGAAGAAGGCAAAACAAAGGCAAACCCAAAACACATTTAGCAAATTGCCAAACAAGAAACCTGAATTTTGCTGACTGAATGCACCTGAAAATCGCATTCACACTCAATTGGGCGGCAATTCGTAACAGTTCCCTTGGCAAAAGGGTTACATTTCATTTTCCAAAACACAAAAACTCACCTTGGTCCTGTTGCATGCTAATTTCTAAAAATGAAACACCAATTTGCTGTTTACTTTATTTCATTATGGATACTATGGCTAACCTTTTTATTGTATGGTGTAAGAATACAAAATTAGAAAAGGAAGCAGGCAAAACAAATGCAAACCAAGAACAAATTTAGAAAATTGCCTATCAGGAAACCTGAATGTTGCTGACTGAATACACCTGAAAATCCCATTCACACTCAATTTGGAGGCAATTCGTAGCTGTGCCCTCGGCAAAAGAGAAAGATTTCAGTTTCCAAAACACTAAAACTCACCTTGGTCCAGTTGCCTGTTAATTTCTAAGCATGGAACGTACATTTGCAGTTTTTTTTTTTTCATTAAGGATACTCTGGCTAAACTTTTATTGTATGGTGTAAGAATACAAAATTAGAAAAGGAAGAAGGCAAAACAAATGGAATTCCCAAACACATTTAAGAAATTGCCAATCAAGTAACCTGAATGCTGCTGACTGAATACACCTGAAAATCCCATTCACACTCAATTTGGAGGCAACTCGTAGCTTTCCCCTTTGCAAAAGGGTTACATTTCATTTTCCAAAGCACAAAATCACACCTTTGTCCTGTTGCCTGCTAATTTCTAAATTGAAACGGCAATTTGCAGTTTTTTTTTTATTTCATTATGGATATTCTGGCTAAACTTTTTATTGTATGGGGTAAGAATACAAAATTAAAAAAAGGAAGAAGGCAAAACAAACGCAAACCCAGAACACATTTAGCAAATTGCCAAAAAAGAAACCTGAATGCTGCTGACTGAATACACCTGAAAATCCCATTCACACTCAATTTGGAGGAAACTCGTAGCTGTCCCCTCGGCAAAACGGTTACATATCATTTTCCAAAGCACAAAAACACACCTTGGTCCTGTTGCATGTTAATTTCTAAAAATGAAACACCAATTTGCTGTTTTCTTTATTTCATTATGGATACTCTGACTAAACTTTTTATTGTATTGTGTAAGAGTACAAAATTAGAAAAGGAAGAAGGCAAAACAAATGCAAACCAAGAAAACATTTAGCAAATTACCAATCGGGAAACCTGAATGTTGCTGACTGAATACACCTGAAAACCCATTCACACTCAATTTGGAAGCAATTCGTAGCTGTCCCCTCGGCAAAAGGGAAAGATTTCATTTTCCAAAACACGAAAACTCATCTGTCGTGTTGCCTGTAGATTTCTTAGCATGAAACGCCAATTTGCACTGTATTTTTATTTCCTTTTGACCACTCTATCTAAAGGCTTTTTTGGATGGTGTCAGGATATAAAATTTGGAAAGAAACAAGGAAAACAAACGCAAACCCAGACGACATTTAAGAAATTGTCAATCAAGAAACCTGAATGCTGCTGACTGAATACACCTGAAAATCCCATTCACACTCAATTTGGAGGCAATTCGTAGCTGATCCCTTGGCAAAAGGGTTACATTTCATTTTCCAAAACACAAAAACTCACCTTGGTCCTGTTGCATGTTAATTTCTAAAAATGAAACACTAATATGCTCTTTTCTTTATTTCATTATGGATACTCTGGCTAACCTTTTTATTGCATGGTGTAAAAATACAAAATTAGAAAAGGAAGAAGGCAAAACAACAGCAAACCCAGAATACATTTAGCAAAAAACCAAAGAAGAAACCTGAATGATGCTGACTGAATACATTCACACTCAATTTGGAGGCAATTCGTAGCTGTCCCCTCGGCAAAAGGGTTACACATAATTTTCCAAAGCACAAAAACACACCTTGGTCCTGTTGCCTGCTAATTTCTAAGAATGAAACGGCAATTTGCAATTTTTTTTATTTCATTATGGATATTCTGGCTAAACTTTTTATTGTATGGTGTAAGAATACAAAATTAGAAAAGGAAGAAGGCAAAACAAACGCAAACCCAGAACACATTTAGCAAATTGCCAAACAAGAAACCTGAATGCTGCTGACTGAATGCACCTGAAAATCCCATTCACACTCAATTTGGCCGCAATTCGTAGCTGTTTCTTGGCAAAAGGCTTACATTTCATTTTCCAAACACAAAAACTCACCTTGGTCCTGTTGCATGCTAATTTCTAAAAATGAAACACCAATTTGCTGTTTTCTTTATTTCATTATGGATACTCTGGCTAAACTTTTTCTTGTATGGTGTAAGAATACAAAATTAGAAAAGGAAGAAGGCAAAACAAATGCAAACCAGGAACACATTTAGCAAATTGCCAATCAGGAAACCTGAATGTTGCTGACTGAATACACCTGAAAATCCCATTCACACTCAATTTGGAGGCAATTCGTAGCTGTGCCCACGGCAAAAGGGAAAGATTTCATTTTCCAAAACACAAAAACTCACCTTGGTCCAGTTGCCTGTTAATTTCTAAGCATGGAACGCCCATTTGCTGTTTTTTTTTTTTTTTTATTTCATTAAGGATACTCTGGCTAAACTTTTATTGTATGGTGTAAGAATACAAAATTAGAAAAGGAAGAAGGCAAAACAACCGCAAACCCAGAACACATTTAGCAAATTGCCAAAGAAGAAACCTGAATGCTGCTGACTGAATACACCTGAAAATCCCATTCAAACTCAATTTGGAGGCAACTCGTAGCTGTCCCCTCGGCAAAAGGGAAAGATTTCATTTTCCAAAACACGAAAACTCATCTGTCGTGTTGCCTATAGATTTCTTAGCATGAAACGCCAATTTGCACTGTATTTTTATTTCATTTTGACCACTCTATCTAAAGGCTTTTTTGGATGGTGTCAGGATATAAAATTTGGAAAGAAACAAGGCAAAACAAACGCAAACCCAGACGACATTTAAGAAATGGCCAATCAAGAAACCTGAATGCTGCTGACTGAATACACCTGAAAATCCCATTCAAACTCAATTTGGAGGCAATTCAGAGCTGTGCCCTCGGCAAAAGGGTTACATATCATTTTCCAAAGCACAAAAACACACCTTGGTCCTGTTGCCTGCTAATTTCTAAGAATGAAATGGCAATTTGCAGTTTTTTTTATTTCATTATGGATATTCTGGCTAAACTTATTATTGTATGCGGTAAGAATACAAAATTAGAAAAGGAAGAAGGCAAAACAAACGCAAACCCAGAACACATTTAGCAAATTGCCAAACAAGAAACCTGAATGCTGCTGACTGAATGCACCTGAAAATCCCATTCACACTCAATTTGGCCGCAATTCGTAGCTGTTTCTTGGCAAAAGGGTTACATTTCATTTTCCAAAACACAAAAACTCACCTTAGTCCTGTTGCATGCTAATTTCTAAAAATGAAACACCAATTTGCTGTTTTCTTTATTTCATTATGGATACTCTGGCTAACCTTTTTCTTGTATTGTGTAAGAATACAAAATTAGAAAAGGAAGAAGGCAAAACAAATGCAAACCAAGAACACATTTAGCAAATTGCCAATCAGGAAACCTGAATGTTGCTGACTCAATACACCTGAAAACCCATTCACACTCAATTTGGAGGCAATTCGTAGCTGTGCCCTCGGCAAAAGGGAAAGATTTCATTTTCCAAAACATGAAAACTCACCTTGGTCCAGTTGCCCGTTAATTTCTAAGCATGGAACACCCATTTGCTGTTTTTTTTTTTTTTATTTCATTAAGGATACTCTGGCTAAACTTTTATTGTATGGTGTAAGAATACAAAATTAGAAAAGGAAGGAGGCAAAACAAATGCAAACCAAGAAATCATTTAGCAACTTACCAATCAAGAAACCTGAATGTTGCTGACTGAATACACCTGAAAATCCCATTCCCACTCAATTTGGAGGCAACTCGTAGCTGTCCCCACGGCAAAAGGGTTACATTTCCTTTTCCAAAGCACAAAAACACACCTTGGTCCTGTTGCCTGCTAATTTCTAAGAATGAAACACCAATTTGCAGTTTTTTTTTATTTCATTATGGATATTCTGGCTAAACTTTTTATTGTATGGGGAAAGAATACAAAATTAGAAAATGAAGAAGGCAAAACAAATGCAAACCAAGAAAACATTTAGCAAATTACCAATCGGGAAACCTGAATGTTGCTACTGAATACACCTGAAAACCCATTCACACTCAATTTGGAGGCAATTCGTAGCTGTCCCCTCGGCAAAAGGGAAAGATTTCATTTTCCAAAACACGAAAGCTCATCTGTCGTGTTGCCTGTAGATTTCTTAGCATGAAACGCCAATTTGCACTGTATTTTTATTTCATTTTGACTACTCTATCTAAAGGCTTTTTTGGATGGTGTCAGGATATAAAATTTGGAAAGAAACAAGGCAAAACAAACGCAAACCCAGACGACATTTAAGAAATTGCCAATCAAGAAACCTGAATGCTGCTGACTGAATACACCTGAAAATCCCATGCACACTCAATTTGGAGGCAACTCGTAGCTGTCCCCTCGGCAAAAGGGTTACATTTCCTTTTCCACAGCACAAAAACACACCTTGGTCCTGTTGCCTGCTAATTTCTAAGAATGAAACGGCAATTTGCAGTTTTTTTTATTACATTATGGATATTCTGGCTAAACTTTTTATTGTATGGGGAAAGAATACAAAATTAGAAAATGAAGAAGGCAAAACAAACGCAAACCCAGAACACATTTAGCAAATTGCCAAACAAGAAACCTGAATGCTGCTGACTGAATACACCTGAAAATCCCATTCACACTCAATTTGGCGGCAATTCGTATCTGTTCCCTTGGCAAAAGGGTTACATTTCATTTTTTTCATTTTCCAAAACACAAAAACTCACCTTGGTCCTGTTGCATGTTAATTTCTAAAATGAAACACCAATTTGCTGTTTTCTTTATTTCATTATGGATACTCTGGCTAAACTTTTTATTGTATTGTGTAAGAATACAAAATTAGAAAAGGAAGAAGGCAAAACAAATGCAAACCAAGAAAACATTTAGCAAATTACCAATCGGGAAACCTGAATGTTGCTGACTGAATACACCTGAAAACCCATTCACACTCAATTTGGAAGCAATTCGTAGCTGTCCCCTCGGCAAAAGGGAAAGATTTCATTTTCCAAAACACGAAAACTCATCAGTCGTGTTGCCTATAGATTTCTTAGCATGAAACGCCAATTTGCACTGTATTTTTATTTCATTTTGACCACTCTATCTAAAGGCTTTTTTGGATGGTGTCAGGATAGAAAATTTGGAAATAAAAAAGGCAAAACAAACGCAAACCCAGACGACAATTAAGAAATTGCCAATCAAGAAACCTGAATGCTGCTGACAGAATACACCTGAAAATCCCATTCACACTCAATTTGGAGGCAATTCGTAGCTGTTCCCTTGGCAAAAGGGTTACATTTCATTTTCCAAAACACTAAAACTCACCTTGGTCCTGTTGCCTGTTAATTTCTAAGCATGAAACGCACATTTGCAGTTTTTTTTTTTTTCATTAAGGATACTCTGGCTAAACTTTTTATTGTATGGTGTAAGAATACAAAATTAGAAAAGGAAGAAGGCAAAACAAATGGCATGCCCAAACACATTTAAGAAATTGCCAATCAAGTAACCTGAATGCTGCTGACTGAATACACCTGAAAATCCCATTCACACTCAATTTGGAGGCAACTCGTAGCTTTCCCCTTTGCAAAAGGGTTACATTTCATTTTCCAAATCACAAAATCACACCTTTGTCCTGTTGCCTGCTAATTTCTAAGAATGAAACGGCAATTTGCAGTTTTTTTTTTTATTTCATTATGGATATTCTGGCTAAACTTTTTATTGTATGGGGTAAGAATACAAAATTAAAAAAAGGAAGAAGGCAAAACAAACGCAAACCCAGAACACATTTAGCAAATTGCCAAAAAAGAAACCTGAATGCTGCTGACTGAATACACCTGAAAATCCCATTCACACTCAATTTGGCGGCAATTCGTATCTGTTCCCTTGGCAAAAGGGTTACATTTCATTTTTTTCATTTTCCAAAACACAAAAACTCACCTTGGACTTGTTGCATGTTAATTTCTAAAATGAAACACCAATTTGCTGTTTTCTTTATTTCATTATGGATACTCTGGCTAAACTTTTTATTGTATTGTGTAAGAATACAAAATTAGAAAAGGAAGAAGGCAAAACAAATGCAAACCAAGAAAACATTTAGCAAATTACCAATCGGGAAACCTGAATGTTGCTGACTGAATACACCTGAAAACCCATTCACACTCAATTTGGAAGCAATTCGTAGCTGTCCCCTCGGGAAAAGGGAAAGATTTCATTTTCCAAAACACGAAAACTCATCTGTCGTGTTGCCTATAGATTTCTTAGCATGAAACGCCAATTTGCACTGTATTTTTATTTCATTTTGACCACTCTATCTAAAGGCTTTTTTGGATGGTGTCAGGATATAAAATTTGGAAAGAAACAAGGCAAAACAAACGCAAACCCAGACGACATTTAAGAAATTGCCAATCAAGAAACCTGAATGCTGCTGACTGAATACACCTGAAAATCCCATTCACACTCAATTTGGAGGCAATTCAGAGCTGTCCCCTCGGCAAAAGGGTTACATATCATTTTCCAAAACACAAAAACACACCTTGGTCCTGTTGCCTGCTAATTTCTAAGAATGAAATGGCAATTTGCAGTTTTTTTTATTTCATTATGGATATTCTGGCTAAACTTTTTATTGTATGGGGTAAGAATACAAAATTAGAAAAGGAAGAAGGCAAAACAAACGCAAACCCAGAACACATTTAGCAAATTGCCAAACAAGAAACCTGAATGCTGCTGACTGAATGCACCTGAAAATCGCATTCACACTCAATTTGGCCGCAATTCGTAGCTGTTTCTTGGCAAAAGGGTTACATTTCATTTTCCAAAACACAAAAACTCACCTTGGTCCTGTTGCATGTTAATTTCTAAAATGAAACACCAATTTGCTGTTTTCTTTTTTCATTATGGATACTCTGGCTAAACTTTTTTTTGTATGGTGTAAGAATACACAATGAGAATAGGAAGAAGGCAAAACAAATGCAAACCAAGAACACATTTAGCAAATTGCCAATCAGGAAACCTGAATGTTGCTGACTGAATACACCTGAAAACCCATTCACACTCAATTTGGAGGCAATTCGTAGCTGTGCCCTCGGCAAAAGGGAAAGATTTCATTTTCTAAAACATGAAAACTCACCTTGGTCCAGTTGCCCGTTAATTTCTAAGCATGGAACGCCCATTTGCTGGTTTTTTTTTTTTTATTTCATTAAGGATACTCTGGCTAAACTTTTATTGTATGGTGTAAGAATACAAAATTAGAAAAGGAAGAAGGCAAAACAAATGCAAACCAAGAAATCATTTAGCAACTTACCAATCAAGAAACCTGAATGTTGCTGACTGAATACACCTGAAAATCCCATTCCCACTCAATTTGGAGGCAACTCATAGCTGTTCCCTTGGCAAAAGGGTTACATTTCCTTTTCCAAAGCACAAAAACACACCTTGGTCCTGTTGCCTGCTAATTTCTAAGAATGAAACGGCAATTTTCAGTTTTTTTTTTTATATCATTATGGATATTCTGGCTGAACTTTTTATTGTAATGGGAAAGAATACAAAATTAGAAAATGAAGAAGGCAAAACAAATGCAAACCAAGAAAACATTTAGCAAATTACCAATCGGGAAACCTGAATGTTGCTGACTGAATACACCTGAAAACCCATTCACACTCAATTTGGAGGCAATTCGTAGCTGTCCCCTCAGCAAAAGGGAAAGATTTCATTTTCCAAAACACGAAAACTCATCTGTCGTGTTGCCTGTAGATTTCTTAGCATGAAACGCCAATTTGCACTGTATTTTTATTTCATTTTGACCACTCTATCTAAAGGCTTTTTTGGATGGTGTCAGGATATAAAATTTGGAAATAAAAAAGGCAAAACAAATGCAAACCCAGACGACATTTAAGAAATTGCCAATCAAGAAACCTGAATGCTGCTGACTGAATACACCTGAAAATCCCATTCACACTCAATTTGGAGGCAACTCGTAGCTGTCCCCTCGGCAAAAGGGTTACATTTCATTTTCCAAAGCACAAAAACACACCTTGGTCCTGTTGCCTGCTAATTTCTAAGAATGAAACGG
Organism: Sylvilagus floridanus; assembly: GCA_949820135.1. Classification (NCBI taxonomy): domain Eukaryota; kingdom Metazoa; phylum Chordata; class Mammalia; order Lagomorpha; family Leporidae; genus Sylvilagus; species Sylvilagus floridanus. Next base: position 162,828,154 of record OX463227.1, on the reverse strand, counting down.
CAATTTGCAGTTTTTTTTATTTCATTATGGATATTCTGGCTAAACTTTTTATTGTATGGGGAAAGAATACAAAATTAGAAAATGAAGAAGGCAAAACAAATGCAAACCAAGAAAACATTTAGCAAATTACCAATCGGGAAACCTGAATGTTGCTGACTGAATACACCTGAAAACCCATTCACACTCAATTTGGAGGCAATTCGTAGCTGTCCCCTCGGCAAAAGGGAAAGATTTCATTTTCCAAAACACGAAAACTCATCTGTCGTGTTGCCTGTAGATTTCTTAGCATGAAACGCCAATTTGCACTGTATTTTTATTTCATTTTGACCACTCTATCTAAAGGCATTTTTGGATGGTGTCAGGATAGAAAATTTGGAAATAAAAAAGGCAAAACAAACGCAAACCCAGACGACATTTAAGAAATTGCCAATCAAGAAACCTGAATGCTGCTGACAGAATACACCTGAAAATCCCATTCACACTCAATTTGGAGGCAATTCGTAGCTGTTCCGTTGGCAAAAGGGTTACATTTCATTTTCCAAAACACAAAAACTCACCTTGGTCCTGTTGCCTGTTAATTTCTAAGCATGGAAGGCACATTTGCAATTTTTTTATTTTCATTAAGGATACTCTGGCTAAACTTTTATTGTATGGTGTAAGAATACAAAATTAGAAAAGGAATAAGGCAAAACAAATGGAATTCCCAAACACATTTAAGAAATTGCCAATCAAGTAACCTGAATGCTGCTGACTGAATACACCTGAAAATCCCATTCACACTCAATTTGGAGGCAACTCGTAGCTTTCCCCTTTGCAAAAGGGTTACATTTCATTTTCCAAATCACAAAATCACACCTTTGTCCTGTTGCCTGCTAATTTCTAAAATGAAACGGCAATTTGCAGTTTTTTTTTTTTTATTTCATTATGGATATTCTGGCTAAACTTTTTATTGTATGGGGTAAGAATACAAAATTAAAAAAAGGAAGAAGGCAAAACAAACGCAAACCCAGAACACATTTAGCAAATTGCCAAACAAGAAACCTGAATGCTGCTGACTGAATACACCTGAAAATCCCATTCACACTCAATTTGGCGGCAATTCGTATCTGTTCCCTTGGCAAAAGGGTTACATTTCATTTTTTTCATTTTCCAAAACACAAAAACTCACCTTGGTCCTGTTGCATGTTAATTTCTAAAATGAAACACCAATTTGCTGTTTTCTTTATTTCATTATGGATACTCTGGCTAAACTTTTTATTGTATTGTGTAAGAATACAAAATTAGAAAAGGAAGAAGGCAAAACAAATGCAAACCAAGAAAACATTTAGCGAATTACCAATCGGGAAACCTGAATGTTGCTGACTGAATACACCTGAAAACCCATTCACACTCAATTTGGAAGCAATTCGTAGCTGTCCCCTCGGCAAAAGGGAAAGATTTCATTTTCCAAAACACGAAAACTCATCTGTCGTGTTGCCTATAGATTTCTTAGCATGAAACGCCAATTTGCACTGTATTTTTATTTCATTTTGACCACTCTATCTAAAGGCTTTTTTGGATGGTGTCAGGATATAAAATTTGGAAAGAAACAAGGCAAAACAAACGCAAACCCAGACGACATTTAAGAAATTGCCAATCAAGAAACCTGAATGCTGCTGACTGAATACACCCGAAAATCCCATTCATACTCAATTTGGAGGCAATTCAGAGCTGTCCCCTCGGCAAAAGGGTTACATTTCCTTTTCCACAGCACAAAAACACACCTTGGTCCTGTTGCCTGCTAATTTCTAAGAATGAAATGGCAATTTGCAGTTTTTTTTATTTCATTATGGATATTCTGGCTAAACTTTTTATTGTATGGGGAAAGAATACAAAATTAGAAAATGAAGAAGGCAAAACAACAGCAAACCCAGAATACATTTAGCAAATTACCAAAGAAGAAACCTGAATGCTGCTGACTGAATACATTCACACTCAATTTGGAGGCAATTCGTAGCTGTCCCCTGGCAAAAGGGAAAGATTTCATTTTCCAAAACACGAAAACTCACCTGTCGTGTTGCCTGTAGATTTCTTAGCATGAAAAGCCAATTTGCACTGTATTTTTATTTCATTTTGACCACTCTGTCTAAAGGCTTTTTTGGATGGTGTCAGGATATAAAATTTGGAAAGAAACAAGGCAAAACAAACGCAAACCCAGACGACATTTAAGAAATTGCCATTCAAGAAACCTGAATGCTGCTGACTGAATACACCTGAAAATCCCATTCATACTCAATTTGGAGGCAATTCAGAGCTGTCCCCTCGGCAAAAGGGTTACATTTCCTTTTCCACAGCACAAAAACACACCTTGGTCCTGTTGCCTGCTAATTTCTAAGAATGAAATGGCAATTTGCAGTTTTTTTTATTTCATTATGGATATTCTGGCTAAACTTTTTATTGTATGGGGAAAGAATACAAAATTAGAAAATGAAGAAGGCAAAACAAATGCAAACCAAGAAAACATTTAGCAAATTACCAATCGGGAAACCTGAATGTTGCTGACTGAATACACCTGAAAACCCATTCACACTCAATTTGGAGGCAATTCGTAGCTGTCCCCTCGGCAAAAGGGAAAGATTTCATTTTCCAAAACACGAAAACTCATCTGTCGTGTTGCCTGTAGATTTCTTAGCATGAAACGCCAATTTGCACTGTATTTTTATATCATTTTGACCACTCTATCTAAAGGCATTTTTGGATGGTGTCAGGATATAAAATTTGGAAATAAAAAAGGCAAAACAAACGCAAACCCAGACGACATTTAAGAAATTGCCAATCAAGAAACCTGAATGCTGCTGACAGAATACACCTGAAAATCCCATTCACACTCAATTTGGAGGCAATTCGTAGCTGTTCCCTTGGCAAAAGGGTTACATTTCATTTTCCAAAACACAAAAACTCACCTTGGTCCTGTTGCCTGTTAATTTCTAAGCATGGAACGCACATTTACAATTTTTTTATTTTCATTAAAGATACTCTGGCTAAACTTTTATTGTATGGTGTAAGAATACAAAATTAGAAAAGGAATAAGGCAAAACAAATGGAATTCCCAAACACATTTAAGAAATTGCCAATCAAGTAACCTGAATGCTGCTGACTGAATACACCTGAAAATCCCATTCACACTCAATTTGGAGGCAATTCGTATCTTTCCCCTTTGCAAAAGTGTTACATTTCATTTTCCAAATCACAAAATCACACCTTTGTCCTGTTGCCTGCTAATTTCTAAAATGAAACGGCAATTTGCAGTTTTTTTTTTTATTTCATTATGGATATTCTGGCTAAACTTTTTATTGTATGGGGTAAGAATACAAAATTAAAAAAAGGAAGAAGGCAAAACAAACGCAAACCCAGAACACATTTAGCAAATTGCCAAACAAGAAACCTGAATGCTGCTGACTGAATACACCTGAAAATCCCATTCACACTCAATTTGGTGGCAATTCGTATCTGTTCCCTTGGCAAAAGGGTTACATTTCATTTTTTTCATTTTCCAAAACACAAAAACTCACCTTGGTCCTGTTGCATGTTAATTTCTAAAATGAAACACCAATTTGCTGTTTTCTTTATTTCATTATGGATACTCTGGCTAACCTTTTTCTTGTATTGTGTAAGAATACAAAATTAGAAAAGGAAGAAGGCAAAACAAATGCAAAGCAAGAAAACATTTATCAAATTACCAATCGGGAAACCTGAATGTTGCTGACTGAATACAGCTGAAAACCCATTCACACTCAATTTGGAAGCAATTCGTAGCTGTCCCCTCGGCAAAAGGGAAAGATTTCATTTTCCAAAACACGAAAACTCATCTGTCGTGTTGCCTATAGATTTCTTAGCATGAAACGCCAATTTGCACTGTATTTTTATTTCATTTTGACCACTCTATCTAAAGGCTTTTTTGGATGGTGTCAGGATATAAAATATGGAAAGAAACAAGGCAAAACAAACGCAAACCCAGACGACATTTAAGAAATTGCCAATCAAGAAACCTGAATGCTGCTGACTGAATACACCTGAAAATCCCATTCACACTCAATTTGGAGGCAATTCGTAGCTGTTCCCTTGGCAAAAGGGTTACATTTCATTTTCCAAAACACAAAAACTCACCTTGGTCCTGTTGCATGTTAATTTCTAAAAATGAAACACTAATATGCTGTTTTCTTTATTTCATTATGGATACTCTGACTAACCTTTTTATTGCATGGTGTAAGAATACAAAATTAGAAAAGGAAGAAGGCAAAACAACAGCAAACCCAGAATACATTTAGCAAATTACCAAAGAAGAAACCTGAATGCTGCTGACTGAATACATTCACACTCAATTTGGAGGCAATTCGTAGCTGTCCCCTGGCAAAAGGGAAAGATTTCTTTTTCCAAAACACGAAAACTCACCTGTCGTGTTGCCTGTAGATTTCTTAGCATGAAACGCCAATTTGCACTGTATTTTTATTTCATTTTGACCACTCTGTCTAAAGGCTTTTTTGGATGGTGTCAGGATATAAAATTTGGAAAGAAACAAGGCAAAACAAACGCAAACCCAGACGACATTTAAGAAATTGCCAATCAAGAAACCTGAATGCTGCTGACTGAATACACCTGAAAATCCCATTCATACTCAATTTGGAGGCAATTCAGAGCTGTCCCCTCGGCAAAAGGGTTACATTTCCTTTTCCACAGCACAAAAACACACCTTGGTCCTGTTGCCTGCTAATTTCTAAGAATGAAATGGCAATTTGCAGTTTTTTTTATTTCATTATGGATATTCTGGCTAAACTTTTTATTGTATGGGGAAAGAATACAAAATTAGAAAATGAAGAAGGCAAAACAAATGCAAACCAAGAAAACATTTAGCAAATTACCAATCGGGAAACCTGAATGTTGCTGACTGAATACACCTGAAAACCCATTCACACTCAATTTGGAGGCAATTCGTAGCTGTCCCCTCGGCAAAAGGGAAAGATTTCATTTTCCAAAACACGAAAACTCATCTGTCGTGTTGCCTGTAGATTTCTTAGCATGAAACGCAAATTTGCACTGTATTTTTATATCATTTTGACCACTCTATCTAAAGGCATTTTTGGATGGTGTCAGGATATAAAATTTGGAAATAAAAAAGGCAAAACAAACGCAAACCCAGACGACATTTAAGAAATTGCCAATCAAGAAACCTGAATGCTGCAGACTGAATACACCTGAAAATCCCATTCACACTCAATTTGGAGGCAATTCGTAGCTGTTCCCTTGGCAAAAGGGTTACATTTCATTTTCCAAAACACAAAAAGTCACCTTGGTCCTGTTGCCTGTTAATTTCTAAGCATGGAAGGCACATTTGCAATTTTTTTATTTTCATTAAGGATACTCTGGCTAAACTTTTATTGTATGGTGTAAGAATACAAAATTAGAAAAGGAATAAGGCAAAACAAATGGAATTCCCAAACACATTTAAGAAATTGCCAATCAAGTAACCTGAATGCTGCTGACTGAATACACCTGAAAATCCCATTCACACTCAATTTGGAGGCAATTCGTAGCTGTTCCCTTGGCAAAAGGGTTACATTTCATTTTCCAAAACACAAAAACTCACCTTGGTCCTGTTGCCTGTTAATTTCTAAGCATGGAAGGCACATTTGCAATTTTTTTATTTTCATTAAGGATACTCTGGCTAAACTTTTATTGTATGGTGTAAGAATACAAAATTAGAAAAGGAATAAGGCAAAACAAATGGAATTCCCAAACACATTTAAGAAATTGCCAATCAAGTAACCTGAATGCTGCTGACTGAATACACCTGAAAATCCCATTCCCACTCAATTTGGAGGCAATTCGTAGCTGTGCCCACCGCAAAAGGGAAAGATTTCATTTTCCAAAACACAAAAACTCACCTTGGTCCAGTTGCCTGTTAATTTCTAAGCATGGAACGCCCCTTGCTGTTTTTTTTTTTTTATTTCATTATGGATATTCTGGCTAAACTTTTATTGTATGGTGTAAGAATACAAAATTAGAAAAGGAAGAAGGCAAAACAACCCCAAACCCAGAACACATTTAGCAAATTGCCAAACAAGAAACCTGAATGCTGCTGACTGAATACACCTGAAAATCCCATTCAAACTCAATTTGGAGGCAACTCGTAGCTGTCCCCTCGGCAAAAGGGAAAGATTTCATTTTCCAAAACACGAAAACTCACCTGTCGTGTTGCCTGTGGATTTCTTAGCATGAAACGCCAATTTGCACTGTATTTTTATTTCATTTTGACCACTCTGTCTGAAGGCTTTTTTGGATGGTGTCAGGATAGAAAATTTGGAAAGAAACAAGGCAAAACAAACGCAAACCCAGACGACATTTAAGAAATTGCCAATTAAGAAACCTGAATGCTGCTGACTGAATACACCTGAAAATCCCATTCACACTCAATTTGGAGGCAATTCAGAGCTGTCCCCTCGGCAAAAGCGTTACATATCATTTTCCAAAGCACAAAAACACACCTTGGTCCTGTTGCCTGCTAATTTCTAAGAATGAAATGGCAATTTGCAGTTTTTTTTATTTCATTATGGATATTCTGGCTAAACTTATTATTGTATGGGGTAAGAATACAAAATTAGAAAAGGAAGAAGGCAAAACAAACGCAAACCCAGAACACATTTAGCAAATTGCCAAACAAGAAACCTGAATGCTGCTGACTAAATACACCTGAAAATCCCATTCACACTCAATTTGGCCGCAATTCGTAGCTGTTTCTTGGCAAAAGGGTTACATTTCATTTTCCAAAACACAAAAACTCACCTTAGTCCTGTTGCATGCTAATTTCTAAAAATGAAACACCAATTTGCTGTTTTCTTTATTTCATTATGGATACTCTGGCTAACCTTTTTCTTGTATTGTGTAAGAATACAAAATTAGAAAAGGAAGAAGGCAAAACAAATGCAAACCAAGAACACATTTAGCAAATTGCCAATCAGGAAACCTGAATGTTGCTGACTGAATACACCTGAAAACCCATTCACACTCAATTTGGAGGCAATTCGTAGCTGTGCCCACGGCAAAAGGGAAAGATTTCATTTTCCAAAACACAAAAACTCACCTTGGTCCAGTTGCCTGTTAATTTCTAAGCATGGAACGCCCATTTGCTGTTTTTTTTTTTTATTTCATTATGGATATTCTGGCTAAACTTTTATTGTATGGTGTAAGAATACAAAATTAGAAAAGGAAGAAGGCAAAACAACCGCAAACCCAGAACACATTTAGCAAATTGCCAAACAAGAAACCTGAATGCTGCTGACTGAATACACCTGAAAATCCCATTCAAACTCAATTTGGAGGCAACTCGTAGCTGTCCGCTCGGCAAAAGGGAAAGATTTCATTTTCCAAAACACGAAAACTCACCTGTCGTGTTGCCTGTGGATTTCTTAGCATGAAACGCCAATTTGCACTGTATTTTTATTTCATTTTGACCACTCTGTCTGAAGGCTTTTTTGGATGGTGTCAGGATATAAAATTTGGAAAGAAACAAGGCAAAACAAACGCAAACCCAGACGACATTTAAGAAATTGCCAATCAAGAAACCTGAATGCTGCTGACTGAATACACCTGAAAATCCCATTCATACTCAATTTGGAGGCAATTCAGAGCTGTCCCCTCGGCAAAAGGGTTACATATCATTTTCCAAAGCACAAAAACACACCTTGGTCCTGTTGCCTGCTAATTTCTAAGAATGAAACGGCAATTTGCAGTTTTTTTTATTTCATTATGGATATTCTGGCTAAACTTATTATTGTATGGGGTAAGAATACAAAATTAGAAAAGGAAGAAGGCAAAACAAACGCAAACCCAGAACACATTTAGCAAATTGCCAAACAAGAAACCTGAATGCTGCTGACTGAATGCACCTGAAAATCGCATTCACACTCAATTTGGCCGCAATTCGTAGCTGTTTCTTGGCAAAAGGCTTACATTTCATTTTCCAAAACACAAAAACTCACCTTGGTCCTGTTGCATGCTAATTTCTAAAAATGAAACACCAATTTGCTGTTTTCTTTATTTCATTATGGATACTCTGGCTAACCTTTTTCTTGTATGGTGTAAGAATACAAAATTAGAAAAGGAAGAAGGCAAAACAAATGCAAACCAAGAACACATTTAGCAAATTGCCAATCAGGAAACCTGAATGTTGCTGACTGAATACACCTGAAAATCCCATTCACACTCAATTTGGAGGCAATTCGTAGCTGTGCCCACGGCAAAAGGGAAAGATTTCATTTTCCAAAACACAAAAACTCACCTTGGTCCAGTTGCATGTTAATTTCTAAGCATGGAACGCCCATTTGCTGTTTTTTTTTTTTATTTCATTATGGATATTCTGGCTAAACTTTTATTGTATGGTGTAAGAATACAAAATTAGAAAAGGAAGAAGGCAAAACAACCGCAAACCCAGAACACATTTAGCAAATTGCCAAACAAGAAACCTGAATGCTGCTGACTGAATACACCTGAAAATCGCATTCACACTCAATTTGGCCGCAATTCGTAGCTGTTTCTTGGCAAAAGGGTTACATTTCATTTTCCAAAACACAAAAACTCACCTTAGTCCTGTTGCATGCTAATTTCTAAAAATGAAACACCAATTTGCTGTTTTCTTTATTTCATTATGGATACTCTGGCTAACGTTTTTCTTGTATTGTGTAAGAATACAAAATTAGAAAAGGAAGAAGGCAAAACAAATGCAAACCAAGAACACATTTAGCAAATTGCCAATCAGGAAACCTGAATGTTGCTGACTGAATACACCTGAAAACCCATTCACACTCAATTTGGAGGCAATTCGTAGCTGTGCCCTCGGCAAAAGGGAAAGATTTCATTTTCCAAAACATGAAAATTCACCTTGGTCCAGTTGCCCGTTAATTTCTAAGCATGGAACGCCCATTTGCTGGTTTTTTTTTTTTTTTATTTCATTAAGGATACTCTGGCTAAACTTTTATTGTATGGTGTAAGAATACAAAATTAGAAAAGGAAGAAGGCAAAACAAATGCAAACCAAGAAATCATTTAGCAACTTACCAATCAAGAAACCTGAATGTTGCTGACTGAATACACCTGAAAACCCATTCACACTCAATTTGGAGGCAATTCGTAGCTGTGCCCTCGGCAAAAGGGAAAGATTTCTTTTTCCAAAACACGAAAGCTCATCTGTCGTGTTGCCTGTAGATTTCTTAGCATGAAACGCCAATTTGCACTGTATTTTTATTTCATTTTGACCACTCTATCTAAAGGCTTTTTTGGATGGTGTCAGGATATAAAATTTGGAAAGAAACAAGGCAAAACAAACGCAAACCCAGACGACATTTAAGAAATGGCCAATCAAGAAACCTGAATGCTGCTGACTGAATACACCTGAAAATCCCATTCACATTCAATTTGGAGGCAATTCAGAGCTGTTCCCTTGGCAAAAGGGTTACATTTCATTTTCCAAAACACAAACACTCACCTTGGTCCTGTTGCATGTTAATTTCTAAAAATGAAACACTAATATGCTGTTTTCTTTATTTCATTATGGATACTCTGACTAACCTTTTTATTGTATGGTGTAAGAATACAAAATTAGAAAAGGAAGAAGGCAAAACAACAGCAAACCCAGAATACATTTAGCAAATTACCAAAGAAGAAACCTGAATGCTGCTGACTGAATACATTCACACTCAATTTGGAGGCAATTCGTAGCTGTCCCCTCGGCAAAAGGGAAAGATTTCATTTTCCAAAACACGAAAACTCACCTGTCGTGTTGCCTGTAGATTTCTTAGCATGAAACGCCAATTTGCACTGTATTTTTATATCATTTTGACCACTCTATCTAAAGGCTTTTTTGGATGGTGTCAGGATAGAAAATTTGGAAATAAAAAAGGCAAAACAAACGCAAACCCAGACGACATTTAAGAAATTGCCAATCAAGAAACCTGAATGCTGCTGACAGAATACACCTGAAAATCCCATTCACACTCAATTTGGAGGCAATTCGTAGCTGTTCCCTTGGCAAAAGGGTTACATTTCATTTTCCAAAACACAAAAACTCACCTTGGTCATGTTGCCTGTTAATTTCTAAGAATGGAAGGCACATTTGTAATTTTTTTATTTTCATTAAGGATACTCTGGCTAAACTTTTATTGTATGGTGTAAGAATACAAAATTAGAAAAGGAAGAAGGCAAAACAAATGGAATTCCCAAACACATTTAAGAAATTGCCAATCAAGTAACCTGAATGCTGCTGACTGAATACACCTGAAAATCCCATTCACACTCAATTTGGAGGCAACTCGTAGCTTTCCCCTTTGCAAAAGGGTTACATTTCATTTTCCAAATCACAAAATCACACCTTTGTCCTGTTGCCTGCTAATTTCTAAAATGAAACGGCAATTTGCAGTTTTTTTTTTTTATTTCATTATGGATATTCTGGCTAAACTTTTTATTGTATGGGGTAAGAATACAAAATTAAAAAAAGGAAGAAGGCAAAACAAACGCAAACCCAGAACACATTTAGCAAATTGCCAAACAAGAAACCTGAATGCTGCTGACTGAATACACCTGAAAATCCCATTCACACTCAATTTGGCGGCAATTCGTAGCTGTTCCCTTGGCAAAAGGGTTACATTTCATTTTTTTCATTTTCCAAAACACAAAAACTCACCTTGGTCCTGTTGCATGTTAATTTCTAAAATGAAACACCAATTTGCTGTTTTCTTTATTTCATTATGGATACTCTGGCTAAACTTTTTATTGTATTGTGTAAGAATACAAAATTAGAAAAGGAAGAAGGCAAAACAAATGCAAACCAAGAAAACATTTAGCAAATTACCAATCGGGAAACCTGAATGTTGCTGACTGAATACACCTGAAAACCCATTCACACTCAATTTGGAAGCAATTCGTAGCTGTGCCCTCGGCAAAAGGGAAAGATTTCATTTTCCAAAACAGGAAAACTCATCTGTCGTGTTGCCTATAGATTTCTTAGCATGAAACGCCAATTTGCACTGTATTTTTATTTCATTTTGACCACTCTATCTAAAGGCTTTTTTGGATGTTGTCTGGATATAAAATTTGGAAAGAAACAAGGCAAAACAAACGCAATCCCAGACGACATTTAAGAAATTGACAATCAAGAAACCTGAATGCTGCTGACTGAATACACCTGAAAATCCCATTCACACTCAATTTGGAGGCAATTCAGAGCTGTTCCCTTGGCAAAAGGGTTACATTTCATTTTCCAAAACACAAAAACTCACCTTGGTCCTGTTGCATGTTAATTTCTAAAAATGAAACACTAATATGCTGTTTTCTTTATTTCATTATGGATACTCTGACTAACCTTTTTATTGCATGGTGTAAGAATACAAAATTAGATAAGGAAGAAGGCAAAACAACAGCAAACCCAGAATACATTTAGCAAATTACCAAAGAAGAAACCTGAATGCTGCTGACTGAATACATTCACACTCAATTTGGAGGCAATTCGTAGCTGTCCCCTCAGCAAAAGGGAAAGATTTCATTTTCCAAAACACGAAAACTCACCTGTCGTGTTGCCTGTAGATTTCTTAGCATGAAACGCCAATTTGCACTGTATTTTTATTTCATTTTGACCACTCTGTCTAAAGGCTTTTTTGGATGGTGTCAGGATATAAAATTTGGAAAGAAACAAGGCAAAACAAACGCAAACCCAGACGACATTTAAGAAATTGCCAATCAAGAAACCTGAATGCTGCTGACTGAATACACCTGAAAATCCCATTCATACTCAATTTGGAGGCAATTCAGAGCTGTCCCCTCGGCAAAAGGGTTACATTTCCTTTTCCACAGCACAAAAACACACCTTGGTCCTGTTGCCTGCTAATTTCTAAGAATGAAACGGCAATTTGCAGTTTTTTTTATTTCATTATGGATATTCTGGCTAAACTTTTTATTGTATGGGGAAAGAATACAAAATTAGAAAATGAAGAATGCAAAACAAATGCAAACCAAGAAAACATTTAGAAAATTAACAATCGGGAAACCTGAATGTTGCTGACTGAATACACCTGAAAACCCATTCACACTCAATTTGGAGGCAATTCGTAGCTGTCCCCTCGGCAAAAGGGAAAGATTTCAATTTCCAAAACACGAAAACTCATCTGTCGTGTTGCCTGTAGATTTCTTAGCATGAAACGCCAATTTGCACTGTATTTTTATATCATTTTGACCACTCTATCTAAAGGCTTTTTTGGATGGTGTCAGGATAGAAAATTTGGAAATAAAAAAGGCAAAACAAACGCAAACCCAGACGACATTTAAGAAATTGCCAATCAAGAAACCTGAATGCTGCTGACTGAATACACCTGAAAATCCCATTCACACTCAATTTGGAGGCAACTCGTAGCTTTCCCCTTTGCAAAAGGGTTACATTTCATTTTCCAAAACACAAAAACTCACCTTGGTCCTGTTGCATGTTAATTTCTAAAAATGAAACACCAATTTGCTGTTTTCTTTAATTCATTATGGATACTCTGGCTAACCTTTTTCTTATATGGTGTAAGAATACAAAATTAGAATAGGAAGAAGGCAAAACAAATGCAAACCAAGAACACATTTAGCAAATTGCCAATCAGGAAACCTGAATGTTGCTGACTGAATACACCTGAAAATCCCATTCACACTCAATTTGGAGGCAATTCGTAGCTCTGCCCACGGCAAAAGGGAAAGATTTCATTTTCCAAAACACAAAAACTCACCTTGGTCCAGTTGCCTGTTAATTTCTAAGCATGGAACGCCCATTTGCTGTTTTTTTTTTTTTTATTTCATTAAGGATACTCTGGCTAAACTTTTATTGTATGGTGTAAGAATACAAAATTAGAAAAGGAAGAAGGCAAAACAACCGCAAACCCAGAACACATTTAGCAAATTGCCAAAGAAGAAACCTGAATGCTGCTGACTGAATACACCTGAAAATCCCATTCAAACTCAATTTGGAGGCAACTCGTAGCTGTCCCCTCAGCAAAAGGGAAAGATTTCATTTTCCAAAACACGAAAACTCACTTGTCGTGTTGCCTGTGGATTTCTTAGCATGAAACGCCAATTTGCACTGTATTTTTATTTCATTTTGACCACTCTGTCTGAAGGCTTTTTTGGATGGTGTCAGGATATAAAATTTGGAAAGAAAAAAGGCAAAACAAACGCAAACCCAGACGACATTTAAGAAATTGCCAATTAAGAAACCTGAATGCTGCTGACTGAATACACCTGAAAATCCCATTCATAGTCAATTTGGAGGCAATTCAGAGCTGTCCCCTCGGCAAAAGGGTTACATATCATTTTCCAAAGCACAAAAACACACCTTGGTCCTGTTGCCTGCTAATTTCTAAGAATGAAACGGCAATTTGCAGTTTTTTTTATTTCATTATGGATATTCTGGCTAAACTTATTATTGTATGGGGTAAGAATACAAAATTAGAAAAGGAAGAAGGCAAAACACCCGCAAACCCAGAACACATTTAGCAAATTGCCAAACAAGAAACCTGAATGCTGCTGACTGAATGCACCTGAAAATCGCATTCACACTCAATTTGGCCGCAATTCGTAGCTGTTTCTTGGCAAAAGGCTTACATTTCATTTTCCAAAACACAAAAACTCACCTTGGTCCTGTTGCATGCTAATTTCTAAAAATGAAACACCAATTTGCTGTTTTCTTTATTTCATTATGGATATTCTGGCTAACCTTTTTCTTGTATTGTGTAAGAATACAAAATTAGAAAAGGGAGAAGGCAAAACAAATGCAAACCAAGAACACATTTAGCAAATTGCCAATCAGGAAACCTGAATGTTGCTGACTGAATACACCTGAAAACCCATTCACACTCAATTTGGAGGCAATTCGTAGCTGTGCCCTCGGCAAAAAGGAAAGATTTCATTTTCCAAAAGACAAAAACTCACCTTGGTCAAGTTGCCCGTTAATTTCTAAGCATGGAACGCCCATTTGCTGGTTTTTTTTTTTTATTTCATTAAGGATACTCTAGCTAAACTTTTATTGTATGGTGTAAGAATACAAAATTAGAAAAGGAAGAACGCAAAACAAATGCAAACCAAGAAATCGTTTAGCAACTTACCAATCAAGAAACCTGAATGCTGCTTACTGAATACACCTGAAAATCCCATTCACACTCAATTTGGAGGCAACTCGTAGCTGTCGCCTCGGCAAAAGGGTTACATTTCCTTTTCCAAAGCACAAAAACACACCTTGGTCCTTTTGCCTGCTAATTTCTAAGAATGAAACGGCAATTTGCAGTTTTTTTTATTTCATTATGGATATTCTGGCTAAACTTTTTATTTTATGGGGAAAGAATACAAAATTACAAAATGAAGAAGGCAAAACAAATGCAAACCAAGAACACATTTAGCAAATTGCCAATCAGGAAACCTGAATGTTGCTGACTGAATACACCTGAAAATCCCATTCCCACTCAATTTGGAGGCAACTCGTAGCTGTCCCCACGGCAAAAGTGTTACATTTCCTTTTCCAAAGCACAAAAACACACCTTGGTCCTGTTGCCTGCTAATTTCTAAGAAGGAAACGGCAATTTGCAGTTTTTTTTTATTTCATTATGGATATTCTGGCTAACCTTTTTCTTGTATGGTGTAAGAATACAAAATTAGAAAATGAAGAAGGCAAAACAAATGCAAACCAAGAAAACATTTAGCAAATTACCAATCAGGAAACCTGAATGTTGCTGACTGAATACACCTGAAAACCCATTCACACTCAATTTGGAGGCAATTCGTAGCTGTCCCCTCGGCAAAAGGGAAAGATTTCATTTTCCAAAACACTAAAACTCATCTGTCGTGTTGCCTGTAGATTTCTTAGCATGAAACGCCAATTTGCACTGTATTTTTATTTCATTTTGACCACTCTATCTAAAGGCTTTTTTGGATGGTGTCAGGATAGAAAATTTGGAAATAAAAAAGGCAAAACAAACGCAAACCCAGACGACATTTAAGAAATTGCCAATCAGAAACCTGAATGCTGCTGACTGAATACACCTGAAAATCCCATTCACACTCAATTTGGAGGCAATTCGTAGCTGTTCCCTTGGCAAAAGGGTTACATTTCATTTTCCAAAACACAAAAACTCACCTTGGTCCTGTTGCATGTTAATTTCTAAAAATGAAACACTAATATACTGTTTCCTTTATTTCATTATGGATACTCTGGCTAACCTTTTTATTGCATGGTGTAAGAATACAAAATTAGAAAAGGAAGAAGGCAAAACAACCGCAAACCCAGAATACATTTAGCAAATTACCAAAGAAGAAACCTGAATGCTGCTGACTGAATACATTCACACTCAATTTGGAGGCAATTCGTAGCTGTCCCCTCGGCAAAAGGGAAAGATTTCATTTTCCAAAACACGAAAACTCACCTGTCGTGTTGCCTGTAGATTTCTTAGCATGAAACGCCAATTTGCACTGTATTTTTATTTCATTTTGACCACTCTGTCTGAAGGCTTTTTTGGATGGTGTCAGGATATAAAATTTGGAAAGAAACAAGGCAAAACAAACGCAAACCCAGACGACATTTAAGAAATGGCCAAAGAAGAAACCTGAATGCTGCTGACTGAATACACCTGAAAATCCCATTCACACTCAATTTGGAGGCAATTCAGAGCTGTACCCTCGGCAAAAGGGTTACATATCATTTTCCAAAGCACAAAAACACACCTTGGTCCTGTTGCCTGCTAATTTCTAAGAATGAAACGGCAATTTGCAGTTTTTTTTTTTATTTCATTATGGATATTCTGGCTAAACTTTTTATTGTATGGGGTAAGAATACAAAATTAGAAAAGGAAGAAGGCAAAACAAACGCAAAGCCAGAACACATTTAGCAAATTGCCAAACAAGAAACCTGAATGCTGCTGACTGAATGCACCTGAAAATCCCATTCACACTCAATTTGGCCGCAATTCGTAGCTGTTTCTTGGCAAAAGGCTTACATTTCATTTTCCAAAACACAAAAACTCACCTTGGTCCTGTTGCATGCTAATTTCTAAATATGAAACACCAATTTGCTGTTTTCTTTATTTCATTATGGGTACTCTGGCTAACCTTTTTTTTGTATGGTGTAAGAATACAAAATTAGAAAAAGAAGAAGGCAAAACAAATGCAAACCAAGAACACATTTAGCAAATTGCCAATCAGGAAACCTGAATGTTGCTGACTGAATACACCTGAAAATCCCATTCACACTCAATTTGGAGGCAATTCGTAGCTGTTCCCTTGGCAAAAGGGTTACATTTCATTTTCCAAAACACAAAAACTCACCTTGGACCTGTTGCATGTTAATTTCTAAAAATGAAACAATAATATGCTGTTTTCTTTATTTCATTATGGATACTCTGGCTAACCTTTTTATTGCATTGTGTAAGAATACAAAATTAGAAAAGAAAGAAGGCAAAACAACCGCAAACCCAGAATACATTTAGCAAATTACCAAAGAAGAAACCTGAATGCTGCTGACTGAATACATTCACACTCAATTTGGAGGCAATTCGTAGCTGTCCCCTCGGCAAAAGGGAAAGATTTCATTTTCCAAAACACGAAAACTCACCTGTCGTGTTGCCTGTAGATTTCTTAGCATGAAACGCCAATTTGCACTGTATTTTTATTTCATTTTGACCACTCTGTCTAAAGGCTTTTTTGGATGGTGTCAGGATATAAAATTTGGAAAGAAACAAGGCAAAACAAACGCAAACCCAGACGACATTTAAGAAATTGCCAATCAAGAAACCTGAATGCTGCAGACTGAATACGCCTGAAAATCCCATTCACACTCAATTTGGAGGCAATTCAGAGCTGTACCCTCGGCAAAAGGGTTACATATCATTTTCCAAAGCACAAAAACACACCTTGGTCCTGTTGCCTGCTAATTTCTAAGAATGAAACGGCAATTTGCAGTTTTTTTTATTTCATTATCGATATTCTGGCTAAACTTTTTATTGTATGGGGTAAGAATACAAAATTAGAAAAGGAAGAAGGCAAAACAAACGCAAACCCAGAACACATTTAGCAAATTGCCAAACAAGAAACCTGAATGCTGCTGACTGAATGCACCTGAAAATCCCATTCACACTCAATTTGGCCGCAATTCGTAGCTGTTTCTTGGCAAAAGGCTTACATTTCATTTTCCAAAACACAAAAACTCACCTTGGTCCTGTTGCATGCTAATTTCTAAAAATGAAACACCAATTTGCTGTTTTCTTTATTTCATTATGGATACTCTGGCTAAACTTTTTCTTGTATGGTGTAAGAATACAAAATTAGAAAAGGAAGAAGGCAAAACAAATGCAAACCAAGAACACATTTAGCAAATTGCCAATCAGGAAACCTGAATGTTGCTGACTGAATACACCTGAAAATCCCATTCACACTCAATTTGGAGGCAATTCGTAGCTGTGCCCACAGCAAAAGGGAATGATTTCATTTTCCAAAACACAAACACTCACCTTGGTCCAGTTGCCTGTTAATTTCTAAGCATGGAACGCCCATTTGCTGTTTTTTTTTTTTTTATTTCATTAAGGATACTCTGGCTAAACTTTTATTGTATGGTGTAAGAATACAAAATTAGAAAAGGAAGAAGGCAAAACAACCGCAAACCCAGAACACATTTAGCAAATTGCCAAAGAAGAACCCTGAATGCTGCTGACTGAATACACCTGAAAATCCCATTCACACTCAATTTGGAGGCAACTCGTAGCTGTCCCCTCGGCAAAAGGGAAAGATTTCATTTTCCAAAACACGAAAACTCACTTGTCGTGTTGCCTGTAGATTTCTTAGCATGAAACGCCAATTTGCACTGGATTTTTATTTCATTTTGACCACTCTGTCTGAAGGCTTTTTTGGATGGTGTCAGGATATAAAATTTGGGAAGAAACAAGGCAAAACAAACGCAAACCCAGACGACATTTAAGAAATTGCCAATCAAGAAACCTGAATGCTGCTGACTGAATACACCTGAAAATCCCATTCATACTCAATTTGGAGGCAATTCAGAGCTGTACCCTCGGCAAAAGGGTTACACATCATTTTCCAAAGCACAAAAACACACCTTGGTCCTGTTGCCTGCTAATTTCTAAGAATGAAACGGCAATTTGCAGTTTTTTTTTTTTTATTTCATTATGGATATTCTGGCTAAACTTTTTATTGTATGGGGTAAGAATACAAAATTAGAAAAGGAAGAAGGCAAAACAAACGCAAACCCAGAACACATTTAGCAAATTGCCAAACAAGAAACCTGAATGCTGCTGACTGAATGCACCTGAAAATCCCATTCACACTCAATTTGGCCGCAATTCGTAGCTGTTTCTTGGCAAAAGGCTTACATTTCATTTTCCAAAACACAAAAACTCACCTTGGTCCTGTTGCATGCTAATTTCTAAATATGAAACACCAATTTGCTGTTTTCTTTATTTCATTATGGGTACTCTGGCTAACCTTTTTTTTGTATGGTGTAAGAATACAAAATTAGAAAAAGAAGAAGGCAAAACAAATGCAAACCAAGAACACATTTAGCAAATTGCCAATCAGGAAACCTGAATGTTGCTGACTGAATACACCTGAAAATCCCATTCACACTCAATTTGGAGGCAATTCGTAGCTGTTCCCTTGGCAAAAGGGTTACATTTCATTTTCCAAAACACAAAAACTCACCTTGGACCTGTTGCATGTTAATTTCTAAAAATGAAACAATAATATGCTGTTTTCTTTATTTCATTATGGATACTCTGGCTAACCTTTTTATTGCATGGTGTAAGAATACAAAATTAGAAAAGAAAGAAGGCAAAACAACCGCAAACCCAGAATACATTTAGCAAATTACCAAAGAAGAAACCTGAATGCTGCTGACTGAATACATTCACACTCAATTTGGAGGCAATTCGTAGCTGTCCCCTCGGCAAAAGGGAAAGATTTCAATTTCCAAAACACGAAAACTCACCTGTCGTGTTGCCTGTAGATTTCTTAGCATGAAACGCCAATTTGCACTGTATTTTTATTTCATTTTGACCACTCTGTCTAAAGGCTTTTTTGGATGGTGTCAGGATATAAAATTTGGAAAGAAACAAGGCAAAACAAACGCAAACCCAGACGACATTTAAGAAATTGCCAATCAAGAAACCTGAATGCTGCAGACTGAATACGCCTGAAAATCCCATTCACACTCAATTTGGAGGCAATTCAGAGCTGTCCCCTCGGCAAAAGGGTTACATATCATTTTCCAAAGCACAAAAACACACCTTGGTCCTGTTGCCTGCTAATTTCTAAGAATGAAACGGCAATTTGCAGTTTTTTTTATTTCATTATGGATATTCTGGCTAAACTTTTTATTGTATGGGGTAAGAATACAAAATTAGAAAAGGAAGAAGGCAAAACAAACGCAAACCCAGAACACATTTAGCAAATTGCCAAACAAGAAACCTGAATGCTGCTGACTGAATGCACCTGAAAATCCCATTCACACTCAATTTGGCCGCAATTCGTAGCTGTTTCTTGGCAAAAGGCTTACATTTCATTTTCCAAAACACAAAAACTCACCTTGGTCCTGTTGCATGCTAATTTCTAAAAATGAAACACCAATTTGCTGTTTTCTTTATTTCATTATGGATACTCTGGCTAAACTTTTTCTTGTATGGTGTAAGAATACAAAATTAGAAAAGGAAGAAGGCAAAACAAATGCAAACCAAGAACACATTTAGCAAATTGCCAATCAGGAAACCTGAATGTTGCTGACTGAATACACCTGAAAATCCCATTCACACTCAATTTGGAGGCAATTCGTAGCTGTGCCCACAGCAAAAGGGAATGATTTCATTTTCCAAAACACAAACACTCACCTTGGTCCAGTTGCCTGTTAATTTCTAAGCATGGAACGCCCATTTGCTGTTTTTTTTTTTTTTATTTCATTAAGGATACTCTGGCTAAACTTTTATTGTATGGTGTAAGAATACAAAATTAGAAAAGGAAGAAGGCAAAACAACCGCAAACCCAGAACACATTTAGCAAATTGCCAAAGAAGAACCCTGAATGCTGCTGACTGAATACACCTGAAAATCCCATTCACACTCAATTTGGAGGCAACTCGTAGCTGTCCCCTCGGCAAAAGGGAAAGATTTCATTTTCCAAAACACGAAAACTCACTTGTCGTGTTGCCTGTAGATTTCTTAGCATGAAACGCCAATTTGCACTGGATTTTTATTTCATTTTGACCACTCTGTCTGAAGGCTTTTTTGGATGGTGTCAGGATATAAAATTTGGGAAGAAACAAGGCAAAACAAACGCAAACCCAGACGACATTTAAGAAATTGCCAATCAAGAAACCTGAATGCTGCTGACTGAATACACCTGAAAATCCCATTCATACTCAATTTGGAGGCAATTCAGAGCTGTACCCTCGGCAAAAGGGTTACACATCATTTTCCAAAGCACAAAAACACACCTTGGTCCTGTTGCCTGCTAATTTCTAAGAATGAAACGGCAATTTGCAGTTTTTTTTTTTTTTATTTCATTATGGATATTCTGGCTAAACTTTTTATTGTATGGGGTAAGAATACAAAATTAGAAAAGGAAGAAGGCAAAACAAACGCAAACCCAGAACACATTTAGCAAATTGCCAAACAAGAAACCTGAATGCTGCTGACTGAATGCACCTGAAAATCCCATTCACACTCAATTTGGCCGCAATTCGTAGCTGTTTCTTGGCAAAAGGCTTACATTTCATTTTCCAAAACACAAAAACTCACCTTGGTCCTGTTGCATGCTAATTTCTAAATATGAAACACCAATTTGCTGTTTTCTTTATTTCATTATGGGTACTCTGGCTAACCTTTTTTTTGTATGGTGTAAGAATACAAAATTAGAAAAAGAAGAAGGCAAAACAAATGCAAACCAAGAACACATTTAGCAAATTGCCAATCAGGAAACCTGAATGTTGCTGACTGAATACACCTGAAAATCCCATTCACACTCAATTTGGAGGCAATTCGTAGCTGTTCCCTTGGCAAAAGGGTTACATTTCATTTTCCAAAACACAAAAACTCACCTTGGACCTGTTGCATGTTAATTTCTAAAAATGAAACAATAATATGCTGTTTTCTTTATTTCATTATGGATACTCTGGCTAACCTTTTTATTGCATGGTGTAAGAATACAAAATTAGAAAAGAAAGAAGGCAAAACAACCGCAAACCCAGAATACATTTAGCAAATTACCAAAGAAGAAACCTGAATGCTGCTGACTGAATACATTCACACTCAATTTGGAGGCAATTCGTAGCTGTCCCCTCGGCAAAAGGGAAAGATTTCATTTTCCAAAACACGAAAACTCACCTGTCGTGTTGCCTGTAGATTTCTTAGCATGAAACGCCAATTTGCAGTGTATTTTTATTTCATTTTGACCACTCTGTCTAAAGGCTTTTTTGGATGGTGTCAGGATATAAAATTTGGAAAGAAACAAGGCAAAACAAACGCAAACCCAGACGACATTTAAGAAATTGCCAATCAAGAAACCTGAATGCTGCAGACTGAATACGCCTGAAAATCCCATTCACACTCAATTTGGAGGCAATTCAGAGCTGTCCCCTCGGCAAAAGGGTTACATATCATTTTCCAAAGCACAAAAACACACCTTGGTCCTGTTGCCTGCTAATTTCTAAGAATGAAACGGCAATTTGCAGTTTTTTTTATTTCATTATCGATATTCTGGCTAAACTTTTTATTGTATGGGGTAAGAATACAAAATTAGAAAAGGAAGAAGGCAAAACAAACGCAAACCCAGAACACATTTAGCAAATTGCCAAACAAGAAACCTGAATGCTGCTGACTGAATGCACCTGAAAATCCAATTCACACTCAATTTGGCCGCAATTCGTAGCTGTTTCTTGGCAAAAGGCTTACATTTCATTTTCCAAAACACAAAAACTCACCTTGGTCCTGTTGCATGCTAATTTCTAAAAATGAAACACCAATTTGCTGTTTTCTTTATTTCATTATGGATACTCTGGCTAAACTTTTTCTTGTATGGTGTAAGAATACAAAATTAGAAAAGGAAGAAGGCAAAACAAATGCAAACCAAGAACACATTTAGCAAATTGCCAATCAGGAAACCTGAATGTTGCTGACTGAATACACCTGAAAATCCCATTCACACTCAATTTGGAGGCAATTCGTAGCTGTGCCCACAGCAAAAGGGAATGATTTCATTTTCCAAAACACAAACACTCACCTTGGTCCAGTTGCCTGTTAATTTCTAAGCATGGAACGCCCATTTGCTGTTTTTTTTTTTTTTATTTCATTAAGGATACTCTGGCTAAACTTTTATTGTATGGTGTAAGAATACAAAATTAGAAAAGGAAGAAGGCAAAACAACCGCAAACCCAGAACACATTTAGCAAATTGCCAAAGAAGAACCCTGAATGCTGCTGACTGAATACACCTGAAAATCCCATTCCCACTCAATTTGGAGGCAACTCGTAGCTGTCCCCTCGGCAAAAGGGTTACATTTCCTTTTCCAAAGCACAAAAACACACCTTGGTCCTGTTACCTGCTAATTTCTAAGAATGAAACGGCAATTTGCAGTTTTTTTTTTATTTCATTATGGATATTCTGGCTAAACATTTATTGTATGGGGAAAGAATACAAAATTAGAAAATGAAGAAGGCAATGCAACCGCAAACCAAGAATACATTTAGCAAATTGCCAAAGAAGAAACCTGAATGCTGCTGACTGAATACACCTGAAAATCCCATTCACACTCAATTTGGAGGCAATTCGTACCTATACCCCCGGCAAAAGAGAAAGATTTCACTTTCCAAAACACTAAAATTCATCTTGGTCCAGTTGCCTGTTAATTTCTAAGCATGGAATGCCCATTTGCTGTTTTTTTTTTTTTAATTTCATTATGGATACTCTGGCTAACCTTTTTTTTGTATGGTGTAAGAATACAAAATTAGAAAAGGAAGAAGGCAAAACAAATGCAAACCAAGAACACATTTAGCAAATTGCCAATCAGGAAAGCTGAATGTTGCTGACTGAATACACCTGAAAACCCATTCACACTCAATTTGGAGGCAATTCGTATCTGTTCCCTTGGCAAAAGGGTTACATTTCATTTTCCAAAACACAAAAACTCACCTTGGACCTGTTGCATGTTAATTTCTAAAAATGAAACACTAATATGCTGTTTTCTTTATTTCATTATGGATACTCTGGCTAACCTTTTTATTGCATGGTGTAAGAATACAAAATTAGAAAAGGAAGAAGGCAAAACAACCGCAAACCCAGAATACATTTAGCAAATTACCAAAGAAGAAACCTCAATGCTGCTGACTGAATACATTCACACTCAATTTGGAGGCAATTCGTAGCTGTCCCCTCGGCAAAAGGGAAAGATTTCATTTTCCAAAACACGAAAACTCACCTGTCGTGTTGCCTGTAGATTTCTTAGCATGAAACGCCAATTTGCACTGTATTTTTATTTCATTTTGACCACTCTGTCTGAAGGCTTTTTTGGAAGGTGTCAGGATATAAAATTTGGAAAGAAACAAGGCAAAACAAACGCAAACCCAGACGACATTTAAGAAATTGCCAATCAAGAAACCTGAATGCTGCTGACTGAATACACCTGAAAATCCCATTCACACTCAATTTGGAGGCAATTCAGAGCTGTCCCCTCGGCAAAAGGGTTACATATCATTTTCAAAGCACAAAAACACACCTTGGTCCTGTTGCCTGCTAATTTCTAAGAATGAAATGGAAATTTGCAGTTTTTTTAATTTCATTATGGATATTCTGGCTAGACTTTTTATTGTATGGGGTAAGAATACAAAATTAGAAAAGGAAGAAGGCAAAACAACCGCAAACCCAGAACACATTTAGCAAATTGCAAACAAGAATCCCGAATGCTGCTGACTGAATACACCTGAAAATCCCATTCACACTCAATTTGGCGGCAATTCGTAGCTGTTCCCTTGGCAAAAGGGTTACATTTCATTTTCCAAAACAGAAAAACTCACCTTGGTCCTGTTGCATGTTAATTTCTAAAAATGAAACACCAATTTGCTGTTTTCTTTATTTCATTAGGGATACTCTGGCTAAACTTTTTCTTGTATGGTGTAAGAATACAAAATTAGAAAAGGAAGAAGGCAAAACAAATGCAAACCAAGAACACATTTAGCAAATTACCAATCGGGAAACCTGAATGTTGCTGACTGAATACACCTGAAAATCCCATTCACACTCAATTTGGAGGCAATTCGTAGCTGTCCCCTCGGCAAAAGGGTTACATTTCATTTTCCAAAGCACAAAAACACACCTTGGTCCTGTTGCCTGCTAATTTCTAAGAATGAAACGGCAATTTGCAGTTTTTTTTATTTCATTATGGATATTCTGGCTAAACTTTTTATTGTATGGGGTAAGAATACAAAATTAGAAAAGGAAGAAGGCAAAACAAACGCAAACCCAGAACACATTTAGCAAATTGCCAAACAAGAAACCTGAATGCTGCTGACTGAATGCACCTGAAAATCGCATTCACACTCAATTTGGCCGCAATTCGTAGCTGTTTCTTGGCAAAAGGCTTACATTTCATTTTCCAAAACACAAAAACTCACCTTGGTCCTGTTGCATGCTAATTTCTAAAAATGAAACACCAATTTGCTGTTTTCTTTATTTCATTATGGATACTCTGGCTAACCTTTTTCTTGTATTGTGTAAGAATACAAAATTAGAAAAGGAAGAAGGCAAAACAAATGCAAACCAAGAACACATTTAGCAAATTGCCAATCAGGAAACCTGAATGTTGCTGGATGAATACACCTGAAAATCCCATTCACACTCAATTTGGAGGCAATTCGTAGCTGTGCCCACAGCAAAATGGAATGATTTCATTTTCCAAAAGACAAAAACTCACCTTGGTCCAGTTGCCCGTTAATTTCTATGCATGGAACGCCCATTTGCTGTTTTTTTTTTTTTTATTTCATTAAGGATACTCTGGCTAAACTTTTATTGTATGGTGTAAGAATACAAAATTAGAAAAGGAAGAAGGCAAAACAACCGGAAACCCAGAACACATTTAGCAAATTGCCAAAGAAGAAACCTGAATGTTGCTGACTGAATACACCTGAAAATCCCATTCACACTCAATTTGGAGGCAACTCGTAGCTGTCCCCTCGGCAAAAGGGAAAGATTTCATTTTCCAAAACACGAAAACTCACCTGTCGTGTTGCCTGTAGATTTCTTAGCATGAAACGCCAATTTGCACTGGATTTTTATCTCATTTTGACCACTCTGTCTGAAGGCTTTTTTGGATGGTGTCAGGATATAAAATTTGTAAAGAAACAAGGCAAAACAAACGCAAACCCAGACGACATTTAAGAAATTGCCAATCAAGAAACCTGAATGCTGCTGACTGAATACACCTGAAAATCCCATTCATACTCAATTTGGAGGCAATTCAGAGCTGTACCCTCGGCAAAAGGGTTACATATCATTTTCCAAAGCACAAAAACACACCTTGGTCCTGTTGCCTGCTAATTTCTAAGAATGAAATGGCAATTTGCAGTTTTTTTTTTTTATTTCATTATGGATATTCTGGCTAAACTTATTATTGTATGGGGTAAGAATACAAAATTAGAAAAGGAAGAAGGCAAAACAACCGCAAACCCAGAACAGATTTAGCAAATTGCCAAACAAGAAACCTAAATGCTGCTGACTGAATGCACCTGAAAATCGCATTCACACTCAATTTGGCCGCAATTCGTAGCTGTTTCTTGGCAAAAGGGTTACATTTCATTTTCCAAAACACAAAAACTCACCTTGGTCCTGTTGCATGCTAATTTCTAAAAATGAAACACCAATTTGCTGTTTTCTTTATTTCATTATGGATACTCTGGCTAACCTTTTTCTTGTATTGTGTAAGAATACAAAATTAGAAAAGGAAGAAGGCAAAACAAATGCAAACCAAGAACACATTTAGCAAATTGCCAATCAGGAAACCTGAATGTTGCTGACTGAATACACCTGAAAATCCCATTCACACTCAATTTGGAGGCAATTCGTAGCTGTACCCTCATCAAAAGAGAAAGATTTCACTTTCCAAAACACTAAAACTCAACTTGGTCCAGTTGCCTGTTAATTTCTAAGCATGGAACGCCCATTCGCTGTTTTTTTTTTTTTTATTTCATTAAGGACACTCTGGATAAACTTTTATTGTATGGTGTAAGAATACAAAATTGGAAAAGAAAAAAGGCAAAACAAACGCAAACCCAGACGACATTTAAGAAATTGCCAATCAAGAAACCTGAATGCTGCTGACTGAATACACCTGAAAATCCCATTCACACTCAATTTGGAGGCAATTCGTAGCTGTACCCCCGGCAAAAGAGAAAGATTTCACTTTCCAAAACACTAAAATTCACCTTGGTCCAGTTGCCTGTTAATTTCTCAGCATGGAACGCCCATTTGCGGTTTTTTTTTTTTTTTTTTTATTTCATTAAGGATACTCTGGCTAAACTTTTATTGTATGGTGTAAGAATACAAAATTAGAAAAGGAAGAAGGCAAAACAAATGCAAACCAAGAACACATTTAGCAAATTGCCAATCAGGAAACCTGAATGTTGCTGACTGAATACACCTGAAAATCCCATTCACACTCAATTTGGAGGCAATTCGTAGCTGTACCCTTGGCAAAAGAGAAAGATTTCACTTTCCAAAACACTAAAACTCAACTTGGTCCAGTTGCCTGTTAATTTCTAAGCATGGAACGCCCATTTGCTGTTTTTTTTTTTTTATTTCATTAAGGACACTCTGGCTAAACTTTTATTGTATGGTGTAAGAATACAAAATTGGAAAAGAAAAAAGGCAAAACAAACGCAAATCCAGACGACATTTAAGAAATTGCCAATCAAGAAACCTGAATGCTGCTGACTGAATACACCTGAAAATCCCATTCATACTCAATTTGGAGGCAATTCAGAGCTGTACCCTCGGCAAAAGGGTTACATATCATTTTCCAAAGCACAAAAACTCACCTTTGTCCTGTTGCATGTTAATTTCTAAAAATGAAGCACCAATTTGCTGTTATCTTTATTTCATTATGGTTACTCTGGCTAACCATTTGATTGTATGGTGTAAGAATACAAAATTAGAAAAGGAAGAAGGCAAAACAACCGCAAACCAAGAACACATTTAGCAAATTGCCAATCAGGAAACCTGAATGTTGCTGACTGAATACACCTGAAAATCCCATTCACACTCAATTTGGAGGCAACTCGTAGCTGTCCCCTCAGCAAAAGCGTTACATTTCATTTTCCAAAACAGTAAATCTCACCTTGGTCCTGTTGCCTGCTAATTTCTAAGAATGAAACAGCAATTTAGAGTTTTTTTTATTTCATTATGGATATTCTGGCTAGACTTTTTATTGTATGGGGTAAGAATACAAAATTAGAAAAGGAAGAAGGCAAAACAACCGCAAACCCAGAACACATTTAGCAAATTGCCAAAGAAGAAACCTGAATGCTGCTGACTGAATACACCTGAAAATCCCATTCACAGTCAATTTGGCAGCAATTCGTAGCTGTTCCCTTAGCAAAAGGGTTACATTTCATTTTCCAAAACACAAAAACACACCTTGGTCCTGTTGCATGTTAATTTCTAAAAATGAAACACCAATTTGCTGTTTTCTTTATTTCATTATGGTTACTCTGGCTAACCTTTTTCTTGTATGGTGTAAGAATACAAAATTAGAAAAGGAAGAAGGCAAAACAAATGCAAACCAAGAACACATTTAGCAAATTGCCAATCAGGAAACCTGAATGTTGCTGACTGAATACACCTGAAAATGCCATTCACACTCAATTTGGCGGCAATTCGTAGCTGTGCCCTTGGCAAAAGTGTTACATTTCATTTTCCAAAACAGAAAAACTCACCTTGGTCCTGTTGCATGTTAATTTCTAAAAATGAAACACCAATTTGCTGTTTTCTTTATTTCATTATGGTTATTCTGGCTAACCTTTTTCTTGTATGGTGTAAGAATACAAAATTAGAAAAGGAAGAAGGCAAAACAAATGCAAACCAAGAACACATTTAGCAAATTGCCAATCAGGAAACCTGAATGCTGCTGACTGAATACACCTGAAAATCCCATTCACACTCAATTTGGCGGCAATTCGTAGCTGTGCCCTTGGCAAAAGGGTTACATTTCATTTTCCAAAACACAAAAACTCACCTTGGTCCTGTTGCATGCTAATTTCTAAAAATGAAACACCAATTTGCTGTTTTCTTTATTTCATTATGGATACTCTGGCTAACCTTTTTCTTGTATTGTGTAAGAATACAAAATTAGAAAAGGAAGAAGGCAAAACAAATGCAAACCAAGAACACATTTAGCAAATTGCCAATCAGGAAACCTGAATGTTGCTGACTGAATACACCTGAAAATCCCATTCACACTCAATTTGGCGGCAATTCGTAGCTGTGCCCTTGGCAAAAGGGTTACATTTCATTTTCCAAAACACAAAAACTCACCTTGGTCCTGTTGCATGCTAATTTCTAAAAATGAAACACCAATTTGCTGTTTTCTTTATTTCATTAAGGATACTCTGGCTAACCTTTTTCTTGTATTGTGTAAGAATACAAAATTAGAAAAGGAAGATGTCAAAACAAATGCAAACCAAGAACACATTTAGCAAATTGCCAATCAGGAAACCTGAATGTTGCTGACTGAATACACCTGAAAATCCCATTCACACTCAATTTGGCGGCAATTCGTAGCTGTGCCCTTGGCAAAAGGGTTACATTTCATTTTCCAAAACACAAAAACTCACCTTGGTCCTGTTGCATGCTAATTTCTAAAAATGAAACACCAATTTGCTGTTTTCTTTATTTCATTATGGATACTCTGGCTAACCTTTTTCTTGTATTGTGTAAGAATACAAAATTAGAAAAGGAAGAAGGCAAAACAAATGCAAACCAAGAACACATTTAGCAAATTGCCAATCAGGAAACCTGAATGTTGCTGACTGAATACACCTGAAAATCCCATTCACACTCAATTTGGAGGCAATTCGTAGCTGTACCCTCATCAAAAGAGAAAGATTTCACTTTCCAAAACACTAAAACTCAACTTGGTCCAGTTGCCTGTTAATTTCTAAGCATGGAACGCCCATTCGCTGTTTTTTTTTTTTTTTTTATTTCATTAAGGACACTATGGCTAAACTTTTATTGTATGGTGTAAGAATACAAAATTGTTAAAGAAAAAAGGCAAAACAAACGCAAACCCAGACGACATTTAAGAAATTGCCAATCAAGAAACCTGAATGCTGCTGACTGAATACACCTGAAAATCCCATTCACACTCAATTTGGAGGCAATTCGTAGCTGTACCCCCGGCAAAAGAGAAAGATTTCACTTTCCAAAACACTAAAATTCACCTTGGTCCAGTTGCCTGTTAATTTCTCAGCATGGAACGCCCATTTGCGGTTTTTTTTTTTTTTTTATTTCATTAAGGATACTCTGGCTAAACTTTTATTGTATGGTGTAAGAATACAAAATTAGAAAAGGAAGAAGGCAAAACAAATGCAAACCAAGAACACATTTAGCAAATTGCCAATCAGGAAACCTGAATGTTGCTGACTGAATACACCTGAAAATCCCATTCACACTCAATTTGGAGGCAATTTGTAGCTGTACCCTCGGCAAAAGAGAAAGATTTCACTTTCCAAAACACTAAAACTCAACTTGGTCCAGTTGCCTGTTAATTTCTAAGCATGGAACGCCCATTTGCTGTTTTTTTTTTTTTATTTCATTAAGGACACTCTGGCTAAACTTTTATTGTATGGTGTAAGAATACAAAATTGGAAAAGAAAAAAGGGAAAACAAACGCAAATCCAGACGACATTTAAGAAATTGCCAATCAAGAAACCTGAATGCTGCTGACTGAATACACCTGAAAATCCCATTCATACTCAATTTGGAGGCAATTCAGAGCTGTACCCTCGGCAAAAGGGTTACATATCATTTTCCAAAGCACAAAAACTCACCTTTGTCCTGTTGCATGTTAATTTCTAAAAATGAAACACCAATTTGCTGTTATCTTTATTTCATTATGGTTACTCTGGCTAACCATTTGATTGTATGGTGTAAGAATACAAAATTAGAAAAGGAAGAAGGCAAAACAACCGCAAACCAAGAACACATTTAGCAAATTGCCAATCAGGAAACCTGAATGTTGCTGACTGAATACACCTGAAAATCCCATTCACACTCAATTTGGAGGCAACTCGTAGCTGTCCCCTCAGCAAAAGCGTTACATTTCATTTTCCAAAACAGTAAATCTCACCTTGGTCCTGTTGCCTGCTAATTTCTAAGAATGAAACAGCAATTTAGAGTTTTTTTTATTTCATTATGGATATTCTGGCTAGACTTTTTATTGTATGGGGTAAGAATACAAAATTAGAAAAGGAAGAAGGCAAAACAACCGCAAACCCAGAACACATTTAGCAAATTGCCAAAGAAGAAACCTGAATGCTGCTGACTGAATACACCTGAAAATCCCATTCACAGTCAATTTGGCAGCAATTCGTAGCTGTTCCCTTAGCAAAAGGGTTACATTTCATTTTCCAAAACACAAAAACACACCTTGGTCCTGTTGCATGTTAATTTCTAAAAATGAAACACCAATTTGCTGTTTTCTTTATTTCATTATGGTTACTCTGGCTAACCTTTTTCTTGTATGGTGTAAGAATACAAAATTAGAAAAGGAAGAAGGCAAAACAAATGCAAACCAAGAACACATTTAGCAAATTGCCAATCAGGAAACCTGAATGTTGCTGACTGAATACACCTGAAAATGCCATTCACACTCAATTTGGCGGCAATTCGTAGCTGTGCCCTTGGCAAAAGTGTTACATTTCATTTTCCAAAACAGAAAAACTCACCTTGGTCCTGTTGCATGTTAATTTCTAAAAATGAAACACCAATTTGCTGTTTTCTTTATTTCATTATGGATACTCTGGCTAACCTTTTTCTTGTATGGTGTAAGAATACAAAATTAGAAAAGGAAGAAGGCAAAACAAATGCAAACCAAGAACACATTTAGCAAATTACCAATCGGGAAACCTGAATGTTGCTGACTGAATACACCTGAAAATCCCATTCACACTCAATTTGGAGGCAATTCGTAGCTGTGCCCTCGGCAAAAGGGAAAGATTTCATTTTCCAAAACAGTAAAACTCACCTTGGTCCAGTTGCCTTTTAATTTCTAAGCATGGAACGCCCATTTGCTGTTTTTTTTTTTTTTTATTTCATTAAGGATACTCTGGCTAAACTTTTATTGTATGGTGTAAGAATACAAAATTAGAAAAGGAAGAAGGCAAAACAATTGGAATGCCCAAACACATTTAAGAAATTGCCAATCAAGAAATCTTAATGCTGCTGACTGAATACACCTGAAAATCCCATTCACATTCAATTTGGAGGCAACTCGTAGCTGTCCCCTCGGCAAAAGTGTTACATTTCATATTCCAAAGCACAAAATCACACCTTGGTCCTGTTGCCTGCTAATTTCTAAGAATGAAATGGAAATTTGCAGTTTTTGTAATTTCATTATGGATATTCTGGCTAGACTTTTTATTGTATGGGGTAAGAATACAAAATTAGAAAAGGAAGAAGGCAAAACAACCGCAAACCCAGAACACATTTAGCAAATTGCAAACAAGAATCCCGAATGCTGCTGACTGAATACACCTGAAAATCCCATTCACACTCAATTTGGCGGCAATTCGTAGCTGTTCCCTTGGCAAAAGGGTTACATTTCATTTTCCAAAACAGAAAAACTCACCTTGGTCCTGTTGCATGTTAATTTCTAAAAATGAAACACCAATTTGCTGTTTTCTTTATTTCATTATGGATACTCTGGCTAAACTTTTTCTTGTATGGTGTAAGAATACAAAATTAGAAAAGGAAGAAGGCAAAACAAATGCAAACCAAGAACACATTTAGCAAATTACCAATCGGGAAACCTGAATGTTGCTGACTGAATACACCTGAAAATCCCATTCACACTCAATTTGCAGGCAATTCGTAGCTGTCCCCTCGGCAAAAGTGTTACATTTCATTTTTCAAAACACGAAAACTCACCTTAGTTGTGTTGCCTGTGGATTTCTTAGCATGAAACGCCAATTTGCACGGTATTTTTATTTCATTTTGAACACTCTGTCTAAAGGCTTTTTTGGATGGTGTCAGGATAGAAAATTTGGAAAAAAGAAGGCAAAACAAACGCAAACCAAGACGACATTTAAGAAATTGCCAATCAAGTACCTGAATGCTGCTGACTGAATACACCTGAAAATCCCATTCACACACAATTTGGCGGCAATTCGTAGCTGTTCCCTTGGCAAAAGGGTTACATTTCATTTTCTTAAACACAAAAATCAGTTGGTCCTGTTGCATTTTCATTTCTAAAATGAAACACCAATTTGCTGTTTTCTTTATTTCATTATGGATACTCTGGCTAAACTTTTTATTGTATTGTGTAAGAATACAAAATTAGAAAAGGAAGAAGGCAAAACAAATGCAAACCAAGAACACATTTAGCAAATTACCAATCGGGAAACCTGAATGTTGCTGACTGAATACACCTGAAAATCCCACTCCACTCAATTTGCAGGTATTTCGTAGCTGTCCCCTTGGCAAAAGGGAAAGATTTCATTTTCCAAAACACGAAAACTCATCTGTCGTGTTGCCTGTAGATTTCTTAGCATGAAACGCCAATTTGCACTGTATATTTATTTCATTTTGACCACTCTATCTAAAGGCTTTTTTGGATGGTGTCAGGATAGAAAATTTCGAAATAAAAAAGGCAAAACAAACGCAAACCCAGACGACATTTAAGAAATTGCCAATCAAGAAACCTGAATGCTGCTGACTGAATACACCTGAAAATCCCATTCACACTCAATTTGGAGGCAATTCGTAGCTGTTCCCTTGGCAAAAGGGTTACATTTCATTTTCCAAAACACAAAAACTCACTTTGGTCCTGTTGCATGTTAATTTCTAAAAATGAAACACTAATATGCTGTTTTCTTTATTTCATTATGGATACTCTGGCTAACCTTTTAATTGCATGGTGTAAGAATACAAAATTAGAAAAGGAAGAAGGCAAAACAACCCCAAATCCAGAATACATTTAGCAAATTACCAAAGAAGAAACCTGAATGCTGCTGACTGAATACATTCACACTCAATTTGCAGGCAATTCGTAGCTGTCCCCTCGGCAAAAGGGAAAGATTTCATTTTCCAAAACACGAAAACTCACCTGTCGTGTTGCCTGTAGATTTCTTAGCATGAAACGCCAATTTGCACTGTATTTTTATCTCATTTTGACCACTCTGTCTAAAGGCTTTTTTGGATGGTGTCAGGATATAAAATTTGTAAAGAAACAAGGCAAAACAAACGCAAACCCAGACGACATTTAAGAAATTGCCAATCAAGAAACCTGAATGCTGCTGACTGAATACACCTGAAAATCCCATTCATACTCAATTTGGAGGCAATTCATAGCTGTCCCCTCGGCAAAAGAGTTACATATCATTTTCCAAAGCACAAAAACACACCTTGGTCCTGTTGCCTGCTAATTTCTAAGAATGAAACGGCAATTTGCAGTTTTTTTTATTTCATTATGGATATTCTGGCTAAACTTTTTATTGTATGGGGTAAGAATACAAAATTAGAAAAGGAAGAAGGCAAAACAAACGCAAACCCAGAACACATTTAGCAAATTGCCAATCAGGAAACCTGAATGTTGCTGACTGAATACACCTGAAAATCCCATTCACACTCAATTTGGAGGCAATTCGTAGCTGTACCCTCATCAAAAGAGAAAGATTTCACTTTCCAAAACACTAAAACTCAACTTGGTCCAGTTGCCTGTTAATTTCTAAGCATGGAACGCCCATTCGCTGTTTTTTTTTTTTTTTTTTATTTCATTAAGGACACTCTGGCTAAACTTTTATTGTATGGTGTAAGAATACAAAATTGTTAAAGAAAAAAGGCAAAACAAACGCAAACCCAGACGACATTTAAGAAATTGCCAATCAAGAAACCTGAATGCTGCTGACTGAATGCACCTGAAAATCGCATTCACACTCAATTTGGCCGCAATTCGTAGCTGTTTCTTGGCAAAAGGCTTACATTTCATTTTCCAAAACACAAAAACTCACCTTGGTCCTGTTGCATGCTAATTTCTAAAAATGAAACACCAATTTGCTGTTTTGTTTAATTCATTATGGATACTCTGGCTAACCTTATTCTTGTATGGTGTAAGAATACAAAATTAGAATAGGAAGAAGGCAAAACAAATGCAAACCAAGAACACATTTAGCAAATTGCCAATCAGGAAACCTGAATGTTGCTGACTGAATACACCTGAAAATCCCATTCACACTCAATTTGGAGGCAATTCGTAGCTGTGCCCACGGCAAAAGGGAAAGATTTCATTTTCCAAAACACAAAAACTCACCTTGGTCCAGTTGCCTGTTAATTTCTAAGCATGGAACGCCCATTTGCTGTTTTTTTTTTTTTTATTTCATTAAGGATACTCTGGCTAAACTTTTATTGTATGGTGTAAGAATACAAAATTAGAAAAGGAAGAAGGCAAAACAACCGCAAACCCAGAACACATTTAGCAAATTGCCAAAGAAGAAACCTGAATGCTGCTGTCTGACTACACCTGAAAATCCCATTCAAACTCAATTTGGAGGCAACTCGTAGCTGTCCCCTCAGCAAAAGGGAAAGATTTCATTTTCCAAAACACGAAAACTCACCTGTCGTGTTGCCTGTGGATTTCTTAGCATGAAACGCCAATTTGCACTGTATTTTTATTTCATTTTGACCACTCCGTCTGAAGTCTTTTTTGGATGGTGTCAGGATATAAAATTTGGAAAGAAAAAAGGCAAAACAAACGCAAACCCAGACGACATTTAAGAAATTGCCAATCAAGAAACCTGAATGCTGCTGACTGAATACACCTGAAAATCCCATTCACACTCAATTTGGAGGCAATTCAGAGCTGTCCCCTCGGCAAAAGGGTTACATATCATTTTCAAAGCACAAAAACACACCTTGGTCCTGTTGCCTGCTAATTTCTAAGAATGAAATGGAAATTTGCAGTTTTTTTAATTTCATTATGGATATTCTGGCTAGACTTTTTATTGTATGGGGTAAGAATACAAAATTAGAAAAGGAAGAAGGCAAAACAACCGCAAACCCAGAACACATTTAGCAAATTGCAAACAAGAATCCCGAATGCTGCTGACTGAATACACCTGAAAATCCCATTCACACTCAATTTGGCGGCAATTCGTAGCTGTTCCCTTGGCAAAAGGGTTACATTTCATTTTCCAAAACAGAAAAACTCACCTTGGTCCTGTTGCATGTTAATTTCTAAAAATGAAACACCAATTTGCTGTTTTCTTTATTTCATTAGGGATACTCTGGCTAAACTTTTTCTTGTATGGTGTAAGAATACAAAATTAGAAAAGGAAGAAGGCAAAACAAATGCAAACCAAGAACACATTTAGCAAATTACCAATCGGGAAACCTGAATGTTGCTGACTGAATACACCTGAAAATCCCATTCACACTCAATTTGCAGGCAATTCGTAGCTGTCCCCTCGGCAAAAGGGTTACATTTCATTTTCCAAAGCACAAAAACACACCTTGGTCCTGTTGCCTGCTAATTTCTAAGAATGAAACGGCAATTTGCAGTTTTTTTTATTTCATTATGGATATTCTGGCTAAACTTTTTATTGTATGGGGTAAGAATACAAAATTAGAAAAGGAAGAAGGCAAAACAAACGCAAACCCAGAACACATTTAGCAAATTGCCAAACAAGAAACCTGAATGCTGCTGACTGAATGCACCTGAAAATCGCATTCACACTCAATTTGGCCGCAATTCGTAGCTGTTTCTTGGCAAAAGGCTTACATTTCATTTTCCAAAACGCAAAAACTCACCTTGGTCCTGTTGCATGCTAATTTCTAAAAATGAAACACCAATTTGCTGTTTTCTTTATTTCATTATGGATACTCTGGCTAACCTTTTTCTTGTATTGTGTAAGAATACAAAATTAGAAAAGGAAGAAGGCAAAACAAATGCAAACCAAGAACACATTTAGCAAATTACCAATCAGGAAACCTGAATGTTGCTGGATGAATACACCTGAAAATCCCATTCACACTCAATTTGGAGGCAATTTGTAGCTGTGCCGACAGCAAAAGGGAATGATTTCATTTTCCAAAAGACAAAAACTCACCTTGGTCCAGTTGCCCGTTAATTTCTAAGCATGGAACGCCCATTTGCTGTTTTTTTTTTTTTTTTTTATTTCATTAAGGATACGCTGGCTAAACTTTTATTGTATGGTGTAAGAATACAAAATTAGAAAAGGAAGAAGGCAAAACAACCGGAAACCCAGAACACATTTAGCAAATTGCCAAAGAAGAAACCTGAATGCTGCTGACTGAATACACCTGAAAATCCCATTCACACTCAATTTGGAGGCAACTCGTAGCTGTCCCCTCGGCAAAAGGGAAAGATTTCATTTTCCAAAACACGAAAACTCACCTGTCGTGTTGCCTGTAGATTTCTTAGCATGAAACGCCAATTTGCACTGGATTTTTATCTCATTTTGACCACTCTGTCTGAAGGCTTTTTTGGATGGTGTCAGGATATAAAATTTGTAAAGAAACAAGGCAAAACAAACGCAAACCCAGACGACATTTAAGAAATTGCCAATCAAGAAACCTGAATGCTGCTGACTGAATACACCTGAAAATCCCATTCATACTCAATTTGGAGGCAATTCAGAGCTGTACCCTCGGCAAAAGGGTTACATATCATTTTCCAAAGCACAAAAACACACCTTGGTCCTGTTGCCTGCTAATTTCTAAGAATGAAATGGCAATTTGCAGTTTTTTTTTTTTTATTTCATTATGGATATTCTGGCTAAACTTATTATTGTATGGGGTAAGAATGCACAATTAGAAAAGGAAGAAGGCAAAACAAATGCAAACCCAGAACACATTTAGCAAATTGCCAAACAAGAAACCTGAATGCTGCTGACTGAATGCACCTGAAAATCGCATTCACACTCAATTTGGCCGCAATTCGTAGCTGTTTCTTGGCAAAAGGGTTACATTTCATTTTCCAAAACACAAAAACTCACCTTGGTCCTGTTGCATGCTAATTTCTAAAAATGAAACAGCAATTTGCTGTTTTCTTTATTTCATTATGGATACTCTGGCTAAAGTTTTTCTTGTATTGTGTAAGAATACAAAATTAGAAAAGGAAGAAGGCAAAACAAATGCAAACCAAGAACACATTTAGCAAATTGCCAATCAGGAAACCTGAATGTTGCTGACTGAATACACCTGAAAACCCATTCACACTCAATTTGGAGGCAATTCGTAGCTGTGCCCTCGGCAAAAGGGAAAGATTTCATTTTCCAAAAGACAAAAACTCACCTTGGTCCAGTTGCCCGTTAATTTCTAAGCATGGAACGCCCATTTGCTGTTTTTTTTTTTTTTATTTCATTAAGGATACTCTGGCTAAACTTTTATTGTATGGTGTAAGAATACAAAATTAGAAAAGGAAGAAGGCAAAACAAATGGAATGCCCAAACACATTTAAGAAATTGCCAATCAAGAAACCTGAATGCTGCTGACTGAATACACCTGAAAATCCCATTCCCACTCAATTTGGAGGCAACTCGTAGCTGTCCCCTCGGCAAAAGGGTTACATTTCCTTTTCCAAAGCACAAAAACACACCTTGGTCCTGTTGCCTGCTAATTTCTAAGAATGAAACGGCAATTTGCAGTTTTTTTTTTATTTCATTATGGATATTCTGGCTAAACATTTATTGTATGGGGAAAGAATACAAAATTAGAAAATGAAGAAGGCAATGCAACCGCAAACCAAGAATACATTTAGCAAATTGCCAAAGAAGAAACCTGAATGCTGCTGACTGAATACACCTGAAAATCCCATTCACACTCAATTTGGAGGCAATTCGTACCTATACCCCCGGCAAAAGAGAAAGATTTCACTTTCCAAAACACTAAAATTCACCTTGGTCCAGTTGCCTGTTAATTTCTAAGCATGGAATGCCCATTTGCTGTTTTTTTTTTTTTTTTAATTTCATTATGGATATTCTGGCTAACCTTTTTCTTGTATTGTGTAAGAATACAAAATTAGAAAAGGAAGAAGGCAAAACAAATGCAAACCAAGAACACATTTAGCAAATTGCCAATCAGGAAACCTGAATGTTGCTGACTGAATACACCTGAAAATCCCATTCACACTCAATTTGGAGGCAATTCGTAGCTGTACCCTCATCAAAAGAGAAAGATTTCACTTTCCAAAACACTAAAACTCAACTTGGTCCAGTTGCCTGTTAATTTCTAAGCATGGAACGCCCATTCGCTGTTTTTTTTTTTTTTTATTTCATTAAGGACACTCTGGCTAAACTTTTATTGTATGGTGTAAGAATACAAAATTGGAAAAGAAAAAAGGCAAAACAAACGCAAACCCAGACGACATTTAAGAAATTGCCAATCAAGAAACCTGAATGCTGCTGACTGAATACACCTGAAAATCCCATTCACACTCAATTTGGAGGCAATTCGTAGCTGTACCCCCGGCAAAAGAGAAAGATTTCACTTTCCAAAACACTAAAATTCACCTTGGTCCAGTTGCCTGTTAATTTCTCAGCATGGAACGCCCATTTGCGGTTTTTTTTTTTTTTTTATTTCATTAAGGATACTCTGGCTAAACTTTTATTGTATGGTGTAAGAATACAAAATTAGAAAAGGAAGAAGGCAAAACAAATGCAAACCAAGAACACATTTAGCAAATTGCCAATCAGGAAACCTGAATGTTGCTGACTGAATACACCTGAAAATCCCATTCACACTCAATTTGGAGGCAATTCGTAGCTGTACCCTCGGCAAAAGAGAAAGATTTCACTTTCCAAAACACTAAAACTCAACTTGGTCCAGTTGCCTGTTAATTTCTAAGCATGGAACGCCCATTTGCTGTTTTTTTTTTTTATTTCATTAAGGACACTCTGGCTAAACTTTTATTGTATGGTGTAAGAATACAAAATTGGAAAAGAAAAAAGGCAAAACAAACGCAAATCCAGACGACATTTAAGAAATTGCCAATCAAGAAACCTGAATGCTGCTGACTGAATACACCTGAAAATCCCATTCATACTCAATTTGGAGGCAATTCAGAGCTGTACCCTCGGCAAAAGGGTTACATATCATTTTCCAAAGCACAAAAACTCACCTTTGTCCTGTTGCATGTTAATTTCTAAAAATGAAACACCAATTTGCTGTTATCTTTATTTCATTATGGTTACTCTGGCTAACCATTTGATTGTATGGTGTAAGAATACAAAATTAGAAAAGGAAGAAGGCAAAACAACCGCAAACCAAGAACACATTTAGCAAATTGCCAATCAGGAAACCTGAATGTTGCTGACTGAATACACCTGAAAATCCCATTCACACTCAATTTGGAGGCAACTCGTAGCTGTCCCCTCAGCAAAAGCGTTACATTTCATTTTCCAAAACAGTAAATCTCACCTTGGTCCTGTTGCCTGCTAATTTCTAAGAATGAAACAGCAATTTAGAGTTTTTTTTATTTCATTATGGATATTCTGGCTAGACTTTTTATTGTATGGGGTAAGAATACAAAATTAGAAAAGGAAGAAGGCAAAACAACCGCAAACCCAGAACACATTTAGCAAATTGCCAAAGAAGAAACCTGAATGCTGCTGACTGAATACACCTGAAAATCCCATTCACAGTCAATTTGGCAGCAATTCGTAGCTGTTCCCTTAGCAAAAGGGTTACATTTCATTTTCCAAAACACAAAAACACACCTTGGTCCTGTTGCATGTTAATTTCTAAAAATGAAACACCAATTTGCTGTTTTCTTTATTTCATTATGGTTACTCTGGCTAACCTTTTTCTTGTATGGTGTAAGAATACAAAATTAGAAAAGGAAGAAGGCAAAACAACCGCAAACCCAGAACACATTTAGCAAATTGCCAATCAGGAAACCTGAATGTTGCTGACTGAATACACCTGAAAATCCCATTCACACTCAATTTGGCGGCAATTCGTAGCTGTGCCCTTTGCAAAAGTGTTACATTTCATTTTCCAAAACAGAAAAACTCATCTTGGTCCTGTTGCATGTTAATTTCTAAAAATGAAACACCAATTTGCTGTTTTCTTTATTTCATTAAGGATACTCTGGCTAAACTTTTATTGTATGGTGTAAGAATACAAAATTAGAAAAGGAAGAAGGCAAAACAATTGGAATGCCCAAACACATTTAAGAAATTGCCAATCAAGAAATCTTAATGCTGCTGACTGAATACACCTGAAAATCCCATTCACCTTCAATTTGGAGGCAACTCGTAGCTGTCCCCTCGGCAAAAGTGTTACATTTCATATTCCAAAGCACAAAATCACACCTTGGTCCTGTTGCCTGCTAATTTCTAAGAATGAAATGGAAATTTGCAGTTTTTTTAATTTCATTATGGATATTCTGGCTAGACTTTTTATTGTATGGGGTAAGAATACAAAATTAGAAAAGGAAGAAGGCAAAACAACCGCAAACCCAGAACACATTTAGCAAATTGCAAAAAAGAATCCCGAATGCTGCTGACTGAATACACCTGAAAATCCCATTCACACTCAATTTGGCGGCAATTCGTAGCTGTTCCCTTGGCAAAAGGGTTACATTTCATTTTCCAAAACAGAAAAACTCACCTTGGTCCTGTTGCATGTTAATTTCTAAAAATGAAACACCAATTTGCTGTTTTCTTTATTTCATTATGGATACTCTGGCTAAACTTTTTCTTGTATGGTGTAAGAATACAAAATTAGAAAAGGAAGAAGGCAAAACAAATGCAAACCAAGAACACATTTAGCAAATTACCAATCGGGAAACCTGAATGTTGCTGACTGAATACACCTGAAAATCCCATTCACACTCAATTTGCAGGCAATTCGTAGCTGTCCCCTCGGCAAAAGTGTTACATTTCATTTTTCAAAACACGAAAACTCACCTTAGTTGTGTTGCCTGTGGATTTCTTAGCATGAAACGCCAATTTGCACTGTATTTTTATTTCATTTTGACCACTCTGTCTAAAGGCTTTTTTGGATGGTGTCAGGATAGAAAATTTGGAAAAAAGAAGGCAAAACAAACGCAAACCAAGACGACATTTAAGAAATTGCCAATCAAGAAACCTGAATGCTGCTGACTGAATACACCTGAAAATCCCATTCACACACAATTTGGCGGCAATTCGTAGCTGTTCCCTTGGCAAAAGGGTTACATTTCATTTTCTTAAACACAAAAACTCAGTTGGTCCTGTTGCATGTTCATTTCTAAAATGAAACACCAATTTGCTGTTTTCTTTATTTCATTATGGATACTCTGGCTAAACTTTTTATTGTATTGTGTAAGAATACAAAATTAGAAAAGGAAGAAGGCAAAACAAATGCAAACCAAGAACACATTTAGCAAATTACCAATCGGGAAACCTGAATGTTGCTGACTGAATACACCTGAAAATCCCATTCCACTCAATTTGCAGGTATTTCGTAGCTGTCCCCTTGGCAAAAGGGAAAGATTTCATTTTCCAAAACACGAAAACTCATCTGTCGTGTTGCCTGTAGATTTCTTAGCATGAAACGCCAATTTGCACTGTATATTTATTTCATTTTGACCACTCTATCTAAAGGCTTTTTTGGATGGTGTCAGGATAGAAAATTTCGAAATAAAAAAGGCAAAACAAACGCAAACCCAGACGACATTTAAGAAATTGCCAATCAAGAAACCTGAATGCTGCTGACTGAATACACCTGAAAATCCCATTCACACTCAATTTGGAGGCAATTCGTAGCTGTTCCCTTGGCAAAAGGGTTACATTTCATTTTCCAAAACACAAAAACTCACTTTGATCCTGTTGCATGTTAATTTCTAAAAATGAAACACTAATATGCTGTTTTCTTTATTTCATTATGGATACTCTGGCTAACCTTTTAATTGCATGGTGTAAGAATACAAAATTAGAAAAGGAAGAAGGCAAAACAACCCCAAATCCAGAATACATTTAGCAAATTACCAAAGAAGAAACCTGAATGCTGCTGACTGAATACATTCACACTCAATTTGGAGGCAATTCGTAGCTGTCCCCTCGGCAAAAGGGAAAGATTTCATTTTCCAAAACACGAAAACTCACCTGTCGTGTTGCCTGTAGATTTCTTAGCATGAAACGCCAATTTGCACTGTATTTTTATCTCATTTTGACCACTCTGTCTAAAGGCTTTTTTGGATGGTGTCAGGATATAAAATTTGGAAAGAAACAAGGCAAAACAAACGCAAACCCAGACGACATTTAAGAAATTGCCAATTAAGAAACCTGAATGCTGCTGACTGAATACACCTGAAAATCCCATTCATACTCAATTTGGAGGCAATTCATAGCTGTCCCCTCGGCAAAAGAGTTACATATCATTTTCCAAAGCACAAAAACACACCTTGGTCCTGTTGCCTGCTAATTTCTAAGAATGAAACGGCAATTTGCAGTTTTTTTTTATTTCATTATGGATATTCTGGCTAAACTTTTTATTGTATGGGGTAAGAATACAAAATTAGAAAAGAAAGAAGGCAAAACAAACGTAAACCCAGAACACATTTAGCAAATTGCCAAACAAGAAACCTGAATGCTGCTGACTGAATGCACCTGAAAATCGCATTCACACTCAATTTGGCCGCAATTCGTAGCTGTTTCTTGGCAAAAGGCTTACATTTCATTTTCCAAAACACAAAAACTCACCTTGGTCCTGTTGCATGCTAATTTCTAAAAATGAAACACCAATTTGCTGTTTTGTTTAATTCATTATGGATACTCTGGCTAACCTTTTTCTTGTATGGTGTAAGAATACAAAATTAGAATAGGAAGAAGGCAAAACAAATGCAAACCAAGAACACATTTAGCAAATTGCCAATCAGGAAACCTGAATGTTGCTGACTGAATACACCTGAAAATCCCATTCACACTCAATTTGGAGGCAATTCGTAGCTGTGCCCACGGCAAAAGGGAAAGATTTCATTTTCCAAAACACAAAAACTCACCTTGGTCCAGTTGCCTGTTAATTTCTAAGCATGGAACGCCCATTTGCTGTTTTTTTTTTTTTTTTTTATTTCATTAAGGATACTCTGGCTAAACTTTTATTGTATGGTGTAAGAATACAAAATTAGAAAAGGAAGAAGGCAAAACAACCGCAAACCCAGAACACATTTAGCAAATTGCCAAAGAAGAAACCTGAATGCTGCTGTCTGACTACACCTGAAAATCCCATTCAAACTCAATTTGGAGGCAACTCGTAGCTGTCCCCTCAGCAAAAGGGAAAGATTTCATTTTCCAAAACACGAAAACTCACCTGTCGTGTTGCCTGTGGATTTCTTAGCATGAAACGCCAATTTGCACTGTATTTTTATTTCATTTTGACCACTCCGTCTGAAGTCTTTTTTGGATGGTATCAGGATATAAAATTTGGAAAGAAACAAGGCAAAACAAACGCAAACCCAGACGACATTTAAGAAATTGACAATCAAGAAACCTGAATGCTGCTGACTGAATACACCTGAAAATCCCATTCACACTCAATTTGGAGGCAATTCGTAGCTGTACCCTCGGCAAAAGGAAAGATTTCACTTTCCAAAACACTAAAGCTCAACTTGGTCCAGTTGCCTGTTAATTTCTAAGCATGGAACGTCCATTTGCTGTTTTTTTTTTTTTATTTCATTAAGGACACTCTGGCTAAACTTTTATTGTATGGTGTAAGAATACAAAATTGGAAAAGAAAAAAGGCAAAACAAACGCAAACCCAGACGACATTTAAGAAATTGCCAATCAAGAAACCTGAATGCTGCTGACTGAATACACCTGAAAATCCCATTCATACTCAATTTGGAGGCAATTCAGAGCTGTCCCCTCGGCAAAAGTGTTACATTTCATTTTCCAAAACAGTAAATCTCACCTTGGT
The DNA here is from genome assembly GCA_949820135.1 of Sylvilagus floridanus. Classification (NCBI taxonomy): domain Eukaryota; kingdom Metazoa; phylum Chordata; class Mammalia; order Lagomorpha; family Leporidae; genus Sylvilagus; species Sylvilagus floridanus. The sequence continues at coordinate 162,783,939 of OX463227.1, read as the reverse complement.
CCTGATGCCTGCTAATTTCTAAGAATGAAACAGCAATTTAGAGTTTTTTTTATTTCATTATGGATATTCTGGCTAGACTTTTTATTATATGGGGTAAGAATACAAAATTAGAAAAGGAAGAAGGCAAAACAACCGCAAACCCAGAACACATTTAGCAAATTGCCAAACAAGAAACCTGAATGCTGCTGACTGAATACACCTGAAAATCCCATTCACAGTCAATTTGGCAGCAATTCGTAGCTGTTCCCTTAGCAAAAGGGTTACATTTCATTTTCCAAAACACAAAAACACACCTTGGTCCTGTTGCATGTTAATTTCTAAAAATGAAACACCAATTTGCTGTTTTCTTTATTTCATTATGGTTACTCTGGCTAACCTTTTTCTTGTATGGTGTAAGAATACAAAATTAGAAAAGGAAGAAGGCAAAACAAATGCAAACCAAGAACACATTTAGCAAATTACCAATCAGGAAACTTGAATGTTGCTGACTGAATACACCTGAAAATCCCATTCACACTCAATTTGGTGGCAAATCGTAGCTGTGCCCTTGGCAAAAGTGTTACATTTCATTTTCCAAAACAGAAAAACTCACCTTGGTCCTGTTGCATGTTAATTTCTAAAAATGAAACACCAATTTGCTCTTTTCTTTATTTCATTATGGATACTCTGGCTAACCTTTTTCTTGTATGGTGTAAGAATACAAAATTAGAAAAGGAAGAAGGCAAAACAAATGCAAACCAAGAACACATTTAGCAAATTACCAATCGGGAAACCTGAATGTTGCTGACTGAATATACCTGAAAATCCCATTCACACTCAATTTGGAGGCAATTCGTAGCTGTGCCCTCGGCAAAAGGGAAAGATTTCATTTTCCAAAACAGTAAAACTCACCTTGGTCCAGTTGCCTTTTAAATTCTAAGCATGGAACGCCCATTTGCTGTATTTTTTTTTTTATTTCATTAAGGATACTCTGGCTAAACTTTTATTGTATGGTGTAAGAATACAGAATTAGAAAATGAAGAAGGCAAAACAAAAGCAAACCCAGACGACATTTAAGAAATTGCCAATCAAGAAACCTGAATGCTGCTGACTGAATACACCTGAAAATCCCATTCACACTCAATTTGGAGGCAATTCGTAGCTGTTCCCTTTTCAAAAGGGTTACATTTCATTTTCCAAAACACAAAAACTCACCTTGGTCCTGTTGCATGTTAATTTCTAAAAATGAAACACTAATATACTGTTTCCTTTATTTCATTATGGATACTCTGGCTAACCTTTTTATTGCATGGTGTAAGTATACAAAATTAGAAAAGGAAGAAGGGAAAACAACCGCAAACCCAGAATACATTTAGCAAATTACCAAAGAAGAAACCTGAATGCTGCTGACTGAATACATTCACACTCAATTTGGAGGCAATTCGTAGCTGTCCCCTCGGCAAAAGGGAAAGATTTCATTTTCCAAAACACGAAAACTCACCTGTCGTGTTGCCTGTAGATTTCTTAGCATGAAACGCCAATTTGCACTGTATTTTTATTTCATTTTGACCACTCTGTCTGAAGGCTTTTTTGGATGGTGTCAGGATATAAAATTTGGAAAGAAACAAGGCAAAACAAACGCAAACCCAGACGACATTTAAGAAATTGCCAATCAAGAAACCTGAATGCTGCTGACTGAATACACCTGAAAATCCCATTCACACTCAATTTGGAGGCAATTCAGAGCTGTCCCCTCGGCAAAAGGGTTACATATCATTTTCCAAAGCACAAAAACACACCTTGGTCCTGTTGCCTGCTAATTTCTAAGAATGAAACGGCAATTTGCAGTTTTTTTTATTTCATTATGGATATTCTGGCTAAACTTTTTATTGTATGGGGTAAGAATACAAAATTAGAAAAGGAAGAAGGCAAAACAAACGTAAACCCAGGACACATTTAGCAAATTGCCAAACAAGAAACCTGAATGCTGCTGACTGAATGCACCTGAAAATCGCATTCACACTCAATTTGGCCGCAATTCGTAGCTGTTTCTTGGCAAAAGGCTTACATTTCATTTTCCAAAACACAAAAACTCACCTTGGTCCTGTTGCATGCTAATTTCTAAAAATGAAACACCAATTTGCTGTTTTGTTTAATTCATTATGGATACTCTGGCTAACCTTTTTCTTGTATGGTGTAAGAATACAAAATTAGAATAGGAAGAAGGCAAAACAAATGCAAACCAAGAACACATTTAGCAAATTGCCAATCAGGAAACCTGAATGTTGCTGACTGAATACACCTGAAAATCCCATTCACACTCAATTTGGAGGCAATTCGTAGCTGTGCCCACGGCAAAAGGGAAAGATTTCATTTTCCAAAACACAAAAACTCACCTTGGTCCAGTTGCCTGTTAATTTCTAAGCATGGAACGCCCATTTGCTGTTTTTTTTTTTTTTTATTTCATTAAGGATACTCTGGCTAAACTTTTATTGTATGGTGTAAGAATACAAAATTAGAAAAGGAAGAAGGCAAAACAAATGCAAACCAAGAACACATTTAGCAAATTGCCAATCAGGAAACCTGAATGTTGCTGACTGAATACACCTGAAAATCCCATTCACACTCAATTTGGAGGCAATTCGTAGCTGTTCCCTTGGCAAAGGGGTTACATTTCATTTTTCAAAACACAAAAACTCACCTTGGTCCTGTTGCATGTTAATTTCTAAAAATGAAACACTAATATGCTGTTTTCTTTATTTCATTATCGATACTCTGGCTAACCTTTTTATTGCATGGTGTAAGAATACAAAATTAGAAAAGGAAGAAGGCAAAACAACCGCAAACCCAGAATACATTTAGCAAATTACCAAAGAAGAAACCTGAATGCTGCTGACTGAATACATTCACACTCAATTTGGAGGCAATTCGTAGCTGTCCCCTCGGCAAAAGGGAAAGATTTCATTTTCCAAAACACGAAAACTCACCTGTCGTGTTGCCTGTAGATTTCTTAGCATGAAACGCCAATTTGCACTGTATTTTTATTTCATTTTGACCACTCTGTCTAAAGGCTTTTTTGGATGGTGTCAGGATATAAAATTTGGAAAGAAACAAGGCAAAACAAACGCAAACCCAGACGACATTTAAGTAATTGCCAATCAAGAAACCTGAATGCTGCTGACTGAATACACCTGAAAATCCCATTCACACTCAATTTGGAGGCAATTCAGAGCTGTCCCCTCGGCAAAAGCGTTACATATCATTTTCCAAAGCACAAAAACACACCTTGGTCCTTTTGCCTGCTAATTTCTAAGAATGAAATGGCAATTTGCAGTTTTTTTTATTTCATTATGGATATTCTGGCTAAACTTATTATTGTATGGAGTAAGAATACAAAATTAGAAAAGGAAGAAGGCAAAACAAACGCAAACCCAGAACACATTAGCAAATTGCCAAACAAGAAACCTGAATGCTGCTGACTGAATGCACCTGAAAATCGCATTCACACTCAATTTGGCCGCAATTCGTAGCTGTTTCTTGGCAAAAGGGTTACATTTCATTTTCCAAAACACAAAAACTCACCTTGGTCCTGTTGAATGCTAATTTCTAAAAATGAAACACCAATTTGCTGTTTTCTTTATTTCATTATGGATACTCTGGCAAAACTTTTTCTTGTATGGTGTAAGAATACAAAATTAGAAAAGGAAGAAGGCAAAACAAATGCAAACCAAGAACACATTTAGCAAATTGCCAATCAGGAAACCTGAATGTTGCTGACTGAATACACCTGAAAATCCCATTCACACTCAATTTGGAGGCAATTCGTAGCTGTGCCCACAGTAAAAGGGAATGATTTCATTCTCCAAAACACAAAAACTCACCTTGGTCCAGTTGCCTGTTAATTTCTAAGCATGGAACGCCCATTTGCTGTTTTTTTTTTTTTTTTATTTCATTAAGGATACTCTGGCTAAACTTTTATTGTATGGTGTAAGAATACAAAATTAGAAAAGGAAGAAGGCAAAACAACCGGAAACCCAGAACACATTTAGCAAATTGCCAAAGAAGAAACCTGAATGCTGCTGACTGAATACACCTGAAAATCCCATTCACACTCAATTTGGAGGTAACTCGTAGGTTTCCCCTTGGCAAAAGGGTTACATTTCATTTATTTCATTTTCCAAAACACAAAAACTCACCTTGGTCCTGTTGCATGTTAATTTCTAAAAATGAAACACCAATTTGCTGTTTTCTTTATTTCATTATGGATACTCTGGCTAAACTTTTTATTGTATTGTGTAAGAATACAAAATTAGAAAAGGAAGAAGGCAAAACAAATGCAAACCAAGAAAACATTTAGCAAATTACCAATCGGGAAACCTGAATGTTGCTAACTGAATACACCTGAAAATCCCATTCACACTCAATTTGGAGGCAATTCGTAGCTGTCCCCTCGGCAAAAGGGAAAGATTTCATTTTCCAAAACACGAAAACTCACCTGTCGTGTTGCCTGTAGATTTCTTAGCATGAAACGCCAATTTGCACTGTATTTTTATTTCATTTTGACCACTCTATCTAAAGGCTTTTTTGGATGGTGTCAGGATAGAAAATTTGGAAATAAAAAAGGCAAAACAAACGCAAACCCAGACGACATTTAAGAAATTGCCAATCAAGAAACCTGAATGCTGCTGACTGAATACACCTGAAAATCCCATTCACACTCAATTTGGCGGCAACTCGTAGCTGTTCCCTTGGCAAAAGGGTTACATTTCATTTTCCAAAACACAAAAACTACCTTGGTCTTGTTGCATGCTAATTTCTAAAAATGAAACACCAATTTGCTGTTTTCTTTATTTCATTAAGGATACTCTGGCTAAACTTTTTCTTTTATGGTGTAAGAATACAAAATTAGAAAAGGAAGAAGGCAAAACAAATGGAATGCCCAAACACATTTAAGAAATTGCCAATCAAGAAACCTGAATGCTGCTGACTGAATACACCTGAAAATCCCATTCACACTCAATTTGGAGGCAACTCGTAGCTGTCCCCTAGGCAAAAGGGTTACATTTCATTTTCCAAAGCACAAAAACACAACTTGGTCTTGTTGCCTGCTAATTTTTAAGAATGAAACGGCAAATTGCAGTTTTTTTTTTATTTCATTATGGATATTCTGGCTAACCTTTTTCTTGTATGGGGAAAGAATACAAAATTAGAAAAGGAAGAAGGCAAAACAAATGCAAACCAAGAACATATTTAGCAAATTGCCAATCAGGAAACCTGAAAGTTGCTGACTGAATACACCTGAAAACCCATTCACACTCAATTTGGAGGCAATTCGTAGCTGTGCCCTAGGCAAAAGGGTTACATATCATTTTGCAAAACACGAAAACTCACCTGTCGTGTTGCCTGTAGATTTCTAAGCATGAAACGCCAATTTGTACTGTATTTTTATTTCATTTTGACCACACTATCTGAAGGCTATTTTGGATGGTGTCAGGATATAAAATTTGGAAAGAAAGAAGGCAAAACAAATGCAAACCCAGACGACTTTTGAGAAATTGCCAATCAAGAAACCTGAATGCTGCTGACTGAATACACCTGAAAATCCCATTCACACTCAATTTGGAGGCAACTCGTTGCTGTCTCCTCGGCAAAAGGGTTACATTTCATATTCCAAAGCACAAAATCACACCTTGGTCCTGTTGGCTGCTAATTTCTAAGAATGAAACGGCAATTTGCAGTTTTTTTTATTTCATTATGGATATTCTGGCTAAACTTTTATTGTATGGGGTAAGAATACAAAATTAGAAAAGGAAGAAGGCAAAACAACCGCAAACCAAGAACACATTTAGCAAATTGCCAAACAAGAAACCTGAATGCTGCTGACTGAATACACCAGAAAATCGCATTCACACTCAATTTGGAGGCAATTCGTAGCTGTTCCCTTGGCAAAAGGGTTACATTTCAATTTCCAAAACACAAAAACTCACCTTGGTCCTGTTGCATGTTAATTTCTAAAAATGAAACACCAATTTTCTGTTTTCTTTATTTCATTTTGGTTACTCTGGCTAACCTTTTTCTTTTATGGTGTAAGAATACAAAATTAGAAAAGGAAGAAGGCAAAACAAATGCAAACCAAGAACACATTTAGCAAACTGCCAATCAGGAAACCTGAATGTTGCTGACTGAATACACCTGAACATTCCATTCACACTCAATTTGGAGGCAATTCGTAGCTGTGCCCTCGGCAAAAGGGAAAGATTTCATTTTCCAAAAGACAAAAACACACCTTGGTCCAGTTGCCTGTTAATTTCTAAGCATGGAACGCCCATTTGCTGTTTTTTTTTTTTTTATTTCATTAAAGATACTCTGGCTAAACTTTTATTGTATGGTGTAAGAATACAAAATTAGAAAAGGAAGAAACAAAACAAATGGAATGCCCAAACACATTTAAGAAATTGCCAATCAAGAAACCTGAATGCTGCTGACTGAATACACCTGAAAATCCCATTCACACTCAATTTGGCGGCAATTCGTAGCTGTCCCCTCGGCAAAAGGGTTACATTTCATTTTCCAAAGCACAAAAACACACCTTGGTCTTGTTGCCTGCTAATTTCTAAGAATGAAACGGAAATTTGCAGGTTTTTTTATTTCATTATGGATATTCTGGCTAAACTTTTTATTGTATGGGGTAAGAATAAAAATTAGAAAACGAAGAAGGCAAAACAACCGCAAACCCAGAACACATTTAGCAAATTGCCAAACAAGAAACCTGAATGCTGCTGACTGAATACACCTGAAAATCCCATTCACACTCAATTTGGTGGCAATTCGTAGCTGTTCCCTTGGCAAAAGTGTTACATTTCATTTTCCAAAACACAAAAATACACCTTGGTCCTATTGCATGTTAATTTCTAAAAATGAAACACCAATTTGCTGTTTTCTTTATTTCATTATGGATACTCTGGCTAACCTTTTTCTTTTATGGTGTAAGAATAAAAAATTAGAAAAGGAAGAAGGCAAAATAAATGCAAACCAAGAACATATTTAGCAAATACCAATCGGGAAACCTGAATATTGCTGACTGAATACACCTGAAAATCCCATTCACACTCAATTTGCAGGCAATTCGTAGCTGTCCCCTTGGAAAAGTGTTACATTTCATTTTCTAAAATACGTAAACTCACCTTAGTCGTGTTGTCTGTAGATTTCTTAGCATGAAACGCCAATTTGCACTGTATTTTTATTTCATTTTGACCACTCTGTCTGAAGGCTTTTTTTGGATGGTGTCAGGATATAAAATTTGGAAAAAAGAAGGCAAAACAAACGCAAACCCAGACGACATTTAAGAAATTGCCAATCAAGAAACCTGAATGCTGCTGACTGAATACACCTGAAAATCCCATTCACACTCAATTTGGTGGCAACTCGTAGCTGTTCCCTTGGCAAAAGGGTTACATTTCATTTTCCAAAACACAAAAACTACCTTGGTCCTGTTGCATGCTAATTTCTAAAAATGAAACACCAATTTGCTGTTTTCTTTATTTCATTAAGGATACTCTGGCTAAACTTTTTCTTTTATGGTGTAAGAATACAAAATTAGAAAAGGAAGAAGGCAAAACAAATGGAATGCCCAAACACAATTCAGAAATTGCCAATCAAGAAACCTGAATGCTGCTGACTGAATACACCTGAAAATCCCATTCACACTCAATTTGGAGGCAACTCGTAGCTGTCCCCTAGGCAAAAGGGTTACATTTCATTTTCAAAGCACAAAAACACAACTTGGTCTTGTTGCCTGCTAATTTTTCAGAATGAAACGGCAAATTGCAGTTTTTTTTTTTATTTCATTATGGATATTCTGGCTAAGCTTTTTATTGTATGGGGTAAGAATACAAAATTAGAAAAGGAAGAAGGCAAAACAAAGGCATACCCAGAACACATTTAGCAAATTGCCAAACAAGAAACCTGAATGCTGCTGACTGAATACACCTGAAAATCCCATTCACACTCAATTTGGCCGCAACTCCTAGCTGTTCCCTTGGCAAAAGCGTTACATTTCATTTTCCAAAACACAAAAACTCACCTTGGTCCTGTTGCATGTTAATTTCTAAAAATGAAACACCAATTTGCTGTTTTCTTTATTTCATTATGGATACTCTGGCTAACCTTTTTCTTGTATGGTGTAAGAATACAAAAATAGAAAAGGAAGAAGGCAAAATAAATGCAAACCAAGAGCACATTTAGCAAATTGCCAAACAAGAAACCTGAATGCTCCTGACTGAACACACCTGAAAATTGCATTCACACTCAATTTGGAGGGAACTCGTAGCTGTGCCCTCGGGAAAAGGGAAAGATTTCATTTTCCAAAGCACAAAAACTCACCTTGGTCCTTTTGCATGTTAATTTCTAAAAATGAAACACCAATTTGTTGTTTTCTTGTTTCATTATGGATACTCTGGCTAACCTTTTTCTTGTATGGTGTAAGAATACAAAATTAGAAAAGGAAGAAGGCAAAACAAATGCAGACCAAGAACACATTTAGCAAATTGCCAATCAGGAAACCTGAATGCTGCTGACTGAATACACCTGAAAATCCCATTCACACTCAATTTGGAGGCAATTCGTAGCTGTACCCCCGGCAAAAGAGAAAGATTTCACTTTCCAAAACACTAAAATTCACCTTTGTCCAGTTGCCTGTTAATTTCTAAGCATGGAACGCCCTTTTGCTGTTTTTTTTTTTTTTTATTTCATTAAGGATACTCTGGCTAAACTTTTATTGTATGGTGTAAGAATACAAAATTAGAAAAGGAAGAAGGCAAAACAAATGCAAACCAAGAACACATTTAGCAAATTGCCAATCAGGAAACCTGAATGTTGCTGACTGAATACACCTGAAAATCCCATTCACACTCAATTTGGAGGCAATTCGTATCTGTACCCTCGGCAAAAGAGAAAGATTTCACTTTCCAAAACACTAAAACTCAACTTGGTCCAGTTGCCTGTTAATTTCTAAGCATGGAACGCCGATTTGCTGTTTTTTTTTTTTTTATTTCATTAAGGACACTCTGGCTAAACTTTTATTGTATGGTGTAAGAATACAAAATTGGAAAAGAAAAAAGGCAAAACAAACGCAAACCCAGACGACATTTAAGAAATTGCCAATCAAGAAACCTCAATGCTTCTGACTGAATGCACCTGAAAATCCCATTCATACTCAATTTGGAGGCAATTCATAGCTGTCCCCTCGGCAAAAGGGTTACATTTCCTTTTCCAAAGCACAAAAACACACCTTGGTCCTGTTGCCAGCTAAATTCTAAGAATGAAACGGCAATTTGCAGTTTTTTTTTTTTATTTCATTATGGATATTCTGGCTAAACTTTTTATTGTATGGGGTAAGAATACAAAATTAGAAAAGGAAGAAGGCAAAACAAATGGAATGCCAAAACACAATTAAGAAATTGCCAATCAAGAAACCTGCATGCTGCTGACTGAATACACGTGAAAATCCCATTCAAACTCAATTTGGAGGCAACTCATAGCTGTCCCCTCGGCAAAAGTGAAACATTTCATTTTCCAAAACACGAAAACCACCCTTAGTCGTGTTGCCTGTAGATTTCTGAGCATGAAACGCCACTTTGCACGGTATTTTTATTTCATTTTGACACTCTGTCTAAAGGATTTAGTGGATGGTCAGTATAGATAATTTGGATAGAAAGAAAAAAAAACAAACACAAACCCAGAACACATTTACGAAATTGCCAATCGAGAAACCCGAATGCTGCTGACTGAACATACCTGTAAATCCAATTCACACTCAGTTTGGAGTCAATTCGTAGCAGTGCCCTCGGCAAAAGGGAAACATTTCATTCTGAAAACACAAAAACTCACCTTAGTCGTGCTGCCTGTAGATTTCTTAGCTTGAAACGCCAATTTGCTCTTTATTTTTCATTACATCACTCTGTCTAAACGCTTTTGTGGATGGTGTCAGGATCGAAAATTTGGATAGAAAGAAGGCAAAACAAACACAAACCCAGAACACATTTATCAAATTGCCAATCAAGAAACCTGAATGCTGCTGACTGAACACACCTGAAAATCGCATTCACACTCAATTTGGCAGAAATTCGTAGCTGTTACCCTGGCAAAAGTGTTACATTTCATTTTCCAAAGCACAAAACCCACTATGGTCCTGTTGCATGTTAATTTCTAAAAATGAAACACCAATTTGCTGTTTTATTTATTTCATTATGGATACTCTGGCTAAACTTTTTCTTTTATGGTGTAAGAATACAAAATTAGAAAAGGAAGAAGGCAAAACAAATGCAAACCAAGAACACATTTAGCAAATTACCAATGGGGAAACCTGAATGTTGCTGACTGAATACACCTGAAAATCCCATTCACACTCAATTTGGAGGCAACTCGTAGCTGTGCCCTCGGCAAAAGGGTTACATTTCATTTTCCAAAGCAGAAAAACACACATTGGTACTGTTGCCTGCTAATTTCTAAGAATGAAACGGAAAATTGTAGTTTTTTTTTTTTATTTCCTTATGGATATTCTGGCTAAACTTTTTATTGTATGGGGTAAGAATACAAAATTAGAAAAGGAAGAAGGCAAAACAAATGCAAACCCAGAACAAATTTAACAAATTGCCAAACAAGAAACCTGAATGCTGCTGACTGAACGCACCTGAAAATTGCATTCACACACAATTTGGAGGCAACTCGTAGCTGTGCCCTGGTAAAAGGGAAAGATTTCATTTTCCAAAACACAAAAACTCACCTTGGTCCTGTTGCATGTTAATTTCTAAAAATGAAACACCAATTTGTTGTTTTCTTTATTTCATTATGGATACTCTGGCTAACCTTTTTATTGTATGGTGTAAGAATACAAAATTAGAAAAGGAAGAAGGCAAAACAAATGCAAACCAAGAACACATTTAGCAAATTGCCAATCAGGAAACCTGAATGCTGCTGACTGAATACACCTGAAAATCCCATTCACACTCAATTTGGAGGCAACTCGTAGCTGCCCCCTCGGCAAAAGTGAAACATTTCATTTTCCAAAACACGAAAACTACCCTTAATCGTGTTGCCTGTATTTTTCTTAGCATGAAACGCCAATTTGCACTGTATTTTTATTTCCTTTTGACCACTCTGTCTAAAGGCTTTTTTGGATGGTGTCAGGATAGAAAATTTTGAAAGAAAGAAGGCAAAACAAACGCAAACCCAGACGACATTTAAGAAATTGCCAATCAAGAAACCTGAATGCTGCTGACTGAATACACCTGAAAATCCCATTCACACTCAATTTGCAGGCAACTCGTAGCTGTCCCCTCGGCAAAAGGGTTACATTTCATTTTCCAAAGCACAAAAACACACCTTGGTCCTGTTGCCTGTAGATTTCTTAGCTTGAAACACCAATTTGCTCTTTATTTTTCATTTCACCACTCTGTCTAAACGCTTTTGTGGATGGTGTCAGGATAGAAAATTTGGATAGAAAGAAGGCAAAACAAACACAAACCCAGAACACATTTATCAAATTGCCAATCAAGAAACCTGAATGCTGCTGACTGAACACACCTGAAAATCCCATTCACATTCAATTTGGCGGCAATTCGTAGCTCTTCCCCTGGCAAAAGTGTTACATTTCATTTTCCTAAGCACAAAATCTCACCTTGGTCCTGTTGCATGTTAATTTCTAAAAATGAAACACCAAATTGCTGTTTTCTTTATTTCATTATGGGTACTCTGGCTAAACTTTTTCTTGTATGGTGTAAGAATACAAAATTAGAAAAGGAAGAAGGCAAAACAAATGCAAACCAAGAATACATTTGGCAAATTACCAATCGGGAAACCTGAATGTTGCTGACTGAATACACCTGAAAATCCCATTCACACTCAATTTGGAGGCAACTCGTAGCCGTCCCCTCGGCAAAAGTGTTACATTTCATTTTCCAAAACACGAAAACTCACTTGTCGTGTTGTCTGTAGATTTCTTAGCATGAAACGCCAATTTGCACTGTATTTTTATTTCATTTTGACCACTCTGTCTGAAGGCTTTTTTGGATGGTGTCAGGATAGAAAATTTGGAAAGAAAAAAGGCAAAACAAACTCAAACCCAGAAGACATTTAAGAAATTGCCAATCAAGAAACCTGAATGCTGCTGACTGAATACACCTGAAAATCCCATTCATACTCAATTTGGAGGCAATTCAGAGCTGTCCCCTCGGCAAAAGGGTTACATATCATTTTCCATATCTAAAAAACACACCTTGGTCCTGTTGCCTTCTAATTTCTAAGAATGAAACGGCAATTTGCAGGTTTTTTTAATTCATTATGGATATTCTGGCTAAACTTTATATTGTATGGGGTAAGAATACAAAATTAGAAAAGGAAGAAGGCAAAACAAAGGCAAACCCAGAACACATTTAGCAAATTGCCAAACAAGAAACCTGAATGCTGCTGACTGAATGCACCTGAAAATCACATTCACACTCAATTTGGCGGCAATTCGTAGCAGTTCCCTTGGCAAAAGTGTTACATTTCATTTTCCAAAACACAAAAACTCACCTTGGTCGGGTTACCTGTTATTTTCTAAGCATGGAACACCAATTTGCAGTTTTTTTTTATTTCATTAAGGATACTCTGGCTAAACTTTTATTTTAAGGTGAAAGAATACAATATTAGAAAAGGAAGAAGGCAATGCAACCGCAAACCCAGAACACATTTAGCAAATTGCCAAACAAGAATCCTGAATGCTGCTGACTGAATACACCTGAAAATCCCATTCACACTCAATTTGGAGGCAATTCGTAGCTGTTCCCTTGGCAAAAGGGTTACATTTCATTTCCCAAAACACAAAAACTCACCTTGGTCCTGTTGCATGTTAATTTCTAAAAATGAAACACCAATTTGCTGCTTTTTTTTTATTTCATTAAGGATACTCTGGCTAACCTTTTTATTGTATGGTGTAAGAATACAAAATTAGAAAAGGAAGAAGGCAAAACAAATGCAAACCAAGAACATATTTAGCAAATTACCAATTGGGAAACCTGAATGTTGCTGACTGAATACACCTAAAAATCCCAATCACACTCAATTTGGAGGCAATTCGTAGCTGTGCCCTCGGCAAAAGTGTTACATTTCATTTTCTAAATCACGAAAACTCACCTTAGTCGTGTTGCCTGTAGATTTCTTAGCATGAAATGCCAATTTGCACTATATTTTTATTTCATTTTGACCACTCTGTCAAAAGGCTTTTTTGGATGGTGTCAGGATAGAAAATTTCGAAAGAAAAAAGGCAAAACAAACGCAAAGCAGAACACATTTAGCAAATTGCCCATCAAGAATCCTGAATGCTGCTGACTGTATACACCTGAAAATCCCATTCACACTCAATTTGGAGGCAATTCGTAGCTGTGCCCTCAGCAAAAGGGAAACATTTCATTTTCCAAAACACGAAAACTCACCTTAGTCGTGATGCCTGTAGAATTCTTAGCATGAAACGCCAATTTGCATTGTATTTTTATTTCATTTTGACCACTCTCTCAAAAGCCTTTTTTGGATGGTGTCAGGATAGAAAATTTGGAAACAAAGAAGGTAAAACAAACGGAACCCCAGAACACATTTAGCAAATAGCCAATCAAGAAACCTGAATGCTGCTGACTGAATACACCTGAAAAACCCATTCACACTCAATTTGGAGGCAATTCGTAGCTGTGCCCTCGGCAAAAGGGTTACATTTCATTTTCCAAAACACAAAACCTCACTTTGTCCTGTTGCCGGTTAATATCTAAGCATGGAACGCCGATTTGATATATTTTTTTTTTATTTCATTAAGGATACTCTCGCTAACCTTTTTATTGTATGGGGTAAGAATACAAAATTAGAAAAGGAAGAAGGCAAAACAGACGCAAACCCAGAAGACATTAAGTAAATTGCCAATTAAGAAACCTGAATGCTGCAGACTGAATACACCTGAAAATCCCATTCACACTCAATTTGGAGGCAACTCGTAGCTGTCCCCTCGGCAAAAGGGTTACATTTCATTTTCCAAAACACAAAAATTCACCTTGGTCCTGTTGCCTGCTAATTTCTAAGAATGAAACGGCAATTTGCAGTTTTTTTATTTCATTATGGATATTCTGGCTAAACTTTTTATTGTATGGGGTAAGAATACAAAATTAGAAAAGGAAGAAGGCAAAACAAACGCAAACCAAGAACACATTTAGCTAATTGCCAATCAAGAAACCTAAATGCTGCTGACTGAATACACCTGAAAATCCCATTCACACTCAATTTGGAGGCAACTCGTAGCTGTCCCCTTGGCAAAAGGGTTACATTGCATTTTCCAAAGCACAAAAACACACCTTGGTTTTGTTGCTGCTAATTTCTAAGAATGAAACGGCAATTTGCAGTTTTTTTATTTCATTATGGATATTCTGGCTAAACATTTTATTGTATGGGGTAAGAATACAAAATTAGAAAAGGAAGAAGGCAAAACAAATGCAAACCCAGAACACATTTAGCAAATTGCCAAACAAGAAACCTGAATGCTGCTGACTGAATACACCTGAAAATCCCATTCACACTCAATTTGGCGGCAATTCGTAGCTGTGCCCTCGGCAAAAGTGAAAGATTTCATTTTCCAAAACATGAAAACTCACCTGTCGTGTTGCCTGTAGATTTCCTAGCATGAAACGCAATTTGCAATGTATTTTTATTTCATTTTGACCACTCTGTCTAAAGGCTTTAGTGGATGGTCAGGATATAAAATTTGGATAGAAAGAAAGAAAAACAAACACAAACCCAGAACACATTTATGAAATTGCCAATCGAGAAACCCGAATGCTGCAGACTGAACATACCTGTAAATCCAATTTACACTCAGTTTGGAGGCAATGCGTAGCTGTGCCCTTGGCAAAAGGGTTACATTTCATTTTCCAAAACACAAAAACTCACCTTTGTCCTGTTGCATGTTAATTTCTAAAAATGAAACACCAATTTGCTGTTTTCTTTATTTCATTATGGATACTCTGGCTAACCTTTTTATTGTATGGTGTAAGAATACAAATTTAGAAAAGGAAGAAGGCAAAACAAATGCAAACCAAGAACACATTTAGCAAATTACCAATCAGGAAACCTGAATGTTGCTGACTGAATACACCTGAAAATCCCATTCACACTCAATTTGCAGGCAATTCTTAGCTGTCCCCTCGGCAAAAGTGTTACATTTCATTTTCTAAAACACGAAAACTCACCTAGGTCGTGTTGCCTGTAGTTTTCTTAGCATGAAACACCAATTTTTCACTGTATTTTTATTTCATTTTGACCACTCTGTCTAAAGGATTTTTTGGATGGTGTCAGGATAGAAAATTTCGAAAGAAAGAGCAAAACAAACGCAAACCCAGACGATATTTAAGAAATTGCCAATCAAGAAACCTGAATGCTGCTGACTGAATACGCCTGAAAATCCCATTCACACTCAATGTGGAGGCAACTCGTAGCTTTCCCCTCGGCAAAAGGTTGACATTTCATTTTCCAAAGCACAAAAACACACCTTGGTCCTGTTGCCTGCTAATTTCTAAGAATGAAACGGCAATTTCCAGTTTTTTTTTTATTTCATTATGGATATACTGGCTAAACTTTTGTTGTATGGGGTAAGAATACAAAATTAGAAAAGGAAGAAGGCAGAACAAACGCAAACCCAGAACACATTTAGCAAATTGCCAAACAAGAAACCTGAATGCTGCTGACTCAATACACCTGAAAATCACATTCACACTCAATTTGGCGGCAATTCATAGCTGTTCCCTTGGCAAAAGTGTTACATTTCATTTTCCAAAACACAAAAACTCACCTTGGTCCTGTTGCATGTTAATTTCTAAAAATGATACACAAATTTGCTGTTTTCTTTATTTCATTATGGATACTCTGGCTAAACTTTTTATTGTATGGTGTAAGAATACAAAATTAGAAAATGAAGAAGGCAAAACAAATGCAAACCAAGAACATATTTAGCAAATTGCCAATCAGGATACCTGAATGTTGCTGACTGAATACACCTGAAAATCCCATTCACACTCCATTTGGACGCAACTGTAGCTGTCCCCTGGGCAAAGGGGTTGCATTTCATTTTCCAAAGCACAAAAACACACCTTGGTACTGTTGCATGTTAATTTCTAAAAATGAAACACCAATTTGCTGTTTTCTTTGTTTCATTATGGATACTCTGGCTAAACACTTTATTGTAAAGTGTAAAAATACAAAATTAGAAAAGGAAGAAGGCAAAACAAATGCAAACCAAGAACACATTTAGCAAATTGCCAATCAGGAAACCTGAATGCTGCTGACTGAATACACCTGAAAATCCCATTCACACTCAATTTGGAGGCAATTCGTAGCTGTCCCCTTGGCAAAAGTGTTACATTTCATTTTCTAAACCAACAAAAACTCACCTTAGTCGTGTTGCCTGTAGATTTCTTAGCATGAAAAGCCAATTTGCACTGTATTTTTATTTCATTTTAACCACTCTGTCTAAAGGCTTTTTTGGATGGTGTCAGGATATAAAATTTGGAAAAAAGAAGGCGAAACAAACGCAAACGCAGAGGACATTTAAGAAATTGCCAATCAAGAAACCTGAATGCTGCTGACTGAATACACCTGAAAATCCCATTCACACTCAATTTGGAGGCAACTCGTAGCTGTTCCCTTGGCAAAAGGGTTACATGTCATTTTCCAAAGCACAAAAACACACCTTGGTCCTGTTGCCTGCTAATTTCTAAGAATGAAACGGCAATTTGCAGTTTTTTTTATTTCATTATGGATATTCTGGCTAACCTTTTTATTGTATGGGGTAAGAATACAAAATTAGAAAAGGAAGAAGGCAAAACAAAGGCAAACCCAGAACACATTTAGCAAATTGCCAAACAAGAAACCTGAATGCTGCTGACTGAATGCACCTGAAAATCCCATTCACACTCAATTGGGCAGCAATTCGTAGCAGTTCCCTTGGCAAAAGGGTTACATTTCATTTTCCAAAACACAAAAACTCACCTTGGTCCTGTTGCATGCTAATTTCTAAAAATGAAACACCAATTTGCTGTTTTCTTTATTTCATTATGGATACTCTGGCTAACCTTTTTATTGTATGGTGTAAGAATACAAAATTAGAAAAGGAAGCAGGCAAAACAAATGCAAACCAAGAACAAATTTAGAAAATTGCCTATCAGGAAACCTGAATGTTGCTGACTGAATACACCTGAAAATCCCATTCACACTCAATTTGGAGGCAATTCGTAGCTGTCCCCTCGGCAAAAGGGAAAGATTTCATTTTCCAAAACACTAAAACTCACCTTGGTCCAGTTGCCTGTTAATTTCTAAGCATGGGTCACACATTTGCAGTTTTTTTTTTTTTCATTAAGGATACTCTGGCTAAACTTTTATTGTATGGTGTAAGAATACAAAATTAGAAAAGGAAGAAGGCAAAACAAATGGAATTCCCAAACACATTTAAGAAATTGCCAATCAAGTAACCTGAATGCTGCTGACTGAATACACCTGAAAATCCCATTCACACTCAATTTGGAGGCAACTCGTAGCTTTCCCCTTTGCAAAAAGGTTACATTTCATTTTCCAATGCACAAAATCACACCTTTGTCCTGTTGCCTGCTAATTTCTAAAATGAAACGGCAATTTGCAGTTTCTTTTTATTTCATTATGGATATTCTGGCTAAACTTTTTATTGTATGGGGTAAGAATACAAAATTAGAAAAGGAAGAAGGCAAAACAAACGCAAACCCAGAACACATTTAGCAAATCGCCAAAGAGAAACCTGAATGCTGCTGACTGAATACACCTGAAAATCCCATTCACACTCAATTTGGCGGCAATTCGTATCTGTTCCCTTGGCAAAAGGGTTACATTTCATTTATTTCATTTTCCAAAACACAAAAACTCACCTTGGTCCTGTTGCACGTTAATTTCTAAAAATGAAACACCAATTTGCTCTTTTCTTTATTTCATTAAGGATACTCTGGCTAAACTTTTATTGTATGGTGTAAGAATACAAAATTAGAAAAGGCAGAAGGCAAAACAAATGGAATGCCCAAACACATTTAAGAAATTGCCAATCAAGAAACCTGAATGCTGCTGACTGAATACACCTGAAAATCCCATTCACACTCAATTTGGAGGCAACTCGTAGCTGTCCGCTCGGCAAAAGGGTTACATTTCATATTCCAAAGCACAAAATCACACCTTGGTCCTGTTGCCTGCTAATTTCTAAGAATGAAACGGCAATTTGCAGTTTTTTTTTTATTTCATTATGGATATTCTGGCTAAACTTTTTATTGTATGGGGTAAGAATACAAAATTAGAAAAGGAAGAAGGCAAAACAACCGCAAACCCAGAACACATTTAGCAAATTGCCAAACAAGAAACCTGAATGTTGCTGACTGAATACACCTGAAAATCACATTCACACTCAATTTGGCAGCAATTCGTAGCTGTTCCCTTGGCAAAAGGGTTACATTTCATTTTCCAAAACACAAAAACTCACCTTGGTCCTGTTGCATGCTAATTTCTAAAAATGAAACACCAATTTGCTGTTTTCTTTATTTCATTATGGTTACTCTGGCTAACCTTTTTCTTGTATGGTGTAAGAATACAAAATGAGAAAAGGAAGAAGGCAAAACAAATGCAAACCAAGAACACATTTAGCAAACTGCCAATCAGGAAACCTGAAAGTTGCTGACTGAATACACCTGAAAACCCATTCACACTCAATTTGGGGGCAATTCGTAGCTGTGCCCTAGGCAAAAGTGTTACATTTCATTTTGCAAAACACGAAAACTCACCTGTCGTGTTGCCTGTAGATTTCTAAGCATGAAACGCCAATTTGTACTGTATTTTTATTTTATTTTGACCACACTATCTGAAGGCAATTTTGGATGGTGTCAGGATATAAAATTTGGAAAGAAAGAAGCAAAACAAATGCAAACCCAGACGACTTTTGAGAAAATGCCAATCAAGAAACCTGAATGCTGCTGACTGAATACACCTGAAATTCCCATTCACACTCAATTTGGCAGCAATTCATAGCTGTGCCCTTGGCAAAAGGGTTACATTTCATTTTCCAAAACACAACAACTCACCTTGGTCCTGTTGCATGTTAATTTCTAAAAATGAAACACCAATTTTCTGTTTTCTTTATTTCATTATGGTTACTCTGGCTAACCTTTTTATTGTATGGTGTAAGAATACAAAATTAGAAAAGGAAGAAGGCAAAACAAATGCAAACCAAGAACACATTTAGCAAATTGCCAATCAGGAAACCTGAATGTTGCTGACTGAATACACCTGAAAATCCCATTCACACTCAATTTGGAGGCAATTCGTAGCCGTGCCCTCAGCAAAAGGGAAAGATTTCATTTTCCAAAAGACAAAAACTCACCTTGGTCCAGTTGCCTGTTAATTTCTAAGCATGGAACGCCCATTTGCTGTTTTTTTTTTTTATTTCATTAAGGATACTCTGGCTAAACTTTTATTGTATGGTGTAAGAATACAAAATTAGAAAAGGAAGAAGGCAAAACAAATGGAATGCCCAAACACATTTAAGAAATTGCCAATCAAGAAACCTGAATGCTGCTGACTGAATACACCTGAAAATCCCATTCACACTCAATTTGGCGGCAATTCGTAGCTGTCCCCTCGGCAAAAGGGTTACATTTCATTTGCCAAAGCACAAAAACACACCTTGGTCTTGTTGCCTGCTAATTTCTAAGAATGAAACGGTAATTTGCAGGTTTTTTTATTTCATTATGGATATTCTGGCTAAACTTTTTATTGTATGGGGTAAGAATAAAAATTAGAAAACGAAGAAGGCAAAACAACCGCAAAGCCAGAACACATTTAGCAAATTGCCAAACAAGAAACCTGAATGCTGCTGATTGAATACACCTGAAAATCCCATTCACACTCAATTTGGGGGCAATTCGTAGCTGTTCCCTTGGCAAAAGTGTTACATTTCATTTTCCAAAACACAAAAATACACCTTGGTCCTGTTGCATGTTAATTTCTAAAAATGAAACACCAAATTGCTGTTTTCTTTATTTCATTATGGATACTCTGGCTAAACTTTTTCTTGTATGGTGTAAGAATACAAAATTAGAAAAGGAAGAAGGCAAAACAAATGCAAACCAAGAACATATTTAGCAAATACCAATCGGGAAACCTGAATATTGCTTACTGAATACACCTGAAAATCCCATTCACACTCAATTTGCAGGCAATTCGTAGCTGTCCCCTGGGAAAAGTGTTACATTTCATTTTCTAAAACACGTAAACTCACCTTAGTCGTGTTGCCTGTAGATTTCTTAGCATGAAACGCCAATTTGCACTGTATTTTTATTTTGTTTTGACCACTCTGTCTTGAGGCTTTTTTGGATGGTGTCAGGATATAAAATTTGGAAAAAAGAAGGCAAAACAAACGCAAACCCAGACGACATTTAAGAAATTGCCAATCAAGAAACCTGAATGCTGCTGACTGAATACACCTGAACTTCAAATTCACACTCAATTTGGAGGCAACTCGTAGCTGTCCCCTCGGCAAAAGGGTTACATTTCATTTTCCAAAGCACAAAAACTCACCTTGGTCCTGTTGCCTGCTAATTTCTTTCTTTTTTTTTTTTTTGAAACGGCAATTTGCAGTTTTATTTATTTCATTAAGGATATTCTGGCTAAACATTTATTGTATGGGGTAAGAATACAAAATTAGAAAAGGAAGAAGGGAAAGCAACTGCAAACACAGAACACATTTAGCAAATTGCCAACCAAGAAACCTGAATCCTCCTGACTGAATACACCTAAAAATCGCATTCACACTCAATTTTGCGGTAATTAGAAGCTGTTCCCTTGGCAAAAGTGTTACATTTCATTTTCCAAAACACAAAAACTCACATTGGTCTTGTTGCATGTTAATTTCTAAGAATGAAACACCAATTTGCTGTTTTCTTTATTTCATTATGGATACTCCGGCTAAACTTTTTCTTTTATGGTGTAAGAATACAAAATGAGAAAAGGAAGAAGGCAAAACAAATGCAAACCAAGAACACATTTAGCAAATTACCAATCGGAAAATCTGAATGTTGCTGACTGAATACACCTGAAAATCCCATTCACACTCAGTTTGGCGGCAATTCATAGCTGTCCCCTCGGCAAAAGAGTTACATTTCATTTTCCAAAGCACCAAAAGAATTTGGAGGCAATTCATAGCTGTGCCCTCAGCAAAAGGGAAAGATTTCATTTTCCAAAACACAAAAACTCACCTTGGTCCTGTTGCATGTTAATTTCCAAAAATGAAACACCAAATTGCTGTTATCTTTATTTCATTATGGATACTCTGGCTAACCTTTTTATTGTTTGGTGTAAGAATACAAAATGAGACAAGGAAGAAGGCAAAACAAATGCAAACCAATAACACATTTAGCAAATTACCAATCAGGAAACCTGAATCTTGCTGACTGAATACACCTGAAAATCCCAGTCACACTCAATTTGCAGGCAATTCTTAGCTGTCCCCTCGGCAAAAGTGTTACATTTCATTTTCTAAAACACGAAAACTCACCTTAGTCGTGTTGCCTGTAGATTTCTAAACATGAAACACCAATTTTCACTGCATTTCTATTTCATTTTGACCACTCTGTCTAAAGGTTTGTTTGGATGGTGTCTGGATTGAAAATTTGGAAAGAAAGAAGGCAAAACAAACGCAAACCCAGACGACATTTAAGAAATTGTCAATCAAGAAACCTGAATGCTGCTGACTGAATACACCTGAAAATCCCATTCACACTCAATTTGGAGGCAACTCGCAGCGGTCCCCTCGGCAAAAGGGTTACATTTCATTTTCCAAAGCACAAAATCACACCTTCGTCATGTTGCCTGCTAATTTCTAAGAATGAAACAGCAATTTGCAGTTTTTTTTTATTTCATTATGGATATTCTGGCTAGACTTTTTATTGTATGGGGTAAGAATACAAAATTAGAAAAGGAAGAAGGCAAAACAAATGCAAACCAAGAACACATTTAGCAAATCGCCAATCAGGAAACCTGAATGTTGCTGACTGAATACACCTGAAAATCCCATTCACACTCAATTTGGAGGCAATTCGTAGCCGTCACCTCGGCAAAAGGGAAAGATTTCATTTTCCAAAACACAAAAACAAACCTTGGTCCAGTTGCCTGTTAATTTCTAAGCATGGAACGCCCATTTGCTGTTTTTTTTTTTTATTTCATTAAGGATACTCTGGCTAAACTTTTATTGTATGGTGTAAGAATACAAAATTAGAAAAGGAAGAAGGCAAAACAAATGGAATGCCCAAACACATTTAAGAAATTGCCAATCAGGAAACCTGAATGCTGCTGACTGAATACACCTGAAAATCCCATTCCCACTCAATTTGGAGGCAACTCGTAGCTGTCCCCTCGGCAAAAGGGTTACATTTCATATTCCAAAGCACAAAATCACACCTTGGTCCTGTGGCCTGCTAATTTCTAAGACTTAAACGGCAATTTGCAGTTTTTTTTATTTCATTATGGATATTCTGGCTAAACTTTTTATTGTATGGGGTAAGAATACAAAATTAGAAAAGGAAGAAGGCAAAACAACCGCAAACCCAGAACACATTTAGCAAATTGCCAACCAAGAAACCTGAATCCTGCTGACTGAATACACCTGAAAATCCCATTCACACTCAATTTGGTGGCAATTCGTAGCTGTTCCCTTGGCAAAAGGGTTACATTTCATTTTCCAAAACACAAAAACTCACCTTGGTCCTGTTGCATGTTAATTTCTAAAAATGAAACACCAATTTGCTGTTTTTTTTATTTCATCAAGGATACTCTGGCTAAACTTTTTCTTGTATGGTGTAAGAATACAAAATGAGAAAAGGAAGAAGGCAAAACAAATGCAAACCAAGAACACATTTAGCAAATTGCCAATCAGGAAACCTGAATGTTGCTGACTGAATACACCTGAAAATCCCATTCACACTCAATTTGGAGGCAATTCGTAGCTGTCCCCTTTGCAAAAGTGTTAAATTTCATTTTCTAAAACACGAAAACTCACCTTAGTCGTGTTGTCTGTAGATTTCTTAGCATGAAACGCCAATTTGCAATGTATTTTTATTTCATTTTGACCACTCTGTCTAAAGGCTTTTTTGGATGGTGTCAGGATATAAAATTTGGAAAAAAGAAGGCAAAACAAACGCAAACCCAGACGACATTTAAGAAATTGCCAATCAAGAAACCTGAATGCTGCTGACTGAATACACCTGAAAATCCCATTCACACTCAAATTGGAGGCAACTCGTAGCTGTCCCCTCGGCAAAAGGGAAAGATTTCATTTTCCAAAACAGTAAATCTCACCTTGGTCCAGTTGCCTGTTAATTTTTAAGCATGGAACGCCCATTTGCTGTTTTTTTTTTTTTTATTTGTTTCATCAAGGATACTCTGGCTAAACTTTTATTGTATGGTGTAAGAATACAAAATTAGAAAAGGAAGAACCAAAACGAATGGAATGCCCAAACACATTTAAGAAATTTCTAATCAAGAAACCTGAATGCTGCTGACTGAATACACCTGAAAATCCCATTCCCACTCAATTTGGAGGCAACTCGTAGCTGTCCCCTCGGCAAAAGGGTTACATTTCATATTCCAAAGCACAAAATCACACCTTGGTCCTGTTGCATGCTAATTTCTAAGAATGAAACGGCAATTTGCAGGTTTTTTTATTTCATTATGGATATTCTGGCTAAACTTTTATTGTATGGGGTAAGAATACAAAATTAGAAAATGAAGAAGGCAAAACAACCGCAAAGCCAGAACACATTTAGCAAATTGCCAAACAAGAAACCTGAATGCTGCTGACTGAATACACCTGAAAATCCCATTCACACTCAATTTGGCGGCAATTCGTAGCTGTCCCCTCGGCAAAAGGGTTACATTTCATTTTCCAAAGCACAAAAACACACCTTGGTCTTGTTGCCTGCTAATTTCTAAGAATGAAACGGAAATTTGCAGGTTTTTTTATTTCATTATGGATATTCTGGCTAAACTTTTTATTGTATGGGGTAAGAATAAAAATTAGAAAACGAAGAAGGCAAAACAACCGCAAACCCAGAACACATTTAGCAAATTGCCAAACAAGAAACCTGAATGCTGCTGATTGAATACACCTGAAAATCCCATTCACACTCAATTTGGTGGCAATTCGTAGCTGTTCCCTTGGCAAAAGTGTTACATTTCATTTTCCAAAACACAAAAATACACCTTGGTCCTGTTGCATGTTAATTTCTAAAAATGAAACACCAAATTGCTGTTTTCTTTATTTCATTATGGATACTCTGGCTAAACTTTTTCTTGTATGGTGTAAGAATACAAAATTAGAAAAGGAAGAAGGCAAAACAAATGCAAACCAAGAACATATTTAGCAAATTACCAATCGGGAAACCTGAATGTTGCTTACTGAATACACCTGAAAATCCCATTCACACTCAATTTGCAGGCAATTCGTAGCTGTCCCCTGGGAAAAGTGTTACATTTCATTTTCTAAAACACGTAAACTCACCTTAGTCGTGTTGCCTGTAGATTTCTTAGCATGAAACGCCAATTTGCACTGTATTTTTATTTTGTTTTGACCACTCTGTCTTGAGGCTTTTTTGGATGGTGTCAGGATATAAAATTTGGAAAAAAGAAGGCAAAACAAACGCAAACCCAGACGACATTTAAGAAATTGCCAATCAAGAAACCTGAATGCTGCTGACTGAATACACCTGAAATTCAAATTCACACTCAATTTGGAGGCAACTCGTAGCTGTCCCCTCGGCAAAAGGGTTACATTTCATTTTCCAAAGCACAAAAACTCACCTTGGTCCTGTTGCCTGCTAATTTCTAAGAATGAAATGGCAATTTGCAGATTTTTTTTTATTTCATTATGGATATTCTGGCTAAACATTTTATTGTATGGTGTAAGAATACAAAATTAGAAAAGGAAGAAGGCAAAACAAAGGCATACCCAGAACACATTTAGCAAATTGCCAAACAAGAAACCTGAATGCTGCTGACTGTATACACCTGAAAATCCCATTCACACTCAATTTGGAGGCAACTCATACCTGTCCCCTCGGCAAAAGGGTTACATATCATTTTCCAAAGCACAAAAACACACCTTGGTCCTCTTGCCTGCTAATTTCTTTCTTTTTTTTTTTTTGAAACGGCAATTTGCAGTTTTATTTATTTCATTAAGGATATTCTGGCTAAACTTGTTATTGTATGGTGTAAGAATACAAAATTAGAAAAGGAAGAAGGCAAAACAACCGCAAACCCAGAACACATTTAGCAAATTGCCAAACAAGAAACCTGAATGCTGCTGACTGAATACACCTGAAAATCCCATTCACACTCAATTTGGCAGCAATGCGTAGCTGTTCCCTTGGCAAAAGGGTTACATTTCATTTTCCAAAACACAAAAACTCACCTTGGTCCTGTTGCATGCTAATTTCTAAAAATGAAACACCAATTTGTTGTTTTCTTTATTTCATTATTGTTACTCTGGCTAACCTTTTTATTGTATGGTGTAAGAATACAAAATGAGAAAAGGAAGAAGGCAAAACAAATGCAAACCAAGAACACATTTAGCAAATTACCAATCAGGAAACCTGAATGTTGCTGACTGAATATACCTGAAAATCCCATTCACACTCAATTTGGAGGCAATTCGTAGCTGTGCCCTCGGCAAAAGGGAAAGATTTCATTTTCCAAAACAGTAAATCTCAACTTGGTCCAGTTGCTGGTTAATTCCTAAGCATGGAACACCCATTTGCTGTTTTTTTTTTTTTTAATTTCATTAAGGATACTCTGGCTAAACTTTTATTGTATGGTGTAAGAATAGAAAATTAGAAAAGGAAGAAGGCAAAACAATTGGAATGCACAAACACATTTAAGAAATTGCCAATCAAGAAACCTGAATGCTGCTGACTGAATACACCTGAAAATCCCATTCCCACTCAATTTGGAGGCAACTCGTAGCTGTCCCCTCGGCAAAAGGGTTACATTTCATATTCCAAAGCACAAAATCACACCTTCGTCATGTTGCCTGCTAATTTCTAAGAATGAAACGGCAATTTGCAGGTTTTTTTATTTCATTATGGATATTCTGGCTAAACTTTTATTGTATGGGGTAAGAATACAAAATTAGAAAAGGAAGAAGGCAAAACAAATGCAGACCCAGAACACATTTAGCAAATTGCCAATCAGGAAACCTGAATGTTGCTGACTGAATACACCTGAAAATCCCATTCACACTCAATTTGGAGGCAATTCGTAGCTGTGCCCTCGGCAAAAGGGAAAGATTTCATTTTCCAAAACACTAAAACTCACCTGGTCCAGTTGCCTGATAATTTCTACGCATGGAACGCCCATTTGCAGGTTTTCTTTTTTTTTATTTTATTAAGGACACTCTGGCTAAACTTTTAATGTATGGTGTAAGAATACAAAATTAGAAAAGAAAGAAGGCAAAACAACCGCAAACCAAGAATATATTTAGCAAATTGCCAAACAAGAATCCCGAATGCTGCTGACTGAATACACCTGAAAATCGCATTCACACTCAATTGGCAGCAATTCGTAGCTGTTCCCTTGGCAAAAGGGTTACATTACATTTTCCAAAACACAAAAACTCACCTTGGTCCTGTTGCATGTTAATTTCTAAAAATGAAACACCAATTTGCTGTTTTCTTTATTTCATTATGGTTACTCTGGCTAAACTTTTTCTTGTATGGTGTAAGAATACAAAATTAGAAAAGGAAGAAGGCAAAACAAATGCAAACCAAGAACACATTTAGCAAATTACCAATCAGGAAACCTGAATCTTGCTGACTGAATACACTTGAAAATCCCATTCACACTCAATTTGTAGGCAATTCGTAGCTGTGCCCTCGGAAAAAGGGAAAGATTTCATTTTCCAAAACAGTAAATCTTACCTTGGTCCAGTTTCCGGTTAATTTCTAAGCATGGAACACCCATTTGCTGTTTTTTTTTTTTTTATTTCATTAAGGATACTCTGGCTAAACTTTTATTGTATGGTGTAAGAATAGAAAATTAGAAAAGGAAGAAAGCAAAACAATTGGAATGCCCAAACACATTTAAGAAATTGCCAATCAAGAAACCTGAATGCTGCTGACTGAATACACCTGAAAATCCCATTCACACTCAATTTGGAGGCAACTCGTAGCTCTCCCCTCGTCAAAAGGGTTACATTTCATATTCCAAAGCACAAAATCACACCTTCGTCATGTTGCCTGCTAATTTCTAAGAATGAAACGGCAATTTGCAGGTTTTTTTATTTAATTATGGATATTCTGGCTAAACTTTTATTGTATGGGGTAAGAATACAAAATTAGAAAAGGAAGAAGGCAAAACAACCGCAAAGCCAGAACACATTTAGCAAATTGCCAAACAAGAAACCTGAATGCTGCTGACTGAATACACCTGAAAATCCCATTCCCACTCAATTTGGAGGCAACTCGTAGCTGTCCCCTCGGCAAAAGGGTTACATTTCATATTCCAAAGCACAAAATCACACCTTGGTCCTGTTGCATGCTAATTTCTAAGAATGAAACGGCAATTTGCAGGTTTTTTTATTTCATTATGGATATTCTGGCTAAACTTTTATTGTATGGGGTAAGAATACAAAATTAGAAAATGAAGAAGGCAAAACAACCGCAAAGCCAGAACACATTTAGCAAATTGCCAAACAAGAAACCTGAATGCTGCTGACTGAATACACCTGAAAATCCCATTCACACTCAATTTGGCGGCAATTCGTAGCTGTCCCCTCGGCAAAAGGGTTACATTTCATTTTCCAAAGCACAAAAACACACCTTGGTCTTGTTGCCTGCTAATTTCTAAGAATGAAACGGAAATTTGCAGGTTTTTTTATTTCATTATGGATATTCTGGCTAAACTTTTTATTGTATGGGGTAAGAATAAAAATTAGAAAACGAAGAAGGCAAAACAACCGCAAAGCCAGAACACATTTAGCAAATTGCCAAACAAGAAACCTGAATGCTGCTGATTGAATACACCTGAAAATCCCATTCACACTCAATTTGGTGGCAATTCGTAGCTGTTCCCTTGGCAAAAGTGTTACATTTCATTTTCCAAAACACAAAAATACACCTTGGTCCTGTTGCATGTTAATTTCTAAAAATGAAACACCAAATTGCTGTTTTCTTTATTTCATTATGGATACTCTGGCTAAACTTTTTCTTGTATGGTGTAAGAATACAAAATTAGAAAAGGAAGAAGGCAAAACAAATGCAAACCAAGAACATATTTAGCAAATACCAATCGGGAAACCTGAATATTGCTTACTGAATACACCTGAAAATCCCATTCACACTCAATTTGCAGGCAATTCGTAGCTGTCCCCTGGGAAAAGTGTTACATTTCATTTTCTAAAACACGTAAACTCACCTTAGTCGTGTTGCCTGTAGATTTCTTAGCATGAAACGCCAATTTGCACTGTATTTTTATTTTGTTTTGACCACTCTGTCTTGAGGCTTTTTTGGATGGTGTCAGGATATAAAATTTGGAAAAAAGAAGGCAAAACAAACGCAAACCCAGACGACATTTAAGAAATTGCCAATCAAGAAACCTGAATGCTGCTGACTGAATACACCTGAAATTCAAATTCACACTCAATTTGGAGGCAACTCGTAGCTGTCCCCTCGGCAAAAGGGTTACATTTCATTTTCCAAAGCACAAAAACTCACCTTGGTCCTGTTGCCTGCTAATTTCTAAGAATGAAATGGCAATTTGCAGATTTTTTTTTATTTCATTATGGATATTCTGGCTAAACATTTTATTGTATGGTGTAAGAATACAAAATTAGAAAAGGAAGAAGGCAAAACAAAGGCATACCCAGAACACATTTAGCAAATTGCCAAACAAGAAACCTGAATGCTGCTGACTGTATACACCTGAAAATCCCATTCACACTCAATTTGGAGGCAACTCATACCTGTCCCCTCGGCAAAAGGGTTACATATCATTTTCCAAAGCACAAAAACACACCTTGGTCCACTTGCCTGCTAATTTCTTTCTTTTTTTTTTTTTTGAAACGGCAATTTGCAGTTTTATTTATTTCATTAAGGATATTCTGGCTAAATTTGTTATTGTATGGTGTAAGAATACAAAATTAGAAAAGGAAGAAGGCAAAACAACCGCAAACCCAGAACACATTTAGCAAATTGCCAAACAAGAAACCTGAATGCTGCTGACTGAATACACCTGAAAATCCCATTCACACTCAATTTGGCAGCAATGCGTAGCTGTTCCCTTGGCAAAAGGGTTACATTTCATTTTCCAAAACACAAAAACTCACCTTGGTCCTGTTGCATGCTAATTTCTAAAAATGAAACACCAATTTGTTGTTTTCTTTATTTCATTATGGTTACTCTGGCTAACCTTTTTATTGTATGGTGTAAGAATACAAAATGAGAAAAGGAAGAAGGCAAAACAAATGCAAACCAAGAACACATTTAGCAAATTACCAATCAGGAAACCTGAATGTTGCTGACTGAATATACCTGAAAATCCCATTCACACTCAATTTGGAGGCAATTCGTAGCTGTGCCCTCGGCAAAAGGGAAAGATTTCATTTTCCAAAACAGTAAATCTCAACTTGGTCCAGTTGCTGGTTAATTCCTAAGCATGGAACACCCATTTGCTGTTTTTTTTTTTTTAATTTCATTAAGGATACTCTGGCTAAACTTTTATTGTATGGTGTAAGAATAGAAAATTAGAAAAGGAAGAAGGCAAAACAATTGGAATGCACAAACACATTTAAGAAATTGCCAATCAAGAAACCTGAATGCTGCTGACTGAATACACCTGAAAATCCCATTCCCACTCAATTTGGAGGCAACTCGTAGCTGTCCCCTCGGCAAAAGGGTTACATTTCATATTCCAAAGCACAAAATCACACCTTCGTCATGTTGCCTGCTAATTTCTAAGAATGAAACGGCAATTTGCAGGTTTTTTTATTTCATTATGGATATTCTGGCTAAACTTTTATTGTATGGGGTAAGAATACAAAATTAGAAAAGGAAGAAGGCAAAACAAATGCAGACCCAGAACACATTTAGCAAATTGCCAATCAGGAAACCTGAATGTTGCTGACTGAATACACCTGAAAATCCCATTCACACTCAATTTGGAGGCAATTCGTAGCTGTGCCCTCGGCAAAAGGGAAAGATTTAATTTTCCAAAACACTAAAACTCACCTGGTCCAGTTGCCTGATAATTTCTACGCATGGAACGCCCATTTGCAGGTTTTCTTTTTTTTTATTTCATTAAGGACACTCTGGCTAAACTTTTAATGTATGGTGTAAGAATACAAAATTAGAAAAGAAAGAAGGCAAAACAACCGCAAACCAAGAATATATTTAGCAAATTGCCAAACAAGAATCCCGAATGCTGCTGACTGAATACACCTGAAAATCGCATTCACACTCAATTGGCAGCAATTCGTAGCTGTTCCCTTGGCAAAAGGGTTACATTACATTTTCCAAAACACAAAAACTCACCTTGGTCCTGTTGCATGTTAATTTCTAAAAATGAAACACCAATTTGCTGTTTTCTTTATTTCATTATGGTTACTCTGGCTAAACTTTTTCTTGTATGGTGTAAGAATACAAAATTAGAAAAGGAAGAAGGCAAAACAAATGCAAACCAAGAACACATTTAGCAAATTACCAATCAGGAAACCTGAATCTTGCTGACTGAATACACTTGAAAATCCCATTCACACTCAATTTGTAGGCAATTCGTAGCTGTGCCCTCGGAAAAAGGGAAAGATTTCATTTTCCAAAACAGTAAATCTTACCTTGGTCCAGTTTCCGGTTAATTTCTAAGCATGGAACACCCATTTGCTGTTTTTTTTTTTTTTATTTCATTAAGGATACTCTGGCTAAACTTTTATTGTATGGTGTAAGAATAGAAAATTAGAAAAGGAAGAAAGCAAAACAATTGGAATGCCCAAACACATTTAAGAAATTGCCAATCAAGAAACCTGAATGCTGCTGACTGAATACACCTGAAAATCCCATTCACACTCAATTTGGAGGCAACTCGTAGCTCTCCCCTCGTCAAAAGGGTTACATTTCATATTCCAAAGCACAAAATCACACATTCGTCATGTTGCCTGCTAATTTCTAAGAATGAAACGGCAATTTGCAGGTTTTTTTATTTAATTATGGATATTCTGGCTAAACTTTTATTGTATGGGGTAAGAATACAAAATTAGAAAAGGAAGAAGGCAAAACAAATGCAGACCCAGAACACATTTAGCAAATTGCCAATCAGTAAACCTGAATGTTGCTGACTGAATACACCTGAAAATCCCTTTCACACTCAATTTACAGGCAATTCTTAGCGGTCCCCTCGGCAAAAGTGTTACATTTCATTTTCTAAAACACGAAAACTCACCTTAGTCGTGTTGCCTGTAGATTGCTTAGCATGAAACGCCAATTTGCACTGCATTTCTTTTTCTTTTTGACCACTCTGTCTAAAGGCTTTTTTGGATGAGGTCAGGATAGCAAATTTGGAAAGAAAGAAGGCAAAACAAACGCAAACCCAGACGACATTTAAGAAATTGCCAATCAAGAAACCTGAATGCTGCTGACTGAATACACCTGAAAATCCCATTCACACTCAATTTGGAGGTCATTCGTAGCTGTCCCCTCAGCAAAGGGAAAAATTTCATTTTCGAAAACACTAAAACTCACCATGGTCCAGTTGCCTGTTAATTTCTAAGCATGGAACGCCCATTTGCTGGTTTTCTTTTTTTTTTATTTCATTAAGGACACTCTGGCTAAACTTTTATTGTATGGTGTAAGAATACAAAATTAGAAAAGGAAGAAGGCAAAACAACCGCAAACCCAGAATACCTTTAGCAAATTGCCAAACAAGAAACCTGAATGCTGCTGATTGAATACACCTGAAAATCCCATTCACACTCAGTTTGGCGGCAATTCAAAGCTGTTCCCTTGGCAAAAGGGTTACATTTCATTTTCCAAAACATAAAAATTCACCTTGGTCCTGTTGCATGTTAATTTCTAAAAATGAAACACCAATTTGCTGTTTTCTTTATTTCATTATGGATACTCTGTCTAACCTTTTTATTGTATGGTGTAAGAATACAAAATTAGAAAAGGAAGAAGGCAAAACAAATGCAAACCAAGAACACATTGGCAAATTGCCAATCAGGAAACCTGAATGCTGCTGACTGAATACACCTGAAAATCCCATTCACACTCAATTTGGAGGCAACACGTAGCTGTCCCCTCGGCAAAAGGGTTACATTTCATATTCCAAAGCACAAAATCACACCTTGGTCCTGTTGCCTGCTAATTTCTAAGAGTGAAACGGCAATTTGCAGTTTTTTTTTTTTATTTCATTAAGGATACTCTGGCTAAACTTTTCTTGTATGGTGTAAGAATACAAAATTAGAAAAAGAAGAAGGCAAAACAAAGGCAAACCCAGAACACATTTAGCAAATTACCAATCAGGAAACCTGAATGTTGCTGACTGAATACACCTGTAAATCCCATTCACACTCAATTTGGAGGCAATTGGTAGCTGTGCCCTCGGCAAAAGGGAAAGATTTCATTTTCCAAAACACAAAAACTCACCTTGGTCCTTTTGCATGTTAATTTCCAAAAATGAAACACCAATTTGCTGTTATCTTTATTTCATATTGGATACTCTGGCTAACCGTTTTATTGTTTGGTGTAAGAATACAAAATGAGAAAAGGAAGAAGGCAAAACAAATGCAAACCAAGAACACATTTAGCAAATTACCAATCGGGAAACCTGAATGTTGCTGACTGAATACACCTGAAAATCCCTTTCACACTCAATTTACAGGCAATTCTTAGCGGTCCCCTCGGCAAAAGTGTTACATTTGATTTTCTAAAACACGAAAACTCACCTTAGTCGTGTTGCCTGTAGATTTCTTAGCATGAAACGCCAATTTGCACTGCATTTCTATTTCATTTTGACCACTCTGTCTAAAGGCTTTTTTGGATGGTGTCAGGATAGAAAATTTGGAAAGAAAGAAGGCAAAACAAACGCAAACCCAGACGACATTTAAGAAATTGCCAATCAAGAATCCTGAATGCTGCAGAATGAATACACCTGAAAATCCCATTCACACTCAATTTGGAGGCAACTCGTAGCTGTCCCCTCGGCTAAAGGGTTACATTTCATTTTCCAAAGCACAAAAACACACCTTGGTCCTGTTGCCTGCTAATTTCTAAGAATGAAATGGCAATTTGCAGGTTTTTTTATTTCATTATGAATATTCTGGCTAAACTTTTTATTGTATGGGGTAAGAATACAAAATTAGAAAAGGAAGAAGGCAAAACAAATGCAAACCAAGAACACATTTAGCAAATTGCCAATCAGGAAACCTGAATGCTGCTGACTGAATACACCTGAAAATCCCATTCACACTCAATTTGGAGGCAACTCGTAGCTGTCCCCTCGGCAAAAGTGTTAGATATCATTTTCCAAAGCACAAAAACACACCTTGGTCCTGTTGCCTGCTAATTTCTTTATTTTTTTTTTGAAACGGCAATTTGCAGTTTTTTTTTGTTTCATTATGGATATTCTGGCTAAACTTTTTCTTGTATGGTGTAAGAATACAAAATTAGAAAAGAAAGAAGGGAAAGCAACCACAAACACAGAACACATTTAGCCAATTGCCAACCAAGAAACCTGAATCCTGCTGACTGAATACACCTGAAAATCCCATTCACACTCAATTTGGTGGCAATTCGTAGCTGTTCCCTTGGCAAAAGTGTTACATTTCATTTTCCAAAGCACAAAAACACACCTTGGTCCTGTGCCTGCTAATTTCTAAGAATGAAATGGCAATTTGCAGTTTTTTTATGTCATTATGGATATTCTGGCTAAACTTTTTATTGTATAGGGTAAGAATACAAAATTAGAAACTGGAGAAGGCAAAGCAACCGCAAACCCAGAACACATTTAGCAAATTGCCAAACAAGAAACCCGAATGCTGCTGACTGAATACACCTGAAAATCCCATTCCCACTCAATTTGGAGGCAACTCGTAGCTGTCCCCTCGGCAAAAGGGTTACATTTCATTTTCCAAAGCACAAAAACTCACCTTGGTCCTGTTGCATGTAAATTTCTAAAACTGAAACACCAATTTGTTGTTTTCTTTATTTCATTATGAATAAACTGGCTAACCTTTTTCTTATATGGTGTAAGAATACAAAATTAGAAAAGGAAGAAGGCAAAACAAATGCAAACCAAGAACACGTTTAGCAAATTGCCAATCAGGAAACCTGAATGTTGCTGACTGAATACACCTGAAAATCCCATTCACACTCAATTTAGAGGCAATTCGTAGCCGTCACCTCGGCAAAAGGGAAAGATTTCATTTTCCAAAACACAAAAACCCACCTTGGTCCAGTTGCCTGTTAATTTCTAAGCATGGAACGCCCATTTGCAGGTTTTCTTTTTTTTTATTTCATTAAGGACACTCTGGCTAAATTTTTAATGTATGTTGTAAGAATACAAAATTAGAAAAGAAAGAAGGCAAAACAACCGCAAACCCAGAATATATTTAGCAAATTGCCAAACAAGAATCCCGAATGCTGCTGACTGTATACACCTGAAAATCCCATTCACACTCAATTGGCAGCAATTCATAGCTGTTCCCTTGGCAAAAGGTTTACATTACATTTTCCAAAACACAAAAACTCACCTTGGTCCTGTTGCATGTTAATTTCTAAAAATGAAACACCAATTTGCTGTTTTCTTTTTTTCATTATGCTTACTCTGGCTAAATTTTTATTGTATGGTGTAAGAATACAAAATTAGAAAAGGAAGAAGGCAAAACAAATGCAAACCAAGAACACATTGGCAAATTACCAATCAGGAAACCTGAATGTTGCTGACTGAATACACGTGAAAATCCCATTCACACTCAATTTGGAGGCAATTCGTAGCTGCCCCCTCAGCAAAAGGGAAAGATTTCATTTTCCAAAACACAAAAACTCACCTTGCTCCTGTTGCATGTTAATTTCTGAGAATGAAACACCAATTTGCTGTTTTATTTATTTCATTATGGATACTCTGGCTAAACTTTTTCTTTTATGGTGTAAGAATACAAAATTAGAAAAGGAAGAAGGCAAAACAAATGCAAACCCAGAACACATTTAGTAAATTACCAATGGCGAAACCTGAATGGTGCTGACTGAATACACCTGAAAATTGCATTCACAATCAATTTGGCGGCAATTCGTAGCTGTGCCCTCGGCAAAAGTTTTACATTTCATTTTCTAAAACACGAAAACTCACCTTAGTCTTGTTGCCTGTAAATTTCTTAGCATGAAACACCAATTTGCACTGTATTTTTATTTCATTTTGACCACTCTGTCTAAAGGCATTTTTGGATGGTGTCAGGATAGTACATTTGGAAAGAAAGAAGGCAAAACAAACGCAAACCCAGACGACATTTAAGAAATTGCCAATCAAGAAACCTGAATGCTGCTGACTGAATACACCTGAAAATCCCATTCACACTCAATTTGGAGGCAACTCATAGCTGTTCCCTTGGAAAAAGGGATACATTTCATTTTCCAAAACACAAAAACTCACCTTGGTCCTATTGCATGTTAATTTCTAAAAATGAAACACCAATTTGCTGTTTTCTTTATTTCATTAAGGATACTCTGGCTAACCTTTTTCTTGTATGGTGTAAGAATACAAAATTAGAAAAGGATGAAGTCAAAACAAAAGCAAAGAAGGAACACATTTATCAAATTGCAAATCAGGAAACCTGAATGTTGCTGACTGAATACACCTGAAAATCCCATTCACACTCAATTTGGAGGCAATTCGTAGCTGTCCCCTCGGCAAAAGGGTTACATTTCATTTTCCAAAGCACAAAAACTCACCTTGGTCCTGTTGCCTGCTAATTTCTAAGAATGAAACGGCAATTTGCAGGTTTTTTTTTATTTCATTATGGATATTATGGCTAAACTTTTTCTTGTATGGTGTAAGAATACAAAATTAGAAAAGGAAGAAGGCAAAACAAATGCAAACCAAGAATACATTTAGCAAATTACCAATCGGGAAACCTGAATGCTGCTGACTGAATACACCTGAAAATCCCATTCACACTCATTTTGGCCGCAATTCGTAGCGGTTCCCTTGGCAAAAGGGTTACATTTCATTTTCAAAAACACAAAAATTCACCTTGGTCCTGTTGCATGTTAATTTCTAAAAATGAAACACCAATTTGCTGTTTTCTTTATTTCATTATGGATACTCTGGCTAAACTTTTTCTTGTATGGTGTAAGAATACAAAATGGAAAAAGGAAGAAGGCAAAACAAATGCAAACCAAGAACACATTTACCAAATTGCCAATCAGGAAACCTGAATGTTGCTGACTGAATACACCTGAAAATCCCATTCAGACTCAATTGGAGGCAATTCGTTGCTGTGCCCTCGGCAAAAGTGTTACATTTCATTTTCCAAAACACAAATACTCACCTTGGTCCTGTTGCATGTTAATTTCCAAAAATGAAACACCAATTTGCTGTTATCTTTATTTCATTATGGATACTCTGGCTAACCTTTTTATTGTTTGGTGTAAGAATACAAAATGAGAAAAGGAAGAAGGCAAAACGAATGCATACCAAGAACACATTTAGCAAATTACCAATCGGGAAACCTGAATGTTGCTGACTGAATACACCTGAAAATCCCTTTCACACTCAATTTGCAGGCAATTCTTAGCTGTCCCCTCGGCAAAAGTGTTACATTATATTTTCTAAAACACAAAAACTCACCTTAGTCGTGTTGCCTGTAGATTTCTTAGCATGAAACGCCAATTTGCACAGCATTTCTATTTCATTTTGACCACTCTGTATAAAGGCTTTTTTGGATGGTGTCAGGATAGAAAATTTGGAAAGAAAGAAGGCAAAACAAACGCAAACCCAGACGACATTTAAGAAATTGCCAAGCAAGAATCCTGTATGCTGCAGACTGAATACACCTGAAAATCCCATTCACACTCAATTTGGAGGCAACTCATAGCTGTCCCCTCGGCAAAAGGGAAAGATTTCATTTTCCAAAGCACAAAAACACACCTTGGTCCTGTTGCCTGCTAATTTCTAAGAATGAACCGGCAATTTGCAGGTTCTTTTATTTCATTATGAATATTCTGGCTAAACTTTTTATTGTATGGGGTAAGAATACAAAATTAGAAAAGGAAGAAGGCAATGCAACCGCAAACCAAGAACACATTTAGCAAATTTCCAAACAAGAAACCTGAATGCTGCTGACTGAATACACCTGAAAATCGCATTCACACTCAATTTGGTGGCAATTCGTAGATGTTCCCTTGGCAAAAGTATTACATTTCATTTTCCAAAACACAAAAACTCACCTTGGTCCTGTTGCATGTTAATTTCTAAAAATGAAACACCAATTTGCTGTTTTCTTTATTTTATTCTGGTTACTCTGGCTAAACTTTTTCTTGTATGGTGTAAGCATACAAAATTAGAAAAGGAAGAAGGCAAAACAAATGCAAACCAAGAACACATTTAGCAAATTGCCAATCAGGAAACCTGAATGTTGCTGACTGAATACACCTGAAAATCCCATTCACACTCAATTTGGAGGCAATTCTTAGCTGTGCCCTCGGCAAAAGGGAAAGATTTCATTTTCCAAAAGAGAAAAACTCACCTTGGTCCAGTTGCCTGTTAATTTCTAAGCATGGAACGCCCATTTGCTGTTTTTTTTTTTTTATTTCATTAAGGATACTCTGGCTAAACTTCTATTGTATGGTGTAAAATACAAAATTAGAAAAGGAAGAACCAAAACAAATGGAATGCCCAAACACATTTAAGAAATTGCCAATCAAGAAACCTGAATGCTGCTGACTGAATACACCTGAAAATCCAATTCACACTCAATTTGGAGGCAACTCGTAGCTGTCCCCTCGGCCAAAGGGTTACATTTCATTTTTCAAAGCAGAAAAACACACATTGGTCCTGTTGCCTGCTAATTTGTAAGAATGAAACGGCAATTTGCAGTTTTTTTTTTATTTCATTATGGATATTCTGGCTAAACATTTTATTGTATGGGGTAAGAATACAAAATTAGAAAAGGAACAAGGCAAAACAAATGCAAACCCAGAACACATTTAACAAATTGCCAAACAAGAAACCTGAATGCTGCTGACTGAATACACCTGAAAATCCCATTCACACTCAATTTGGAGGCAACTCGTGGCTGTGCCCTCGGCAAAAGGGAAAGATTTCATTTTCCAAAACACAAAAACTCACCTTGGTCCTGTTGCATGTTAATTTCTAAAAATGAAACACCAATTTGTTGTTTTCTTTATTTCATTATGGATACTCTGGCTAACCTTTTTATTGTATGGTGTAAGAATACAAAATTAGAAAAGGAAGAAGGCAAAACAAATGCAAACCAAGAACTCATTTAGCATATTGCCAATCAGGAAACCTGAATGTTGCTGACTGAATACACCTGAAAATCCCATTCACACTCAATTTGGCGGCAATTCATAGCTGTTCCCTTGACAAAAGTGTTACATTTCATTTTCCAAAACACAAAAACTCACCTTGGTCCTGTTGCATGTTAATTTCTAAGAATGAAACACCAATTTTCTGTTTTATTTATTTCATTATGGATACTCTGGCTAACCTTTTTCTTGTATGGTGTAAGAATACAAAATTAGAAAAGGAAGAAGGCAAAACAAATGCAAACCCAGAACACATTTAGTAAATTACCAATGGGGAAACCTGAATGTTGCTGACTGAATACACCTGAAAATCCCATTCACACTCAATTTTCAGGCAACTCGTAGCTGTCCCCTCGGCAAAAGGGTTACATTTCATTTTCCAAAGCAGAAAAACACACATTGGTCCTGTTGCCTGCTAATTTCTAAGAATGAAACGGCAAATTGCAGTTTTTTTTTATTTCATTATGGATATTCTGTCTAAACTTTTATTGTATGGTGTAAGAATACAAAATTAGAAAAGGAAGAAGGCAAAATAAATGCAAACCCAGAACACATTTAACAAATTGCCAAACAAGAAACCTGAATGCTGCTGACTGAACGCACCTGAAAATTGCATTCACACACAATTTGGAGGCAACTCATAGCTGTCCCCTCGGCAAAAGGGAAAGATTTCATTTTCCAAAACACAAAAACTCACCTTGGTCCTGTTGCATGTTAATTTCTAAAAATGAAACACCAATTTGTTGTTTCTTTATTTCATTATGGATACTCTGGCTAAACATTTTATTGTATGCTGTAAGAATACAAAATTAGAAAAGGAAGAAGGCAAAACAAATGCAAACCAAGAACACATTTAGTAAATTTCCAATCAGGAAACCTGAATGTTGCTGACTGAATACACCTGAAAATCCCATTCACACTCAATTTGGAGGCAATTCGTAGCTGTGCCCTCGGCAAAAGGGAAAGATTTCATTTTCCAAAAGACAAAAACTCACCTTGGTCCAGTTGCCTGTTAATTTCTAAGAATGGAACGCCCATTTGCAGTTTTTTTTTTTTATTTCATTAAGGATACTCTGGCTAAACTTTAATTGTATGGTGTAAGAATACAAAATGAGAAAAGGAAGAAGGCATAACAACCGCAAACCCAGAACACATTTAGCAAATTGCCAAACAAGAAACCTGAATGCTGCTGATTGAATACACCTGAAAATCCCATTCACACTCAATTTGGCGGCAATTCATAGCTGTTCCCTTGACAAAAGGGTTACATTTCATTTTCCAAAACACAAAAACCCACCTTCATCCTTTTGCATGTTAATTTCTAAAAATGAAACACCAATTTGCTGTTTTCTTTATTTTATTCTGGTTACTCTGGCTAAACATTTTATTGTATGCTCTAAGAATACAAAATTAGAAAAGGAAGAAGGCAAAACAAATGCAAACCAAGAACACATTTAGTAAATTGCCAATCAGGAAACCTGAATGTTGCTGACTGAATACACCTGAAAATCCCATTCACACTCAATTTGCAGGCAATTCGTAGCTGAGCCCTCGGCAAAAGGGAAAGATTTCATTTTCTAAAAGACAAAAACTCACCTTGGTCCAGTTGCCTGTTAATTTCTAAGCATGGGACGCCCATTTGCTGTTTTTTTTTTTTATTTCATTAATGATTCTCTGGCTAAACTTTTATTGTATGGTGTAAGAATACAATATTAGAAGAGGAAGAAGGCAAAACAAATGCAAACCAAGAACACATTTAGCAAATTGCCAATCAGGAAACCTGAATGTTGCTGACTGAATACACCTGAAAATCCCATTCACACTCAATTTGGAGGCAATTCGTAGCTGTGCCTTCGGCAAAAGGGAAAGATTTCATTTTCCAAAACAGTAAATCTCACCTATCGTGTTGCCTGTAGATTTCTTAGCATGAAACGCCAATTTGCACTGTATTTTCATTTTATTTTGACCACTCTGCCAAAAGGATTTTTTGGATGGTGTCAGGATAGAAAATTTGGAAAGAAAAAAGGCA
Organism: Sylvilagus floridanus; assembly: GCA_949820135.1. Classification (NCBI taxonomy): domain Eukaryota; kingdom Metazoa; phylum Chordata; class Mammalia; order Lagomorpha; family Leporidae; genus Sylvilagus; species Sylvilagus floridanus. The sequence continues at coordinate 162,743,277 of OX463227.1, read as the reverse complement.
AAAAAAACGCAAATCCAGACGACATTTAAGAAATTGCCAATCAAGAATCCTGAATGCTGCTGACTGAATACACCTGAAAATCCCATTCATACTCAATTTGGAGGCAATTCATAGCTGTCCCCTAGGCATAAGGGTTACATATCATTTTCCAAAGCACAAAAACACACCTTGGTCCTGTTGCCTGCTAATTTCTAAGAATGAAATGGCAATTTGCAGGTTTTTTTATTTCATTATGGATATTCTGGCTAAACTTTTTATTGTATGGGGAAGAATGCACAATTAGAAAAGGAAGAAGGCAAAACAACCGCAAACCCAGAACACATTTAGCAAATTGCGAATCAGGAAACCTGAATGCTGCTGACTGAATGCACCTGAAAATCGCATTCACACTCAATTTGGCGGCAATTCGTAGCTGTTCCCTTGGCAAAAGGGTTACATTTCATTTTCCAAAACACAAAAACTCACCTTGGTCCTGTTGCATGCTAATTTCTCAAAATGAAACACCAATTTGCCATTTTCTTTATTTCATTATGGATACTCTGGCTATCCTTTTTCTTGTATGGTGTAAGAATACAAAATTAGAAAAGGAAGAAGGCAAACACATGCAAACCAAGAACACATTTAGCAAATTGCCAATCAGGAAACCTGAATGTTGCTGACTGAATACGCCTGAAAATCCCATTCACACTCAATTTGGAGCAATTCGTAACTGTGCCCTCGGCAAAAGTGAAAGATTTCATTTTCCAAAACACAAAAACTCACATTGGTCCAGTTACCTGTTAATTTCTAAGCATGGTATGCCCATTTGCTGTTTTTTTTTTTTATTTCATTAAGGATACTCTGGCTAAACATTTATTGTATGGTGTAAGAATAAAAAATTAGAAAAGAAGAAGGCAAAACAAATGGAATAACCAAACACATTTAAGAAATTGCCCACCAGGGCGGAGCCAAGATGGCAGAATAGTGAGGACGCGCACTAGCAGTCCGCAAAAAGATAGTTTAATAAAAACAGAGTTACTGTAGCCTCAGGAAAAATCTCACGGAAAAAAATGCAGTGGAAATTCTTCCGGACCCAGTGAATGAGACGCAGAGGACCTAGGGGAAAGTAAGTTTGCGAACGGCAAATTGTGCCTTAGTGGCACGGGAGCTGCCGGGAGGGACGGGAACTGGACGGAACACAGTCGCCATTGGAACTGAGCGCTTGAACGGGTGCCGATACAGGGATCCCGAGACACTGGTGGGGGGAAGCAGACCCTCCACGGGGGAAACAGCACAATTGAGGCGAGCCCACACGGACACTAGCCTCTTTCATTGCCCACCCTGCTCACTCGAGCTAGACTGAACACAGTGGGACAGCGCGCGCCCGCCGGCTGAACCGGAAGCCGGGCGGAAAACAGTCGCCATTGGAACTGAGCGCTTGAACGGGGGCCGATACAGGGATCCCGAGACACTGGCGGGGGGAAGCAGACCCCCCACGGGGGAAACAGCACAATTGAGGCGAGCCTGCACGGACACTAGTCTCTCTCGTCACCCACCCTGCTAATTCGAGCTAGATTAAACGCAGTGGGACAAGGCACGCCCGCCCGCCCGCCCGCCCATCACTGAGGCAGACAGAACCAGAGTGAGGAACCAGATTCCGAGGGAGCAAGATCAAGGAAGACGCTATGATGACCCCAAATGGAAAAGACACCCCAAGTCAGGATTATGAAGATAATGAGATAGAAGAAATGCAAGAAGCAGATCTCAAAGAATTGATAAGAACATTAAGAAGCTCTCAAAAACAAATTCTTGAACTACAGAAATCCTTAATGGATAAGATAGAAAATCTCTCTCGTGAGAATGAAGTACTACGGAGAAATCAAAACGAAATGAAACAACTAGTAGAACAAGAAGCTACGATAGTGACAAAAAATCTTAATGAATTGAAGAATTCAATAGATCAAGTGACAAGCAATCTTGAGGGCCTTAAAACCAGAATGGGTGAAGCAGAAGAGAGAATATCGGACCTAGAAGACAGAGAACAGGAGAGGAAACAGTCAAACCAAAGACAAGAAGAGGAAATTAGAAAACTAAAAGATATTGTCGGGAATTTACAGGATACTATTAAAAAACCCAACATTCGGGTTCTAGGTGTTCCTGAAGGTATGGAGAGGGAGAAAGGATTAGAAGGCCTTTTTAGGGAGATACTAGCAGAAAACTTTCCAGGCTTGGAGAAAGACAGAGAAATCCTAATCCAGGAAGCTCATAGAACCCCTAATAAACATGACCAAAAGAGATCCTCTGCATGACATATTGTAATTAAACTCACCACAGTGAAGCAAAAAGAAAAGATCCTAAAATGTGCAAGAGAGAAACGTCAGATTACTCTCAGAGGATCTCCAATTAGACTTACAGCTGACTTCTCAACAGAAACCCTACAAGCTAGAAGGGAATGGCGAGACATAGCCCAGGTACTTAGAGAGAAAAACTGCCAGCCCAGAATATTATACCCTGCAGAGCTCTCATTTGTGAATGAAGGTGAAATAAAGACCTTTCATAACAAACAAAAATTGAAAGAATTTGTTGCCACTCGTCCAGCCCTGCAAAAGATACTTAAAGACGTGTTACACACAGAAACACAGAAACACGACCATCAACATGAAAGAAGGTAAACGAAGGGAACCTCACGGCAAAAGATCACAGGGAATTCAAAGCATACATTAGAAAATATCTGGCAAATGGAAGGGCAAACTTACCACTTATCAATAGTCACATTGAACGTTAAAGGTCTAAACTGTCCTGTTAAAAGAGATTGGCTGATTGGGTTAAGGAACAAAAACCATCTATTTGCTGCCTACAAGAAACACATCTTTCCAACGAAGATCCATACAGACTGAAAATAAAAGGATGGAACAAGATATACCACGCCAACAGAAATGAAAAAAGAGCGGGTGTAACCATCTTAATATCGGACTACATAAACTTTAACACAAAAACTGTTAAGAGAGACAAAGAGGGGCACTATATAATGATTAAGGGATCAATACTACAGGAAGATATAACAATTCTGAATGTATATGCACCTAATTACAGGCCACAGGTTTATTTAAAAAATTTGTTAAGAAACTTAAAGGGAGACTTAGACCCCAACACAATAGTACTGGGGGACTTCAATACTTCACTCACAGATATTGACAGATCGACAGGACAGAAGATCAACAAGGAAACAGTAGATTTAAACAACACTATAGCCCAAATGGATCTAGCAGATATCTACAGAACTTTTCATCCTACAAGTAATGCATTCACATTCTTCTCAGCAGTACATGGAACCTACTCTAGGATTGATCACATATTAGGCCATAAAGCAAGTCTCAGCAAATTCAAAAGAATTAGAATCATACCATGCAACTTCTCAGACCATGAGGGAGTGAAGTTGGAAATTAGCAACTCAGGAATCTCTAGAGCATATGCAAACACATGGAGATTGAACAACATGCTCCTGAATGAACAATGGGTCACTGAAGAAATCAAAAAAGAAATCAAAAATTTTCTGGAAGTAAATGAGGATAACAGCACAACATACCAAAACTTATGGGATACAGCAAAAGCAGTGTTAAGAGGAAAGTTTATATCAATAGGTGCCTACATCAAGAAACTGGAAAGGCACCAAATAGATGAGCTTTCAATGCATCTCAAGGATCTAGAAAATTTGCAGCAAACTAGACCCAAATCTAGTAGAAAAAGAGAAATAATCAAAATCAGAGAAGAAATCAACAGGATTGAATCCAAAAAAACATTACAAAAAATCAGCCAAACGAGGAGCTGGTTTTTTGAAAAAATAAACAAGATTGACACCCCATTGGCCCAACTAACTAAAAAAAGAAGAGAAAAGACCCAAATCAGTAAAATCAGAGATGAAAAAGGAAATATAACAACAGACACCACAGAAATCAAAAGAATCATCAGAAATTACTACAAGGACTTGTATGCCAGCAAACAGGGAAACCTATCAGAAATGGATAGATTCCTGGACACATGCAACCTACCTAAATTGAACCAGGAAGACATAGAAAACCTAAACAGACCCATAAGTGAGTCAGAAATTGAATCAGTAATAAAGGCCCTCCCAACAAAGAAAAGCCCAGGACCAGATGGATTCACTGCTGAATTCTACCAGACATTTAAAGAAGAACTAACCCCAATTCTTCTCAAACTATTCAGAACAATCGAAAAAGAGGGAATTCTCCCAAATTCCTTCTATGAAGCCAGCATCACCTTAATTCCTAAGCCAGAAAAAGATGCAGCATTGAAAGAGAATTACAGACCAATATCCCTCATGAACATAGATGCAAAAATCCTCAACAAAATTCTGGCCAATAGACTGCAACAACACATCAGAAAGATCATCCACCCAGACCAAGTGGGATTCATCCCTGGTATGCAGGGATGGTTCAATATTCGCAAAACAATCAACGTGATACACCACATTAACAGACTGCAGAAGAAAAACCATATGATTATCTCACTAGACGCAGAGAAAGCATTCGATAAAAATTCAACACCCTTTCATGATGAAAACCCTAAGCAAACTGGGTATAGAAGGCACATTCCTCAATACAATCAAAGCAATTTATGAAAAACCCATGGCCAATATCCTATTGAATGGGGAAAAGTTGGAAGCATTTCCACTGAGATCTGGTACCAGACAGGGATGCCCACTCTCACCACTGCTATTCAATATAGTGCTGGAAGTCTTAGCCAGAGCTATTAGGCAAGAAAAAGAAATTAAAGGGATACAAGTTGGGAAGGAAGAACTCAAACTATCCCTCTTTGCAGATGACATGATTCTTTATTTAGGGGACCCAAAGAACTCTACTAAGAGACTATTGGAACTCATAGAAGAGTTTGGCAAAGTAGCAGGATATAAAATCAATGCACAAAAATCAACAGCCTTTGTATACACAGACAATGCCACGGCTGAGGAAGAACTGCTAAGATCAATCCCATTCACAATAGCTACAAAAACAATCAAATACCTTGGAATAAATTTAACTAAGGACATTAAAGATCTCTACAATGAAAATTACAAAACCTTAAAGAAAGAAATAGAAGAGGATACCAAAAAATGGAGAAATCTCCCATGCTCATGGATTGGAAGAATCAATATCATCAAAATGTCCATTCTCCCAAAAGCAATTTACAGATTCAACGCAATACCAATCAAGATACCGAGGACATTCTTCTCAGATCTGGAAAAAATGATGGTGAAATTCATATGGAGACACAGGAGACCTCGAATAGCTAAAGCAATCTTGTACAACAAAAACAAAGCCGGAGGCATCACAATACCAGATTTCAGGACATACTACAGGGCAGTTGTTATCAAAACAGCATGGTACTGGTACAGAAACAGATGGATAGACCAATGGAACAGAATAGAAACTCCAGAAATCAATCCAAACACCTACAGCCAACTTATATTTGATCAACGATCCAAAACCAGTCCCTGGAGTAAGGTCAGTCTGTTTAATAAATGGTGCTGGGAAAACTGGATTTCCACGTGCAGAACCATGAAGCAAGACCCCTACCTTTCACCTTACACAAAAATTCATTCAACATGGATTAAAAATTTAAACCTACGACCCGACACCATCAAATTACTGGAGAGCATAGGAGAAACCCTGCAAGACATAGGTACTGGCAAAGACTTCTTGGAAAAGACCCCAGAAGCACAGACACTGAAAACCAAAATTAACTACTGGGATTGCATCAAATTGAAAAGTTTCTGTACTGCAAAAGAAACAGTCAGGAAAGTGAATAGGAAACCGACAGAATGGGAAAATATATTTGCAAACTATGCAACAGATAAAGGGTTGATAACCAGAATCTACAAAGAAATTAAGAAACTCCACAACATCAAAACAAACAACCCACTTAAGAGATGGGCCAAGGACCTCAACAGACATTTTTCCAAAGAGGAAATCCAAATGGCCAACAGACACATGAAAAAATGTTCAAGATCCCTAGCAATCAGGGAAATGCAAATCAAAACCACAATGAGGTTTCACCTCACCCCGGTGAGAATGGCTCACATTCAGAAATCCACCAACAATAGATGCTGGAGAGGATGTGGGGAAAAAGGGACACTAATCCACTGTTGATGGGAATGCAAACTGGTGAAGCCACTATGGAAGTCAGTCTGGAGATTCCTCAGAAACCTGAATATAACCCTACCATTCAACCCAGCCATCCCACTCCTTGGAATTTACCCAAAGGAAATTAAATTGGCAAACAAAAAAGCCGTCTGCACAGCAATGTTTATTGCGGCTCAATTCACAATAGCTAAGACTTGGAACCAACCCAAATGCCCTTCAACAGTAGACTGGATTAGGAAATTATGGGACATGTACTCTACAGAATACTATACAGCAGTCAAAAACAATGAAATCCGGTCACTTGCAACAAAATGGAGGAATCTGGAAAACATCATGCTGAGTGAATTAAGTCAGTCCCAAAGAGACAAATATCATTTGTTTCCCTTGATTGGCGATGAGTAACTGAGCACCAAAGGGGAAACCTGTAGAAGTGAAATGGACACTATGAGAAACAGTGACTCGATCAGCTCTTGTGCTGACTGTTGTTGTACAATGTAATACTTTATCCATGGTAGTATTTTTTTTTTCTCTTTATCCTAGTACTAGTGGTTGAACTCTGTAATTAACACACAATTATTCTTAGGTGTTTAAATTTTAACTGAAAAGTGATCTCTGTGAAATATAAGAGTGGGAATAAGAGAGGGAGGAGATGTAAAATTTGGGACATGCTCAATCGGAACGGCCCCAAATGATGGAGTTAGAATTGTGCCAGGGGTTTCCAATACAATCCCATCAAGGTGGCATGTACCAAGGCCATCTCACTAGTCCAAGTGATCAATTTCAGCTCACAATTGATCACACTGATAGGTCTAAGAGTCAAAGGGATCACACAAACAAGACTAGTGTCTGCTAATACTAACTGATAGAATGAAAAAGGGAGAGAATGATCCAACATGGGAAGCAGGATACACAGCAGACTCATAGAATGGCAGATGTCCTAAATAGCACTCTGGCCTCAGAATCAGCCCTTAAGGCATTCGGATCTGGCTCAAGAGCCCATGAGAATATTTTAGGCATGGAAAGCTAAGACACTCTGGAAAAAACAGAAGACCTAAATGAAAGATCTCTGCGAGTGAGATCCCAGTGGAAAGAACGGGGCCATCAAAGAAGGAGGTACCTTTCTCTGAAGGGAGGAGGGAACTTCCACTTTGACTATGGCCCTGTGGGAATAAGATCGAAGTCGGCTAACCCTAAAGGCTTCCATAGCCTCGGCAACTCATGACCAGAGCCTAGGGAGATTACTGACGCCATAAACAAGAGTGTCAAATTCTTAAATCAACATCAGGAGTCACTGTGTACTTACGTCTCATGAGGGATCTGTCCTTAATGTGTTATCCAATGTGAAGTGATGCTATTACTAGTACTGAAACAGTATTTTTACACTTTGTGTTTCTGAGTGGGTGCAAACTGATGAAATCCTTACATAGTATATATTGAATCGATCTTCTTTATATAAAGATAATTGCAAATGATTAAAACATCTTGGTGTTAAACTGGAAATTGCATAGACAATTAATCAATTTTTTTAAAAAAAATCATGTAGGATCTCTGTCCTTAATGTGCTGTACATTGTGAATTAATACTATAACTAGTACTCCAACAGTATTATCATTTTGTGTCTCTATGCGAGGGCAAACCGTTGAAATCTTTGCGTAATATGTACTAAATTGATCTTCTGTGTATAAAGAGAATTGAAAATGAATCTTGATGTGAACAGAAGGGGAGAGGGAGCGGGAAAGGGGAGGGTGGGGGGAGGGAGGGAAGTTGTGTGGGGGGGGAGCCATTGTGGTCCATGAGCTGTTCTTTGGAAATTTATATTCTTTAAATAAAAGCTTTATAAAAAAAAAGAAAAAGAAATTGCCAACCAAGAAACCTGAATCCTGCTGACTGAATACACCTTAAAATCCCATTCACACTCAATTTGAAGGCAATTCGTAGCTGTTCCATTGGCAAAAGTGTTACATTTCATTTTCCAAAACACAAAAACTCACCTTGGTCCTGTTGCATGTTAATTTCTAAGAATGAAACACCAATTTGCTGTTTTATTTATTTCATTATGGATACTCTGGCTAAACTTTTTCTTTTATGGTGTAAGAATACAAAATTAGAAAAGGAAGAAGGCAAAACAAATGCAAACCAAGAACACATTTAGCAAATTACCAATGGGGAAACCTGAATGTTGCTGACTGAATACACCTGAAAATCCCATTCACACTCAATTTGGAGGCAACTCGTAGCTGTGCCCTCGGCAAAAGGGTTACATTTCATTTTCCAAAGCAGAAAAACACACATTGGTACAGTTGCCTGATAATTTCTAAGAATGAAACGGAAAATTGTAGTTTTTTTTTTTTATTTCCTTATGGATATTCTGGCTAAACTTTTTATTGTATGGGGTAAGAATACAAAATTAGAAAAGGAAGAACGCAAAACAAATGCAAACCCAGAACAAATTTAACAAATTGCCAAACAAGAAACCTGAATGCTGCTGACTGAACGCACCTGAAAATTGCATTCACACACAATTTGGAGGCAACTCGTAGCTGTGCCCTGGTAAAAGGGAAAGATTTCATTTTCCAAAACACAAAAACTCACCTTGGTCCTGTTGCATGTTAATTTCTAAAAATGAAACACCAATTTGTTGTTTTCTTTATTTCATTATGGATACTCTGGCTAACCTTTTTATTGTATGGTGTAAGAATACAAAATTAGAAAAGGAAGAAGGCAAAACAAATGCAAACCAAGAACACATTTAGCAAATTGCCAATCAGGAAACCTGAATGCTGCTGACTGAATACACCTGAAAATCCCATTCACACTCAATTTGGAGGCAACTCGTAGCTGCCCCCTCGGCAAAAGTGAAACATTTCATTTTCCAAAACACGAAAACTACCCTTAATCGTGTTGCCTGTATTTTTCTTAGCATGAAACGCCAATTTGCACTGTATTTTTATTTCCTTTTGACCACTCTGTCTAAAGGCTTTTTTGGATGGTGTCAGGATAGAAAATTTCGAAAGAAAGAAGGCAAAACAAACGCAAACCCAGACGACATTTAAGAAATTGCCAATCAAGAAACCTGAATGCTGCTGACTGAATACACCTGAAAATCCCATTCACACTCAATTTGCAGGCAACTCGTAGCTGTCCCCTCGGCAAAAGGGTTACATTTCATTTTCCAAAGCACAAAAACACACATTTGTCCTCTTGCCTGTAGATTTCTTAGCTTGAAACACCAATTTGCTCTTTATTTTTCATTTCACCACTCTGTCTAAACGCTTTTGTGGATGGTGTCAGGATAGAAAATTTGGATAGAAAGAAGGCAAAACAAACACAAACCCAGAACACATTTATCAAATTGCCAATCAAGAAACCTGAATGCTGCTGACTGAACACACCTGAAAATCCCATTCACACTCAATTTGGCGGCAATTCGTAGCTCTTCCCCTGGCAAAAGTGTTACATTTCATTTTCCTAAGCACAAAAACTCACCTTGGTCCTGTTGCATGTTAATTTCTAAAAATGAAACACCAAATTGCTGTTTTCTTTATTTCATTATGGGTACTCTGGCTAAACTTTTTCTTGTATGGTGTAAGAATACAAAATTAGAAAAGGAAGAAGGCAAAACAAATGCAAACCAAGAATACATTTAGCAAATTACCAATCGGGAAACCTGAATGTTGCTGACTGAATACACCTGAAAATCCCATTCACACTCAATTTGGAGGCAACTCGTAGCCGTCCCCTCGGCAAAAGTGTTACATTTCATTTTCCAAAACACGAAAACTCACTTGTCGTGTTGTCTGTAGATTTCTTAGCATGAAACGCCAATTTGCACTGTATTTTTATTTCATTTTGACCACTCTGTCTGAAGGCTTTTTTGGATGGTGTCAGGATAGAAAATTTGGAAAGAAAAAAGGCAAAACAAACTCAAACCCAGAAGACATTTAAGAAATTGCCAATCAAGAAACCTGAATGCTGCTGACTGAATACACCTGAAAATCCCATTCATACTCAATTTGGAGGCAATTCAGAGCTGTCCCCTCGGTAAAAGGGTTACATATCATTTTCCATATCTAAAAAACACACCTTGGTCCTGTTGCCTTCTAATTTCTAAGAATGAAACGGCAATTTGCAGGTTTTTTTAATTCATTATGGATATTCTGGCTAAACTTTATATTGTATGGGGTAAGAATACAAAATTAGAAAAGGAAGAAGGCAAAACAAAGGCAAACCCAGAACACATTTAGCAAATTGCCAAACAAGAAACCTGAATGCTGCTGACTGAATGCACCTGAAAATCACATTCACACTCAATTTGGCGGCAATTCGTAGCAGTTCCCTTGGCAAAAGTGTTACATTTCATTTTCCAAAACACAAAAACTCACCTTGGTCGGGTTACCTGTTATTTTCTAAGCATGGAACACCAATTTGCAGTTTTTTTTTATTTCATTAAGGATACTCTGGCTAAACTTTTATTTTAAGGTGAAAGAATACAATATTAGAAAAGGAAGAAGGCAATGCAACCGCAAACCCAGAACACATTTAGCAAATTGCCAAACAAGAATCCTGAATGCTGCTGACTGAATACACCTGAAAATCCCATTCACACTCAATTTGGAGGCAATTCGTAGCTTTTCCCTTGGCAAAAGGGTTACATTTCATTTCCCAAAACACAAAAACTCACCTTGGTCCTGTTGCATGTTAATTTCTAAAACTGAAACACCAATTTGCTGCTTTTTTTTTATTTCATTAAGGATACTCTGGCTAACCTTTTTATTGTATGGTGTAAGAATACAAAATTAGAAAAGGAAGAAGGCAAAACAAATGCAAACCAAGAACATATTTAGCAAATTACCAATTGGGAAACCTGAATGTTGCTGACTGAATACACCTAAAAATCCCATTCACACTCAATTTGGAGGCAATTCGTAGCTGTGCCCTCGGCAAAAGTGTTACATTTCATTTTCTAAATCACGAAAACTCACCTTAGTCGTGTTGCCTGTAGATTTCTTAGCATGAAATGCCAATTTGCACTATATTTTTATTTCATTTTGACCACTCTGTCAAAAGGCTTTTTTGGATGGTGTCAGGATAGAAAATTTCGAAAGAAAAAAGGCAAAACAAACGCAAAGCAGAACACATTTAGCAAATTGCCCATCAAGAATCCTGAATGCTGCTGACTGTATACACCTGAAAATCCCATTCACACTCAATTTGGAGGCAATTCGTAGCTGTGCCCTCAGCAAAAGGGAAACATTTCATTTTCCAAAACACGAAAACTCACCTTAGTCGTGATGCCTGTAGAATTCTTAGCATGAAACGCCAATTTGCATTGTATTTTTATTTCATTTTGACCAATCTCTCAAAAGCCTTTTTTGGATGGTGTCAGGATAGAAAATTTGGAAACAAAGAAGGTAAAACAAACGGAATCCCAGAACACATTTAGCAAATAGCCAATCAAGAAACCTGAATGCTGCTGACTGAATACACCTGAAAATCCCATTCACACTCAATTTGGAGGCAATTCGTAGCTGTGCCCTCGGCAAAAGGGTTACATTTCATTTTCCAAAACACAAAACCTCACTTTGTCCTGTTGCCTGTTAATATCTAAGCATGGAACGCCGATTTGATATATTTTTTTTTTATTTCATTAAGGATACTCTCGCTAACCTTTTTATTGTATGGGGTAAGAATACAAAATTAGAAAAGGAAGAAGGCAAAACAGACGCAAACCCAGAAGACATTAAGTAAATTGCCAATTAAGAAACCTGAATGCTGCAGACTGAATACACCTGAAAATCCCATTCACACTCAATTTGGAGGCAACTCGTAGCTCTCCCCTCAGCAAAAGGGTTACATTTCATTTTCCAAAGCACAAAAACACACCTTGGTCCTGTTGCCTGCTAATTTCTAAGAATGAAATGGCAATTTGCAGTTTTTTTATTTCATTATGGATATTCTGGCTAACATTTCTATTGTATGGTGTAAGAATACAAAATTAGAAAAGGAAGAAGGCAAAACAAATGCAAACCCAGAACACATTTAGCAAATTACCAATTGGGAAACCTGAATGTTGCTGACTGAATACACCTGAAAATCCCATTCACACTCAATTTGGAGGCAATTCGTAGCTGTGCCCTCAGCAAAAGTGTTACATTTCATTTTCTAAATCACGAAAACTCACCTTAGTCGTGTTGACTGTAGATTTCTTAGCATGAAACGCTAATTTGCACTATATTTTAATTTCATTTTGATCACTCTGTCAAAAGGCTTTTTTGGATGGTATCAGGATAGAAAATTTGGAAAGAAAAAAGGCAAAACAAACGCAAAGCAGAACACATTTAGCAAATTGCCAATCAAGAATCCTGAATGCTGCTGACTGAATGCACCTGAAAATCCCATTCACACTCAATTTGGCGGCAATTCGTAGCTGTTCTCTTGGCAAAAGGGTTACATTTCATTTTCCAAAACACAAAAACTCACCTTGGTCCTGTTGCATGTTAATTTCTAAAAATGAAACACCAATTTGCTGTGCTCTTTATTTCATTATGGATACTCTGGCTAACCTTTTTATTGTTTGGTGTAAGAATACAAAATGAGAAAAGGAAGAAGGCAAAACAAATGCAAACCAAGAACACATTTAGCAAAAAGCCAATCAAGAAACCTGAATGTTGCTGACTGAATACACCTGAAAATCCCATTCACACTCAATTTGCAGGCAATTTGTAGCTGTCCCCTCGGCAAAAGTGAAACATTTCATTTTCTAAAACTCGAAAACTCACCTTAGTTGTGTTGCGTGTGGATTTCTTAGCATGAAACTCCAATTTGCACTGTATTTTTATTTCATTTTGACCACTCTGTCTAAAGGCTTTTTTGGATGGTGTCAGGATAGAAAATTTGGAAAAAAGAAGGCAAAACAAATGCAAACCCAGACGACTTTTAAGAAATTGCCAATCAAGAAACCTGAATGCTGCTGACTGAATACACCTGAAAATCCCATTCACACTCAATTTGGAGGCAACTCGTAGCTGTCCCCTCGGCAAAAGTGTTACATTTCATTTTTCAATGCACCAAAACACACCTTGGTCCTGTTGCCTGCTAATTTCTAAGAATGAAACGGCAGTTTGCAGTTTTTTTTTTTATTTCATTATGGATATTCTGGCTAAACTTTTATTGTATGGGGTAAGAATACAAAATTAGAAAAGGAAGAAGGCAAAACAAATGGAATTCCCAAACACATTTAAGAAATTGCAAATCAAGAAACCTGAATGCTGCTGACTGAATACACGTGAAAATCCCATTCACACTCAATTTGGAGGCAACTCGTAGCTGTCCCCTCGGCTAAAGGGATACATTTCATTTTCCAAAGCACAAAATCACTCCATGGTCCTGTTGCCTTCTAATTTATAAGAATGAAATGGCAAGTTGCAGTTTTTTTTATTTCATTATGGATATTCTGGCTAAACATTTATTGTATGGGGTAAGAATACAAAATTAGAAAAGGAAGAAGGCAAAGCAACCGCAAACCCAGAACACATTTAGCAAATTGCCAAACAAGAAACCCGAATGTTGCTGAATGAATACACCTGAAAATCCCATTCACACTCAATTTGGCTGCAATTCGTAGCTGTTCCCTTGGCAAAAGGGTTACATTTCATTTTCCAAAACACAAAAAATCACCTTGGTCCTGATGCATGTTAATATCTAAAAATGAAACACCAATTTTCTGTTTTATTTATATCATTATGGATACTCTGGCAAAACTTTTTCTTGTAAGGTGTAAGAATACAAAATTAGAAAAGGAAGAAAGCAAAACAAATGCAAACCAAGAACACATTCAGCAAATTGCCAATCAGGAAACCTGAATGCTGCTGACTGAATACACCTGAAAATCCCATTCACACTCAATTTGGAGCCAACTCGTAGCTGTCCCCTCGGCAAAAGTGAAACATTTCATTTTCCAAAACACGAAAACTACCCTTAGTCGTGTTGCCTGTAGATTTCTTAGCAATAAACGCCAATTTGCAATGTATTTTTATTTCATTTTGACCACTCTGTCTAAAGGCTTTAGTGGATGGTCAGGATAGAAAATTTGGATAGAAAGAAAGAAACACAAACACAAAACCAGAACACATTTACGAAATTGCCAATCGAGAAACCCGAATGCTGCTGACTGAACATACCTGTAAATCCAATTCACACTCAGTTTGGAGGCAATTCGTAGCTGTGCCCTTGGCAAAAGGGTTACATTTCATTTTCGAAAACAGAAAAACTCACCTTGGTCCTGTTGCATGTTAATTTCTAAATGAAACACCAATTTGCTGTTTTCTTTATTTCATTATGGATACTCTGGCTAACCTTTTTATTGTATGGTGTAAGAATACAAATTTAAAAAAGGAAGAAGGCAAAACAAATGCAAACCAAGAACACATTTAGCAAATTACCAATTGGGAAACCTGAATGTTGCTGACTGAATACACCTGAAAATCCCATTCGCACTCAAATTGGCAGCAATTCGTAGCTGTTCCCTTGGCAAAATGATTACATTTCATTTCCCAAAACAGAAAAAACTCACCTTGGTCCTGTTGCATGTTAATTTCTAAAAATGAAACACCAATTTGCTGTGTTCTTTATTTCATTAAGGATACTCTGGCTAACCTTTTTATTGTATGGTGTAAGAATACAAAATTAGAAAAGGAAGAAGGCAAAACAAATGCAAACCAAGAACATATTTAGCAAATTACCAATTGGTAAACCTGAATGTTGCTGACTGAATACACCTGAAAATCCCATTCACACTCAATTTGGAGGCAATTCGTAGCTGTGCCCTCGGCAAAAGTGTTACATTTCATTTTCTAAATCATGAAAACTCACCTTAGTCGTGTTGCCTGTAGATTTCTTAGCATGAAACGCCAATTTGCACTATATTTTTATTTCATTTTGACCACTCTGTCAAAAGGCTTTTTTGGATGGTGTCAGGATAGAAAATTTGGAAAGAAAAAAGGCAAAACAAGCGCAAAGCAGAACACATTTAGCAAATTGCCAATCAAGAATCCTGAATGCTGCAGACTGTATACACCTGAAAATCCCATTCACACTCAATTTGGAGGCAATTCGTAGCTGTGCCCTCAGCAAAAGGGAAACATTTCATTTTCCAAAACACGAAAACTCACCTTAGTCGTGATGCCTGTAGAATTCTTAGCATGAAACGCCAATTTGCATTGTATTTTTATTTCATTTTGACCACTCTCTCAAAAGCCTTTTTTGGATGGTGTCAGGATAGAAAATTTGGAAACAAAGAAGGTAAAACAAACAGAATCCGAGAACACATTTAGCAAATAGCCAATCAAGAAACCTGAATGCTGCTGACTGAATACACCTGAAAATCCCATTCACACTCAATTTGGAGGCAATTCGTAGCTGTGCCCTCGGCAAAAGGGTTACATTTCATTTTCCAAAACACAAAACCTCACTTTGTCCTGTTGCCTGTTAATATCTAAGCATGGAACGCCGATTTGATATATTTTTTTTTATTTCATTAAGGATACTCTCGCTAACCTTTTTATTGTATGGTGTAAGAATACAAAATTAGAAAAGGAAGAAGGCAAAACAAACGCAAACCCAGAAGACATTAAGTAAATTGCCAATTAAGAAACCTGAATGATGCTGACTGAATACACCTGAAAATCCCATTCACACTCAATTTGGAGGCAACTCGTAGCTGTCCCCTCAGCAAAAGGGTTACATTTCATTTTCCAAAGCACAAAAACACACCTTGGTCCTGTTGCCTGCTAATTTCTAAGAATGAAATAGGCAATTTGCAGTTTTTTTATTTCATTATGGATATTCTGGCTAAACTTTTTATTGTATGGGGTAAGAATACAAAATTAGAAAAGGAAGAAGGCAAAACAAACGCAAACCCAGAACACATTTAGCAAATTGCCAAACAAGAAACCTGAATGCTGCTGACTGAATACACCTGAAAATCCCATTCACACTCAATTTGGCGGCAATTCGTAGCTGTTCTCTTGGCAAAAGGGTTACATTTCATTTTCCAAAACACAAAAACTCACCTTGGTCCTGTTGCATGTTAATTTCTAAAAATGAAACACAAATTTGCTGTTTTCTTTATTTCATTATGGATACTCTGGCTAACCTTTTTCTTGTATGGTGTAAGAATACAAAATTAGAAAATGAAGAAGGCAAAACAAATGCAAACCAAGAACATATTTAGCAAATTGCCAATCAGGATACCTGAATGTTGCTGACTGAATACACCTGAAAATCCCATTCACAGTCAATTTGGACGCAACTCGTAGCTGTCCCCTAGGCAAAGGGGTTGCATTTCATTTTCCAAAGCACAAAGACACACCTTGGTACTGTTGCATATTAATTTCTAAAAATGAAACACCAATTTGCTGTTTTCTTTATTTCATTATGGATATTCTGGCTAAACACTATATTGTATAGTGTAAAAATAAAAAATTAGAAAAGAAAGATGGCAAAACAAATGCAAACCAAGAACACATTCAGCAAATTGCCAATCAGGAAACATGAATGCTGCTGACTGAATACACCTGAAAATCCCATTCACACTCAATTTGGAGGCAATTCGTAGCTGTCCCATTGGCAAAAGTGTTACATTTCATTTTCTGAACCAAAAAAAACTCACCTTAGTCGTGTTGCCTGTAGATTTCTTAGCATGAAACGCCAATTTGCACTGTATTTTTATTTCATTTTGACCACTCTGTCTAAAGGCTTTTTTGGATGGTGTCAGGATATAAAATTTGGAAAAAAAGAAGGCAAAACAAACGCAAACCCAGACGACATTTAAGAAATTGCCAATCAAGAAACCTGAATGCTGCTGACTGAATACACCTGAAAATACCATTCACACTCAATTTGGAGGTCATTCGTAGCTGTCCCCTCGGCGAAGGGAAAGATTTCATTTTCCAAAACACTAAAACTCACCATGGTCCAGTTGCCTGTTAATTTCTAAGCATGGAACGCCCATTTGCTGGTTTTCTTTTTTTTTTATTTTATTAAGGACACTCTGGCTAAACTTTTATTGTATGGTGTAAGAACACAAAATTAGAAAATGAAGAAGGCAAAACAAATGCAAACCAAGAACACATTAGAAAATTGCCAATCAGGAAACCTGAATGTTGCTGACTGAATACACCTGAAAATCCCATTCACACTCAATTTGGAGGCAATTCGTAGCTGTGCCCTCAGCCAAAGGGAAAGATTTCATTTTCCAAAACACAAAAACTCACCTTGGTCCTGTTGCATGTTAATTTCCAAAAATGAAACACCAATTTGCTGATATCTTTATTTCATTATGGGTAATCTGGCTAACCTTTTTATTGTTTGGTGTAAGAATACAAAATTAGAAAAGGAAGAAGGCAAAACAAATGCAAACCAAGAACACATTTAGCAAATTACCAATCGGGAAACCTGAATGTTGCTGACTGAATACACCTGAAAATCCCATTCACACTCAATTTGCAGGCAATTCGTTGCTGTCCCCTCGGCAAAAGTGTTACATTTCATTTTCCAAAACACGAAAACTCACCTTAGTTGTGTTGCCTGTGGATTTCTTAGCATGAAACGCCAATTTGCACTGTATTTTTATTTCATTTTCACCACTCTGTCTAAAGGCTTTTTTGGATGGTGTCAGGAAATAAAATTTGGAAAAAAGAAGGCAAAACAAACGCAAACCAAGAACACATTTAGCAAATTACCAATCCGGAAACCTGAATGTTGCTGACTGAATACACCTGAAAATCCCATTCACACTCAATTTGGAGGCAATTCTTAGCTGTCCCCTCGGCAAAAGTGTTACATTTCATTTTCTAAAACACGAAAACTCACCTTAGTCGTGTTGCCTGTAGATTTCTTAGCATGAAACGCCAATTTGCACTGCATTTCTATTTCTTTTTGACCACTCTGTCTAAAGGCTTTTTTGGATGGTGTCAGGAATAGAAATTTGGAAAGAAAGAAGGCAAAACAAACGCAAACCCAGACGACATTTAAGAAATTGCCAATCAAGAAACCTGAATGCTGCTGACTGAATACACCTGAAAATCCCATTCACACTCAATTTGGAGGCAACTCGTAGATGTCCCCTCGGCAAAAGGGTTACATTTCCTTTTCCAAAGCACAAAAACACACCTTGGTCCTGTTGCCTGCTAATTTCTAAGAATGAAACGGCAATTTGCAGTTTTTTTATTTCATTATGGATATTCTGGCTAACCTTTTTATTGTATGGGGTAAGAATACAAAATTAGAAATGGAAGGAGGCAAAACAAATGCAAACCAAGAACACACTTAGCAAATTGTCAATCAGGAAACCTGAATGTTGCTGACTGAATACACCTGAAAATCCCATTCACACTCAATTTGGAGGCAATTCGAAGCTGTGCCCTTGGCAAAAGGGAAAGATTTCATTTTCCAAAACAGTAAATCTCACCTTGGTCCAGTTGCCTGTTAATTTGTAAGCATGGAACGCCCATTTGTTGTTTTTTTTTTTTTTTTTCATTAAGGATACTCTGGCTAAATTTTATTGTATGGTGTAAGAATACAAAATTAGAAAAGGAAGAAGGCAAAACAAATGGAATGCCCAAACACATTTAAGAAATTGCCAATCAAGAAACCTGAATGCTGCAGACTGAATACACCTGAAAATCCCATTCACCCTCAATTTGTAGGCAACTCGTAGCTGTCCCCTCGGCAAAAGTGAAACATTTCATTTTCCAAAACACGAAAACTACCCTTAGTCGTGTTGCCTGTAGATTTCTTAGCATGAAACGCCAATTTGCAATGTATTTTTATTTCATTTTGACCACTCTGTCTAAAGGCTTTAGTGGATGGTCAGGATAGAAAATTTGGATAGAAAGAAAGAAAAACAAACACAAACCCAGAACACATTTACGAAATTTCCAATCGAGAAACCCGAATGCTGCTGACTGAACATACCTGTAAATCCAATTCACACTCAGTTTTGAGGCAATTCGTAGCAGTGCCCTTGGCAAAAGTTAAATATTTCATTTTCCAAACCACAGAAACTCACATTAGTCGTGCTGCCTGTAGATTTCTTAGCTTGAAACGCCAATTTGCTCTTTATTTTTCATTTCACCACTCTGTCTAAACGCTTTTGTGGATGGTGTCAGGATAGAAAATTAGGATAGAAAGAAGGCAAAACAAACACAAACCCAAAACACATTTATCAAATTGCCAATCAAGAAACCTGAATGCTGCTGACTGAATGCACCTGAAAATCTCATTCACACTCAATTTGGCGGCAATTCGTAGCTGTTCCCTTGGTAAAAGTGTTACATTTCATTTTCCAAAGCACAAAAACTCACCTTGGTCCTGTTGCATGTTAATTTCTAAAAATGAAACACCAATTTGCTGTTTTCTTTATTTCATTATGGATACCATGGCTAAACTTTTTCTTGTAAGGTGTAAGAATACAAAATTAGAAAAGGAAGAAGGCAAAACAAATGCAAACCAAGAACACATTCAGCAAATTGCCAATCAGGAAACCTGAATGCTGCTGACTGAATACACCTGAAAATCCCATTCACACTCAATTTGGAGCCAACTCGTAGCTGTCCCCTCGGCAAAAGTGAAACATTTCATTTTCCTAAACACGAAAACTACCCTTAGTCGTGTTGCCTGTAGATTTCTTAGCAATAAATGCCAATTTGCAATGTATTTTTATTTCATTTTGACCACTCTGTCTAAAGGCTTTAGTGGATGGTCAGGATAGAAAATTTGGATAGAAAGAAAGAAACACAAACACAAACCCAGAACACATTTACGAAATTGCCAATCGAGAAACCCGAATGCTGCTGACTGAACATACCTGTAAATCCAATTCACACTCAGTTTGGAGGCAATTCGTAGCTGTGCCCTTGGCAAAAGGGTTACATTTCATTTTCCAAAACACAAAAACTCACCTTTGTCCTGTTGCATGTTAATTTCTAAATGAAACACCAATTTGCTGTTTTCTATATTTCATTATGGATACTCTGGCTAAGCTTTTTATTGTATGGTGTAAGAATACAAATTTAAAAAAGGAAGAAGGCAAAACAAATGCAAACCAAGAACACATTTAGCAAATTGCCAAACAAGAAACCTGAATGCTGCTGACTGAATACACCTGAAAATCCCATTCACACTCAATTTGGCGGCAATTCGTAGCTCTTCCCTTGGCAAAAGGGTTACATTTCATTTTCCAAAACACAAAAACTCACCTTGGTCCTGTTGCATGTTAATTTCTAAAAATGAAACACCAATTTGCTGTTTTCTTTATTTCATTATGGATACTCTGGCTAACCTTTTTATTGTTTGGTTTAAAAATACAAAATGAGAAAATGAAGAAGGCAAAGCAACCACAAACCCAGAACACATTTAGCAAATTGCCAAACAGGAACCCGAATGTTGCTGAATGAATACACCTGAAAATCCCATTCACACTCAATTTGGCGGCAATTCGTAACTGTTCCCTTGGCAAAAGGGTTACATTTCATTTTCCAAAACACAAAAACTCACCTTGGTCCTGTTGCATGTTAATTTCTAAACATGAAACACCAATTTCCTGTTTTCTTTATTTCATTATGGATACTCTGGCTAAACTTTTTCTTGTAAGGTGTAAGAATACAAATTTAAAAAAGGAAGAAGGCAAAACAAATGCAAACCAAGAACACATTTAGCAAATTGCCAAACAAGAAACCTGAATGCTGATGACTGAATACACCTGAATATCCCATTCACACTCAATTTGCAGGCAATTCTTAGCTGTCCCCTCGGCAAAAGTGTTACATTTCATTTTCTAAAACACGAAAACTCACCTTAGTCGTGTTGTCTGTAGATTTCTTAGCATGAAACGCCAATTTGCACTGTATTTTTATTTCATTTTGACCACTCTGTCTAAAGGCTTTTTTGGATGGTGTCAGGATATAAAATTTGGAAAAAAAGAAGGCGAAACAAACGCAAACCCAGACGACATTTAAGAAATTGCCAATCAAGAAACCTGAATGCTGCTGACTGAATACACCTGAAAATCACGTTCACACTCAATTTGGAGGCAACTCGTAGCTGTCCCCTCGGCAAAAGGGTTACATTGCATTTTCCAAAGCACAAAAACACACCTTGGTCCTGTTGCCTGCTAGTTTCTAAGAATGAAACGGCAATTTGCAGTTTTTTTATTTCATTATGGATATTCTGGCTAAACATTTTATTGTATGGGGTAAGAATACAAAATTAGAAAAGGAAGAAGGCAAAAAAAACGCAAACCCAGAACACATTTAGCAAATTGCCAAACAAGAAACCTGAATGCTGCTGACTGAATACACCTGAATATCCCATTCACACTCAATTTGGCGGCAATTCGTAGCTGTGCCCTCAGCAAAAGGGTTACATTTCATTTTCCAAAACACAAAAACTCACCTTGGTCCTGTTGCATGTTAATTTCTAAAAATGAAACACCAATTTGCTGTTTTCTTTATTTCATTATGGATACCATGGCTAAACTTTTTCTTGTAAGGTGTAAGAATACAAAATTAGAAATGAAGAAGGCAAAACAAATGCAAACCAAGAACACATTCAGCAAATTGCCAATCAGGAAACCTGAATGCTGCTGACTGAATACACCTGAAAATCCCATTCACACTCAATTTGGAGGCAACTCGTAGCTGTCCCCTCGGCAAAAGTGAAACATTTCATTTTCCTAAACACGAAAACTACCCTTAGTCGTGTTGCCTGTAGATTTCTTAGCAATAAATGCCAATTTGCAATGTATTTTTATTTCATTTTGACCACTCTGTCTAAAGGCTTTAGTGGATGGTCAGGATAGAAAATTTGGATAGAAAGAAAGAAACACAAACACAAACCCAGAACACATTTACGAAATTGCCAATCGAGAAACCCGAATGCTGCTGACTGAACATACCTGTAAATCCAATTCACACTCAGTTTGGAGGCAATTCGTAGCTGTGCCCTTGGCAAAAGGGTTACATTTCATTTTCCAAAACACAAAAACTCACCTTTGTCCTGTTGCATGTTAATTTCTAAATGAAACACCAATTTGCTGTTTTCTATATTTCATTATGGATACTCTGGCTAAGCTTTTTATTGTATGGGGTAAGAATACAAATTTAAAAAAGGAAGAAGGCCAAACAAATGCAAACCAAGAACACATTTAGCAAATTGCCAATCAGGAAACCTGAATGCTGATGACTGAATGCACCTGAAAATCCAATTCACATTCAATTTGGGCGCAACTCGTAGCTGTCCCCTAGGCAAAGGGGTTGCATTTCATTTTCCAAAGCACAAAAACACACCTTGGTACTGTTGCATGTTAATTTCTAAAAATGAAACACCAATTTGCTGTTTTCTTTATTTCATTATGGATACTCTGGCTAAACACTTTATTGTATAGTGTAGAAATACAAAATTATAAAAGGAAGAAGGCAAAACAAATGCAAACCAAGAACACATTTAGCAAATTTGCTAATCAGGATACCTGAATGCTGCTGACTGAATACACCTGAAAATCCCATTCATACTCATTTTGGAGGTAATTCATAGCTGTCCCCTCGGCAAAAGGGTTGCATATCATTTTCCAAAGCACAAAAACACACCTTGGTCATGTTGCCTGCTAATTTCAAAAAAATGAAACAGCAATTTGCAGTTTTTTTATTTCATTATGGATATTCTGGCTAAGCTTATTATTGTATGGGGTAAGAATACAAAATTAGAAAAGGAAGAAGGGAAAGCAACCGCAAACCCAGAACATATTTAGCACATTGCCAAACAAGAAACCTGAATGCTGCTGACTGAATACACCTGAAAATCCCATTCACACTCAATTTGGAGGCAACTCGTAGCTGTCCCCTCGGCAAAAGGGTTACATTTCATTTTCCAAAACACAAAAATTCACCTTGGTCCTGTTGCCTGCTAATTTCTAAGAATGAAATGGCAATTTGCAGTTTTTTTATTTCATTATGGATATTCTGGCTAAACTTTTTATTGTATGGGGTAAGAATACAAAATTAGAAAAGGAAGAAGGCAAAACAAACGCAAACCAAGAACACATTTAGCAAATTGCCAATCAAGAAACCTGAATGCTGCTGACTGAATACACCTGAAAATCCCATTCACACTCAATTTGGCGGCAATTCGTAGCTGTGCCCTCGGCAAAAGGGAAAGATTTCATTTTCCAAAACACGAAAACTCACCTGTCGTGTTGCCTGTAGATTTCTTAGCATGAAACGCAATTTTCAATGTATTTTTATTTCATTTTGACCACTCTGTCTA
This sequence comes from Sylvilagus floridanus, assembly GCA_949820135.1. Classification (NCBI taxonomy): domain Eukaryota; kingdom Metazoa; phylum Chordata; class Mammalia; order Lagomorpha; family Leporidae; genus Sylvilagus; species Sylvilagus floridanus. Next base: position 162,719,818 of record OX463227.1, on the reverse strand, counting down.
AAGGCTTTAGTGGATGGTCAGGATAGAAAATTTGGATAGAAAGAAAGAAAAACAAACGCAAACCCAGAACACATTTATGAAATTGCCAATCGAGAAACCCGAATGCTGCTGACTGAACATACCTGTAAATCCAATTCACACCAAGTTTGGAGGAAATTCGTAGTTGTGCCCTTGGCAAAAGGGTTACATTTCATTTTCCAAAACACAAAAACTCACCTTTGTCCTGTTGCATGTTAATTTCTAAAAATGAAACACCAATTTGCTGTTTTCTTTATTTCATTATGGATACTCTGGCTAACCTTTTTATTGTATGGTGTAAGAATACAAATTTAGAAAAGGAAGAAGGCAAAACAAATGCAAACCAAGAACACATTTAGCAAATTACCAATCAGGAAACCTGAATGTTGCTGACTGAATACACCTGAAAATCCCATTCACACTCAATTTGCAGGCAATTCTTAGCTGTCCCCTCGGCAAAAGTGTTACATTTCATTTTCTAAAACACGAAAACTCTCCTTAGTCGTGTTGCCTGTAGATTTCTTAGCATGAAACACCAATTTTTCACTGTATTTTTATTTCATTTAGACCACTCTGTCTAAAGGATTATTTGGATGGTGTCAGGATAGAAAATTTCGAAAGAAAGAAGCAAAACAAACGCAAACCCAGACGATATTAAGAAATTGCCAATCCAGAAACCTGAATGCTGCTGACTGAATACGCCTGAAAATCCAATTCACACTCAATTTGGAGGCAATTCGTAGCTGTTCCCTTGGCAAAGGGGTTACATTTCATTTTTTTCATTTTCCAAAACACAAAATCTCACCTTGGTCCTGTTGCGTGTTGATTTCTAAAAACGAAACAACAATTTGCTGTTTTCTGTATTTCATATGGATACTCTGTCTAAACTTTTTCTTGTATGGTGTAAGAATACAAAATTAGAAAAGGAAGAAGGCAAAACAAACGCAAACCCAGAACATATTTTGCAAATTGCCAAACAAGAAACCTGAATGCTACTGACTGAATACACCTGAAAATCCCATTCACACTGAATTTGGAGGCAACTCGTAGCTGTCCCCTCGGCAAAAGGGTTACATTTCATTTTCCAAAACACAAAAACTCACCTTGGTCCTGTTGCATGTTAATTTCTAAAAATGAAACACCAATTTGCTGTTTTCTTTATTTCATTATGCATACTCTGGCTAACCTTTTTATTGTATGGTGTAAGAATACAAAATTAGAAAAGGAAGAAGGTAAAACAAATGCAAACCAAGAACACATTTAGCAAATTGCCAATCAGGAAACCTGAATGTTGCTGACTGAATACACCTGAAAATCCCATTCACACTCAATTTGGAGGCAATTCGTAGCTGTCCCCTCGGCAAAAGTGTAAAATTTCATTTTCTAAAACACGAAAACTCACCTTAGTCGTGTTGCCTGTAGTTTTCTTAGCATGAAACGCCAATTTGCACTGTATTTTTATTTCATTTTGACCACTCTGTCTAAAAGCTTTTTTGGATTTTGTCAGGATAGAAAATTTCGAAAGAATGAAGGCAAAACAAACGCAAACGCAGACGACATTTAAGAAATTGCCAATCAAGAAACCTGAATGCTGCTGACTGAATACACCTGAAAATCCCATTCACACTCAATTTGGAGGCAGATCGTAGCTGTCACCTCGGCAAAAGGTTTACATTTCATTTTGCAAAGGAAAAAATCACACCTTGGTCCTGTTGCCTGCTAATTTCTAAGAATGAAACGGCAATTTCCATTTTTTTTATTTCATTATGGATATTCTGGCTAAACTTTTATTGTATGGGGTAAGAATACAAAATTATTAAAGGAAGAAGGGAAAACAACCGCAAACCCAGAACACATTTAGCAAATTGCCAAACAAGAAACCTGAATGCTGCTGACTCAATACACCTGAAAATTACATTCACACTCAAATTGCAGGCAATTCGTAGCTGTGCCCTCAGCAAAAGGGAAAGATTTCATTTTCCAAAATACAAAAACTCACCTTGGTCCAGTTGCCTGTTAATTTCTAAAAATAGAACGCCCATTTGCTGTTTTTTTTTTTTCATTAATGATACTCTGGCTAAACTTTTATTGTATGGTGTAAGAATACAAAATTAGAAAAGGAAGAAGGCAAAACAAATGCAAACCAAGAAATCATTTAGCAAATTACCAATCAAGAAACCTGAATGCTGCTGACTGAATACACCTGAAAATCCCATTCATACTCAATTTGGAGGCAATTCATAGCTGTCCCCTCGGCAAAAGGGTTACATTTCATTTTCCAAAGCACAAAAACACACCTGGGTCCTGTTGCCTGCTAATTTCTAAGAATGAAACGGCAATTTGCAGTTTTATTTCATTATGGATATTCTGGCTAACCTTTTTATTGTATGGGGTAAGAATACAAAATTAGAAAAGGAAGAAGGCAAAAAAAACGCAAACCCAGAACACATTTAGCAAATTGCCAAACAAGAAACCTGAATGCTGCTGACTGAATGCACCTGAAAATCCCATTCACACTCAATTTGGCGGCAATTAGTAGCTGTTCCCTTGGCAAAAGGGTTACATTTCATTTTCCAAAGCACAAAAACTCACCTTGGTCCTGTTGCATGTTAATTTCTAAAAATGAAACACCAATTTTCTGTTTTCTTTATTTCATTATGGATACTCTGGCTAAACTTTTTCTTGTAAGGTGTAAGAATACAAAATTAGAAAAGGAAGAAGGCAAAACAAATGCAAACCAAGAACACATTCAGCAAATTGCCAATCAGGAAACCTGAATGCTGCTGACTGAATACACCTGAAAATCCCATTCACACTCAATTTGGAGGCAACTCGTAGCTGTCCCCTCGGCAAAAGTGAAACATTTCATTTTCCAAAACACGAAAACTACCCTTAGTCGTGTTGCCTGTAGATTTCTTAGCATGAAATGCCAATTTGCAATGTATTTTTATTTCATTTTGACCACTTTGTCTAAAGGCTTTAGTGGATGGTCAGGATAGAAAATTTGGATAGAAAGAAAGAAAAACAAACACAAACCCAGAACACATTTACGAAATTGCCAGTCGAGAAACCCGATCCTGCTGACTGAACATACCTGTAAATCCAATTCACACTCAGTTTGGAGGCAATTCGTAGCAGTGCCCTCGGCAAAAGGGAAACATTTCATTTTCCAAACCACAAAAACTCACCTTAGTGTGCTGCCTGAAGATTTCTTAGCTTGAAACGCCAATTTGCTCTTTATTTTTCATTTCACCACTCTGTCTAAACGCTTTTGTGGATGGTGTCAGGATAGAAAATTTGTATAGAAAGATGGCAAAACAAACACAAACCCAGAACACATTTATCAAATTGCCAATCAAGAAACCTGAATGCTCCTGACTGAATGCACCTGAAAATCCCATTCACACTCAATTTGGCAGCAATTCGTAGCTGTTCCCTTGGTAAAAGTGTTACATTTCAATTTCCAAAGCACAAAAACTCACCTTGGTCCTGTTGCATGTTAATTTCTAAAAATGAAACACCAATTTGCTGTTTTCTTTATTTCATTATGGATACTCTGGCTAAACTTTTTCTTGTATGGTGTAAGAATACAAAATTAGAAAAGGAAGAAGGCAAAACAAATGCAAACCAAGAACACATTTAGCAAATTACCAATCGGGAAACCTGAATGTTGCTGGATGAATACACCTGAAAATCCCATTCACACTCAATTTGGAGGCCACTCGTAGCTGTCCCCTCGGCAAAAGGGAAAGATTTCATTTTCCAAAGCACAAAAACACACCTTGGTCCTGTTGCCTGCTAATTTCTAAGAATGAAACGGCAATTTGCAGTTTTTTTTATGTCATTATGGATATTCTGGCTAAACATTTTATTGTATGGGGTAAGAATACAAAATTAGAAAAGGAAGAAGGGAAAGCAACCACAAACCCAGAACACATTTAGCAAATTGCCAAACAAGAAACCTGAATGCTGCTGACTGAATACACCTGAAAATCCCATTCACACTCAATTTGGTGGCAATTCGTAGCTGTGCCCTTGGCAAAAGTGTTACATTTCATTAGCAAAAAACAAAAACTCACCTTGGTCCTGTTGCATGTTAATTTCTAAAAATGAAACACCAATTTGCTGTTTTCTTTATTTCATTATGGATACTCTGGCTACCCTTTTTATTGTATGGTGAAAGAATACAAATTTAGAAAAGGAAGAAGGCAAAACAAATGCAAACCAAGAACACATTTAGGAAATTACCAATCAGGATACCTGAATGTTGCTGACTGAATACACCTGAAAATCCCATTCACACTCAATTTGGAGGCCATTCGTAGCTGTCCCCTCGGCAAAAGTGTTAAATTTCATTTTCTAAAACACGAAAACTCACCTTAGTCGTGTTGCCTGTAGTTTTCTTAGCATGAAACGCCAATTTGCACTGTATTTTTATTTCATTTTGACCACTCTGTCTAAAAGCTTTTTTGGATGGTGTCAGGATAGAAAATTTCGAAAGAATGAAGGCAAAACAAATGCAAACGCGACGACATTTAAGAAATTGCCATTCAAGAAACCTGAATGCTGCTGACTCAATACACCTGAAAATTACATTCACACTCAATTTGGAGGCAATTCGTAGCTGTGCCCTCAGCAAAAGGGAAAGATTTCATTTTCCAAAATACAAAAACTCACCTTGGTCCAGTTGCCTGTTAATTTCTAAGCATGGAACGCCCATTTGCTGTTTTTTTCTTTTATTTCATTAAGGATACTCTGGCTAAACTTTTATTGTATGGTGTATGAATACAAAATTAGAAAAGGAAGAAGGCAAAACAAATGCAAACCAAGAAATCATTTAGCAAATTACAAATCAAGAAACCTGAATGCTGCTGACTGAATACACCTGAAAATCCCATTCATACTCAATTTGGAGGCAATTCATAGCTGTCCCCTCGGCAAAAGGGTTACATTTCATTTTCCAAAGCACAAAAACTCACCTTGGTCCTGTTGCATGTTCATTTCTAAAAATGAAACACCAATTTTCTGTTTTCTTTATTTCATTATGGATACTCTGGCTAAACTTTTTCTTGTAAGGTGTAAGAATACAAAATTAGAAAAGGAAGAAGGCAAAACAAATGCAAACCAAGAACACATTCAGCAAATTGCCAATCAGGAAACCTGAATGCTGCTGACTGAATACACCTGAAAATCCCATTCACACTCAATTTGGAGGCAACTCGTAGCTGTCCCCTCGGCAAAAGTGAAACATTTCATTTTCCAAAACACGAAAACTACCCTTAGTCGTGTTGCCTGTAGATTTCTTAGCATGAAATGCCAATTTGCAATGTATTTTTATTTCATTTTGACCACTTTGTCTAAAGGCTTTAGTGGATGGTCAGGATAGAAAATTTGGATAGAAAGAAAGAAAAACAAACACAAACCCAGAACACATTTACGAAATTGCCAGTCGAGAATCCCGATCCTGCTGACTGAACATACCTGTAAATCCAATTCACACTCAGTTTGGAGGCAATTCGTAGCAGTGCCCTCGGCAAAAGGGAAACATTTCATTTTCCAAACCACAAAAACTCACCTTAGTCGTGCTGCCTGAAGATTTCTTAGCTTGAAACGCCAATTTGCTCTTTATTTTTCATTTCACCACTCTGTCTAAACGCTTTTGTGGATGGTGTCAGGATAGAAAATTTGTATAGAAAGATGGCAAAACAAACACAAACCCAGAACACATTTATCAAATTGCCAATCAAGAAACCTGAATGCTGCTGACTGAATGCACCTGAAAATCCCATTCACACTCAATTTGGCAGCAATTCGTAGCTGTTCCCTTGGTAAAAGTGTTACATTTCAATTTCCAAAGCACAAAAACTCACCTTGGTCCTGTTGCATGTTAATTTCTAAAAATGAAACACCAATTTGCTGTTTTCTTTATTTCATTATGGATACTCTGGCTAAACTTTTTCTTGTATGGTGTAAGAATACAAAATTAGAAAAGGAAGAAGGCAAAACAAATGCAAACCAAGAACACATTTAGCAAATTACCAATCGGGAAACCTGAATGTTGCTGGATGAATACACCTGAAAATCCCATTCACACTCAATTTGGAGGCCACTCGTAGCTGTCCCCTCGGCAAAAGGGAAAGATTTCATTTTCCAAAGCACAAAAACACACCTTGGTCCTGTTGCCTGCTAATTTCTAAGAATGAAACGGCAATTTGCAGTTTTTTTTATGTCATTATGGATATTCTGGCTAAACATTTTATTGTATGGGGTAAGAATACAAAATTAGAAAAGGAAGAAGGGAAAGCAACCACAAACCCAGAACACATTTAGCAAATTGCCAAACAAGAAACCTGAATGCTGCTGACTGAATACACCTGAAAATCCCATTCACACTCAATTTGGTGGCAATTCGTAGCTGTGCCCTTGGCAAAAGTGTTACATTTCATTAGCAAAAAACAAAAACTCACCTTGGTCCTGTTGCATGTTAATTTCTAAAAATGAAACACCAATTTGCTGTTTTCTTTATTTCATTATGGATACTCTGGCTACCCTTTTTATTGTATGGTGAAAGAATACAAATTTAGAAAAGGAAGAAGGCAAAACAAATGCAAACCAAGAACACATTTAGGAAATTACCAATCAGGATACCTGAATGTTGCTGACTGAATACACCTGAAAATCCCATTCACACTCAATTTGGAGGCAATTCGTAGCTGTCCCCTCGGCAAAAGTGTTAAATTTCATTTTCTAAAACACGAAAACTCACCTTAGTCGTGTTGCCTGTAGTTTTCTTAGCATGAAACGCCAATTTGCACTGTATTTTTATTTCATTTTGACCACTCTGTCTAAAAGCTTTTTTGGATGGTGTCAGGATAGAAAATTTCGAAAGAATGAAGGCAAAACAAATGCAAACGCGACGACATTTAAGAAATTGCCATTCAAGAAACCTGAATGCTGCTGACTCAATACACCTGAAAATTACATTCACACTCAATTTGGAGGCAATTCGTAGCTGTGCCCTCAGCAAAAGGGAAAGATTTCATTTTCCAAAATACAAAAACTCACCTTGGTCCAGTTGCCTGTTAATTTCTAAGCATGGAACGCCCATTTGCTGTTTTTTCTTTTATTTCATTAAGGATACTCTGGCTAAACTTTTATTGTATGGTGTATGAATACAAAATTAGAAAAGGAAGAAGGCAAAACAAATGCAAACCAAGAAATCATTTAGCAAATTACAAATCAAGAAACCTGAATGCTGCTGACTGAATACACCTGAAAATCCCATTCATACTCAATTTGGAGGCAATTCATAGCTGTCCCCTCGGCAAAAGGGTTGCATATCATTTTCCAAAGCACAAAAACACACCTGGGTCCTCTTGCCTGCTAATTTCTAAGAATGAAACGGCAATTTGCAGTTTTTTTTTTATTTCATTATGGATATTTTGGCTAAGCTTTTATTGTATTGTGTAAGAATACAAAATTAGAAAAGGAAGAAGGGAAAGCAACTGCAAACCCAGAACACATTTAGCAAATTGCCAAACAAGAAACCTGAATGCTGGTGACTGAATAAACCTGAAAATCCCATTCACACTCAATTTGGCGGCAATTCGTAGCTGTTCCCTTGGCAAAAGGGTTACATTTCATTTTCCAAAGCACAAAAACTCACCTTGGTCCTGTTGCGTGTTGATTTCTAAAAACGAAACAACAATTTGCTGTTTTCTGTATTTCATACGGATACTCTGTCTAAACTTTTTCTTGTATGGTGTAAGAATACAAAATTAGAAAAGGAAGAAGGCAAAACAAATGCAAACCAAGAACACATTTAGCAAATTGCCAATCAGGAAACCTGAATGTTGCTGACTGAATACACCTGAAAATCCCATTCACACTCAATTTGGAGGCAATTCGTAGCTGTTCCCTTGGCAAAAGGGTTACATTTCATTTTCCAAAACACTAAAACTCACCTGTCGTGTTGCCTGTAGATTTCTTAACATGAAACGCCCATTTGCTGTTTCTTTTTTTTTTATTTCATTAAGGATACTCTGGCTAAACTTTTATTGTATGGTGTAAGAATACAAAATTAGAAAAGGAAGAAGGCAAAACAACCGCAAACCCAGAACACATTTAGCAAATTGCCAAACAAGAAACCTGAATGCTGCTGACTGAATACACCAAAAAATCCCATTCACACTGAATTTGGAGGCAACTCGTTGCTGTCCCCTCGGCAAAAGGGTTACATTTCATTTTCCAAAGCACAAAAACACACCTTGGTCCTGTTGCATGTTAATTTCTAAAAATGAAACACCAATTTGCTGTTTTCTTTATTTCATTATGCATACTCTGGCTAAACTTTTTATTGTATGGTGTAAGAATACAAAATTAGAAAAGGAAGAAGGTAAAACAAATGCAAACCAAGAACACATTTAGCAAATTGCCAATCAGGAAACCTGAATGTTGCTGACTGAATACACCTGAAAATCCCATTCACACTCAATTTGGAGGCAATTCGTAGCTGTCCCCTCGGCAAAAGGGAAAGATTTCACTTTCCAAAACACTAAAACTCACCTTGGTCCAGTTGCCTGTTAATTTCTAAGCAGGAAACGCCCATTTGCTGTTTTTTTTTTTTTTATTTCATTAAGGATACTCTGGCTAAACTTTTATTGTATGGTGTAAGAATACAAAATTAGAAAAGGAAGAAGGCAAAACAATTGGAATTCCCAAACACATTTAGTAAATTACCAATGGGTAAACCTGAATGTTGCTGACTGAATACACCTGAAAATCCCATTCCCACTCAATTTGGAGGCTCTCGTCGCTGTCCCCTCGGCAAAAGGGATACATTTCATTTCCCAAAGCACAAAATCACTCCTTGGTCCTGTTGCCTGCTAATTTCTAAGATGAAATGGCAATTTGCAGTTTTTTTTATTTCATTATGGATATTCTGGCTAAGCTTTTTATTGTATGGGGTAAGAATACAAAATTAGAAAAGGAAGAAGGCAAAGCAACCGCAAAACCCAGAACACATTTAGCAAATTGCCAAACAAGAAACCTGAATGCTGCTGACTGAATACACCTGAAAATCCCATTCACACTCAATTTGGCGGCAATTCGTAACTGTTCCCTTGGCAAAAGTGTTACATTTCATTTTCCAAAACACAAAAACTCACCTTGGTCCTGTTGCATGTTCATTTCTAAAAATGAAACACCAATTTTCTGTTTTCTTTATTTCATTATGGATACTCTGGCTAAACTTTTTCTTGTAAGGTGTAAGAATACAAAATTAGAAAAGGAAGAAGGCAAAACAAATGCAAACCAAGAACACATTCAGCAAATTGCCAATCAGGAAACCTGAATGCTGCTGACTGAATACACCTGAAAATCCCATTCACACTCAATTTGGAGGCAACTCGTAGCTGTCCCCTCGGCAAAAGTGAAACATTTCATTTTCCAAAACACGAAAACTACCCTTAGTCGAGTTGCCTGTAGATTTCTTAGCATGAAACGCCAATTTGCAATGTATTTTTATTTCATTTTGACCACTCTGTCTAAAGGCTTTAGTGGATGGTCAGGATAGAAAATTTGGATAGAAAGAAAGAAAAACAAACACAAACCCAGAACACATTTACGAAATTTCCAATCGAGAAACCCGAATGCTGCTGACTGAACATACCTGTAAATCCAATTCACACTCAGTTTGGAGGCAATTCGTAGCAGTGCCCTTGGCAAAAGGGAAACATTTCATTTTCCAAAGCACAAAAACTCACCTTAGTCGTGCTGCCTGTAGATTTCTTAGCTTGAAACGCCAATTTGCTCTTTATTTTTCATTTCACCACTCTGTCTAAACGCTTTTGTGGATGGTGTCAGGATAGAAAATTTGGATAGAAAGATGGCAAAACAAACACAAACCCAGAACACATTTATCAAATTGCCAATCAAGAAACCTGAATGCTGCTGACTGAATACACCTGAAAATCCCATTCACACTCAATTTGGCGGCAATTCGTAGCTGTTCCCTTGGCAAAAGTGTTACATTTCAATTTCCAAAGCACAAAAACTCACTATGGTCCTGTTGCATGTTAATTTCTAAAAATGAAACACCAATTTGCTGTTATCTTTATTTCATTATGGGTGCTCTGGCTAAACATTTGCTTGTAAGGTGTAAGAATACAAAATGAGAAAAGGAAGAAGGCAAAACAAATGCAAACCAAGAACACATTTAGCAAATTACCAATCGGGAAACCTGAATGTTGCTGACTGAATAAACCTGAAAATCCCATTCACACTCAATTTGGAGGCAATTCATATCTGTCCGTTCGGCAAAAGGGAAAGATTTCATTTTCCAAAGCACAAAAACACACCTTGGTCCTGTTGCCTGCTAATTTCAAAAAATGAAACGGCAATTTGCAGTTTTTTTTATTTCATTATGGATATTCTGGCTAAACATTTTATTGTATGGGGTAAGAATATAAAATTAGAAAAGGAAGAAGGCAAAACAACCACAAACCCAGAACACATTTAGCAAATTGCCAATCAAGAAACCTGAATGCTGCTGACTGAATAAACCTGAAAATCCCATTCACACTCAATTTGGTGGCAATTCGTAGCTGTGCCCTTGGCAAAAGGATTACATTTCATTTTCCAAAACACAAAGACTCACCTTGGTCCTGTTGCCTGTAGATTTCTTAGCTTGCAACACCAATTTGCTCTTTATTTTTCATTTCACCACTCTGTCTAAACGCTTTTGTGGATGATGTCAGGATAGAAAATTTGGATAGAAAGAAGGCAAAACAAACACAAACCCAGAACACATTTATCAAATTCCCAATCAAGAAACCTGGATGCTGCTGACTGAACACACCTGAAAATCCCATTCACACTCAATTTGGCGGCAATTCATAGCTGTTTCCTTGGCAAAAGCATTACATTTCATTTTCCAAAACACAAAAACTCATCTTGGTCCTGTTGCATATTAATTTCTAAAAATGAAACACCAATTTGCTGTTTTCTTTATTTCATTATGGATACTCTGGCTAAACATTTTCTTGCATGGTGTAAGAATACAAAATTAGAAAAGGAAGAAGGCAAAACAAAGGCAAACCCAGAACATATTTAGCAAATTGCCAAACAAGAAACCTGAATGCTGCTGACTGAATACACCTGAAAATCCCATTCACACTCAATTTGGAGGCAACTCATAGCTGTGCCCTCGGCAAAAGTGAAACATTTCATTTTCCAAAACACAAAAACTCACCTTGGTCCTGTTGCATGTTCATTTCTAAAAATGAAACACCAATTTGCTGTTTTCTTTATTTCATTATGGATACTCTGGCTAAACATTTGCTTGTAAGGTGTAAGAATACAAAATGAGAAAAGGAAGAAGGCAAAACAAATGCAAACCAAGAACACATTCAGCAAATTGCCAATCAGGAAACCTGAATGTTGCTGACTGAATACACCTGAAAATCCCATTCACACTCAATTTGGAGGCAATTCGTAGCTGTCCCCTCGGCAAAAGGGAAAGATTTCACTTTCCAAAACACTAAAACTCACCTTGGTCCAGTTGCCTGTTAATTTCTAAGCAGGAAACGCCCATTTGCTGTTTTTTTTTTTTTTATTTCATTAAGGATACTCTGGCTAAACTTTAGATGTATGGTGTAAGAATACAAAATTAGAAAAGGAAGAAGGCAAAACAATTGGAATTCCCAAACACATTTAGTAAATTACCAATGGGTAAACCTGAATGTTGCTGACTGAATACACCTGAAAATCCCATTCCCACTCAATTTGGAGGCTCTCGTAGCTGTCCCCTCGGCAAAAGGGATACATTTCATTTTCCAAAGCACAAAATCACTCCTTGGTCCTGTTGCCTGCTAATTTCTAAGATGAAATGGCAATTTGCAGTTTTTTTTATTTCATTATGGATATTCTGGCTAAGCTTTTTATTGTATGGGGTAAGAATACAAAATTAGAAAAGGAAGAAGGCAAAGCAACCGCAAAACCCAGAACACATTTAGCAAATTGCCAAACAAGAAACCTGAATGCTGCTGACTGAATACACCTGAAAATCCCATTCACACTCAATTTGGCGGCAATTCGTAACTGTTCCCTTGGCAAAAGTGTTACATTTCATTTTCCAAAACACAAAAACTCACCTTGGTCCTGTTGCATGTTCATTTCTAAAAATGAAACACCAATTTTCTGTTTTCTTTATTTCATTATGGATACTCTGGCTAAACTTTTTCTTGTAAGGTGTAAGAATACAAAATTAGAAAAGGAAGAAGGCAAAACAAATGCAAACCAAGAACACATTCAGCAAATTGCCAATCAGGAAACCTGAATGCTGCTGACTGAATACACCTGAAAATCCCATTCACACTCAATTTGGAGGCAACTCGTAGCTGTCCCCTCGGCAAAAGTGAAACATTTCATTTTCCAAAACACGAAAACTACCCTTAGTCGAGTTGCCTGTAGATTTCTTAGCATGAAACGCCAATTTGCAATGTATTTTTATTTCATTTTGACCACTCTGTCTAAAGGCTTTAGTGGATGGTCAGGATAGAAAATTTGGATAGAAAGAAAGAAAAACAAACACAAACCCAGAACACATTTACGAAATTTCCAATCGAGAAACCCGAATGCTGCTGACTGAACATACCTGTAAATCCAATTCACACTCAGTTTGGAGGCAATTCGTAGCAGTGCCCTTGGCAAAAGGGAAACATTTCATTTTCCAAAGCACAAAAACTCACCTTAGTCGTGCTGCCTGTAGATTTCTTAGCTTGAAACGCCAATTTGCTCTTTATTTTTCATTTCACCACTCTGTCTAAACGCTTTTGTGGATGGTGTCAGGATAGAAAATTTGGATAGAAAGATGGCAAAACAAACACAAACCCAGAACACATTTATCAAATTGCCAATCAAGAAACCTGAATGCTGCTGACTGAATACACCTGAAAATCCCATTCACACTCAATTTGGCGGCAATTCGTAGCTGTTCCCTTGGCAAAAGTGTTACATTTCAATTTCCAAAGCACAAAAACTCACTATGGTCCTGTTGCATGTTAATTTCTAAAAATGAAACACCAATTTGCTGTTATCTTTATTTCATTATGGGTGCTCTGGCTAAACATTTGCTTGTAAGGTGTAAGAATACAAAATGAGAAAAGGAAGAAGGCAAAACAAATGCAAACCAAGAACACATTTAGCAAATTACCAATCGGGAAACCTGAATGTTGCTGACTGAATAAACCTGAAAATCCCATTCACACTCAATTTGGAGGCAATTCATATCTGTCCGTTCGGCAAAAGGGAAAGATTTCATTTTCCAAAGCACAAAAACACACCTTGGTCCTGTTGCCTGCTAATTTCAAAAAATGAAACGGCAATTTGCAGTTTTTTTTATTTCATTATGGATATTCTGGCTAAACATTTTATTGTATGGGGTAAGAATATAAAATTAGAAAAGGAAGAAGGCAAAACAACCACAAACCCAGAACACATTTAGCAAATTGCCAATCAAGAAACCTGAATGCTGCTGACTGAATAAACCTGAAAATCCCATTCACACTCAATTTGGTGGCAATTCGTAGCTGTGCCCTTGGCAAAAGGATTACATTTCATTTTCCAAAACACAAAGACTCACCTTGGTCCTGTTGCCTGTAGATTTCTTAGCTTGCAACACCAATTTGCTCTTTATTTTTCATTTCACCACTCTGTCTAAACGCTTTTGTGGATGATGTCAGGATAGAAAATTTGGATAGAAAGAAGGCAAAACAAACACAAACCCAGAACACATTTATCAAATTCCCAATCAAGAAACCTGGATGCTGCTGACTGAACACACCTGAAAATCCCATTCACACTCAATTTGGCGGCAATTCATAGCTGTTTCCTTGGCAAAAGCATTACATTTCATTTTCCAAAACACAAAAACTCATCTTGGTCCTGTTGCATATTAATTTCTAAAAATGAAACACCAATTTGCTGTTTTCTTTATTTCATTATGGATACTCTGGCTAAACATTTTCTTGCATGGTGTAAGAATACAAAATTAGAAAAGGAAGAAGGCAAAACAAAGGCAAACCCAGAACATATTTAGCAAATTGCCAAACAAGAAACCTGAATGCTGCTGACTGAATACACCTGAAAATCCCATTCACACTCAATTTGGAGGCAACTCATAGCTGTGCCCTCGGCAAAAGTGAAACATTTCATTTTCCAAAACACAAAAACTCACCTTGGTCCTGTTGCATGTTCATTTCTAAAAATGAAACACCAATTTGCTGTTTTCTTTATTTCATTATGGATACTCTGGCTAAACATTTGCTTGTAAGGTGTAAGAATACAAAATGAGAAAAGGAAGAAGGCAAAACAAATGCAAACCAAGAACACATTCAGCAAATTGCCAATCAGGAAACCTGAATGTTGCTGACTGAATACACCTGAAAATCCCATTCACACTCAATTTGGAGGCAATTCGTAGCTGTCCCCTCGGCAAAAGGGAAAGATTTCACTTTCCAAAACACTAAAACTCACCTTGGTCCAGTTGCCTGTTAATTTCTAAGCAGGAAACGCCCATTTGCTGTTTTTTTTTTTTTTATTTCATTAAGGATACTCTGGCTAAACTTTAGATGTATGGTGTAAGAATACAAAATTAGAAAAGGAAGAAGGCAAAACAATTGGAATTCCCAAACACATTTAGTAAATTACCAATGGGTAAACCTGAATGTTGCTGACTGAATACACCTGAAAATCCCATTCCCACTCAATTTGGAGGCTCTCGTAGCTGTCCCCTCGGCAAAAGGGATACATTTCATTTTCCAAAGCACAAAATCACTCCTTGGTCCTGTTGCCTGCTAATTTCTAAGATGAAATGGCAATTTGCAGTTTTTTTTATTTCATTATGGATATTCTGGCTAAGCTTTTTATTGTATGGGGTAAGAATACAAAATTAGAAAAGGAAGAAGGCAAAGCAACCGCAAAACCCAGAACACATTTAGCAAATTGCCAAACAAGAAACCTGAATGCTGCTGACTGAATACACCTGAAAATCCCATTCACACTCAATTTGGCGGCAATTCGTAACTGTTCCCTTGGCAAAAGTGTTACATTTCATTTTCCAAAACACAAAAACACACCTTGGTCCTGTTGCATGTTCATTTCTAAAAATGAAACACCAATTTGCTGTTTTCTTTATTTCATTATGGATACTCTGGCTAAACTTTTTCTTGTAAGGTGTAAGAATACAAAATTAGAAAAGGAAGAAGGCAAAACAAATGCAAACCAAGAACACATTCAGCAAATTGCCAATCAGGAAACCTGAATGCTGCTGACTGAATACACCTGAAAATCCCATTCACACTCAATTTGGAGGCAACTCGTAGCTGTCCCCTCGGCAAAAGTGAAACATTTCATTTTCCAAAACACGAAAACTACCCTTAGTCGAGTTGCCTGTAGATTTCTTAGCATGAAACGCCAATTTGCAATGTATTTTTATTTCATTTTGACCACTCTGTCTAAAGGCTTTAGTGGATGGTCAGGATAGAAAATTTGGATAGAAAGAAAGAAAAACAAACACAAACCCAGAACACATTTACGAAATTTCCAATCGAGAAACCCGAATGCTGCTGACTGAACATACCTGTAAATCCAATTCACACTCAGTTTGGAGGCAATTCGTAGCAGTGCCCTTGGCAAAAGGGAAACATTTCATTTTCCAAAGCACAAAAACTCACCTTAGTCGTGCTGCCTGTAGATTTCTTAGCTTGAAACGCCAATTTGCTCTTTATTTTTCATTTCACCACTCTGTCTAAACGCTTTTGTGGATGGTGTCAGGATAGAAAATTTGGATAGAAAGATGGCAAAACAAACACAAACCCAGAACACATTTATCAAATTGCCAATCAAGAAACCTGAATGCTGCTGACTGAATACACCTGAAAATCCCATTCACACTCAATTTGGCGGCAATTCGTAGCTGTTCCCTTGGCAAAAGTGTTACATTTCAATTTCCAAAGCACAAAAACTCACTATGGTCCTGTTGCATGTTAATTTCTAAAAATGAAACACCAATTTGCTGTTATCTTTATTTCATTATGGGTGCTCTGGCTAAACATTTGCTTGTAAGGTGTAAGAATACAAAATGAGAAAAGGAAGAAGGCAAAACAAATGCAAACCAAGAACACATTTAGCAAATTACCAATCGGGAAACCTGAATGTTGCTGACTGAATAAACCTGAAAATCCCATTCACACTCAATTTGGAGGCAATTCATATCTGTCCGTTCGGCAAAAGAGTTACGTTTCATTTTCCAAAGCACAAAAACACACCTTGGTCCTGTTGCCTGCTAATTTCAAAAAATGAAACGGCAATTTGCAGTTTTTTTTATTTCATTATGGATATTCTGGCTAAACATTTTATTGTATGGGGTAAGAATATAAAATTAGAAAAGGAAGAAGGCAAAACAACCACAAACCCAGAACACATTTAGCAAATTGCCAATCAAGAAACCTGAATGCTGCTGACTGAATAAACCTGAAAATCCCATTCACACTCAATTTGGTGGCAATTCGTAGCTGTGCCCTTGGCAAAAGGATTACATTTCATTTTCCAAAACACAAAGACTCACCTTGGTCCTGTTGCCTGTAGATTTCTTAGCTTGCAACACCAATTTGCTCTTTATTTTTCATTTCACCACTCTGTCTAAACGCTTTTGTGGATGATGTCAGGATAGAAAATTTGGATAGAAAGAAGGCAAAACAAACACAAACCCAGAACACATTTATCAAATTCCCAATCAAGAAACCTGGATGCTGCTGACTGAACACACCTGAAAATCCCATTCACACTCAATTTGGCGGCAATTCATAGCTATTTCCTTGGCAAAAGCATTACATTTCATTTTCCAAAACACAAAAACTCATCTTGGTCCTGTTGCATATTAATTTCTAAAAATGAAACACAAATTTGCTGTTTTCTTTATTTCATTATGGATACTCTGGCTAAACATTTTCTTGCATGGTGTAAGAATACAAAATTAGAAAAGGAAGAAGGCAAAACAAAGGCAAACCAAGAACATATTTAGCAAATTGCCAAACAAGAAACCTGAATGCTGCTGACTGAATACACCTGAAAATCCCATTCGCACTCAATTTGGAGGCAACTCGTAGCTGTGCCCTCGGCAAAAGTGAAACATTTCATTTTCCAAAACACAAAAACTCACCTTGGTCCTGTTGCATGTTCATTTCTAAAAATGAAACACCAATTTGCTGTTTTCTTTATTTCATTATGGATACTCTGGCTAAACATTTGCTTGTAAGGTGTAAGAATACAAAATGAGAAAAGGAAGAAGGCAAAACAAATGCAAACCAAGAACACATTCAGCAAATTGCCAATCAGGAAACCTGAATGCTGCTGACTGAATACACCTGAAAATCCCATTCACACTCAATTTGGAGGCAACTCGTAGCTGTGCCCTCGGCAAAAGTGAAACATTTCATTTTCCAAAACACGAAAACTACCCTTAGTTGTGTTGCCTGTAGTTTTCTTAGCATGAAACGCCAATTTGCACTGTATTTTTATTTCATTTTGACCACTCTGTCTAAAGGCTTTTTTGGATGGTGTCAGGATAGAAAATATTGAAAGAAAGAAGGCAAAACAAACGCAAACCCAGACGACATTTAAGAAATTGCCAATCAAGAAACCTGAATGCTGCAGACTGAATACACCTGAAAATCCCATTCACACTCAATTTGGAGGCAACTCGTAGCTGTCCCCTCGGCAAAACGGTTACATTTCATTTTCCAAAGCACTAAATCACACCTTGGTCCTGTTGCCTGCTAATTTCTAAGAATGAAACCGCAATTTGCAGTTTTTTTCATTTCATTATGGATACTCTGGCTAAACATTTTATTGTATGGTGTAAGAATACAAAATTAGAAAAGGAAGAAGGCAAAACAACCGCAAAGCCAGAACACATTTAGCAAATTACCAAACAAGAAACCTGAATGCTGCTGACTGAATACACCTGAAAATCCCATTCACACTCCATTTGGCGGCAATTCGTAGCTGTTCCCTTGGCAAAAGTGTTAAATTTCATTTTGCAAAACACAAAAACTCACCTTGGTCCTGTTGCATGTTAATTTCTAAAAATGAAACACCAATTTGCTGTTTTCTTTATTTCATTATGGATACTCTGGCTAACCTTTTTATTGTATGGTGTAAGAAATCAAAATTAGAAAATGAAGAAGGCAAAACAAATGCAAACCAAGAACATATTTAGCAAATTGCCAATCAGGATACCTGAATGTTGCTGACTGAATACACCTGAAAATCCCATTCACACTCAATTTGGACGCAACTCGTAGCTGTCCCCTAGGCAAAGGGGTTACATTGAATTTTCCAAAGCACAAAAACACACCTTTGTACTGTTGCATGTTAATTTCTAAAAATGAAACACCAATTTGCTGTTTTCTTTATTTCATTATGGATACTCTGGCTAACCTTTTTCTTGTATTGTGTAAGAATACAAAATTAGAAAAGGAAGAAGGCAAAACAAATGCAAATCAAGAACATATTTAGCAAATTGCCAATCAGGAAACCTGAATGTTGCTGACTGAATACACCTGAAAATCCCATTCACACTCAATTTGGAGGCAATTCGTAGCTGTCCCCTCGGCAAAAGAGAAAGATTTCACTTTGCAAAACACTAAAACTCACCTTGGTCCAGTTCCTGTTAATTTCCAAGCATGGAACACCCATTTGCTGTTTTTTTTTTTGTTTGTTTTGTTTCATTAAGGATACTCTGGCTAAACTTTAGATGTATGGTGTAAGAATACAAAATTAGAAAAGGAAGAAGGCAAAACAAATGCAAACCAAAAACACATTTAGCAAATTGCCAATCAGGAAACCTGAATGTTGCTGACTGAATATACATGAAAATCCCATTCACACTCAATTTGGAGGCAATTCGTAGCTGTACCCCCGGCAAAAGAGAAAGATTTCACTTTCCAAAACACTAAAACTCACCTTGGTCCAGTTGCATGTTAATTTCTAAGCATGGAACGCCCATTTGCTGTTTTTTTTTTTTTAATTTCATTAAGGATACTCTGGCTAAACTTTTATTGTATGGTGTAAGAATACAAAATCGGAAAAGGAAGAAGGCAAAAGAAAAGGAATGCCCAAACACATTTAAGAAATTGCCAATCAAGAAACCTGAATGCTGCTGACTGAATACACCTGAAAATCCCATTCACACTCAATTTGGAGGCAACTCGTAGCTGTCCCCTCGGCAAAAGGGTTACATTTCATTTTCCAAAGCACAAAATCACTCCTTGGTCCTGTTGCCTGCTAATTTCTAAGAATGAAATGGTAATTTGCAGTTTTTTTTATTTCATTATGGATATTTTTGCTAAACTTTTTATTGTATGGGGAAAGAATACAAAATTAGAAAAGGAAGAAGGCAAAACAACCGCAAACCCTGAACACATTTAGCAAATAGCCAAACAAGAAACCTGAATGCTGCTGACTGAATACACCTGAAAATCCCATTCACACTCAATTTGGCGGCAATTCGTAGCTGTTCCCTTGGCAAAAGGGTTACATTTCATTTTCCAAAGCACAAAAACTCACCTTGGTCCTGTTGCATGTTAATTTCTAAAAATGAAACACCAATTTGCTGTTTTCTTTATTTCATTATGGGTACTCTGGCTAACTTTTTTCTTGTATGGTGTAAGATTACAAAATTAGAAAAGGAAGAAGGCAAAACAAATGCAAACCAAGAACACATTTAGCAAATTGCCAATCAGGAAACCTGAATGCTGCTGACTGAATACACCTGAAAACCCATTCACACTCAATTTGGAGGCAATTCGTAGCTGTGCCCTCGGCAAAAGGGAAAGATTTCATTTTCCAAAACACGAAAACTCACCTGTCGTGTTGCCTGTAGATTTCTTAGCATGAAACGCCAATTTGCACTGTATTTTTATGTCATTTTGACCACTCTGTCTAAAGGCTTTTTTGGATGCTGTCAGGATATAAAATTTGGAAAGAAACAAGGCAAAACAAACGCAAACCCAGACGACATTTAAGAAATTGCCAATCAAGAAACCTGAATGCTGCTGACTGAATACACCTGAAAATCCCATTCATACTCAATTTGGAGGCAATTCAGAGCTGTCCCCTCGGCAAAAGGGTTACATATCATTTTCCAAAGCACAAAAACACACCTTGGTCCTGTTGCATGTTAATTTCTAGGAATGAAACGGCAATTTGCAGTTTTTTTTTATTTCATTATGGATATTCTGGCTAAACTTTTTATTGTATGGGGTAAGAATACAAAATTAGAAAAGGAAGAAGGCAAAACAAACGCAAACCCAGAACACATTTAGCAAACTGCCAAACAAGAAACCTGAATGCTGCTGACTGAATACACCTGAAAATCCCATTCTCACTCAATCTGGCGGCAATTCATATCTGTTTCTTGGCAAAAGGGTTACATTTCATTTTCCAAAACACAAAAACTCACCTTGGTCCTGTTGCATGCTAATTTCTAAAAATGAAACACCAATTTGCTGTTTTCTTTATTTCATTATGGATACTCATGCTAACCTTTTTCTTGTATGGTGTAAGAATACAAAATTAGAAAAGGAAGAAGGCAAAACAAATGCAAACCCAGAACACATTTATCAAATTGCCAATCAGGAAACCTGAATGTTGCTGACTGAATACACCTGAAAATCCCATTCACACTCAATTTGGACGCAACTCGTAGCTGTTCCCTTGGCAAAAGGGTTACATTTCATTTTCCAAAACACAAAAATTCACCTTGGTCCTGTTGCATGTTAATTTCTAAAAATGAAACACCAATTTGCTGTTTTCTTTATTTCATTATGGATACTCTGGCTAACCTTTTTCTTGTATTGTGTAAGAATACAAATTTAGAAAAGGAAGAAGGCAAAACAAATGCAAACCAAGAACACATTTAGCAAATTGCCAATCAGGAAACCTGAATGTTGCTGACTGAATACACCTGAAAATCCCATTCACACAAAATTGGAGGCAATTCGTAGCTGTGCCCTCGGCAAAAGGGAAAGATTTCATTTTCCAAAACACAAAAACTCACCTTGGTCCAGTTGCCTGTTAATTTCTAAGCATGGAACGCCCATTCGCTGTTTTTTTTTTTTTTTTATTTCATTAAGGATACTCTGGCTAAATTTTTATTGTATGGTGTAAGAATACAAAATTAGAAAAGGAAGAAGGCAAAACAAATGCAAACCAAGAAATCATTTAGAAAATTGCCAATCAAGAAACCTGAATGTTGCTGGCTGAATACACCTGAAAATCCCATTCACACTCAATTTGCAGGCAATTCGTAGCTGTGCCCTCGGCAAAAGGGAAAGATTTCATTTTCCAAAAGACTAAAACTCACCTTGGTCCAGTTGCCTATTAATTTCTAAGCATGGAACGAACATTTGCTGTTTTTTTTTTATTTCATTAAGGATACTCTGGCTAAACTTTTATTGTATGGTGTAAGAATACAAAACTAGAAAAGGAAGAAGGCAAAACAAACGCAAACCCTGAACACATTTAGCAAAGGATACTCTGGCTAAACTTTTATTGTATGGTGTAAGAATACAAAATTAGAAAAGGAAGAAGGCAAAATTGGAAAAGAAAAAAGCCAAAACAAACGCAAACCCAGACCACATTTAAGAAATTGCCAATCAAGAAACCTGAATGCTGCTGACTGAATACACCTGAAAATCCCATTCACACAAAATTGGAGGCAATTCGTAGCTGTGCCCTCGGCAAAAGGGAAAGATTTCATTTTCCAAAACACAAAAAGTCACCTTGGTCCAGTTGCCTGTTAATTTCTAAGCATGGAACGCCCATTCGCTGTTTTTTTTTTTTTTTTTATTTCATTAAGGATACTCTGGCTAAATTTTTATTATATGGTGTAAGAATACAAAATTAGAAAAGGAAGAAGGCAAAACAAATGCAAACCAAGAAATCATTTAGAAAATTGCCAATCAAGAAACCTGAATGTTGCTGGCTGAATACACCTGAAAATCCCATTCACACTCAATTTGCAGGCAATTCGTAGCTGTGCCCTCGGCAAAAGGGAAAGATTTCATTTTCCAAAAGACTAAAACTCACCTTGGTCCAGTTGCCTATTAATTTCTAAGCATGGAACGAACATTTGCTGTTTTTTTTTTTTTATTTCATTAAGGATACTCTGGCTAAACTTTTATTGTATGGTGTAAGAATACAAAACTAGAAAAGGAAGAAGGCAAAACAACTGCAAACCCTGAACACATTTAGCAAAGGATACTCTGGCTAAACTTTTATTGTATGGTGTAAGAATACAAAATTAGAAAAGGAAGAAGGCAAAATTGGAAAAGAAAAAAGGCAAAACAAACGCAAACCCAGACCACGTTTAAGAAATTGCCAATCAAGAAACCTGAATGCTGCTGACTGAATACACCTGAAAATCCAATTCACACTCAATTTGGAGGCAATTCATAGCTGTCCCCTCGGCAAAAGGGTTACATTTCATTTTCCAAAGCACAAAATCACACCTTGGTCCTGTTGCCAGCTAAATTCTAAGAATGAAGCGGCAATTTGCAGATTTATTTTTATTTCATTATGGATATTCTGGCTAAACTTTTTATTGTATGAGGTAAGAATACAAAATTAGAAAAGGAAGAAGGCAAAACAAATGGAATGCCAAAACACAATTAAGAAATTGCCAATCAAGAAACCTGAATGCTGCTGACTGAATACACCTGAAAATCCCATTCACACTCAATTTGGAGGCAACTCGTAGCTGTCCCCTCGGCAAAAGGGAAAGATTTCATTTTCCAAAACACGAAAACTCACCTGTCGTGTTGCCTGTAGATTTCTTAGCATGAAACGCCAATTTGCAATGTATTTTTATTTCATTTTGACCACTCTGTCTAAAGGCTTTAGTGGATGGTCAGGATAGAAAATTTGGATAGAAAGAAAAAAAACAAACACAAACCCAGAACACATTTACGAAATTGCCAATCGAGAAACCCGAATGCTGCTGACTGAACATACCTGTAAACCCAATTCACACTCAGTTTGGAGTCAATTCGTAGCAGTGCCCTTGGCAAAAGGGAAACATTTTATTTTGAAAACACAAAAACTCACCTTAGTCGTGCTGCCTGTAGAAATCTTAGTTTGAAACGCCAATTTGCTCTTTATTTTTCATTTCACCACTCTGTCTAAACGCTTTTGTGGATGGTGTCAGGATAGAAAATTTGGATAGAAAGAAGGCAAAACAAACACAAACCCAGAACACATTTATCAAATTGCCAATCAAGAAACCTGAATGCTGCTGACTGAACACACCTGAAAATCGCATTCACACTCAATTTGGCGGAAATTCGTAGCTGTTACCCTGGCAAAAGTGTTACATTTCATTTTCCAAAGCACAAATACTCACTATGGTCCTGTTGCATGTTTTCTAAAAATGAAACACCAATTTGCTGTTTTCTTTATTTCATTATGGATACTCTGGCTAAACTTTTTCTTGTATGGTGTAAGAATACAAAATTAGAAAAGGAAGAAGGCAAAACAAATGCAAACCAAGAACACATTTAGCAAATTACCAATCGGGAAACCTGAATGTTGCTGACTGAATACACCTGAAAATCCCATTCGCACTCAATTTGGAGGCAACTCGTAGCTGTCCCCTCGGCAAAAGTGTTACATTTCATTTTCCAAAGCACAAAAACACACCTTGGTCCTGATGCCTGCTAATTTCTAAGAATGAAACGGCAATTTGCACTGTATTTTTATTTCATTTTGACCACTCTGTCAAAATGCTTTTTTAGATGGTGTCAGGATATAAAATTTCGAAAGAAATAAGCAAAACAAACGCAAACCCAGACGATATTTAAGAAATTGCCAATCAAGAAACCTGAATGCTACTGACTGAATACACCTGAAAATCCCATTCACACTCAATTTGAAGGCAATTCAGAGCTGTCCCCTCGGCAAAAGGGTTACATATCATTTTCCAAAGCACAAAAACACACCTTAGTGCTGTTGCCTTCTAATTTCTAAGAATGAAACAGCAATTTGCAGTTTTTTTTTATTTCATTATGGATATTCTGGCTAAACTTATTATTGTATGGGGTAAGAGTACAAAATTAGAAAAGGAAGAAGTCAAAACAAAGGCAAACCCAGAACACATTTAGCAAATTGCCAAACAAGAAACCTGAATGTTGCTGACTGAATGCACCTGAAAATCGCATTCACACTCAATTGGGCGGCAATTCGTAGCAGTTCCCTTGGCAAAAGGGTTACATTTCATTTTCGAAAACACAAAAACTCACCTTGGTCCTGTTGCATGCTAATTTCTAAAAATGAAACACCAATTTGCTGTTTTCTTTATTTCATTATGGATACTCTGGCTAACCTTTTTATTGTATGGTGTAAGAATACAAAATTAGAAAAGGAAGCAGGCAAAACAAATGCAAACCAAGAACAAATTTAGAAAATTGCCTATCAGGAAACCTGAATGCTGCTGACTGAATACACCTGAAAATCCCATTCACACTCTATTTGGCGGCAATTCGTAGCTGTTCCCTTGGCAAAAGGGTTACATTTCATTTTGCAAAACACAAAAAATCACCTTGGTCCTGTTGCATGTTAATTTCTAAAAATGAAACACCAATTTGCTGTTTTCTTTATTTCATTATGGATACTCTGGCTAACCTTTTTATTGTATGGTGTAAGAAATCAAAATTAGAAAATGAAGAAGGCAAAACAAATGCAAACCAAGAACATATTTAGCAAATTGCCAATCAGGATACCTGAATGTTGCTGACTGAATACACCTGAAAATCCCATTCACACTCAATTTGGACGCAACTCGTAGCTGTCCCCTAGGCAAAGGGGTTACATTGAATTTTCCAAATCACAAAAACACACCTTTGTACTGTTGCATGTTAATTTCTAAAAATGAAACACCAATTTGCTGTTTTCTTTATTTCATTATGGATACTCTGGCTAACCTTTTTCTTGTATTGTGTAAGAATACAAAATTAGAAATGAAGAAGGCAAAACAAATGCAAATCAAGAACACATTTAGCAAATTGCCAATCAGGAAACCTGAATGTTGCTGACTCAATACACCTTAAAATCCCATTCACACTCAATTTGGAGGCAATTCGTAGCTGTCCCCTCGGCAAAAGAGAAAGATTTCACTTTGCAAAACACTAAAACTCACCTTGGTCCAGTTGCCTGTTAATTTCCAAGCATGGAACACCCATTTGCTGTTTTTTTTTTTGTTTGTTTTGTTTCATTAAGGATACTCTGGCTAAACTTTAGATGTATGGTGTAAGAATACAAAATTAGAAAAGGAAGAAGGCAAAACAAATGCAAACCAAAAACACATTTAGCAAATTGCCAATCAGGAAACCTGAATGTTGCTGACTGAATATACATGAAAATCCCATTCACACTCAATTTGGAGGCAATTCGTAGCTGTACCCCCGGCAAAAGAGAAAGATTTCACTTTCCAAAACACTAAAACTCACCTTGGTCCAGTTGCATGTTAATTTCTAAGCATGGAACGCCCATTTGCTGTTTTTTTTTTTTTAATTTCATTAAGGATACTCTGGCTAAACTTTTATTGTATGGTGTAAGAATACAAAATCGGAAAAGGAAGAAGGCAAAAGAAAAGGAATGCCCAAACACATTTAAGAAATTGCCAATCATGAAACCTGAATGCTGCTGACTGAATACACCTGAAAATCCCATTCACACTCAATTTGGAGGCAACTCGTAGCTGTCCCCTCGGCAAAAGGGTTACATTTCATTTTCCAAAGCACAAAATCACTCCTTGGTCCTGTTGCCTGCTAATTTCTAAGAATGAAATGGTAATTTGCAGTTTTTTTTATTTCATTATGGATATTTTTGCTAAACTTTTTATTGTATGGGGTAAGAATACAAAATTAGAAAAGGAAGAAGGCAAAAGAACCGCAAACCCTGAACACATTTAGCAAATAGCCAAACAAGAAACCTGAATGCTGCTGACTGAATACACCTGAAAATCCCATTCACACTCAATTTGGCGGCAATTCGTAGCTGTTCCCTTGGCAAAAGGGTTACATTTCATTTTCCAAAACACAAAAACTCACCTTGGTCCTGTTGCATGTTAATTTCTAAAAATGAAACACCAATTTGCTGTTTTCTTTATTTCATTATGGGTACTCTGGCTAACTTTTTTCTTGTATGGTGTAAGATTACAAAATTAGAAAAGGAAGAAGGCAAAACAAATGCAAACCAAGAACGCATTTAGCAAATTGCCAATCAGGAAACCTGAATGCTGGTGACTGAATACACCTGAAAACCCATTCACACTCAATTTGGAGGCAATTCGTAGCTGTGCCCTCGGCAAAAGGGAAAGATTTCATTTTCCAAAACACGAAAACTCACCTGTCGTGTTGCCTGTAGATTTCTTAGCATGAAACGCCAATTTGCACTGTATTTTTATTTCATTTTGACCACTCTGTCTAAAGGCTTTTTTGGATGCTGTCAGGATATAAAATTTGGAAAGAAACAAGGCAAAACAAACGCAAACCCAGACGACATTTAAGAAATTGCCAATCAAGAAACCTGAATGCTGCTGACTGAATACACCTGAAAATCCCATTCATACTCAATTTGGAGGCAATTCAGAGCTGTCCCCTCGGCAAAAGGGTTACATATCATTTTCCAAAGCACAAAAACACACCTTGGTCCTGTTGCATGTTAATTTCTAGGAATGAAACGGCAATTTGCAGTTTTTTTTTATTTCATTATGGATATTCTGGCTAAACTTTTTATTGTATGGGGTAAGAATACAAAATTAGAAAAGGAAGAAGGCAAAACAAACGCAAACCCAGAACACATTTAGCAAACTGCCAAACAAGAAACCTGAATGCTGCTGACTGAATACACCTGAAAATCCCATTCTCACTCAATCTGGCGGCAATTCATATCTGTTTCTTGGCAAAAGGGTTACATTTCATTTTCCAAAACACAAAAACTCACCTTGGTCCTGTTGCATGCTAATTTCTAAAAATGAAACACCAATTTGCTGTTTTCTTTATTTCATTATGGATACTCATGCTAACCTTTTTCTTGTATGGTGTAAGAATACAAAATTAGAAAAGGAAGAAGGCAAAACAAATGCAAACCCAGAACACATTTATCAAATTGCCAATCAGGAAACCTGAATGTTGCTGACTGAATACACCTGAAAATCCCATTCACACTCAATTTGGACGCAACTCGTAGCTGTTCCCTTGGCAAAAGGGTTACATTTCATTTTCCAAAACACAAAAATTCACCTTGGTCCTGTTGCATGTTAATTTCTAAAAATGAAACACCAATTTGCTGTTTTCTTTATTTCATTATGGATACTCTGGCTAACCTTTTTCTTGTATTGTGTAAGAATACAAATTTAGAAAAGGAAGAAGTCAAAACAAATGCAAACCAAGAACACATTTAGCAAATTGCCAATCAGGAAACCTGAATGTTGCTGACTGAATACACCTGAAAATCCCATTCACACAAAATTGGAGGCAATTCGTAGCTGTGCCCTCGGCAAAAGGGTTAAATTTCATTTTCCAAAACACAAAAACTCACCTTGGTCCAGTTGCCTGTTAATTTCTAAGCATGGAACGCCCATTCGCTGTTTTTTTTTTTTTTTATTTCATTAAGGATACTCTGGCTAAATTTTTATTGTATGGTGTAAGAATACAAAATTAGAAAAGGAAGAAGGCAAAACAAATGCAAACCAAGAAATCATTTAGAAAATTGCCAATCAAGAAACCTGAATGTTGCTGGCTGAATACACCTGAAAATCCCATTCACACTCAATTTGCAGGCAATTCGTAGCTGTGCCCTCGGCAAAAGGGAAAGATTTCATTTTCCAAAAGACTAAAACTCACCTTGGTCCAGTTGCCTATTAATTTCTAAGCATGGAACGAACATTTGCTGTTTTTTTTTTTTTATTTCATTAAGGATACTCTGGCTAAACTTTTATTGTATGGTGTAAGAATACAAAACTAGAAAAGGAAGAAGGCAAAACAACCGCAAACCCTGAACACATTTAGCAAAGGATACTCTGGCTAAACTTTTATTGTATGGTGTAAGAATACAAAATTAGAAAAGGAAGAAGGCAAAATTGGAAAAGAAAAAAGGCAAAACAAACGCAAACCCAGACCACATTTAAGAAATTGCCAATCAAGAAACCTGAATGCTGCTGACTGAATACACCTGAAAATCCCATTCATACTCAATTTGGAGGCAATTCATAGCTGTCCCCTCGGCAAAAGGGTTACATTTCATTTTCCAAAGCACAAAATCACACCTTGGTCCTGTTGCCAGCTAAATTCTAAGAATGAAACGGCAATTTGCAGATTTATTTTTATTTCATTATGGATATTCTGGCTAAACTTTCTATTGTATGAGGTAAGAATACAAAATTAGAAAAGGAAGAAGGCAAAACAAATGGAATGCCAAAACACAATTAAGAAATTGCCAATCAAGAAACCTGAATGCTGCTGACTGAATACACCTGAAAATCCCATTCACACTCAATTTGGAGGCAACTCGTAGCTGTCCCCTCGGCAAAAGGGAAAGATTTCATTTTCCAAAACACGAAAACTCACCTGTCGTGTTGCCTGTAGATTTCTTAGCATGAAACGCCAATTTGCAATGTATTTTTATTTCATTTTGACCACTCTGTCTAAAGGCTTTAGTGGATGGTCAGGATAGAAAATTTGGATAGAAAGAAAAAAAACAAACACAAACCCAGAACACATTTACGAAATTGCCAATCGAGAAACCCGAATGCTGCTGACTGAACATACCTGTAAATCCAATTCACACTCAGTTTGGAGTCAATTCGTAGCAGTGCCCTTGGCAAAAGGGAAACATTTTATTTTGAAAACACAAAAACTCACCTTAGTCGTGCTGCCTGTAGATTTCTTAGTTTGAAACGCCAATTTGCTCTTTATTTTTCATTTCACCACTCTGTCTAAACGCTTTTGTGGATGGTGTCAGGATAGAAAATTTGGATAGAAAGAAGGCAAAACAAACGCAAACCCAGAACACATTTATCAAATTGCCAATCAAGAAACCTGAATGCTGCTGACTGAACACACCTGAAAATCGCATTCACACTCAATTTGGCGGAAATTCGTAGCTGTTACCCTGGCAAAAGTGTTACATTTCATTTTCCAAAGCACAAATACTCACTATGGTCCTGTTGCATGTTAATTTCTAAAAATGAAACACCAATTTGCTGTTTTCTTTATTTCATTATGGATACTCTGGCTAAACTTTTTCTTGTATGGTGTAAGAATACAAAATTAGAAAAGGAAGAAGGCAAAACAAATGCAAACCAAAAACACATTTAGCAAATTGCCAATCAGGAAACCTGAATGTTGCTGACTGAATACACCTGAAAATCCCATTCACACTCAATTTGGAGGCAACTCGTAGCTGTCCCCTCGGCAAAAGTGTTACATTTCATTTTCCAAAGCACAAAAACACACCTTGGTCCTGATGCCTGCTAATTTCTAAGAATGAAACGGCAATTTGCACTGTATTTTTATTTCATTTTGACCACTCTGTCAAAATGCTTTTTTGGATGGTGTCAGGATATAAAATTTCGAAAGAAATAAGCAAAACAAACGCAAACCCAGACGATATTTAAGAAATTGCCAATCAAGAAACCTGAATGCTGCTGACTGAATACACCTGAAAATCCCATTCACACTCAATTTGAAGGCAATTCAGAGCTGTCCCCTCGGCAAAAGGGTTACATATCATTTTCCAAAGCACAAAAACACACCTTAGTGCTGTTGCCTTCTAATTTCTAAGAATGAAACAGCAACTTGCAGTTTTTTTTTATTTCATTATGGATATTCTGGCTAAACTTATTATTGTATGGGGTAAGAGTACAAAATTAGAAAAGGAAGAAGGCAAAACAAAGGCAAACCCAGAACACATTTAGCAAATTGCCAAACAAGAAACCTGAATGTTGCTGACTGAATGCACCTGAAAATCGCATTCACACTCAATTGGGCGGCAATTCGTAGCAGTTCCCTTGGCAAAAGGGTTACATTTCATTTTCGAAAACACAAAAACTCACCTTGGTCCTGTTGCATGTTAATTTCTAAAAATGAAACACCAATTTGCTGTTTTCTTTATTTCATTATGGATACTCTGGCTAACCTTTTTATTGTATGGTGTAAGAAATCAAAATTAGAAAATGAAGAAGGCAAAACAAATGCAAACCAAGAACATATTTAGCATATTGCCAATCAGGATACCTGAATGTTGCTGACTGAATACACCTGAAAATCCCATTCACACTCAATTTGGACGCAACTCGTAGCTGTCCCCTAGTCAAAGGGGTTACATTGAATTTTCCAAATCACAAAAACACACCTTTGTACTGTTGCATGTTAATTTCTAAAAATGAAACACCAATTTGCTGTTTTCTTTATTTCATTATGGATACTCTGGCTAACCTTTTTCTTGTATTGTGTAAGAATACAAAATTAGAAAAGGAAGAAGGCAAAACAAATGCAAATCAAGAACACATTTAGCAAATTGCCAATCAGGAAACCTGAATGTTGCTGACTCAATACACCTTAAAATCCCATTCACACTCAATTTGGAGGCAATTCGTAGCTGTCCCCTCGGCAAAAGAGAAGATTTCACTTTGCAAAACACTAAAACTCACCTTGGTCCAGTTGCCTGTTAATTTCCAAGCATGGAACACCCATTTGCTGTTTTTTTTGTTTGTTTGTTTTGTTTCATAAAGGATACTCTGGCTAAACATTTTCTTGCATGGTGTAAGAATACAAAATTAGAAAAGGAAGAAGGCAAAACAAAGGCAAACCCAGAACATATTTAGCAAATTGCCAAACAAGAAACCTGAATGCTGCTGACTGAATACACCTGAAAATCCCATTCACACTCAATTTGGAGGCAACTCGTAGCTGTGCCCTCGGCAAAAGTGAAACATTTCATTTTCCAAAACACAAAAACTCACCTTGGTCCTGTTGCATGTTCATTTCTAAAAATGAAACACCAATTTGCTGTTTTCTTTATTTCATTATGGATACTCTGGCTAAACATTTGCTTGTAAGGTGTAAGAATACAAAATGAGAAAAGGAAGAAGGCAAAACAAATGCAAACCAAGAACACATTCAGCAAATTGCCAATCAGGAAACCTGAATGCTGCTGACTGAATACACCTGAAAATCCCATTCACACTCAATTTGGAGGCAACTCGTAGCTGTGCCCTCGGCAAAAGTGAAACATTTCATTTTCCAAAACACGAAAACTACCCTTAGTTGTGTTGCCTGTAGTTTTCTTAGCATGAAACGCCAATTTGCACTGTATTTTTATTTCATTTTGACCACTCTGTCTAAAGGCTTTTTTGGATGGTGTCAGGATAGAAAATATTGAAAGAAAGAAGGCAAAACAAACGCAAACCCAGACGACATTTAAGAAATTGCCAATCAAGAAACCTGAATGCTGCAGACTGAATACACCTGAAAATCCCATTCACACTCAATTTGGAGGCAACTCGTAGCTGTCCCCTCGGCAAAACGGTTACATTTCATTTTCCAAAGTACTAAATCACACCTTGGTCCT
Source organism: Sylvilagus floridanus (assembly GCA_949820135.1). Taxonomy (NCBI): domain Eukaryota; kingdom Metazoa; phylum Chordata; class Mammalia; order Lagomorpha; family Leporidae; genus Sylvilagus; species Sylvilagus floridanus. The sequence goes on along the minus strand of OX463227.1, from coordinate 162,688,108 downwards.
GTTGCCTGCTAATTTCTAAGAATGAAACCGCAATTTGCAGTTTTTTTATTTCATTATGGATACTCTGGCTAAACATTTTCTTGTATGGTGTAAGAATACAAAATTAGAAAAGGAAGAAGGCAAAACAACCGCAAAGCCAGAACACATTTAGCAAATTACCAAACAAGAAACCTGAATGCTGCTGACTGAATACACCTGAAAATCCCATTCACACTCTATTTGGCGGCAATTCGTAGCTGTTCCCTTGGCAAAAGTGTTAAATTTCATTTTGCAAAACACAAAAACTCACCTTGGTCCTGTTGCATGTTAATTTCTAAAAATGAAACACCAATTTGCTGTTTTCTTTATTTCATTATGGATACTCTGGCTAACCTTTTTATTGTATGGTGTAAGAAATCAAAATTAGAAAATGAAGAAGGCAAAACAAATGCAAACCAAGAACATATTTAGCAAATTGCCAATCAGGATACCTGAATGTTGCTGACTGAATACACCTGAAAATCCCATTCACACTCAATTTGGACGCAACTCGTAGCTGTCCCCTAGGCAAAGGGGTTACATATCATTTTCCAAAGCACAAAAACACACCTTTGTACTGTTGCATGTTAATTTCTAAAAATGAAACACCAATTTGCTGTTTTCCTTATTTCATTATGGATACTCTGGCTAACCTTTTTCTTGTATTGTGTAAGAATACAAAATTAGAAAAGGAAGAAGGCAAAACAAATGCAAATCAAGAACATATTTAGCAAATTGCCAATCAGGAAACCTGAATGTTGCTGACTGAATACACCTGAAAATCCCATTCACACTCAATTTGGAGGCAATTCGTAGCTGTCCCCTCGGCAAAAGAGAAAGATTTCACTTTGCAAAACACTAAAACTCACCTTGGTCCAGTTCCTGTTAATTTCCAAGCATGGAACACCCATTTGCTGTTTTTTTTTTTGTTTGTTTTGTTTCATTAAGGATACTCTGGCTAAACTTTAGATGTATGGTGTAAGAATACAAAATTAGAAAAGGAAGAAGGCAAAACAAATGCAAACCAAAAACACATTTAGCAAATTGCCAATCAGGAAACCTGAATGTTGCTGACTGAATATACATGAAAATCCCATTCACACTCAATTTGGAGGCAATTCGTAGCTGTACCCCCGGCAAAAGAGAAAGATTTCACTTTCCAAAACACTAAAACTCACCTTGGTCCAGTTGCATGTTAATTTCTAAGCATGGAACGCCCATTTGCTGTTTTTTTTTTTTAATTTCATTAAGGATACTCTGGCTAAACTTTTATTGTATGGTGTAAGAATACAAAATCGGAAAAGGAAGAAGGCAAAAGAAAAGGAATGCCCAAACACATTTAAGAAATTGCCAATCAAGAAACCTGAATGCTGCTGACTGAATACACCTGAAAATCCCATTCACACTCAATTTGGAGGCAACTCGTAGCTGTCCCCTCGGCAAAAGGGTTACATTTCATTTTCCAAAGCACAAAATCACTCCTTGGTCCTGTTGCCTGCTAATTTCTAAGAATGAAATGGTAATTTGCAGTTTTTTTTATTTCATTATGGATATTTTTGCTAAACTTTTTATTGTATGGGGTAAGAATACAAAATTAGAAAAGGAAGAAGGCAAAACAACCGCAAACCCTGAACACATTTAGCAAATAGCCAAACAAGAAACCTGAATGCTGCTGACTGAATACACCTGAAAATCCCATTCACACTCAATTTGGCGGCAATTCGTAGCTGTTCCCTTGGCAAAAGGGTTACATTTCATTTTCCAAAACACAAAAACTCACCTTGGTCCTGTTGCATGTTAATTTCTAAAAATGAAACACCAATTTGCTGTTTTCTTTATTTCATTATGGGTACTCTGGCTAACTTTTTTCTTGTATGGTGTAAGATTACAAAATTAGAAAAGGAAGAAGGCAAAACAAATGCAAACCAAGAACACATTTAGCAAATTGCCAATCAGGAAACCTGAATGCTGCTGACTGAATACAACTGAAAACCCATTCACACTCAATTTGGAGGCAATTCGTAGCTGTGCCCTCGGCAAAAGGGAAAGATTTCATTTTCCAAAACACGAAAACTCACCTGTCGTGTTGCCTGTAGATTTCTTAGCATGAAACGCCAATTTGCACTGTATTTTTATTTCATTTTGACCACTCTGTCTAAAGGCTTTTTTGGATGCTGTCAGGATATAAAATTTGGAAAGAAACAAGGCAAAACAAACGCAAACCCAGACGACATTTAAGAAATTGCCAATCAAGAAACCTGAATGCTGCTGACTGAATACACCTGAAAATCCCATTCATACTCAATTTGGAGGCAATTCAGAGCTGTCCCCTCGGCAAAAGGGTTACATATCATTTTCCAAAGCACAAAAACACACCTTGGTCCTGTTGCATGTTAATTTCTAGGAATGAAACGGCAATTTGCAGTTTTTTTTTATTTCATTATGGATATTCTGGCTAAACTTTTTATTGTATGGGGTAAGAATACAAAATTAGAAAAGGAAGAAGGCAAAACAAATGCAAACCAAGAAATCATTTAGAAAATTGCCAATCAAGAAACCTGAATGTTGCTGGCTGAATACACCTGAAAATCCCATTCACACTCAATTTGCAGGCAATTCGTAGCTGTGCCCTCGGCAAAAGGGAAAGATTTCATTTTCCAAAAGACTAAAACTCACCTTGGTCCAGTTGCCTATTAATTTCTAAGCATGGAACGAACATTTGCTGTTTTTTTTTTTTTATTTCATTAAGGATACTCTGGCTAAACTTTTATTGTATGGTGTAAGAATACAAAACTAGAAAAGGAAGAAGGCAAAACAACTGCAAACCCTGAACACATTTAGCAAAGGATACTCTGGCTAAACTTTTATTGTATGGTGTAAGAATACAAAATTAGAAAAGGAAGAAGGCAAAATTGGAAAAGAAAAAAGGCAAAACAAACGCAAACCCAGACCACATTTAATAAATTGCCAATCAAGAAACCTGAATGCTGCTGACTGAATACACCTGAAAATCCAATTCACACTCAATTTGGAGGCAATTCATAGCTGTCCCCTCGGAAAAAGGGTTACATTTCATTTTCCAAAGCACAAAAACACACCTTGGTCCTGTTGCAAGCTAAATTCTAAGAATGAAGCGGCAATTTGCAGATTTATTTTTATTTCATTATGGATATTCTGGCTAAACTTTTTATTGTATGAGGTAAGAATACAAAATTAGAAAAGGAAGAAGGCAAAACAAATGGAATGCCAAAACACAATTAAGAAATTGCCAATCAAGAAACCTGAATGCTGCTGACTGAATACACCTGAAAATCCCATTCACACTCAATTTGGAGGCAACTCGTAGCTGTCCCCTCGGCAAAAGGGAAAGATTTCATTTTCCAAAACACGAAAACTCACCTGTCATGTTGCCTGTAGATTTCTTAGCATGAAACGCCAATTTGCAATGTATTTTTATTTCATTTTGACCACTCTGTCTAAAGGCTTTAGTGGATGGTCAGGATAGAAAATTTGGATAGAAAGAAAAAAAACAAACACAAACCCAGAACACATTTACGAAATTGCCAATCGAGAAACCCGAATGCTGCTGACTGAACATACCTGTAAATCCAATTCACACTCAGTTTGGAGTCAATTCGTAGCAGTGCCCTTGGCAAAAGGGAAACATTTTATTTTGAAAACACAAAAACTCACCTTAGTCGTGCTGCCTGTAGAAATCTTAGTTTGAAACGCCAATTTGCTCTTTATTTTTCATTTCACCACTCTGTCTAAACGCTTTTGTGGATGGTGTCAGGATAGAAAATTTGCATAGAAAGAAGGCAAAACAAACACAAACCCAGAACACATTTATCAAATTGCCAATCAAGAAACCTGAATGCTGCTGACTGAACACACCTGAAAATCGCATTCACACTCAATTTGGCGGAAATTCGTAGCTGTTACCCTGGCAAAAGTGTTACATTTCATTTTCCAAAGCACAAATACTCACTATGGCCCTGTTGCATGTTTTCTAAAAATGAAACACCAATTTGCTGTTTTCTTTATTTCATTATGGATACTCTGGCTAAACTTTTTCTTGTATGGTGTAAGAATACAAAATTAGAAAAGGAACAAGGCAAAACAAATGCAAACCAAGAACACATTTAGCAAATTACCAATCGGGAAACCTGAATGTTGCTGACTGAATACACCTGAAAATCCCATTCACACTCAATTTGGAGGCAACTCGTAGCTGTCCCCTCGGCAAAAGTGTTACATTTCATTTTCCAAAGCACAAAAACACACCTTGGTCCTGATGCCTGCTAATTTCTAAGAATGAAACGGCAATTTGCACTGTATTTTTATTTCATTTTGACCACTCTGTCAAAATGCTTTTTTGGATGGTGTCAGGATATAAAATTTCGAAAGAAATAAGCAAAACAAACGCAAACCCAGACGATATTTAAGAAATTGCCAATCAAGAAACCTGAATGCTACTGACTGAATACACCTGAAAATCCCATTCACACTCAATTTGAAGGCAATTCAGAGCTGTCCCCTCGGCAAAAGGGTTACATATCATTTTCCAAAGCACAAAAACACACCTTAGTGCTGTTGCCTTCTAATTTCTAAGAATGAAACAGCAATTTGCAGTTTTTTTTTATTTCATTATGGATATTCTGGCTAAACTTATTATTGCATGGGGTAAGAGTACAAAATTAGAAAAGGAAGAAGTCAAAACAAAGGCAAACCCAGAACACATTTAGCAAATTGCCAAACAAGAAACCTGAATGTTGCTGACTGAATGCACCTGAAAATCGCATTCACACTCAATTGGGCGGCAATTCGTAGCAGTTCCCTTGGCAAAAGGGTTACATTTCATTTTCGAAAACACAAAAACTCACCTTGGTCCTGTTGCATGCTAATTTCTAAAAATGAAACACCAATTTGCTGTTTTCTTTATTTCATTATGGATACTCTGGCTAACCTTTTTATTGTATGGTGTAAGAATACAAAATTAGAAAAGGAAGCAGGCAAAACAAATGCAAACCAAGAACAAATTTAGAAAATTGCCTATCAGGAAACCTGAATGCTGCTGACTGAATACACCTGAAAATCCCATTCACACTCTATTTGGCGGCAATTCGTAGCTGTTCCCTTGGCAAAAGTGTTAAATTTCATTTTGCAAAACACAAAAACTCACCTTGGTCCTGTTGCATGTTAATTTCTAAAAATGAAACACCAATTTGCTGTTTTCTTTATTTCATTATGGATACTCTGGCTAACCTTTTTATTGTATGGTGTAAGAAATCAAAATTAGAAAATGAAGAAGGCAAAACAAATGCAAACCAAGAACATATTTAGCAAATTGCCAATCAGGATACCTGAATGTTGCTGACTGAATACACCTGAAAATCCCATTCACACTCAATTTGGACGCAACTCGTAGCTGTCCCCTAGGCAAAGGGGTTACATTGAATTTTCCAAATCACAAAAACACACCTTTGTACTGTTGCATGTTAATTTCTAAAAATGAAACACCAATTTGCTGTTTTCTTTATTTCATTATGGATACTCTGGCTAACCTTTTTCTTGTATTGTGTAAGAATACAAAATTAGAAAAGGAAGAAGGCAAAACAAATGCAAATCAAGAACACATTTAGCAAATTGCCAATCAGGAAACCTGAATGTTGCTGACTCAATACACCTTAAAATCCCATTCACACTCAATTTGGAGGCAATTCGTAGCTGTCCCCTCGGCAAAAGAGAAAGATTTCACTTTGCAAAACACTAAAACTCACCTTGGTCCAGTTGCCTGTTAATTTCCAAGCATGGAACACCCATTTGCTGTTTTTTTTTTTGTTTGTTTTGTTTCATTAAGGATACTCTGGCTAAACTTTAGATGTATGGTGTAAGAATACAAAATTAGAAAAGGAAGAAGGCAAAACAAATGCAAACCAAAAACACATTTAGCAAATTGCCAATCAGGAAACCTGAATGTTGCTGACTGAATATACATGAAAATCCCATTCACACTCAATTTGGAGGCAATTCGTAGCTGTACCCCCGGCAAAAGAGAAAGATTTCACTTTCCAAAACACTAAAACTCACCTTGGTCCAGTTGCATGTTAATTTCTAAGCATGGAACGCCCATTTGCTGTTTTTTTTTTTTAATTTCATTAAGGATACTCTGGCTAAACTTTTATTGTATGGTGTAAGAATACAAAATCGGAAAAGGAAGAAGGCAAAAGAAAAGGAATGCCCAAACACATTTAAGAAATTGCCAATCAAGAAACCTGAATGCTGCTGACTGAATACACCTGAAAATCCCATTCACACTCAATTTGGAGGCAACTCGTAGCTGTCCCCTCGGCAAAAGGGTTACATTTCATTTTCCAAAGCACAAAATCACTCCTTGGTCCTGTTGCCTGCTAATTTCTAAGAATGAAATGGTAATTTGCAGTTTTTTTTATTTCATTATGGATATTTTTGCTAAACTTTTTATTGTATGGGGTAAGAATACAAAATTAGAAAAGGAAGAAGGCAAAACAACCGCAAACCCTGAACACATTTAGCAAATAGCCAAACAAGAAACCTGAATGCTGCTGACTGAATACACCTGAAAATCCCATTCACACTCAATTTGGCGGCAATTCGTAGCTGTTCCCTTGGCAAAAGGGTTACATTTCATTTTCCAAAACACAAAAACTCACCTTGGTCCTGTTGCATGTTAATTTCTAAAAATGAAACACCAATTTGCTGTTTTCTTTATTTCATTATGGGTACTCTGGCTAACTTTTTTCTTGTATGGTGTAAGATTACAAAATTAGAAAAGGAAGAAGGCAAAACAAATGCAAACCAAGAACACATTTAGCAAATTGCCAATCAGGAAACCTGAATGCTGCTGACTGAATACACCTGAAAACCCATTCACACTCAATTTGGAGGCAATTCGTAGCTGTGCCCTCGGCAAAAGGGAAAGATTTCATTTTCCAAAACACGAAAACTCACCTGTCGTGTTGCCTGTAGATTTCTTAGCATGAAACGCCAATTTGCACTGTATTTTTATTTCATTTTGACCACTCTGTCTAAAGGCTTTTTTGGATGCTGTCAGGATATAAAATTTGGAAAGAAACAAGGCAAAACAAACGCAAACCCAGACGACATTTAAGAAATTGCCAATCAAGAAACCTGAATGCTGCTGACTGAATACACCTGAAAATCCCATTCATACTCAATTTGGAGGCAATTCAGAGCTGTCCCCTCGGCAAAAGGGTTACATATCATTTTCCAAAGCACAAAAACACACCTTGGTCCTGTTGCATGTTAATTTCTAGGAATGAAACGGCAATTTGCAGTTTTTTTTTATTTCATTATGGATACTCTGGCTAAACTTTTTATTGTATGGGGTAAGAATACAAAATTAGAAAAGGAAGAAGGCAAAACAAACGCAAACCCAGAACACATTTAGCAAACTGCCAAACAAGAAACCTGAATGCTGCTGACTGAATACACCTGAAAATCCCATTCTCACTCAATCTGGCGGCAATTCATATCTGTTTCTTGGCAAAAGGGTTACATTTCATTTTCCAAAACACAAAAACTCACCTTGGTCCTGTTGCATGCTAATTTCTAAAAATGAAACACCAATTTGCTGTTTTCTTTATTTCATTATGGATACTCATGCTAACCTTTTTCTTGTATGGTGTAAGAATACAAAATCGGAAAAGGAAGAAGGCAAAACAAATGCAAACCCAGAACACATTTATCAAATTGCCAGTCAGGAAACCTGAATGTTGCTGACTGAATACACCTGAAAATCCCATTCACACTCAATTTGGACGCAACTCGTAGCTGTTCCCTTGGCAAAAGGGTTACATTTCATTTTCCAAAACACAAAAATTCACCTTGGTCCTGTTGCATGTTAATTTCTAAAAATGAAACACCAATTTGCTGTTTTCTTTATTTCATTATGGATACTCTGGCTAACCTTTTTCTTGTATTGTGTAAGAATACAAATTTAGAAAAGGAAGAAGGCAAAACAAATGCAAACCAAGAACACATTTAGCAAATTGCCAATCAGGAAACCTGAATGTTGCTGACTGAATACACCTGAAAATCCAATTCACACAAAATTGGAGGCAATTCGTAGCTGTGCCCTCGGCAAAAGGGAAAGATTTCATTTTCCAAAAGACTAAAACTCACCTTGGTCCAGTTGCCTATTAATTTCTAAGCATGGAACGAACATTTGCTGTTTTTTTTTTTTTATTTCATTAAGGATACTCTGGCTAAACTTTTATTGTATGGTGTAAGAATACAAAACTAGAAAAGGAAGAAGGCAAAACAACCGCAAACCCTGAACACATTTAGCAAAGGATACTCTGGCTAAACTTTTATTGTATGGTGTAAGAATACAAAATTAGAAAAGGAAGAAGGCAAAATTGGAAAAGAAAAAAGGCAAAACAAACGCAAACCCAGACCACATTTAAGAAATTGCCAATCAAGAAACCTGAATGCTGCTGACTGAATACACCTGAAAATCCCATTCATACTCAATTTGGAGGCAATTCATAGCTGTCCCCTCGGCAAAAGGGTTACATTTCATTTTCCAAAGCACAAAATCACACCTTGGTCCTGTTGCCAGCTAAATTCTAAGAATGAAACGGCAATTTGCAGATTTATTTTTATTTCATTATGGATATTCTGGCTAAACTTTCTATTGTATGAGGTAAGAATACAAAATTAGAAAAGGAAGAAGGCAAAACAAATGGAATGCCAAAACACAATTAAGAAATTGCCAATCAAGAAACCTGAATGCTGCTGACTGAATACACCTGAAAATCCCATTCACACTCAATTTGGAGGCAACTCGTAGCTGTCCCCTCGGCAAAAGGGAAAGATTTCATTTTCCAAAACACGAAAACTCACCTGTCGTGTTGCCTGTAGATTTCTTAGCATGAAACGCCAATTTGCAATGTATTTTTATTTCATTTTGACCACTCTGTCTAAAGGCTTTAGTGGATGGTCAGGATAGAAAATTTGGATAGAAAGAAAAAAAACAAACACAAACCCAGAACACATTTACGAAATTGCCAATCGAGAAACCCGAATGCTGCTGACTGAACATACCTGTAAATCCAATTCACACTCAGTTTGGAGTCAATTCGTAGCAGTGCCCTTGGCAAAAGGGAAACATTTTATTTTGAAAACACAAAAACTCACCTTAGTCGTGCTGCCTGTAGATTTCTTAGTTTGAAACGCCAATTTGCTCTTTATTTTTCATTTCACCACTCTGTCTAAACGCTTTTGTGGATGGTGTCAGGATAGAAAATTTGGATAGAAAGAAGGCAAAACAAACGCAAACCCAGAACACATTTATCAAATTGCCAATCAAGAAACCTGAATGCTGCTGACTGAACACACCTGAAAATCGCATTCACACTCAATTTGGCGGAAATTCGTAGCTGTTACCCTGGCAAAAGTGTTACATTTCATTTTCCAAAGCACAAATACTCACTATGGTCCTGTTGCATGTTAATTTCTAAAAATGAAACACCAATTTGCTGTTTTCTTTATTTCATTATGGATACTCTGGCTAAACTTTTTCTTGTATGGTGTAAGAATACAAAATTAGAAAAGGAAGAAGGCAAAACAAATGCAAACCAAAACCACATTTAGCAAATTGCCAATCAGGAAACCTGAATGTTGCTGACTGAATACACCTGAAAATCCCATTCACACTCAATTTGGAGGCAACTCGTAGCTGTCCCCTCGGCAAAAGTGTTACATTTCATTTTCCAAAGCACAAAAACACACCTTGGTCCTGATGCCTGCTAATTTCTAAGAATGAAACGGCAATTTGCACTGTATTTTTATTTCATTTTGACCACTCTGTCAAAATGCTTTTTTGGATGGTGTCAGGATATAAAATTTCGAAAGAAATAAGCAAAACAAACGCAAACCCAGACGATATTTAAGAAATTGCCAATCAAGAAACCTGAATGCTGCTGACTGAATACACCTGAAAATCCCATTCACACTCAATTTGAAGGCAATTCAGAGCTGTCCCCTCGGCAAAAGGGTTACATATCATTTTCCAAAGCACAAAAACACACCTTAGTGCTGTTGCCTTCTAATTTCTAAGAATGAAACAGCAATTTGCAGTTTTTTTTTATTTCATTATGGATATTCTGGCTAAACTTATTATTGTATGGGGTAAGAGTACAAAATTAGAAAAGGAAGAAGGCAAAACAAAGGCAAACCCAGAACACATTTAGCAAATTGCCAAACAAGAAACCTGAATGTTGCTGACTGAATGCACCTGAAAATCGCATTCACACTCAATTGGGCGGCAATTCGTAGCAGTTCCCTTGGCAAAAGGGTTACATTTCATTTTCGAAAACACAAAAACTCACCTTGGTCCTGTTGCATGTTAATTTCTAAAAATGAAACACCAATTTGCTGTTTTCTTTATTTCATTATGGATACTCTGGCTAACCTTTTTATTGTATGGTGTAAGAAATCAAAATTAGAAAATGAAGAAGGCAAAACAAATGCAAACCAAGAACATATTTAGCATATTGCCAATCAGGATACCTGAATGTTGCTGACTGAATACACCTGAAAATCCCATTCACACTCAATTTGGACGCAACTCGTAGCTGTCCCCTAGGCAAAGGGGTTACATATCATTTTCCAAAGCACAAAAACACACCTTTGTACTGTTGCATGTTAATTTCTAAAAATGAAACACCAATTTGCTGTTTTCTTTATTTCATTATGGATACTCTGGCTAACCTTTTTCTTGTATTGTGTAAGAATACAAAATTAGAAAAGGAAGAAGGCAAAACAAATGCAAATCAAGAACACATTTAGCAAATTGCCAATCAGGAAACCTGAATGTTGCTGACTCAATACACCTTAAAATCCCATTCACACTCAATTTGGAGGCAATTCGTAGCTGTCCCCTCGGCAAAAGAGAAGATTTCACTTTGAAAAACACTAAAACTCACCTTGGTCCAGTTGCCTGTTAATTTCCAAGCATGGAACACCCATTTGCTGTTTTTTTTGTTTGTTTGTTTTGTTTCATTAAGGATACTCTGGCTAAACTTTAGATGTATGGTGTAAGAATACAAAATTAGAAAAGGAAGAAGGCAAAACAAATGCAAACCAAAAACACATTTAGCAAATTGCCAATCAGGAAACCTGAATGTTGCTGACTGAATATACATGAAAATCCCATTCACACTCAATTTGGAGGCAATTCGTAGCTGTACCCCCGGCAAAAGAGAAAGATTTCACTTTCCAAAACACTAAAACTCACCTTGGTCCAGTTGCATGTTAATTTCTAAGCATGGAACGCCCATTTGCTGTTTTTTTTTTTTAATTTCATTAAGGATACTCTGGCTAAACTTTTATTGTATGGTGTAAGAATACAAAATCGGAAAAGGAAGAAGGCAAAAGAAAAGGAATGCCCAAACACATTTAAGAAATTGCCAATCAAGAAACCTGAATGCTGCTGACTGAATACACCTGAAAATCCCATTCACACTCAATTTGGAGGCAACTCGTAGCTGTCCCCTCGGCAAAAGGGTTACATTTCATTTTCCAAAGCACAAAATCACTCCTTGGTCCTGTTGCCTGCTAATTTCTAAGAATGAAATGGTAATTTGCAGTTTTTTTTTATTTCATTATGGATATTTTTGCTAAACTTTTTATTGTATGGGGTAAGAATACAAAATTAGAAAAGGAAGAAGGCAAAACAAACGCAAACCCTGAACACATTTAGCAAATAGCCAAACAAGAAACCTGAATGCTGCTGACTGAATACACCTGAAAATCCCATTCACACTCAATTTGGCGGCAATTCGTAGCTGTTCCCTTGGCAAAAGGGTTACATTTCATTTTCCAAAACACAAAAACTCACCTTGGTCCTGTTGCATGTTAATTTCTAAAAATGAAACACCAATTTGCTGTTTTCTTTATTTCATTATGGGTACTCTGGCTAACTTTTTTCTTGTATGGTGTAAGATTACAAAATTAGAAAAGGAAGAAGGCAAAACAAATGCAAACCAAGAACACATTTAGCAAATTGCCTATCAGGAAACCTGAATGTTGCTGACTGAATACACCTGAAAACCCATTCACACTCAATTTGGAGGCAATTCGTAGCTGTGCCCTCGGCAAAAGGGAAAGATTTCATTTTCCAAAACACTAAAACTCCCCTTGGTCCAGTTGCCTGTTAATTTCTAAGCATGGGTCACACATTTGCAGTTTTTTTTTTTTTTCATTAAGGATACTCTGGCTAAACTTTTATTGTATGGTGTAAGAATACAAAATTAGAAAAGGAAGAAGGCAAAACAAATGGAATTCCCAAACACATTTAAGAAATTGCCAATCAAGTAACCTGAATGCTGCTGACTGAATACACCTGAAAATCCCATTCACACTCAATTTGGAGGCAACTCGTAGCTTTCCCCTTTGCAAAAGGGTTACATTTCATTTTCCAAAGCACAAAATCACACCTTTGTCCTGTTGCCTGCTAATTTCTAAAATGAAACGGCAATTTGCAGTTTCTTTTTATTTCATTATGGATATTCTGGCTAAACTTTTTATTGTATGGGGTAAGAATACAAAATTAAAAAAAGGAAGAAGGCAAAACAAACGCAAACCCAGAACACATTTAGCAAATCGCCAAAGAAGAAACCTGAATGCTGCTGACTGAATACACCTGAAAATCCCATTCACACTCAATTTGGCGGCAATTCGTATCTGTTCCCTTGGCAAAAGGGTTACATTTCATTTATTTCATTTTCCAAAACACAAAAACTCACCTTGGTCCTGTTGCATGTTAATTTCTAAAAATGAAACACCAATTTGATGTTTTCTTTATTTCATTATGGATACTCTGGCTAAACTTTTTATTGTATTGTGTAAGAATACAAAATTAGAAAAGGAAGAAGGCAAAAAAAATGCAAACCAAGAAAACATTTAGCAAATTACCAATCGGGAAACCTGAATGTTGCTGACTGAATACACCTGAAAATCCCATTCATACTCAATTTGGAGGCAATTCGTGAAAATTTGGAGGCAAAAGTGAAAGATTTCATTTTCCAAAACACGAAAACTCACCTGTCGTGTTGCCTGTTGATTTCTTAGCATGAAACGCCAATTTGCACTGTATTTTTATTTCATTTTGACCACTCTATCTAAAGGCTTTTTTGGATGGTGTCAGGATAGAAAATTTGGAAATAAAAAAGGCAAAACAAACGCAAACCCAGACGACATTTAAGAAATTGCCAATCAAGAAACCTGAATGCTGCTGACTGAATACACCTGAAAATCCCATTCACACTCAATTTGGCGGCAACTCGTAGCTGTTCCCTTGGCAAAAGGGTTACATTTCATTTTCCAAAACACAAAAACTCACCTTGGTCCTGTTGCATGCTAATTTCTAAAAATGAAACACCAATTTGCTGTTTTCTTTATTTCATTATGGATACTCTGGGTAACCTTTTTCTTGTATGGTGTAAGAATACAAAATGAGAAAAGGAAGAAGGCAAAACAAATGCAAACCAAGAACACATTTAGCAAATTGCCAATCAGGAAACCTGAATGTTGCTGACTGAATACACCTGAAAATCCCATTCACACTCAATTTGGAGGCAATTCGTAGCTGTGCCCTCGGCAAAAGGGAAAGATTTCATTTTCCAAAACACAAAACCTCACCTTGGTACTGTTGCCTGTTAATTTCTAAAAACGAAACACCAATTTGCTGTTTTCTTTATTTCATTATGGATATTCTGGCTAAGCGTTTATTTTATGGTGTAAGAATACAAAATTAGAAAAGGAAGAAGGCAAAACAAATGGAATGCCCAAACACATTTAATAAATTGCCAAATAAGAAACCTGAATGCTGCTGACTGAATACACCTGAAAATCCCATTCACACTCAATTTGGAGGCAACTCGTAGCTGTCCCCTAGGCAAAAGGGTTACATTTCATTTTCCAAAGCACAAAAACACACCTTGGTCTTGTTGCCTGCTAATTTTTAAGAATGAAACGGCAAATTGCAGTTTTTTTTTATTTCATTATGGATATTCTGGCTAAACTTTTTATTGTATGGGGTAAGAATACAAAATTAGAAAAGGAAGAAGGCAAAACAACCGCAAACCCAGAACACATTTAGCAAATCGCCAAACAAGAAACCTGAATGCTGCTGACTGAATACACCTGAAAATCCCATTCACACTCAATTTGGCGGCAACTCATACCTGTTCCCTTGGCAAAAGGGTTACATTTCATTTTCCAAAACACAAAAACTCACCTTGGTCCTGTTGCATGTTAATTTCTAAAAATGTAACACCAATTTGCTGTTTTCTTTATTTCCTTATGGATACTCTGGCTAACCTTTTTCTTGTATGGTGTAAGAATACAAAATTAGAAAAGGAAGAAGGCAAAACAAATGCAAACCAAGAACACATTTAGCAAATTGCCAATCAGGAAACCTGAAAGTTGCTGACTGAATACACCTGAAAACCCATTCACACTCAATTTGGTGGCAATTCGTAGCTGTCCCCTTGGAAAAGAGTTACATTTCATTTTCTAAAACACGTAAACTCACCTTAGTCGTGTTGTCTGTAGATTTCTTAGCATGAAACGCCAATTTGCACTGTATTTTTATTTTATTTTGACAACTCTGTCTGAAGGCTTTTTTGGATGGTGTCAGGATATAAAATTTGGAAAAAAGAAGGCAAAACAAACGCAAACCCAGACGACATTTAAGAAATTGCCAATCAAGAAACCTGAATGCTGCTGACTGAATACACCTGAAATTCAAATTCACACTCAATTTGGAGGCAACTCGTAGCTGTCCCCTCGGCAAAAGGGTTACATTTCATTTTCCAAAGCACAAAAACTCACCTTGGTCCTGTTGCCTGCTAATTTCTAAGAATGAAATGGCAATTTGCAGGTTTATTTTATTTCATTATGGATATTCTGACTAAACATTTTATTGTATGGGGTAAGAATACAAAATTAGAAAAGGAAGAAGGCAAAACAAAGGCATACCCAGAATACATTTAGCAAATTGCCAAACAAGAAACCTGAATGCTGCTGACTGAATACACCTGAAAATCCCATTCACACTCAATTTGGAGGCAACTCGTAGCTGTGCCCTCGGCAAAAGGGAAAGATTTCATTTTCCAAAAGGCAAAAACTCACCTTGGTCCAGTTGCCTGTTAATTTCTAAGCATGGAACGCCCATTTGCTGTTTTTTTTTTTTTTATTTCATTATGGATACTCTGGCTAAACTTTGATTGTATGGTGTAAGAATACAAAATTAGAATAGGAAGAAGGCAAAACAAATGGAATGCCCAAACACATTTAAGAAATTGCCAATCAAGAAACCTGAATGCTGCTGACTGAATACACATGAAAATCCCATTCACACTCAATTTGGAGGCAACTCATAGCTGTCCCCTCGGCAAAAGGGTTACATATCATTTTCCAAAGCACAAAAACACACCTTGGTCCTGTTGCCTCCTAATTTCTTTTTTTTTTTTTTTTTTGAAACGGCAATTTGCAGTTTTATTTATTTCATTAAGGATATTCTGGCTAAACATTTATTGTATCGGGTAAGAATACAAAATTAGAAAAGGAAGAAGGGAAAGCAACCGTAAACCCAGAACACATTTAGCAAATTGCCAACCAAGAAACCTGAATGCTGCTGACTGAATACACCTGAAAATCCCATTCACACTCAATTTGGCGGTAATTTGTAGCTGTTCCCTTGGCAAAAGTGTTACATTTCATTTTCCAAAACACAAAAACTCACATTGGTATTTTTGCATGTTAATTTCTAAGAATGAAACACCAATTTGCTGTTTTCTTTATTTCATTATGGGTACTCCGGCTAAACTTTTTCTTTTATGGTATAAGAATACAAAATGGGAAAAGGAAGAAGGCAAAACAAATGCAAACCAAGAACACATTTAGCAAATTACCAATCGGGAAATCTGAATGTTGCTGACTGAATACACCTGAAAATCCCATTCACACTCAATTTGGAGGCAATTCGTAGCTGTCCCCTCGGCAAAAGCGTTACATTTCATTTTCCAAAGCACAAAAACACACCTTGGTCCTGTTGCCTGCTAATTTCGAAGAAAGAAACGGCAATTTGCAGTTTTTTTTTATTTCATTATGGATATTCTGGCTAAACTTTTTATTGTATGGGGTAAGAATACAAAATTAGAAAAGGAAGAAGGCAATGCAACCGCAAACCCAGAACACATTTAGCAAATTGCCAAAAAACAAACCTGAATGCTGCTGACTGAATACACCTGAAAATCCCATTCACACTCAATTTTGCGGTAATTTGTAGCTGTTCCCTTGGCAAAAGCGTTACATTTCATTTTCCAAAGCACAAAAACTCACCTTGGTCCTTTTGCATGCTAATTTCTAAAAATGAAACACCAATTTGCTGTTTTCTTTATTTCATTATGGATATTCTGGCTAACCTTTTTCTTGTATTGTGTAAGAATACAAAATTAGAAAAGGAAGAAGGCAAAACAAATGCAAACCAAGAACACATTTAGCAAATTGCCAATCAGGAAACCTGAATGTTGCTGACTGAATACACCTGAACATCCCATTCACGCTCAATTTGGAGGCAATTCGTAGTTGTCCACTCGGCAAAAGGGTTACATTTCATTTTCCAAAGCACAAAAACACACCTTGGTCCTGTTGCCTGCTAATTTCTAAGAATGAAACGGCAATTTGCAGGTTTTTTTTATTTCATTATGGATATTCTGGCTAAACTTTTTATTGTATGGGGTAAGAATACAAAATTAGAAAAGGAAGAAGGCAATGCAACCGCAAACCCAGAACACATTTAGCAAATTGCCAAACAACAAACCTGAATGCTGCTGACTGAATACACCTGAAAATCCCATTCACACTCAATTTGGCGGCACTTCGTAGCTGTTCCCTTGGCAAAAGCGTTACATTTCATTTTCCAAAGCACAAAAACTCACCTTGGTCCTGTTGCATGCAAATTTCTAAAAATGAAACACCAACTTGCTGTTTTCTTTATTTCATTATGGATACTCTGGGTAACCTTTTTCTTGTATGGTGTAAGAATACAAAATTAGAAAAGGAAGAAGGCAAAATAAATGCAAACCAAGAACACATTTAGCAAATTGCCAATCAGGAAACCTGAATGTTGCTGACTGAATACACCTGAAAATCCCATTCACACTCAATTTGGAGGCAATTCGTAGCTGTGCCCTCGGCAAAAGGGAAAGATTTCATTTTCCAAAAGACAAAAACTCACCTTGGTCCAGTTGCCTGTTGATTTATAAGCTTGGAACGCCCATTTGATGTTTTTTTTTTTTTTATTGCATCAAGGATACTCTGGCTAAACTTTTATTGTATGGGGTAAGAATACAAAATTAGAAAAGGAAGAAGGGAAAGCAACCGCAAACCCAGAACACATTTAGCAAATTGCCAACCAAGAAACCTGAATCCTGCTGACTGAATACACCTGAAAATCGCATTCACACTCAATTTGGCGGTAATTCGTAGCTGTTCCCTTGGCAAAAGTGTTACATTTCATTTTCCAAAGCACAAAAACACACCTTGGTCCTGTTGCATGCTAATTTCTAAGAATGAAACGGCAATTTGCAGTTTTTTTTAATTTCATTATGGATATTGTGGCTAAACATTTTATTGTATGGGGTAAGAATACAAAATTAGAGAAGGAAGAAGGCAAAACAAATGCAAACCCAGAACACATTTAGCAAATTGCCAAACAAGAAACCTGAATGCTGCTGACTGAACGCACCTGAAAATTGCATTCACACTCAATTTGGAGGCAACTCGTAGCTGTGCCCTCGGCAAAAGGGAAAGATTTCATTTTCCAAAACACAAAAACTCACCTTGGTCCTTTTGCATGTTAATTTCTAAAAATGAAACACCAATTTGTTGTTTTCTTATTTCATTATGGATATTCTGGCTAACCTTTTTCTTGTATGGTGTAAGAATACAAAATTAGAAAAGGAAGAAGGCAAAACAAATGCAAACCAAGAACACATTTAGCAAATTGCCAATCAGGAAACCTGAATGTTGCTGACTGAATACACCTGAACATCCCATTCACGCTCAATTTGGAGGCAATTCGTAGCTGTCCACTCGGCAAAAGGGTTACATTTCATTTTCCAAAGCACAAAAACACACCTTGGTCCTGTTGCCTGCTAATTTCTAAGAATGAAACGGCAATTTGCAGGTTTTTTTTATTTCATTATGGATATTCTGGCTAAACTTTTTATTGTATGGGGTAAGAATACAAAATTAGAAAAGGAAGAAGGCAATGCAACCGCAAACCCAGAACACATTTAGCAAATTGCCAAACAACAAACCTGAATGCTGCTGACTGAATACACCTGAAAATCCCATTCACACTCAATTTGGCGGCACTTCGTAGCTGTTCCCTTGGCAAAAGCGTTACATTTCATTTTCCAAAGCACAAAAACTCACCTTGGTCCTGTTGCATGCAAATTTCTAAAAATGAAACACCAACTTGCTGTTTTCTTTATTTCATTATGGATACTCTGGGTAACCTTTTTCTTGTATGGTGTAAGAATACAAAATTAGAAAAGGAAGAAGGCAAAATAAATGCAAACCAAGAACACATTTAGCAAATTGCCAATCAGGAAACCTGAATGTTGCTGACTGAATACACCTGAAAATCCCATTCACACTCAATTTGGAGGCAATTCGTAGCTGTGCCCTCGGCAAAAGGGAAAGATTTCATTTTCCAAAAGACAAAAACTCACCTTGGTCCAGTTGCCTGTTGATTTATAAGCTTGGAACGCCCATTTGATGTTTTTTTTTTTTTATTGCATCAAGGATACTCTGGCTAAACTTTTATTGTATGGGGTAAGAATACAAAATTAGAAAAGGAAGAAGGGAAAGCAACCGCAAACCCAGAACACATTTAGCAAATTGCCAACCAAGAAACCTGAATCCTGCTGACTGAATACACCTGAAAATCGCATTCACACTCAATTTGGCGGTAATTCGTAGCTGTTCCCTTGGCAAAAGTGTTACATTTCATTTTCCAAAGCACAAAAACACACCTTGGTCCTGTTGCATGCTAATTTCTAAGAATGAAACGGCAATTTGCAGTTTTTTTTAATTTCATTATGGATATTGTGGCTAAACATTTTATTGTATGGGGTAAGAATACAAAATTAGAGAAGGAAGAAGGCAAAACAAATGCAAACCCAGAACACATTTAGCAAATTGCCAAACAAGAAACCTGAATGCTGCTGACTGAACGCACCTGAAAATTGCATTCACACTCAATTTGGAGGCAACTCGTAGCTGTGCCCTCGGCAAAAGGGAAAGATTTCATTTTCCAAAACACAAAAACTCACCTTGGTCCTTTTGCATGTTAATTTCTAAAAATGAAACACCAATTTGTTGTTTTCTTATTTCATTATGGATATTCTGGCTAACCTTTTTCTTGTATGGTGTAAGAATACAAAATTAGAAAAGGAAGAAGGCAAAACAAATGCAAACCAAGAACACATTTAGCAAATTGCCAATCAGGAAACCTGAATGTTGCTGACTGAATACACCTGAACATCCCATTCACGCTCAATTTGGAGGCAATTCGTAGCTGTCCACTCGGCAAAAGGGTTACATTTCATTTTCCAAAGCACAAAAACACACCTTGGTCCTGTTGCCTGCTAATTTCTAAGAATGAAACGGCAATTTGCAGGTTTTTTTTATTTCATTATGGATATTCTGGCTAAACTTTTTATTGTATGGGGTAAGAATACAAAATTAGAAAAGGAAGAAGGCAATGCAACCGCAAACCCAGAACACATTTAGCAAATTGCCAAACAACAAACCTGAATGCTGCTGACTGAATACACCTGAAAATCCCATTCACACTCAATTTGGCGGCACTTCGTAGCTGTTCCCTTGGCAAAAGCGTTACATTTCATTTTCCAAAGCACAAAAACTCACCTTGGTCCTGTTGCATGCAAATTTCTAAAAATGAAACACCAACTTGCTGTTTTCTTTATTTCATTATGGATACTCTGGGTAACCTTTTTCTTGTATGGTGTAAGAATACAAAATTAGAAAAGGAAGAAGGCAAAATAAATGCAAACCAAGAACACATTTAGCAAATTGCCAATCAGGAAACCTGAATGTTGCTGACTGAATACACCTGAAAATCCCATTCACACTCAATTTGGAGGCAATTCGTAGCTGTGCCCTCGGCAAAAGGGAAAGATTTCATTTTCCAAAAGACAAAAACTCACCTTGGTCCAGTTGCCTGTTGATTTATAAGCTTGGAACGCCCATTTGATGTTTTTTTTTTTTTATTGCATCAAGGATACTCTGGCTAAACTTTTATTGTATGGGGTAAGAATACAAAATTAGAAAAGGAAGAAGGGAAAGCAACCGCAAACCCAGAACACATTTAGCAAATTGCCAACCAAGAAACCTGAATCCTGCTGACTGAATACACCTGAAAATCGCATTCACACTCAATTTGGCGGTAATTCGTAGCTGTTCCCTTGGCAAAAGTGTTACATTTCATTTTCCAAAGCACAAAAACACACCTTGGTCCTGTTGCATGCTAATTTCTAAGCATGGAACGCCCATTTGCAGCTTTTCTTTTTTTTTTGTTTCATTAAGGACACTCTGGCTAAACTTTTATTGTATCGTGTAAGAATACAAAATTAGAAAAGGAAGAAGGCAAAACACCCGCAAACCCAGAATATATTTAGCAAATTGCCAACCAAGAAACCTGAATGCTGCTGACTGAATACACCTGAAAATCCCATTCACACTCAATTTGGAGGCAACTCGTAGCTGTCCCCTCGGCAAAAGGGTTACATTTCATTTTCCAAAGCACAAAAACACACCTTGGTCCTGTTGCCTGCTAATTTCTAAGAATGAAATGGCAATTTGCAGTTTTTTTATTTCATTATGGATATTCTGGCTAGACTTATTATTGTATGGGGTAAGAATACAAAATTAGAAAAGGAAGAAGAAAAAACAACCGCAAACCCAGAACACATTTAGCAAATTGCCAACCAAGAAACCTGAATCCTGCTGACTGAATACACCTGAAAATCGCATTCACACTCAATTTGGCGGTAATTCGTAGCTGTTCCCTTGGCAAAAGTGTTACATTTCATTTTCTAAAGCACAAAAACACACCTTGGTCCTGTTGCCTGCTAATTTCTAAGAATGAAACGGCAATTTGCAGTTTTTTTTAATTTCATTATGGATATTGTGGCTAAACATTTTATTGTATGGGGTAAGAATACAAAATTAGAAAAGGAAGAAGGCAAAACAAATGCAAACCCAGAACACATTTAGCAAATTGCCAAACAAGAAACCTGAATGCTGCTGACTGAACGCACCTGAAAATTGCATTCACACTCAATTTGGAGGCAACTCGTAGCTGTGCCCTCGGCAAAAGGGAAAGATTTCATTTTCCAAAACACAAAAACTCACCTTGGTCCTTTTGCATGTTAATTTCTAAAAATGAAACACCAATTTGTTGTTTTCTTATTTCATTATGGATATTCTGGCTAACCTTTTTCTTGTATGGTGTAAGAATACAAAATTAGAAAAGGAAGAAGGCAAAACACATGCAAACCAAGAACACATTTAGCAAATTGCCAATCAGGAAACCTGAATGTTGCTGACTGAATACACCTGAACATCCCATTCACGCTCAATTTGGAGGCAATTCGTAGCTGTCCACTCGGCAAAAGGGTTACATTTCATTTTCCAAAGCACAAAAACACACCTTGGTCCTGTTGCCTGCTAATTTCTAAGAATGAAACGGCAATTTGCAGGTTTTTTTTATTTCATTATGGATATTCTGGCTAAACTTTTTATTGTATGGGGTAAGAATACAAAATTAGAAAAGGAAGAAGGCAATGCAACCGCAAACCCAGAACACATTTAGCAAATTGCCAAACAACAAACCTGAATGCTGCTGACTGAATACACCTGAAAATCCCATTCACACTCAATTTGGCGGCACTTCGTAGCTGTTCCCTTGGCAAAAGCGTTACATTTCATTTTCCAAAGCACAAAAACTCACCTTGGTCCTTTTGCATGCTAATTTCTAAAAATGAAACACCAATTTGCTGTTTTCTTTATTTCATTATGGATACTCTGGGTAACCTTTTTCTTGTATGGTGTAAGAATACAAAATTAGAAAAGGAAGAAGGCAAAATAAATGCAAACCAAGAACACATTTAGCAAATTGCCAATCAGGAAACCTGAATGTTGCTGACTGAATACACCTGAAAATCCCATTCACACTCAATTTGGAGGCAATTCGTACCTGTGCCCTCTGCAAAAGGGAAAGATTTCATTTTCCAAAAGACAAAAACTCACCTTGGTCCAGTTGCCTGTTAATTTCTAAGCTTGGAACGCCCATTTGATGTTTTTTTTTTTTATTTCATCAAGGATACTCTGGCTAAACTTTCATTGTATGGGGTAAGAATACAAAATTAGAAAAGGAAGAAGGGAAAGCAACCGCAAACCCAGAACACATTTAGCAAATTGCCAACCAAGAAACCTGAATCCTGCTGACTGAATACACCTGAAAATCCCATTCACACTCAATTTGGCGGCAACTCGTAGCTGTGCCCTCGGCAAAAGGGAAAGATTTCATTTTCCAAAACACAAAAACTCACCTTGGTCCTGTTGCATGCTAATTTCTAAAAATGAAACACCAATTTGTTGTTTTCTTATTTCATTATGGATACTCTGGCTAACCTTGTTCTTGTATGGTGTAAGAATACAAAATTAGAAAAGGAAGAAGGCAAAACAAATGCAAACCAAGAACACATTTAGCAAATTGCCAATCAGGAAACCTGAATGTTGCTGACTGAATAAACCTGAACATCCATTCACACTCAATTTGGAGGCAATTCGTAGCTGTACCCTCGGCAAAAGGGAAAGATTTCATTTTCCAAAACACTAAAACACACCTTGGTCCAGTTGCCTGTTAATTTCTAAGCATGGAACGCCCATTTGCAGCTTTTCTTTTTTTTTTATTTCATTAAGGACACTCTGGCTAAACTTTTATTGTATCGTGTAAGAATACAAAATTAGAAAAGGAAGAAGGCAAAACACCCGCAAACCCAGAATATATTTAGCAAATTGCCAACCAAGAAACCTGAATGCTGCTGACTGAATACACCTGAAAATCCCATTCACACTCAATTTGGAGGCAACTCGTAGCTGTCCCCTCGGCAAAAGGGTTACATTTCATTTTCCAAAGCACAAAAACACACCTTGGTCCTGTTGCCTGCTAATTTCTAAGAATGAAATGGCAATTTGCAGTTTTTTTATTTCATTATGGATATTCTGGCTAGACTTATTATTGTATGGGGTAAGAATACAAAATTAGAAAAGGAAGAAGAAAAAACAACCGCAAACCCAGAACACATTTAGCAAATTGCCAAACAAGAAACCTGAATGCTGCTGACTGAATACACCTGAAAATCCCATTCACACTCAATTTGGCAGCAATTCGTAGCTCTTCCCTTGGCAAAAGTGTTACATTTCATTTTCCAAAACACAAAAACTCACCTTTGTCCTGTTGCATGTTAATTTCTAAAAATGAAACACCAATTTGCTGTTTTCTTTATTTCGTTATGGATATTCTGGCTAACCATTTGATTGTATGGTGTAAGAATACAAAATTAGAAAACGAAGAAGGCAAATCAAATGGAAACCAAGAACACATTTAGCAAATTACCAATCAGGAAACCTGAATGCTGCTGACTGAACGCACCTGAAAATCCCATTCACACTCAATTTGGAGGCAACTCGTAGCTGTCCCCTCGCAAAAGTGTTACATTTCATTTTCCAAAACAGTAAATCTCACCTTGGTCCTGTTGCCTGCTAATTTCTAAGAATGAAACAGCAATTTGCAGTTTTTTTTATTTCATTATGGATATTCTGGCTAGACTTTTTATTGTATGGGGTAAGAATACAAAATTAGAAAAGGAAGAAGGCAAAACAACCGCAAACCCAGAACACATTTAGCAAATTGCAAACAAGAATCCCGAATGCTGCTGACTGAATACACCTGAAAATCCCATTCACACTCAATTTGGCGGCAATTCGTAGCTCTTCCCTTGGCAAAAGGGTTACATTTCATTTTCCAAAACAGAAAAACTCACCTTGGTCCTGTTGCATGTTAATTTCTAAAAATGAAACACCAATTGGCTGTTTCCTTTATTTCATTATGGATACTCTGGCTAACCTTTTTCTTGTATGGTGTAAGAATGCAAAATTAGAAAGGAAGAGGGCAAAACAAATGCAAACCAAGAACACATTTAGCAAATTACCAATCGGGAAACCTGAATGTTGCTGACTGAATACACCTGAAAATCCCATTCACACTCAATTTGCAGGCAATTCGTAGCTGTCCCCTCGGCAAAAGTGTTACATTTCATTTTTCAAAACACGAAGACTCATCTTAGTTGTGTTGCCTGTGGATTTCTTAGCATGAAACGCCAATTTGCACTGTAATTTTATTTCATTTTGACCACTCTGTCTAAAGGCTTTTTTGGATGGTGTCAGGATATAAAATTTGGAAAAAAGAAGGCAAAACAAACGCAAACCAAGACGACATTTAAGAAATTGCCAATCAAGAAACCTGAATGCTGCTGACTGAATACACCTGAAAATCCCATTCACACTCAATTTGGCGGCAATTCGTAGCTGTTCCCTTGGCAAAAGTGTTACATTTCATTTTCCAAAACAGAAAAACTCACCTTGGTCCTGTTGCATGTTAATTTCTAATAATGAAACACCAATTTGCTGTTTTCTTTATTTCATTATGGATACTCTGGCTAAACTTTTTCTTGTATGGTGTAAGAATACAAAATTAGAAAAGGAAGAAGGCAAAACAAATGCAAACCAAGAACACATTTAGCCAATTACCAATCGGGAAACCTGAATGTTGCTGACTGAATACACCTGAAAATCCCATTCACACTCAATTTGGAGGCAATTCGTAGCTGTGCCCTCGGCAAAAGGGAAAGATTTCATTTTCCAAAACACTAAAACTCACCTTGGTCCAGTTGCCTTTAATTTCTAAGCATGGAACGCCCATTTGCTGTTTTTTTTTTTTATTTCATTAAGGATACTCTGGCTAAACTTTTATTGTATGGTGTAAGAATACAAAATTAGAAAAGGAAGAAGGCAAAACAATTGGAATGCCCAAACACATTTAAGAAATTGCCAATCAAGAAATTTGAATGCTGCTTAATGAATACACCTGAAAATCCCATTCACATTCAATTTGGAGGCAACTCGTAGCTGTCCCCTCGGCAAAAGTGTTACATTTCATATTCCAAAGCACAAAATCACACCTTGGTCCTGTTGCCTGCTAATTTCTAAGAACGAAACGGAAATTTGCAGTTTTTTTAATTTCATTATGGATATTCTGGCTAGACTTTTTATTGTATGGGGTAAGAATACAAAATTAGAAAAGGAAGAAGGCAAAACAAACGGAAACCCAGAACACATTTAGCAAATTGCAAACAAGAATCCCGAATGCTGCTGACTGAATACACCTGAAAATCCCATTCACACTCAATTTGGCGGCAATTCATAGCTGTTCCCTTGGCAAAAGGGTTACATTTCATTTTCCAAAACAGAAAAACTCACCTTGGTCCTGTTGCATGTTAATTTCTAAAAATGAAACACCAATTTGCTGTTTTCTTTATTTCATTATGGATACTCTGGCTAAACATTTTCTTGTAAGGTGTAAGAATACAAAATGAGAAAAGGAAGAAGGCAAAACAAATGCAAACCAAGAACAAATTCAGCAAATTGCCAATCAGGAAACCTGAATGCTGCTGACTGAATACACCTGAAAATCCCATTCACACTCAATTTGGAGGCAACTGGTAGCTGTCCCCTCGGCAAAAGTGAAACATTTCATTTTCCAAAACATGAAAACTACCCTTAGTCGTGTTGCCTGTCGGTTTCTTAGCATGAAACGCCAATTTGCACTGTATTTTATTTCATTTTGACCACTCTGTCTAAAGGCTTTTTTGGATGGTGTCTGGATAGAAAATTTCGAAAGAAAGAAGGCAAAACAAACGCAAACCCAGACGACATTTAAGAAATTGCCAATCAAGAAACCTGAATGCTGCAGACTGAATACACCTGAAAATCCCATTCACACTCAATTTGGAGGCAACTCGTAGCTGTCCCCTCGGCAAAAGTGTTACATTTCATTTTCCAAAGCAGAAAAACAAACATTGGTCCTGTTGCCTGTAGATTTCTTAGCTTGAAACACGAATTTGCTCTTTGTTTTTCATTTCACCACTCTGTCTAAACGCTTTTGTGGATGGTGTCAGGATAGAAAATTTGGATAGAAAGAAGGCAAAACAAACACAAACCCAGAACACATTTATAAAATTGCCAATCAAGAAACCTGAATGCTGCTGACTGAATACACCTGAAAATCCCATTCACACTCAATTTGGAGGCAACTCATAGCTGTCCCCTCGGCAAAAGTGTTACATTTCATTTTCAAAGCACAAAATCACACCTTCTTCCTGTTGCCTGCTAATTTCTAAGAATGAAACGGCAATTTGCAGTTTAGTTTTATTTCATTATGGATATTCTGGCTAAACCTTTTATTGTATGGGGTAAGAATACAAAATTAGAAAAGGAAGAAGGCAAAACAAATGCAAACCAAGAACACATTTAGCAAATTCCCAAACAAGAATCCTGAATGCTGCTGACTGAATACACCTGAAAATCCCGTTCCCACTCAATTTGGAGGCAACTCATAGCTGTCCCCTCGGCAAAAGCGTTACATTTCATTTTCCAAAGCAGAAAATCACACATTGGTCCTGTTGCCTGCTAATTTCTAACAATGAAATGGCAATTTGCAGTTTATTTTATTTGATTATGGATATTCTGGCTAAACTTTTTATTGTATGGGGTAAGAATACAAAATTAGAAAAGGAAGAAGGCAATGCAACCGCAAACCCAGAACACATTTAGCAAATTGCCAAACAAGAAACCTGAATGCTGCTGACTGAATACACCTGAAAATCCCATTCACACTCAATTTGGCGGCAATTCGTAGCTGTTCCCTTGGCAAAAGGGTTACATTTCATTTTCCAAAACACAAAAACTCACCTTGGTCCTGTTGCATGTTAATTTCTAAAAATGAAACACCAATTTGCTGTTTTCTTTATTTCATTATGGATACTCTGGCTAAACATTTTCTTGTAAGGTGTAAGAATACAAAAT
This sequence comes from Sylvilagus floridanus, assembly GCA_949820135.1. Classification (NCBI taxonomy): domain Eukaryota; kingdom Metazoa; phylum Chordata; class Mammalia; order Lagomorpha; family Leporidae; genus Sylvilagus; species Sylvilagus floridanus. The sequence goes on along the minus strand of OX463227.1, from coordinate 162,660,775 downwards.
GAGAAAAGGAAGAAGGCAAAACAAATGCAAACCAAGAACAAATTCAGCAAATTGCCAATCAGGAAACCTGAATGCTGCTGACTGAATACACCTGAAAATCCCATTCACACTCAATTTGGAGGCAACTGGTAGCTGTCCCCTCGGCAAAAGTGAAACATTTCATTTTCCAAAACATGAAAACTACCCTTAGTCGTGTTGCCTGTCGGTTTCTTAGCATGAAACGCCAATTTGCACTGTATTTTATTTCATTTTGACCACTCTGTCTAAAGGCTTTTTTGGATGGTGTCAGGATATAAAATTTGGAAAGAAAAAAGGCAAAACAAAGGCAAACCAAGAACACATTTAGCAAATTACCAATCGGGAAACCTGAATGTTGCTGACTGAATACACCTGAAAATCCCATTCACACTCAATTTGCAGGCAATTCATAGCTGTCCTCTCGGGAAAAGTGTTACGTTTCATTTTCCAAAACACAAAAACTCACCTTGGTCCTGTAGCATGTTAATTTCTAAACATGAAACACCAATTTCCTGTTTTCTTTATTTCATTATGGATACTCTGGCTAAACTTCTTCTTGTATGGTGTAAGAATACAAAATGAGAAAATGAAGAAGGCAAAACAAATGCAAACCAAGAACACATTTAGCAAATTGCCAATCAGGAAACCTGAATGTTGCTGACTGAATACACCTGAAAACCCATTCACACTCAATTTGGAGGCAATTCATAGCTGTGCCCTCGGCAAAAGGGAAAGATTTCATTTTCCAAAACACGAAAACTCACCTGTCGTGTTGCCTGTAGATTTCTTAGCATGAAACGCCAATTTGCACTGTATTTTTATTTCATTTTGACCACTCTGTCTAAAGGCTTTTTTGGATGGTGTCAGGATATAAAATTTGGAAAAAAGAAGGCAAAACAAACGGAAACCCAGAAGACATTTAAGAAATTGCCAATCAAGAAACCTGAATGTTGCTGACTGAATACACCTGAAAATCCCATTCACAATCAATTTGGAGGCAACTCATAGCTGTCCCCTCGGCAAAAGGGTTACATTTCATTTTCAAAGCACAAAATCACACCTTGGTCCAGTTGCCTGCTAATTTCTAAGAATGAAACGGCAATTTGCAGTTTAGTTTTATTTCATTATGGATATTCTGGCTAAACCTTTTATTGTATGGGGTAAGAATACAAAATTAGAAAAGGAAGAAGGCAAAACAAATGCAAACCAAGAACACATTTAGCAAATTCCCAAACAAGAATCCTGAATGCTGCTGACTGAATACACCTGAAAATCCCGTTCCCACTCAATTTGGAGGCAACTCATAGCTGTCCCCTCGGCAAAAGGGTTACATTTCATTTTCCAAAGCAGAAAATCACACCTTGGTCCTGTTGCCTGCTAATTTCTAACAATGAAATGGCAATTTGCAGGTTTTTTTATTTCATTATGGATATTCTGGCTAAACTTTTTATTGTATGGGGTAAGAATACAAAATTAGTAAAGGAAGAAGGCAATGCAACCGCAAACCCAGAACACATTTAGCAAATTGCCAAACAAGAAACCTGAATGCTGCTGACTGAACGCACCTGAAAATCGCATTCACACTCAATTTGGCGGCAATTCGTAGCTGTCCCCTCGGCAAAAGTGTTACATTTCATTTTCCAAAACACAAAAACTCACCTTGGTACTGTTGCATGTTAATTTCTAAAAATGAAACACCAATTTGCTGTTTTCTTTATTTCATTATGGATACTCTGGCTAACTTTTTTCTTGTATGGTGTAAGATTACAAAATTAGAAAAGGAAGAAGGCAAAACACATGCAAACCAAGAACACATTTAGCAAATTGCCAAACAAGAAACCAGAATGCTGCTGACTGAATACACCTGAAAATCCCATTCACACTCAATTTGGAGGCAATTCGTAGCTGTCCCCTCGGCAAAAGGGAAAGATTTCATTTTCCAAAACACGAAAACTCACCTGTCGTGTTGCCTGTAGATTTCTTAGCATGAAACGCCAATTAGAAACTGTATTTTTATTTCATTTTGACCACTCTGTCTAAAGGCTTTTTTGGATGGTGTCAGGATATAAAATTTGGAAAGAAAAAAGGCAAAACAAAGGCAAACCAAGAACACATTTAGCAAATTACCAATCGGGAAACCTGAATCCTGCTGACTGAATACACCTGAAAATCCCATTCACACTCAATTTGCAGGCAATTCATAGCTGTCCTCTCGGGAAAAGTGATACGTTTCATTTTCCAAAACACAAAAATTCACCTTGGTCCTGTTGCATGTTAATTTCTAAACATGAAACACCAATTTCCTGTTTTCTTTTTTTCTTTATGGATACTCTGGCTAAACTTCTTCTTGTATGGTGTAAGAATACAAAATGAGAAAAGGAAGAAGGCAAAACAAATGCAAACCAAGAACACATTTAGCAAATTGCCAAACAAGAAACCTGAATGTTGCTGACTGAATACACCTGAAAACCCATTCACACTCAATTTGGAGGCAATTCATAGCTGTGCCCTCGGTAAAAGGGAAAGATTTCATTTTCCAAAACACGAAAACTCACCTGTCGTGTTGCCTGTAGATTTCTTAGCATGAAACGCCAATTTGCACTGTATTTTTATTTCATTTTGACCACTCTGTCTAAAGGCTTTTTTGGATGGTGTCAGGATATAAAATTTGGAAAGAAACAAGGCAAAAAAACGCAAATCCAGACGACACTTAAGAAATTGCCAATCAGAAACGTGAATGCTGCTGACTGAATACACCTGAAAATCCCATTCACACTCAATTTGGAGGCAACTCGTAGCTGTCCCCTCGGAGAAAGGGTTACATTTCATTTTCCAAAGCACAAAAACACACCTTGTTCCTGTTGCCAGCTAATTTCTAATAATGAAACGGCAATTTGCAGTTTTTTTTTATTTCATTCTGGATATTCTGGCTAAAATTTTATTGTATGGGGTAAGAATACAAAATTAGAAAAGGAAGAAGGCAAAACAACCGCAAACCCAGAACACATTTAGCAAATTGCCAAACAAGAAACCTGAATGCTGCTGACTGAATACACCTGAAAATCCCATTCACACTCTATTTGGCGGCACTTCGTAGCTGTTCCCTTGGCAAAAGGGTTACATTTCAATTTCCAAAACACAAAAACTCACCTTGGTCCTGTTGCATGTTCATTCATAAAAATGAAACACCAATTTGCTGTTTTCTTTATTTCATTATGGATACTCTGGCTCAACTTTCTCTTGTATGGGGTAAGAATACAAAATTAGAAAAGGAAGAAGGCAAAACAAAGGCAAACCAAGCACACAGTTAGCAAATTGCCAATCAGGAAACCTGAATGTTGCTGACACAATACACCTGAAAATTGCATTCACACTCAATTTGGAGGCAATTCGTTGCTGTGCCCTCGGTAAAAGGGAAAGATTTCATTTTCCAAAACACGAAAACTCACCTTAGCCGTGTTGCCTGTAGATTTCTTAGCCTGAAATGACAATTTGCACTGTATTTTTATTTCATTTTGAACACTCTGTCTAAAGGCTTTTTTGGATGGTGTCAGGATAGTAAATTTCGAAGAAGAAGGCAAACAAACGCAAACCAAGACGACATTTAAGAAATTGCCAATCAAGAAACCTGAATGCTGCTGACTGAATACACCTGAAAATCCCATTCACACTCAATTTGGAGGCAATTCAGAGCTGTCCCCTCGGCAAAAGGGTTACATTTCATTTTCCAAAGCACAAAAACACACCTTGGTCTTGTTGACAGCTAATTTCTAAGAATGAAACGGCAATTTGCTGTTTTTTTTTTTTTATTTCATTAAGGATACTCTGGCTAAACTTTTATTGTATGGTGTAAGAATACAAAATTAGAAAAGGAAGAAGGCAAAACAAAGGCAAACCAAGAAATCATTTAGCAAATTACCAATCAAGAAACCTGAATGCTGCTGACTGAATACACCTGAAAATCCCATTCATTCTCAATTTGGAGGCAATTCATAGCTGTCCCCTCGGCAATAGAGTTGCATATCATTTTCCAAAGCACAAAGACACACCTTGGTCCTGTTGCCTGCTAATTTCTAAGAATGAAACGGCAATTTGCAGTTTTTTTTTATTTCATTATGGATACTCTGGCTGAACTTTTTATTGTATGGGGTAAGAATACAAAATTAGAAAAGGAAGAAAGGAAAACAACCGCAAACCCAGAACACATTTAGCAAATTGCCAAACAAGAAACCTGAATGCTGCTGACTGAATACACGTGAAAATCACATTCACACTCAATTTGGAGGCAACTCGTAGCTGTCCCCTCGGCGAAAGGGTTACATTTCATTTTCCAAAGCACAAAAACACACCTTGTTCCTGTTGCCAGCTAATTTATAATAATGAGACAGAAATTTGCAGTTTTTTTTTATTTCATTATGGATATTCTGGCTAAACTTTTTATTTTATGGGGTAAGAATAAAAAATTAGAAAAGGAAGAAAGCAAAACAACCGCAAACCCAGAACACATTTAGCAAATTGCCAAACAAGAAACCTGAATGCTGCTGACTGAATACACCTGAAAATCCCATTCACACTCAATTTCGCGGCAATTCGTACCTGTTCCCTTGGCAAAAGGGTTACATTTCTATTTCCAAAACACAAAAACTCACCTTGGTCCTGTTGCATGTTAATTTCTAAAAATGAAACACCAATTTGCTGTTTTCTTTATTTCATTATGGATACTCTGGCTAAACTTTTTCTTGTAGGGTGTTAGAATACAAAATGAGAAAAGGAAGAAGGCAAAACAAATGCAAACCAAGAACACATTTAGCAAATTGCCAATCAGGAAACCTGAATGTTGCTGACTCAATACACCTGAAAATCCCATTCACACTCAATTTGGAGGCAATTCATGGCTGTTCCCTTGGCAAAAGTGTTACATTTCATTTTCCAGAGCACAAAAACACACCTTGGTCCTGTTGCCTGCTAATTTCTAAAAATTAAACGGCAATTAGCAGATTTTTTTTAATTTCATTGTGGATATTCTGGCTAAACTTTTTATTGTATGGAGTAAGAATACAAAATTAGAAAAGGAAGAAGGCAAAACAAACGCAAACCCAGAACACATTTAGCAAATTGCCAAACAAGAAACCTGAATGCTGCTGACTGAATACACCTGAAAATCCCATTCACACTCAATTTGGCGGCAATTCGTAGCTGTTCCCTTGGCAAAAGGGTTACATTTCATTTTCCAAAACAGTAAAACTCACCTTGGTCCAGTTGCCTGTTAATTTCTAAGCCCATTTGCTGTTTTTTTCTTTTTTTATTTCATCAAGGATACTCTGGCTAAACTTTTATTGTATGGTGTAAGAATACAAAATTAGAAAAGGAAGAAGGCAAAACAAATGGAATGCCCAAACACATTTAAGAAATTGCTAATCAAGACCTGAATGCTGCTGACTGAATACACCTGAAAATCCCATTCACACTCAATTTAGAGGCAACTCGTAGCTGTCCCATCGGCAAAAGGGTTACATTTCATATTCCAAAGCACAAAATCACACCTTGGTCCTGTTGCCTGCTAATTTGTAAGAATGAAACGGCAATTTGCATGTTTTTTTATTTCATTATGGATATTCTGGCTAAACTTTTATTGTATGGGGTAAGAATACAAAATTAGAAAAGGAAGAAGGCAAAACAAATGCAAACCAAGAACACATTTAGCAAATACCAATCGGGAAACCTGAATGTTGCTGACTGAATACACCTGAAAATCCCATTCACACTCAATTTGCAGGCAATTCGTAGCTGTCCCCTTGGCAAAAGTGTTACATTTCATTTTCTAAAACACGAAAACTCACCTTAGTCGTGTTGTCTGTAGATTTCTTAGCATGAAACGCCAATTTGCAATGTATTTTTATTTCATTTTGACCACTCTGTCTAAAGGCTTTTTTGGATGGTGTCAGGATATAAAATTTGGAAAAAAGAAGGCAAAACAAACGCAAACCCAGATGACATTTAAGAAATTGCCAACCAAGAAACCTGAATGCTGCTGACTGAATACACCTGAAACTCCCATTCACACTCAATTTGCAGAAAATTCATAGCTGTCCCCTCTGCAAAAGAGTTACATTTCATTTTCCAAAGCAGAAAATCACACCTTGGTCCTGTTGCCTGCTAATTTCTAAGAATGAAACGGCAATTTGCAGTTTTTTTTTATTTCATTATGGATATTCTGGCTAAATTTTATTGTATGGGGTAAGAATACAAAATTAGAAAAGGAAGAAGGCAATGCAACCGCAAACCCAGAACACATTTAGCAAATTGCCAAACAAGAAACCTGAATGCTGCTGACTGTATACACCTGAAAATCCCATTCACACTCAATTTGGAGGCAACTCGTAGCTGTCCCCTCGGCAAAAGGGTTACATTTCATTTTCCAAAGCACAAATACACACCTTGGTCCTGTTGCATGCTAATTTCTAAGAATGAAACGGCAATTTGCAGTTTTTTTTTTTTTTATTTCATTATGGATATTCTGGCTAAACTTTTATTGTATGGGGTAAGAATACAAAATTATAAAAGGAAGAAGGCAAAACAAACGCAAACCCAGAACACATTTAGCAAATTGCCAAACAAGAAACCTGAATGCTGCTGACTGAACGCACCTGAAAATCGCATTCACACTCAATTTGGCAGCAATTCGTAGCTGTACCCTCGGCTTAAGGGAAAGATTTCATTTTCCAAATCACAAAAACTCACCTTGGTCCTATTGCATGTTAATTTCTAAAAATGAAACACCAATTTGCTGTTTTCTTTATTTCATTGTGGATACTCTGGCTAAACTTTTTCTTGTATTGTGTAAGAATACAAAATTAGAAAAGGAAGAAGGCAATGCAACCGCATACCCAGAACACATTTAGCAAATTGCCAATCAGAAAACCTGAATGTTGCTGACTGAATACACCTGAAAATCCCATTCACACTCAGTTTGGCAGCAATTCGTAGCTGTCCCCTTGGCAAAAGGGTTACATTTCATTTTCCAAAACACAAAAACTCACCTTGGTCTTGTTGCATGCTCATTTGTAAAAATGAAACACAGATTTGCTGTTTTCTTTATTTCATTATGGATACTCTGGCTAACCTTTTTATTGTATGGTGTAATATTATAAAATGAGAAAAGGAAGAAGGCAAAACAAATGCAAACCAAGAACACATTTAGCAAATTACCAATGGGGAAACCTGAATGTTGCTGACTGAATACACCTGAAAATCCCATTCCCACTCAATTTGCAGGCAATTCTTAGCTGTCCCCTCGGCAAAAGTGTTACATTTCATTTTCTAAACCACGAAAACTCACCTTAGTCGTGTTGCCTGTAGATTTCTTAGCATGAAACCAATTTGCACTGCATTTCTATTTCATTTTGACCACTCTGTCGAAAGGCGTTTTTGGATGGTGTCAGGATATAAAATTTGGAAAAAAGAAGGCAAAACAAACGCAAACCCAGACGACATTTAAGAAATTGCCAATCAAGAAACCTGAATGCTGCTGACTGAATACACCTGAAAATCCCATTCACACTCAATTTGGAGGCAACTCGTAGCTGTCCCCTCGGCAAAAGGGTTACATTTCATTTTCCAAAACACAAAAACTCACCTTGGTCCTGTTGCATGTTAATTTCTAAAAATGAAACACCAATTTGCTGTTTTCTTTATTTCATTATGGTTACCCTGGCTAACCTTTTTATTGTATGGGGTAAGAATACAAAATTAGAAAAGGAAGAAGGCAATACAAATGCAAACCAAGAACAGATTTAGCAAATTGCCAATCAGGAAACCTGAATGTTGCTGACTGAATACACCTGAAAATCCCTTTCACACTCAATTTGGAGGCAATTCTTAGCTGTGCCCTCGGCAAAAGTGTTACATTTCATTTTCCAAAACAGTAAAACTCACCTTGGTCCAGTTGCCTGTTAATTTCTAAGCATGGAACGCCCATTTGCTGCTTTTTTTTTTTTTTTATTTCATCAAGGATACTCTGGCTAAACTTTTATTGTATGGTGTAAGAATACAAAATTAGAAAAGGAAGAAGGCAAAACAGATGGAATGCCCAAACACATTTAAGAAATTGCTAATCAAGACCTGAATGCTGCTGACTGAATACACCTGAAAATCCCATTCACACTCAATTTAGAAGCAACTCGTAGCTGTCCCCTCGGCAAAAGGGTTACATTTCATATTCCAAAGCACAAAATCACACCTTGGTCCTGTTGCCTGCTAATTTGTAAGAATGAAACGGCAATTTGCATGTTTTTTTATTTCATTATGGATATTCTGGCTAAAATTTATTGTATGGGGTAAGAATACAAAATTAGAAAAGGAAGAAGGCAAAACAAATGCAAACCAAGAACACATTTAGAAAATACCAATCAGGAAACCTGAATGTTGCTGACTGAATACACCTGAAAATCCCATTCACACTCAATTTGCAGGCAATTCGTAGCTGTCCCCTTGGCAAAAGTGTTACATTTCATTTTCTAAAACACGAAAACTCACCTTAGTCGTGTTGTCTGTAGATTTCTTAGCATGAAACGCCAATTTGCACTGTATTTTTATTTCATTTTGACCACTCTGTCTAAAGGCTTTTTTGGATGGTGTCAGGATATAAAATTTGGAAAAAAGAAGGCAAAACAAACGCAAACCCAGACGACATTTAAGAAATTGCCAACCAAGAAACCTGAATGCTGCTGACTGAATACACCTGAAACTCCCATTCACACTCAATTTGCAGGCAATTCATAGCTGTCCCCTCGGCAAAAGGGTTACATTTCATTTTCCAAAGCAGAAAATCACACCTTGGTCCTGTTGCCTGCTAATTTCTAAGAATGAAACGGCAATTTGCAGTTTTTTTTATTTCATTATGGATATTCTGGCTAAACTTTTATTGTATGGGGTAAGAATACAAAATTAGAAAAGGAAGAAGGCAATGCAACCGCAAACCCAGAACACATTTAGCAAATTGCCAAACAAGAAACCTGAATGCTGCTGACTGAATACACCTGAAAATCCCATTCACACTCAATTTGGAGGCAACTCGTAGCTGTCCCCTCGGCAAAAGTGTTACATTTCATTTTCCAAAGCACAAATACACACTTTGGTCCTGTTGCATGCTCATTTCTAAAAATGAAACACCAATTTGCTGTTTTCTTTATTTCATTATGGATACTCTGGCTAACCTTTTTATTGTATGGTGTAAGAATATAAAATGAGAAAAGGAAGAAGGCAAAACAAATGCAAACCAAGAACACATTTAGCAATATACCAATGGGGAAACCTGAATGTTGCTGACTGAATACACCTGAAAATCCCATTCCCACTCAATTTGCAGGCAATTCTTAGCTGTCCCCTCGGCAAAAGTGTTACATTTTATTTTCTAAACCACGAAAACTCACCTTAGTCGTGTTGCCTGTAGATTTCTTAGCATGAAACGCCAATTTGCACTGTATTTTTATTTCATTTGAACCACTCTGTGTAAAGGCTTTTTTGGATGGTGTCAGGATAGAAAATTTCGAAAGAAAGAAGGCAAAAAAAACGCAAACCCAGACGACATTTAAGAAATTGCCAATCAAGAAACCTGAATGCTGCTGACTGAATACACCTGAAAATCCCATTCACACTCAATTTGGAGGCAACTCGTAGCAGTCCTCTTGGCAAAAGGGTTACATTTCATTGTCCAAAACACAAAAACTCACCTTGGTCCTGTTGCATGTTAATTTCTAAGAATGAAACGGCAATTTGCAGTTTTCTTTATTTCATTATGGTTACCCTGGCTAACCTTTTTATTGTATGGTGTAAGAATACAAAATTAGAAAAGGAAGAAGGCAAAACAAATGCAAACCAAGAACACATTTAGAAAATACCAATCAGGAAACCTGAATGTTGCTGACTGAATACACCTGAAAATCCCATTCACACTCAATTTGGAGGCCACTCGTAGCTGTCCCCTTGGCAAAAGTGTTACATTTCCATTTCTAAAACACGAAAACTCACCTAAGTCGTGTTGTCTGTAGATTTCTTAGCATGAAACGCCAATTTGCAATGTTTTTTATTTCATTTTGACCACTCTGTCTAAAGGCTTTTTTGGATGGTGTCAGGATAGAAAATTTGGAAAAAAGAAGGCAAAACAAACGCAAACCCAGACGACATTTAAGAAATTGCCAACCAAGAAACCTGAATGCTGCTGACTGAATACACCTGAAAATCCCATTCACACTCAATTTAGAGGCAACTCGTAGCTGTCCCCTCGGCAAAAGGGTTACATTTCATTTTCCAAAGCAGAAAATCACACCTTGGTCCTGTTGCCTGCTAATTTCTAAGAATGAAACGGCAATTTGCAGTTTTTTTTATTTCATTATGTATATTCTGGCTAAACTTTTATTGTATGGGGTAAGAATACAAAATTAGAAAAGGAAGAAGGCAATGCAACCGCAAACCCAAAACACATTTAGCAAATTGCCAAACAAGAAACCTGAATGCTGCTGACTGAACGCACCTGAAAATCGCATTCACACTCAATTTGGCGGCAATTCTTAGCTGTACACTTGGCTTAATGGAAAGATTTCATTTTCCAAATCACAAAAACTCACCTTGGTCCTGTTGCATGTTAATTTCTAAAAATGAAACACCAATTTGCTGTTTTCTTTATTTCATTGTGGATACTCTGGCTAAACTTTTTATTGTATGGTGTAAGAATACAAAATGAGAAAAGGAAGAAGGCAAAACAAATGCAAACCAAGAACACATTTAGCAAATTGCCAATCAGGAAACCTAAATGTTGCTGACTGAATACACCTGAAAATCCCATTCACACTCAGTTTGGCGGCAATTTGTAGCTGTTCCCTTGGCAAAAGTGTTACATTTCATTTTCCAAAACACAAAAACTCACCTTGGTCCTGTTGCATGTTCATTTCTAAAAATGAAACACTAATTTGCTGTTTTCTTTATTTCATCATGGATACTCTGGCTAACCTTTTTATTGTATGGTGTAAGAATACAAAATGAGAAAAGGAAGAAGGCAAAACAAATGCAAACCAAGAACACATTTAGCAAATACCAATCGGGAAACCTGAATGTTGCTGACTGAATACACCTGAAAATCCCATTCACACTCAATTTGGCGGCAATTCGTAGCTGTACCCTTGGCTTAATGGAAAGATTTCATTTTCCAAATCACAAAAACTCACCTTGGTCCTGTTGCATGTTAATTTCTAAAAATGAAACACCAATTTGCTGTTTTCTTTATTTCATTGTGGATACTCTGGCTAAACTTTTTATAGTATCGTGTAAGAATACAAAATGAGAAAAGGAAGAAGGCAAAACAAATGCAAACCAAGAACACATTTAGCAAATTGCCAATCAGGAAACCTAAATGTTGCTGACTGAATACACCTGAAAATCCCATTCACACTCAGTTTGGCGGCAATTTGTAGCTGTTCCCTTGGCAAAAGGGTTACATTTCATTTTCCAAAACACAAAAACTCACCTTGGTCCTGTTGCATGTTCATTTCTAAAAATGAAACACTAATTTGCTGTTTTCTTTATTTCATCATGGATACTCTGGCTAACCTTTTTATTGTATGGTGTAAGAATACAAAATGAGAAAAGGAAGAAGGCAAAACAAATGCAAACCAAGAACATATTTAGCAAATACCAATCGGGAAACCTGAATGTTGCTGACTGAATACACCTGAAAATTGCATTCACACTCAATTTGGCGGCAATTCGTAGCTGTACCCTTGGCTTAATGGAAAGATTTCATTTTCCAAATCACAAAAACTCACGTTGGTCCTGTTGCATGTTAATTTCTAAAAATGAAACACCAATTTGCTGTTTTCTTTATTTCATTGTGGATACTCTGGCTAAACTTTTTATAGTATGGTGTAAGAATACAAAATGAGAAAAGGAAGAAGGCAAAACAAATGCAAACCAAGAACACATTTAGCAAATTGCCAATCAGGAAACCTAAATGTTGCTGACTGAATACACCTGAAAATCCCATTCACACTCAATTTGCAGGCAATTCTTAGCTGTCCCCTCGGCAAAAGTGTTACATTTCATTTTCTAAAACACGAAAACTCACCTTAGTCGTGTTGCCTGTAGATTTCTTAGCATGAAAAGCCAATTTGCACTGCATTTCTATTTCATTTTGACCACTCTGTCTAAAGGCTTTTTTGGATGGTGTCAGGATAGAAAATTTCGAAAGAAAGAAGGCAAAAAAAACGCAAACCCAGACGACATTTAAGAAATTGCCAATCAAGAAACCTGAATGCTGCTGACTGAATACACCTGAAAATCCCATTCACACTCAATTTGGAGGCAACTCGTAGCTGTCCCCTCGGCAAAAGGGTTACATTTAATTTTCCAAAACACAAAAACTCACCTTGGTCCTGTTGCATGTTAATTTCTAAAAATGAAACAACAATTTGCTGTTTTCTTTATTTCATTATGGGTACTCTGGCTAATCTTTTTCTTGTATAGTGTAAGAATACAAAATTAGAAAAGGAAGAAGGCAAAACAAATGCAAACCAAGAACACATTTAGCAAATTGCCAATCAGGAAACCTGAATGTTGCTGATGAATACACCTGAAAATCCCATTCAAACTCAATTTGGAGGCAATTCGTAGCTGTGCCCTCGGCAAAAGGGTTACATTTCATTTTCCAAAATACTAAAACTCACCTTGGTCCAGTTGCCTGTTAATTTCTAAGCATGGAACGCCCATTTGCTGTATTTCTTTTTTTTTATTTCATTAAGGATACTCTGGCTAAACTTTTATTGTATGGTGTAAGAATACAAAATTAGAATAGGAAGAAGGCAAAACAAATGGAATGCCCAAACACATTTAAGAAATTGCTATTCAAGACCTGAATGCTGCTGACTGAATACACCTGAAAATCCCATTCACACTCAATTTGGAGGCAACTCGTACCTGTCCCCTCGGCAAAAGGGTTACATTTCATATTCCAAAGCACAAAATCAGACCTTGGTCCTGTTGCCTTCTAATTTCTAAGAATGAAACTGCAATTTGCAGGTTTTTTTATTTCATTATGGATATTCTGGCTAAACATTTTATTGTATGGGGTAAGAATACAAAATTAGAAAAGGAAGAAGGGAAAGCAACCGCAAACCCAGAACACATTTAGCAAATTGCCAAACAAGAAAACTGAATGCTGCTGACTGAATACACCTGAAAATCCCATTCACACTCAATTTAGAGGCAACTCGTAGCTGTCCCCTCGGCAAAAGGGTTACATTTCATATTCCAAAGCACAAAATCACACCTTGGTCCTGTTGCCTTCTAATTTCTAAGAATGAAACACCAATTTGCTGTTTTCTTTATTTCATTATGGATACTCTGGCTAAACTTTTTCTTGTATGGTGTAAGAATGCAAAATTAGAAAAGGAAGAAGTCAAAACAAATGCAAACCAAGACCACATTTAGCAAATTACCAATGGGGAAACCTGAATGTTGCTGACTGAATACACCTGAAAATCCCATTCACACTCAATTTGGAGGCCACTCGTAGCTGTCCCCTCAGCAAAAGGGTTACATTTCATTTTCCAAAGCACAAAAACACATCTTGGTCCTGTTGCCTGCTAATTTCTAAGAATGAAACGGCAATTTGCAGTTTTTTTTTTATTTCATTATGGATATTCTGGCTAAACTTTTATTGTATGGGGTAAATATACAAAATTAGAAAAGGAAGAAGGCAAAACAAATGCAGACCCAGAACACATTTAGCAAATTGCCAAACAAGAAACCTGAATACTGCTGACTGAACGCACCTGAAAATTGCATTCACACTCAATTTGGCGGCAATTCGTAGCTGTGCCCTCGGCAAAAGGTAAAGATTTCATTTTCCAAAACACAAAAACTCACCTTGGTCCTGTTGCATGTTAATTTCTAAGAATGAAACACCAATTTGCTGTTTTCTTTATTTCATTATAGATACTCTGGCAAAACTTTTTCTTGTATGGTGTAAGAATCCAAATTTGAAAAGGAAGAAGGCAAAACAAATGCAAACCAAGAACACATTTAGCAAATTACCAATGGGGAAACATGAATGTTGCTGACTGAATACACCTGAAAATCACATTCACACTCAATTTGGAGGCAACTCGTAGCTGTCCCCTCGGTAAAAGGGTTACATTTCATTTTCCAAAGCACAAAAACACACCTTGGTCCTGTTGCCTGCTAATTTCTAAAAATGAAACGGCAATTTGCAGTTTTTTTTTATTTAATTATGGATATTCTGGCTAGACTTTTTATTGTATGGGGTAAGAATACAAAATAAGAAAAGGAAGAAGGCAAAACAAACGCAAACCAAGAACACATTTAGCAAATTGCCAAACAAGAAACCTGAATGCTGCTGACTGAATACACCTGAAAATCCCATTCACACTCAATTTGGAGGCAATTCGTAGCTTTGCCCTCGGCAAAGGGAAAGATTTCATTTTCCAAAACAGTAAATCTCACCTTGGTCCAGTTGCCTGTTAATTTCTATGCATGGAACGCCCATTTGCTGGTTTTTTTTTTTTTTTATTTCATGAAGGATACTCTGGCTAAACTTTTATTGTATGGTGTAAGAATACAAAATTAGAAAAGGAAGAAGGCAAAACAATTGGAATGCCCAAACACATTTAAGAAATTGCCAATCAAGAAACCTGAATGCTGCTGACTGAATACACCTGAAAATCCCATTCACACTCAATTTGGAGGCAACTCGTAGCTGTCCCCTCGGCAAAAGGGTTACATTTCATTTTCCAAAAACACAAAAACTCACCTTGGTCCTGTTGCATGTTAATTTCTATAAAAATGAAACAACAATTTGCTGTTTTCTTTATTTCATTATGGTTATTCTGGCTAACCTTTTTATTGTATGGTGTAAGAATACAAAATTAGAAAAGGAAGAAGGCAAAACAAATGCAAACCAAGAACACATTTAGCAAATTGCCAATCAGGAAACCTGAAGGTTGCTGACTGAATACACCTGAAAATCCCTTTCACACTCAATTTGGAGGCAATTCGTAGCTTTGCCCTCGACAAAGGGAAAGATTTCATTTTCCAAAACAGTAAATCTCACCTTGGTCCAGTTGCCTGTTAATTTCTAAGCATGGAACGCACATTTGCTGTTTTTTTTTTTTTTATTTCATCAAGGATACTCTGGCTAAACTTTTATTGTATGGTGTAAGAATACAAAATTAGAAAAGGAAGAAGGCAAAACAAATGGAATGCCCAAACACATTTAAGAAATTGCTAATCAAGACCTGAAGGCTGCTGACTGAATACACCTGAAAATCCCATTCACACTCAATTTGGAGGCAACTCGTAGCTGTCCCCTCGGCAAAAGGGTTACATTTCATATTCCCAAACACAAAATCAAACCTTGGTCCTGTTGCCTTCTAATTTCTAAGAATGAAACGGCAATTTGGAGGTTTTTTTATTTCATTATTTATATTCTGGCTAAACATTTTATTGTATGGGGTAAGAATACAAAATTAGAAAAGGAAGAAGGGAAAGCAACCGCAAACCCAGAACACATTTAGCAAATTGCCAAACAAGAAACCTGAATGCTGCTGACTGAATACACCTGAAAATCCCATTCACACTCAATTTGGCGGCAATTCGTAGCTGTTCCCTTGGCAAAAGGGTTACATTTCATTTTCCAAAACACAAAAACTCACCTTGGTCCTGTTGCATGTTCATTTCTAAGAATGAAACACCAATTTTCTGTTTTCTTTATTTCATTATGGATACTCTGGCTAAACTTTTTCATGTATGGTGTAAGAATACAAAATTAGAAAAGGAAGAAGTCAAAAGAAATGCAAACCAAGACCACATTTAGCAAATTACCAATGGGGAAACCTGAATGTTGCTGACTGAATACACCTGAAAATCCCATTCACATTCAATTTGGAGGCCACTCGTAGCTGTCCCCTCGGCAAAAAGGTTACATTTCATTTTCCAAAGCACAAAAACACACCTTGGTCCTGTTGCCTGCTAATTTGTAAGAATGAAACGGCAATTTGCAGTTTTTTTTTATTTCATTATGGATATTCTGGCTAAACTTTTATTGTATGGGGTAAGAATACAAAATTAGAAAAGGAAGAAGGCAAAACAACCGCAAACCCAGAACACATTTAGCAAATTGCCAAACAAGAAACCTGAATGCTGCTGACTGAACGCACCTGAAAATCGCATTCACACTCAATTTGGCGGCAATTCGTAGCTGTACACTCGGCTTAATGGAAAGATTTCATTTTCCAAATCACAAAAACCCACCTTGGTCCTGTTGCATGTTAATTTCTAAAAATGAAACACCAATTTCCTGTTTTCTTTATTTCATTGTGGATACTCTGGCTAACCTTTTTCTTGTATGGTGTAAGAATACAAAATTAGAAAAGGAAGAAGGCAAAACAAATGCAAACCAAGAACACATTTAGCAAATTGCCAATCAGGAAACCTGAATGTTGCTGACTGAATAAACCTGAAAATCCATTTCACACTCAGTTTGGCGGCAATTCGCAGCTGTTCCCTTGGCAAAAGTGTTACATTTCATTTTCCAAAACACAAAAACTCACCTTGTTCCTGTTGCATGTTCATTTCTAACAATGAAAACCAATTTGCTGTTTTCTTTATTTCATTATGGATACTCTGGCTAACCTTTTTATTGTATGGTGTAAGAATACAAAATTAGAAAGGATGAAGGCAAAACAAATGCAAACCAAGAACACATTTAGCAAATACCAATAGGGAAACCTGAATGTTGCTGACTGAATACACCTGAAAATCCCATTCACACTCAATTTGCAGGCAATTCTTAGCTGTCCCCTCGGCAAAAGTGTTACATTTCATTTTCTAAAACACGAAAACTCTCCTTAGTCGTGTTGCCTGTAGATTTCTTAGAATGAAAAGCCAATTTGCACTGCATTTCTATTTCATTTTGACCACTCTGTCTAAAGGCTTTTTTGGATGGTGTCAGGATAGAAAATTTCGAAAGAAAGAAGGCAAAAAAAACGCAAACCCAGACGACATTTAAGAAATTGCCAATCAAGAAACCTGTATGCTGCTGACTGAATACACCTGAAAATCCCATTCACACTCCATTTGGAGGCAACTCGTAGCTGTCCCCTCGGCAAAAGGGTTACATTTCATTTTCCAAAACACAAAAACTCACATTGGTCCTGTTGCATGTTAATTTCTAAAAATGAAACACCAATTTGCTGTTTTCTTTATTTCATTATGGTTACTCTGGCTAACCTTTTTATTGTATGGTGTAAGAATACAAAATTAGAAAAGGAAGAAGGCAAAACAAATGCAAACAAAGAACACATTTAGCAAATTGCCCATCAGGAATCCTGAATGTTGCTGACTGAAGACACCTGAAAATCCCTTTCACACTCAATTTGGAGGCAATTCGTAGCTTTGCCCTCGGCAAAGGGAAAGATTTAATTTTCCAAAACAGTAAATCTCACCTTGGTCCAGTTCCCTGTAAATTTCTAAGCATGGAACGCCCATTTGCTGTTTTTTTTTTTTATTTCATCAAGGATACTCTGGCTAAACTTTTATTGTATGGTGTAAGAATACAAAATTAGAAAAGGAAGAAGGCAAAACAAATGGAATGCCCAAACACATTTAAGAAATTGCTAATCAAGACCTGAATGCTGCTGACTGAATACACCTGAAAATCCCATTCACACTCAATTTGGAGGCAACTCCTAGCTGTCCCCTCGGCAAAAGGGTTACATTTCATATTCCAAAGCACAAAATCACACCTTGGTCCTGTTGCCTTCTAATTTCTAAGAATGAAACTGCAATTTGCAGGTTTTTTTATTTGATTAAGGATACTCTGGCTAAACTTTTATTGTATGGTGTAAGAATACAAAATTAGAAAAGGAAGAAGGCAATGCATCCGCAAACCCAGAACACATTTAGCAAATTGCCAAACAAGAAACCTGAATGCTGCTGACTGAATACACCTGAAAATCCCATTCACATTCAATTTGGAGGCAACTCGTAGCTGTCCCCTCGGCAAAAGGGTTACATTTCATTTTCCAAAACACAAAAACTCACCTTGGTCCTGTTGCATGTTAATTTCTAAAAATGAAACACCAATTTGCTGTTTTCTTTATTTCATTATGCTTACTCTGGCTAAACTTTTTATTGTATGGTGTAAGAATACAAAATTAGAAAAGGAAGAAGGCAAAACAAATGCAAACCAAGAACACATTAGCAAATTGCCAATCAGGAAACCTGAATGTTGCTGACTGAATACACCTGAAAATCCAATTCACACTCAATTTGTAGGCAATTCGTAGCTGTTCCCTTGGGAAAAGGGAAAGATTTCATTTTCCAAAACACAAAAACTCACCTTGGTCCTGTTGCATGTTAATTTCCAAAAATGAAACACCAATTTGCTTTTATCTTTATTTCATTATGGATACTCTGGCTAACCTTTTTATTGTTTGGTGTAAGAATACAAAATTAGAAAAGGAAGAAGGCAAAATGAAATGCAAACAAGGACACATTTAGCAAATTACAAATCAGGAAACCTGAATGTTGCTGACTGAATACACCTGAAAATCCCGTTCACACTCAATTTGCAGGCAATTCTTAGATGTCTCCTCGGCAAAAGTGTTACATTTCATTTTCTAAAACACGAAAACTCACCTTAGTCGTGTTGCCTGTAGATTTCTTAGCATGAAACGACAATTTGCACTGCATTTCTATTTCATTTGACCACTCTGCCTAAAGGCATTTTTGGATGGTGTCAGGATAGAAAATTTGGAAAAAAGAAGGTGAATCAAACGCAAACCCAGACGAAATTTAAGAAATTGCCAATCAAGAAACCTGAATGCTGCTGACTGAATACACCTGAAAATCCCATTCACACTCAATTTGCAGGCAGTTTGTAGCTGTTCCCTCGGCAAAAGTGTTATATTTCATTTTCTAAAACACGAAAACTCACCTTAGTTGTGTTGACTGTAGATATCTTAATATGAAACGCCAATTTGCACTGTATTTTTATTTCATTTTGACCACTCTGTCTAAAGGCTTTTTTGGATGGTGTCAGGATATAAAATTTGGAAAAAAGAAGGCGAATCAAACGCAAATGCAGACGACATTTAAGAAATTGCCAATCAAGAAACCTGAATGCTGCTGACTGAATACACCTGAAAATCCCATTCACACTCAATTTGCAGGCAATTTGTAGCTGTTCCCTTGGCAAAAGGGTTACATTTCATTTTCCAAAACACAAAAACTCACCTTGGTCCTGTTGCATGTTAATTTCTAAAAATGAAACACCAATTTTCTGTTTTCTTTATTTCATTATGGATACTCTGGCTAACCTTTTTATTGTATGGTGTAAGAATACATAATTAGAAATGAAGAAGGCAAAACAAATGGAAACCAAGAACACATTTAGCAAATTACCAATCAGGAAACCTGAATGCTGCTGACTGAATACACCTGAAAATCCCATTCGCACTCAATTTGGAGGCAATTCGTAGCTGTCCCCTCTCAAAAGCATTACATTTCATTTTCTAAAACACGAAAACGCACCTTAGTCGTGTTGCCTGTAGTTTTCTTAGCATAAAACGTCAATTAGCGCTGTATTTTTATTTCATTTTGACCACTCTGTCTAAAGGCTTTTTTGGATGGTGTCAGGAAAGAAGATTTTAAAGAAAGAAGGCAAAACAAACGCAAACCCAGACGACATTTAAGAAATTGCCAATCAAGAAACCTGAATGCTGCTGACTGAATACGCCTGAAAATCCCATTCACACTCAATTTGGAGGCAACTCGTAGCTGTCCCCTCGGCAAAAGTTTTACATTTCATTTTCCAAAGCACAAAAACACACCTTGGTCCTGTTGCCTGCTAATTTCTAAGAATGAAACGGTAATTTGCAGTTTTTTTTATTTCATTATGGATATTCTGGCTAAACTTTTATTGTGTGGGGTAACAATACAAAATTAGAAAAGGAAGAAGGCAAAACAAATGCAAACCAAGAACACATTTATCAAATTGCCAAACAAGAAACCTGAATGCTGCTGACTGAACGCACCTGAAAATTGCATTCACACTCAATTTGGAGGCAACTCGTAGCTGTGCCCTCGGCAAAAGTTAAAGATTTCATTTTCCAAAACACAAAAACTCACCTTGGTCCTGTTGCATGTTAATTTCTAAAAATGAAACACCAATTTGCTGTTTTCTTTATTTCATTATGGATACTCTGGCTAAGCTTTTTCTTGTATGGTGTAAGAATACAAAATTAGAAAAGGAAGAAGGCAAAACAAATGCAAACCCAGAACACATTTAGCAAATTGCCAAACAAGAAACCTGAATGCTGCTGACTGAACGCACCTGAAAATCCCATTCACACTCAATTTGGAGGCAACTCGTAGCTGTGCCCTCGGCAAAAGTGTTACATTTCATTTTCCAAAACACAAAAACTCACCTTGGTCCTGTTGCATGTTAATTTCTAAAAATGAAACACCAATTTGCTGTTTTCTTTATTTCATTATGGATACTCTGGCTAAGCTTTTTCTTGTATGGTGTAAGAATACAAAATTAGAAAAGGAAGAAGGCAAAACAAATGCAAACCAAGAACACATTTAGCAATTTACCAATCGGGAAATCTGAATGTTGCTGACTGAATACACCTGAAAATCACATTCACACTCAATTTGCAGGGAATTCGTAGCTGTCCCCTCGGCAAAAGTGTTACATTTCATTTCCTAAAACACGAAAACTCACTTGTCGTGTTGCCTGTAGATTTCTTAGCATGAAACGCCAATTTGCACTGTATTTTTATTTCATTTGAACCACTCTGTGTAAAGGCTTTTTTGGATGGTGTCAGGATATAAAATTTGGAAAAAAGAAGGCAAAACAAACGCAAACCCAGACGACATTTAAGAAATTGCCAATCAAGAAACCTGAATGCTGCTGACTGAATACACCTGAAAATCCCATTCACACTCAATTTGGAGGCAATTCGTAGCTGTCCCCTCGGCAAAAGCGTTACATTTCATTTTCTAAAACACGAAAACGCACCTTAGTCGTGTTGCCTGTAGTTTTCTTAGCATAAAACGTCAATTAGCGCTGTATTTTTATTTCATTTTGACCACTCTGTCTAAAGGCTTTTTTGGATGGTGTCAGGAAAGAAAATTTTAAAGAAAGAAGGCAAAACAAACGCAAACCCAGATGACATTTAAGAAATTGCCAATCAAGAAACCTGAATGCTGCTGACTGAACGCACCTGAAAATCCCATTCACACTCAATTTGGAGGCAACTCGTAGCTGTGCCCTCGGCAAAAGTTAAAGATTTCATTTTCCAAAACACAAAAACTCACCTTGGTCCTGTTGCATGTTAATTTCTAAAAATGAAACACCAATTTGCTGTTTTCTTTATTTCATTATGGATACTCTGGCTAAGCTTTTTCTTGTATGGTGTAAGAATACAAAATTAGAAAAGGAAGAAGGCAAAACAAATGCAAACCAAGAACACATTTAGCAATTTACCAATCGGGAAATCTGAATGTTGCTGACTGAATACACATGAAAATCAGATTCACACTCAATTTGCAGGCAATTCGTAGCTGTCCCCTCGGCAAAAGTGTTACATTTCATTTTCTAAAACACGAAAACTCACTTGTCGTGTTGCCTGTAGATTTCTTAGCATGAAACGCCAATTTGCACTGTGTTTTTATTTCATTTGAACCACTCTGTGTAAAGGCTTTTTTGGATGGTGTCAGGATATAAAATTTGGAAAAAAGAAGGCAAAACAAACGGAAACCCAGACGACATTTAAGAAATTGCCAATCAAGAAACCTGAATGCTGCTGACTGAATGCACCTGAAAATCCCATTCACACTCAATTTGCAGGCAATTTGTAGCTGTTCCCTTGGCAAAAGGGTTACATTTCATTTTCCAAAACACAAAAACTCACCTTGGTCCTGTTGCATGTTAATTTCTAAAAATGAAACACCAATTTGCTGTTTTCTTTATTTCATTATGGATATTCTGGCTAAACTTTTTATTGTATGGGGTAAGAATACAAAATTAGAAAAGGAAGAAGGCAAAACAACCACAAACCCAGAACACATTTAGCAAATTGCCAAACAAGAAACCTGAATGCTGCTGACTGAATACACCTGAAAATCCCATTCACACTCAGTTTGGTGGCAATTCGTAGCTGTTCCCTTGGCAAAAGGGTTACATTTCATTTTCCAAAACACAAAAACTCACCTTGGTCCTGTTGCCTGTTAATTTCTAAAAATGAAACACCAATTTTCTGTTTTCTTTATTTCATTATGGATACTCTGGTTAACCTTTTTATTGTATGGTGTAAGAATACAAAATTAGAAAAGGAAGAAGGCAAATCAAATGGAAACCAAAAACATTTTGGAAATTACCAATGGGGAAACCTGAATGTTGCTGACTGAATACACCAGAAAATCCCATTCACACTCAATTTGGAGGCAATTCGTAGCTGTCCCCTCGGCAAAAGCGTTACATTTCATTTTCTAAAACACGAAAACGCACCTTAGTCGTGTTGCCTGTAGTTTTCTTAGCATAAAACGTCAATTAGCGCTGTATTTTTATTTCATTTTGACCACTCTGTCTAAAGGCTTTTTTGGATGGTGTCAGGAAAGAAAATTTTAAAGAAAGAAGGCAAAACAAACGCAAACCCAGATGACATTTAAGAAATTGCCAATCAAGAAACCTGAATGCTGCTGACTGAATACGCCTGAAAATCCCATTCACACTCAATTTGGAGGCAACTCGTAGCTGTCCCCTCGGCAATAGATTTACATTTCATTTTCCAAAGCACAAAAACACACCTTGGTCCTGTTGCCTGCTAATTTCTAAGAATGAAACGGTAATTTGCAGTTTTTTTTATTTCATTATGGATATTCTGGCTAAACTTTTATTGTGTGGGGTAAGAATACAAAATTAGAAAAGGAAGAAGGCAAAACAAATGCAAACCCAGAACACATTTAGCAAATTGCCAAACAAGAAACCTGAATGCTGCTGACTGAACGCACCTGAAAATCCCATTCACACTCAATTTGGAGGCAACTCGTAGCTGTGCCCTCGGCAAAAGTGTTACATTTCATTTTCCAAAACACAAAAACTCACCTTGGTCCTGTTGCATGTTAATTTCTAAAAATGAAACACCAATTTGCTGTTTTCTTTATTTCATTATGGATACTCTGGCTAAGCTTTTTTTGTATGGTGTAAGAATACAAATTTAGAAAAGGAAGAAGGCAAAACAAATGCAAACCAAGAACACATTTAGCAATTTACCAATCGGGAAATCTGAATGTTGCTGACTGAATACACCTGAAAATCACATTCACACTCAATTTGCAGGGAATTCGTAGCTGTCCCCTCGGCAAAAGTGTTACATTTCATTTCCTAAAACCCGAAAACTCACTTGTCGTGTTGCCTGTAGATTTCTTAGCATGAAACGCCAATTTGCACTGTATTTTTATTTCATTTGAACCACTCTGTGTAAAGGCTTTTTTGGATGGTGTCAGGATATAAAATTTGGAAAAAAGAAGGCAAAACAAACGGAAACCCAGACGACATTTAAGAAATTGCCAATCAAGAAACCTGAATGCTGCTGACTGAATGCACCTGAAAATCCCATTCACACTCAATTTGCAGGCAATTTGTAGCTGTTCCCTTGGCAAAAGGGTTACATTTCATTTTCCAAAACACAAAAACTCACCTTGGTCCTGTTGCATGTTAATTTCTAAAAATGAAACACCAATTTGCTGTTTTCTTTATTTCATTATGGATATTCTGGCTAAACTTTTTATTGTATGGGGTAAGAATACAAACTTAGAAAAGGAAGAAGGCAAAACAACCACAAACCCAGAACACATTTAGCAAATTGCCAAACAAGAAACCTGAATGCTGCTGACTGAATACACCTGAAAATCCCATTCACACTCAATTTGGTGGCAATTCGTAGCTGTTCCCTTGGCAAAAGGGTTACATTTCATTTTCCAAAACACAAAAACTCACCTTGGTCCTGTTGCCTGTTAATTTCTAAAAATGAAACACCAATTTTCTGTTTTCTTTATTTCATTATGGATACTCTGGCTAACCTTTTTATTGTATGGTGTAAGAATACAAAATTAGAAAAGGAAGAAGGCAAATCAAATGGAAACCAAGAACACATTTAGCAAATTACCAATGGGGAAACCTGAATGTTGCTGACTGAATACACCTGAAAATCCCATTCACACTCAATTTGCAGGCAATTCGTAGCTGTCCCCTCGGCAAAAGCGTTACATTTCATTTTCTAAAACACGAAAACGCACCTTAGTCGTGTTGCCTGTAGTTTTCTTAGCATAAAACGTCAATTAGCGCTGTATTTTTATTTCATTTTGACCACTCTGTCTAAAGGCTTTTTTGGATGGTGTCAGGAAAGAAAATTTTAAAGAAAGAAGGCAAAACAAACGCAAACCCAGATGACATTTAAGAAATTGCCAATCAAGAAACCTGAATGCTGCTGACTGAATACGCCTGAAAATCCCATTCACACTCAATTTGGAGGCAACTCGTAGCTGTCCCCTCGGCAAAAGTTTTACATTTCATTTTCCAAAGCACAAAAACACACCTTGGTCCTGTTGCCTGCTAATTTCTAAGAATGAAACGGTAATTTGCAGTTTTTTTTATTTCATTATGGATATTCTGGCTAAACTTTTATTGTGTGGGGTAAGAATACAAAATTAGAAAAGGAAGAAGGCAAAACAAATGCAAACCCAGAACACATTTAGCAAATTGCCAAACAAGAAACCTGAATGCTGCTGACTGAACGCACCTGAAAATTGCATTCACACTCAATTTGGAGGCAACTCGTAGCTGTGCCCTCGGCAAAAGTTAAAGATTTCATTTTCCAAAACACAAAAACTCAGTTAGTCCTGTTGCATGTTAATTTCTAAGAATGAAACACCAATTTGCTGTTATCTTTATTTCATTATGGATACTCTGGCTAAGCTTATTCTTGTATGGTGTAAGAATACAAAATTAGAAAAGGAAGAAGGCAAAACAAATGCAAACCAAGAACACATTTAGCAATTTACCAATCGGGAAATCTGAATGTTGCTGACTGAATACACCTGAAAATCACATTCACACTCAATTTGCAGGCAATTCGTAGCTGACCCCTCGGCAAAAGTGTTACATTTCATTTCCTAAAACACAAAAACTCACTTGTCGTGTTGCCTGTAGATTTCTTAGCATGAAACGCCAATTTGCACTGTATTTTTATTTCATTTGAACCACTCTGTGTAAAGGCTTTTTTGGATGGTGTCAGGATATAAAATTTGGAAAAAAGAAGGCAAAACAAACGCAAACCCAGACGACATTTAAGAAATTGCCAATCAAGAAACCTGAATGCTGCTGACTGAATACGCCTGAAAATCCCATTCACACTCAATTTGGAGGCAATTCGTAGCTGTGCCCTTGGCAAAAGCGAAAGATTTCATTTTCCAAAACAGTAAATCTCACCTTGGTCCAGTTGCCTGTTAATTTCTAAGCATGGAACGCACATTTGCTGGTTTTTTTTTTTTTTATTTGATTAAGGATACTCTGGCTAAACTTTTATTGTATGCTGTAAGAATACAAAATTAGAAAAGGAAGAAGGCAAAACAAATGGAATGCCGAAACACATTTAAGAAATTGCCAATCAAGAAACCTGAATGCTGCTGACTGAATGCACCTGAAAATCCCATTCACACTCAATTTGCAGGCAATTTGTAGCTGTTCCCTTGGCAAAAGGGTTACATTTCATTTTCCAAAACACAAAAACACACCTTGGTCCTGTTGCCTGCTAATTTCTAAGAATGAAACGGCAATTTGCGGTTTTTTTTATTTTATTATGGATATTCTGGCTAGACTTTTTATTGTATGGGGTAAGAATACAAAATTAGAAAAGGAAGAAGGCAAAACAACCTCAAACCCAGAACACATTTAGCAAATTACCAATCAGGAAACCTGAATGCTGCTGACTGAATACACCTGAAAATCCCATTCACACTCAATTTGGTGGCAATTCGTAGCTGTTCCCTTGGCAAAAGGGTTACATTTCATTTTCCAAAACACAAAAACTCACGTTGGTCCTGTTGCATGTTAATTTCTAAAAATGAAACACCAATTTTCTGTTTTCTTTATTTCATTGTGGATACTCTGGCTAACCTTTTTATTGTATGGTGTAAGAATACAAAATTAGAAAAGGAAGGAGGCAAATCAAATGGAAACCAAGAACACATTTAGCAAATTACCAATCAGGAAACCTGAATGCTGCTGACTGAATACACCTGAAAATCCCATTCACACTCAATTTGGAGGCAATTCGTAGCTGTCCCCTCGGCAAAAGCGTTATATTTCATTTTCTAAAACACGAAAACTCACCTTAGTCGTGTTGCCTGTAGTTTTCTTAGCATAAAACGTCAATTAGCGCTGTATTTTTATTTCATTTTGACCACTCTGTCTAAAGGCTTTTTTGGATGGTGTCAGGAAAGAAAATTTTAAAGAAAGAAGGCAAAACAAACGCAAACCCAGATGACATTTAAGAAATTGCCAATCAAGAAACCTGAATGCTGCTGACTGAATACGCCTGAAAATCCCATTCACACTCAATTTGGAGGCAACTCGTAGCTGTCCCCTCGGCAAAAGTTTTACATTTCATTTTCCAAAGCACAAAAACACACCTTGGTCCTGTTGCCTGCTAATTTCTAAGAATGAAACGGTAATTTGCAGTTTTTTTTATTTCATTATGGATATTCTGGCTAAACTTTTATTGTGTGGGGTAACAATACAAAATTAGAAAAGGAAGAAGGCAAAACAAATGCAAACCCAGAACACATTTAGCAAATTGCCAAACAAGAAACCTGAATGCTGCTGACTGAACGCACCTGAAAATCCCATTCACACTCAATTTGGAGGCAACTCGTAGCTGTGCCCTCGGCAAAAGTGTTACATTTCATTTTCCAAAACACAAAAACTCACCTTGGTCCTGTTGCATGTTAATTTCTAAAAATGAAACACCAATTTGCTGTTTTCTTTATTTCATTATGGATACTCTGGCTAAGCTTTTTCTTGTATGGTGTAAGAATACAAAATTAGAAAAGGAAGAAGGCAAAACAAATGCAAACCAAGAACACATTTAGCAATTTACCAATCGGGAAATCTGAATGTTGCTGACTGAATACACATGAAAATCAGATTCACACTCAATTTGCAGGCAATTCGTAGCTGTCCCCTCGGCAAAAGTGTTACATTTCATTTTCTAAAACACGAAAACTCACTTGTCGTGTTGCCTGTAGATTTCTTAGCATGAAACGCCAATTTGCACTGTATTTTTATTTCATTTGAACCACTCTGTGTAAAGGCTTTTTTGGATGGTGTCAGGATATAAAATTTGGAAAAAAGAAGGCAAAACAAATGGAAACCCAGACGACATTTAAGAAATTGCCAATCAAGAAACCTGAATGCTGCTGACTGAATGCACCTGAAAATCCCATTCACACTCAATTTGCAGGCAATTTGTAGCTGTTCCCTTGGCAAAAGGGTTACATTTCATTTTCCAAAACACAAAAACTCACCTTGGTCCTGTTGCATGTTAATTTCTAAAAATGAAACACCAATTTGCTGTTTTCTTTATTTCATTATGGATATTCTGGCTAAACTTTTTATTGTATGGGGTAAGAATACAAAATTAGAAAAGGAAGAAGGCAAAACAACCACAAACCCAGAACACATTTAGCAAATTGCCAAACAAGAAACCTGAATGCTGCTGACTGAATACACCTGAAAATCCCATTCACACTCAATTTGGTGGCAATTCGTAGCTGTTCCCTTGGCAAAAGGGTTACATTTCATTTTCCAAAACACAAAAACTCACGTTGGTCCTGTTGCCTGTTAATTTCTAAAAATGAAACACCAATTTTCTGTTTTCTTTATTTCATTATGGATACTCTGGCTAACCTTTTTATTGTATGGTGTAAGAATACAAAATTAGAAAAGGAAGAAGGCAAATCAAATGGAAACCAAGAACACATTTAGCAAATTACCAATGGGGAAACCTGAATGTTGCTGACTGAATACACCTGAAAATCCCATTCACACTCAATTTGGAGGCAATTCGTAGCTGTCCCCTCGGCAAAAGCGTTACATTTCATTTTCTAAAACACGAAAACGCACCGTAGTCGTGTTGCCTGTAGTTTTCTTAGCATAAAACGTCAATTAGCGCTGTATTTTTATTTCATTTTGACCACTCTGTCTAAAGGCTTTTTTGGATGGTGTCAGGAAAGAAAATTTTAAAGAAAGAAGGCAAAACAAACGCAAACCCAGATGACATTTAAGAAATTGCCAATCAAGAAACCTGAATGCTGCTGACTGAATACGCCTGAAAATCCCATTCACACTCAATTTGGAGGCAACTCGTAGCTGTCCCCTCGGCAAAAGTTTTACATTTCATTTTCCAAAGCACAAAAACACACCTTGGTCCTGTTGCCTGCTAATTTCTAAGAATGAAACGGTAATTTGCAGTTTTTTTTATTTCATTATGGATATTCTGGCTAAACTTTTATTGTGTGGGGTAAGAATACAAAATTAGAAAAGGAAGAAGGCAAAACAAATGCAAACCCAGAACACATTTAGCAAATTGCCAAACAAGAAACCTGAATGCTGCTGACTGAACGCACCTGAAAATTGCATTCACACTCAATTTGGAGGCAACTCGTAGCTGTGCCCTCGGCAAAAGTTAAAGATTTCATTTTCCAAAACACAAAAACTCAGTTAGTCCTGTTGCATGTTAATTTCTAAGAATGAAACACCAATTTGCTGTTATCTTTATTTCATTATGGATACTCTGGCTAAGCTTATTCTTGTATGGTGTAAGAATACAAAATTAGAAAAGGAAGAAGGCAAAACAAATGCAAACCAAGAACACATTTAGCAATTTACCAATCGGGAAATCTGAATGTTGCTGACTGAATACACCTGAAAATCACATTCACACTCAATTTGCAGGCAATTCGTAGCTGACCCCTCGGCAAAAGTGTTACATTTCATTTCCTAAAACACAAAAACTCACTTGTCGTGTTGCCTGTAGATTTCTTAGCATGAAACGCCAATTTGCACTGTATTTTTATTTCATTTGAACCACTCTGTGTAAAGGCTTTTTTGGATGGTGTCAGGATATAAAATTTGGAAAAAAGAAGGCAAAACAAACGCAAACCCAGACGACATTTAAGAAATTGCCAATCAAGAAACCTGAATGCTGCTGACTGAATACGCCTGAAAATCCCATTCACACTCAATTTGGAGGCAATTCGTAGCTGTGCCCTTGGCAAAAGCGAAAGATTTCATTTTCCAAAACAGTAAATCTCACCTTGGTCCAGTTGCCTGTTAATTTCTAAGCATGGAACGCACATTTGCTGGTTTTTTTTTTTTTTATTTGATTAAGGATACTCTGGCTAAACTTTTATTGTATGCTGTAAGAATACAAAATTAGAAAAGGAAGAAGGCAAAACAAATGGAATGCCGAAACACATTTAAGAAATTGCCAATCAAGAAACCTGAATGCTGCTGACTGAATGCACCTGAAAATCCCATTCACACTCAATTTGCAGGCAATTTGTAGCTGTTCCCTTGGCAAAAGGGTTACATTTCATTTTCCAAAACACAAAAACACACCTTGGTCCTGTTGCCTGCTAATTTCTAAGAATGAAACGGCAATTTGCGGTTTTTTTTATTTTATTATGGATATTCTGGCTAGACTTTTTATTGTATGGGGTAAGAATACAAAATTAGAAAAGGAAGAAGGCAAAACAACCTCAAACCCAGAACACATTTAGCAAATTACCAATCAGGAAACCTGAATGCTGCTGACTGAATACACCTGAAAATCCCATTCACACTCAATTTGGTGGCAATTCGTAGCTGTTCCCTTGGCAAAAGGGTTACATTTCATTTTCCAAAACACAAAAACTCACGTTGGTCCTGTTGCATGTTAATTTCTAAAAATGAAACACCAATTTTCTGTTTTCTTTATTTCATTGTGGATACTCTGGCTAACCTTTTTATTGTATGGTGTAAGAATACAAAATTAGAAAAGGAAGGAGGCAAATCAAATGGAAACCAAGAACACATTTAGCAAATTACCAATCAGGAAACCTGAATGCTGCTGACTGAATACACCTGAAAATCCCATTCACACTCAATTTGGAGGCAATTCGTAGCTGTCCCCTCGGCAAAAGCGTTATATTTCATTTTCTAAAACACGAAAACTCACCTTAGTCGTGTTGCCTGTAGTTTTCTTAGCATAAAACGTCAATTAGCGCTGTATTTTTATTTCATTTTGACCACTCTGTCTAAAGGCTTTTTTGGATGGTGTCAGGAAAGAAAATTTTAAAGAAAGAAGGCAAAACAAACGCAAACCCAGATGACATTTAAGAAATTGCCAATCAAGAAACCTGAATGCTGCTGACTGAATACGCCTGAAAATCCCATTCACACTCAATTTGGAGGCAACTCGTAGCTGTCCCCTCGGCAAAAGTTTTACATTTCATTTTCCAAAGCACAAAAACACACCTTGGTCCTGTTGCCTGCTAATTTCTAAGAATGAAACGGTAATTTGCAGTTTTTTTTATTTCATTATGGATATTCTGGCTAAACTTTTATTGTGTGGGGTAACAATACAAAATTAGAAAAGGAAGAAGGCAAAACAAATGCAAACCCAGAACACATTTAGCAAATTGCCAAACAAGAAACCTGAATGCTGCTGACTGAACGCACCTGAAAATTGCATTCACACTCAATTTGGAGGCAACTCGTAGCTGTGCCCTCGGCAAAAGTTAAAGATTTCATTTTCCAAAACACAAAAACTCACCTTGGTCCTGTTGCATGTTAATTTCTAAAAATGAAACACCAATTTGCTGTTTTCTTTATTTCATTATGGATACTCTGGCTAAGCTTTTTCTTGTATGGTGTAAGAATACAAAATTAGAAAAGGAAGAAGGCAAAACAAATGCAAACCAAGAACACATTTAGCAATTTACCAATCGGGAAATCTGAATGTTGCTGACTGAATACACATGAAAATCAGATTCACACTCAATTTGCAGGCAATTCGTAGCTGTCCCCTCGGCAAAAGTGTTACATTTCATTTTCTAAAACACGAAAACTCACTTGTCGTGTTGCCTGTAGATTTCTTAGCATGAAACGCCAATTTGCACTGTATTTTTATTTCATTTGAACCACTCTGTGTAAAGGCTTTTTTGGATGGTGTCAGGATATAAAATTTGGAAAAAAGAAGGCAAAACAAATGGAAACCCAGACGACATTTAAGAAATTGCCAATCAAGAAACCTGAATGCTGCTGACTGAATGCACCTGAAAATCCCATTCACACTCAATTTGCAGGCAATTTGTAGCTGTTCCCTTGGCAAAAGGGTTACATTTCATTTTCCAAAACACAAAAACTCACCTTGGTCCTGTTGCATGTTAATTTCTAAAAATGAAACACCAATTTGCTGTTTTCTTTATTTCATTATGGATATTCTGGCTAAACTTTTTATTGTATGGGGTAAGAATACAAAATTAGAAAAGGAAGAAGGCAAAACAACCACAAACCCAGAACACATTTAGCAAATTGCCAAACAAGAAACCTGAATGCTGCTGACTGAATACACCTGAAAATCCCATTCACACTCAATTTGGTGGCAATTCGTAGCTGTTCCCTTGGCAAAAGGGTTACATTTCATTTTCCAAAACACAAAAACTCACGTTGGTCCTGTTGCCTGTTAATTTCTAAAAATGAAACACCAATTTTCTGTTTTCTTTATTTCATTATGGATACTCTGGCTAACCTTTTTATTGTATGGTGTAAGAATACAAAATTAGAAAAGGAAGAAGGCAAATCAAATGGAAACCAAGAACACATTTAGCAAATTACCAATGGGGAAACCTGAATGTTGCTGACTGAATACACCTGAAAATCCCATTCACACTCAATTTGGAGGCAATTCGTAGCTGTCCCCTCGGCAAAAGCGTTACATTTCATTTTCTAAAACACGAAAACGCACCGTAGTCGTGTTGCCTGTAGTTTTCTTAGCATAAAACGTCAATTAGCGCTGTATTTTTATTTCATTTTGACCACTCTGTCTAAAGGCTTTTTTGGATGGTGTCAGGAAAGAAAATTTTAAAGAAAGAAGGCAAAACAAACGCAAACCCAGATGACATTTAAGAAATTGCCAATCAAGAAACCTGAATGCTGCTGACTGAATACGCCTGAAAATCCCATTCACACTCAATTTGGAGGCAACTCGTAGCTGTCCCCTCGGCAAAAGTTTTACATTTCATTTTCCAAAGCACAAAAACACACCTTGGTCCTGTTGCCTGCTAATTTCTAAGAATGAAACGGTAATTTGCAGTTTTTTTTATTTCATTATGGATATTCTGGCTAAACTTTTATTGTGTGGGGTAACAATACAAAATTAGAAAAGGAAGAAGGCAAAACAAATGCAAACCCAGAACACATTTAGCAAATTGCCAAACAAGAAACCTGAATGCTGCTGACTGAACGCACCTGAAAATTGCATTCACACTCAATTTGGAGGCAACTCGTAGCTGTGCCCTCGGCAAAAGGGAAAGATTTCATTTTCCAAAACACAAAAACTCAGTTAGTCCTGTTGCATGTTAATTTCTAAGAATGAAACACCAATTTGCTGTTATCTTTATTTCATTATGGATACTCTGGCTAAGCTTATTCTTGTATGGTGTAAGAATACAAAATTAGAAAAGGAAGAAGGCAAAACAAATGCAAACCAAGAACACATTTAGCAATTTACCAATCGGGAAATCTGAATGTTGCTGACTGAATACACCTGAAAATCACATTCACACTCAATTTGCAGGCAATTCGTAGCTGACCCCTCGGCAAAAGTGTTACATTTCATTTCCTAAATCACAAAAACTCACTTGTCGTGTTGCCTGTAGATTTCTTAGCATGAAACGCCAATTTGCACTGTATTTTTATTTCATTTGAACCACTCTGTGTAAAGGCTTTTTTGGATGGTGTCAGGATATAAAATTTGGAAAAAAGAAGGCAAAACAAACGCAAACCCAGACGACATTTAAGAAATTGCCAATCAAGAAACCTGAATGCTGCTGACTGAATACACCTGAAAATCCCATTCACACTCAATTTGGAGGCAATTCGTAGCTGTGCCCTTGGCAAAAGCGAAAGATTTCATTTTCCAAAACAGTAAATCTCACCTTGGTCCAGTTGCCTGTTAATTTCTAAGCATGGAACGCACATTTGCTGGTTTTTTTTTTTTTTTTTATTTGATTAAGGATACTCTGGCTAAACTTTTATTGTATGCTGTAAGAATACAAAATTAGAAAAGGAAGAAGGCAAAACAAATGGAATGCCGAAACACATTTAAGAAATTGCCAATCAAGAAACCTGAATGCTGCTGACTGAATGCACGTGAAAATCCGATTCACACTCAATTTGCAGTCAATTTGTAGCTGTTCCCTTGGCAAAAGGGTTACATTTCATTTTCCAAAACACAAAAACTCACCTTGGTCCTGTTGCATGTTAATTTCTAAAAATGAAACACCAATTTGCTGTTTTCTTTATTTCATTATGGATATTCTGGCTAAACTTTTTATTGTATGGTGTAAGAATACAAAATTAGAAAAGGAAGAAGGCAAAACAACCACAAACCCAGAACACATTTAGCAAATTACCAATCAGGAAACCTGAATGCTGCTGACTGAATACACCTGAAAATCCCATTCACACTCAAGTTGGTGGCAATTCGTAGCTGTTCCCTTGGCAAAAGGGTTACATTTCATTTTCCAAAACACAAAAACTCACGTTGGTCCTGTTGCATGTTAATTTCTAAAAATGAAACACCAATTTTCTGTTTTCTTTATTTCATTATGGATACTCTGGCTAACCTTTTTATTGTATGGTGTAAGAATACAAAATTAGAAAAGGAAGGAGGCAAATCAAATGGAAACCAAGAACACATTTAGCAAATTACCAATCAGGAAACCTGAATGCTGCTGACTGAATACACCTGAAAATCCCATTCACACTCAATTTGGAGGCAATTCGTAGCTGTCCCCTCGGCAAAAGCGTTACATTTCATTTTCTAAAACACGAAAACGCACCTTAGTCGTGTTGCCTGTAGTTTTCTTAGCATAAAACGTCAATTAGCGCTGTATTTTTATTTCATTTTGACCACTCTGTCTAAAGGCTTTTTTGGATGGTGTCAGGAAAGAAAATTTTAAAGAAAGAAGGCAAAACAAACGCAAACCCAAATGACATTTAAGAAATTGCCAATCAAGAAACCTGAATGCTGCTGACTGAATACGCCTGAAAATCCCATTCACACTCAATTTGGAGGCAACTCGTAGCTGTCCCCTCGGCAAAAGGGTTACATTTCATTTTCCAAAGCACAAAAACACACCTTGGTCCTGTTGCCTGCTAATTTCTAAGAATGAAACGGTAATTTGCAGTTTTTTTTATTTCATTATGGATATTCTTGCTAAACTTTTATTGTGTGGGGTAACAATAAAAAAATTAGAAAAGGAAGAAGGCAAAACAAATGCAAACCCAGAACACATTTAGCAAATTGCCAAACAAGAAACCTGAATGCTGCTGACTGAACGCACCTGAAAATTGCATTCACACTCAATTTGGAGGCAACTCGTAGCTGTGCCCTCGGCAAAAGGGAAAGATTTCATTTTCCAAAACACAAAAATTCAGTTAGTCCTGTTGCATGTTCATTTCTAAAATGAAACACCAATTTGCTGCTTTTTTTTTAATTCATTATGGTTACTCTGGCTAACCTTTTTATTGTATGGTGTAAGAATACAAAATTAGAAAAGGAAGAAGGCAAAACAAATGCAAATGAAGAACACATTTAGCAAATTGCCAATCAGGATACCTGAATGTTGCTGACTGAATACACCTGAAAATCCCATTCACACTCAATTTGGAGGCAATTCGTAGCTGTGCCCTCGGCAAAAGGGAAAGATTTTATCTTCCAAAATAGTAAATCTCACCTTGGTCCAGTTGCCTGTTAATTTCTAAGAATGGAACGCCCATTTGCTGT
This sequence comes from Sylvilagus floridanus, assembly GCA_949820135.1. NCBI lineage: Eukaryota > Metazoa > Chordata > Mammalia > Lagomorpha > Leporidae > Sylvilagus > Sylvilagus floridanus. Next base: position 162,625,565 of record OX463227.1, on the reverse strand, counting down.
TTTTTTTTTTTTTTTATTTCATTAAGGATACTCTGGCTAAACTTTTATTGTATGGTGTAAGAATACAAAATTAGAAAAGAAAGAAGGCAAAACAATTGGAATGCCCAAACACATTTAAGAAATTGCCAATCAAGAAACCTGAATGCTGCTGACTGAATACACCTGAAAATCCCATTCACACTCAATTTGGAGGCAACTCGTAGCTGTCCCCTCGGCAAAAGGGTTACATTTCATTTTCCAAAGCACAAAATCACACCTTGGTCCTGTTGCCTGCTAATTTCTAAGAATGAAACGGCAATTTCCAGTTTTTTTTATTTCATTATGGATATTCTGGCTAGACTTTTTATTGTATGGGGTAAGAATACAAAATTAGAAAAGGAAGAAGGCAAAACAACCGCAAACCCAGAACACATTTAGCAAATTGCCAAACAAGAAACCTGAATGCTGCTGACTGAATACACCTGAAAATCCCATTCACACTCAATTTGGCAGCAATTGGTTACTGTCCCCTCGGCAACAGTGTTACACTTCATTTTCCAAAACACAAAAACTCACCTTGGTCCTGATGCATGTTAATTTCTAAAAATGAAACACCAATTTTCTGTTTTCTTTATTTCATTATGGATACTCTGGCTAAACTTTTTATTGTATGGGGTAAGAATACAAAATTAGAAAAGGAAGAAGGCAAATCAAATGGAAACCAAGAACACATTTAGCAAATTACCAATCAGGAATCCTGAATGCTGCTGACTGAATACACCTGAAAATCCCATTCACACTCAATTTGGAGGCAATTCGTAGCTGTCCCCTCGGCAAAAGCGTTACATTTCATTTTCTAAAACACGAAAACGCACCTTAGTCGTGTTGCCTGTAGTTTTCTTAGCATAAAACGTCAATTACCGCTGTATTTTTATTTCATTTTGACCACTCTGTCTAAAGGCTTTTTTGGATGGTGTCAGGAAAGAAAATTTTAAAGAAAGAAGGCAAAACAAACGCAAACCCAGACGACATTTAAGAAATTGCCAATCAAGAACCCTGAATGCTGCTGACTGAATACGCCTGAAAATCCCATTCACACTTAATTTGGAGGCAACTCCGAGCTGTCCCCTCGGCAAAAGGGTTACATTTCATTTTCCAAAGCACAAAAACACACCTTGGTCCTGTTGCCTGCTAATTTCTAAGAATGAAATGGCAATTTGAGGTTTTTTTATTTCATTATGGATGTTCTGGCTAAACTTTTATTGTGTGGGGTAAGAATACATAATTAGAAAAGGAAGAAGGCAAAACAAATGCAAACCCAGAACACATTTAGCAAATTGCCAAACAAGAAACCTGAATGCTGCTGACTGAACGCACCTGAAAATTGCATTCACACTCAATTTGGAGGCAACTCGTAGCTGTGCCCTCGGCAAAAGGGAAAGATTTCATTTTCCAAAACACAAAAACTCAGTTAGTCCTGTTGCATGTTAATTTCTAAGAATGAAACACCAATTTGCTGTTTTCTTTATTTCATTAAGGATACTCTGGCTAACCTTTTTATTGTATGGTGTAAGAATACAAAATTAGAAAAGGAAGAAGGCAAAACAAATGCAAATGAAGAACACATTTAGCAAATTGAAAAATAAGGAAACCTGAAAGTTGCTGACTGAATACACCTGAAAATCCCATTCACACTCAATTTGGCAGCAATTCGTAGCTGAATCCCTTGGCAAAAGGGTTACATTTCATTTTCCAAAACACAAAAACTCACCTTGGTCCTGTTGCATGTTAATTTCTAAAAATGAAACACCAATTTGCTGTTTTCTTTATTTCATTATGGTTACCCTGGCTAACCTTTTTATTGTATGGTGTAGGAATACAAAATTAGAAAAGGAAGAAGGCAAAACAAATGCAAACCAAGAACACATTTAGCAAATTACCAATCAGGAAACCTGAATGTTGCTGACTGAATACACCAGAAAATCCCATTCACACTCAATTTGGTGGCAATTCGTAGCCGTGCCCTCAAAAAAAGGAAAAGATTTCATTTTTAAAAGCAGTAAATCGCACCTTGGTCCAGTTGCCCGTTAATTTCTAAGCATGGAACGCCAATTTGCTGTTTTTTTTTTTTATTTCATTAAGGATGCTCTGGCTAAACTTTTATTGTATGGTGTAAGAATACAAAATTAGAAAAGGAAGAAGGCAAAACAAATGGAATGCCCAAACACATTTAAGAAATTGCCAATCAAGAAACATGAATGCTGCTGACTGAATACACCTGAAAATCCCATTCACACTCAATTTGGAGGCAACTTGTAGCTGTCCCCTCGGCAAAAGGGTTACATTTCATATTCCAAAGCACAAAAATACACCTTGGTCCTGTTGCATGTTAATTTCTAAAAATGAAACACCAATTTTCTGTTTTCTTTATTTCATTATGGATACTCTGGCTAAACTTTTTCTTGTATTGTGTAAGAATACAAAATGAGAAAAGGAAGAAGGCAAAACAATTCAAACCAAGAACACATTTAGCAAATTGCCAATCAGGAAACCTGAATGTTGCTGACTGAATACACCTGAAAATCCCATTCACACTCAATTTGGAGGCAATTCGTAGCTGTGCCCTCGGTAAAAGGGAAAGATTTCATTTTCCAAAACACGAAAACTCACAATAGTCGTGTTGCCTGTAGATTTCTTAGCATGAAATGACAATTTGCACTGTATTTTTACTTCATTTTGAACACTCTGTCAAAAGGCATTTTTGGATGGTGTCAGGATAGTAAATTTCGAAGAAAGAAGGCAAACAAACGCAAACCCAGACGACATTTAAGAAATTGCCAATCAAGAAACCTGAATGCTGCTGACTGAATACACCTGAAAATCCCATTCATACTCAATTTGGAGGCAATTCATAGCTGTCCCCTCGGCAAAAGTGTTACATTTCATTTTCCAAAGCACAAAAACACGCCTTGGTCCTGTTGCCAGGTAATTTCTAAGAATGAAACGGCAATTTGCTGTTTTTTTTTTTTTTTATTTCATTAAGGATACTCTGGCTAAACTTTTATTGTATGGTGTAAGAATACAAAATTAGAAAAGGAAGAATGCAAAACAAATGCAAACCAAGAAATCATTTAGCAAATTACCAATCAAGAAACCTGAATGCTGCTGACTGAATACACCTGAAAATCCCATTCATGCTCAATTTGGAGGCAATTCATAGCTGTCCCCTCGGCAAAAGAGTTGCATATCATTTTCCAAAGGACAAAAACACACCTTGTTCCTGTTGCTAGCTAATTTCTAATAATGAAACGGCAATTTGCAGTTTTTTTTATTTCATTATGGATATTCTGGCTAAACTTTTTATTGTATGGGGTAAGAATACAAAATTAGAAAAGGAAGAAGGCAAAACAACCGCAAACCCAGAACACATTTAGCAAATTGCCAAACAAGAAACCTGAATGCTGCTGACTGAACGCACCAGAAAATTGCATTCACACTCAATTTGGAGGCAACTCGTAGCTGTGCCCTCGGCAAAAGTTAAAGATTATATTTTCCAAAACACAAAAACTCACCTTGGTCCTGTTGCATGTTAATTTCTAAAAATGAAACACCAATTTGCTGTTTTCTTTATTTCATTATGGTTACTCTGGCTAACGTTTTTATTGTATGGTGTAAGAATACAAAATTAGAAAAGGAAGAAGGCAAAACAAATGCAAACCAAGAACACATTTAGCAAAATGAAAAATCAGTAAACCTGAATGTTGCTGACTGAATACACCTGAAAATCCCATTCACACTCAATTTGGAGGCAACTCGTAGCTGTCCCCTCGGCAAAAGGGTTACATTTCATTTTCCAAAGCACAAAAACACACCTTGGTCCTGTTGCCTGCTAATTTCTAAGAATGAAACGGCAATTTGCGGTTTTTTTTATTTTATTATGGATATTCTGGCTAGACTTTTTATTGTATGGGGTAAGAATACAAAATTAGAAAAGGAAGAAGGCAAAACAACCTCAAACCCAGAACACATTTAGCAAATTGCCAAACAAGAAACCCGAATGCTGCTGACTGAATACACCTGAAAATCCCATTCACACTCAATTTGGCAGCAATTCGTAGCTGTTCCCTTGGCAAAAGGGTTACATTTCATTTTCCAAAACACAAAAACTCACCTTGTTCCTGTTGCATGTTAATTTCTAAAAATGAAACAGCAAATCGCTGTTTTTTTTATTTCATTATGGTTACTCTGGCTAACCTTTTTATTGTATGGTGTAAGAATACAAAATTAGAAAAGGAAGAAGGCAAAACAAATGCAAACCAAGAACACATTTAGCAAATTACCAATCAGGAAACCTGAATGTTGCTGACTGAATACACCTGAAAATCCCATTCACACTCAATTTGGAGGCAATTCGTAGCTGTCCCCTCGGCAAAAGCGTTACATTTCATTTTCCAAAACAGTAAATCTCACCTTGGTCCAGTTGCCTGTTAATTTCTAAGCATGGAACGCACATTTGCTGGTTTTTTTTTTTTTTTATTTCATCAAGGGTACTCTGGCTAAACTTTTATTGTATGGTGTAAGAATACAAAATTAGAAAAGGAAGAAGGCAAAACAATTGGAATGCCCAAACACATTTAAGAAATTGCCAATCAATAAACCTGAATGCTGCTGAATGAATACACCTGAAAATCCCATTCACACTCAATTTGGAGGCAACTCGTAGCTGTCCCCTCGGCAAAAGGGTTAGATTTCATTTTCCAAAAACACAAAAACTCACCTTGGTCCTGTTGCATGTTAATTTCTAAAAATGAAACAACAATTTGCTGTTTTCTTTATTTCATTATGGTTATTCTGGCTAACCTTTTTATTGTATGGTGTAAGAATACAAAATTAGAAAAGGAAGAAGGCAAAACAAATGCAAACCAAGAACACATTTAGCAAATTGCCAATCAGGAAACCTGAATGTTGCTGACTGAATACACCTGAAAATCCCTTTCACACTCAATTTGGAGGCAATTCGTTGCTGTGCCCTCGGAAAAATGGAAAGATTTCATTTTCCAAAACACTGAAACTCACCTTGGTCCAGTTGCCTGTTAATTTCTAAGCATGGAACGCACATTTGCTGTTTTTTTTTTTTTTATTTCATCAAGGATACTCTGGCTAAACTTTTATTGTATGGTGTAAGAATACAAAATTAGAAAAGGAAGAAGGCAAAACAAATGGAATGCCCAAACATATTTAAGAGATTGCTAATCAAGACCTGAATGCTGCTGACTGAATACACCTGAAAATCCCATTCACACTGAATTTGGAGGCAACTCCTAGCTCTCCCCTCGGCAAAAGGGTTACATTTCATATTCCAAAGCACGAAATCAAACCTTGGTCCTGTTGCCTTCTAATTTCTAAGAATGAAACGGCAATTTGGAGGTTTTTTTTTTTCATTATGGATATTCTAGCTAAACTTTTTATTGTATGGGGTAAGAATACAAAATTAGAAAAGGAAGAAGGGAAAGCAACCGCAAACCCAGAACACATTTAGCAAATTGCCAAACAAGAAACCTGAATGTTGCTGACTGAATATACATGAAAATCCAATTCACACTCAATTTGGCAGCAATTCGTAGCTGTTCCCTTGGCAAAAGGGTTACATTTCATTTTCCAAAACACAAAAACTCACCTTCGTCCTGTTGCATGTTCATTTCTAAGAATGAAGCACCAATTTTCTGTTTTCTTTATTTCATTATGGATACTCTGGCTAAACTTTTTCATGTATGGTGTAAGAATACAAAATTAGAAAAGGAAGAAGTCAAAAGAAATGCAAACCAGGAACACATTTAGCAAATTACCAATGGGGAAACCTGAATGTTGCTGACTGAATACACCTGAAAATCCCATTCACACTCAATTTGGAGGCCACTCGTAGCTGTTCCCTCGGCAAAAGGGTTACATTTCATTTTCCAAAGCACAAAAACACACCTTGGTCCTGTTGCCTGCTAATTTGTAAGAATGAAACGGCAATTTGCAGTTTTTTTTTATTTCATTATGGATATTCTGGCTAAACTTTTATTGTATGGGGTAAATATACAAAATTAGAAAAGGAAGAAGGCAAAACAAATGCAGACCCAGAACACATTTCGCAAATTGCCAAACAAGAAACCTGAATGCTGCTGACTGAACGCACCTGAAAATCCCATTCACACTCAATTTGCACACAATTCGTAGCTGTTCCCTTGGAAAAAGGGATACATTTCATTTTCCAAAACACAAAACCTCACTTTGGTCCTGTTGCCTGTTAATTTCTAAAAACGAAACACCAATTCGCTGTTTTCTTTATTTCACTATCGGTACTCTGGCTAACCTTTTTCTGGTATGGTGTAAGAATACAAAATTAGAAAAGGAAGAAGGCAAAACAAATGCAAACCAAGAACACATATAGCAAATCGCCAATCAGGAAACCTGAAAGTTGCTGACTGAATACACCTGAAAACCCATTCACACTCAATTTGGAGGCAATTAGTAGCTGTGCCCTAGGCAAAAGTGTTGCATTTCATTTTGCAAAACAGGAAAACTCACCTGTCGTGTTGCCTGTAGATTTCTTAGCATGAAACGCCAATTTGTACTGTATTTTTATTTTATTTTGACCACTCTATCTGACAGCTATTTTGGATGGTGTCAGGATATAAAATTTGGAAAGAAAGAAGGCAAAACAAATGCAAACCCAGACGACATTTGAGAAATTGCCAATCAAGAAACCTGAATGCTACTGAATGAATACACCTGAAAATCCCATTCACACTCAATTTGGCAGCAATTCGTAGCTGTTCCCTTGGCAAAGGGTTTCATTTCATTTTCCAAAACACAAAAACTCACATTGGTCCTGTTGCATGTTAATTTCTAAAAATGAAACACCAATTTGCTGTTTTCTTTATTTCATTATGGTTACCCTGGCTAAACTTTTTATTGTATGGTGTAAGAATACAAAATTAGAAAAGGAAGAAGGCAAAACAAATGCAAACCAAGAACACATTTAGCAAATTGCCAATCAGGAAACCTGAATGTTGCTGACTGAATACACCAGAAAATCCCATTCACACTCAATTTGGTGGCAATTCGTAGCCGTGCCCTCAGCAAAAGGGAAAGATTTCATTTTCAAAAGCAGTAAATCGCACCTTGGTCTAGTTGCCTGTTAATTTCTAAGCATGGAACGCCCATTTGCTGTTTTTTTTTTGTTTCATTAAGGATACTCTGGCTAAACTTTTATTGTATGGTGTAAGAATACAAAATCAGAAAAGGAAGAAGGCAAAACAAATGGAATGCCCAAACACATTTAAGAAATTGCCAATCAAGAAACATGAATGCTGCTGACTGAATACACCTGAAAATCCCATTCACACTCAATTTGCAGGCAATTCGTAGCTGTCCCCTTGGCAAAAGTGTTACATTTCATTTTCTAAAACACGAAAACTCACCTTAGTCGTGTTGTCTGTAGATTTCTTAGCATGAAACGCCAATTTGCAATGTATTTTTATTTCATTTTGACAACTCTGTCTAAAGGCTTTTTTGGATGGTGTCAGGATATAAAATTTGGAAAAAAGAAGGCAAAACAAACGCAAACCCAGACGACATTTAAGAAATTGCCAACCAAGAAACCTGAATGCTGCTGACTGAATACACCTGAAAATCCCATTCACACTCAATTTGGAGGCAGCTCGTAGCTGTCCCCTCGGCAAAAGGGTTACATTTCATATTCCAAAGCAGAAATACACACCTTGGTCCTGTTGCCTGCTAATTTCTAAGAATGAAACGGCAATTTGCAGTTTTTTTTTATTTCATTATGTATATTCTGGCAAAACTTTTATTGTATGGGGTAAGAATACAAAATTAGAAAAGGAAGAAGGCAAAACAAACGCAAACCCAGAACACATTTAGCAAATTGCCAAACAAGAAACCTGAATGCTGCTGACTGAACGCACCTGAAAATCGCATTCACACTCAATTTGGCGGCAATTCATAGCTGTACACTCGGCTTAATGGAAAGATTTCATTTTCCAAATCACAAAAACCCACCTTGGTCCTGTTGCATGTTAATTTCTAAAAATGAAACACCAATTTCCTGTTTTCTTTATTTCATTGTGGATACTCTGGCTAACCTTTTTCTTGTATGGTGTAAGAATACAAAATTAGAAAAGGAAGAAGGCAAAACAAATGCAAACAGAGAACACATTTAGCAAATTGCCAATCAGGAAACCTGAATGTTGCTGACTGAATAAACCTGAAAATCCATTTCACACTCAGTTTGGCGGCAATTCGTAGCTGTTCCCTTGGCAAAAGGGTTACATTTCATTTTCCAAAACACAAAAACTCACCTTGTTCCTGTTGCATGTTCATTTCTAACAATGAAACACCAATTTGCTGTTTTCTTTATTTCATTATGGATACTCTGGCTAACCTTTTTCTTGTATGGTGTAAGAATACAAAATTAGAAAAGGATGAAGGCAAAACAAATGCAAACCAAGAACACATTTAGCAAATACCAATCGGGAAACCTGAATGTTGCTGACTGAATACACCTGAAAATCCCATTCACACTCAATTTGCAGGCAATTCTTAGCTGTCCCCTCGGCAAAAGTGTTACATTTCATTTTCTAAAACACGAAAACTCTCCTTAGTCGTGTTGCCTGTAGATTTCTTAGAATGAAAAGCCAATTTGCACTGCATTTCTATTTCATTTTGACCACTCTGTCTAAAGGCTTTTTTGGATGGTGTCAGGATAGAAAATTTCGAAAGAAAGAAGGCAAAAAAAACGCAAACCCAGACGACATTTAAGAAATTGCCAATCAAGAAACCTGAATGCTGCTGACTGAATACACCTGAAAATCCCATTCACACTCCATTTGGAGGCAACTCGTAGCTGTCCCCTCGGCAAAAGGGTTACATTTCATTTTCCAAAACACAAAAACTCACATTGGTCCTGTTGCATGTTAATTTCTAAAAATGAAACACAAATTTGCTGTTTTCTTTATTTCATTATGGTTATTCTGGCTAACTTTTTTATTGTATGGTGTAAGAATACAAAATTAGAAAAGGAAGAAGGCAAAACAAATGCAAACCAAGAACACATTTAGCAAATTGCCAATCAGGAAACCTGAATGTTGCTGACTGAAGACACCTGAAAATCCCTTTCACACTCAATTTGGAGGCAATTCGTAGCTTTGCCCTCGGCAAAGGGAAAGATTTAATTTTCCAAAACAGTAAATCTCACCTTGGTCCAGTTGCCTGTAAATTTCTAAGCAAGGAACGCCCATTTGCTGTTTTTTTTTTTTTATTTCATCAAGGATACTCTGGCTAAACTTTTATTGTATGGTGTAAGAATACAAAATTAGAAAAGGAAGAAGGCAAAACAAATGGAATGCCCAAACACATTTAAGAAATTGCTAATCAAGACCTGAATGCTGCTGACTGAATACACCTGAAAATCCCATTCACACTCAATTTGGAGGCAACTCCTAGCTGTCCCCTCGGCAAAAGTGTTACATTTCATATTCCAAAGCACAAAATCACACCTTGGTCCTGTTGCCTTCTGATTTCTAAGAATGAAGCTGCAATTTGCAGGTTTTTTTATGTGATTAAGGATACTCTGGCTAAACTTTTATTGTATGGTGTAAGAATACAAAATTAGAAAAGGAAGAAGGGAAAACAACCGCAAAGCCAGAACACATTTAGCAAATTGCCAAACAAGAAACCTGAATGCTGCTGACTGAATACACCTGAAAATCCCATTCACACTCAATTTGGCGGCAATTCGTAGCTGTTCCCTTGGCAAAAGGGTTACATTTCATTTTCCAAAACCCAAAAACTCACCTTGGTCCTGTTGCATGTTAATTTTTAAAAATGAAACACCAATTTGAAGTTTTCTTTATTTCATTATGGTTACTCTGGCTAACCTTTTTATTGTATGGTGTAAGAATACAAAATTAGAAAAGGAAGAATGCAAAACAAATGCAAACCAAGAACACATTTAACAAATTGCCAATCACGAAACCTGAATGTTGCTGACTGAATACACCTGAAAATCCCATTCACACTAAATTTGGAGGGAATTCGTAGCCGTGCCCTCAGCAAAAGGGAAAGATTTCATTTTCAAAAACAGTAAATCTCACCTTGGTCCAGTTGCCTGTTAATTTCTAAGCATGGAAAGCCCATTTGCTGTTTTTTTTTTTTTATTTCATTAAGGATACTCTGGCTAAATTTTATTGTATGGGGTAAGAATACAAAATTAGAAAAGGAAGAAGGCAATGCATCTGCAAACCCAGAACACATTTAGCAAATTGCCAAACAAGAAACGTGAATGCTGCTGACTCAATACACCTGAAAATCCCATTCACATTCAATTTGGAGGCAACTCGTAGCTGTCCCCTCGGCAAAAGGGTTACATTTCATTTTCCAAAACACAAAAACTCACCTTGGTCCTGTTGCATGTTAATTTCTAAAAATGAAACACCAATTTCCTGTTTTTTTTATTTCATTATGGTTACTCTGGCTAACCTTTTTATTGTATGGTGTAAGAATACATAATTAGAAAAGGAAGAAGGCAAAACAAATGCAAACCAAGAACACATTAGCAAATTGCCAATCAGGAAACCTGAATGTTGCTGACTGAATACACCTGAAAATCCAATTCACACTCAATTTGTAGGCAATTCGTAGCTGTTCCCTTGAGAAAAGGGAAAGATTTCATTTTCCAAAACACAAAAACTCACCTTGGTCCTGTTGCATGTTAATTTCCAAAAATGAAACACCAATTTGCTGTTATCTTTATTTCATTATGGATACTCTGGCTAACCTTTTTATTGTTTGGTGTAAGAATACAAAATGACAAAAGGAAGAAGGCAAAACAAATGCAAACAAGGACACATTTATTAAATTACAAATCAGGAAACCTGAATGTTGCTGACTGAATACACCTGAAAATCCCGTTCACACTCAATTTGCAGGCAATTCTTAGATGTCTCCTCGGCAAAAGTGTTACATTTCATTTTCTAAAACACGAAAACTCACCTTAGTCGTGTTGCCTGTAGATTTCTTAGCATAAACGACAATTTGCACTGCATTTCTATTTCATTTGACCACTCTGTCTAAAGGCATTTTTGGATGGTGTCAGGATAGAAAATTTGGAAAAAAGAAGGCGAATCAAACGCAAACCCAGACGAAATTTAAGAAATTGCCAATCAAGAAACCTGAATGCTGCTGACTGAATACACCTGAAAATCCCATTCACACTCAATTTGCAGGCAATTTGTAGCTGTTCCCTTGGCAAAAGGGTTACATTTCATTTTCCAAAACACAAAAACTCACCTTGGTCCTGTTGCATGTTAATTTCTAAAAATGAAACACCAATTTGCTGTTTTCTTTATTTCATTATGGATATTCTGGCTAAACATTTTATTGTATGGTGTAAGAATACAAAATTAGAAAAGGAAGAAGGCAAAACAAATGGAATGCCCAAACACATTTAAGAAATTGCTAATCAAGACCTGAATGCTGCTGACTGAATACACCTGAAAATCCCATTCACACTCAATTTGGAGGCAACTCCTAGCTGTCCCCTCGGCAAAAGGGTTACATTTCATATTCCAAAGCACAAAATCACACCTTGGTCCTGTTGCCTTCTAATTTCTAAGAATGAAACTGCAATTTGCAGGTTTTTTTATTTGATTAAGGATACTCTGGCTAAACTTTTATTGTATGGTGTAAGAATACAAAATTAGAAAAGGAAGAAGGCAAAACAAATGGAATGCCCAAACACATTTAAGAAATTGCTAATCAAGACCTGAATGCTGCTGACTGAATACACCTGAAAATCCCATTCACACTCAATTTGGAGGCAACTCCTAGCTGTCCCCTCGGCAAAAGGGTTACATTTCATATTCCAAAGCACAAAATCACACCTTGGTCCTGTTGCCTTCTAATTTCTAAGAATGAAACTGCAATTTGCAGGTTTTTTTATTTGATTAAGGATACTCTGGCTAAACTTTTATTGTATGGTGTAAGAATACAAAATTAGAAAAGGAAGAAGGCAATGCATCCGCAAACCCAGAACACATTTAGCAAATTGCCAAACAAGAAACCTGAATGCTGCTGACTGAATACACCTGAAAATCCCATTCACATTCAATTTGGAGGCAACTCGTAGCTGTCCCCTCGGCAAAAGGGTTACATTTCATTTTCCAAAACACAAAAACTCACCTTGGTCCTGTTGCATGTTAATTTCTAAAAATGAAACACCAATTTGCTGTTTTCTTTATTTCATTATGCTTACTCTGGCTAAACTTTTTATTGTATGGTGTAAGAATACAAAATTAGAAAAGGAAGAAGGCAAAACAAATGCAAACCAAGAACACATTAGCAAATTGCCAATCAGGAAACCTGAATGTTGCTGACTGAATACACCTGAAAATCCAATTCACACTCAATTTGTAGGCAATTCGTAGCTGTTCCCTTGGGAAAAGGGAAAGATTTCATTTTCCAAAACACAAAAACTCACCTTGGTCCTGTTGCATGTTAATTTCCAAAAATGAAACACCAATTTGCTTTTATCTTTATTTCATTATGGATACTCTGGCTAACCTTTTTATTGTTTGGTGTAAGAATACAAAATTAGAAAAGGAAGAAGGCAAAATGAAATGCAAACAAGGACACATTTAGCAAATTACAAATCAGGAAACCTGAATGTTGCTGACTGAATACACCTGAAAATCCCGTTCACACTCAATTTGCAGGCAATTCTTAGATGTCTCCTCGGCAAAAGTGTTACATTTCATTTTCTAAAACACGAAAACTCACCTTAGTCGTGTTGCCTGTAGATTTCTTAGCATGAAACGACAATTTGCACTGCATTTCTATTTCATTTGACCACTCTGCCTAAAGGCATTTTTGGATGGTGTCAGGATAGAAAATTTGGAAAAAAGAAGGTGAATCAAACGCAAACCCAGACGAAATTTAAGAAATTGCCAATCAAGAAACCTGAATGCTGCTGACTGAATACACCTGAAAATCCCATTCACACTCAATTTGCAGGCAGTTTGTAGCTGTTCCCTCGGCAAAAGTGTTATATTTCATTTTCTAAAACACGAAAACTCACCTTAGTTGTGTTGACTGTAGATATCTTAATATGAAACGCCAATTTGCACTGTATTTTTATTTCATTTTGACCACTCTGTCTAAAGGCTTTTTTGGATGGTGTCAGGATATAAAATTTGGAAAAAAGAAGGCGAATCAAACGCAAATGCAGACGACATTTAAGAAATTGCCAATCAAGAAACCTGAATGCTGCTGACTGAATACACCTGAAAATCCCATTCACACTCAATTTGCAGGCAATTTGTAGCTGTTCCCTTGGCAAAAGGGTTACATTTCATTTTCCAAAACACAAAAACTCACCTTGGTCCTGTTGCATGTTAATTTCTAAAAATGAAACACCAATTTTCTGTTTTCTTTATTTCATTATGGATACTCTGGCTAACCTTTTTATTGTATGGTGTAAGAATACATAATTAGAAATGAAGAAGGCAAAACAAATGGAAACCAAGAACACATTTAGCAAATTACCAATCAGGAAACCTGAATGCTGCTGACTGAATACACCTGAAAATCCCATTCACACTCAAATTGGAGGCAATTCGTAGCTGTCCCCTCTCAAAAGCATTACATTTCATTTTCTAAAACACGAAAACGCACCTTAGTCGTGTTGCCTGTAGTTTTCTTAGCATAAAGCGTCAATTAGCGCTGTATTTTTATTTCATTTTGACCACTCTGTCTAAAGGCTTTTTTGGATGGTGTCAGGAAAGAAGATTTTAAAGAAAGAAGGCAAAACAAACGCAAACCCAGACGACATTTAAGAAATTGCCAATCAAGAAACCTGAATGCTGCTGACTGAATACGCCTGAAAATCCCATTCACACTCAATTTGGAGGCAACTCGTAGATGTCCCCTCGGCAAAAGGGTTACATTACATTTTCCAAAGCACAAAAACACACCTTGGTCCTGTTTCCTGCTAATTTCTAAGAATGAAACGGCAATTTGCAGTTTTTTTTTTATTTCATTATGGATATTCTGGCTAAACTTTTATTGTGTGGGGTAAGAATACAAAATTAGAAAAGGAAGAAGGCAAAACAAATGCAAACCCAGAACACATTTAGCAAATTGCCAAACAAGAAACCTGAATGCTGCTGACTGAACGCACCTGAAAATTGCATTCACACTCAATTTGGAGGCAACTCGTAGCTGTGCCCTCGGCAAAAGTTAAAGATTTTATTTTCCAAAACACAAAAACTCACCTTGGTCCTGTTGCATGTTAATTTCCAGGAATGAAACACCAATTTGCTGTTTTCTTTATTTCATTATGGTTACTCTGGCTAACCTTTTTATTGTATGGTGTAAGAATACAAAATTAGAAAAGGAAGAAGGCAAAACAATTGGAATGCCGAAACAAATTTAAGAAATTGCCAATCAAGAAACCTGAATGCTGCTGACTAAATACACCTGAAAATCCCATTCACACTCAATTTGGAGGCAACTCCTAGCTGTCCCCTCGGCAAAAGGGTTACATTTCATTTTCCAAAGCACAAAATCACACCTTAATCCTGTTGCCTGCTAATTTCTAAGAATAAAACGGCAATTTGCAGTTTTTTTTATTTCATTATGTATATTCTGGCTAGACTTTTTATTGTATGGGGTAAGAATACAAAATAGAAAAGGAAGAAGGCAAAACAACTGCAAACCCAGAACACATTTAGCAAATTGCCAAACAAGAAACCTGAATGCTGCTGACTGAATACACATGAAAATCCCATTCACACTCAATTTGGCAGCAATTCGTTACTGTCCCCTCGGCAAAAGTGTTACATTTCATTTTCCAAAACAGAAAAACTCACCTTGGTCCTGTTGTATGTTAATTTCTAAAAATGAAACACCAATTTGCTGTTTTCTTTATTTCATTATGGATACTCTGGCTAAGCTTTTACTTGTATGGTGTAAGAATACAAAATTAGAAAAGGAAGAAGGCAAAACAAATGCAAACAAAGAACACATTTAGCAATTTACCAATCGGGAAATCTGAATGTTGCTGACTGAATACACCTGAAAATCAGATTCACACTCAATTTGCAGGCAATTCGTAGCTGTCCCCTCGGCAAAAGTGTTACATTTCATTTTCTAAAACACGAAAACTCACTTGTCGTTTTGCCTGTAGATTTCTTAGCATGAAACGCCAATTTGCACTGTGTTTTTATTTCATTTGAACCACTCTGTGTAAAGGCTTTTTTGGATGGTGTCAGGATATAAAATTTGGAAAAAAGAAGGCAAAACAAATGGAAACACAGACGACATTTAAGAAATTGCCAATCAAGAAACCTGAATGCTGCTGACTGAATACACCTGAAAATCCCATTCACACTCAATTTGGTGGCAATTCGTAGCTGTGCCCTCGGAAAAAGGGAAAGATTTCATTTTCCAAAACACAAAAAGTCACCTTGGTCCAGTTGCCTGTTAATTTCTAAGCATGGAACGCCCATTTGCTGTTTTTTTTTTTTTTATTTCATTATGGATACTCTGGCTAAACTTTTATTGTATGGTGTAAGAATACAAAATTAGAAAAGGAAGAAGGCAAAACAAATGGAATGCCGAAACACATTTAAGAAATTGCCAATCATGAAACCTGAATGCAGCTGACTGAATGCACCTGAAAATCCCATTCACACTCAATTTGCAGGCATTTTGTAGCTGTTCCCTTGGCAAAAGGGTTACATTTCATTTTCCAAAACACAAAAACTCACCTTGGTCCTGTTGCATGTTAATTTCTAAGAATGAAACACCAATTTTCTGTTTTCTTTATTTCATTATGGATAATCTGGCTAACCTTTTTATTGTATGGTGTAAGAATACAAAATTAGAAAAGGAAGAAGGCAAATCAAATGGAAACCAAGAACATATTTAGCAAATTACCAATCAGGAAACCTGAATGCTACTGACTGAATACACCTGAAAATCCGATTCACACTCAATTTGGAGGCAAATCGTAGCTGTCCCCTCTCAAAAGCGTTACATTTCATTTTCTAAAACACGAAAACGCACCTTAGTCGTGTTGCCTGTAGTTTTCTTAGCATAAAAAGTCAATTAGCGCTGTATTTTTATTTCATTTTGACCACTCTGTCTAAAGGCTTTTTTGGATGGTGTCAGGAAAGAAATTTTCGAAAGAAAGAAGGCAAAACAAACGCAAACCCAGATGACATTTAAGAAATTGCCAATCAAGAAACCTGAATGCTGCTGACTGAATACGCCTGAAAATCCCATTCACACTCAATTTGGAGGCAACTCGTAGCTGTCCCCTCGGCAAAAGTTTTACATTTCATTTTCCAAAGCACAAATCACACCTTGGTACTGTTGCCTGCTAATTTCTAAGAATGAAACGGCAATTTGCAGTTTTTTTTATTTCATTATTGATATTCTGGTTAAACCTTTATTGTAAGGGGTAAGAATACAAAATTACAAAAGGAAGAAGACAAAACAACCGCAAACCCAGAACACATTTAGCAAATTGCCAAACAAGAAACCTGAATGCTTCTGACTGAATACACCTGAAAATCACATTCACACTCAATTTGGCAGCAATTCGTTTTTGTCCCCTCGGCAAAAGTGTTACATTTCATTTTCCAAAACACAAAAACTCACCTTGGTCCTGTTGCATGTTAATTTCTAAAAATGAAACACCAATTTTCTGTTTTCTTTATTTCATTATGGATACTCTGGCTAAACTTTTTCTTGTATGGTGTAGGAATACAAAATTAGAAAAGGAAGAAGGCAAAACAAATGCAAACCCAGACGACATTTAAGAAATTGCCAATCAAGAAACCTGAATGCTGCTGACTGAATACACCTGAAAATCCCATTCACACTCAATTGGGAGGCAATTCGTAGCTGTGCCCTCGGAAAAAGGGAAAGATTTCATTTTCCAAAACACAAAAAGTCACCTTGGTCCAGTTGCCTGTTAATTTCTAAGCATGGAACGCCCATTTGCTGTTTTTTTTTTTTTTTTATTTCATTATGGATACTCTGGCTAAACTTTTATTGTATGGTGTAAGAATACAAAATTAGAAAAGGAAGAAGGCAAAACAAATGGAATGCCGAAACACATTTAAGAAATTGCCAATCAAGAAACGTGAATGCTGCTGACTGAATGCACCTGAAAATCCCATTCACACTCAATTTGCAGGCAATTTGTAGCTGTTCCCTTGGCAAAAGGGTTACATTTCATTTTCCAAAACACAAAAACTCACCTTGGTCCTGTTGCATGTTAATTTCTAAAAATGAAACAGCAATTTGCTGTTTTCTTTATTTCATTATGGATATTCTGGCTGAACTTTTTATTGTATGGGGTAAGAATACAAAATTAGAAAAGGAAGAAGGCAAAACAACCACAAACCCAGAACACATTTAGCAAATTGCCAAACAAGAAACCTGAATGCTGCTGACTGAATACACCTGAAAATCCCATTCACACTCAATTTGGTGGCAATTCATAGCTGTTCCCTTGGCAAAAGGGTTACATTTCATTTTCCAAAACACAAAAACTCACCTTGGTCCTGTTGCATGTTAATTTCTAAAAATGAAACACCAATTTTCTGTTTTCTTTATTTCATTATGGATACTCTGGCTAACCTTTTTATTGTATGGTGTAAGAATACATAATTAGAAATGAAGAAGGCAAAACAAATGGAAACCAAGAACACATTTAGCAAATTACCAATCAGGAAACCTGAATGCTGCTGACTGAATACACCTGAAAATCCCATTCACACTCAATTTGGAGGCAATTCGTAGCTGTCCCCTCTCAAAAGCATTACATTTCATTTTCTAAAACACGAAAACGCACCTTAGTCGTGTTGCCTGTAGTTTTCTTAGCATAAAACGTCAATTAGCGCTGTATTTTTATTTCATTTTGACCACTCTGTCTAAAGGCTTTTTTGGATGGTGTCAGGAAAGAAAATTTTAAAGAAAGAAGGCAAAACAAACGCAAACCCAGATGACATTTAAGAAATTGCCAATCAAGAAACCTGAATGCTGCTGACTGAATACGCCTGAAAATCCCATTCACACTCAATTTGGATGCAACTCGTAGCTGTCCCCTCGGCAAAAGTTTTACATTTCATTTTCCAAAGCACAAAAACACACCTTGGTCCTGTTGCCTGCTAATTTCTAAGAATGAAACGGTAATTTGCAGTTTTTTTTATTTCATTATGGATATTCTGGCTAAACTTTTATTGTGTGGGGTAACAATACAAAATTAGAAAAGGAAGAAGGCAAAACAAATGCAAACCAAGAACACATTTATCAAATTGCCAAACAAGAAACCTGAATGCTGCTGACTGAACGCACCTGAAAATTGCATTCACACTCAATTTGGAGGCAACTCGTAGCTGTGCCCTCGGCAAAAGTTAAAGATTTCATTTTCCAAAACACAAAAACTCACCTTGGTCCTGTTGCATGTTAATTTCTAAAAATGAAACACCAATTTGCTGTTTTCTTTATTTCATTATGGATACTCTGGCTAAGCTTTTTCTTGTATGGTGTAAGAATACAAAATTAGAAAAGGAAGAAGGCAAAACAAATGCAAACCCAGAACACATTTAGCAAATTGCCAAACAAGAAACCTGAATGCTGCTGACTGAACGCACCTGAAAATCCCATTCACACTCAATTTGGAGGCAACTCGTAGCTGTGCCCTCGGCAAAAGTGTTACATTTCATTTTCCAAAACACAAAAACTCACCTTGGTCCTGTTGCATGTTAATTTCTAAAAATGAAACACCAATTTGCTGTTTTCTTTATTTCATTATGGATACTCTGGCTAAGCTTTTTTTGTATGGTGTAAGAATACAAATTTAGAAAAGGAAGAAGGCAAAACAAATGCAAACCAAGAACACATTTAGCAATTTACCAATCGGGAAATCTGAATGTTGCTGACTGAATACACCTGAAAATCACATTCACACTCAATTTGCAGGGAATTCGTAGCTGTCCCCTCGGCAAAAGTGTTACATTTCATTTCCTAAAACCCGAAAACTCACTTGTCGTGTTGCCTGTAGATTTCTTAGCATGAAACGCCAATTTGCACTGTATTTTTATTTCATTTGAACCACTCTGTGTAAAGGCTTTTTTGGATGGTGTCAGGATATAAAATTTGGAAAAAAGAAGGCAAAACAAACGGAAACCCAGACGACATTTAAGAAATTGCCAATCAAGAAACCTGAATGCTGCTGACTGAATGCACCTGAAAATCCCATTCACACTCAATTTGCAGGCAATTTGTAGCTGTTCCCTTGGCAAAAGGGTTACATTTCATTTTCCAAAACACAAAAACTCACCTTGGTCCTGTTGCATGTTAATTTCTAAAAATGAAACACCAATTTGCTGTTTTCTTTATTTCATTATGGATATTCTGGCTAAACTTTTTATTGTATGGGGTAAGAATACAAACTTAGAAAAGGAAGAAGGCAAAACAACCACAAACCCAGAACACATTTAGCAAATTGCCAAACAAGAAACCTGAATGCTGCTGACTGAATACACCTGAAAATCCCATTCACACTCAATTTGGTGGCAATTCGTAGCTGTTCCCTTGGCAAAAGGGTTACATTTCATTTTCCAAAACACAAAAACTCACCTTGGTCCTGTTGCCTGTTAATTTCTAAAAATGAAACACCAATTTTCTGTTTTCTTTATTTCATTATGGATACTCTGGCTAACCTTTTTATTGTATGGTGTAAGAATACAAAATTAGAAAAGGAAGAAGGCAAATCAAATGGAAACCAAGAACACATTTAGCAAATTACCAATGGGGAAACCTGAATGTTGCTGACTGAATACACCTGAAAATCCCATTCACACTCAATTTGCAGGCAATTCGTAGCTGTCCCCTCGGCAAAAGCGTTACATTTCATTTTCTAAAACACGAAAACGCACCTTAGTCGTGTTGCCTGTAGTTTTCTTAGCATAAAACGTCAATTAGCGCTGTATTTTTATTTCATTTTGACCACTCTGTCTAAAGGCTTTTTTGGATGGTGTCAGGAAAGAAAATTTTAAAGAAAGAAGGCAAAACAAACGCAAACCCAGATGACATTTAAGAAATTGCCAATCAAGAAACCTGAATGCTGCTGACTGAATACGCCTGAAAATCCCATTCACACTCAATTTGGAGGCAACTCGTAGCTGTCCCCTCGGCAAAAGTTTTACATTTCATTTTCCAAAGCACAAAAACACACCTTGGTCCTGTTGCCTGCTAATTTCTAAGAATGAAACGGTAATTTGCAGTTTTTTTTATTTCATTATGGATATTCTGGCTAAACTTTTATTGTGTGGGGTAAGAATACAAAATTAGAAAAGGAAGAAGGCAAAACAAATGCAAACCCAGAACACATTTAGCAAATTGCCAAACAAGAAACCTGAATGCTGCTGACTGAACGCACCTGAAAATTGCATTCACACTCAATTTGGAGGCAACTCTTAGCTGTGCCCTCGGCAAAAGTTAAAGATTTCATTTTCCAAAACACAAAAACTCAGTTAGTCCTGTTGCATGTTAATTTCTAAGAATGAAACACCAATTTGCTGTTATCTTTATTTCATTATGGATACTCTGGCTAAGCTTATTCTTGTATGGTGTAAGAATACAAAATTAGAAAAGGAAGAAGGCAAAACAAATGCAAACCAAGAACACATTTAGCAATTTACCAATCGGGAAATCTGAATGTTGCTGACTGAATACACCTGAAAATCACATTCACACTCAATTTGCAGGCAATTCGTAGCTGACCCCTCGGCAAAAGTGTTACATTTCATTTCCTAAAACACAAAAACTCACTTGTCGTGTTGCCTGTAGATTTCTTAGCATGAAACGCCAATTTGCACTGTATTTTTATTTCATTTGAACCACTCTGTGTAAAGGCTTTTTTGGATGGTGTCAGGATATAAAATTTGGAAAAAAGAAGGCAAAACAAACGCAAACCCAGACGACATTTAAGAAATTGCCAATCAAGAAACCTGAATGCTGCTGACTGAATACGCCTGAAAATCCCATTCACACTCAATTTGGAGGCAATTCGTAGCTGTGCCCTTGGCAAAAGCGAAAGATTTCATTTTCCAAAACAGTAAATCTCACCTTGGTCCAGTTGCCTGTTAATTTCTAAGCATGGAACGCACATTTGCTGGTTTTTTTTTTTTTTATTTGATTAAGGATACTCTGGCTAAACTTTTATTGTATGCTGTAAGAATACAAAATTAGAAAAGGAAGAAGGCAAAACAAATGGAATGCCGAAACACATTTAAGAAATTGCCAATCAAGAAACCTGAATGCTGCTGACTGAATGCACCTGAAAATCCCATTCACACTCAATTTGCAGGCAATTTGTAGCTGTTCCCTTGGCAAAAGGGTTACATTTCATTTTCCAAAACACAAAAACACACCTTGGTCCTGTTGCCTGCTAATTTCTAAGAATGAAACGGCAATTTGCGGTTTTTTTTATTTTATTATGGATATTCTGTCTAGACTTTTTATTGTATGGGGTAAGAATACAAAATTAGAAAAGGAAGAAGGCAAAACAACCTCAAACCCAGAACACATTTAGCAAATTACCAATCAGGAAACCTGAATGCTGCTGACTGAATACATTTGAAAATCCCATTCACACTCAATTTGGTGGCAATTCGTAGCTGTTCCCTTGGCAAAAGGGTTACATTTCATTTTCCAAAACACAAAAACTCACGTTGGTCCTGTTGCATGTTAATTTCTAAAAATGAAACACCAATTTTCTGTTTTCTTTATTTCATTGTGGATACTCTGGCTAACCTTTTTATTGTATGGTGTAAGAATACAAAATTAGAAAAGGAAGGAGGCAAATCAAATGGAAACCAAGAACACATTTAGCAAATTACCAATCAGGAAACCTGAATGCTGCTGACTGAATACACCTGAAAATCCCATTCACACTCAATTTGGAGGCAATTCGTAGCTGTCCCCTCGGCAAAAGCGTTATATTTCATTTTCTAAAACACGAAAACTCACCTTAGTCGTGTTGCCTGTAGTTTTCTTAGCATAAAACGTCAATTAGCGCTGTATTTTTATTTCATTTTGACCACTCTGTCTAAAGGCTTTTTTGGATGGTGTCAGGAAAGAAAATTTTAAAGAAAGAAGGCAAAACAAACGCAAACCCAGATGACATTTAAGAAATTGCCAATCAAGAAACCTGAATGCTGCTGACTGAATACGCCTGAAAATCCCATTCACACTCAATTTGGAGGCAACTCGTAGCTGTCCCCTCGGCAAAAGTTTTACATTTCATTTTCCAAAGCACAAAAACACACCTTGGTCCTGTTGCCTGCTAATTTCTAAGAATGAAACGGTAATTTGCAGTTTTTTTTATTTCATTATGGATATTCTGGCTAAACTTTTATTGTGTGGGGTAACAATACAAAATTAGAAAAGGAAGAAGGCAAAACAAATGCAAACCCAGAACACATTTAGCAAATTGCCAAACAAGAAACCTGAATGCTGCTGACTGAACGCACCTGAAAATTGCATTCACACTCAATTTGGAGGCAACTCGTAGCTGTGCCCTCGGCAAAAGTTAAAGATTTCATTTTCCAAAACACAAAAACTCACCTTGGTCCTGTTGCATGTTAATTTCTAAAAATGAAACACCAATTTGCTGTTTTCTTTATTTCATTATGGATACTCTGGCTAAGCTTTTTCTTGTATGGTGTAAGAATACAAAATTAGAAAAGGAAGAAGGCAAAACAAATGCAAACCAAGAACACATTTAGCAATTTACCAATCGGGAAATCTGAATGTTGCTGACTGAATACACATGAAAATCAGATTCACACTCAATTTGCAGGCAATTCGTAGCTGTCCCCTCGGCAAAAGTGTTACATTTCATTTTCTAAAACACGAAAACTCACTTGTCGTGTTGCCTGTAGATTTCTTAGCATGAAACGCCAATTTGCACTGTATTTTTATTTCATTTGAACCACTCTGTGTAAAGGCTTTTTTGGATGGTGTCAGGATATAAAATTTGGAAAAAAGAAGGCAAAACAAATGGAAACCCAGACGACATTTAAGAAATTGCCAATCAAGAAACCTGAATGCTGCTGACTGAATGCACCTGAAAATCCCATTCACACTCAATTTGCAGGCAATTTGTAGCTGTTCCCTTGGCAAAAGGGTTACATTTCATTTTCCAAAACACAAAAACTCACCTTGGTCCTGTTGCATGTTAATTTCTAAAAATGAAACACCAATTTGCTGTTTTCTTTATTTCATTATGGATATTCTGGCTAAACTTTTTATTGTATGGGGTAAGAATACAAAATTAGAAAAGGAAGAAGGCAAAACAACCACAAACCCAGAACACATTTAGCAAATTGCCAAACAAGAAACCTGAATGCTGCTGACTGAATACACCTGAAAATCCCATTCACACTCAATTTGGTGGCAATTCGTAGCTGTTCCCTTGGCAAAAGGGTTACATTTCATTTTCCAAAACACAAAAACTCACGTTGGTCCTGTTGCCTGTTAATTTCTAAAAATGAAACACCAATTTTCTGTTTTCTTTATTTCATTATGGATACTCTGGCTAACCTTTTTATTGTATGGTGTAAGAATACAAAATTAGAAAAGGAAGAAGGCAAATCAAATGGAAACCAAGAACACATTTAGCAAATTACCAATGGGGAAACCTGAATGTTGCTGACTGAATACACCTGAAAATCCCATTCACACTCAATTTGGAGGCAATTCGTAGCTGTCCCCTCGGCAAAAGCGTTACATTTCATTTTCTAAAACACGAAAACGCACCGTAGTCGTGTTGCCTGTAGTTTTCTTAGCATAAAACGTCAATTAGCGCTGTATTTTTATTTCATTTTGACCACTCTGTCTAAAGGCTTTTTTGGATGGTGTCAGGAAAGAAAATTTTAAAGAAAGAAGGCAAAACAAACGCAAACCCAGATGACATTTAAGAAATTGCCAATCAAGAAACCTGAATGCTGCTGACTGAATACGCCTGAAAATCCCATTCACACTCAATTTGGAGGCAACTCGTAGCTGTCCCCTCGGCAAAAGTTTTACATTTCATTTTCCAAAGCACAAAAACACACCTTGGTCCTGTTGCCTGCTAATTTCTAAGAATGAAACGGTAATTTGCAGTTTTTTTTATTTCATTATGGATATTCTGGCTAAACTTTTATTGTGTGGGGTAACAATACAAAATTAGAAAAGGAAGAAGGCAAAACAAATGCAAACCCAGAACACATTTAGCAAATTGCCAAACAAGAAACCTGAATGCTGCTGACTGAACGCACCTGAAAATTGCATTCACACTCAATTTGGAGGCAACTCGTAGCTGTGCCCTCGGCAAAAGGGAAAGATTTCATTTTCCAAAACACAAAAACTCAGTTAGTCCTGTTGCATGTTAATTTCTAAGAATGAAACACCAATTTGCTGTTATCTTTATTTCATTATGGATACTCTGGCTAAGCTTATTCTTGTATGGTGTAAGAATACAAAATTAGAAAAGGAAGAAGGCAAAACAAATGCAAACCAAGAACACATTTAGCAATTTACCAATCGGGAAATCTGAATGTTGCTGACTGAATACACCTGAAAATCACATTCACACTCAATTTGCAGGCAATTCGTAGCTGACCCCTCGGCAAAAGTGTTACATTTCATTTCCTAAATCACAAAAACTCACTTGTCGTGTTGCCTGTAGATTTCTTAGCATGAAACGCCAATTTGCACTGTATTTTTATTTCATTTGAACCACTCTGTGTAAAGGCTTTTTTGGATGGTGTCAGGATATAAAATTTGGAAAAAAGAAGGCAAAACAAACGCAAACCCAGACGACATTTAAGAAATTGCCAATCAAGAAACCTGAATGCTGCTGACTGAATACACCTGAAAATCCCATTCACACTCAATTTGGAGGCAATTCGTAGCTGTGCCCTTGGCAAAAGCGAAAGATTTCATTTTCCAAAACAGTAAATCTCACCTTGGTCCAGTTGCCTGTTAATTTCTAAGCATGGAACGCACATTTGCTGGTTTTTTTTTTTTTTTTATTTGATTAAGGATACTCTGGCTAAACTTTTATTGTATGCTGTAAGAATACAAAATTAGAAAAGGAAGAAGGCAAAACAAATGGAATGCCGAAACACATTTAAGAAATTGCCAATCAAGAAACCTGAATGCTGCTGACTGAATGCACGTGAAAATCCGATTCACACTCAATTTGCAGTCAATTTGTAGCTGTTCCCTTGGCAAAAGGGTTACATTTCATTTTCCAAAACACAAAAACTCACCTTGGTCCTGTTGCATGTTAATTTCTAAAAATGAAACACCAATTTGCTGTTTTCTTTATTTCATTATGGATATTCTGGCTAAACTTTTTATTGTATGGTGTAAGAATACAAAATTAGAAAAGGAAGAAGGCAAAACAACCACAAACCCAGAACACATTTAGCAAATTACCAATCAGGAAACCTGAATGCTGCTGACTGAATACACCTGAAAATCCCATTCACACTCAAGTTGGTGGCAATTCGTAGCTGTTCCCTTGGCAAAAGGGTTACATTTCATTTTCCAAAACACAAAAACTCACGTTGGTCCTGTTGCATGTTAATTTCTAAAAATGAAACACCAATTTTCTGTTTTCTTTATTTCATTATGGATACTCTGGCTAACCTTTTTATTGTATGGTGTAAGAATACAAAATTAGAAAAGGAAGGAGGCAAATCAAATGGAAACCAAGAACACATTTAGCAAATTACCAATCAGGAAACCTGAATGCTGCTGACTGAATACACCTGAAAATCCCATTCACACTCAATTTGGAGGCAATTCGTAGCTGTCCCCTCGGCAAAAGCGTTACATTTCATTTTCTAAAACACGAAAACGCACCTTAGTCTTGTTGCCTGTAGTTTTCTTAGCATAAAACGTCAATTAGCGCTGTATTTTTATTTCATTTTGACCACTCTGTCTAAAGGCTTTTTTGGATGGTGTCAGGAAAGAAAATTTTAAAGAAAGAAGGCAAAACAAACGCAAACCCAAATGACATTTAAGAAATTGCCAATCAAGAAACCTGAATGCTGCTGACTGAATACGCCTGAAAATCCCATTCACACTCAATTTGGAGGCAACTCGTAGCTGTCCCCTCGGCAAAAGGGTTACATTTCATTTTCCAAAGCACAAAAACACACCTTGGTCCTGTTGCCTGCTAATTTCTAAGAATGAAACGGTAATTTGCAGTTTTTTTTATTTCATTATGGATATTCTTGCTAAACTTTTATTGTGTGGGGTAACAATAAAAAAATTAGAAAAGGAAGAAGGCAAAACAAATGCAAACCCAGAACACATTTAGCAAATTGCCAAACAAGAAACCTGAATGCTGCTGACTGAACGCACCTGAAAATTGCATTCACACTCAATTTGGAGGCAACTCGTAGCTGTGCCCTCGGCAAAAGGGAAAGATTTCATTTTCCAAAACACAAAAATTCAGTTAGTCCTGTTGCATGTTCATTTCTAAAATGAAACACCAATTTGCTGCTTTTTTTTAATTCATTATGGTTACTCTGGCTAACCTTTTTATTGTATGGTGTAAGAATACAAAATTAGAAAAGGAAGAAGGCAAAACAAATGCAAATGAAGAACACATTTAGCAAATTGCCAATCAGGATACCTGAATGTTGCTGACTGAATACACCTGAAAATCCCATTCACACTCAATTTGGAGGCAATTCGTAGCTGTGCCCTCGGCAAAAGGGAAAGATTTTATCTTCCAAAATAGTAAATCTCACCTTGGTCCAGTTGCCTGTTAATTTCTAAGAATGGAACGCCCATTTGCTGTTTTTTTTTTTTTTATTTCATTAAGGATACTCTGGCTAAACTTTTATTGTATGGTGTAAGAATACAAAATTAGAAAAGAAAGAAGGCAAAACAATTGGAATGCCCAAACACATTTAAGAAATTGCCAATCAAGAAACCTGAATGCTGCTGACTGAATACACCTGAAAATCCCATTCACACTCAATTTGGAGGCAACTCGTAGCTGTCCCCTCGGCAAAAGGGTTACATTTCATTTTCCAAAGCACAAAATCACACCTTGGTCCTGTTGCCTGCTAATTTCTAAGAATGAAACGGCAATTTCCAGTTTTTTTTATTTCATTAAGGATATTCTGGCTAGACTTTTTATTGTATGGGGTAAGAATACAAAATTAGAAAAGGAAGAAGGCAAAACAACTGCAAACCCAGAACACATTTAGCAAATTGCCAAACAAGAAACCTGAATGCTGCTGACTGAATACACCTGAAAATCCCATTCACACTCAATTTGGCAGCAATTGGTTACTGTCCCCTCGGCAACAGTGTTACACTTCATTTTCCAAAACACAAAAACTCACCTTGGTCCTGATGCATGTTAATTTCTAAAAATGAAACACCAATTTTCTGTTTTCTTTATTTCATTATGGATACTCTGGCTAAACTTTTTATTGTATGGGGTAAGAATACAAAATTAGAAAAGGAAGAAGGCAAATCAAATGGAAACCAAGAACACATTTAGCAAATTACCAATCAGGAATCCTGAATGCTGCTGACTGAATACACCTGAAAATCCCATTCACACTCAATTTGGAGGCAATTCGTAGCTGTCCCCTCGGCAAAAGCGTTACATTTCATTTTCTAAAACACGAAAACGCACCTTAGTCGTGTTGCCTGTAGTTTTCTTAGCATAAAACGTCAATTACCGCTGTATTTTTATTTCATTTTGACCACTCTGTCTAAAGGCTTTTTTGGATGGTGTCAGGAAAGAAAATTTTAAAGAAAGAAGGCAAAACAAACGCAAACCCAGACGACATTTAAGAAATTGCCAATCAAGAACCCTGAATGCTGCTGACTGAATACGCCTGAAAATCCCATTCACACTTAATTTGGAGGCAACTCCGAGCTGTCCCCTCGGCAAAAGGGTTACATTTCATTTTCCAAAGCACAAAAACACACCTTGGTCCTGTTGCCTGCTAATTTCTAAGAATGAAACGGCAATTTGAGGTTTTTTTATTTCATTATGGATGTTCTGGCTAAACTTTTATTGTGTGGGGTAAGAATACATAATTAGAAAAGGAAGAAGGCAAAACAAATGCAAACCCAGAACACATTTAGCAAATTGCCAAACAAGAAACCTGAATGCTGCTGACTGAACGCACCTGAAAATTGCATTCACACTCAATTTGGAGGCAACTCGTAGCTGTGCCCTCGGCAAAAGGGAAAGATTTCATTTTCCAAAACACAAAAACTCAGTTAGTCCTGTTGCATGTTAATTTCTAAGAATGAAACACCAATTTGCTGTTTTCTTTATTTCATTAAGGATACTCTGGCTAACCTTTTTATTGTATGGTGTAAGAATACAAAATTAGAAAAGGAAGAAGGCAAAACAAATGCAAATGAAGAACACATTTAGCAAATTGAAAAATAAGGAAACCTGAAAGTTGCTGACTGAATACACCTGAAAATCCCATTCACACTCAATTTGGCAGCAATTCGTAGCTGAATCCCTTGGCAAAAGGGTTACATTTCATTTTCCAAAACACAAAAACTCACCTTGGTCCTGTTGCATGTTAATTTCTAAAAATGAAACACCAATTTGCTGTTTTCTTTATTTCATTATGGTTACCCTGGCTAACCTTTTTATTGTATGGTGTAGGAATACAAAATTAGAAAAGGAAGAAGGCAAAACAAATGCAAACCAAGAACACATTTAGCAAATTACCAATCAGGAAACCTGAATGTTGCTGACTGAATACACCAGAAAATCCCATTCACACTCAATTTGGTGGCAATTCGTAGCCGTGCCCTCAAAAAAAGGAAAAGATTTCATTTTTAAAAGCAGTAAATCGCACCTTGGTCCAGTTGCCCGTTAATTTCTAAGCATGGAACGCCAATTTGCTGTTTTTTTTTTTATTTCATTAAGGATGCTCTGGCTAAACTTTTATTGTATGGTGTAAGAATACAAAATTAGAAAAGGAAGAAGGCAAAACAAATGGAATGCCCAAACACATTTAAGAAATTGCCAATCAAGAAACATGAATGCTGCTGACTGAATACACCTGAAAATCCCATTCACACTCAATTTGGAGGCAACTTGTAGCTGTCCCCTCGGCAAAAGGGTTACATTTCATATTCCAAAGCACAAAAATACACCTTGGTCCTGTTGCATGTTAATTTC
Source organism: Sylvilagus floridanus (assembly GCA_949820135.1). NCBI lineage: Eukaryota > Metazoa > Chordata > Mammalia > Lagomorpha > Leporidae > Sylvilagus > Sylvilagus floridanus. Next base: position 162,596,266 of record OX463227.1, on the reverse strand, counting down.
TAAAAATGAAACACCAATTTTCTGTTTTCTTTATTTCATTATGGATACTCTGGCTAAACTTTTTCTTGTATTGTGTAAGAATACAAAATGAGAAAAGGAAGAAGGCAAAACAATTCAAACCAAGAACACATTTAGCAAATTGCCAATCAGGAAACCTGAATGTTGCTGACTGAATACACCTGAAAATCCCATTCACACTCAATTTGGAGGCAATTCGTAGCTGTGCCCTCGGTAAAAGGGAAAGATTTCATTTTCCAAAACACGAAAACTCACAATAGTCGTGTTGCCTGTAGATTTCTTAGCATGAAATGACAATTTGCACTGTATTTTTACTTCATTTTGAACACTCTGTCAAAAGGCATTTTTGGATGGTGTCAGGATAGTAAATTTCGAAGAAAGAAGGCAAACAAACGCAAACCCAGACGACATTTAAGAAATTGCCAATCAAGAAACCTGAATGCTGCTGACTGAATACACCTGAAAATCCCATTCATACTCAATTTGGAGGCAATTCATAGCTGTCCCCTCGGCAAAAGTGTTACATTTCATTTTCCAAAGCACAAAAACACGCCTTGGTCCTGTTGCCAGGTAATTTCTAAGAATGAAACGGCAATTTGCTGTTTTTTTTTTTTTTATTTCATTAAGGATACTCTGGCTAAACTTTTATTGTATGGTGTAAGAATACAAAATTAGAAAAGGAAGAATGCAAAACAAATGCAAACCAAGAAATCATTTAGCAAATTACCAATCAAGAAACCTGAATGCTGCTGACTGAATACACCTGAAAATCCCATTCATGCTCAATTTGGAGGCAATTCATAGCTGTCCCCTCGGCAAAAGAGTTGCATATCATTTTCCAAAGGACAAAAACACACCTTGTTCCTGTTGCTAGCTAATTTCTAATAATGAAACGGCAATTTGCAGTTTTTTTTATTTCATTATGGATATTCTGGCTAAACTTTTTATTGTATGGGGTAAGAATACAAAATTAGAAAAGGAAGAAGGCAAAACAACCGCAAACCCAGAACACATTTAGCAAATTGCCAAACAAGAAACCTGAATGCTGCTGACTGAACGCACCAGAAAATTGCATTCACACTCAATTTGGAGGCAACTCGTAGCTGTGCCCTCGGCAAAAGTTAAAGATTATATTTTCCAAAACACAAAAACTCACCTTGGTCCTGTTGCATGTTAATTTCTAAAAATGAAACACCAATTTGCTGTTTTCTTTATTTCATTATGGTTACTCTGGCTAACGTTTTTATTGTATGGTGTAAGAATACAAAATTAGAAAAGGAAGAAGGCAAAACAAATGCAAACCAAGAACACATTTAGCAAAATGAAAAATCAGTAAACCTGAATGTTGCTGACTGAATACACCTGAAAATCCCATTCACACTCAATTTGGAGGCAACTCGTAGCTGTCCCCTCGGCAAAAGGGTTACATTTCATTTTCCAAAGCACAAAAACACACCTTGGTCCTGTTGCCTGCTAATTTCTAAGAATGAAACGGCAATTTGCGGTTTTTTTTATTTTATTATGGATATTCTGGCTAGACTTTTTATTGTATGGGGTAAGAATACAAAATTAGAAAAGGAAGAAGGCAAAACAACCTCAAACCCAGAACACATTTAGCAAATTGCCAAACAAGAAACCCGAATGCTGCTGACTGAATACACCTGAAAATCCCATTCACACTCAATTTGGCAGCAATTCGTAGCAGTTCCCTTGGCAAAAGGGTTACATTTCATTTTCCAAAACACAAAAACTCACCTTGTTCCTGTTGCATGTTAATTTCTAAAAATGAAACAGCAAATCGCTGTTTTTTTTATTTCATTATGGTTACTCTGGCTAACCTTTTTATTGTATGGTGTAAGAATACAAAATTAGAAAAGGAAGAAGGCAAAACAAATGCAAACCAAGAACACATTTAGCAAATTACCAATCAGGAAACCTGAATGTTGCTGACTGAATACACCTGAAAATCCCATTCACAATCAATTTGGAGGCAATTCGTAGCTGTCCCCTCGGCAAAAGCGTTACATTTCATTTTCCAAAACAGTAAATCTCACCTTGGTCCAGTTGCCTGTTAATTTCTAAGCATGGAACGCACATTTGCTGGTTTTTTTTTTTTTTTTATTTTATCAAGGGTACTCTGGCTAAACTTTTATTGTATGGTGTAAGAATACAAAATTAGAAAAGGAAGAAGGCAAAACAATTGGAATGCCCAAACACATTTAAGAAATTGCCAATCAATAAACCTGAATGCTGCTGAATGAATACACCTGAAAATCCCATTCACACTCAATTTGGAGGCAACTCGTAGCTGTCCCCTCGGCAAAAGGGTTAGATTTCATTTTCCAAAAACACAAAAACTCACCTTGGTCCTGTTGCATGTTAATTTCTAAAAATGAAACAACAATTTGCTGTTTTCTTTATTTCATTATGGTTATTCTGGCTAACCTTTTTATTGTATGGTGTAAGAATACAAAATTAGAAAAGGAAGAAGGCAAAACAAATGCAAACCAAGAACACATTTAGCAAATTGCCAATCAGGAAACCTGAATGTTGCTGACTGAATACACCTGAAAATCCCTTTCACACTCAATTTGGAGGCAATTCGTTGCTGTGCCCTCGGAAAAATGGAAAGATTTCATTTTCCAAAACACTGAAACTCACCTTGGTCCAGTTGCCTGTTAATTTCTAAGCATGGAACGCACATTTGCTGTTTTTTTTTTTTTATTTCATCAAGGATACTCTGGCTAAACTTTTATTGTATGGTGTAAGAATACAAAATTAGAAAAGGAAGAAGGCAAAACAAATGGAATGCCCAAACATATTTAAGAGATTGCTAATCAAGACCTGAATGCTGCTGACTGAATACACCTGAAAATCCCATTCACACTGAATTTGGAGGCAACTCCTAGCTCTCCCCTCGGCAAAAGGGTTACATTTCATATTCCAAAGCACGAAATCAAACCTTGGTCCTGTTGCCTTCTAATTTCTAAGAATGAAACGGCAATTTGGAGGTTTTTTTTTTTCATTATGGATATTCTAGCTAAACTTTTTATTGTATGGGGTAAGAATACAAAATTAGAAAAGGAAGAAGGGAAAGCAACCGCAAACCCAGAACACATTTAGCAAATTGCCAAACAAGAAACCTGAATGTTGCTGACTGAATATACATGAAAATCCAATTCACACTCAATTTGGCAGCAATTCGTAGCTGTTCCCTTGGCAAAAGGGTTACATTTCATTTTCCAAAACACAAAAACTCACCTTCGTCCTGTTGCATGTTCATTTCTAAGAATGAAGCACCAATTTTCTGTTTTCTTTATTTCATTATGGATACTCTGGCTAAACTTTTTCATGTATGGTGTAAGAATACAAAATTAGAAAAGGAAGAAGTCAAAAGAAATGCAAACCAGGAACACATTTAGCAAATTACCAATGGGGAAACCTGAATGTTGCTGACTGAATACACCTGAAAATCCCATTCACACTCAATTTGGAGGCCACTCGTAGCTGTTCCCTCGGCAAAAGGGTTACATTTCATTTTCCAAAGCACAAAAACACACCTTGGTCCTGTTGCCTGCTAATTTGTAAGAATGAAACGGCAATTTGCAGTTTTTTTTTATTTCATTATGGATATTCTGGCTAAACTTTTATTGTATGGGGTAAATATACAAAATTAGAAAAGGAAGAAGGCAAAACAAATGCAGACCCAGAACACATTTCGCAAATTGCCAAACAAGAAACCTGAATGCTGCTGACTGAACGCACCTGAAAATCCCATTCACACTCAATTTGCACACAATTCGTAGCTGTTCCCTTGGAAAAAGGGATACATTTCATTTTCCAAAACACAAAACCTCACCTTGGTCCTGTTGCCTGTTAATTTCTAAAAACGAAACACCAATTCGCTGTTTTCTTTATTTCACTATCGGTACTCTGGCTAACCTTTTTCTGGTATGGTGTAAGAATACAAAATTAGAAAAGGAAGAAGGCAAAACAAATGCAAACCAAGAACACATATAGCAAATCGCCAATCAGGAAACCTGAAAGTTGCTGACTGAATACACCTGAAAACCCATTCACACTCAATTTGGAGGCAATTAGTAGCTGTGCCCTAGGCAAAAGTGTTGCATTTCATTTTGCAAAACAGGAAAACTCACCTGTCGTGTTGCCTGTAGATTTCTTAGCATGAAACGCCAATTTGTACTGTATTTTTATTTTATTTTGACCACTCTATCTGACAGCTATTTTGGATGGTGTCAGGATATAAAATTTGGAAAGAAAGAAGGCAAAACAAATGCAAACCCAGACGACATTTGAGAAATTGCCAATCAAGAAACCTGAATGCTACTGAATGAATACACCTGAAAATCCCATTCACACTCAATTTGGCAGCAATTCGTAGCTGTTCCCTTGGCAAAGGGTTTCATTTCATTTTCCAAAACACAAAAACTCACATTGGTCCTGTTGCATGTTAATTTCTAAAAATGAAACACCAATTTGCTGTTTTCTTTATTTCATTATGGTTACCCTGGCTAACCTTTTTATTGTATGGTGTAAGAATACAAAATTAGAAAAGGAAGAAGGCAAAACAAATGCAAACCAAGAACACATTTAGCAAATTGCCAATCAGGAAACCTGAATGTTGCTGACTGAATACACCAGAAAATCCCATTCACACTCAATTTGGTGGCAATTCGTAGCCGTGCCCTCAGCAAAAGGGAAAGATTTCATTTTCAAAAGCAGTAAATCGCACCTTGGTCTAGTTGCCTGTTAATTTCTAAGCATGGAACGCCCATTTGCTGTTTTTTTTTTATTTCATTAAGGATACTCTGGCTAAACTTTTATTGTATGGTGTAAGAATACAAAATCAGAAAAGGAAGAAGGCAAAACAAATGGAATGCCCAAACACATTTAAGAAATTGCCAATCAAGAAACATGAATGCTGCTGACTGAATACACCTGAAAATCCCATTCACACTCAATTTGCAGGCAATTCGTAGCTGTCCCCTTGGCAAAAGTGTTACATTTCATTTTCTAAAACACGAAAACTCACCTTAGTCGTGTTGTCTGTAGATTTCTTAGCATGAAACGCCAATTTGCAATGTATTTTTATTTCATTTTGACAACTCTGTCTAAAGGCTTTTTTGGATGGTGTCAGGATATAAAATTTGGAAAAAAGAAGGCAAAACAAACGCAAACCCAGACGACATTTAAGAAATTGCCAACCAAGAAACCTGAATGCTGCTGACTGAATACACCTGAAAATCCCATTCACACTCAATTTGGAGGCAGCTCGTAGCTGTCCCCTCGGCAAAAGGGTTACATTTCATATTCCAAAGCAGAAATACACACCTTGGTCCTGTTGCCTGCTAATTTCTAAGAATGAAACGGCAATTTGCAGTTTTTTTTTATTTCATTATGTATATTCTGGCAAAACTTTTATTGTATGGGGTAAGAATACAAAATTAGAAAAGGAAGAAGGCAAAACAAACGCAAACCCAGAACACATTTAGCAAATTGCCAAACAAGAAACCTGAATGCTGCTGACTGAACGCACCTGAAAATCGTATTCACACTCAATTTGGCGGCAATTCATAGCTGTACACTCGGCTTAATGGAAAGATTTCATTTTCCAAATCACAAAAACCCACCTTGGTCCTGTTGCATGTTAATTTCTAAAAATGAAACACCAATTTCCTGTTTTCTTTATTTCATTGTGGATACTCTGGCTAACCTTTTTCTTGTATGGTGTAAGAATACAAAATTAGAAAAGGAAGAAGGCAAAACAAATGCAAACAGAGAACACATTTAGCAAATTGCCAATCAGGAAACCTGAATGTTGCTGACTGAATAAACCTGAAAATCCATTTCACACTCAGTTTGGCGGCAATTCGTAGCTGTTCCCTTGGCAAAAGGGTTACATTTCATTTTCCAAAACACAAAAACTCACCTTGTTCCTGTTGCATGTTCATTTCTAACAATGAAACACCAATTTGCTGTTTTCTTTATTTCATTATGGATACTCTGGCTAACCTTTTTCTTGTATGGTGTAAGAATACAAAATTAGAAAAGGATGAAGGCAAAACAAATGCAAACCAAGAACACATTTAGCAAATACCAATCGGGAAACCTGAATGTTGCTGACTGAATACACCTGAAAATCCCATTCACACTCAATTTGCAGGCAATTCTTAGCTGTCCCCTCGGCAAAAGTGTTACATTTCATTTTCTAAAACACGAAAACTCTCCTTAGTCGTGTTGCCTGTAGATTTCTTAGAATGAAAAGCCAATTTGCACTGCATTTCTATTTCATTTTGACCACTCTGTCTAAAGGCTTTTTTGGATGGTGTCAGGATAGAAAATTTCGAAAGAAAGAAGGCAAAAAAAACGCAAACCCAGACGACATTTAAGAAATTGCCAATCAAGAAACCTGAATGCTGCTGACTGAATACACCTGAAAATCCCATTCACACTCCATTTGGAGGCAACTCGTAGCTGTCCCCTCGGCAAAAGGGTTACATTTCATTTTCCAAAACACAAAAACTCACATTGGTCCTGTTGCATGTTAATTTCTAAAAATGAAACACAAATTTGCTGTTTTCTTTATTTCATTATGGTTATTCTGGCTAACTTTTTTATTGTATGGTGTAAGAATACAAAATTAGAAAAGGAAGAAGGCAAAACAAATGCAAACCAAGAACACATTTAGCAAATTGCCAATCAGGAAACCTGAATGTTGCTGACTGAAGACACCTGAAAATCCCTTTCACACTCAATTTGGAGGCAATTCGTAGCTTTGCCCTCGGCAAAGGGAAAGATTTAATTTTCCAAAACAGTAAATCTCACCTTGGTCCAGTTGCCTGTAAATTTCTAAGCAAGGAACGCCCATTTGCTGTTTTTTTTTTTTTTATTTCATCAAGGATACTCTGGCTAAACTTTTATTGTATGGTGTAAGAATACAAAATTAGAAAAGGAAGAAGGCAAAACAAATGGAATGCCCAAACACATTTAAGAAATTGCTAATCAAGACCTGAATGCTGCTGACTGAATACACCTGAAAATCCCATTCACACTCAATTTGGAGGCAACTCCTAGCTGTCCCCTCGGCAAAAGTGTTACATTTCATATTCCAAAGCACAAAATCACACCTTGGTCCTGTTGCCTTCTGATTTCTAAGAATGAAGCTGCAATTTGCAGGTTTTTTTATGTGATTAAGGATACTCTGGCTAAACTTTTATTGTATGGTGTAAGAATACAAAATTAGAAAAGGAAGAAGGGAAAACAACCGCAAAGCCAGAACACATTTAGCAAATTGCCAAACAAGAAACCTGAAGGCTGCTGACTGAATACACCTGAAAATCCCATTCACACTCAATTTGGCGGCAATTCGTAGCTGTTCCCTTGGCAAAAGGGTTACATTTCATTTTCCAAAACCCAAAAACTCACCTTGGTCCTGTTGCATGTTAATTTTTAAAAATGAAACACCAATTTGCTGTTTTCTTTATTTCATTATGGTTACTCTGGCTAACCTTTTTATTGTATGGTGTAAGAATACAAAATTAGAAAAGGAAGAATGCAAAACAAATGCAAACCAAGAACACATTTAACAAATTGCCAATCACGAAACCTGAATGTTGCTGACTGAATACACCTGAAAATCCCATTCACACTAAATTTGGAGGGAATTCGTAGCCGTGCCCTCAGCAAAAGGGAAAGATTTCATTTTCAAAAACAGTAAATCTCACCTTGGTCCAGTTGCCTGTTAATTTCTAAGCATGGAAAGCCCATTTGCTGTTTTTTTTTTTTTATTTCATTAAGGATACTCTGGCTAAATTTTATTGTATGGGGTAAGAATACAAAATTAGAAAAGGAAGAAGGCAATGCATCTGCAAACCCAGAACACATTTAGCAAATTGCCAAACAAGAAACGTGAATGCTGCTGACTCAATACACCTGAAAATCCCATTCACATTCAATTTGGAGGCAACTCGTAGCTGTCCCCTCGGCAAAAGGGTTACATTTCATTTTCCAAAACACAAAAACTCACCTTGGTCCTGTTGCATGTTAATTTCTAAAAATGAAACACCAATTTGCTGTTTTTTTTATTTCATTATGGTTACTCTGGCTAACCTTTTTATTGTATGGTGTAAGAATACATAATTAGAAAAGGAAGAAGGCAAAACAAATGCAAACCAAGAACACATTAGCAAATTGCCAATCAGGAAACCTGAATGTTGCTGACTGAATACACCTGAAAATCCAATTCACACTCAATTTGTAGGCAATTCGTAGCTGTTCCCTTGAGAAAAGGGAAAGATTTCATTTTCCAAAACACAAAAACTCACCTTGGTCCTGTTGCATGTTAATTTCCAAAAATGAAACACCAATTTGCTGTTATCTTTATTTCATTATGGATACTCTGGCTAACCTTTTTATTGTTTGGTGTAAGAATACAAAATGACAAAAGGAAGAAGGCAAAACAAATGCAAACAAGGACACATTTATTAAATTACAAATCAGGAAACCTGAATGTTGCTGACTGAATACACCTGAAAATCCCGTTCACACTCAATTTGCAGGCAATTCTTAGATGTCTCCTCGGCAAAAGTGTTACATTTCATTTTCTAAAACACGAAAACTCACCTTAGTCGTGTTGCCTGTAGATTTCTTAGCATAAACGACAATTTGCACTGCATTTCTATTTCATTTGACCACTCTGTCTAAAGGCATTTTTGGATGGTGTCAGGATAGAAAATTTGGAAAAAAGAAGGCGAATCAAACGCAAACCCAGACGAAATTTAAGAAATTGCCAATCAAGAAACCTGAATGCTGCTGACTGAATACACCTGAAAATCCCATTCACACTCAATTTGCAGGCAATTTGTAGCTGTTCCCTTGGCAAAAGGGTTACATTTCATTTTCCAAAACACAAAAACTCACCTTGGTCCTGTTGCATGTTAATTTCTAAAAATGAAACACCAATTTTCTGTTTTCTTTATTTCATTATGGATACTCTGGCTAACCTTTTTATTGTATGGTGTAAGAATACATAATTAGAAAAGGAAGAAGGCAAAAAAAATGGAAACCAAGAACACATTTAGCAAATTACCAATCAGGAAACCTGAATGCTGCTGACTGAATACACCTGAAAATCCCATTCACACTCAATTTGGAGGCAATTCGTAGCTGTCCCCTCTCAAAAGCGTTACATTTCATTTTCTAAAACACGAAAACGCACCTTAGTCCTGTTGCCTGTAGTTTTCTTAGCATAAAACGTCAATTAGCGCTGTATTTTTATTTCATTTTGACCACTCTGTCTAAAGGCTTTTTTGGATGGTGTCAGGAAAGAAGATTTTAAAGAAAGAAGGCAAAACAAACGCAAACCCAGACGACATTTAAGAAATTGCCAATCAAGAAACCTGAATGCTGCTGACTGAATACGCCTGAAAATCCCATTCACACTCAATTTGGAGGCAACTCGTAGCTGTCCCCTCGGCAAAAGGGTTACATTACATTTTCCAAAGCACAAAAACACACCTTGGTCCTGTTGCCTGCTAATTTCTAAGAATGAAACGGCAATTTGCAGTTTTTTTTTATTTCATTATGGATATTCTGGCTAAACTTTTATTGTGTGGGGTAAGAATACAAAATTAGAAAAGGAAGAAGGCAATGCAACCGCAAACCCAGAACACATTTAGCAAATTGCCAAACAAGAAACCTGAATGCTGCTGACTGAACGCACCTGAAAATTGCATTCACACTCAATTTGGAGGCAACTCGTAGCTGTGCCCTCGGCAAAAGTAAAAGATTTTATTTTCCAAAACACAAAAACTCACCTTGGTCCTGTTGCATGTTAATTTCTAAGAATGAAACACCAATTTGCTGTTTTCTTTATTTCATTATGGTTACTCTGGCTAACCTTTTTATTGTATGGTGTAAGAATACAAAATTAGAAAAGGAAGAAGGCAAAACAAATGCAAACCAAGAACACATTTAGCAATTTACCAATCGGGAAATCTGAATGTTGCTGACTGAATACACCTGAAAATCAGATTCACACTCAATTTGCAGGCAATTCGTAGCTGTCCCCTCGGCAAAAGTGTTACATTTCATTTTCTAAAACACGAAAACTCACTTGTCGTGTTGCCTGTAGATTTCTTAGCATGAAACGCCAATTTGCACTGTATTTTTATTTCATTTGAACCACTCTGTGTAAAGGCTTTTTTGGATGGTGTCAGGATATAAAATTTGGAAAAAAGAAGGCAAAACAAACGGAAACCCAGACGACATTTAAGAAATTGCCAATCAAGAAACCTGAATGCTGCTGACTGAATACACCTGAAAATCCCATTCACACTCAATTTGGAGGCAATTCGTAGCTGTGCCCTCGGAAAAAGGGAAAGATTTCATTTTCCAAAACACAAAAAGTCACCTTGGTCCAGTTGCCTGTTAATTTCTAAGCATGGAACGCCCATTTGCTGTTTTTTTTTTTTTATTTCATTATGGATACTCTGGCTAAACTTTTATTGTATGGTGTAAGAATACAAAATTAGAAAAGGAAGAAGGCAAAACAATTGGAATGCCGAAACACATTTAAGAAATTGCCAATCAAGAAACCTGAATGCTGCTGACTGAATACACCTGAAAATCCCATTCACACTCAATTTGCAGACAATTTGTAGCTGTTCCCTTGGCAAAAGGGTTACATTTCATTTTCTAAAACACCAAAACTCACCTTGGTCCTGTTGCATGTTAATTTCTAAAAATGAAACACCAATTTGCTGTTTTCTTTATTTCATTATGGATATTCTGGCTAAACTTTTTATTGTATGGGGTAAGAATACAAAATTAGAAAAGGAAGAAGGCAAAACAACCACAAACCCTGAACACATTTAGCAAATTGCCAAACAAGAAACCTGAATGCTGCTGACTGAATACACCTGGAAATCCCATTCACACTCAATTTGGTGGCAATTCGTAGCTGTTCCCTTGGCAAAAGGGTTACATTTCATTTTCCAAAACACAAAAACTCACCTTGGTCCTGTTGCCTGTTAATTTCTAAAAATGAAACACCAATTTTCTGTTTTCTTTATTTCATTATGGATACTCTGGCTAACCTTTTTATTGTATGGTGTAAGAATACAAAATTAGAAAAGGAGAAGGCAAATCAAATGGAAACCAAGAACACATTTAGCAAATTACCAATCAGGAAACCTGAATGCTGCTGACTGAATACACCTGAAAATCCCATTCACACTCAATTTGGAGGCAATTCGTTGCTGTCCCCTCAGCAAAAGCGTTACATTTCATTTTCTAAAACACGAAAACGCACCTTAGTCGTGTTGCCTGTAGTTTTCTTAGCATAAAACGTCAATTAGCGCTGTATTTTTATTTCATTTTGACCACTCTGTCTAAAGGCTTTTTTGGATGGTGTCAGGAAAGAAAATTTTAAAGAAAGAAGGCAAAACAAACGCAAACCCAGATGACATTTAAGAAATTGCCAATCAAGAAACCTGAATGCTGCTGACTGAATACGCCTGAAAATCCCATTCACACTCAATTTGGAGGCAACTCGTAGCTGTCCCCTCGGGAAAAGTTTTACATTTCATTTTCCAAAGCACAAAAACACACCTTGGTCCTGTTGCCTGCTAATTTCTAAGAATGAAACGGTAATTTGCAGTTTTTTGTATTTCATTATGCATATTCTGGCTAAAATTTATTGTGTGGGTTAAGAATACAAAATTAGAAAAGGAAGAAGGCAAAACAAATGCAAACCCAGAACACATTTAGCAAATTGCCAAACAAGAAACCTGAATGCTGCTGACTGAACGCACCTGAAAATCCCATTCACACTCAATTTGGAGGCAACTCGTAGCTGTGCCCTCGGCAAAAGTTAAAGATTTCATTTTCCAAAACACAAAAACTCACCTTGGTCCTGTTGCATGTTAATTTCTAAAAATGAAACACCAATTTGCTGTTATCTTTATTTCATTATGGATACTCTGGCTAAGCTTTTTCTTGTATGGTGTAAGAATACAAAATTAGAAAAGGAAGAAGGCAAAACAAATGCAAACCAAGAACACATTTAGCAATTTACCAATCGGGAAATCTGAATGTTGCTGACTGAATACACCTGAAAATCACATTCACACTCAATTTGCAGGCAATTCGTAGCTGACCCCTCGGCAAAAGTGTTACATTTCATTTCCTAAAACACAAAAACTCACTTGTCGTGTTGCCTGTAGATTTCTTAGCATGAAACGCCAATTTGCACTGTATTTTTATTTCATTTGAACCACTCTGTGTAAAGGCTTTTTTGGATGGTGTCAGGATATAAAATTTGGAAAACAGAAGGCAAAACAAACGCAAACCCAGACGACATTTAAGAAATTGCCAATCAAGAAACCTGAATGCTGCTGACTGAATACACCTGAAAATCCCATTCACACTCAATTTGGAGGCAATTCGTTGCTGTGCCCTCGGCAAAAGCGAAAGATTTCATTTTCCAAAACAGTAAATCTCACCTTGGTCCAGTTGCCTGAAATTTCTAAGCATGGAACGCCCATTTGCTGGTTTTTTTTTTTTATTTGATTAAGGATACTCTGGCTAAACTTTTATTGTATGGTGTAAGAATACAAAATTAGAAAAGGAAGAAGGCAAAACAAATGGAATGCCGAAACACATTTAAGAAATTGCCAATCAAGAAACCTGAATGCTGCTGAGTGAATGCACCTGAAAATCCCATTCACACTCAATTTGCAGGCAATTTGTAGCTGTTCCCTTGGCAAAAGGGTTACATTTCATTTTCCAAAACACCAAAACTCACCTTGGTCCTGTTGCATGTTAATTTCTAAAAATGAAACACCAATTTGCTGTTTTCTTTATTTCATTATGGATATTCTGGCTAAACTTTTTATTGTATGGGGTAAGAATACAAAATTAGAAAAGGAAGAAGGCAAAACAACCACAAACCCTGAACACATTTAGCAAATTGCCAAACAAGAAACCTGAATGCTGCTGACTGAATACACCTGAAAATCCCATTCACACTCAATTTGGTGGCAATTCGTAGCTGTTCCCTTGGCAAAAGGGTTACATTTCATTTTCCAAAACACAAAAACTCACCTTGGTCCTGTTGCCTGTTAATTTCTAAAAATGAAACACCAATTTTCTGTTTTCTTTATTTCATTATGGATACTCTGGCTAAACTTTTTATTGTATGGTGTAAGAATACAAAATTAGAAAAGGAAGGAGGCAAATCAAATGGAAACCAAGAACACATTTAGCAAATTACCAATCAGGAAACCTGAATGCTGCTGACTGAATACACCTGAAAATCCCATTCACACTCAATTTGGAGGCAATTCGTAGCTGTCCCCTCGGCAAAAGCGTTACATTTCATTTTCTAAAACACGAAAATGCACCTTAGTCGTGTTGCCTGTAGTTTTCTTAGCATAAAACGTCAATTAGCGCTGTATTTTTATTTCATTTTGACCACTCTGTCTAAAGGCTTTTTTGGATGGTGTCAGGAAAGAAAATTTTAAAGAAAGAAGGCAAAACAAACGCAAACCCAGATGACATTTAAGAAATTGCCAATCAAGAAACCTGAATGCTGCTGACTGAATACGCCTGAAAATCCCATTCACACTCAATTTGCAGGCAACTCCTAGCTGTCCCCTCGGCAAAAGTTTTACATTTCATTTTCCAAAGCACAAAAACACACCTTGGTCCTGTTGCCTGCTAATTTCTAAGAATGAAACGGTAATTTGCAGTTTTTTGTATTTCATTATGGATATTCTGGCTAAAATTTATTGTGTGGGGTAAGAATACAAAAATAGAAAAGGAAGAAGGCAAAACAAATGCAAACCCAGAACACATTTAGCAAATTGCCAAACAAGAAACCTGAATGCTGCTGACTGAACGCACCTGAAAATCCCATTCACACTCAATTTGGAGGCAACTCGTAGCTGTGCCCTCGGCAAAAGTTAAAGATTTCATTTTCCAAAACACAAAAACTCACCTTGGTCCTGTTGCATGTTAATTTCTAAAAATGAAACACCAATTTGCTGTTATCTTTATTTCATTATGGATACTCTGGCTAAGCTTTTTCTTGTATGGTGTAAGAATACAAAATTAGAAAAGGAAGAAGGCAAAACAAATGCAAACCAAGAACACATTTAGCAATTTACCAATCGGGAAATCTGAATGTTGCTGACTGAATACACCTGAAAATCACATTCACACTCAATTTGCAGGCAATTCGTAGCTGACCCCTCGGCAAAAGTGTTACATTTCATTTCCTAAAACACAAAAACTCACTTGTCGTGTTGCCTGTAGATTTCTTAGCATGAAACGCCAATTTGCACTGTATTTTTATTTCATTTGAACCACTCTGTGTAAAGGCTTTTTTGGATGGTGTCAGGATATAAAATTTGGAAAACAGAAGGCAAAACAAACGCAAACCCAGACGACATTTAAGAAATTGCCAATCAAGAAACCTGAATGCTGCTGACTGAATACACCTGAAAATCCCATTCACACTCAATTTGGAGGCAATTCGTAGCTGTGCCCTCGGCAAAAGCGAAAGATTTCATTTTCCAAAACAGTAAAACTCACCTTGGTCCAGTTGCCTGAAATTTCTAAGCATGGAACGCCCATTTGCTGGTTTTTTTTTTTTTTATTTGATTAAGGATACTCTGGCTAAACTTTTATTGTATGCTGTAAGAATACAAAATTAGAAAAGGAAGAAGGCAAAACAAATGGAATGCCGAAACACATTTAAGAAATTGCCAATCAAGAAACCTGAATGCTGCTGAGTGAATGCACCTGAAAATCCCATTCACACTCAATTTGCAGGCAATTTGTAGCTGTTCCCTTGGCAAAAGGGTTACATTTCATTTTCCAAAACACAAAAACTCACCTTGGTCCTGTTGCATGTTAATTTCTAAAAATGAAACACCAATTTGCTGTTTTCTTTATTTCATTATGGATATTCTGGCTAAACATTTTATTGTATGGGGTAAGAATACAAAATTAGAAAAGGAAGAAGGCAAAACAACCACAAACCCAGAACACATTTAGCAAATTGCCAAACAAGAAACCTGAATGCTGCTGACTGAATACACCTGAAAATCCCATTCACACTCAATTTGGTGGCAATTCGTAGCTGTTCCCTTGGCAAAAGGGTTACATTTCATTTTCCAAAACACAAAAACTCACCTTGGTCCTGTTGCATGTTAATTTCTAAAAATGAAACACCAATTTTCTGTTTTCTTTATTTCATTATGGATACTCTGGCTAACATTTTTATTGTATGGTGTAAGAATACAAAATTAGAAAAGGAAGGAGGCAAATCAAATGGAAACCAAGAACACATTTAGCAAATTACCAATCAGGAAACCTGAATGCTGCTGACTGAATACACCTGAAAATCCCATTCACACTCAATTTGGAGACAATTCGTAGCTGTCCCCTCGGCAAAAGCGTTACATTTCATTTTCTAAAACACGAAAATGCACCTTAGTCGTGTTGCCTGTAGTTTTCTTAGCATAAAACGTCAATTAGCGCTGTATTTTTATTTCATTTTGACCACTCTGTCTAAAGGCTTTTTTGGATGGTGTCAGGAAAGAAAATTTTAAAGAAAGAAGGCAAAACAAACGCAAACCCAGATGACATTTAAGAAATTGCCAATCAAGAAACCTGAATGCTGCTGACTGAATACGCCTGAAAATCCCATTCACACTCAATTTGCAGGCAACTCCTAGCTGTCCCCTCGGCAAAAGGGTTACATTTCATTTTCCAAAGCACAAAAACACACCTTGGTCCTGTTGCCTGCTAATTTCTAAGAATGAAACGGTAATTTGCAGTTTTTTTTATTTCATTATGGATATTCTGGCTAAACTTTTATTGTGTGGGGTAACAATACAAAATTAGAAAAGGAAGAAGGCAAAACAAATGCAAACCCAGAACACATTTAGCAAATTGCCAAACAAGAAACCTGAATGCTGCTGACTGAACGCACCTGAAAATTGCATTCACACTCAATTTGGAGGCAACTCGTAGCTGTGCCCTCGGCAAAAGGGAAAGATTTCATTTTCCAAAACACAAAAACTCAGTTAGTCCTGTTGCATGTTCATTTCTAAAATGAAACACCAATTTGCTGCTTTTTTTTAATTCATTATGGTTACTCTGGCTAACCTTTTTATTGTATGGTGTAAGAATACAAAATTAGAAAAGGAAGAAGGCAAAACAAATGCAAACCAAGAACACATTTAGCAAATTACCAATCAGGAAACCTGAATGTTGCTGACTGAATACACCTGAAAATCCCATTCACACTCAATTTGGAGGCAATTCGTAGCTGTGCCCTCGGCGAAAGGGAAAGATTTTATCTTCCAAAATAGTAAATCTCACCTTGGTCCAGTTGCCTGTTAATTTCTAAGAATGGACCGCCCATTTGCTGGTTTTTTTTTTTTTATTTCATTAAGGATACTCTGGCTAAACTTTTATTGTATGGTGTAAGAATACAAAATTAGAAAAGAAAGAAGGCAAAACAATTGGAATGCCCAAACACATTTAAGAAATTGCCAATCAAGAAACCTGAATTCTGCTGACTGAATACACCTGAAAATCCCATTCACACTCAATTTGGAGGCAACTCGTAGCTGTCCCCTCGGCAAAAGGGTTACATTTCATTTTCCAAAGCACAAAATCACACCTTGGTCCTATTGCCTGCTAATTTCTAAGAATGAAACGGCAATTTGCAGTTTTTTTTATTTCATTATGGATATTCTGGCTAGACTTTTTATTGTATGGGGTAAGAATACAAAATTAGAAAAGGAAGAAGGCAAAACAACCGCAAACCCAGAACACATTTAGCAAATTGCCAAACAAGAAACCTGAATGCTGCTGACTGAATACACCTGAAAATCCCATTCACACTCAATTTGGCAGCAATTGGTTACTGTCCCCTCGGCAACAGTGTTACATTTCATTTTCCAAAACACAAAAACTCACCTTGGTCCTGATGCATGTTAATTTCTAAAAATGAAACACCAATTTTCTGTTTTCTTTATTTCATTATGGATACTCTGGCTAACATTTTTATTGTATGGTGTAAGAATACAAAATTAGAAAAGGAAGAAGGCAAATCAAATGGAAACCAAGAACACATTTAGCAAATTACCAATCAGGAAACCAGAATGCTGCTGACTGAATACACCTGAAAATCCCATTCACACTCAATTTGGAGGCAATTCGTAGCTGTCCCCTCGGCAAAAGCGTTACATTTCATTTTCTAAAACACGAAAACGCACCTTAGTCGTGTTGTCTGTAGTTTTCTTAGCATAAAACGTCAATTAGCGCTGTATTTTTATTTCATTTTGACCACTCTGTCTAAAGGCTTTTTTGGATGGTGTCAGGAAAGAAAATTTTAAAGAAAGAAGGCAAAACTAACGCAAACCCAGACGACATTTAAGAAATTGCCAATCAAGAAACCTGAATGCTGCTGACTGAATACGCCTGAAAATCCCATTCACACTCAATTTGGAGGGAACTCCTAGCTGTCCCCTCGGCAAAAGGGTTACATTTCATTTTCCAAAGCAAAAAAACACACCTTGGTCCTGTTGCCTGCTAATTTCTAAGAATGAAACGGCAATTTGAGGTTTTTTTATTTCATTATGGATGTTCTGGCTAAACTTTTATTGTGTGGGGTAAGAATACATAATTAGAAAAGGAAGAAGGCAAAACAAATGCAAACCCAGAACACATTTAGCAAATTGCCAAACAAGAAACCTGAATGCTGCTGACTGAACGCACCTGAAAATCGCATTCACACTCAATTTGGAGGCAACTCGTAGCTGTGCCCTCGGCAAAAGTTAAAGATTTCATTTTCCAAAACACAAAAACTCACCTTGGTCCTGTTGCATGTTAATTTCTAAGAATGAAACACCAATTTGCTGTTTTCTTTATTTCATTATGGATACCCTGGCTAACCTTTTTATTGTATGGTGTAAGAATACAAAATTAGAAAAGGAAGAAGGCAAAACAAATGCAAACCAAGAACACATTTAGCAAATTGAAAAATAAGGAAACCTGAAAGTTGCTGACTGAATACACCTGAAAACCCATTCACACTCAATTTTGAGGCAATTAGTAGCTGTGCCCTAGGCAAAAGTGTTACATTTCATTTTGTAAAACACGAAAACTCACCTGTCCTGTTGCCTGTAGATTTCTTAGCATGAAACGCCAGTTTGTACTGTATTTTTATTTGATTTTGACCACTCTATCTGAAGGCTATTTTGGATGGTGTCAGGATATAAAATTTGGAAAGAAAGAAGGCAAAACAAATGCAAACCCAGACGACATTTGAGAAATTGCCAATCAAGAAACCTGAATGCTACTGACTGAATACACCTGAAAATCCCATTCACACTCAATTTGGCAGCAATTCGTAGCTGTTCCCTTGGCAAAAGGGTTACATTTCATTTTCCAAAACACAAAAACTCACCTTGGTCCTGTTGCATGTTAATTTCTAAAAATGAAACACCAATTTGCTGTTTTCTTTATTTCATTATGGTTACCCTGGCTAACCTTTTTATTGTATGGTGTAGGAATACAAAATTAGAAAAGGAAGAAGGCAAAACAAATGCAAACCAAGAACACATTTAGCAAATTGCCCATCAGGAAACCTGAATGTTGCTGACTGAATACACCTGAAAATCCCATTCACACTCAATTTGGTGGCAATTCGTAGCCATGCCCTCAGCAAAAGGGAAAGATTTCATTTTCCAAAGCAGTAAATCGCACCTTGGTCCAGTTGCCCGTTAATTTCTAAGCATGGAACGCCAATTTGCTGTTTTTTTTTTTTTATTTCATTAAGGATGCTCTGGCTAAACTTTTATTGTATGGTGTAAGCATACAAAATTAGAAAAGGAAGAAGGCAAAAGAAATGGAATGCCGAAACACATTTAAGAAATTGCCAATCAAGAAACCTGAATGCTGCTGACTGAATACACCTGAAAATCCCATTCACACTCAATTTGGAGGCAACTTGTAGCTGTCCCCTCGGCAAAAGGGTTACATTTCATATTCCAAAGCACAAAAATACACCTTGGTCCTGATGCATGTTAATTTCTAAAAATGAAAAACCCATTTTCTGTTTTCTTTATTTCATTATGGATACTCTGGCTAAACTTTTTCTTGTATGGTGTAAGAATACTAAATCAGAAAAGGAAGAAGGCAAAACAATTCAAACCAAGAACACATTTAGCAAATTGCCAATCAGGAAACCTGAATGCTGCTGACTGAATACACCTGAAAATCCCATTCACACTCTATTTGGCGGCACTTCGTAGCAGTTCCCTTGGCAAAAGGGAAAGATTTCAATTTCCAAAACACGAAAACTCACCTTGGTCCAGTTGCCTGTTAATTTCTAAGCATGGAACGCCCATTTGCTGTTTCTTTTTTTTTTATTTCATTGAGGATACTCTGGCTAAACTTTTATTTTATGGTGTAAGAATACAAAATTAGAAAAGGAAGAAGGCAAAACAACCGCAAACCCAGAACACATTTAGCAAATTGCCATTCGGGAAACCTGAATGTTGCGTACTAAATACACCTGAAAATCCCATTCACACTCAACTTGGAGGCAATTCGTAGCTGTGCCCTCGGCAAAAGGGAAAAATTTCATTTTCCAAAACACGAAAACTCACCTTAGTCGTGTTGCCTGTAGATTTCTTAGCATGAAATGACAATTTGCACTGTATTTTTATTTCATTTTGACCACTCTGTCTAAAGGCTTTTTTGGATGGTGTCAGGATAGTAAATTTCGAAGAAAGAAGGCAAAAAAACGCAAACCCAGACGACATTTAAGAAATTGCCAATCAAGAAACCTGAATGCTGCTGACTGAATACACCTGAAAATCCCATTCAGACTCAAATTGGAGGCAACTCCTAGCTGTCCCCTCGGCAAAAGGGTTACATTTCATTTTCCAAAGCACAAAAACACACCTTGGTCCTGTTGCATGCTAATTTCTAAGAATGAAACGGCAATTTGCAGTTTTTTTTATTTCATTATGGATATTCTGGCTAAACTTTTATTGTGTGGGGTAAGAATACAAAATTAGAAAAGGAAGAAGGCAAAACAAATGCAAACCCAGAACACATTTAGCAAATTGCCAAACAAGAAACCTGAATGCTGCTGACTGAACGCACCAGAAAATTGCATTCACACTCAATTTGGAGGCAACTCGTAGCTGTGCCCTCGGCAAAAGTTAAAGATTTTATTTTCCAAAACACAAAAACTCACATTGCTCCTGTTGCATGCTAATTTCTAAAAATGAAACACCAATTTGCTGTTTTCTTTATTTCATTATGGTTACTCTGGCTAACCATTTTATTGTATGGTGTAAGAATACAAAATTAGAAAAGGAAGAAGGCAAAACAAATGCAAACCAAGAATACATTTAGCAAAATGAAAAATCAGGAAACCTGAATGTTGCTGACTGAATACACCTGAAAATCCCATTCACACTCAATTTGGAGGCAACTCGTAGCTGTCCCCTCGGCAAAAGGTTTACATTTCATTTTCCAAAGCACAAAAACACACCTTGGTCCTGTTGCCTGCTAATTTCTAAGAATGAAACGGCAATTTGCGGTTTTTTTTATTTTATTATGGATATTCTGGCTAGACATTTTATTGTATGGGGTAAGAATACAAAATTAGAAAAGGAAGAAGGCAAAACAACCTCAAACCCAGAACACATTTAGCAAATTGCCAAACAAGAAACCCGAATGCTGCTGACTGAATACACCTGAAAATCCCATTCACACTCAATTTGGCAGCAATTCGTAGCTGTCCCCTCGGCAAAAGGGTTACATTTCATTTTCCAAAACACAAAAACTCACCTTGGTCCTGTTGCATGTTATTTTCTAAAAATGAAACAGCAAATCGCTGTTTTTTTATTTCATTATGGTTACTCTGGCTAACCTTTTTATTGTATGGTGTAAGAATACAAAATTAGAAAAGGAAGAAGGCAAAACAAATGCAAACCAAGAACACATTTAGCAAATTACCAATCAGGAAACCTGAATGTTGCTGACTGAATACACCTGAAAATCCCATTCACACTCAATTTGGAGGCAATTCGTAGCTGTCCCCTCGGCAAAAGCGTTACATTTCATTTTCCAAAACAGTAAATCTCACCTTGGTCCAGTTGCCTGTTAATTTCTAAGCATGGAACGCCCATTTGCTGTTTTTTTTTTTTTTTATTTCATCAAGGGTACTCTGGCTAAACTTTTATTGTATGGTGTAAGAATACAAAATTAGAAAAGGAAGAAGGCAAAACAATTGGAATGCCCAAACACATTTAAGAAATTGCCAAACAAGAAACCTGAATGCTGCTGAATGAATACACCTGAAAATCCCATTCACACTCAATTTGGAGGCAACTCGTAGCTGTCCCCTCCGCGAAAGGGTTACATTTCATTTTCCAAAACACAAAAACTCAGTTAGTCCTGTTGCATGTTCATTTCTAAAATGAAACACCAATTTGCTGTTTTCTTTATTTCATTATGGATACTCTGGCTAAACATTTTCTTGTATGGGGTAAGAATACAAAATGAGAAAAGGAAGAAGGCAAAACAACCACAAACCCAGAACACATTTAGCAAATTGACAAACAAGAAACCTGAATGCTGCTGACTGAATACACCTGAAAATCCCATTCACACTCAATTTGCAGGCAATTCGTAGCTGTCCCCTCGGCAAAATGGAAAGATTTCATTTTCCAAAACACTAAAACTCACCTTGGTCCAGTTGCCTGTTAATTTCTAAGCATGGAACGCCCATTTGCTGTTTCTTTTTTTTTTTATTTCATTAAGGATACTCTGGCTAAACTTTTATTGTATGGTGTAAGAATACAAAATTAGAAAAGGAAGAAGGCAAAACAACCGCAAACCCAGAACACATTTAGCAAATTGCCAATCAGGAAACCTGAATGTTGCTTACTAAATACACCTGAAAATCCCATTCACACTCAACTTGGAGGCAATTCGTAGCTGTGCCCTCGGCAAAAGGGAGAGATTTCATTTTCCAAAACACGAAAACTCACCCTAGTCGTGTAGCCTGTAGATTTCTTAGCATGAAATGACAATTTGCACTGTATTTTTATTTCATTTTGACCACTCTGTCTAAAGGCTTTTTTGGATTGTGTCAGGATAGTAAATTTCGAAGAATGAAGGCAAAAAAACGCAAACCCAGACGACATTTAAAATTACCAATCAAGAAACCTGAATGC
Organism: Sylvilagus floridanus; assembly: GCA_949820135.1. NCBI lineage: Eukaryota > Metazoa > Chordata > Mammalia > Lagomorpha > Leporidae > Sylvilagus > Sylvilagus floridanus. The sequence continues at coordinate 162,573,950 of OX463227.1, read as the reverse complement.
TGCTGACTGAATACACCTGAAAATCCCATTCACACTCAATTTGGAGGCAACTCGTAGCTGTCCCCTCGGCAAAAGGGTTACATTTAATTTTCCAAAGCACAAAAACACACCTTGGTCCTGTTGCCTGCTAATTTCTAAGAATGAAACGGCAATTTGCAGTTTTTTTTTATTTCATTATGGATATTCTGGCTAAACTTTTATTGTGTGGGGTAAGAATACAAAATTAGAAAAGGAAGAAGGCAAAACAAATGCAAACCCAGAATACATTTAGCAAATTGCCAAACAAGAAACCTGAATGCTGCTGACTGAATACACCTGAAAATCCCATTCACACTCAATTTGGCGGCAATTCATAGCTGTTCCCTTGGCAAAAGTGTTACATTTCATTTTCCAAAACACTAAAACTCACCTTGGTCCTGATGCATGTTAATTTCTAAAAATGAAACAGCAAATCGCTGTTTTTTTTATTTCATTATGGTTACTCTGGCTAACCTTTTTATTGTATGGGGTAAGAATACAAAATTAGAAAAGGAAGAAGGCAAAACAAAGGCAAACCAAGAACACAGTTAGCAAATTACCAATCGGGAAACTGAATGTTGCTGACTCAATACACCTGAAAATCCCAACCCACTCAATTTGCACGCAATTCGTAGCTGTCCCCTCGGCAAAAGTGTTACATTTCATTTTCTAAAACACGAAAACTCACCTTAGTCGTGTTGCCTGTAGATTTCTTAGCATGAAACGCCAATTTGCACTGTATTTTTATTTCATTTTGACCACTCTGTCTAAACGCTTTTTTGGATGGTGTCAGGATAGAAAATTTGGAAAAAAAAAGGCAAAACAAACGCAAACACAGACGACATTTAAGAAATTGCCAATCAAGAAACCTGAATGCTGCTGACTGAATACACCTGAAAATCCCATTCACACTCAATTTGGAGGCAATTCGTACCTGTTCCCTTGGCAAAAGGGTTACATTTCATTTTCCAAAACACAAAAACTCAGTTAGTCCTGTTGCATGTTCATTTCTAAAATGAAACACCAATTTGCTGGTTTCTTTATTTCATTATGGATACTCTGGCTAAACATTTTCTTGTATGAGGTAAGAATACAAAATGAGAAAAGGAAGAAGGCAAAACAACCACAAACCCAGAACACATTTAGCAAATTGCCAAACAAGAAACCTGAATGCCGCTGACTGAATACACCTGCAAATCCCATTCACACTCAATTTGGAGGCAATTCATAGCTGTGCCCTCGGCAAAAGGGAAAGATTTCATTTTCCAAAACACTAAAACTCACCTTGGTCCAGTTGCCTGTTAATTTCTACGCATGGAACGCCCATTTGCTGTTTCTTTTTTTTTATTTCATTAAGGATACTCTGGCTAAACTTTTATTGTATGGTGTAAGAATACGAAATTAGAAAAGGAAGAAGGCAAAACAAATGCAAACCCAGAACACATTTAGCAAATTGCCAAACAAGAAACCTGAATGCTGCTGACTGAACGCACCTGAAAATTGCATTCACACTCAATTTGGAGGCAACTCGTAGCTGTGCCCTCGGCAAAAGGGTTACATTTCATTTTCCAAAGCACAAAAACACACCTTGGTCCTGTTGCCTGCTAATTTCTAAGAATGAAACGGCAATTTGCAGTTTTTTTTATTTCATTATGGATATTCTGGCTAGACTTTTTATTGTATGGGGTAAGAATACAAAATTAGAAAAGGAAGAAGGCAAAACAAATGCAAACCAAGAACACATTTAGCAAATTGCCAAACAAAACCTGAATGCTACTGACTGAATACACCTGAAAATCCCATTCACACTCAATTTGGCAGCAATTCGTAGCTGTTCCCTTGGCAAAAGGGTTACATTTCATTTTCCAAAACACAAAAACTCACCTTGGTCCTGTTGCATGTTAATTTCTAAAAATGAAACACCAATTTGCTGTTTTCTTTATTTCATTATGGTTACCCTGGATAACCTTTTTATTGCATGGTGTAAGAATACAAAATTAGAAAAGGAAGAATGCAAAACAAATGCAAACCTAGAACACATTTAGCAAATTGCCAATCAGGAAACCTGAATGTTGCTGACTGAATACACCAGAAAATCCCATTCACACTCAATTTGGTGGCAATTCGTAGCCGTGCCCTCAGCAAAAGGGAAAGATTTCATTTTCAAAAGCAATAAATCGCACCTTGGTCCAGTTGCCTGTTAATTTCTAAGCATGGAATGCCCATTTGCTGTTTTTTTTTTATTTCATTAAGGAAACTCTGGCTAAACTTTTATTGTATGGTGTAAGAATACAAAATTAGAAAAGGAAGAAGGCAAAACAAATGAAATGCTGAAACACCTTTAAGAAATTGCCAATCAAGAAACCTGAATGCTGCTGACTGAATACACCTGAAAATCCCATTCACACTCAATTTGGAGGCAATTCGTAGCTGTGCCCTCGGAAAAAGGGAAAGATTTCATTTTCCAAAACACAAAAAGTCACCTTGGTCCAGTTGCCTGTTAATTTCTAAGCATGGAACGCCCATTTGCTGTTTTTTTTTTTATTTCATTATGGATACTCTAGCTAAACTTTTATTGTATGGTATAAGAATACAAAATTAGAAAAGGAAGAAGGCAAAACAAATGGAATGCCGAAACACATTTAAGAAATTGCCAATCAAGAAACCTGAATGCTGCTGACTGAATACACCTGAAAATCCCATTCACACTCAATTTGCAGGCAATTTGTAGCTGTTCCCTTGGCAAAAGGGTTACATTTCATTTTCCAAAGCACAAAAACTCACCTTGGTCCTGTTGCATGTTCATTTCTAAGAATGAAACACCAATTTGCTGTTTTCTTTATTTCATTATGGATACTCTGGCTAAATTTTTTCTTGTATGGTGTAAGAATACAAAATTAGAAAAGGAAGAAGTCAAAAGAAATGCAAACCAAGAACACATTTAGCAAATACCAATCGGGAAACCTGAATGTTGCTGACTGAATACACCTGAAAATCCCATTCACACTCCATTTGCAGGCAATTCGTAGCTGTCCCCTCGGCAAAAGTGTTACATTTCATTTTCTAAAACACGAAAACTCACCTTATTAGTGTTGTCTGTAGATTTCTTAGCATGAAACGCCAATTTGCAATGTATTTTTATTGCATTTTGACCACTCTGTCTAAATGCTTTTTTGGATGGTGTCAGGATATAAAATTTGGAAAAAAGAAGGCAAAACAAACGCGAACCCAGACGACATTTAAGAAATTGCCAACCAAGAAACCTGAATGCTGCTGACTGAATACACCTGAAAATCTCATTCACACTCAATTTGGAGGCAACTCGTAGCTGTCCCCTCGGCAAAAGGGTTACATTTCATTTTCAAAGCACAAAAACACACCTTGGTCCTGTTGCCTGCTAATTTCTAAGAATGAAACGGCAATTTGCAGTTTTTTTTTTATTTCATTATGGATATTCTGGCTAAACTTTTATTGTATGGGGAAGAATACAAAATTAGAAAAGGAAGAAGGCAATGCAACCGCAAACCCAGAACACATTTAGCAAATTGCAAAACAAGAAACCTGAATGCTGCTGACTGAATACACCTGAAAATCCCATTCACACTCAATTTGGAGGCAACTCGTAGCTGTCCCCTCGGCAAAAGGGTTACATTTCATTTTCCAAAGCACAAAAACACACCTTGGTCCTGTTGCCTGCTAATTTCTAAGAATGAAACGGCAATTTGCAGTTTTTTTTTTATTTCATTATGGATGTTCTGGCTAAATTATTATTGTATGGGGTAAGAATACAAAATTAGAAAAGGAAGAAGGCAAAACAAACGCAAACCCAGAACACATTTAGCAAATTGCCAAACAAGAAACCTGAATGCTGCTGACTGAACGCACCTGAAAATCGCATTCACACTCAGTTTGGCGGCAATTCGTAGCTGTACCCTCGGCTTAATGGAAAGATTTCATTTTCCAAATCACAAAAACTCACCTTGGTCCTGTTGCATGTTAATTTCTAAAAATGAAACACCAATTTGCTGTTTTCTTTATTTCATTGTGGATACTCTGGCTAACCTTTTTCTTGTATGGTGTAAGAATACAAAATTAGAAAAGGAAGAAGGCAAAACAAATGCAAACCAAGAACACATTTAGCAAATTGCCAATCAGGAAACCTGAATGTTGCTGACTGAATACACCTGAAAATCCCATTCACACTCAGTTTGGCGGCAATTCGTTGCTGTTCCCTCCGCAAAATGTAAAGATTTCATTTTCCAAAACACAAAAACTCACCTTGTTCCTGTTGCATGTTCATTTCTAACAAGGAAACACCAATTTGCTGTTTTCTTTATTTCATTATGGATACTCTGGCTAACCTTTTTATTGTATGGTGTAAGAATACAAAATGAGAAAAGGAAGAAGGCAAAACAAATGCAAACCAAGAACACATTTAGCAAATTGCCAAACAAGAAACCTGAATACTGCTGACTGAATACACCTGAAAATCCCTTTCACACTCAATTTGGAGGCAATTCGTAGCTTTGCCCTCGGCAAAGGGAAAGATTTCATTTTCCAAAACAGTAAATCTCACCTTGGTCCAGTTGCCTGTTAATTTCTAAGCATGGAACGCCCATTTGCTGTTTTTTTTTTTTTTTTTATTTCATCAAGGATACTCTGGCTAAACTTTTATTGTATGGTGTAAGAATACAAAATTAGAAAAGGAAGAAGGCAAAACAAATGAAATGCTTAAACACATTTAAGAAATTGCCAATCAAGAAACCTGAATGCTGCTGACTGAATACACCTGAAAATCCCATTCACACTCAATTTGGAGGCAATTCGTAGCTGTGCCCTCGGAAAAAGGGAAAGATTTCATTTTCCAAAACACAAAAAGTCACCTTGGTCCAGTTGCCTGTTAATTTCTAAGCATGGAACGCCCATTTGCTGTTTTTTTTTTTTATTTCATTATGGATACTCTAGCTAAACTTTTATTGTATGGGGAAGAATACAAAATTAGAAAAGGAAGAAGGCAATGCAACCGCAAACCCAGAACACATTTAGCAAATTGCAAAACAAGAAACCTGAATGCTGCTGACTGAATACACCTGAAAATCCCATTCACACTCAATTTGGAGGCAACTCGTAGCTGTCCCCTCGGCAAAAGGGTTACATTTCATTTTCCAAAGCACAAAAACACACCTTGGTCCTGTTGCCTGCTAATTTCTAAGAATGAAACGGCAATTTGCAGTTTTTTTTTTATTTCATTATGGATATTCTGGCTAAATTTTTATTGTATGGGGTAAGAATACAAAATTAGAAAAGGAAGAAGGCAAAACAACCACAAACCCAGAACACATTTAGCAAATTGCCAAACAAGAAACCTGAATGCTGCTGACTGAATACACCTGAAAATCCCATTCACACTCAATTTGGCAGCAATTCGTAGCTGTTCCCTTGGCAAAAGGGTTACATTTCATTTTCCAAAACACAAAAACTCACCTTGGTCCTGTTGCATGTTCATTTCTAAGAATGAAACACCAATTTGCTGTTTTCTTTATTTCATTATGGATACTCTGGCTAAATTTTTTCTTGTATGGTGTAAGAATACAAAATTAGAAAAGGAAGAAGTCAAAAGAAATGCAAACCAAGAACACATTTAGCAAATACCAATCGGGAAACCTGAATGTTGCTGACTGAATACACCTGAAAATCCCATTCACACTCCATTTGCAGGCAATTCGTAGCTGTCCCCTCGGCAAAAGTGTTACATTTCATTTTCAAAAACACGAAAACTCACCTTATTAGTGTTGTCTGTAGATTTCTTAGCATGAAACGCCAATTTGCAATGTATTTTTATTGCATTTTGACCACTCTGTCTAAATGCTTTTTTGGATGGTGTCAGGATATAAAATTTGGAAAAAAGAAGGCAAAACAAACGCGAACCCAGACGACATTTAAGAAATTGCCAACCAAGAAACCTGAATGCTGCTGACTGAATACACCTGAAAATCTCATTCACACTCAATTTGGAGGCAACTCGTAGCTGTCCCCTCGGCAAAAGGGTTACATTTCATTTTCAAAGCACAAAAACACACCTTGGTCCTGTTGCCTGCTAATTTCTAAGAATGAAACGGCAATTTGCAGTTTTTTTTTTATTTCATTATGGATATTCTGGCTAAACTTTTATTGTATGGGGAAGAATACAAAATTAGAAAAGGAAGAAGGCAATGCAACCGCAAACCCAGAACACATTTAGCAAATTGCAAAACAAGAAACCTGAATGCTGCTGACTGAATACACCTGAAAATCCCATTCACACTCAATTTGGAGGCAACTCGTAGCTGTCCCCTCGGCAAAAGGGTTACATTTCATTTTCCAAAGCACAAAAACACACCTTGGTCCTGTTGCCTGCTAATTTCTAAGAATGAAACGGCAATTTGCAGTTTTTTTTTTATTTCATTATGGATGTTCTGGCTAAATTATTATTGTATGGGGTAAGAATACAAAATTAGAAAAGGAAGAAGGCAAAACAAACGCAAACCCAGAACACATTTAGCAAATTGCCAAACAAGAAACCTGAATGCTGCTGACTGAACGCACCTGAAAATCGCATTCACACTCAGTTTGGCGGCAATTCGTAGCTGTACCCTCGGCTTAATGGAAAGATTTCATTTTCCAAATCACAAAAACTCACCTTGGTCCTGTTGCATGTTAATTTCTAAAAATGAAACACCAATTTGCTGTTTTCTTTATTTCATTGTGGATACTCTGGCTAACCTTTTTCTTGTATGGTGTAAGAATACAAAATTAGAAAAGGAAGAAGGCAAAACAAATGCAAACCAAGAACACATTTAGCAAATTGCCAATCAGGAAACCTGAATGTTGCTGACTGAATACACCTGAAAATCCCATTCACACTCAGTTTGGCGGCAATTCGTTGCTGTTCCCTCCGCAAAAGGTAAAGATTTCATTTTCCAAAACACAAAAACTCACCTTGTTCCTGTTGCATGTTCATTTCTAACAAGGAAACACCAATTTGCTGTTTTCTTTATTTCATTATGGATACTCTGGCTAACCTTTTTATTGTATGGTGTAAGAATACAAAATGAGAAAAGGAAGAAGGCAAAACAAATGCAAACCAAGAACACATTTAGCAAATTGCCAAACAAGAAACCTGAATACTGCTGACTGAATACACCTGAAAATCCCTTTCACACTCAATTTGGAGGCAATTCGTAGCTTTGCCCTCGGCAAAGGGAAAGATTTCATTTTCCAAAACAGTAAATCTCACCTTGGTCCAGTTGCCTGTTAATTTCTAAGCATGGAACGCCCATTTGCTGTTTTTTTTTTTTTTTTATTTCATCAAGGATACTCTGGCTAAACTTTTATTGTATGGTGTAAGAATACAAAATTAGAAAAGGAAGAAGGCAAAACAAATGAAATGCTTAAACACATTTAAGAAATTGCCAATCAAGAAACCTGAATGCTGCTGACTGAATACACCTGAAAATCCCATTCACACTCAATTTGGAGGCAATTCGTAGCTGTGCCCTCGGAAAAAGGGAAAGATTTCATTTTCCAAAACACAAAAAGTCACCTTGGTCCAGTTGCCTGTTAATTTCTAAGCATGGAACGCCCATTTGCTGTTTTTTTTTTTTATTTCATTATGGATACTCTAGCTAAACTTTTATTGTATGGTATAAGAATACAAAATTAGAAAAGGAAGAAGGCAAAACAAATGGAATGCCGAAACACATTTAAGAAATTGCCAATCAAGAAACCTGAATGCTGCTGACTGAATACACCTGAAAATCCCATTCACACTCAATTTGCAGGCAATTTGTAGCTGTTCCCTTGGCAAAAGGGTTACATTTCATTTTCCAAAGCACAAAAACTCACCTTGGTCCTGTTGCATGTTAATTTCTAAAAATGAAACACCAATTTGCTGTTTTCTTTATTTCATTATGGATATTCTGGCTAAACTTTTTATTGTATGGGGTAAGAATACAAAATTAGAAAAGGAAGAAGGCAAAACAACCACAAACCCAGAACACATTTAGCAAATTGCCAAACAAGAAACCTGAATGCTGCTGACTGAATACACCTGAAAATCCCATTCACACTCAATTTGGCAGCAATTCGTAGCTGTTCCCTTGGCAAAAGGGTTACATTTCATTTTCCAAAACACAAAAACTCACCTTGGTCCTGTTGCATGTTCATTTCTAAGAATGAAACACCAATTTGCTGTTTTCTTTATTTCATTATGGATACTCTGGCTAAATTTTTTCTTGTATGGTGTAAGAATACAAAATTAGAAAAGGAAGAAGTCAAAAGAAATGCAAACCAAGAACACATTTAGCAAATTACCAATGGGGAAACCTGAATGTTGCTGACTGAATACACCTGAAAATCCCATTCACACTCAATTTGGAGGCCACTCGTAGCTGTCCCCTCGGCAAAAGGGTTACATTTCATTTTCCAAAGCACAAAAACACACCTTGGTCCTGTTGCCTGCTAATATCTAAGAATGAAACGGCAATTTGCAGTTTTTTTTTATTTCATTATGGATATTCTGGCTAAATTTTATTGTATGGGGTAAATATACAAAATTAGAAAAGGAAGAAGGCAAAACAAATGCAGACCCAGAACACATTTAGCAAATTGCCAAACAAGAAACCTGAATGCTGCTGACTGAACGCACCTGAAAATTGCATTCACACTCAATTTGTCAGCAATTCGTAGCTGTGCCCTCCGCAAAAGGTAAAGATTTCATTTTCCAAAACACAAAAACTCACCTTGGTCCTGTTGCATGTTAATTTCTAAGAATGAAACACCAATTTGCTGTTTTCTTTATTTCATTATAGATACTCTGGCTAAACTTTTTCTTGTATGGTGTAAGAATCCAAATTTGAAAAGGAAGAATGCAAAACAAATGCAAACCAAGAACACATTTAGCAAATTACCAATGGGGAAACCTGAATGTTGCTGACTGAATACACCTGAAAATCCCATTCACACTCAATTTGGAGGCAACTCGTAGCTGTCCCCTCGGCAAAAGGGAAAGATTTCATTTTCCAAAGCACAAAAACACACCTTGGTCCTGTTGCCTGCTAATTTCTAAGAATGAAACGGCAATTTGCAGTTTTTTTTTATTTCATTATGGATATTCTGGCTAAACTTTTATTGTATGGGGAAGAATACAAAATTAGAAAAGGAAGAAGGCAATGCAACCGCAAACCCAGAACACATTTAGCAAATTGCAAAACAAGAAACCTGAATGCTGCTGACTGAATACACCTGAAAATCCCATTCACACTCAATTTGGAGGCAACTCGTAGCTGTCCCCTCGGCAAAAGGGTTACATTTCATTTTCCAAAGCACAAAAACACACCTTGGTCCTGTTGCCTGCTAATTTCTAAGAATGAAACGGCAATTTGCAGTTTTTTTTTTTATTTCATTATGGATATTCTGGCTAAATTTTTATTGTATGGGGTAAGAATACAAAATTAGAAAAGGAAGAAGGCAAAACAAACGCAAACCCAGAACACATTTAGCAAATTGCCAAAGAAGAAACCTGAATGCTGCTGACTGAACGCACCTGAAAATCCCATTCACACTCAATTTGGCGGCAATTCGTAGCTGTACCCTCAGCTTAATGGAAAGATTTCATTTTCCAAATCACAAAAACTCACCTTGGTCCTGTTGCATGTTAATTTCTAAAAATGAAACACCAATTTGCTGTTTTCTTTATTTCATTGTGGATACTCTGGCTAACCTTTTTCTTGTATGGTGTAAGAATACAAAATTAGAAAAGGAAGAAGGCAAAACAAATGCAAACCAAGAACACATTTAGCAAATTGCCAATCAGGAAACCTGAATGTTGCTGACTGAATACACCTGAAAATCCCATTCACACTCAGTTTGGCGGCAATTCGTAGCTGTTCCCTCCGCAAAAGGTAAAGATTTCATTTTCCAAAACACAAAAACTCACCTTGTTCATGTTGCATGTTCATTTCTAACAAGGAAACACCAATTTGCTGTTTTCTTTATTTCATTATGGATACTCTGGCTAACCTTTTTATTGTATGGTGTAAGAATACAAAATGAGAAAAGGAAGAAGGCAAAACAAATGCAAACCAAGAACACATTTAGCAAATTGCCAAACAAGAAACCTGAATGCTGCTGACTGAATACACCTGAAAATCCCTTTCACACTCAATTTGGAGGCAATTCGTAGCTTTGCCCTCGGCAAAGGGAAAGATTTCATTTTCCAAAACAGTAAATCTCACCTTGGTCCAGTTGCCTGTTAATTTCTAAGCATGGAACGCCCATTTGCTGTTTTTTTTTTTTATTATTTCATCAAGGATACTCTGGCTAAACTTTTATTGTATGGTGTAAGAATACAAAATTAGAAAAGGAAGAAGGCAAAACAAATGGAATGCTGAAACACATTTAAGAAATTGCCAATCAAGAAACCTGAATGCTGCTGACTGAATACACCTGAAAATCCCATTCACACTCAATTTGGAGGCAATTCGTAGCTGTGCCCTTGGAAAAGGGAAAGATTTCATTTTCCAAAACACAAAAAGTCACCTTGGTCCAGTTGCCTGTTAATTTCTAAGCATGGAACGCCCATTTGCTGTTTTTTTTTTTTTATTTCATTATGGATACTCTAGCTAAACTTTTATTGTATGGTATAAGAATACAAAATTAGAAAAGGAAGAAGGCAAAACAAATGGAATGCCGAAACACATTTAAGAAATTGCCAATCAAGAAACCTGAATGCTGCTGACTGAATACACCTGAAAATCCCATTCACACTCAATTTGGAGGCAACTCGTAGCTGTTCCCTTGGCAAAAGGGTTACATTTCATTTTCCAAAGCACAAAAACTCACCTTGGTCCTGTTGCATGTTAATTTCTAAAAATGAAACACCAATTTGCTGTTTTCTTTATTTCATTATGGATATTCTGGCTAAACTTTTTATTGTATGGGGTATGAATACAAAATTAAAAAGGAAGAAGGCAAAACAACCACAAACCCAGAACACATTTAGCAAATTGCCAAACAAGAAACCTGAATGCTGCTGACTGAATACACCTGAAAATCCCATTCACACTCAATTTGGCAGCAATTCGTAGCTGTTCCCTTGGCAAAAGGGTTACATTTCATTTTCCAAAACACAAAAACTCACCTTGGTCCTGTTGCATGTTCATTTCTAAGAATGAAACACCAATTTGCTGTTTTCTTTATTTCATTATGGATACTCTGGCTAAATTTTTTCTTGTATGGTGTAAGAATACAAAATTAGAAAAGGAAGAAGTCAAAAGAAATGCAAACCAAGAACACATTTAGCAAATTACCAATGGGGAAACCTGAATGTTGCTGACTGAATACACCTGAAAATCCCATTCACACTCAATTTGGAGGCCACTCGTAGCTGTCCCCTCGGCAAAAGGGTTACATTTCATTTTCCAAAGCACAAAAACACACCTTGGTCCTGTTGCCTGCTAATTTCTAAGAATGAAACGGCAATTTGCAGTTTTTTTTTTTTATTTCATTATGGATATTCTGGCTAAACTTTTTATTGTATGGGGTAAGAATACAAAATTAGAAAAGGAAGAAGGCAAAACAAACGAAAACCCAGAACACATTTAGCAAATTGCCAAACAAGAAACCTGAATGCTGCTGACTGAACGCACCTGAAAATCCCATTCACACTCAATTTGGAGGCAACTCGTAGCTGTTCCCTTGGAAAAAGGGATACATTTCATTTTCCAAAACACAAAAACTCACCTTGGTATTGTTGCCTGTTAATTTCTAAAAACGAAACACCAATTTGCTGTTTTCTTTATTTCATTATGGATACTCTGGCTAACCTTTTTATTGTATGGTGTAAGAATACAAAATTAGAAAAGGAAGAAGGCAAAACAAATGCAAACCAAGAACACATTTAGCAAATTGCCAATCAGGAAACCTGAAAGTTGCTGACTGAATACACCTGAAAACCCATTCACACTCAATTTGGAGGCAATTCGTAGCTCTGCCCTAGGCAAAAGTGTTACATTTCATTTTGCAAAACACGAAAACTCACCTGTCGTGTTGCCATAGATTTCTTAGCATGAAACGCGAATTTGTACTGTTTTTTTATTTTATTTTGACCACTCTATCTGAAGGCTATTTTTGATGGTGTCAGGATATAAAATTTGGAAAGAAAGAAGGCAAAACAAATGCAAACCCAGACGACATTTGAGAAATTGCCAATCAAGAAACCTGAATGCTGCTGACTGAATACACCTGAAAATCCCATTCACACTCAATTTGGCAGCAATTCGTAGCTGTTCCCTTGGCAAAAGGGTTACATTTCATTTTCCAAAACACAAAAACTCACCTTGGTCCTGTTGCATGTTAATTTCTAAAAATGAAACACCAATTTGCTGTTTTCTTTATTTCATTATGGTTACTCTGGCTAACCTTTTTATTGTATGGTGTAAGAATACAAAATTAGAAAAGGAAGAATGCAAAACAAATGCAAACCAAGAACACATTTAGCAATTTACCAATCGGGAAATCTGAATGTTGCTGACTGAATACACCTGAAATTCCCGTTCACACTCAATTTGCAGGCAATTCTTAGATGTCTCCTCGGCAAAAGTGTTACATTTCATTTTGTAAAACACGAAAACTCACCTTAGTCGTGTTGCCTGTAGATTGCTTAGCATGAAACGCCAATTTGCACTGCATTTCTATTTCATTTGACCACTCTGTCTAAAGGCTTTTTTGGATGGTGTCAGGATAGAAAATTTGGAAAGAAACAAGGCAAAACAAACGCAAACCCAGACGACATTTAAGAAATTGCCAATCAAGAAACCTGAATGCTGCTGACTGAATACACCTGAAAATCCCATTCACACTCAATTTGGAGGCAACTCGTAGCTGTCCCCTCGGCAAAAGTGTTACATTTCATTTTCTAAAACACGAAAACTCACCTTAGTCGTGTTGCCTGTAGATTTCTTAATATGAAACGCCAATTTGCACTGTATTTTTATTTCATTTGAACCACTCTGTGTAAAGGCTTTTTTGGATGGTGTCAGGATATAAAATTTGGAAAAAAGAAGGCAAAACAAACGGAAACCCAGACGACATTTAAGAAATTGCCAATCAAGAAACCTGAATGCTACTGACTGAATACACCTGAAAATCCCATTCACACTCAATTTGGAGGCAATTCGTAGCTGTGCCCTCGGCAAAAGGGAAAGATTTCATTTTCCAAAACACAAAAAGTCACCTTGGTCCAGTTGCCTGTTAATTTCTAAGCATGGAACGCCCATTTGCTGGTTTTTTTTTTTTATTTCATTATGGATACTCTGGCTAAACTTTTATTGTATGGTGTAAGAATACAAAATTAGAAAAGGAAGAGGCAAAACAAATGGAATGCCGAAACACATTTAAGAAATTGCCAATCAAGAAACCTGAATGCTGCTGACTGAATACACCTGAAAATCCCATTCACACTCAATTTGCAGGCAATTTGTAGCTGTTCCCTTGGCAAAAGGGTTACATTTCATTTTCCAAAACACAAAAACTCACCTTGGTCCTGTTGCATGTTAATTTCTAAAAATGAAACACCAATTTGCTGTTTTCTTTATTTCATTATGGATACTCTGGCTAACCTTTTTATTGTATGGTGTAAGAATACAAAATTAGAAAAGGAAGAAGGCAAATCAAATGGAAACCAAGAACACATTTAGCAAATTACCAATCAGGAAACCTGAATGCTGCTGACTGAATACACCTGAAAATCCCATTCACACTCAATTTGGAGGCAATTCGTAGCTGTCCCCTCGGCAAAAGCGTTACATTTCATTTTCTAAAACACGAAAACGCACCTTAGTCATGTTGCCTGTAGTTTTCTTAGCATAAAACGTCAATTAGCGCTGTATTTTTATTTCATTTTGACCACTCTGTCTAAAGGTTTTTTTGGATGTTGTCAGGAAAGAAAATTTTAAAGAAAGAAGGCAAAACAAACGCAAACCCAGATGACATTTAAGAAATTGCCAATCAAGAAACCTGAATGCTGCTGACTGAATACACCTGAAAATCCCATTCACACTCAATTTGGAGGCAACTCCTAGCTGTCCCCTCGGCAAAAGGGTTACATTTCATTTTCCAAAGCACAAAAACACACTTTGGTCCTGTTGCCTGCTAATTTCTAAGAATGAAACGGCAATTTGCAGTTTTTTTTATTTCATTATGGATATTCTGGCTAAACTTTTATTGTGTGGGGTAAGAATACAAAATTAGAAAAGGAAGAAGGCAAAACAAATGCAAACCCAGAACACATTTAGCAAATTGCCAAACAAGAGACCTGAATGCTGCTGACTGAACGCACCTGAAAATCCCATTCACACTCAATTTGGAGGCAATTCGTAGCTGTGCCCTCGGCAAAAGGGAAAGATTTTATTTTCCAAAACACAAAAACTCACCTTGGTCCTGTTGCATGTTAATTTCTAAGAATGAAACACCAATTTGCTGTTTTCTTTATTTCATTATGGTTACTCTGGCTAACCTTTTTATTGTATGGTGTAAGAATACAAAATTAGAAAAGGAAGAAGGCAAAACAAATGCAAACCAAGAACACATTTAGCAAATTGAAAAATCAGGAAACCTGAATGTTGCTGACTGAATACACCTGAAAATCCCATTCAAACTCAATTTGGAGGCAATTAGTAGCTATGCCCTCGGCAAAAGGGAAAGATTTCATTTTCCAAAACAGTAAATCTCACCTTGGTCCAGTTTCCTGTTAATTTCTAAGCATGGAACGCCCATTTGCTGTTTTTTTTTTTTTTTATTTCATTAAGGATACTCTGGGTAAACTTTTATTGTATGGTGTAAGAATACAAAATTAGAAAAGGAAGAAGGCAAAACAATTGGAATGCCGAAACACATTTAAGAAATTGCCAATCAAGAAACCTGAATGCTGCTGACTGAATACACCTGAAAATCCCATTCACACTCAATTTGGAGGCAACTCGTAGCTGTCCCCTCGGCAAAAGGGTTACATTTCATTTTCCAAAGCACAAAATCACACCTTGGTCCTGTTGCCTGCTAATTTCTAAGAATGAAACGAAAATTTGCAGTTTTTTTTTATTTCATTATTGATATTCTGGCTAAACTTTTATTGTATGGGGTAAGAATACAAAATTAGAAAAGGAAGAAGGCAAAACAACCACAAACCCAGAACACATTTAGCAAATTGCCAAACAAGAAACCTGAATGCTGCTGACTGAATACAGCTGAAAATCGCATTCACACTCAATTTGGAGGCAACTCGTAGCTGTGCCCTCGGCAAAAGTTAAAGATTTCATTTTCCAAAACACAAAAACTCACCTTGGTCCTGTTGCATGTTAATTTCTAAGAATGAAACACCAATTTGCTGTTTTATTTATTTCATTATGGTTACTCTGGCTAACCTTTTTCTTGTAAGGTGTAAGAATACAAAATTAGAAAAGGAAGAAGGCAAAACAAATGCAAACCAAGAACACATTTAGCAAATTGAAAAATCATGAAACCTGAATGTTGCTGATTTAATACACCTGAAAATCGCATTCACACTCAATTTGGAGGCAACTCGTAGCTGTCCCCTCGGCAAAAGGGTTACATTTCATTTTCCAAAGCACAAAAACACACCTTGGTCCTGTTGCCTGCTAATTTCTAAGAATGAAACGGTAATTTGCACTTTTTTTTATTTCATTATGGATATTCTGGCTAGACTTTTTATTGTATGGGGTAAGAATACAAAATTAGAAAAGGAAGAAGGCAAAACAACCGCAAACCAAGAACACATTTAGCAAATTACCAATCAGGAAACCTGAATGTTGCTGACTGAATACACCTGAAAATCCCATTCACACTCAATTTGGAGGCAATTCGTAGCTGTGCCCTCGGCAAAAGGGAAAGATTTTATTTTCCAAAACACTAAATCTCACCTTGGTCCTGTTGCATGTTAATTTCTAAGAATGGAACGCCCATTTGCTGTTTTTTTTTTTATTTCATTAAGGATACTCTGGCTAAAATTTATTGTATGGTGTAAGAATACAAAATTAGAAAAGGAAGAAGGCAAAACAAATGGAATGCCCAAACACGTTTAACAAATTGCCAATCAAGAAACCTGAATGCTGCTGACTGAATACACATGAAAATCCCATTCACACTCAACTTGGAGGCAACTCGTAGCTGTCCCCTCGGCAAAAGTGTTACATTTCATTTTCCAAAGCACAAAATCACACCTTGGTCCTGTTGCCTGCTAATTTCTAAGAATGAAACGGCAATTTGCAGTTTTTTTTATTTCATTATGGTTATTCTGGCTAGACTTTTTATTGTATGGGGTAAGAATACAAAATTAGAAAAGGAAGAAGGCAAAACAACCGCAAACCAAGAACACATTTAGCAAATTGCCAAACAAGAAACCTTAATGCTGCTAACTTAATACACCTGAAAATCCCATTCACACTCAATTTGGCAGCAATTCGTTACTGTCCCCTCGGCAAAAGTGTTACATTTCATTTTCCAAAACACAAAAACTCACCTTGGACCTGTTGCATGTTAATTTCTAAGAATGAAACACCAATTTGCTGTTTTTTTTATTTCATTATGGTTATTCTGGCTAACCTTTTTATTGTATGGTGTAAGAATACAAAATTAGAAAAGGAAGAAGGCAAAACAACCGCAAACCAAGAACACATTTAGCAAATTACCAATCAGGAAACCTGAATGTTGCTGATTGAATACACCTGAAAATCCCATTCACACTCAATTTGGAGGCAATTCGTAGCTGTGCCCTCGGCAAAAGGGAAAGATTTTATTTTCCAAAACAGTAAATCTCACCTTGGTCCAGTTGCCTGTTAATTTCTAAGAATGGAACGCCCATTTGCTGTTTTTTTTTTTTTATTTCATTAAGGATACTCTGGCTAAAATTTATTGTATGGTGTAAGAATACAAAATTAGAAAAGGAAGAAGGCAAAACAATTGGAATGCCCAAACACATTTAACAAATTGCCAATCAAGAAACCTGAATGCTGCTGACTGAATACACATGAAAATCCCATTCACACTCAACTTGGAGGCAACTCGTAGCTGTCCCCTCGGCAAAAGGGTTACATTTCATTTTCCAAAGCACAAAATCACACCTTGGTCCTGTTGCCTGCTAATTTCTAAGAATGAAACGGCAATTTGCAGTTTTTTTTATTTCATTATGGATATTCTGGCTAGACTTTTTATTGTATGGGGTAAGAATACAAAATTAGAAAAGGAAGAAGGCAAAACAACCGCAAACCCAGAACACATTTAGCAAATTGCCAAACAAGAAACCTGAATGCTGCTGACTGAATACACCTGAAAATCCCATTCACACTCAATTTGGCAGCAATTCGTTAGTGTCCCCTCGGCAAAAGTGTTACATTTCATTTTCCAAAACACAAAAACTCACCTTGGTCCTGTTGCATGTTAATTTCTAAAAATGAAACACCAATTTGCTGTTTTCTTTATTTTTTATGGATACTCTGGCTAAGCTTTTTCTTGTATGGTGTAAGAATACAAAATTAGAAAAGGAAGAAGGCAAAACAAATGCAAACCAAGAACACATTTAGCAAATTCCCAATCAGGAAATCTGAATGTTGCTGACTGAATACACCTGAAAATCAGATTCACACTCAATTTGCAGGCAATTCGTAGCTGTCCCCTCGGCAAAAGTGTTACATTTCATTTTCTAAAACACGAAAACTCACTTGTCGTGTTGCCTGTAGATTTCTTAGCATGAAACGCCAATTTGCACTGTATTTTTATTTCATTTGAACCACTCTGTGTAAAGGCTTTTTTTGATGGTGTCAGGATATAAAATTTGGAAAAAAGAAGGGAAAACAAACGGAAACCCAGACGACATTTAAGAAATTGCCAATCAAGAAACCTGAATGCTGCTGACTGAATACACCTGAAAATCCCATTCACACTCAATTTGGAGGCAATTCGTAGCTGTGCCCTCGGAAAAAGGGAAAGATTTCATTTTCCAAAACACAAAAAGTCACCTTGGTCCAGTTGCCTGTTAATTTCTAAGCATGGAACGCCCATTTGCTGTTTTTTTTTTTTTATTTCATTATGGATACTCTGGCTAAACTTTTATTGTATGGTGTAAGAATACAAAATTAGAAAAGGAAGAAGGCAAAACAAATGGAATGCCGAAACACATTTAAGAAATTGCCAATCAAGAAACCTGAATGCTGCTGACTGAATGCACCTGAAAATCCCATTCACACTCAATTTGCAGGCAATTTGTAGCTGTTCCCTTGGCAAAAGGGTTACATTTCATTTTCCAAAACACAAAAACTCACCTTGGTCCTGTTGCATGTTAATTTCTAAAAATGAAACACCAATTTGCTGTTTTCTTTATTTCATTATGGATATTCTGGCTAAACTTTTTATTGTATGGGGTAAGAATACAAAATTAGAAAAGGAAGAAGGCAAATCAAATGGAAACCAAGAACACATTTAGCAAATTACCAATCAGGAAACCTGAATGCTGCTGACTGAATACACCTGAAAATCCCATTCACACTCAATTTGGAGGCAATTCGTAGCTGTCCCCTCGGCAAAAGCGTTACATTTCATTTTCTAAAACACGAAAACTCACCTTAGTCGTGTTGCCTGTAGTTTTCTTAGCATAAAACGTCAATTAGCGCTGTATTTTTATTTCATTTTGACCACTCTGTCTAAAGGCTTTTTTGGATGGTGTCAGGAAAGAAAATTTTAAAGAAAGAAGGCAAAAGAAACGCAAACCCAGACGACATTTAAGAAATTGCCAATCAAGAAACCTGAATGCTGCTGACTGAATACGCCTGAAAATCCCATTCACACTCAATTTGGAGGCAACTCGTAGCTGTCCCCTCGGCAAAAGGGTTACATTTCATTTTCCAAAGCACAAAAACACACCTTGGTCCTGTTGCCTGCTAATTTCTAAGAATGAAACGGTAATTTGCACTTTTTTTTTATTTCATTATGGATATTCTGGCTAAACTTTTATTGTGTGGAGTAAGAATACAAAATTAGAAAAGGAAGAAGGCAAAACAAATGCAAACCCAGAACACATTTAGCAAATTGCCAAACAAGAAACCTTTAATGCTGCTGACTGAACGCACCTGAAAATTGCATTCACACTCAATTTGGAGGCAACTCGTAGCTGTTCCCTCGGCAAAAGGGTTACATTTCATTTTCCAAAACACAAAAACTCACCTTGGTCCTGTTGCATGTTAATTTCTAAAAATGAAACACCAATTTGCTGTTTTCTTTATTTCATTATGGATATTCTGGCTAAACTTTTTATTGTATGGGGTAAGAATACAAAATTAGAAAAGGAAGAAGGCAAAACAACCACAAACCCAGAACACATTTAGCAAATTGCCAAACAAGAAACCTGAATGCTGCTGACTGAATACACCTGAAAATCCCATTCACACTCAATTTGGTGGCAATTCGTAGCTGTTCCCTTGGCAAAAGGGTTACATTTCATTTTCCAAAACACAAAAACTCACCTTGGTCCTGTTGCATGTTAATTTCTAAAAATGAAACACCAATTTGCTGTTTTCTTTATTTCATTATGGATACTCTGGCTAACCTTTTTATTGTATGGTGTAAGAATACAAAATTAGAAAAGGAAGAAGGCAAATCAAATGGAAACCAAGAACACATTTAGCAAATTACCAATCAGGAAACCTGAATGCTGCTGACTGAATACACCTGAAAATCCCATTCACACTCAATTTGGAGGCAATTCGTAGCTGTCCCCTCGGCAAAAGCGTTACATTTCATTTTCTAAAACACGAAAACGCACCTTAGTCGTGTTGCCTGTAGTTTTCTTAGCATAAAACGTCAATTAGCGCTGTATTTTTATTTCATTTTGACCACTCTGTCTAAAGGCTTTTTTGGATGGTGTCAGGAAAGAAAATTTTAAAGAAAGAAGGCAAAACAAACGCAAACCCAGACGACATTTAAGAAATTGCCAATCAAGAAACCTGAATGCTGCTGACTGAATACGCCTGAAAATCCCATTCACACTCAATTTGGAGGCAACTCGTAGCTGTCCCCTCGGCAAAAGCGTTACATTTCATTTTCTAAAACACGAAAACGCACCTTAGTCGTGTTGCCTGTAGTTTTCTTAGCATAAAACGTCAATTAGTGCTGTATTTTTATTTCATTTTGACCACTCTGTCTAACGGCTTTTTTGGATGGTGTCAGGAAAGAAAATTTTAAAGAAAGAAGGCAAAACAAACGCAAACCCAGACGACATTTAAGAAATTTCCAATCAAGAAACCTGAATGCTGCTGACTGAATACGCCTGAAAATCCCATTCACACTCAATTTGGAGGCAACTCGTAGCTGTCCCCTCGGCAAAAGGGTTACATTTCATTTTCCAAAGCACAAAAACACACCTTGGTCCTGTTGCCTGCTAATTTCTAAGAATGAAACGGTAATTTGCACTTTTTTTTTTATTTCATTATGGATATTCTGGCTAAACTTTTATTGTGTGGGGTAAGAATACAAAATTAGAAAAGGAAGAAGGCAAAACAAATGCAAACCAAGAACACATTTAGCAAATTGCCAAACAAGAAACCTGAATGCTGCTGACTGAACGCACCTGAAAATTGCATTCACACTCAATTTGGAGGCAACTCGTAGCTGTGCCCTCGGAAAAAGGGTTACATTTCATTTTCCAAAACACAAAAACTCACCTTGGTCCTGTTGCATGTTAATTTCTAAGAATGAAACACCAATTTGCTGTTTTTTTTATTTCATTATGGTTACTCTGGCTAACCTTTTTATTGTATGGTGTAAGAATACAAAATTAGAAAAGGAAGAAGGCAAAACAAATGCAAACCAAGAACACATTTAGCAAATTACCAATCAGGAAACCTGAATGTTGCTGACTGAATACACCTGAAAACCCCATTCACACTCAATTTGGAGGCAATTCGTAGCTGTGCCCTCGGCAAAAGGGAAAGATTTTATTTTCCAAAACAGTAAATCTCATCTTGGTCCAGTTGCCTGTTAATTTCTAAGAATGGAACGCCCATTTGCTGTTTTTTTTTTTTTTAATTTCATTAAGGATACTCTGGCTAAAATTTATTGTATGGTGTAAGAATACAAAATTAGAAAAGGAAGAAGGCAAAACAATTGGAATGCCCAAACACATTTAACAAATTGCCAATCAAGAAACCTGAATGCTGCTGACTGAATACACATGAAAATCCCATTCACACTCAACTTGGAGGCAACTCGTAGCTGTCCCCTCGGCAAAAGGGTTACATTTCATTTTCCAAAGCACAAAATCACACCTTGGTCCTGTTGCCTGCTAATTTCTAAGAATGAAACGGCAATTTGCAGTTTTTGTTATTTCATTATGGATATTCTGGCTAGACTTTTTATTGTATGGGGTAAGAATACAAAATTAGAAAAGGAAGAAGGCAAAACAACCGCAAACCCAGAACACATTTAGCAAATTGCCAAACAAGAAACCTGAATGCTGCTGACTGAATACACCTGAAAATCCCATTCACACTCAATTTGGCAGCAATTCGTTAGTGTCCCCTCGGCAAAAGTGTTACATTTCATTTTCCAAAACACAAAAACTCACCTTGGTCCTGTTGCATGTTAATTTCTAAAAATGAAACACCAATTTGCTGTTTTCTTTATTTTTTATGGATACTCTGGCTAAGCTTTTTCTTGTATGGTGTAAGAATACAAAATTAGAAAAGGAAGAAGGCAAAACAAATGCAAACCAAGAACACATTTAGCAAATTCCCAATCAGGAAATCTGAATGTTGCTGACTGAATACACCTGAAAATCAGATTCACACTCAATTTGCAGGCAATTCGTAGCTGTCCCCTCGGCAAAAGTGTTACATTTCATTTTCTAAAACACGAAAACTCACTTGTCGTGTTGCCTGTAGATTTCTTAGCATGAAATGCCAATTTGCACTGTATTTTTATTTCATTTGAACCACTCTGTGTAAAGGCTTTTTTTGATGGTGTCAGGATATAAAATTTGGAAAAAAGAAGGGAAAACAAACGGAAACCCAGACGACATTTAAGAAATTGCCAATCAAGAAACCTGAATGCTGCTGACTGAATACACCTGAAAATCCCATTCACACTCAATTTGGAGGCAATTCGTAGCTGTGCCCTCGGAAAAAGGGAAAGATTTCATTTTCCAAAACACAAAAAGTCATCTTGGTCCAGTTGCCTGTTAATTTCTAAGCATGGAATGCCCATTTGCTGTTTTTTTTTTTTATTTCATTATGGATACTCTGGCTAAACTTTTATTGTATGGTGTAAGAATACAAAATTAGAAAAGGAAGAAGGCAAAACAAATGGAATGCCGAAACACATTTAAGAAATTGCCAATCAAGAAACCTGAATGCTGCTGACTGAATGCACCTGAAAATCCCATTCACACTCAATTTGCAGGCAATTTGTAGCTGTTCCCTTGGCAAAAGGGTTACATTTCATTTTCCAAAACACAAAAACTCACCTTGGTCCTGTTGCATGTTAATTTCTAAAAATGAAACACCAATTTGCTGTTTTCTTTATTTCATTATGGATATTCTGGCTAAACTTTTTATTGTATGGGGTAAGAATACAAAATTAGAAAAGGAAGAAGGCAAAACAACCACAAACCCAGAACACATTTAGCAAATTGCCAAACAAGAAACCTGAATGCTGCTGACTGAATACACCTGAAAATCCCATTCACACTCAATTTGGTGGCAATTCGTAGCTGTTCCCTTGGCAAAAGGGTTACATTTCATTTTCCAAAACACAAAAACTCACCTTGGTCCTGTTGCATGTTAATTTCTAAAAATGAAACACCAATTTGCTGTTTTCTTTATTTCATTATGGATACTCTGGCTAACCTTTTTATTGTATGGTGTAAGAATACAAAATTAGAAAAGGAAGAAGGCAAATCAAATGGAAACCAAGAACACATTTAGCAAATTACCAATCAGGAAACCTGAATGCTGCTGACTGAATACACCTGAAAATCCCATTCACACTCAATTTGGAGGCAATTCGTAGCTGTCCCCTCGGCAAAAGCGTTACATTTCATTTTCTAAAACACGAAAACGCACCTTAGTCGTGTTGCCTGTAGTTTTCTTAGCATAAAACGTCAATTAGCGCTGTATTTTTATTTCATTTTGACCACTCTGTCTAAAGGCTTTTTTGGATGGTGTCAGGAAAGAAAATTTTAAAGAAAGAAGGCAAAAGAAACGCAAACCCAGACGACATTTAAGAAATTGCCAATCAAGAAACCTGAATGCTGCTGACTGAATACGCCTGAAAATCCCATTCACACTCAATTTGGAGGCAACTCGTAGCTGTCCCCTCGGCAAAAGGGTTACATTTCATTTTCCAAAGCACAAAAACACACCTTGGTCCTGTTGCCTGCTAATTTCTAAGAATGAAACGGTAATTTGCACTTTTTTTTTATTTCATTATGGATATTCTGGCTAAACTTTTATTGTGTGGAGTAAGAATACAAAATTAGAAAAGGAAGAAGGCAAAACAAATGCAAACCCAGAACACATTTAGCAAATTGCCAAACAAGAAACCTGAATGCTGCTGACTGAACGCACCTGAAAATCCCATTCACACTCAATTTGGAGGCAATTCGTAGCTGTGCCCTCGGCAAAAGGGAAAGATTTCATTTTCCAAAACACAAAAATTAACCTTGGTCCAGTTGCCTGTTAATTTCTAAGCATGGGACGCCCATTTGCTGTTTTTTTTTTTTTTTATTTCATTAAGGATACTCCAGCTAAACTTTTATTGTATGGTGTAAGAATAAAAAATTAGAAAAGGAAGAAGGCAAAACAAATGCAAACCAAGAACACTTTTATCAAATTGCCAATCAGGATACCTGAATGTTGCTGACTGAATACACCTGAAAATCCCATTTTTACTTAATTTGGAGGCAATTCGTAGCTGTCCCCTCGGCAAAAGTGTTGCATTTCATTTTCTAAAACGCGAAAACTCTCCTTAGTTGTGTTGCCTGTAAATTTCTTAGCATGAAACGCCAATTTGCACTATATTTTTATTTCATATTGACCACTCTGTCAAAAGGCTTTTTTGGACGGTGTCAGGATAGTAAATATGGAAAGAAAGACGGCAAAACAAACGCAAACCCAGACGACATTTAAGAAATTGCCAATCAAGAAACCTGAATGCTGCTGACTGAATACACCTGAAAATCCCATTCACACTCAATTTGGAGGCAACTCATAGCTGTCCCCTAGGCAAAAGGGAAAGATTTCATTTTCCAAAACACAAAAACTCACATTGGTCCAGTTGCCTGTTAATTTCTAAGCATGGAATGCCCATTTGCTGTTATTTTTTTTTATTTCATTAAGGATACTCTGGCTAAACATTTATTGTATGGTGTAAGAATACAAAATAAGAAAAGGAAGAAGGCAAAACAAATGGAATGCCCAAACACATTTAAGAAATTGCCAATCAGGAAACCTGAATGCTGCTGACTGAATACACCTGATAATCCCATTCACACTCAATTTGGAGGCAACTCCTAGCTATCCCCTCGGCAAAAGGGTTACATTTCATTTTCGAAAGCAGAAAAACACACCTTGGTCCTGTTGTCTGCCAATTTCTAAGAATGAAACGGCAATTTGCAGTTTTTTTTTTTCATTATGGATATTCTGGCTAAACTTTTATTGTGTGGAGTAAGAATACAAAATTAGAAAAGGAAGAAGGCAAAACAAATGCAAACCCAGAACACATTTAGCAAATTGCCAAACAAGAAACCTGAATGCTGCTGACTGAACGCACCTGAAAATTGCATTCACACTCAATTTGGAGGCAACTCGTAGCTGTGCCCTCGGCAAAAGGGTTACATTTCATTTTCCAAAACACAAAAACTCACCTTGGTCCTGTTGCATGTTAATTTCTAAGAATGAAACACCAATTTGCTGTTTTTTTTATTTCATTATGGTTATTCTGGCTAACCTTTTTATTGTATGGTGTAAGAATACAAAATTAGAAAAGGAAGAAGGCAAAACAAATGCAAACCAAGAACACATTTAGCAAATTACCAATCAGGAAACCTGAATGTTGCTGACTGAATACACCTGAAAATCCCATTCACACTCAATTTGGAGGCAATTCGTAGCTGTGCCCTCGGCAAAAGGGAAAGATTTTATTTTCCAAAACAGTAAATCTCACCTTGGTCCAGTTGCCTGTTAATTTCTAAGAATGGAACGCCAATTTGCTGTTTTTTTTTTTTTATTTCATTAAGGATACTCTGGCTAAAATTTATTGTATGGTGTAAGAATACAAAATTAGAAAAGGAAGAAGGCAAAACAATTGGAATGCCCAAACACATTTAACAAATTGCCAATCAAGAAACCTGAATGCTGCTGACTGAATACACATGAAAATCCCATTCACACTCAACTTGGAGGCAACTCGTAGCTGTCCCCTCGGCAAAAGGGTTACATTTCATTTTCCAAAGCACAAAATCACACCTTGGTCCTGTTGCCTGCTAATTTCTAAGAATGAAACGGCAATTTGCAGTTTTTTTTATTTCATTATGGATATTCTGGCTAGACTTTTTATTGTATGGGGTAAGAATACAAAATTAGAAAAGGAAGAAGGCAAAACAACCGCAAACCCAGAACACATTTAGCAAATTGCCAAACAAGAAACCTGAATGCTGCTGACTGAATACACCTGAAAATCCCATTCACACTCAATTTGGCAGCAATTCGTTAGTGTCCCCTCGGCAAAAGTGTTACATTTCATTTTCCAAAACACAAAAACTCACCTTGGTCCTGTTGCATGTTAATTTCTAAAAATGAAACACCAATTTGCTGTTTTCTTTATTTTTTATGGATACTCTGGCTAAGCTTTTTCTTCTATGGTGTAAGAATACAAAATTAGAAAAGGAAGAAGGCAAAACAAATGCAAACCAAGAACACATTTAGCAAATTCCCAATCAGGAAATCTGAATGTTGCTGACTGAATACACCTGAAAATCAGATTCACACTCAATTTGCAGGCAATTCGTAGCTGTCCCCTCGGCAAAAGTGTTACATTTCATTTTCTAAAACACGAAAACTCACTTGTCGTGTTGCCTGTAGATTTCTTAGCATGAAACGCCAATTTGCACTGTATTTTTATTTCATTTGAACCACTCTGTGTAAAGGCTTTTTTTGATGGTGTCAGGATATAAAATTTGGAAAAAAGAAGGGAAAACAAACGGAAACCCAGACGACATTTAAGAAATTGCCAATCAAGAAACCTGAATGCTGCTGACTGAATACACCTGAAAATCCCATTCACACTCAATTTGGAGGCAATTCGTAGCTGTGCCCTCGGAAAAAGGGAAAGATTTCATTTTCCAAAACACAAAAAGTCACCTTGGTCCAGTTGCCTGTTAATTTCTAAGCATGGAACGCCCATTTGCTGTTTTTTTTTTTTTTATTTCATTATGGATACTCTGGCTAAACTTTTATTGTATGGTGTAAGAATACAAAATTAGAAAAGGAAGAAGGCAAAACAAATGGAATGCCGAAACACATTTAAGAAATTGCCAATCAAGAAACCTGAATGCTGCTGACTGAATGCACCTGAAAATCCCATTCACACTCAATTTGCAGGCAATTTGTAGCTGTTCCCTTGGCAAAAGGGTTACATTTCATTTTCCAAAACACAAAAACTCACCTTGGTCCTGTTGCATGTTAATTTCTAAAAATGAAACACCAATTTTCTGTTTTCTTTATTTCATTATGGATACTCTGGCTAACCTTTTTATTGTATGGGGTAAGAATACAAAATTAGAAAAGGAAGAAGGCAAATCAAATGGAAACCAAGAACACATTTAGCAAATTACCAATCAGGAAACCTGAATGCTGCTGACTGAATACACCTGAAAATCCCATTCACACTCAATTTGGAGGCAACTCGTAGCTGTTCCCTCGGCAAAAGGGTTACATTTCATTTTCGAAAACACAAAAACTCACCTTGGTCCTGTTGCATGTTAATTTCTAAAAATGAAACACCAATTTGCTGTTTTCTTTATTTCATTATGGATATTCTGGCTAAACTTTTTATTGTATGGGGTAAGAATACAAAATTAGAAAAGGAAGAAGGCAAAACAACCACAAACCCAGAACACATTTAGCAAATTGCCAAACAAGAAACCTGAATGCTGCTGACTGAATACACCTGAAAATCCCATTCACACTCAATTTGGTGGCAATTCGTAGCTGTTCCCTTGGCAAAAGGGTTACATTTCATTTTCCAAAACACAAAAACTCACCTTGGTCCTGTTGCATGTTAATTTCTAAAAATGAAACACCAATTTGCTGTTTTCTTTATTTCATTATGGATACTCTGGCTAACCTTTTTATTGTATGGTGTAAGAATACAAAATTAGAAAAGGAAGAAGGCAAATCAAATGGAAACCAAGAACACATTTAGCAAATTACCAATCAGGAAACCTGAATGCTGCTGACTGAATACACCTGAAAATCCCATTCACACTCAATTTGGAGGCAATTCGTAGCTGTCCCCTCGGCAAAAGCGTTACATTTCATTTTCTAAAACACGAAAACGCACCTTAGTCGTGTTGCCTGTAGTTTTCTTAGCATAAAACGTCAATTAGCGCTGTATTTTTATTTCATTTTGACCACTCTGTCTAAAGGCTTTTTTGGATGGTGTCAGGAAAGAAAATTTTAAAGAAAGAAGGCAAAAGAAACGCAAACCCAGACGACATTTAAGAAATTGCCAATCAAGAAACCTGAATGCTGCTGACTGAATACGCCTGAAAATCCCATTCACACTCAATTTGGAGGCAATTCGTAGCTGTCCCCTCGGCAAAAGCGTTACATTTCATTTTCTAAAACACGAAAACGCACCTTAGTCGTGTTGCCTGTAGTTTTCTTAGCATAAAACGTCAATTAGCGCTGTATTTTTATTTCATTTTGACCACTCTGTCTAACGGCTTTTTTGGATGGTGTCAGGAAAGAAAATTTTAAAGAAAGAAGGCAAAACAAACGCAAACCCAGACGACATTTAAGAAATTTCCAATCAAGAAACCTGAATGCTGCTGACTGAATACGCCTGAAAATCCCATTCACACTCAATTTGGAGGCAACTCGTAGCTGTCCCCTCGGCAAAAGGGTTACATTTCATTTTCCAAAGCACAAAAACACACCTTGGTCCTGTTGCCTGCTAATTTCTAAGAATGAAACGGTAATTTGCACTTTTTTTTTATTTCATTATGGATATTCTGGCTAAACTTTTATTGTGTGGAGTAAGAATACAAAATTAGAAAAGGAAGAAGGCAAAACAAATGCAAACCCAGAACACATTTAGCAAATTGCCAAACAAGAAACCTGAATGCTGCTGACTGAACGCACCTGAAAATTGCATTCACACTCAATTTGGAGGCAACTCGTAGCTGTGCCCTCGGCAAAAGGGTTACATTTCATTTTCCAAAACACAAAAACTCACCTTGGTCCTGTTGCATGTTAATTTCTAAGAATGAAACACCAATTTGCTGTTTTTTTTATTTCATTATGGTTACTCTGGCTAACCTTTTTATTGTATGGTGTAAGAATACAAAATTAGAAAAGGAAGAAGGCAAAACAAATGCAAACCAAGAACACATTTAGCAAATTACCAATCAGGAAACCTGAATGTTGCTGACTGAATACACCTGAAAACCCCATTCACACTCAATTTGGAGGCAATTCGTAGCTGTGCCCTCGGCAAAAGGGAAAGATTTTATTTTCCAAAACAGTAAATCTCACCTTGGTCCAGTTGCCTGTTAATTTCTAAGAATGGAACGCCCATTTGCTGTTTTTTTTTTTTTATTTCATTAAGGATACTCTGGCTAAAATTTATTGTATGGTGTAAGAATACAAAATTAGAAAAGGAAGAAGGCAAAACAATTGGAATGCCCAAACACATTTAACAAATTGCCAATCAAGAAACCTGAATGCTGCTGACTGAATACACATGAAAATCCCATTCACACTCAACTTGGAGGCAACTCGTAGCTGTCCCCTCGGCAAAAGGGTTACATTTCATTTTCCAAAGCACAAAATCACACCTTGGTCCTGTTGCCTGCTAATTTCTAAGAATGAAACGGCAATTTGCAGTTTTTGTTATTTCATTATGGATATTCTGGCTAGACTTTTTATTGTATGGGGTAAGAATACAAAATTAGAAAAGGAAGAAGGCAAAACAACCGCAAACCCAGAACACATTTAGCAAATTGCCAAACAAGAAACCTGAATGCTGCTGACTGAATACACCTGAAAATCCCATTCACACTCAATTTGGCAGCAATTCGTTAGTGTCCCCTCGGCAAAAGTGTTACATTTCATTTTCCAAAACACAAAAACTCACCTTGGTCCTGTTGCATGTTAATTTCTAAAAATGAAACACCAATTTGCTGTTTTCTTTATTTTTTATGGATACTCTGGCTAAGCTTTTTCTTGTATGGTGTAAGAATACAAAATTAGAAAAGGAAGAAGGCAAAACAAATGCAAACCAAGAACACATTTAGCAAATTCCCAATCAGGAAATCTGAATGTTGCTGACTGAATACACCTGAAAATCAGATTCACACTCAATTTGCAGGCAATTCGTAGCTGTCCCCTCGGCAAAAGTGTTACATTTCATTTTCTAAAACACGAAAACTCACTTGTCGTGTTGCCTGTAGATTTCTTAGCATGAAATGCCAATTTGCACTGTATTTTTATTTCATATGAACCACTCTGTGTAAAGGCTTTTTTTGATGGTGTCAGGATATAAAATTTGGAAAAAAGAAGGGAAAACAAACGGAAACCCAGACGACATTTAAGAAATTGCCAATCAAGAAACCTGAATGCTGCTGACTGAATACACCTGAAAATCCCATTCACACTCAATTTGGAGGCAATTCGTAGCTGTGCCCTCGGAAAAAGGGAAAGATTTCATTTTCCAAAACACAAAAAGTCACCTTGGTCCAGTTGCCTGTTAATTTCTAAGCATGGAACGCCCATTTGCTGTTTTTTTTTTTTTATTTCATTATGGATACTCTGGCTAAACTTTTATTGTATGGTGTAAGAATACAAAATTAGAAAAGGAAGAAGGCAAAACAAATGGAATGCCGAAACACATTTAAGAAATTGCCAATCAAGAAACCTGAATGCTGCTGACTGAATGCACCTGAAAATCCCATTCACACTCAATTTGCAGGCAATTTGTAGCTGTTCCCTTGGCAAAAGGGTTACATTTCATTTTCCAAAACACAAAAACTCACCTTGGTCCTGTTGCATGTTAATTTCTAAAAATGAAACACCAATTTGCTGTTTTCTTTATTTCATTATGGATATTCTGGCTAAACTTTTTATTGTATGGGGTAAGAATACAAAATTAGAAAAGGAAGAAGGCAAAACAACCACAAACCCAGAACACATTTAGCAAATTGCCAAACAAGAAACCTGAATGCTGCTGACTGAATACACCTGAAAATCCCATTCACACTCAATTTGGTGGCAATTCGTAGCTGTTCCCTTGGCAAAAGGGTTACATTTCATTTTCCAAAACACAAAAACTCACCTTGGTCCTGTTGCATGTTAATTTCTAAAAATGAAACACCAATTTGCTGTTTTCTTTATTTCATTATGGATACTCTGGCTAACCTTTTTATTGTATGGTGTAAGAATACAAAATTAGAAAAGGAAGAAGGCAAATCAAATGGAAACCAAGAACACATTTAGCAAATTACCAATCAGGAAACCTGAATGCTGCTGACTGAATACACCTGAAAATCCCATTCACACTCAATTTGGAGGCAATTCGTAGCTGTCCCCTCGGCAAAAGCGTTACATTTCATTTTCTAAAACACGAAAACGCACCTTAGTCGTGTTGCCTGTAGTTTTCTTAGCATAAAACGTCAATTAGCGCTGTATTTTTATTTCATTTTGACCACTCTGTCTAAAGGCTTTTTTGGATGGTGTCAGGAAAGAAAATTTTAAAGAAAGAAGGCAAAACAAACGCAAACCCAGACGACATTTAAGAAATTGCCAATCAAGAAACCTGAACGCTGCTGACTGAATATGCCTGAAAATCCCATTCACACTCAATTTGGAAGCAACTCGTAGCTGTCCCCTCGGCAAAAGGGTTACATTTCATTTTCCAAAGCACAAAAACACACCTTGGTCCTGTTGCCTGCTAATTTCTAAGAATGAAACGGTAATTTGCACTTTTTTTTTATTTCATTATGGATATTCTGGCTAAACTTTTATTGTGTGGAGTAAGAATACAAAATTAGAAAAGGAAGAAGGCAAAACAAATGCAAACCCAGAACACATTTAGCAAATTGCCAAACAAGAAACCTGAATGCTGCTGACTGAACGCACCTGAAAATCCCATTCACACTCAATTTGGAGGCAATTCGTAGCTGTGCCCTCGGCAAAAGGGAAAGATTTCATTTTCCAAAACACAAAAATTAACCTTGGTCCAGTTGCCTGTTAATTTCTAAGCATGGGACGCCCATTTGCTGTTTTTTTTTTTTTTTATTTCATTAAGGATACTCCAGCTAAACTTTTATTGTATGGTGTAAGAATAAAAAATTAGAAAAGGAAGAAGGCAAAACAAATGCAAACCAAGAACACTTTTATCAAATTGCCAATCAGGATACCTGAATGTTGCTGACTGAATACACCTGAAAATCCCATTTTTACTTAATTTGGAGGCAATTCGTAGCTGTCCCCTCGGCAAAAGTGTTGCATTTCATTTTCTAAAACGCGAAAACTCTCCTTAGTTGTGTTGCCTGTAAATTTCTTAGCATGAAACGCCAATTTGCACTGTATTTTTATTTCATATTGACCACTCTGTCAAAAGGCTTTTTTGGACGGTGTCAGGATAGTAAATATGGAAAGAAAGATGGCAAAACAAACGCAAACCCAGACGACATTTAAGAAATTGCCAATCAAGAAACCTGAATGCTGCTGACTGAATACACCTGAAAATCCCATTCACACTCAATTTGGAGGCAACTCGTAGCTGTCCCCTAGGCAAAAGGGAAAGATTTCATTTTCCAAAACACAAAAACTCACATTGGTCCAGTTGCCTGTTAATTTCTAAGCATGGAATGCCCATTTGCTGTTATTTTTTTTTATTTCATTAAGGATACTCTGGCTAAACATTTATTGTATGGTGTAAGAATACAAAATAAGAAAAGGAAGAAGGCAAAACAAATGGAATGCCCAAACACATTTAAGAAATTGCCAATCAGGAAACCTGAATGCTGCTGACTGAATACACCTGATAATCCCATTCACACTCAATTTGGAGGCAACTGCTAGCTATCCCCTCGGCAAAAGGGTTACATTTCATTTTCCAAAGCAGAAAAACACACCTTGGTCCTGTTGTCTGCCAATTTCTAAGAATGAAACGGCAATTTGCAGTTTTTTTTTTTCATTATGGATATTCTGGCTAAACTTTTATTGTGTGGAGTAAGAATACAAAATTAGAAAAGGAAGAAGGCAAAACAAATGCAAACCCAGAACACATTTAGCAAATTGGCAAACAAGAAACCTGAATGCTGCTGACTGAACGCACCTGAAAATTGCATTCACACTCAATTTGGAGGCAACTCGTAGCTGTGCCCTCGGCAAAAGGGTTACATTTCATTTTCCAAAACACAAAAACTCACCTTGGTCCTGTTGCATGTTAATTTCTAAGAATGAAACACCAATTTGCTGTTTTTTTTTATTTCATTATGGTTATTCTGGCTAACCTTTTTATTGCATGGTGTAAGAATACAAAATTAGAAAAGGAAGAAGGCAAAACAAATGCAAACCAAGAACACATTTAGCAAATTACCAATCAGGAAACCTGAATGTTGCTGACTGAATACACCTGAAAATCCCATTCACACTCAATTTGGAGGCAATTCGTAGCTGTGCCCTCGGCAAAAGGGAAAGATTTTATTTTCCAAAACAGTAAATCTCACCTTGGTCCAGTTGCCTGTTAATTTCTAAGAATGGAACGCCCATTTGCTGTTTTTTTTTTTTTTATTTCATTAAGGATACTCTGGCTAAAATTTATTGTATGGTGTAAGAATACAAAATTAGAAAAGGAAGAAGGCAAAACAATTGGAATGCCCAAACACATTTAACAAATTGCCAATCAAGAAACCTGAATGCTGCTGACTGAATACACATGAAAATCCCATTCACACTCAACTTGGAGGCAACTCGTAGCTGTCCCCTCGGCAAAAGGGTTACATTTCATTTTCCAAAGCACAAAATCACACCTTGGTCCTGTTGCCTGCTAATTTCTAAGAATGAAACGGCAATTTGCAGTTTTTTTTATTTCATTATGGATATTCTGGCTAGACTTTTTATTGTATGGGGTAAGAATACAAAATTAGAAAAGGAAGAAGGCAAAACAACCGCAAACCCAGAACACATTTAGCAAATCGCCAAACAAGAAACCTGAATGCTGCTGACTGAATACACCTGAAAATCCCATTCACACTCAATTTGGCAGCAATTCGTTAGTGTCCCCTCGGCAAAAGTGTTACATTTCATTTTCCAAAACACAAAAACTCACCTTGGTCCTGTTGCATGTTAATTTCTAAAAATGAAACACCAATTTGCTGTTTTCTTTATTTTTTATGGATACTCTGGCTAAGCTTTTTCTTGTATGGTGTAAGAATACAAAATTAGAAAAGGAAGAAGGCAAAACAAATGCAAACCAAGAACACATTTAGCAAATTCCCAATCAGGAAATCTGAATGTTGCTGACTGAATACACCTGAAAATCAGATTCACACTCAATTTGCAGGCAATTCGTAGCTGTCCCCTCGGCAAAAGTGTTACATTTCATTTTCTAAAACACGAAAACTCACTTGTCGTGTTGCCTGTAGATTTCTTAGCATGAAACGCCAATTTGCACTGTATTTTTATTTCATTTGAACCACTCTGTGTAAAGGCTTTTTTTGATGGTGTCAGGATATAAAATTTGGAAAAAAGAAGGGAAAACAAACGGAAACCCAGACGACATTTAAGAAATTGCCAATCAAGAAACCTGAATGCTGCTGACTGAATACACCTGAAAATCCCATTCACACTCAATTTGGAGGCAATTCGTAGCTGTGCCCTCGGAAAAAGGGAAAGATTTCATTTTCCAAAACACAAAAAGTCACCTTGGTCCAGTTGCCTGTTAATTTCTAAGCATGGAACGCCCATTTGCTGTTTTTTTTTTTTTTATTTCATTATGGATACTCTGGCTAAACTTTTATTGTATGGTGTAAGAATACAAAATTAGAAAAGGAAGAAGGCAAAACAAATGGAATGCCGAAACACATTTAAGAAATTGCCAATCAAGAAACCTGAATGCTGCTGACTGAATGCACCTGAAAATCCCATTCACACTCAATTTGCAGGCAATTTGTAGCTGTTCCCTTGGCAAAAGGGTTACATTTCATTTTCCAAAACACAAAAACTCACCTTGGTCCTGTTGCATGTTAATTTCTAAAAATGAAACACCAATTTTCTGTTTTCTTTATTTCATTATGGATAATCTGGCTAACCTTTTTATTGTATGGGGTAAGAATACAAAATTAGAAAAGGAAGAAGGCAAATCAAATGGAAACCAAGAACACATTTAGCAAATTACCAATCAGGAAACCTGAATGCTGCTGACTGAATACACCTGAAAATCCCATTCACACTCAATTTGGAGGCAATTCGTAGCTGTCCCCTCGGCAAAAGCGTTACATTTCATTTTCTAAAACACGAAAACGCACCTTAGTCGTGTTGCCTGTAGTTTTCTTAGCATAAAACGTCAATTAGCGCTGTATTTTTTTTCATTTTGACCACTCTGTCTAAAGGCTTTTTTGGATGGTGTCAGGAAAGAAAATTTTAAAGAAAGAAGGCAAAACAAACGCAAACCCAGACGACATTTAAGAAATTGCCAATCAAGAAACCTGAATGCTGCTGACTGAATACGCCTGAAAATCCCATTCACACTCAATTTGGAGGCAACTCGTAGCTGTCCCCTCGGCAAAAGGGTTACATTTCATTTTCCAAAGCACAAAAACACACCTTGGTCCTGTTGCCTGCTAATTTCTAAGAATGAAACGGTAATTTGCACTTTTTTTTTATTTCATTATGGATATTCTGGCTAAACTTTTATTGTGTGGAGTAAGAATACAAAATTAGAAAAGGAAGAAGGCAAAACAAATGCAAACCCAGAACACATTTAGCAAATTGGCAAACAAGAAACCTGAATGCTGCTGACTGAACGCACCTGAAAATTGCATTCACACTCAATTTGGTGGCAATTCGTAGCTGTTCCCTTGGCAAAAGGGTTACATTTCATTTTCCAAAACACAAAAACTCACCTTGGTCCTGTTGCATGTTAATTTCTAAAAATGAAACACCAATTTGCTGTTTTCTTTATTTCATTATGGATACTCTGGCTAACCTTTTTATTGTATGGTGTAAGAATACAAAATTAGAAAAGGAAGAAGGCAAATCAAATGGAAACCAAGAACACATTTAGCAAATTACCAATCAGGAAACCTGAATGCTGCTGACTGAATACACCTGAAAATCCCATTCACACTCAATTTGGAGGCAATTCGTAGCTGTCCCCTCGGCAAAAGCGTTACATTTCATTTTCTAAAACACGAAAACGCACCTTAGTCGTGTTGCCTGTAGTTTTCTTAGCATAAAACGTCAATTAGCGCTGTATTTTTATTTCATTTTGACCACTCTGTCTAAAGGCTTTTTTGGATGGTGTCAGGAAAGAAAATTTTAAAGAAAGAAGGCAAAAGAAACGCAAACCCAGACGACATTTAAGAAATTGCCAATCAAGAAACCTGAATGCTGCTGACTGAATACGCCTGAAAATCCCATTCACACTCAATTTGGAGGCAACTCGTAGCTGTCCCCTCGGCAAAAGCGTTACATTTCATTTTCTAAAACACGAAAACGCACCTTAGTCGTGTTGCCTGTAGTTTTCTTAGCATAAAACGTCAATTAGCGCTGTATTTTTATTTCATTTTGACTACTCTGTCTAACGGCTTTTTTGGATGGTGTCAGGAAAGAAAATTTTAAAGAAAGAAGGCAAAACAAACGCAAACCCAGACGACATTTAAGAAATTGCCAATCAAGAAACCTGAATGCTGCTGACTGAATACGCCTGAAAATCCCATTCACACTCAATTTGGAGGCAACTCGTAGCTGTCCCCTCGGCAAAAGGGTTACATTTCATTTTCCAAAGCACAAAAACACACCTTGGTCCTGTTGCCTGCTAATTTCTAGGAATGAAATGGTAATTTGCACTTTTTTTTTATTTCATTATGGATATTCTGGCTAAACTTTTATTGTGTGGAGTAAGAATACAAAATTAGAAAAGGAAGAAGGCAAAACAAATGCAAACCCAGAACACATTTAGCAAATTGCCAAACAAGAAACCTGAATGCTGCTGACTGAACGCACCTGAAAATTGCATTCACACTCAATTTGGAGGCAACTCGTATCTGTGCCCTCGGCAAAAGGGTTACATTTCATTTTCCAAAACACAAAAACTCACCTTGGTCCTGTTGCATGTTAATTTCTAAGAATGAAACACCAATTTGCTGTTTTTTTATTTCATTATGGTTACTCTGGCTAACCTTTTTATTGTATGGTGTAAGAATACAAAATTAGAAAAGGAAGAAGGCAAAACAAATGCAAACCAAGAACAGATTTAGCAAATTACCAATCAGGAAACCTGAATGTTGCTGACTGAATACACCTGAAAACCCCATTCACACTCAATTTGGAGGCAATTCGTAGCTGTGCCCTCGGCAAAAGGGAAAGATTTTATTTTCCAAAACAGTAAATCTCACCTTGGTCCAGTTGCCTGTTAATTTCTAAGAATGGAACGCCCATTTGCTGTTTTTTTTTTTTATTTCATTAAGGATACTCTGGCTAAAATTTATTGTATGGTGTAAGAATACAAAATTAGAAAAGGAAGAAGGCAAAACAATTGGAATGCCCAAACACATTTAACAAATTGCCAATCAAGAAACCTGAATGCTGCTGACTGAATACACATGAAAATCCCATTCACACTCAACTTGGAGGCAACTCGTAGCTGTCCCCTCGGCAAAAGGGTTACATTTCATTTTCCAAAGCACAAAATCACACCTTGGTCCTGTTGCCTGCTAATTTCTAAGAATGAAACGGCAATTTACAGTTTTTTTTATTTCATTATGGATATTCTGGCTAGACTTTTTATTGTATGGGGTAAGAATACAAAATTAGAAAAGGAAGAAGGCAAAACAAATGCAAACCCAGAACACATTTAGCAAATTGCCAAACAAGAAACCTGAATGCTGCTGACTGAATACACCTGAAAATCCCATTCACACTCAATTTGGCAGCAATTCGTTAGTGTCCCCTCGGCAAAAGTGTTACATTTCATTTTCCAAAACACAAAAACTCACCTTGGTCCTGTTGCATGTTAATTTCTAAAAATGAAACACCAATTTGCTGTTTTCTTTATTTTTTATGGATACTCTGGCTAAGCTTTTTCTTGTATGGTGTAAGAATACAAAATTAGAAAAGGAAGAAGGCAAAACAAATGCAAACCAAGAACACATTTAGCAAATTCCCAATCAGGAAATCTGAATGTTGCTGACTGAATACACCTGAAAATCAGATTCACACTCAATTTGCAGGCAATTCGTAGCTGTCCCCTCGGCAAAAGTGTTACATTTCATTTTCTAAAACACGAAAACTCACTTGTCGTGTTGCCTGTAGATTTCTTAGCATGAAATGCCAATTTGCACTGTATTTTTATTTCATTTGAACCACTCTGTGTAAAGGCTTTTTTTGATGGTGTCAGGATATAAAATTTGGAAAAAAGAAGGGAAAACAAACGGAAACCCAGACGACATTTAAGAAATTGCCAATCAAGAAACCTGAATGCTGCTGACTGAATACACCTGAAAATCCCATTCACACTCAATTTGGAGGCAATTCGTAGCTGTGCCCTCGGAAAAAGGGAAAGATTTCATTTTCCAAAACACAAAAAGTCACCTTGGTCCAGTTGCCTGTTAATTTCTAAGCATGGAACGCCCATTTGCTGTTTTTTTTTTTTATTTCATTATGGATACTCTGGCTAAACTTTTATTGTATGGTGTAAGAATACAAAATTAGAAAAGGAAGAAGGCAAAACAAATGGAATGCCGAAACACATTTAAGAAATTGCCAATCAAGAAACCTGAATGCTGCTGACTGAATGCACCTGAAAATCCCATTCACACTCAATTTGCAGGCAATTTGTAGCTGTTCCCTTGGCAAAAGGGTTACATTTCATTTTCCAAAACACAAAAACTCACCTTGGTCCTGTTGCATGTTAATTTCTAATAATGAAACACCAATTTGCTGTTTTCTTTATTTCATTATGGATATTCTGGCTAAACTTTTTATTGTATGGGGTAAGAATACAAAATTAGAAAAGGAAGAAGGCAAAACAACCACAAACCCAGAACACATTTAGCAAAATGCCAAACAAGAAACCTGAATGCTGCTGACTGAATACACCTGAAAATCCCATTCACACTCAATTTGGTGGCAATTCGTAGCTGTTCCCTTGGCAAAAGGGTTACATTTCCTTTTCCAAAACACAAAAACTCACCTTGGTCCTGTTGCATGTTAATTTCTAAAAATGAAACACCAATTTGCTGTTTTCTTTATTTCATTATGGATACTCTGGCTAACCTTTTTATTGTATGGTGTAAGAATACAAAATTAGAAAAGGAAGAAGGCAAATCAAATGGAAACCAAGAACACATTTAGCAAATTACCAATCAGGAAACCTGAATGCTGCTGACTGAATACACCTGAAAATCCCATTCACACTCAATTTGGAGGCAATTCGTAGCTGTCCCCTCGGCAAAAGCGTTACATTTCATTTTCTAAAACACGAAAACGCACCTTAGTCGTGTTGCCTGTAGTTTTCTTAGCATAAAACGTCAATTAGCGCTGTATTTTTATTTCATTTTGACCACTCTGTCTAAAGGCTTTTTTGGATGGTGTCAGGAAAGAAAATTTTAAAGAAAGAAGGCAAAACAAACGCAAACCCAGACGACATTTAAGAAATTGCCAATCAAGAAACCTGAATGCTGCTGACTGAATACGCCTGAAAATCCCATTCACACTCAATTTGGAGGCAACTCGTAGCTGTCCCCTCGGCAAAAGGGTTACATTTCATTTTCCAAAGCACAAAAACACACCTTGGTCCTGTTGCCTGCTAATTTCTAAGAATGAAACGGTAATTTGCACTTTTTTTTTATTTCATTATGGATATTCTGGCTAAACTTTTATTGTGTAGAGTAAGAATACAAAATTAGAAAAGGAAGAAGGCAAAACAAATGCAAACCCAGAACACATTTAGCAAATTGCCAAACAAGAAACCTGAATGCTGCTGACTGAACGCACCTGAAAATCCCATTCACACTCA
This sequence comes from Sylvilagus floridanus, assembly GCA_949820135.1. NCBI lineage: Eukaryota > Metazoa > Chordata > Mammalia > Lagomorpha > Leporidae > Sylvilagus > Sylvilagus floridanus. The sequence goes on along the minus strand of OX463227.1, from coordinate 162,534,365 downwards.
ATTTGGAGGCAATTCGTAGCTGTGCCCTCGGCAAAAGGGAAAGATTTCATTTTCCAAAACACAAAAATTAACCTTGGTCCAGTTGCCTGTTAATTTCTAAGCATGGGACGCCCATTTGCTGTTTTTTTTTTTTTTTATTTCATTAAGGATACTCCAGCTAAACTTTTATTGTATGGTGTAAGAATAAAAAATTAGAAAAGGAAGAAGGCAAAACAAATGCAAACCAAGAACACTTTTATCAAATTGCCAATCAGGATACCTGAATGTTGCTGACTGAATACACCTGAAAATCCCATTTTTACTTAATTTGGAGGCAATTCGTAGCTGTCCCCTCGGCAAAAGTGTTGCATTTCATTTTCTAAAACGCGAAAACTCTCCTTAGTTGTGTTGCCTGTAAATTTCTTAGCATGAAACGCCAATTTGCACTGTATTTTTATTTCATATTGACCACTCTGTCAAAAGGCTTTTTTGGACGGTGTCAGGATAGTAAATATGGAAAGAAAGACGGCAAAACAAACGCAAACCCAGACGACATTTAAGAAATTGCCAATCAAGAAACCTGAATGCTGCTGACTGAATACACCTGAAAATCCCATTCACACTCAATTTGGAGGCAACTCGTAGCTGTCCCCTAGGCAAAAGGGAAAGATTTCATTTTCCAAAACACAAAAACTCACATTGGTCCAGTTGCCTGTTAATTTCTAAGCATGGAATGCCCATTTGCTGTTATTTTTTTTTATTTCATTAAGGATACTCTGGCTAAACATTTATTGTATGGTGTAAGAATACAAAATAAGAAAAGGAAGAAGGCAAAACAAATGGAATGCCCAAACACATTTAAGAAATTGCCAATCAGGAAACCTGAATGCTGCTGACTGAATACACCTGATAATCCCATTCACACTCAATTTGGAGGCAACTCCTAGCTATCCCCTCGGCAAAAGGGTTACATTTCATTTTCGAAAGCAGAAAAACACACCTTGGTCCTGTTGTCTGCCAATTTCTAAGAATGAAACGGCAATTTGCAGTTTTTTTTTTTCATTATGGATATTCTGGCTAAACTTTTATTGTGTGGAGTAAGAATACAAAATTAGAAAAGGAAGAAGGCAAAACAAATGCAAACCCAGAACACATTTAGCAAATTGCCAAACAAGAAACCAGAATGCTGCTGACTGAACGCACCTGAAAATCCCATTCACACTCAATTTGGAGGCAACTCGTAGCTGTTCCCTCGGCAAAAGGGTTACATTTCATTTTCCAAAACACAAAAACTCACCTTGGTCCTGTTGCATGTTAATTTCTAAAAATGAAACACCAATTTGCTGTTTTCTTTTTTTCATTATGGATATTCTGGCTAAACTTTTTATTGTATGGGGTAAGAATACAAAATTAGAAAAGGAAGAAGGCAAAACAACCACAAACCCAGAACACATTTAGCAAATTGCCAAACAAGAAACCTGAATGCTGCTGACTGAATACACCTGAAAATCCCATTCACACTCAATTTGGTGGCAATTCGTAGCTGTTCCCTTGGCAAAAGGGTTACATTTCATTTTCCAAAACACAAAAACTCACCTTGGTCCTGTTGCATGTTAATTTCTAAAAATGAAACACCAATTTGCTGTTTTCTTTATTTCATTATGGATACTCTGGCTAACCTTTTTATTGTATGGTGTAAGAATACAAAATTAGAAAAGGAAGAAGGCAAATCAAATGGAAACCAAGAACACATTTAGCAAATTACCAATCAGGAAACCTGAATGCTGCTGACTGAATACACCTGAAAATCCCATTCACACTCAATTTGGAGGCAATTCGTAGCTGTCCCCTCGGCAAAAGCGTTACATTTCATTTTCTAAAACACGAAAACGCACCTTAGTCGTGTTGCCTGTAGTTTTCTTAGCATAAAACGTCAATTAGCGCTGTATTTTTATTTCATTTTGACCACTCTGTCTAACGGCTTTTTTGGATGGTGTCAGGAAAGAAAATTTTAAAGAAAGAAGGCAAAACAAACGCAAACCCAGACGACATTTAAGAAATTGCCAATCAAGAAACCTGAATGCTGCTGACTGAATACGCCTGAAAATCCCATTCACACTCAATTTGGAGGCAACTCGTAGCTGTCCCCTCGGCAAAAGGGTTACATTTCATTTTCCAAAGCACAAAAACACACCTTGGTCCTGTTGCCTGCTAATTTCTAAGAATGAAACAGTAATTTGCACTTTTTTTTTTATTTCATTATGGATATTTTGGCTAAACTTTTATTGTGTGGAGTAAGAATACAAAATTAGAAAAGGAAGAAGGCAAAACAAATGCAAACCCAGAACACATTTAGCAAATTGCCAAACAAGAAACCTGAATGCTGCTGACTGAACGCACCTGAAAATTGCATTCACACTCAATTTGGAGGCAACTCGTAGCTGTGCCCTCGGCAAAAGGGTTACATTTCATTTTCCAAAACACAAAAACTCACCTTGGTCCTGTTGCATGTTAATTTCTAAGAATGAAACACCAATTTGCTGTTTTTTTTATTTCATTATGGTTACTCTGGCTAACCTTTTTATTGTATGGTGTAAGAATACAAAATTAGAAAAGGAAGAAGGCAAAACAAATGCAAACCAAGAACACATTTAGCAAATTACCAATCAGGAAACCTGAATGTTGCTGACTGAATACACCTGAAAACCCCATTCACACTCAATTTGGAGGCAATTCGTAGCTGTGCCCTCGGCAAAAGGGAAAGATTTTATTTTCCAAAACAGTAAATCTCACCTTGGTCCAGTTGCCTGTTAATTTCTAAGAATGGAACGCCCATTTGCTGTTTTTTTTTTTTTTTATTTCATTAAGGATACTCTGGCTAAAATTTATTGTATGGTGTAAGAATACAAAATTAGAAAAGGAAGAAGGCAAAACAATTGGAATGCCCAAACACATTTAACAAATTGCCAATCAAGAAACCTGAATGCTGCTGACTGAATACACCTGAAAATCCCATTCACACTCAACTTGGAGGCAACTCGTAGCTGTCCCCTCGGCAAAAGGGTTACATTTCATTTTCCAAAGCACAAAATCACACCTTGGTCCTGTTGCCTGCTAATTTCTAAGAATGAAACGGCAATTTGCAGTTTTTTTTATTTCATTATGGATATTCTGGCTAGACTTTTTATTGTATGGGGTAAGAATACAAAATTAGAAAAGGAAGAAGGCAAAACAACCGCAAACCCAGAACACATTTAGCAAATTGCCAAACAAGAAACCTGAATGCTGCTGACTGAATACACCTGAAAATCCCATTCACACTCAATTTGGCAGCAATTCGTTAGTGTCCCCTCGGCAAAAGTGTTACATTTCATTTTCCAAAACACAAAAACTCACCTTGGTCCTGTTGCATGTTAATTTCTAAAAATGAAACACCAATTTGCTGTTTTCTTTATTTTTTATGGATACTCTGGCTAAGCTTTTTCTTCTATGGTGTAAGAATACAAAATTAGAAAAGGAAGAAGGCAAAACAAATGCAAACCAAGAACACATTTAGCAAATTCCCAATCAGGAAATCTGAATGTTGCTGACTGAATACACCTGAAAATCAGATTCACACTCAATTTGCAGGCAATTCGTAGCTGTCCCCTCGGCAAAAGTGTTACATTTCATTTTCTAAAACACGAAAACTCACTTGTCGTGTTGCCTGTAGATTTCTTAGCATGAAATGCCAATTTGCACTGTATTTTTATTTCATTTGAACCACTCTGTGTAAAGGCTTTTTTTGATGGTGTCAGGATATAAAATTTGGAAAAAAGAAGGGAAAACAAACGGAAACCCAGACGACATTTAAGAAATTGCCAATCAAGAAACCTGAATGCTGCTGACTGAATACACCTGAAAATCCCATTCACACTCAATTTGGAGGCAATTCGTAGCTGTGCCCTCGGAAAAAGGGAAAGATTTCATTTTCCAAAACACAAAAAGTCACCTTGGTCCAGTTGCCTGTTAATTTCTAAGCATGGAACGCCCATTTGCTGTATTTTTTTTTTTATTTCATTATGGATACTCTGGCTAAACTTTTATTGTATGGTGTAAGAATACAAAATTAGAAAAGGAAGAAGGCAAAACAAATGGAATGCCGAAACACATTTAAGAAATTGCCAATCAAGAAACCTGAATGCTGCTGACTGAATGCACCTGAAAATCCCATTCACACTCAATTTGCAGGCAATTTGTAGCTGTTCCCTTGGCAAAAGGGTTACATTTCATTTTCCAAAACACAAAAACTCACCTTGGTCCTGTTGCATGTTAATTTCTAAAAATGAAACACCAATTTGCTGTTTTCTTTATTTCATTATGGATATTCTGGCTAAACTTTTTATTGTATGGGGTAAGAATACAAAATTAGAAAAGGAAGAAGGCAAAACAACCACAAACCCAGAACACATTTAGCAAATTGCCAAACAAGAAACCTGAATGCTGCTGACTGAATACACCTGAAAATCCCATTCACACTCAATTTGGTGGCAATTCGTAGCTGTTCCCCTGGCAAAAGTGTTACATTTCATTTTCCAAAACACAAAAACTCACCTTGGTCCTGTTGCATGTTAATTTCTAAAAATGAAACACCAATTTGCTGTTTTCTTTATTTCATTATGGATACTCTGGCTAACCTTTTTATTGTATGGTGTAAGAATACAAAATTAGAAAAGGAAGAAGGCAAATCAAATGGAAACCAAGAACACATTTAGCAAATTACCAATCAGGAAACCTGAATGCTGCTGACTGAATACACCTGAAAATCCCATTCACACTCAATTTGGAGGCAATTCGTAGCTGTCCCCTCGGCAAAAGCGTTACATTTCATTTTCTAAAACACGAAAACGCACCTTAGTCGTGTTGCCTGTAGTTTTCTTAGCATAAAACGTCAATTAGCGCTGTATTTTTATTTCATTTTGACCACTCTGTCTAAAGGCTTTTTTGGATGGTGTCAGGAAAGAAAATTTTAAAGAAAGAAGGCAAAACAAACGCAAACCCAGACGACATTTAAGAAATTGCCAATCAAGAAACCTGAATGCTGCTGACTGAATACACCTGAAAATCCCATTCACACTCAATTTGGAGGCAATTCGTAGCTGTCCCCTCGGCAAAAGGGTTACATTTCATTTTCCAAAGCACAAAAACACACCTTGGTCCTGTTGCCTGCTAATTTCTAAGAATGAAACGGTAATTTGCACTTATTTTTTATTTCATTATGGTTATTTTGGCTAAACTTTTATTGTGTGGAGTAAGAATACAAAATTAGAAAAGGAAGAAGGCAAAACAAATGCAAACCCAGAACACATTTAGCAAATTGCCAAACAAGAAACCTGAATGCTGCTGACTGAACGCACCTGAAAATTGCATTCACACTCAATTTGGAGGCAACTCGTAGCTGTGCCCTCGGCAAAAGGGTTACATTTCATTTTCCAAAACACAAAAACTCACCTTGGTCCTGTTGCATGTTAATTTCTAAGAATGAAACACCAATTTGCTGTTTTTTTTATTTCATTATGGTTACTCTGGCTAACCTTTTTATTGTATGGTGTAAGAATACAAAATTAGAAAAGGAAGAAGGCAAAACAAATGCAAACCAAGAACACATTTAGCAAATTACCAATCAGGAAACCTGAATGTTGCTGACTGAATACACCTGAAAACCCCATTCACACTCAATTTGGAGGCAATTCGTAGCTGTGCCCTCGGCAAAAGGGAAAGATTTTATTTTCCAAAACAGTAAATCTCACCTTGGTCCAGTTGCCTGTTAATTTCTAAGAATGGAACGCCCATTTGCTGTTTTTTTTTTTTTTTATTTCATTAAGGATACTCTGGCTAAATTTTATTGTATGGTGTAAGAATACAAAATTAGAAAAGGAAGAAGGCAAAACAATTGGAATGCCCAAACACATTTAACAAATTGCCAATCAAGAAACCTGAATGCTGCTGACTGAATACACCTGAAAATCCCATTCACACTCAACTTGGAGGCAACTCGTAGCTGTCCCCTCGGCAAAAGGGTTACATTTCATTTTCCAAAGCACAAAATCACACCTTGGTCCTGTTGCCTGCTAATTTCTAAGAATGAAACGGCAATTTGCAGTTTTTGTTATTTCATTATGGATATTCTGGCTAGACTTTTTATTGTATGGGGTAAGAATACAAAATTAGAAAAGGAAGAAGGCAAAACAACCGCAAACCCAGAACACATTTAGCAAATTGCCAAACAAGAAACCTGAATGCTGCTGACTGAATACACCTGAAAATCCCATTCACACTCAATTTGGCAGCAATTCGTTAGTGTCCCCTCGGCAAAAGTGTTACATTTCATTTTCCAAAACACAAAAACTCACCTTGGTCCTGTTGCATGTTAATTTCTAAAAATGAAACACCAATTTGCTGTTTTCTTTATTTTTTATGGATACTCTGGCTAAGCTTTTTCTTGTATGGTGTAAGAATACAAAATTAGAAAAGGAAGAAGGCAAAACAAATGCAAACCAAGAACACATTTAGCAAATTCCCAATCAGGAAATCTGAATGTTGCTGACTGAATACACCTGAAAATCAGATTCACACTCAATTTGCAGGCAATTCGTAGCTGTCCCCTCGGCAAAAGTGTTACATTTCATTTTCTAAAACACGAAAACTCACTTGTCGTGTTGCCTGTAGATTTCTTAGCATGAAATGCCAATTTGCACTGTATTTTTATTTCATTTGAACCACTCTGTGTAAAGGCTTTTTTTGATGGTGTCAGGATATAAAATTTGGAAAAAAGAAGGGAAAACAAACGGAAACCCAGACGACATTTAAGAAATTGCCAATCAAGAAACCTGAATGCTGCTGACTGAATACACCTGAAAATCCCATTCACACTCAATTTGGAGGCAATTCGTAGCTGTGCCCTCGGAAAAAGGGAAAGATTTCATTTTCCAAAACACAAAAAGTCACCTTGGTCCAGTTGCCTGTTAATTTCTAAGCATGGAACGCCCATTTGCTGTTTTTTTTTTTTATTTCATTATGGATACTCTGGCTAAACTTTTATTGTATGGTGTAAGAATACAAAATTAGAAAAGGAAGAAGGCAAAACAAATGGAATGCCGAAACACATTTAAGAAATTGCCAATCAAGAAACCTGAATGCTGCTGACTGAATGCACCTGAAAATCCCATTCACACTCAATTTGCAGGCAATTTGTAGCTGTTCCCTTGGCAAAAGGGTTACATTTCATTTTCCAAAACACAAAAACTCACCTTGGTCCTGTTGCATGTTAATTTCTAAAAATGAAACACCAATTTGCAGTTTTTTTTTTTATTTCATTATGGATATTCTGGCTAAACATTTTATTGTATGGGGTAAGAATACAAAATTAGAAAAGGAAGAAGGCAAAACAACCACAAACCCAGAACACATTTAGCAAATTGCCAAACAAGAAACCTGAATGCTGCTGACTGAATACACCTGAAAATCCCATTCACACTCAATTTGGTGGCAATTCGTAGCTGTTCCCTTGGCAAAAGGGTTACATTTCATTTTCCAAAACACAAAAACTCACCTTGGTCCTGTTGCATGTTAATTTCTAAAAATGAAACACCAATTTGCTGTTTTCTTTATTTCATTATGGATACTCTGGCTAACCTTTTTATTGTATGGTGTAAGAATACAAAATTAGAAAAGGAAGAAGGCAAATCAAATGGAAACCAAGAACACATTTAGCAAATTACCAATCAGGAAACCTGAATGCTGCTGACTGAATACACCTGAAAATCCCATTCACACTCAATTTGGAGGCAATTCGTAGCTGTCCCCTCGGCAAAAGCGTTACATTTCATTTTCTAAAACACGAAAACGCACCTTAGTCGTGTTGCCTGTAGTTTTCTTAGCATAAAACGTCAATTAGCGCTGTATTTTTATTTCATTTTGACCACTCTGTCTAAAGGCTTTTTTGGATGGTGTCAGGAAAGAAAATTTTAAAGAAAGAAGGCAAAACAAACGCAAACCCAGACGACATTTAAGAAATTGCCAATCAAGAAACCTGAATGCTGCTGACTGAATACGCCTGAAAATCCCATTCACACTCAATTTGGAGGCAACTCGTAGCTGTCCCCTCGGCAAAAGGGTTACATTTCATTTTCCAAAGCACAAAAACACACCTTGGTCCTGTTGCCTGCTAATTTCTAAGAATGAAACGGTAATTTGCACTTTTTTTTTATTTCATTATGGATATTCTGGCTAAACTTTTATTGTGTGGAGTAAGAATACAAAATTAGAAAAGGAAGAAGGCAAAACAAATGCAAACCCAGAACACATTTAGCAAATTGCCAAACAAGAAACCTGAATGCTGCTGACTGAACGCACCTGAAAATCCCATTCACACTCAATTTGGAGGCAATTCGTAGCTGTGCCCTCGGCCTAAGGGAAAGATTTCATTTTCCAAAACACAAAAATTAACCTTGGTCCAGTTGCCTGTTAATTTCTAAGCATGGGACGCCCATTTGCTGTTTTTTTTTTTTTTTTATTTCATTAAGGATACTCCAGCTAAACTTTTTTTTTTTTTTATAATGCTTTTATTTAGAGAATATAAATTTCCAAAATACAGCTTATAGATTACAATGGCTTCCCCCCCCATAACTTCCCTCCCACCCGCAACCCTCCCCTTTCCCACTCCAGCTAAACTTTTATTTTATGGTGTAAGAATAAAAAATTAGAAAAGGAAGAAGGCAAAACAAATGCAAACCAAGAACACTTTTATCAAATTGCCAATCAGGATACCTGAATGTTGCTGACTGAATACACCTGAAAATCCCATTTTTACTTAATTTGGAGGCCATTCGTAGCTGTCCCCTCGGCAAAAGTGTTGCATTTCATTTTCTAAAACGCGAAAACTCTCCTTAGTTGTGTTGCCTGTAAATTTCTTAGCATGAAACGCCAATTTGCACTGTATTTTTATTTCATATTGACCACTCTGTCAAAAGGCTTTTTTGGACGGTGTCAGGATAGTAAATATGGAAAGAAAGACGGCAAAAAAACGCAAACCCAGACGACATTTAAGAAATTGCCAATCAAGAAACCTGAATGCTGCTGACTGAATACACCTGAAAATCCCATTCACACTCAATTTGGAGGCAACTCGTAGCTGTCCCCTAGGCAAAAGGGAAAGATTTCATTTTCCAAAACACAAAAACTCACATTGGTCCAGTTGCCTGTTAATTTCTAAGCATGGAATGCCCATTTGCTGTTATTTTTTTTTATTTCATTAAGGATACTCTGGCTAAACATTTATTGTATGGTGTAAGAATACAAAATAAGAAAAGGAAGAAGGCAAAACAAATGGAATGCCCAAACACATTTAAGAAATTGCCAATCAAGAAACCTGAATGCTGCTGACTGAATGCACCTGAAAATCCCATTCACACTCAATTTGGAGGCAACTCGTAGCTGTCCCCTCGGCAAAAGGGTTACATTTCATATTCCAAAGCAGAAAATCACACCTTGGTCCTGTTGCCTGCTAATTTCTAAGAATGAAACGGCAATTTGCAGGTTTTTTTTTTTCATTATGGATATTCTGGCTAAACTTTTTATTGTATGGGGTAAGAATACAAAATTAGAAAAATAAGAAGGCAAAACAACCGCAAACCCAGAACACATTTAGCAAAATGCCAAAGAAGAAACCTGAATGCTGCTGACTGAATACACCTGAAAATCCCATTCTCACTCAATTTGGAGGCAATTCGTAGCTGTTCCCTTGGTAAATGGGTTACATTTCATTTTCCAAAACACAAAAATACACCTTGATCATGTTGCAAATTAATTTCTAAAAATGAAACACCAAATTGCTGTTTTCTTTATTTCATTATGGATACTTTGGCTAAAGTTTTTCCTGTATGGTGTAAGAATACAAAATGAGAAAAGGAAGAAGGCAAAACAAATGCAAACCAAGAACACATTTAGCATATACCAATGGGGAAACCTGAATGTTGCTGACTGAATACACCTGAAAATCCCATTCACACTCAATTTGCAGGCAATTCGTAGCTGTCCCCTTGGCAAAAGTGTTACATTTCATTTTCTAAAACAGGAAAACTCACCTTAGTCGTGTTGTCTGAAGATTTCTTAGCATGAAATGCCAATTTGCACTGTATTTTTATTTCATTTTGACCACTCTGTCTAAAAGGTTTTTTGTATGGTGTCAGGATATAAAATTTGGAAAAAAGAAGGCAAAACAAACAGAAACCCAGACGACATTTAAGAAATTGCCAATCAAGAAACCTGAATGCTGCTGACTGAATACAGCTGAAAATCCAATTCACACTCAATTTGGAGGCAACTCGTAGCTGTCACCTCGGCAAAAGGGTTACATTTCATTTTCCAAAGCACAAAATCACACCTTGGTCCTGATGCCTGCTAAATTCTAAGAATGAAACGGCAATTTGCTGTTTTTTTTTATTTCATTATGGATATTCTGGCTAAACTTTTATTGTATGGGTAAGAATACAAAATTAGAAAAGGAATAAGTCAAAACAAACGCAAACCCAGAACACATTTAGCAAATTGCCAAACAAGAAACCTGAATGCTGCTGACTGAATACACCTGAAAATGCCATTCACACTCAATCTGGAGGCAACTCGTAGCTGTCCCCTCGGCAATAGTGTTACATTTCATTTTCCAAAGCACAAAAACACACCTTGGTCCTGTTGCCTGCTAATTTCTAAGAATGAAACGGCAATTTGCAGGTTTTTTTTATTTCATTATGGATATTCTGGCTAAACTTTTATTGTATGGGGTAAGAATACAAAATTAGAAAAGGAAGAAGGCCAAACAAACGCAAACCAAGGACACATTTAGCAAATTGCCAATCAGGAAACCTGAATGTTGCTGACTGAATACACCTGAAAATCCCATTCACACTCAATTTGGCAGCAATTTGTAGCTGTTCCCTTGGCAAAATGGAAGGATTTCGTTTTCCAAAACACTAAAACTCACCTTGGTCCAGTTGCCTGTTAATTTCTAAGCATGGAACGCCCATTTGCGGATTTTCTTTTTTTTTATTCATTAAGGATACTCTGGCTAAACTTTTTCTTGTATGGTGTAAGAATACAAAATTAGAAAAGGAAGAAGGCAAAACAAATGCAAACCAAGAACACATTCAGCAAATTGCCAATCAGGAAACCTGAATGCTGCTGACTGAATACACGTGAAAATCCCATTCACACTCAATTTGGAGCCAACTCGTGGCTGTCCCCTCGGCAAAAGTGAAACATTTCATTTTCCAAAACACGAAAACTACCCTTAGTCGTGTTGCCTGTTGATTTCTTAGCATGAAACGCCAATTTGCACTGTATTTTTATTTCATTTTGACCACTCTGTCTAAAGGCTTTTTTGGATGGTGTCAGGATGGAAAATTTCGAAAGAAAGAAAGCAAAACAAACGCAAACCCAGATGACATTTAAGAAATTGCCAATCAAGAAACCTGAATGCTGCTGAATGAATACACCTGATAATCCCATTCACACTCAATTTGGAGGCAATTCGTAGCTGTCCCCTCGGCAAAAGGGTTACATTTCATTTTCCAAAGCACAAAAACACACATTGGTCCTGTTGCCTGCTAATTTCTAAGAATGAAATGGCAAATTGCAGTTTTTTTTTTTTTCATTATGGATATTCTGGCTTAACATTTTATTGTATGGGGTAAGAATACAAAATTAGAAAAGGAAGAAGGCAAAACAAACGCAAACCCAGAACACATTTAGCAAATTGCCAAACAAGAAACCTGAATGCTGCTGACTGAATGCACCTGAAAATCACATTCAGACTCAATTTGGCAGCAATTCATAGCTATTCCCTTGGCAAAAGGGTTACATTTCATTTTCCAAAACACAAAAACTCACCTTGGTCCTGTTGCTTGTTCATTTCTAAAAATGAAACACCAATTTGCTGTTTTCTTTATTTCATTATGGATACGCTGGCTAAACTTTTTCTTGTATGGTGTAAGAATACAAAATTAGAAAAGGAAGAAGGCAAAACAAATGCAAACCAAGAACACATTTAGAAAATTGCCAAACAGGAAACCTGAATGTTGCTGACAGAATGAACCTGAAAATACCATTCACACTCAATTTGGAGGCAATTCGTAGCTGTGCCGTCGGCAAAAGGGAAAGATTTCATTTTCCAAAACACAAAAACTCACCTTGGTCCTGTTGCATGTTAATTTCCAAAAATGCAACACCAATTTGCTGTTATCTTTATTTCATTATGGATACTCTGGCTAACCTTTTTATTATTTGGTGTAAGAATACAAAATGAGAAAAGGAAGAAGGCAAAACAAATGGAATGCCTAAACACATTTAAGAAATTGCCAATCAAGAAACCTGAATGCTGCTGACTGAATACACCTGAAAATCCAATTCACACTAAATTTGGAGGCAACTCGTAGCTTTCCCCTCGGCAAAAGGGTTACATTTCATTTTCCAAAGCACAAAAACACAACTTGGTCTTGTTCCCTGCTAATTTCTAAGAATGAAACGGCAATTTGCAGTGTTTTTTTTATTTCATTATGGATATTCTGGCTAAACCTTTTATAGTATGGGGTAAGAATACAAAATTAGAAAAGGAAGAAGGCAAAACAACCGCAAACCCAGAACACATTTAGCAAATTGCCAAACAAGAAACCTGAATGCTGCTGACTGAATACAACTGAAAATCCCATTCACACTCAATTTGGCGGCAACTCATAGCTGTTCCTTTGGCAAAAGTGTTACATTTCATTTTCCAAAACACAAAAACTCACCTTGGTCCTGTTGCATGTTAATTTCTAAAAATGAAACACCAATTTGCTGTTTTCTTTATTTCATTATGGATACACCGGCTAAACTTTTTCTTGTATGGTGTAAGAATACAAAATTAAAAAAGGAAGAAGGCAAAACAAATGCAAACCAAGAACACATTTAGCAAATTGCCAATCAGGAAACCTGAATGTTGCTGACTGAATACACCTGAAAATCCCATTCACACTCAATTTGGAGGCAATTCATAGCTGTCCCCTCCACAAAAGTATTACATTTCATTTTCTAAACCACGAAAACTCACCTTAGTCGTGTTGCCTGTAAATTTCTTAGCATGAAACGCCAATTTGCACTGTATTTTTATTTCATTTTGACCACTCTGTCAAAAGGCTTTCTTGGACGGTGTCAGGATAGTAAATATGGAAAGAAAGACGGCAAAACAAACGCAAACCCAGACGACATTTAAGAAATTGCCAATCAAGAAACCTGAATGCTGCTGACTGAATACACCTGAAAATCCCATTCACACTCAATTTAGAGGCAACTCCTAGCTGTCCCCTAGGCAAAAGGGAAAGTTTTCATTTTCCAAAACACAAAAACTCACATTGGTCCAGTTGCGTGTTAATTTCTAAGCATGGAATGCCAATTTGCTGGTTTTTTTTATTTATTTCATTAAGGATACTCTGGCTAAACATTTATTGTACGGTGTAAGAATACAAAATTAGAAAAGGAAGATGGCAAAACATATGGAATGCCCAAACACATTTAAGAAATTGCCAATCAAGTAACCTGAATGCTGCAGACTGAATACACCTGAAAATCCCATTCACACTCAATTTGGAGGCAACTCATAGCTGTCCCCTCGGCAAAAGGGTTACATTTCATTTTCCAAAGCACAAAAACACACCTTGGTCCTCTTGCCTGCTAATTTCTAAGAATGAAACAGCAATTTGCAGTTTTTTTATTTCATTATGGATATTCTGGCTAAACTTTTTATTGTATGGGGTAAGAATACAAAATTAGAAAAGGAAGAAGGCAAAACAACCGCAAACCCTGAACACATTTAGCAAATTGCCAAACAAGAAACCTGAATGCTGCTGAATGAATACACCTGAAAATCCCATTCAGACTCTATTTGGAGGCAATTCGTAGCCGTGTCCTCGGCAAAAGGGAATGATTTCATTTTCCAAAACACTAAAACTCTCCTTGGTCCAGTTGCCTGTTAATTTCTAAGCATGGAAAGCCCATTTACTGTTTTTTTTTTTATTTCATTAAGGATACTCTGGCTAAACTTTTATTGTATGGTGTAAGAATACAAAATTAGAAAAGGAAGAAGGCAAAACAAATGGAATGCCCAAACACATTTAAGAAATTGCCAATCAAGAAACCTGAATGCTGCTGACTGAATACACCTGAAAATCCCATTCACACTCAATTTGGAGGCAACTCGTAGCTGTCCCCTCGGCAAAAGGGATACATTTCATATTCCAAAGCACAAAATCACACCTTGGTCCTGTTGCCTGCTAATTTCTAAGAATGAAATGGCAATTTGCATGTTTTTTTTTTTTCATTATTGATATTCTGGCTAAACTTTTTATTGTATGGGGTAAGAATACAAAATTAGAAAAAGAAGAAGGCAAAACAACCGCAAACCCAGAACACATTTAGCAAAATGCCAAAGAAGAAACCTGAATGCTGCTGACTGAATACACCTGAAAATCCCATTCACACTCAATTTGGCGGCAATTCGTAGCTGTTCCCTTGGCAAAAGGGTTACATTTCATTTTCCAAAACACAAAAACTCACCTTGGTCCTGTTGCATGTTAATTTCTAAAAATGAAACACCAATTTGCTGTTTTCTTTATTTCATTATGGATACTCTGGCTAAACTTTTTCTTGTATGGTGTAAGAATACAACATGAGAAAAGGAAGAAGGCAAAACAAATGCAAACCAAGAACACGTTTAGCAAATACCAATCGGGAAACCTGAATGTTGCTGACTGAATACACATGAAAATCCCATTCACACTCATTTGCAGGCAATTCATAGCTGTCCCCTTGGCAAAAGTGTTACATTTCATTTTCTAAACCACGAAAACTCACCTTAGTCGTGTTGTCTGTAGATTTCTTAGCATGAAACGCCAATTTGCACTGTATTTTTATTTCATATTGACCACTCTGTCTAAAGGCTTTTTTGGATGGTGTCAGGATATAAAATTTGGAAAAAAGAAGGCAAAACAAACGCAAACCCAGACGACATTTAAGAAATTGCCAATCAAGAAACCTGAATGCTGCTGACTGAATACACCTGAAAATCCCATTCACACTCAATTTGGAGGCAACTCGTAGCTGTCCCCTTGGCAAAAGGGTTACATTTCATTTTCCAAAGCACAAAAACACACCTTGGTCCTGTTGCCTGCTAATTTCTAAGAATGAAACGGCAAGTTGCAGTTTTTTTTTATTTCATTATGGATATTCTGGCTAAACTTTTATTGTATGGGGTAAGAATACAAAATTAGAAAAGGAAGAAGGCAAAACAAACGCAAACCCAGAACACATTTAGCAAATTGCCAAAAAAGAAACCTGAATGCTGCTGACTGAACGCACCTGAAAATCGCATTCACACTCAATTTGGCGGCAATTCGTACCTGTGCCATCGGGAAAAGGGAAAGATTTCATTTTCCAAAAGACAAAAACTCACCTTGGTCCTGTTGCATGTTAATTTCTAAAAATGAAACACCAATTTGCTGTTTTCTTTATTTCATTATGGATACTCTGGCTAACCTTTTTCTTGTATGGTGTAAGAATACAAAATTAGAAAAGGAAGAAGGCAAAACAAATGCAAACCAAGAACACATTTAGCAAATTGCCAATCAGGAAACCTGAATGTTGCTGACTGAATACACCTGAAAATCCCATTCACACTCAATTTGGCGGCATTTCGTAGCTGTTCCCTTGGCAAAAGGGAAGATTTCATTTTGCAAAACACTAAAACTCACCTTGGTCCAGTTGCCTGTTAATTTCTAAGCATGGAACGCCCTTTTGCTGTTTTTCTTTTTTTTTATTTCATTAAGGATACTCTGTCTAAACTTTTATTGTATGGTGTAAGAATACAAAATTAGAAAAGGAAGAAGGCAAAACAAATGCAAACCAAGAACACATTTAGCAAATTACCAATCGGGAAACCTGAATGTTGCTGACTGAATACACCTGAAAATCCCATTCACACTCAATTTGCAGGTAATTCGTATCTGTCTCCTAGGCAAAAGTGTTACATTTCATTTTCTAAAACACGAAAACTCACCTTAGTCGTGTTGCCTGTAGATTTCTTAGCATGAAACGCCTATTTGCACTGCATTTCTATTTTTTTTGACCAATCTGTCTAAAGGCTTTTTTGGATGGTGTCAGGATATAAAATTTGGAAAGAAAGAAGGCAAAACAAACGCAAACCCAGACGACATTTAAGAAATTGCCAATCAAGAAAGCTGAATGCTGCTGACTGAATACACCTGAAAATCCCATTCACACTCAATTTGGTGGCAACTCGTAGCTGTCACCTCGGCAAAAGGGTTACATTTCATTTTCCAAAGCACAAAAACACACCTTGTTCCTGTTGTCAGCTAATTTTAAGAATGAAACGGCAATTTGCAGTTTTTTTTTTTTTATTTCATTATGGATATTCTGGCTAAACTTTTTATTGTATGGGGTAAGAATACAAAATTAGAAAAGGAAGAAGGCAAAACAAATGCAAACCCAGAACACATTTAGCAAATTGCCAAACAAGAAACCTGAATGCTGCTGACTGAATGCACCTGAAAATCCCATTCACACTCAATTTGGCGGCAATTCGTATCTATTCCCTTGGCACAAGGGTTACATTTCATTTTCCAAAACACAAAAACTCACCTTGGTCCTGATGCATGTTAATTTCTAAAAATGAAACACCAATTTGCTGTTTTCTTTATTTCATTATGGATACTCTGGCTATCCTTTTTATTGTATGGTGTAAGAATACAAAATTAGAAAAGGAAGAAGGCAAAACAAATGCAAATGAAGAACACATTTAGCAAATTGCCAATCAGGAAACCTGAATGTTGCTGACTGAATACACCTGAAAATCCCACTCAGACTCAATTTGGAGGCAATTCATAGCTGTACCCTGGGCAAAAGGGAAAGATTTCACTTTCCAAAACACTAAAACTCACCTTGGTCCAGTTGCCTGTTAATTTCTAAGCATGGAAGGCCATTTGCTGTTTTTTTTTTTTATTTCATTAAGGATACACTGGCTAAACTTTTATTGTATGGTGTAAGAATACAAAATTGGAAAAGGAAGAAGG
This sequence comes from Sylvilagus floridanus, assembly GCA_949820135.1. Classification (NCBI taxonomy): domain Eukaryota; kingdom Metazoa; phylum Chordata; class Mammalia; order Lagomorpha; family Leporidae; genus Sylvilagus; species Sylvilagus floridanus. The sequence goes on along the minus strand of OX463227.1, from coordinate 162,517,230 downwards.
CAAAACAAATGGAATGCCCAAACACATTTAAGAAATTGCCAATCAAGAAAGCTGAATGCTGCTGACTGAATACACCTGAAAATCCCATTCACACTCAATTTGGAGGCAACTCGTAGCTGTCCCCTTGGCAAAAGGGATACATTTCATTTTCCAAAGCACAAAATCACTCCTTGGTCCTGTTGCCTGCTAATTTCTAAGAATGAAATGGCAAATTGCAGGTTTTTTTTTATTTCATTATGGATATTCTGGGTAAACTTTTTAGTGTATGGGGTAAGAATACAAAATTAGAAAAGGAAGAAGGCAAAACAAACGCAAACCCAGAACATATTTAGCAAATTGCCAAACAAGAAACCTGAATGCTGCTGACTGAATACACCTGAAAATACCATTCTCACTCAATTTGGAAGCAACTCGTAGCTGTCCCCTCGGCAAAAGTGTTACATTTCATTTTCCAAAACACGAAAACTCACTTGTCGTGTTGACTGTAGATTTCTTAGCATGAAACGCCAATTTGCACTGTATTTTTATTTCATTTTGACCACTCTGTCTGAAGTCTTTTTTGGATGGTGTCAGGATAGAAAATTTGGAAAGAAAAAAGGCAAAACAAACGCAAACCCAGACGACATTTAAGAAATTGCAATCAAGAAACCTGAATGCTGCTGACTGAATACACCTGAAAATCCCATTCATACTCAATTTGGAGGCAATTCATAGCTGTCCCCTTGGCAAAAGTGTTACATATCATTTTCCAAAGCACAAAAACACACCTTGGTCCTGTTGCCTTCTAATTTCTAAGAATGAAACGGCAATTTGCAGGTTTTTTTCTTTCATTATGGATATTCTCTCTAAACATTTTATTGTATGGGGAAAGAATACAAAATTAGAAAAGGAAGAAGGCAAAGCAACCGCAAACCCAGAACACATTTAGCAAATTGCCAAACAAGAAACCTGAATGCTGCTGACTGAATACACCTGAAAATCCCATTCACACTCAATTTGGAGGCAATTTGTAGCTGTGTCCTCAACAAAAGGGAAACATTTCATTTTCCAAAACACAAAAACTCACCTTGGTCCTGTTGCATGTAAATTTCTAAAAATGAAACGCCAATTTGCTGTTTTCTTTATTTCATTATGGATACTCTGGCTAACCTTTTTACTGTTTGGTGTAAGAATACAAAATTAGAAAAGGAAGAAGGCAAAACAAATGCAAACCAAGAACACATTTGCCAAATTACCAATCAGGAAACCTGAATGTTGCTGACTGAATACACCTGAAAATCCCATTCACACTCAATTTGCAGGGAATTCTTAGTGTCCCCTCGGCAAAATGTTACATTTAATTTTCTAAAACATGAAAACTCACCTTAGTCGTGTTGCCTGTAGATTTCTTAGCATGAAACGCCAATTTGCACTGTATTTTTGTTTCATTTTGACCACTCTGTCTAAAGGCTTTTTTGGATGGTATCAGGATAGTAAATTTGGAAAAAAGAAGGCAAAAAAAACGCAAACCCAGACGACATTTAAGAAATTGCCAATCAAGAAACCTGAATGCTGCTGACTGAATACACCTGAAAATCCCATTCACACTCAATTTGGAGGCAACACGAAGCTGTCCCCTCGGCAAAAGGGATACATTTCATTTTCCAAAGCACAAAATCACTCCTTGGTCCTGTTGCCTGCTAATTTCAAAGAATGAAATGGCAATTTGCAGTTTTTTTTTTATTTCATTATGGATATTCTGGGTAAACTTTTTATTGTATTGGGTAAGAATAAAAAATTAGAAAAGGAAGAAGGCAAAACAAACGTAAACCCAGAACATATTTAGCAAATTGCCAAACAAGAAACCTGAATGCTGCTGACTGAATACACCTGAAAATCGCATTCACACTCAATTTGGCGGCAATTCGTAGCAGTTCCCTTGGCACAAGGGTTACATTTCATTTTCCAAAACACAAAAACGCACCTTGGTCCTGTTGCATGTTAATTTCTAAAAATGAAACACCAATTTGCTGTTTTCTTTATTTCATTATGGATACTCTGGCTAAACATTTTCTTGTAAGGTGTAAGAATACAAAATTAGAAAAGGAAGAAGGCAAAACAAATGCAAACCAAGAACACATTCAGCAAATTGCCAATCAGGAAACCTGAATGTTGCTGACTGAATGCACCTGAAAATCCCATTCACATTCAATCTGGAGGCAACTGGTAGCTGTCCCCTCGGCAAAAGTGAAACATTTCATTTTTGAAACACGAAAACTACCCTTAGTCGTGTTGCCTGTAGTTTTTTTAGCATGAAACGCCAATTTGACTGTATTTTATTTCATTTTGACTACTCTGTCTAAAGGCTTTTTTGGATGGTGTCAGGATAGAAAATTTGGAAAGAAAGAAGGCAAAACAAACGCAAACCCAGACGACATTTAAGAAATTGCCAATCAAGAAACCTGAATGCTACAGACTGAAAACACCTGAAAATCCCATTCACACTCAATTTGGAGGCAACTCGTAGCTGTCACCTCGGCAAATGGGTTACATTTCATTTTCCAAAGCACAAAAACACACCTTGGTCCTGTTGCCTGTAGATTTCTTAGCTTGAAGCACCAATTTGCTCTTTATTTTTCATTTCACCACTCTGTCTAAACGCTTTTGTGGATGGTGTCAGGATAGAAAATTTGGATAGAAAGAAGGCAAAACAAACACAAACCCAGAACACATTTATCAAATTGCCAATCAAGAAACCTGAATGCTGCTGACTGAACACACCTGAAAATCCCATTCACACTCAATTTGGCGGCAATTCGTAGCTGTTCCCCTGGCAAAAGTGTTACAATTCATTTTCGAAAGCACAAAAACTCACCATGGTCCTGTTGCATGTTCATTTCTAAAAATGAAACACCAATTTGCTGTTTTCTTTATTTCATTATGGATACTCTGGCTAAACTTTTTTCTTGTATGGTGTAAGAATACAAAATTAGAAAAGGAAGAAGGCAAAACAAATGCAAACCAAGAACACATTTAGCAAATTACCAATCGGGAAACCTGAATGTTGCTGACTGAATACACCTGAAAATCCCATTCACACTCAATTTGGAGGCAACTCGTAGCTGTCCCCTCGGCAAAAGTGTTACATTTCATTTTCCAAAACACGAAAACTCACTTGTCGTGTTGCCTCTAGATTTCTTAGCATGAAACGCCAATTTGCACTGTATTTTTATTTCATTTTGACCACTCTGTCTGAAGGTTTTTTGGGATGGTGTCAGGATAGAAAATTTGGAAAGAAAGAAGGCAAAACAAACGCAAACCCAGACGACATTTAAGAAATTGCCAATCAAGAAACCTGAATGCTGCGACTGAATATACCTGAAAATCCCATTCATACTCAATTTGGAGGCAATTCATAGCTGTCCCCTCGGCAAAAGTGTTACATATCATTTTCCAAAGCACAAAAACACACCTTGGTCCTGTTGCCTTCTAATTTCTAAGAATGAAACGGCAATTTGCAGGTTTTTTAATTTCATTATGGATATTCTGTCTAAACATTTTATTGTATGGGGTAAGAATACAAAATTAGAAAAGAAAGAAGGCAAAGCAACCGCAAACCCAGAACACATTTAGCAAATTGCCAAAGAAGAAACCTGAATGCTGCTGACTGAATACACCTGAAAATCCCATTCACACTCAATTTGGCGGCAATTCGTAGCTGTGCCCTTGGCAAAAGGGTTACATTTCATTTTCCAAAACACAAAAACTCACCTTGGTCCTGTTGCATGTTAATTTCTAAGAATGAAACACCAATGTGCTGTTTTCTTTATTTCATTATGGATACTCTGGCTAAACTTTTTCTTGCATGGTGTAAGAATACAAAATTAGAAAAGGAAGAAGGCAAAACAAATGGAATGATCAAACACATTTAAGAAATTGCCAATGAAGCAACCTGAATGCTGCTGACTGAATACACCTGAAAATCCCATTCACACTCAATTTGGAGGCAATTCTTAGCTGTCCCCTCAGCAAAAGTGTTACATTTCATTTTCCAAAACACAAAAACTCACCTTGGTCCTGTTGCATGTTAATTTCTAAGAATGAAACACCAATTTGCTGTTTTCTTTATTTCATTATGGATACTCTGGCTAAACTTTTTCTTGCATGGTGTAAGAATAGAAAATGAGAAAAGGAAGAAGGCAAAACAAATGCAAATGAAGAACACATTCAGCAAATTGCCAAAGAAGAAACCTGAATGCTGCTGACTGAATACACCTGAAAATCCCATTCACACTCAATTTGGAGGCAATTCGTAGCTGTTTCCTTGGCAAAAGGATTACATTTCATTTTCCAAAACACAAAAAATCATCTTGGTCCTGTTGCATGTTAATTTCTAAAAATGAAACACCAATTTGCTGTTTTCTTTATTTCATTATGGATACTATGGCTAAACATTTTCTTGCATTGTGTAAGAATACAAAATTAGAAAAGGAAGAAGGCAAAACAAATGCAAACCAAGAACACATTTAGCAAATTACCAATCGGGAAACCTGAATGTTGCTGACTGGATACACCTGAAAATCCCATTCACACTCAATTTGGAGGCAATTCGTAGCTGTGGCCTCGGCAAAAGTGAAACATTTCATCTTCTAAAACACGAAAACACACCAGAGTCGTGTTGCCTGTAGATTTCTTAGCATGAAACGCCAATTTGCACTGTATTTTTATTTCATTTTGACCACTCTGTCTAAAGGCTTTTTTGGATGGTGTCAGGATATAAAATTTGGAAAAAAGAAGGCGAAACAAACGCAAACCCAGACGACATTTAAGAAATTGCCAATCAAGAAACCTGAATGCTGCTGACTGAATACACCTGAAAATCCCTTTCACACTCAATTTGGAGGCAACTCGTAGCTGTCCCCTCGGCAAAAGGGTTACATTTCTTTTTCCAAAGCACAAAAACACTCCTTGGTCCTGTTGCCTGCTAATTTCTAAGAATGAAAGGGCAATTTGCAGTTTTTTTTTTATTTCATTATGGATATTCTGGCTAAACTTTTTATTGTATGGGGTAAGTATACAAAATTAGAAAAGGAAGAAGGCAAAACAAACGCAAACCCAGAGCACATTTAGCAAATTGCCAAACAAGAAACCTGAATGCTGCTGACTGAATGCACTTGAAAATCGCATTCACACTCAATTTGGCGGCAATTCGTATCTGTTCCCTTGGCACAAGGGTTAAATTTCATTTTCCATAACACCAAAACTCACCTTGGTCCTGTTGCATGTTAATTTCTAAAAATGAAACACCAATTTGCTGTTTTCTTTATTTCATTATTTATACTCTGGCTATCCTTTTTATTGTATGGTGTAAGAATACAAAATTAGAAAAGGAAGAAGGTAAAACTAATGCAAACCAAGAACACATTTAGCAAATTGCCAATCAGGAATACTGAATGTTACTGACTGAATACACCTGAAAATCCCATTCACACTCAATTTGGAGGCAATTCGTAGCTGTACCCTGGGCAAAAGGGAAAGATTTCACTTTCCAAAACAGTAAATCTCACCTTGGTCCAGTTGCCTGTTAATTTCTAAGCATGGAACGCCCATTTGCTGTTTTTTTTTTTTTATTTCGTTAAGGATACACTGGCTAAACTTTTATTGTATGGTGTAATAATACAAAATTGGAAAAGGAAGAAGGCAAAACAAATGGAATGCCCAAACACATTTAAGAAATTGCCAATGAAGCAACCTGAATGCTGCTGACTGAATACACCTGAAAATCCCATTCACACTCAATTTGGAGGCAATTCATAGCTGTACCATCGCCAAAAGGGAAACATTCCATTTTCCAAAACACGAAAACTCACCTTAGTCGTGTTGCCTTTAGATTTCTTAGCATGAAACGCCAATTTGCACTGTATTTGTATCTCATTTTGACCACTCTGTCTAAATGCTTTTTTGGATGGTGTTAGGATAGTAAATTTGGAAAGAAAGAAGGCAAAACAAATGCAATCCCAGACGACATTAAAGAAATTGCCAATCAAGAAACCTGAATGCTGCTGACTGAATACACCTGAAAATCCCATTCACACTCAATTTGGAGGCAACTCATAGCTGTCCCCTCGGCAAAAGGTTGACATTTCATTTTCCAAAGCACAAAAACACACCTTGGTCCTGTTGCCTGCTAATTTGTAAGAATGAAACGGCAATTTTCAGGTTTTTTTTTATTTCATTATGGATATTCTGTCTAAACATTTTATTGTATGGGGTAAGAATACAAAATTAGAAAAGGAAGATTGCACTGTATTGGCATTTAAGAAATTGCCAATCAAGAAACCTGAATGCTGCTGACTGAATACACCTGAAAATCCCATTCACACTCAATTTGGAGGCAACTCGTAGCTGTCACCTCGGCAAATGGGTTACATTTCATTTTCCAAAGCACAAAAACACACCTTGGTCCTGCTGCCTGTAGATTTCTTAGCTTGAAACACCAATTTGCTCTTTATTTTTCATTTCACCACTCTGTCTAAACGCTTTTGTGGATGGTGTCAGGATGGAAAATTTGGATAGAAAGAACGCAAAACAAACGCAAACCCAGAACACATTTATCAAATTGCCAATCAAGAAACCTGAATGCTGCTGACTGAACACACCTGAAAATCCCATTCACACTCAATTTGGCGGCAATTCGTTGCTGTTCCCCTGGCAAAAGTGTTACATTTCATTTTTGAAAGCACAAAAACTAACCATGGTCCTGTTGCATGTTCATTTCTAAAAATGAAACACCAATTTGCTGTTTTCTTTATTTCATTATGGATACTCTGGCTAAACTTTTTTCTTATATGGTGTAAGCATACAAAATTAGAAAAGGAAGAAGGCAAAACAAATGCAAACCAAGAACACATTTAGCAAATTACCAATCGGGAAACCTGAATGTTGCTGACTGAATACACCTGAAAATCCCATTCACACTCAATTTGGAGGCAACTCGTAGCTGTCCCCTCGGCAAAAGTGTTACATTTCATTTTCCAAAACACGAAAACTCACTTGTCGTGTTGCCTGTAGATTTCTTAGCATGAAACGCCAATTTGCACTGTATTTTTATTTCATTTTGACCACTCTGTCTCAAGGTTTTTTTGGATGGTGTCAGGATAGAAAATTTGGAAAGAAAGAAGGCAAAACAAACGCAAACCCAGACGACATTTAAGAAATTGCCAATCAAGAAACCTGAATGCTGCTGACTGAATACACCTGAAAATCCCATTCATACTCAATTTGGAGGCAATTCATAGCTGTTCCCTTGGCAAAAGTGTTACATATCATTTTCCAAAGCACAAAAACACACCTTGGTCATGTTGCCTTCTAATTTCTAAGAATGAAACGGCAATTTGCAGGTTTTTTTATTTCATTATGGATATTCTGTCTAAACATTTTATTGTATGGGGTAAGAATACAAAATTAGAAAAGGAAGAAGGCAAAGCAACCGCAAACCCAGAACACAATTGGCAAATTGCCAAACAAGAAACCTGAATGCTGCTGACTGAATACACCTGAAAATCCCATTCACACTCAATTTGGAGGCAACTCGTAGCTGTCGCCTCGGCAAAAGTGTTACATTTCATTTTCCAAAACACGAAAACTCACTTGTCGTATTGACTGTAGATTTCTTAGCATAAACGCCAATTTGCTCTGTATTTTTATTTCATTTTGACCACTCTGTCTGAAGGCTTTTTTGGATGGTGTCAGGATTGAAAATTTGGAAAGAAAAAAGACAAAACAAACGCAAACCCAGACGACATTTAAGAAATTGCCAATCAAGAAACCTGAATGCTGCAGACTGAATACACCTGAAAATCCCATTCACACTCAATTTGGAGGCAATTCTTAGCTGTCCCCTCGGCAAAAGTGTTACATTTCATTTCCAAAACACAAAAACTCACCTTGATCCTGTTGCATGTTAATTTCTAAAAATGAAACACCAATTTGCTGTTTTCTTTATTTCATTATGGATACTCTGGCTAAATTTTTCTTGTATGGTGTAAGAATACAAAATTAGAAAAGGAAGAAGGCAAAACAACCGCAAACACAGCACATATTTAGCAAATTGCCAACCAAGAAACCTGAATGCTGCTGACTGAATACACCTGAAAATCCCATTCATACTCAATTTGGAGGCAATTCATAACTCTCCCCTCGGCAAAAGGGTTGCATATCATTTTCCAAAGCACAAAAACACACCTTGGTCCTGTTGCCTGCTAATTTCTAAGAATGAAACGGCAATTTGCAGTTTTTTTCTTTCATTATGGATATTCTGGCTAAGCTTTTTATTGTATGGTGTAAGAATACAAAATTAGAAAAGGAAGAAGGCAAAACAAATGCAAACCAAGAACACATTTAGCAAATTGTCAATTAGGAAACCTGAATGTTGCTGAATGAATACACCTGAAAATCCCATTCACACTCAATTTGGAGGCAATTCGTAGCTGTGCCCTCGGCAAAAGGGAAAGATTTCATTTTCCAAAACAGTAAATCTCACCTTGGTCTAGTTGCCTGTTAATTTCTAAGCATGGAACGCCCATTTGTTGTGTTTTTTTTTTTTCATTAAAGATACTCTTGCTAAACTTTTATTGTATGGTGTAAGAATACAAAATTAGAAAAGGAAGAAGGCAAAACAAATGGAATGCCCAAACACATTTAAGAAATTGCCAATCAAGAAACCTGAATGCTGCAGATTGAATACACCTGAAAATCCCATTCACACTCAATTTGGAGGCAACTCATAGCTGTCCCCTCGGCAAAAGGGTTACATTTCATTTTCCAAAGCAGAAAAACACTCCTTGGTCCTGTTGCCTGCTAATTTCTAAGAATGAAATGGCAATTTTCAGTTTTTTTTTATTTCATTATGGATATTCTGGCTAAGCTTTTATTGTATGGGGTAAGAATACAAAATTAGAAAAGGAAGAAGGCAAAACATAGGCAAACCCAGAACATATTTAGCAAATTGCCAAACAAGAAACCTGAATGCTGCTGAATGAATGCACCTGATAATCGCATTCACACTCAATTTGGCGGCGATTCGTAGCAGTTCCCTTGGCAAAAGGATTACATTTCATTTTCCAAAACACAAAAACTCACCTTGGTCCTGTTGCATGTTAATTTCTAAAAATGAAACACCAATTTGCTGTTTTCTTTATTTCATTATGGATACTCTGGCTAACCTTTTTATTGTATGGTGTAAGAGTGCAAAATTAGAAAAGGAAGAAGGCAAAACAAATGCAAACCTAGAACACATTCAGCATATTGCCAATCAGGAAACCTGAATGTTGCTGACTGCATACACCTGAAAATCCCATTCACACTCAATTTGCAGGCAATTCGTAGCTGTCCCCTCGGCAAAAGTGTTAGATTTCATTTTCTAAAACACGAAAACACACCTTAGTCGTGTTGCCTGTAGTTTTCTTAGCATGAAACGCCAATTTGCACTGTATTTTTATTTCATTTTGACCACTCTGTCTAAACGCTTTTGTGGATGGTGTCAGGATAGAAAATTTCGAAAGAAAGAAGGCAAAACAAACGCAAACCCAGACGACATTTAAGAAATTGCCAATCAAGAAACCTGAATGCTGCTGACTGAATACACCTGAAAATCCCATTCACACTCAATTTGGAGGCAATTCGTAGCTGTGCCCTCTGCAAAAGGGAAAGATTTCATTTTCCAAAACACAAAAACTCACCTTGGTCCAGTTGCCTGTTAATTTCTAAGCATGGAACGCCCATTTGTTGTGTTTTTTTTTTTTTATTTCATTAAGGATACTCTAGCTAAATTTTATTGTATGGTGTAAGAATACAAAATTAGAAAAGGAAGAAGGCAAAACAAATGCAAACTAAGGAATCATTTAGCAAATTACCAATCAAGAACCCTGAATGCTGCTGACTGAATACACCTGAAAATCCCATTCATACTCAATTTGGAGGCAATTCATAACTGTCCCCTCGGCAAAAGGGTTGCATATCATTTTCCAAAGCACAAAAACACACCTTGGTCCTGTTGCCTGCTAATTTCTAAGAGAGAAACGTCAATTTGCAGTTTTTTTTTCTTTCATTATGGATATTCTGGCTAAGCTTTTTATTGTATTGTGTAAGAATACAAAATTAGAAAAGGAAGAAGGCAAAACAAATGCAAACCAAGAACACATTTAGCAAATTGTCAATCAGGAAACCTGAATGTTGCTGACTGAATACACCTGAAAATCCCATTCACACTCAATTTGGAGGCAATTCGTAGCTGTGCCCTCGGCAAAAGGGAAAGATTTCATTTTCCAAAACAGTAAATCTCACCTTGGTCTAGTTGCCAGTTAATTTCTAAGCATGGAACGAACATTTGTTGTTTTTTTTTTTTTCATTAAAGATACTCTTGCTAAACTTTTATTGTATGGTGTAAGAATACAAAATTAGAAAAGGAAGAAGGCAAAACAAATGGAATGCCCAAACACATTTAAGAAATTGCCAATCAAGAAACCTGAATGCTGCAGACTGAATACACCTGAAAATCCCATTCACACTCAATTTGGAGGCAACTCGTAGTTGTCCCCTCGGCAAAAGGGTTACATTTCATTTTCCAAAGCAGAAAAACACTCCTTGGTCCTGTTCCCTGCTAATTTCTAAGAATGAAACGGCAATTTGCAGTTTTTTTTATTTCATTATGGATATTCTGGCTAAACTTTTATTGTATGGGGTAAGAATACAATATTAGAAAAGGAAGAAGGCAAAACAAATGCAAACCCAGAACCTATTTAGCAAATGGCCAAACAAGAAACCTGAATGCTGCTGAATGAATACACCTGAAAATCCCATTCACACTCAATTTGGACGCAACTCGTAGCTGTCCCCTAGCCAAGGGGTTACATTGCATTTTCCAAAGCACAAAAACACCCTTGATACTGTTGCATGTTAATTTCTAAAAATGAAGCACCAATTTGCTGTTTTCTTTATTTCATTATCGATACTCTGGCTAACCTTTTTATTGTATAGTGTAAGAATACAAAATTAGAAAAGGAAGAAGGCAAAACAAATGCAAACCAAGAACACATTTAGCAAACTGCCAATCAAGAAACCTAAATGTTGCTGACTGAATACACCTGAAAATCCCATTCACACTCAATTTGGAGGCAACTCGTAGCTGTCCCCTCGGCAAAAGTGTTACATTTCATTTTCCAAAGCACAAAATCACACCTGGTCCTGTTGCCTGCTAATTTCTAAGAATGAAACGACAATTTGCAGTTTTTTTTATTTCATTATGGATATTCTGGCTAAACTTTTATTGTATGGTGTAAGAATACAAAATTAGAAAAGGAAGAAGGCAAAACAAACGCAAACCCAGAACATATTTAGCAAATTGCCAAACAAGAAACCTGAATGCTGCTGAATGAATACACCTGAAAATCCCATTCACACTCAATTTGGAGGCAACTCGTAGCTGCACCCTTGGCAAAAGTGAAACATTTCATTTTCCAAAACACGAAAACTACCCTTAGTCGTGTTGCCTGTAGTTTTCTTAGCATGAAACGCCAATTTGCACTGTATTTTTATTTCATTTTGACCACTCTGTCTAAAGGGTTTTTTGGATGGTGTCAGGATAGAAAATTTCGAAAGAAAGAAGGCAAAACAAACGCAAACCCAGACGACATTTAAGAAATTGCCAATCAAGAAACCTGAATGCTGCTGACTGAATACACCTGAAAATCCCATTCACACTCAATTTGGAGGCAACTCATAGCTGTCCCCTCGGCAAAAGTGTTACATTTCATTTTCCAAAACACGAAAACTCACTTGTCGTATTGACTGTAGATTTCTTAGCATGAAACGCCAATTTGCTCTGTATTTTTATTTCATTTTGACCACTCTGTCTGAAGGCTTTTTTGGATGGTGTCAGGATAGAAAATTTGGAAAGAAAAAAGACAAAACAAACGCAAACCCAGACGACATTTAAGAAATTGCCAATCAAGAAACCTGAATGCTGCAGGCTGAATACACCTGAAAATCCCATTCATACTCAATTTGGAGGCAATTCATAGCTGTCCCCTCGGCAAAAGGGTTACATATCATTTTCCAAAGCACAAAAACACACCTTGGTCCTGTTGCCTTCTAATTTCTAAGAATGAAACGTCAATTTGCAGGTTTTTTTATTTCATTATGGATATTCTGGGTAAACTTTTTATTGTATGGGGTAAGAATACAAAATTAGAAAAGGAAGAAGGCAAAACAAACGCAAACCCAGAACATATTTAGCAAATTGCCAAACAAGAAACCTGAATGCTGCTGACTGAATACACCTGAAAATCGCATTCACACTCAATTTGGCGGCAATTCGTAGCAGTTCCCTTGGCAAAAGGGTTACATTTCATTTTCCAAAACACAAAAACTCACATTGGTCCTGTTGCATGTTAATTTCTAAAAATGAAACACCAATTTGCTGTTTTCTTTATTTCATTATGGATACTCTGGCTAAACATTTTCTTGTAAGGTGTAAGAATACAAAATTAGAAAAGGAAGAAGGCAAAACAAATGCAAACCAAGAACACATTCAGCAAATTGCCAATCAGGAAACCTGAATGCTGCTGACTGAATACACCTGAAAATCCCATTCACACTCAATTTGGAGGCAACTGGTAGCTGTCCCCTCGGCAAAAGTGAAACATTTCATTTTCCAAAACATGAAAACTCACCTTAGTCGTGTGGCCTGTAGTTTTCTTAGCATGAAACGCCAATTTGCACTGTATTTTATTTCATTTTGACCACTCTGTCTAAAGGCTTTTTTGGATGGTGTCAGGATAGAAAATTTCGAAAGAAAGAAGGCAAAACAAACGCAAACCCAGACGACATTTAAGAAATTGCCAAAGAAGAAACCTGAATGCTGCAGACTGAATACACCTGAAAATCCCATTCACACTCAATTTGGAGGCAACTGGTAGCTGTCCCCTCGGCAAAAGTGTTACTTTTCATTTTCCAAAGCAGAAAAACACACCTTGGTCCTGTTGCCTGTAGATTTCTTAGCTTGAAACACCAATTTGCTCTTTATTTTTCATTTCACCACTCTGTCTAAACGCTTTTGTGGATGGTGTCAGGATAGAAAATTTGGATAGAAATAAGGCAAAACAAACACAAACCCAGAACACATTTAGCAAAATGCCAATCAAGAAACCTGAATGCTGCTGACTGAACACACCTGAAAATCCCATTCACACTCAATTTGGTGGCAATTCGTAGCTGTTCCCCTGACAAAAGTGTTACATTTCATTTTCCAAAGCACAAAAACTCACCATGGTCCTGTTGCATGTTACTTTCTAAAAATGAAACACCAATTTGCTGTTTTCTTTATTTCATTATGGATACTCTGGCTAACCTTTTTATTGTATGGTGTAAGAATACAAAATGAGACAAGGAAGAAGGCAAAACAAATGCAAACCAAGAACACATTTAGCAAATTACCAATCGGGAAACCTGAATGTTGCTGACTGAATACACCTGAAAATCCCATTCACACTCAATTTGGAGGCAACTCGTAACTGTCCCCTGGGCAAAAGTGTTACATTTCATTTTCTAAAATACGAAAACTCACTTGTCGTGTTGCCTGTAGATTTCTTAGCATGAAACGCCAATTTGCACTGTATTTTTATTTGATTTTGACCACTCTGTCTGAAGGTTTTTTTGGATGGTGTCAGGATAGAAAATTTGGAAAGAAAAAAGGCAAAACAAACGCAAACCCAGACGACATTTAAGAAATTGCCAATCAAGAAACCTGAATGTTGCTGACTGAATACACCTGAAAATCCCTTTCACACTCAATTTGGAGGCAATTCATAGCTGTCCCCTCGGCAAAAGGGTTACATATCATTTTCAAAAGCACAAAAACACACCTTGGTCCTGTTGCCTTCTAATTTCTAAGAATGAAACGGCAATTTGCAGGTTTTTTTATTTCATTATGGATATTCTGTCTAAACTTTTTATTGTATGGGGTAAGAATACAAAATTAGAAAAGGAAGAAGGCAAAGCAACCGCAAACCCAGAACACATTTAGCAAATTGCCAAAGAAGAAACCTGAATGCTGCTGACTGAATACACCTGAAAATCCCATTCACACAATCTGGCGGCAATTCGTAGCTGTTCCTTTGGCAAAAGGGTTACATTTCATTTTCCAAAACACAAAAACTCACCTTGGTCCTGTTGCATGTTCATTTCTAAAAATGAAACACCAATTTGTTGTTTTCTTTATTTCATTATGGATACTCTGGCTAAATTTTTTCTTGTATGGTGTAAGAATACAAAATGAGAAAAGGAAGAAGGCAAAACAAATGCAAACCAAGAACACATTAGCAAATTGCCAATCAGGAAACCTGAATGTTGCTGACTGAATACACCTGAAAATCCCATTCACACTCAATTTGGAGGCAATTCGTAGCTGTGCCCTCAGCAAAAGGGAAAGATTTCATTTTCCAAAACACAAAAACTAACCTTGGTCCTGTTGCACGTTAATTTCTAAAAATGAAACACCAATTTGCTCTTTTCTTTATTTCATTATGGATACTCTGGCTAAACTTTTTCTTACATGGTGTAAGAATACAAAATTAGAAAAGGAAGAAGGCAAAACTAATGCAAACTAAGAACACATTTAGCAAATTGCCAACCAAGAAACCTGAATGCTGCTGTCTGAATACACCTGAAAATCCCATTCACACTCAATTTGGCGCAATTCGTAGCTGTTCCCTTGGCAAAAGGGTTACATTTCATTTTCCAAAACACAAAAACTCACCTTGGTCCTGTTGCATGTTAATTTCTAAGAATGAAACACCAATTTGCTGTTTTCTTTATTTCATTATGGATACTCTGGCTAAACTTTTTCTTGTATGGTGTAAGAATACAAAATGAGAAAAGGAAGAAGGCAAAACAAATGCAAACCAAGAACACATTTAGCAAATTACCAATCGGGAAACCTGAATGTTGCTGACTGAATACACCTGAAAATCCCATTCACACTCAATTTGGAGGCAATTCGTAGCTGTGCCCTCGGCAAAAGGGAAAGAGATCATTTTCCAAAACAGTAAATCTCACCTTGGTCTAGTTGCCAGTTAATTTCTAAGCATGGAACGAACATTTGTTGTTTTTTTTTTTTTTTTCATTAAAGATACTCTTGCTAAACTTTTATTGTATGGTGTAAGAATACAAAATTAGAAAAGGAAGAAGGCAAAACAAATGGAATGCCCAAACACATTTAAGAAATTGCCAATCAAGAAACCTGAATGCTGCAGACTGAATACACCTGAAAATCCCATTCACACTCAATTTGGAGGCAACTCGTAGTTGTCCCCTCGGCAAAAGGGTTACATTTCATTTTCCAAAGCAGAAAAACACTCCTTGGTCCTGTTCCCTGCTAATTTCTAAGAATGAAACGGCAATTTGCAGTTTTTTTTTATTTCATTATGGATATTCTGGCTAAACTTTTATTGTATGGGGTAAGAATACAATATTAGAAAAGGAAGAAGGCAAAACAAAGGCAAACCCAGAACCTATTTAGCAAATGGCCAAACAAGAAACCTGAATGCTGCTGAATGAATACACCTGAAAATCCCATTCACACTCAATTTGGACGCAACTCGTAGCTGTCCCCTAGCCAAGGGGTTACATTGCATTTTCCAAAGCACAAAAACACCCTTGATACTGTTGCATGTTAATTTCTAAAAATGAAGCACCAGTTTGCTGTTTTCTTTATTTCATTATCGATACTCTGGCTAACCTTTTTATTGTATAGTGTAAGAATACAAAATTAGAAAAGGAAGAAGGCAAAACAAATGCTAACCAAGAACACATTTAGCAAACTGCCAATCAAGAAACCTAAATGTTGCTGACTGAATACACCTGAAAATCCCATTCACACTCAATTTGGAGGCAACTCGTAGCTGTCCCCTCGGCAAAAGTGTTACATTTCATTTTCCAAAGCACAAAATCACACCTGGTCCTGTTGCCTGCTAATTTCTAAGAATGAAACGACAATTTGCAGTTTTTTTTATTTCATTATGGATATTCTGGCTAAACTTTTATTGTATGGGGTAAGAATACAAAATTAGAAAAGGAAGAAGGCAAAACAAACGCAAACCCAGAACATATTTAGCAAATTGCCAAACATGAAACCTGAATGCTGCTGAATGAATACACCTGAAAATCCCATTCACACTCAATTTGGAGGCAACTCGTAGCTGCACCCTTGGCAAAAGTGAAACATTTCATTTTCCAAAACACGAAAACTACCCTTAGTCGTGTTGCCTGTAGTTTTCTTAGCATGAAACGCCAATTTGCACTGTATTTTTATTTCATTTTGACCAATCTGTCTAAAGGGTTTTTTGGATGGTGTCAGGATAGAAAATTTCGAAAGAAAGAAGGCAAAACAAACGCAAACCCAGACGACATTTAAGAAATTGCCAATCAAGAAACCTGAATGCTGCAGACTGAATACACCTGAAAATCCCATTCACACTCAATTTGGAGGCAACTCATAGCTGTCCCCTCGGCAAAAGTGTTACATTTCATTTTCCAAAACACGAAAACTCACTTGTCGTATTGACTGTAGATTTCTTAGCATGAAACGCCAATTTGCTCTGTATTTTTATTTCATTTTGACCACTCTGTCTGAAGGCTTTTTTGGATGGTGTCAGGATAGAAAATTTGGAAAGAAAAAAGACAAAACAAACGCAAACCCAGACGACATTTAAGAAATTGCCAATCAAGAAACCTGAATGCTGCAGGCTGAATACACCTGAAAATCCCATTCATACTCAATTTGGAGGCAATTCATAGCTGTCCCCTCGGCAAAAGGGTTACATATCATTTTCCAAAGCACAAAAACACACCTTGGTCCTGTTGCCTTCTAATTTCTAAGAATGAAACGTCAATTTGCAGGTTTTTTTATTTCATTATGGATATTCTGGGTAAACTTTTTATTGTATGGGGTAAGAATACAAAATTAGAAAAGGAAGAAGGCAAAACAAACGCAAACCCAGAACATATTTAGCAAATTGCCAAACAAGAAACCTGAATGCTGCTGACTGAATACACCTGAAAATCGCATTCACACTCAATTTGGCGGCAATTCGTAGCAGTTCCCTTGGCAAAAGGGTTACATTTCATTTTCCAAAACACAAAAACTCACCTTGGTCCTGTTGCATGTTAATTTCTAAAAATGAAACACCAATTTGCTGTTTTCTTTATTTCATTATGGATACTCTGGCTAAACATTTTCTTGTAAGGTGTAAGAATACAAAATTAGAAAAGGAAGAAGGCAAAACAAATGCAAACCAAGAACACATTCAGCAAATTGCCAATCAGGAAACCTGAATGCTGCTGACTGAATACACCTGAAAATCCCATTCACACTCAATTTGGAGGCAACTGGTAGCTGTCCCCTCGGCAAAAGTGAAACATTTCATTTTCCAAAACATGAAAACTCACCTTAGTCGTGTGGCCTGTAGTTTTCTTAGCATGAAACGCCAATTTGCACTGTATTTTATTTCATTTTGACCACTCTGTCTAAAGGCTTTTTTGGATGGTGTCAGGATAGAAAATTTCGAAAGAAAGAAGGCAAAACAAACGCAAACCCAGACGACATTTAAGAAATTGCCAACAAGAAACCTGAATGCTGCAGACTGAATACACCTGAAAATCCCATTCACACTCAATTTGGAGGCAACTGGTAGCTGTCCCCTCGGCAAAAGTGTTACTTTTCATTTTCCAAAGCAGAAAAACACACCTTGGTCCTGTTGCCTGTAGATTTCTTAGCTTGAAACACCAATTTGCTCTTTATTTTTCATTTCACCACTCTGTCTAAACGCTTTTGTGGATGGTGTCAGGATAGAAAATTTGGATAGAAATAAGGCAAAACAAACACAAACCCAGAACACATTTAGCAAAATGCCAATCAAGAAACCTGAATGCTGCTGACTGAACACACCTGAAAATCCCATTCACACTCAATTTGGTGGCAATTCGTAGCTGTTCCCCTGACAAAAGTGTTACATTTCATTTTCCAAAGCACAAAAACTCACCATGGTCCTGTTGCATGTTACTTTCTAAAAATGAAACACCAATTTGCTGTTTTCTTTATTTCATTATGGATACTCTGGCTAACCTTTTTATTGTATGGTGTAAGAATACAAAATGAGACAAGGAAGAAGGCAAAACAAATGCAAACCAAGAACACATTTAGCAAATTACCAATCGGGAAACCTGAATGTTGCTGACTGAATACACCTGAAAATCCCATTCACACTCAATTTGGAGGCAACTCGTAACTGTCCCCTGGGCAAAAGTGTTACATTTCATTTTCTAAAATACGAAAACTCACTTGTCGTGTTGCCTGTAGATTTCTTAGCATGAAACGCCAATTTGCACTGTATTTTTATTTCATTTTGACCACTCTGTCTGAAGGTTTTTTTGGATGGTGTCAGGATAGAAAATTTGGAAAGAAAAAAGGCAAAACAAACGCAAACCCAGACGACATTTAAGAAATTGCCAATCAAGAAACCTGAATGCTGCTGACTGAATACACCTGAAAATCCCTTTCACACTCAATTTGGAGGCAATTCATAGCTGTCCCCTCGGCAAAAGGGTTACATATCATTTTCAAAAGCACAAAAACACACCTTGGTCCTGTTGCCTTCTAATTTCTAAGAATGAAACGGCAATTTGCAGGTTTTTTTATTTCATTATGGATATTCTGTCTAAACTTTTTATTGTATGGGGTAAGAATACAAAATTAGAAAAGGAAGAAGGCAAAGCAACCGCAAACCCAGAACACATTTAGCAAATTGCCAAAGAAGAAACCTGAATGCTGCTGACTGAATACACCTGAAAATCCCATTCACACAATCTGGCGGCAATTCGTAGCTGTTCCTTTGGCAAAAGGGTTACATGTCATTTTCCAAAACACAAAAACTCACCTTGGTCCTGTTGCATGTTCATTTCTAAAAATGAAACACCAATTTGTTGTTTTCTTTATTTCATTATGGATACTCTGGCTAAACTTTTTCTTGTATGGTGTAAGAATACAAAATGAGAAAAGGAAGAAGGCAAAACAAATGCAAACCAAGAACACATTAGCAAATTGCCAACCAAGAAACCTGAATGCTGCTGTCTGAATACACCTGAAAATCCCATTCACACTCAATTTGGCGCAATTCGTAGCTGTTCCCTTGGCAAAAGGGTTACATTTCATTTTCCAAAACACAAAAACTCACCTTGGTCCTGTTGCATGTTAATTTCTAAGAATGAAACACCAATTTGCTGTTTTCTTTATTTCATTATGGATACTCTGGCTAAACTTTTTCTTGTATGGTGTAAGAATACAAAATGAGAAAAGGAAGAAGGCAAAACAAATGCAAACCAAGAACACATTTAGCAAATTACCAATCGGGAAACCTGAATGTTGCTGACTGAATACACCTGAAAATCCCATTCACACTCAATTTGGAGGCAATTCGTAGCTGTGCCCTCGGCAAAAGGGAAAGAGATCATTTTCCAAAACTGTAAATCTCACCTTGGTCCAGTTGCCTGTTAATTTCTAAGCATGGAACGCCCATTTGCTGTTCTTTTTTCATTTCATTAAAGATACTCTAGCTAAACATTTATTGTATGGTGTAAGAATACAAAATTAGAAAAGGAAGAAGGCAAAACAAATGGAATGATCAAACACATTTAAGAAATTGCCAATGAAGCAACCTGAATGCTGCTGACTGAATACACCTGAAAATCCCATTCACACTCAATTTGGAGGCAATTCATAGCTGTGCCATCGCCAAAAGGGAAACATTTCATTTTCCAAAACACGAAAACGAACCTTAGTCTTGTTGCCTGTAGTTTTCTTAGCATGAAACGCCAATTTGCACTGTATTTGTATCTCATTTTGACCACTCTGTCTAAAGGCTTTTTTGGATGGTGTTAGGATAGTAAATTTGGAAAGAAAGAAGGCAAAACAAATGCAAACCCAGACGACATTTAAGAAATTGCCAATCAAGAAACCTGAATGCTGCAGACTGAATACACCTGAAAATCCCATTCACACTCAATTTGGAGGCAACTCGTAGCTGTCCCCTCGGCAAAAGTGTTACATTTCATTTTCCAAAGCACAAAATCACACCTGGTCCTGTTGCCTGCTAATTTCTAAGAATGAAACGACAATTTGCAGTTTTTTTTATTTCATTATGGATATTCTGGCTAAACTTTTATTGTATGGTGTAAGAATACAAAATTAGAAAAGGAAGAAGGCAAAACAAACGCAAACCCAGAACATATTTAGCAAATTGCCAAACAAGAAACCTGAATGCTGCTGAATGAATACACCTGAAAATCCCATTCACACTCAATTTGGAGGCAACTCGTAGCTGCACCCTTGGCAAAAGTGAAACATTTCATTTTCCAAAACACGAAAACTACCCTTAGTCGTGTTGCCTGTAGTTTTCTTAGCATGAAACGCCAATTTGCACTGTATTTTTATTTCATTTTGACCACTCTGTCTAAAGGGTTTTTTGGATGGTGTCAGGATAGAAAATTTCGAAAGAAAGAAGGCAAAACAAACGCAAACCCAGACGACATTTAAGAAATTGCCAATCAAGAAACCTGAATGCTGCTGACTGAATACACCTGAAAATCCCATTCACACTCAATTTGGAGGCAACTCATAGCTGTCCCCTCGGCAAAAGTGTTACATTTCATTTTCCAAAACACGAAAACTCACTTGTCGTATTGACTGTAGATTTCTTAGCATGAAACGCCAATTTGCTCTGTATTTTTATTTCATTTTGACCACTCTGTCTGAAGGCTTTTTTGGATGGTGTCAGGATAGAAAATTTGGAAAGAAAAAAGACAAAACAAACGCAAACCCAGACGACATTTAAGAAATTGCCAATCAAGAAACCTGAATGCTGCAGGCTGAATACACCTGAAAATCCCATTCATACTCAATTTGGAGGCAATTCATAGCTGTCCCCTCGGCAAAAGGGTTACATATCATTTTCCAAAGCACAAAAACACACCTTGGTCCTGTTGCCTTCTAATTTCTAAGAATGAAACGTCAATTTGCAGGTTTTTTTATTTCATTATGGATATTCTGGGTAAACTTTTTATTGTATGGGGTAAGAATACAAAATTAGAAAAGGAAGAAGGCAAAACAAACGCAAACCCAGAACATATTTAGCAAATTGCCAAACAAGAAACCTGAATGCTGCTGACTGAATACACCTGAAAATCGCATTCACACTCAATTTGGCGGCAATTCGTAGCAGTTCCCTTGGCAAAAGGGTTACATTTCATTTTCCAAAACACAAAAACTCACATTGGTCCTGTTGCATGTTAATTTCTAAAAATGAAACACCAATTTGCTGTTTTCTTTATTTCATTATGGATACTCTGGCTAAACATTTTCTTGTAAGGTGTAAGAATACAAAATTAGAAAAGGAAGAAGGCAAAACAAATGCAAACCAAGAACACATTCAGCAAATTGCCAATCAGGAAACCTGAATGCTGCTGACTGAATACACCTGAAAATCCCATTCACACTCAATTTGGAGGCAACTGGTAGCTGTCCCCTCGGCAAAAGTGAAACATTTCATTTTCCAAAACATGAAAACTCACCTTAGTCGTGTGGCCTGTAGTTTTCTTAGCATGAAACGCCAATTTGCACTGTATTTTATTTCATTTTGACCACTCTGTCTAAAGGCTTTTTTGGATGGTGTCAGGATAGAAAATTTCGAAAGAAAGAAGGCAAAACAAACGCAAACCCAGACGACATTTAAGAAATTGCCAAAGAAGAAACCTGAATGCTGCAGACTGAATACACCTGAAAATCCCATTCACACTCAATTTGGAGGCAACTGGTAGCTGTCCCCTCGGCAAAAGTGTTACTTTTCATTTTCCAAAGCAGAAAAACACACCTTGGTCCTGTTGCCTGTAGATTTCTTAGCTTGAAACACCAATTTGCTCTTTATTTTTCATTTCACCACTCTGTCTAAACGCTTTTGTGGATGGTGTCAGGATAGAAAATTTGGATAGAAATAAGGCAAAACAAACACAAACCCAGAACACATTTAGCAAAATGCCAATCAAGAAACCTGAATGCTGCTGACTGAACACACCTGAAAATCCCATTCACACTCAATTTGGTGGCAATTCGTAGCTGTTCCCCTGACAAAAGTGTTACATTTCATTTTCCAAAGCACAAAAACTCACCATGGTCCTGTTGCATGTTACTTTCTAAAAATGAAACACCAATTTGCTGTTTTCTTTATTTCATTATGGATACTCTGGCTAACCTTTTTATTGTATGGTGTAAGAATACAAAATGAGACAAGGAAGAAGGCAAAACAAATGCAAACCAAGAACACATTTAGCAAATTACCAATCGGGAAACCTGAATGTTGCTGACTGAATACACCTGAAAATCCCATTCACACTCAATTTGGAGGCAACTCGTAACTGTCCCCTGGGCAAAAGTGTTACATTTCATTTTCTAAAATACGAAAACTCACTTGTCGTGTTGCCTGTAGATTTCTTAGCATGAAACGCCAATTTGCACTGTATTTTTATTTGATTTTGACCACTCTGTCTGAAGGTTTTTTTGGATGGTGTCAGGATAGAAAATTTGGAAAGAAAAAAGGCAAAACAAACGCAAACCCAGACGACATTTAAGAAATTGCCAATCAAGAAACCTGAATGCTGCTGACTGAATACACCTGAAAATCCCTTTCACACTCAATTTGGAGGCAATTCATAGCTGTCCCCTCGGCAAAAGGGTTACATATCATTTTCAAAAGCACAAAAACACACCTTGGTCCTGTTGCCTTCTAATTTCTAAGAATGAAACGGCAATTTGCAGGTTTTTTTATTTCATTATGGATATTCTGTCTAAACTTTTTATTGTATGGGGTAAGAATACAAAATTAGAAAAGGAAGAAGGCAAAGCAACCGCAAACCCAGAACACATTTAGCAAATTGCCAAAGAAGAAACCTGAATGCTGCTGACTGAATACACCTGAAAATCCCATTCACACAATCTGGCGGCAATTCGTAGCTGTTCCTTTGGCAAAAGGGTTACATTTCATTTTCCAAAACACAAAAACTCACCTTGGTCCTGTTGCATGTTCATTTCTAAAAATGAAACACCAATTTGTTGTTTTCTTTATTTCATTATGGATACTCTGGCTAAATTTTTTCTTGTATGGTGTAAGAATACAAAATGAGAAAAGGAAGAAGGCAAAACAAATGCAAACCAAGAACACATTAGCAAATTGCCAATCAGGAAACCTGAATGTTGCTGACTGAATACACCTGAAAATCCCATTCACACTCAATTTGGAGGCAATTCGTAGCTGTGCCCTCAGCAAAAGGGAAAGATTTCATTTTCCAAAACACAAAAACTAACCTTGGTCCTGTTGCACGTTAATTTCTAAAAATGAAACACCAATTTGCTCTTTTCTTTATTTCATTATGGATACTCTGGCTAAACTTTTTCTTACATGGTGTAAGAATACAAAATTAGAAAAGGAAGAAGGCAAAACTAATGCAAACTAAGAACACATTTAGCAAATTGCCAACCAAGAAACCTGAATGCTGCTGTCTGAATACACCTGAAAATCCCATTCACACTCAATTTGGCGCAATTCGTAGCTGTTCCCTTGGCAAAAGGGTTACATTTCATTTTCCAAAACACAAAAACTCACCTTGGTCCTGTTGCATGTTAATTTCTAAGAATGAAACACCAATTTGCTGTTTTCTTTATTTCATTATCGATACTCTGGCTAACCTTTTTCTTGTATGGTGTAAGAATACAAAATGAGAAAAGGAAGAAGGCAAAACAAATGCAAACCAAGAACACATTTAGCAAATTACCAATCGGGAAACCTGAATGTTGCTGACTGAATACACCTGAAAATCCCATTCACACTCAATTTGGAGGCAATTCGTAGCTGTGCCCTCGGCAAAAGGGAAAGAGATCATTTTCCAAAACAGTAAATCTCACCTTGGTCTAGTTGCCAGTTAATTTCTAAGCATGGAACGAACATTTGTTGTTTTTTTTTTTTTTTTCATTAAAGATACTCTTGCTAAACTTTTATTGTATGGTGTAAGAATACAAAATTAGAAAAGGAAGAAGGCAAAACAAATGGAATGCCCAAACACATTTAAGAAATTGCCAATCAAGAAACCTGAATGCTGCAGACTGAATACACCTGAAAATCCCATTCACACTCAATTTGGAGGCAACTCGTAGTTGTCCCCTCGGCAAAAGGGTTACATTTCATTTTCCAAAGCAGAAAAACACTCCTTGGTCCTGTTCCCTGCTAATTTCTAAGAATGAAACGGCAATTTGCAGTTTTTTTTATTTCATTATGGATATTCTGGCTAAACTTTTATTGTATGGGGTAAGAATACAATATTAGAAAAGGAAGAAGGCAAAACAAAGGCAAACCCAGAACCTATTTAGCAAATGGCCAAACAAGAAACCTGAATGCTGCTGAATGAATACACCTGAAAATCCCATTCACACTCAATTTGGACGCAACTCGTAGCTGTCCCCTAGCCAAGGGGTTACATTGCATTTTCCAAAGCACAAAAACACCCTTGATACTGTTGCATGTTAATTTCTAAAAATGAAGCACCAGTTTGCTGTTTTCTTTATTTCATTATCGATACTCTGGCTAACCTTTTTATTGTATAGTGTAAGAATACAAAATTAGAAAAGGAAGAAGGCAAAACAAATGCTAACCAAGAACACATTTAGCAAACTGCCAATCAAGAAACCTAAATGTTGCTGACTGAATACACCTGAAAATCCCATTCACACTCAATTTGGAGGCAACTCGTAGCTGTCCCCTCGGCAAAAGTGTTACATTTCATTTTCCAAAGCACAAAATCACACCTGGTCCTGTTGCCTGCTAATTTCTAAGAATGAAACGACAATTTGCAGTTTTTTTTATTTCATTATGGATATTCTGGCTAAACTTTTATTGTATGGGGTAAGAATACAAAATTAGAAAAGGAAGAAGGCAAAACAAACGCAAACCCAGAACATATTTAGCAAATTGCCAAACATGAAACCTGAATGCTGCTGAATGAATACACCTGAAAATCCCATTCACACTCAATTTGGAGGCAACTCGTAGCTGCACCCTTGGCAAAAGTGAAACATTTCATTTTCCAAAACACGAAAACTACCCTTAGTCGTGTTGCCTGTAGTTTTCTTAGCATGAAACGCCAATTTGCACTGTATTTTTATTTCATTTTGACCAATCTGTCTAAAGGGTTTTTTGGATGGTGTCAGGATAGAAAATTTCGAAAGAAAGAAGGCAAAACAAACGCAAACCCAGACGACATTTAAGAAATTGCCAATCAAGAAACCTGAATGCTGCAGACTGAATACACCTGAAAATCCCATTCACACTCAATTTGGAGGCAACTCATAGCTGTCCCCTCGGCAAAAGTGTTACATTTCATTTTCCAAAACACGAAAACTCACTTGTCGTATTGACTGTAGATTTCTTAGCATGAAACGCCAATTTGCTCTGTATTTTTATTTCATTTTGACCACTCTGTCTGAAGGCTTTTTTGGATGGTGTCAGGATAGAAAATTTGGAAAGAAAAAAGACAAAACAAACGCAAACCCAGACGACATTTAAGAAATTGCCAATCAAGAAACCTGAATGCTGCAGGCTGAATACACCTGAAAATCCCATTCATACTCAATTTGGAGGCAATTCATAGCTGTCCCCTCGGCAAAAGGGTTACATATCATTTTCCAAAGCACAAAAACACACCTTGGTCCTGTTGCCTTCTAATTTCTAAGAATGAAACGTCAATTTGCAGGTTTTTTTATTTCATTATGGATATTCTGGGTAAACTTTTTATTGTATGGGGTAAGAATACAAAATTAGAAAAGGAAGAAGGCAAAACAAACGCAAACCCAGAACATATTTAGCAAATTGCCAAACAAGAAACCTGAATGCTGCTGACTGAATACACCTGAAAATCGCATTCACACTCAATTTGGCGGCAATTCGTAGCAGTTCCCTTGGCAAAAGGGTTACATTTCATTTTCCAAAACACAAAAACTCACCTTGGTCCTGTTGCATGTTAATTTCTAAAAATGAAACACCAATTTGCTGTTTTCTTTATTTCATTATGGATACTCTGGCTAAACATTTTCTTGTAAGGTGTAAGAATACAAAATTAGAAAAGGAAGAAGGCAAAACAAATGCAAACCAAGAACACATTCAGCAAATTGCCAATCAGGAAACCTGAATGCTGCTGACTGAATACACCTGAAAATCCCATTCACACTCAATTTGGAGGCAACTGGTAGCTGTCCCCTCGGCAAAAGTGAAACATTTCATTTTCCAAAACATGAAAACTCACCTTAGTCGTGTGGCCTGTAGTTTTCTTAGCATGAAACGCCAATTTGCACTGTATTTTATTTCATTTTGACCACTCTGTCTAAAGGCTTTTTTGGATGGTGTCAGGATAGAAAATTTCGAAAGAAAGAAGGCAAAACAAACGCAAACCCAGACGACATTTAAGAAATTGCCAACAAGAAACCTGAATGCTGCAGACTGAATACACCTGAAAATCCCATTCACACTCAATTTGGAGGCAACTGGTAGCTGTCCCCTCGGCAAAAGTGTTACTTTTCATTTTCCAAAGCAGAAAAACACACCTTGGTCCTGTTGCCTGTAGATTTCTTAGCTTGAAACACCAATTTGCTCTTTATTTTTCATTTCACCACTCTGTCTAAACGCTTTTGTGGATGGTGTCAGGATAGAAAATTTGGATAGAAATAAGGCAAAACAAACACAAACCCAGAACACATTTAGCAAAATGCCAATCAAGAAACCTGAATGCTGCTGACTGAACACACCTGAAAATCCCATTCACACTCAATTTGGTGGCAATTCGTAGCTGTTCCCCTGACAAAAGTGTTACATTTCATTTTCCAAAGCACAAAAACTCACCATGGTCCTGTTGCATGTTACTTTCTAAAAATGAAACACCAATTTGCTGTTTTCTTTATTTCATTATGGATACTCTGGCTAACCTTTTTATTGTATGGTGTAAGAATACAAAATGAGACAAGGAAGAAGGCAAAACAAATGCAAACCAAGAACACATTTAGCAAATTACCAATCGGGAAACCTGAATGTTGCTGACTGAATACACCTGAAAATCCCATTCACACTCAATTTGGAGGCAACTCGTAACTGTCCCCTGGGCAAAAGTGTTACATTTCATTTTCTAAAATACGAAAACTCACTTGTCGTGTTGCCTGTAGATTTCTTAGCATGAAACGCCAATTTGCACTGTATTTTTATTTCATTTTGACCACTCTGTCTGAAGGTTTTTTTGGATGGTGTCAGGATAGAAAATTTGGAAAGAAAAAAGGCAAAACAAACGCAAACCCAGACGACATTTAAGAAATTGCCAATCAAGAAACCTGAATGCTGCTGACTGAATACACCTGAAAATCCCTTTCACACTCAATTTGGAGGCAATTCATAGCTGTCCCCTCGGCAAAAGGGTTACATATCATTTTCAAAAGCACAAAAACACACCTTGGTCCTGTTGCCTTCTAATTTCTAAGAATGAAACGGCAATTTGCAGGTTTTTTTATTTCATTATGGATATTCTGTCTAAACTTTTTATTGTATGGGGTAAGAATACAAAATTAGAAAAGGAAGAAGGCAAAGCAACCGCAAACCCAGAACACATTTAGCAAATTGCCAAAGAAGAAACCTGAATGCTGCTGACTGAATACACCTGAAAATCCCATTCACACAATCTGGCGGCAATTCGTAGCTGTTCCTTTGGCAAAAGGGTTACATGTCATTTTCCAAAACACAAAAACTCACCTTGGTCCTGTTGCATGTTCATTTCTAAAAATGAAACACCAATTTGTTGTTTTCTTTATTTCATTATGGATACTCTGGCTAAACTTTTTCTTGTATGGTGTAAGAATACAAAATGAGAAAAGGAAGAAGGCAAAACAAATGCAAACCAAGAACACATTAGCAAATTGCCAACCAAGAAACCTGAATGCTGCTGTCTGAATACACCTGAAAATCCCATTCACACTCAATTTGGCGCAATTCGTAGCTGTTCCCTTGGCAAAAGGGTTACATTTCATTTTCCAAAACACAAAAACTCACCTTGGTCCTGTTGCATGTTAATTTCTAAGAATGAAACACCAATTTGCTGTTTTCTTTATTTCATTATGGATACTCTGGCTAAACTTTTTCTTGTATGGTGTAAGAATACAAAATGAGAAAAGGAAGAAGGCAAAACAAATGCAAACCAAGAACACATTTAGCAAATTACCAATCGGGAAACCTGAATGTTGCTGACTGAATACACCTGAAAATCCCATTCACACTCAATTTGGAGGCAATTCGTAGCTGTGCCCTCGGCAAAAGGGAAAGAGATCATTTTCCAAAACTGTAAATCTCACCTTGGTCCAGTTGCCTGTTAATTTCTAAGCATGGAACGCCCATTTGCTGTTCTTTTTTCATTTCATTAAAGATACTCTAGCTAAACATTTATTGTATGGTGTAAGAATACAAAATTAGAAAAGGAAGAAGGCAAAACAAATGGAATGATCAAACACATTTAAGAAATTGCCAATGAAGCAACCTGAATGCTGCTGACTGAATACACCTGAAAATCCCATTCACACTCAATTTGGAGGCAATTCATAGCTGTGCCATCGCCAAAAGGGAAACATTTCATTTTCCAAAACACGAAAACTAACCTTAGTCTTGTTGCCTGTAGTTTTCTTAGCATGAAACGCCAATTTGCACTGTATTTGTATCTCATTTTGACCACTCTGTCTAAAGGCTTTTTTGGATGGTGTTAGGATAGTAAATTTGGAAAGAAAGAAGGCAAAACAAATGCAAACCCAGACGACATTTAAGAAATTGCCAATCAAGAAACCTGAATGCTGCAGACTGAATACACCTGAAAATCCCATTCACACTCAATTTGGAGGCAACTCGTAGCTGTCCCGTCAACAAAAGGGTTACATTTCATTTTCCAAAGCAGAAAAACACACCTTGGCCCTGTTGCCTGTGGATTTCTTAGCTTGAAACACCAATTTGCTCTTTATTTTTCATTTCACCACTCTGTCTAAACGCTTTTGTGGATGGTGTCAGGATAGAAAATTTGGACAGAAAGAAGGCAAAACAAACACAAACCAAGAACACATTTAGCAAATTACCAATCGGGAAACCTGAATGTTGCTGACTGAATACACCTGAAAATCCCATTCACACTCAATTTGGAGGCAACTCGTAGCTGTCCCCTCGGCAAAAGTGTTACATTTCATTTTCTAAAACACGAAAACTCACTTGTCGTGTTGCCTGTAGATTTCTTAGCATGAAACGCCAATTTGCACTGTATTTTTATTTCATTTTGACCACTCTGTCTGAAGGTTTTTTTGGATGGTGTCAGGATAGAAAATTTGGAAAGAAAAAAGGCAAAACAAACGCAAACCCAGACGACATTTAAGAAATTGCCAATCAAGAAACCTGAATGCTGCTGACTGAATACACCTGAAAATCCCATTCACACTCAATTTGGAGGCAATTCATAGCTGTCCCCTCGGCAAAAGGGTTACATATATTTTCCAAAGCACAAAAACACACCTTGGTCCTGTTGCCTTCTAATTTCTAAGAATGAAACGGCAATTTGCAGGTTTTTTTATTTCATTATGGATATTCTGGCTAAACTTTTTATTGTATGTTGTAAGAATACAAAATTAGAAAATGAAGAAGGCAAAGCAACCGCAAACCCAGAACACATTTAGCAAATTGCCAAAGAAGAAACCTGAATGCTGCTGACTGAATACACCTGAAAATCCCATTCACACTCAATCTGGCAGCAATTCGTACCTGTTCCTTTGGCAAAAGGGTTACATTTCATTTTCCAAAACACAAAAACTCACCTTGGTCCTGTTGCATGTTCATTTCTAAAAATGAAACACCAATTTGCTGTTTTCTTTATTTCATTATGGATACTCTGGCTAAACTTTTTCTTGCATGGTGTAAGAATACAAAATTAGAAAAGGAAGAAGGCAAAACTAATGCAAACTAAGAACACATTTAGCAAATTGCCAACCAAGAAACCTGAATGCTGCTGACTGAATACACCTGAAAATCCCATTCACACTCAATTTGGAGGCAACTCGTAGAGTCCCCTTGGCAAAAGGGTTACATTTCATTTTCCAAAGCACAAAATCACACCTTTGTCCTGTTGCCTGCTAATTTCTATATTGAAACGGAAATATGCAGTTTTATTTATTTCATTATGGATATTCTGGCTAAACTTTTTATTGTATGGGGTAAGAATACAAAATTAGAAAAGGAAGAAGGCAAAACAAAGGCAAACCCAGAACACATTTAGCAAATTGCCAAACAAGAAACCTGAATGCTGCTGACTGAATACACCTGAAAATCCCATTCACACTCAATTTGGCGGCAATTCGTAGCTTTTCCCTTGGCAAAAGGGTTACATTTCATTTATTTCATTTTCCAAAACACAAAAACTCACCTTGGTCCTGCTGCATGTTAATTTCTAAAAATGAAACACCAATTTGCTGTTTTCTTTATTTCATTATGGATACTCTGGCTAACCGTTTTATTGTATGGTGTAAGAATACAAAAATAGAAAATGAAGAAGGCAAAACAAATGCAAATGAAGAACACATTCAGCAAATTGCCAAACAAGAAACCTGAATGCTGCTGACTGAATACACCTGAAAACCCCATTCACACTCAATTTGGAGGCAATTCGTAGCTGTTTCCTTGGCAAAAGGATTACATTTCATTTTCCAAAACACAAAAACTCATCTTGGTCCTGTTGCATGTAATTTCTAAAAATGAAACACCAATTTGATGTTTTCTTTATTTCATTATGGATACTCTGGCTAAACTTTTTCTTGCATGGTGTAATAATACAAAATTAGAAAAGGAAGAAGGCAAAACAAATGCAAACCAAGAACACATTTGCCAAATTACCAATCGGGAAACCTGAATGTTGCTGACTGAATACACCTGAAAATCCCATTCACACTCAATTTGGAGGCAATTCGTAGCTGTCCCCTCGGCAAAAGTGTTACATTTCATTTTCTAAAACACGAAAACTCACCTTAGTCATGTTGCCTGTAGATTTCTTAGCATGAAACGCCAATTTGCATTGTATTTTTATTTCATTTTGACCACTCTGTCTAAAGGCTTTTTTGGATGGTGTCAGGATATAAAATTTGGAAAAAACAAGGCAAAACAAACGCAAACCCAGACGACATTTAAGAAATTGCCAATCAAGAAACTTGAATGCTGCTGAATGAATACACCTGAAAATCCCATTCACACTCAATTTGGAGGCAACTCGTAGCTGTCACCTCGGCAAAAGGGTTACATTTCATTTTCCAAAGCACAAAAACACACCTTGGTCCTGTTGCCTGCTAATTTCTAAGAATGAAACGGCAATTTGCAGTTTTTTTTTTTATTTCATTATGGATATTCTGGCTAAACTTTTTATTGTATGGGGTAAGAATACAAAATTAGAAAAGGAAGAAGGCAAAACTAATGCAAACTAAGAACACATTTAGCAAATTGCCAAACAAGAATCCTGAATGCTGCTTACTGAATGCACCTGAAAATCCCATTCACACTCAATTTGGCGGCAATTCGTATCTGTTCCCTTGGCAAAAGGGTTACATTTCATTTTCCAAAACACAAAAACTCACCTTGGTCCTGTTGCATGATAATTTCTAAAAATGAAACACCAATTTGCTGTTTTCTTTATTTCATTATTTACACTCTGGCTATCCATTTTATTGTATGGTGTAAGAATACAAAATGAGAAAAGGAAGAAGGCAAAACAAATGCAAATGAAGAACACATTTAGCAAATTGCCAATCAGGAAACTTGAATGTTACTGACTGAATACACCTGAAAATCCCATTCACACTCAATTTTGAGGCAATTCGTAGCTGTACCCTGGGCAAAAGGGAAACATTTCACTTTCCAAAACACTAAAACTCACCTTGGTCCAGTTGCCTGTTAATTTCTAAGCATGGAACGCCCATTTGCTGTTTTTTTTTTTTTTATTTCATTAAGGATACACTGGCTAAACTTTTATTGTATGGTGTAAGAATACAAAATTGGAAAAGGAAGAAGGCAAAACAAATGGAATGCCCAAACACATTTAAGAAATTGCCAATCAAGAAACCTGAATGCTGCTGACTGAATACACCTGAAAATCCCATTCACACTCAATTTGGAGGCAACTCGTAGCAGTCCCCTCGGCAAAAGGGATACATTTCATTCTCAAAACACAAAAACTCACCTTGGTCCTGTTGCATGTTAATTTCTAAAAATGAAACACCAATTTGCTGTTTTCTTTATTTCATTATGGATACTCTGGCTAAACATTTTCTTGTACAGTGTAAGAATACAAAATGAGAAAAGGAAGAAGGCAAAACAAATGCAAACCAAGAACACATTCAGCAAATTGCCAATCAGGAAACCTGAATGCTGCTGACTGAATACACCTGAAAATCCCATTCACACTCAATTTGGAGGCAACTGGTAGCTGTCCCCTCGGCAAAAGTGAAACATTTCATTTTCCAAAACATGAAAACTCACCTTAGTCGTGTTGCCTGTAGTTTTCTTAGCATGAAACGCCAATTTGCACTGTATTTTATTTCATTTTTACCACTCTGTCTAAAGGCTTTTTTGGATGTTGTCAGGACAGAAAAATTCAAAAGAAAGAAGGCAAAACAAACGCAAACCCAGACGACATTTAAGAAATTGCCAATCAAGAAACCTGAATGCTGCAGACTGAATACACCTGAAAATCCCATTCACACTCAATTTGGAGGCAACTCGTAGCTGACCCCTCGGCAAAAGGGTTACATTTCATTTTCCAAAGCAGAAAAACACACCTTGGTCCTGTTGCCTGTAGATTTCTTAGCTTGAAACACCAATTTGCTCTTTATTTTTCATTTCACCACTCTGTCTAAACGCTTTTGTGGATGGTGTCAGGATAGAAAATTTGGATAGAAAGAAGGCAAAACAAACACAAACCCAGAACACATTTATCAAATTGCCAATCAAGAAACCTGAATGCTGCTGACTGAACACACCTGAAAATCCCATTCACACTCAATTTGGAGGCAATTCGTAGCTGTGCCCTCAGCAAAAGGGAAAGATTTCATTTTCCAAAACACAAAAACTAACTTTGGTCCTATTGCATGTTAATTTCTAAAAATGAAACACCAATTTGCTCTTTTCTTTATTTCATTATGGATACTCTGGCTAAAATTTTTCTTGCATGGTGTAAAAATACAAAATTAGAAAAGGAAGAAATCAAAACTAATGCAAACTAAGAACACATTTAGCAAATTACCAATCGGGAAACCTGAATGTTGCTGACTGAATACACCTGAAAATCCCATTCACACTCAATTTGGAGGCAATTCGTAGCTGTGTCCTCGGCAAAAGGGAAAGATTTCTTTTTCCAAAACACAAAAACTCACCTTGGTCCAGTTGCCTGTTAATTTCTAAACATGGAACGCCCATTTGCTGTTCTTTTTTCATTTCATTAAGGATACTCTAGCTAAACATTTATTGTATGGTGTAAGAATACAAAATTAGAAAAGGAAGAAGGCAAAACAAATGGAATGATCAAACACATTTAAGAAATTGCCAATGAAGCAACCTGAATGCTGCTGACTGAATACACCTGAAAATCCCATTCACACTCAATTTGGAGGCAATTCATAGCTGTGCCATCGCCAAAAGGGAAACATTTCATTTTCCAAAACACGAAAACTCACCTTAGTCGTGTTGCCTTTAGATTTCTTAGCATGAAACGCCAATTTTCACTGTATTTGTATATCATTTTGACCACTCTGTCTAACGGCTTTTTTGGATGGTGTTAGGATAGTAAATTTGGAAAGAAAGAAGGCAAAACAAACGAAATCCAAGACGACATTTAAGAAATTGCCAATTAAGAAACCTGAATGCTGCTGACTGAATACACCTGAAAATCCCATTCACACTCAATTTGGAGGCAACTGGTAGCTGTCCCCTCGGCAAAAGGGTTACATTTCATTTTCCAATGCACAAAAACACACCTTGGTCCTGTTGCCAGCTAATTTCTAAGAATGAAACGGCAATTTTCAGGTTTTTTTAATTTCCTTATGGATATTCTGTCTAAACTTTTTATTGTTTGGGGTAAGAATACAAAATTAGAAAAGGTCAAATGCAAAACAACAGCAAACCGAGAACACATTTAGCAAATTGCCAAACAAGAAACCAGAATGCTGCTGAATGAATACACCTGAAAATCGCATTCACACTCAATTTGGTGGCAATTCGTAGCATTTCCCTTGGCAAAAGGGTTACATTTCATTTTCCAAAACACAAAAACTCACCTTGGTCCTGTTGCATGTTAATTTCTAAAAATGAAACACCAATTTGCTGTTTTCTTTATTTCATTATGGATACTCTGGCTAAACATTTTCTTGTATGGTGTAAGAATACAAAATGAGAAAAGGAAGAAGGCAAACAAATGCAAACCAAGAACACATTAGCAAATTGCCAATCAGGAAACCTGAATGTTGCTGTCTGAATACACCTGAAAATCCCATTCACACTCAATTTGGAGGCAATTCGTAGCTGTGCCCTCAGCAAAAGGGAAAGATTTCATTTTCCAAAACACAAAAACTAACCTTGGTCCTGTTGCATGTTAATTTCTAAAAATGAAACACCAATTTGCTGTTTTCTTTATTTCATTATGGATACTCTGGCTAAACTTTTTATTGCATGGTGTAAGAATACAAAATTAGAAAAGGAAGAAGGCAAAACTAATGCAAACTAAGAACACATTTAGCAAATTACCAATCGGGAATCCTGAATGTTGCTGACTGAATACACCTGAAAATCCCATTCACACTCAATTTGGAGGCAATTCGTAGCTGTGTCCTCGGCAAAAGGGAAAGATTTCATTTTCCAAAACACAAAAACTCACCTTGGTCCAGTTGCCTGTTAATTTCTAAACATGGAACACCCATTTGCTGTTCTTTTTTCATTTCATTAAGGATACTCTAGCTAAACATTTATTGTATGGTGTAAGAATACAAAATTAGAAAAGGAAGAAGGCAAAACAAATGGAATGATCAAACACATTTAAGAAATTGCCAATGAAACAACCTGAATGCTGCTGACTGAATACACCTGAAAATCCCATTCACACTCAATTTGGAGGCAATTCATAGCTGTGCCATCGCCAAAAGGGAAACATTTCATTTTCCAAAACACGAAAACTCACCTTAGTCGTGTTGCCTGTAGTTTTCTTAGCATGAAACGCCAATTTGCAATGTATTTTTACTTCATTTTAACCACTCTGTCTAAAGGCTTTTTTGGATGGTGTCACGATAGTAAATTTGGAAAGAAAGAAGGCAATAGAAATGCAAACCCAGACGACATTAAAGAAATTGCCAATCAAGAAACCTGAATGCTGCTGACTGAATACACCTGAAAATCCCATTCACACTCAGTTTGGAGGCAATTCGTAGCTGTCCCCTCGGCAAAAGGGTTACATTTCATTTTCCAAGCACAAAAACACACCTTAGTCCTGTTGCCTGTAGATTTTTAGCATGAAACGCCAATTTGCACTGCATTTTTATTTCATTTTGACCACTCTGTCTAAAGGCTTTTTTGGATGGCGTCAGGATAGTAAATTTGGAAAGAAAGAAGGCAAAACAAACGCAAACCCAGACGACATTTAAGAAACTGCCAATCAAGAAACCTGAATGCTGCTGACTGAATACACCTGAAAATCCCATTCACACTCAATTTGGAGGCAATTCGTAGCTGTGCCCTCGGCAAAAGGGAAAGATTTCATTTTCCAAAACAGTAAATCTCACCTTGGTCCAATTGCCTGTTAATTTCTAAGCATGGAATGCCAATTTGCTGTTTTTTTTTTTTTTATTTCATTAAGGATACTCTGGCTAAACTTTTATTGTATGGTGTAAGAATACAAAATTAGAAAAGGAAGAAGGCAAAATAAATGGAATGCCAAAACACATTTAAGAAATTGCCAATCAAGAAACCTGAATGCTGCTGACTGAATACACCTGAAAATCCCATTCACACTCAATTTGGAGGCAACTCGTAGCTGTGCCATCGCCAAAAGGGTTACATTTCATTTTCCAAAGCACAAAATCACACCTTGGTCCTGTTGCCTGCTAATTTCTAAGAATGAAACGGCAATTTGCAGTTGTTTTAATTTCTTTATGGATATTCTGGCTAAACTTTTATTGTATGGAGTAAGAATACAAAATTAGAAAAGGAAGAAGGCAAAACAAAGGCAAACCCAGAACATATTTAGCAAATTGCCAAACAAGAAACCTGAATGCTGCTGAATGAATACACCTGAAAATTGCATTCACACTTAATTTGGTGGCAATTCGTAGCATTTCCCTTGGCAAAAGTGTTACATTTCATTTTCCAAAACACAAAAACTCACCTTGGTCCTGTTGCATGTTAATTTCTAAAAATGAAACACCAATTTGCTCTTTTCTTTATTTCATTATGGATACTCTGGCTAAACTTTTTATTGTATGGTGTAAGAATACAAAATTAGAAAAGGAAGAAGGCAAAACAAATGCAAACCAAGAACACATTCAGCATATTGCCAATCAGGAAACCTGAATGTTGCTGACTGCATACACCTGAAAATCCCATTCACACTCAATTTGCAGGCAATTCGTAGCTGTCCCCTCGGCAAAAGTGTTAAATTTCATTTTCTAAAACACGAAAACTCACCTTAGTCGTGTTGCCTGTAGTTTTCTTAGCATGAAACGCCAATTTGCAATGTATTTTTATTTCATTTTGACCACTCTGTCTAAAGGCTGTTTTGGATGGTGTCAGGATAGAAAATTTTGAAAGAAAGAAGGCAAAACAAACGCAAACCCAGACGACATTTAAGAAATTGCCAATCAAGAAACCTGAATGCTGCTGACTGAATACACCTGAAAATCCCATTCACACTCAATTTGGAGGCATTTCGTAGCTGTGCCCTCTGCAAAAGGGAAAGATTTCATTTTCCAAAACACAAAAACTCACCTTGGTCCAGTTGCCTGTTAATTCTAAGCATGGAACGCCCATTTGCTCTTTTTTTTTTTTTTTCATTAAGGATACTCTGGCTAAATTTTATTGTATGGTATAAGAATACAAAATTAGCAAAGGAGGAAGGCAAAACAAATGCAAACCAAGAACACATTCAGCAAATTGCCAAACATGAACCCTGAATGCTGCTGACTGAATACACCTGAAAATCCCATTCACACTCAATTTGGAGGCAATTCATAGCTGTCCCCTCGGCAAAAGGGTTGCATATCATTTTCCAAAGCACAAAAACTCACCTTGGTCCTGTTGCCTGCTAATTTCTAAGAGAGAAATGGCAATTTGCAGTTTTTTTTATTTCATTATGGATATTCTGGCTAAGCTTTTTATTGTATGGTGTAAGAATACAAAATTAGAAAAGGAAGAAGGCAAAACAAATGCAAACCAAGAACACATTTAGCAAATTGTCAATCAGGAAACCTGAATGTTGCTGACTGAATACACCTGAAAATCCCATTCACACTCAATTTGGAGGCAATTCGTAGCTGTACCCTCGGCAAAAGGTAAAGATTTCATTTTCCAAAACAGTAAATCTCACCTTGGTCTAGTTGCCTGTTAATTTCTAAGAATGGAACGCCCATTTGTTGTTTTTT
The DNA here is from genome assembly GCA_949820135.1 of Sylvilagus floridanus. Classification (NCBI taxonomy): domain Eukaryota; kingdom Metazoa; phylum Chordata; class Mammalia; order Lagomorpha; family Leporidae; genus Sylvilagus; species Sylvilagus floridanus. The sequence continues at coordinate 162,479,378 of OX463227.1, read as the reverse complement.
TTTTTCATTAAAGATACTCTTGCTAAACTTTTATTGTATGGTGTAAGAATACAAAATTAGAAAAGGAAGAAGGCAAAACAAATGGAATGCCCAAACACATTTAAGAAATTGCCAATCAAGAAACCTGAATGCTGCAGACTGAATACACCTGAAAATCCCATTCACACTCAATTTGGAGGCAACTCGTAGCTGTCCCCTCGGCAAAAGGGTTACATTTCATTTTCCAAAGCACAAAAACACACCTTAGTCGTGTTGCCTGTAGATTTTTAGCATGAAACGCCAATTTTCAATGTATTTTTATTTCATTTTGACCACTCTGTCTAAAGGCTTTTTTGGATGGCGTCAGGATAGTAAATTTGGAAAGAAAGAAGGCAAAACAAACGCAAACCCAGACGACATTTAAGAAATTGCCAATCAAGAAACCTGAATGCTGCTGACTGAATACACCTGAAAATCCCATTCACACTCAATTTGGAGGCAATTCGTAGCTGTGCCCTCGGCAAAAGGGAAAGATTTCATTTTCCAAAACAGTAAATCTCACCTTGGTCCAGTTGCCTGTTAATTTCTAAGCATGGAACGCCAATTTGCTGTTTTTTTTTTTTTTATTTCATTAAGGATACTCTGGCTAAACTTTTATTGTATGGTGTAAGAATACAAAATTAGAAAAGGAAGAAGGCAAAACAAATGGAATGCCCAAACACATTTAAGAAATTGCCAATCAAGAAACCTGAATGCTGCTGACTGAATACACCTGAAAATCCCATTCACACTCAATTTGGAGGCAAGTCGTAGCTGTCCCCTAGGCAAAAGGGTTACATTTCATTTTCCAAAGCACAAAAACAAACCTTGGTCCTGTTGCCTGCTAATTTCTAAGAATGAAACGGCAATTTGCAGTTGTTTTAATTTCTTTATGGATATTCTGGCTAAACTTTTATTGTATGGGGTAAGAATACAAAATTAGAAAAGGAAGAAGGCAAAACAAAGGCAAACCCAGAACATATTTAGCAAATTGCCAAACAAGAAACCTGAATGCTGCTGAATGAATACACCTGAAAATCGCATTCACACTCAATTTGGTGGCAATTCGTAGCATTTCCCTTGGCAAAAGGGTTACATTTCATTTTCCAAAACACAAAAACTCACCTTGGTCCTGTTGCATGTTAATTTCTAAAAATGAAACACCAATTTGCTGTTTTCTTTATTTCATTATGGATACTCTGGCTAACCTTTTTATTGTATGGTGTAAGAATACAAAATGAGAAAAGGAAGAAGGCAAAACAAATGCAAACCAAGAACACATTCAGCATATTGCCAATCAGGAAACCTGAATGTTGCTGACTGCATACACCTGAAAATCCCATTCACACTCAATTTGCAGGCAATTCGTAGCTGTCCCCTCGGCAAAAGTGTTAAATTTCATCTTCTAAAACACGAAAACTCACCTTAGTCGTGTTGCCTGTAGTTTTCTTAGCATGAAACGCCAATTTGCAATGTATTTTTATTTCATTTTGACCACTCTGTCTAAAGGCTGTTTTGGATGGTGTCAGGATAGAAAATTTCGAAAGAAAGAAGGCAAAACAAACGCAAACCCAGACGACATTTAAGAAATTGCCAATCAAGAAACCTGAATGCTGCTGACTGAATGCACCTGAAAATCCCATTCACACTCAATTTGGAGGCAATTCGTAGCTGTGCCCTCTGCAAAAGGGAAAGATTTCATTTTCCAAAACACTAAAACTCACCTTGGTCCAGTTGCCTGTTAATTTCTAAGCATGGAACGCCCATTTGCTGTTTTTTTTTTATTTCATTAAGGATACTCTGGCTAAATTTTATTGAATGGTATAAGAATACAAAATTAGAAAAGGAGGAAGGCAAAACAAATGCAAACCAAGAACACATTCAGCAAATTGCCAAACAAGAACCCTGAATGCTGCTGACTGAATACACCTGAAAATCACATTCATAATCAATTTGGAGGCAATTCATAGCTGTCCCCTCGGCAAAAGGGTTGCATATCATTTTCCAAAGCACAAAAACACACCTTGGTCCTGTTGCCTGCTAATTTCTAAGAGAGAAATGGCAATTTGCAGTTTTTTTTATTTCATTAAGGATACTCTGGCTAAACTTTTTATTGTATGGTGTAAGAATACAAAATTAGAAAAGGAAGAAGGCAAAACAAATGGAATGCCCAAACACATTTAAGAAATTGCCAATCAAGAAACCTGAATGCTGCTGACTGAATACACCTGAAAATCCCATTCACACTCAATTTGGAGGCCACTCGTAGCTGTCCTCTCGGCAAAAGGGTTACATTTCATTTTCCAAAGCACAAAACACATCTTGGTCCTGTTGCCTGCTAATTTCTAAGAATGAAACTGCAATTTGCAGTTTTTTTTATTCCATTATGGATATTCTGCCTAAACTTTTTATTGTATGGGGTAAGAATACAAAATTAGAAAAGGAAGAAGGCAAAACAAACGCAAACCCAGAACATATTTAGCAAATTGCCAAACAAGAAACCAGAATGCTGCTGAATGAATACACCTGAAAATCGCATTCACACTCAATTTGGTGGCAATTCGTAGCATTTCCCTTGGCAAAAGGGTTACATTTCATTTTCCAAAACACAAAAACTCACCTTGGTCCTGTTGCATGTTAATTTCTAAAAATGAAACACCAATTTGCTGTTTTCTTTATTTCATTATGGATACTCTGGCTAAACATTTTCTTGTATGGTGTAAGAATACAAAATGAGAAAAGGAAGAAGGCAAACAAATGCAAACCAAGAACACATTAGCAAATTGCCAATCAGGAAACCTGAATGTTGCTGTCTGAATACACCTGAAAATCCCATTCACACTCAATTTGGAGGCAATTCGTAGCTGTGCCCTCAGCAAAAGGGAAAGATTTCATTTTCCAAAACACAAAAACTAACCTTGGTCCTGTTGCATGTTAATTTCTAAAAATGAAACACCAATTTGCTGTTTTCTTTATTTCATTATGGATACTCTGGCTAAACTTTTTATTGCATGGTGTAAGAATACAAAATTAGAAAAGGAAGAAGGCAAAACTAATGCAAACTAAGAACACATTTAGCAAATTACCAATCGGGAATCCTGAATGTTGCTGACTGAATACACCTGAAAATCCCATTCACACTCAATTTGGAGGCAATTCGTAGCTGTGTCCTCGGCAAAAGGGAAAGATTTCATTTTCCAAAACACAAAAACTCACCTTGGTCCAGTTGCCTGTTAATTTCTATACATGGAACGCCCATTTGCTGTTCTTTTTTCATTTCATTAAGGATACTCTAGCTAAACATTTATTGTATGGTGTAAGAATACAAAATTAGAAAAGGAAGAAGGCAAAACAAATGGAATGATCAAACACATTTAAGAAATTGCCAATGAAGCAACCTGAATGCTGCTGACTGAATACGCCTGAAAATCCCATTCACACTCAATTTGGAGGCAATTCATAGCTGTGCCATCGCCAAAAGGGAAACATTTCATTTTCCAAAACACGAAAACTCACCTTAGTCGTGTTGCCTTTAGATTTCTTAGCATGAAACGCCAATTTGCACTGTATTTTTATCTCATTTTGATCACTCTGTCTAACGGCTTTTTTGGATGGTGTTAGGATAGTAAATTTGGAAAGAAAGAAGGCAAAACAAATGCAAACCCAGACGACATTTAAGAAATTGCCAATCAAGAAACCTGAATGCTGCTGACTGAATACACCTGAAAATCCCATTCACACTCAATTTGGAGGCAAGTGGTAGCTGTCCCCTCGGCAAAAGGGTTACATTTCATTTTCCAATGCACAAAAACACACCTTGGTCCTGTTGCCAGCTAATTTCTAAGATTGAAACGGCAATTTTCAGGTTTTTTTAATTTCCTTATGGATATTCTGTCTAAACTTTTTATTGTATGGGGTAAGAATACAAAATTAGAAAAGGTCGATTGCAAAACAACAGCAAACCGAGAACACATTTAGCAAATTGCCAAACAAGAAACCTGAATGCTGCTGACTGAATACACCTGAAAATCCCATTCACACTCAATTTGCTGACATTTCGTAGCTGTCCGCTCGGCGAAAGTGTTACATTTCATTTTCTAAATCATGAAAACTCACCTCAGTCGTGCTGCCTGTAGATTTCTGAGCATGAAACTCCAATTTACACTGTATTTTTACTTCATTTTGACCACTCTGTCTAAAGGCTTTTTTGGATGGTGTCAGGATAGTAAATTTGGAAAGAAAGAAGGCAATAGAAATGCAAACCCAGACGACATTAAAGAAATTGCCAATCAAGAAACCTGAATGCTGCTGACTGAATACACCTGAAAATCCCATTCGCACTCAGTTTGGAGGCAATTCGTAGCTGTCCCCTCGGCAAAAGGGTTACATTTCATTTTCCAAAGCACAAAAACACACCTTAGTCGTGTTGCCTGTAGATTTTTAGCATGAAACGCCAATTTGCAATGTATTTTTATTTCATTTTGACCACTCTGTCTAAAGGCTTTTTTGGATGGCGTCAGGATAGTAAATTTGGAAAGAAAGAAGGCAAAACAAACGCAAACCCAGACGACATTTAAGAAATTGCCAATCAAGAAACCTGAATGCTGCTGACTGAATACACCTGAAAATCCCATTCACACTCAATTTGGAGGCAATTCGTAGCTGTGCCCTCGGCAAAAGGGAAAGATTTCATTTTCCAAAACAGTAAATCTCACCTTGGTCCAGTTGCCTGTTAATTTCTAAGCATGGAACGCCAATTTGCTGTTTTTTTTTTTTTTATTTCATTAAGGATACTCTGGCTAAACTTTTATTGTATGGTGTAAGAATACAAAATTAGAAAAGGAAGAAGGCAAAACAAATGGAATGCCCAAACACATTTAAGAAATTGCCAATCAAGAAACCTGAATGCTGCTGACTGAATACACCTGAAAATCCCATTCACACTCAATTTGGAGGCAAGTGGTAGCTGTCCCCTCGGCAAAAGGGTTACATTTCATTTTCCAATGCACAAAAACACACCTTGGTCCTGTTGCCAGCTAATTTCTAAGATTGAAACGGCAATTTTCAGGTTTTTTTAATTTCCTTATGGATATTCTGTCTAAACTTTTTCTTGTATGGGGTAAGAATACAAAATTAGAAAAGGTCGATTGCAAAACAACAGCAAACCGAGAACACATTTAGCAAATTGCCAAACAAGAAACCTGAATGCTGCTGACTGAATACACCTGAAAATCCCATTCACACTCAATTTGCTGACATTTCGTAGCTGTCCGCTCGGCGAAAGTGTTACATTTCATTTTCTAAATCATGAAAACTCACCTCAGTCGTGCTGCCTGTAGATTTCTGAGCATGAAACTCCAATTTACACTGTATTTTTACTTCATTTTGACCACTCTGTCTAAAGGCTTTTTTGGATGGTGTCAGGATAGTAAATTTGGAAAGAAAGAAGGCAATAGAAATGCAAACCCAGACGACATTAAAGAAATTGCCAATCAAGAAACCTGAATGCTGCTGACTGAATACACCTGAAAATCCCATTCGCACTCAGTTTGGAGGCAATTCGTAGCTGTCCCCTCGGCAAAAGGGTTACATTTCATTTTCCAAAGCACAAAAACACACCTTAGTCGTGTTGCCTGTAGATTTTTAGCATGAAACGCCAATTTGCAATGTATTTTTATTTCATTTTGACCACTCTGTCTAAAGGCTTTTTTGGATGGCGTCAGGATAGTAAATTTGGAAAGAAAGAAGGCAAAACAAACGCAAACCCAGACGACATTTAAGAAATTGCCAATCAAGAAACCTGAATGCTGCTGACTGAATACACCTGAAAATCCCATTCACACTCAATTTGGAGGCAATTCGTAGCTGTGCCCTCGGCAAAAGGGAAAGATTTCATTTTCCAAAACAGTAAATCTCACCTTGGTCCAGTTGCCTGTTAATTTCTAAGCATGGAACGCCAATTTGCTGTTTTTTTTTTTTTTATTTCATTAAGGATACTCTGGCTAAACTTTTATTGTATGGTGTAAGAATACAAAATTAGAAAAGGAAGAAGGCAAAACAAATGGAATGCCCAAACACATTTAAGAAATTGCCAATCAAGAAACCTGAATGCTGCTGACTGAATACACCTGAAAATCCCATTCACACTCAATTTGGAGGCAAGTCGTAGCTGTCCCCTAGGCAAAAGGGTTACATTTCATTTTCCAAAGCACAAAAACAAACCTTGGTCCTGTTGCCTGCTAATTTCTAAGAATGAAACGGCAATTTGCAGTTGTTTTAATTTCTTTATGGATATTCTGGCTAAACTTTTATTGTATGGGGTAAGAATACAAAATTAGAAAAGGAAGAAGGCAAAACAAAGGCAAACCCAGAACATATTTAGCAAATTGCCAAACAAGAAACCTGAATGCTGCTGAATGAATACACCTGAAAATCGCATTCACACTCAATTTGGTGGCAATTCGTAGCATTTCCCTTGGCAAAAGGGTTACATTTCATTTTCCAAAACACAAAAACTCACCTTGGTCCTGTTGCATGTTAATTTCTAAAAATGAAACACCAATTTGCTGTTTTCTTTATTTCATTATGGATACTCTGGCTAACCTTTTTATTGTATGGTGTAAGAATACAAAATGAGAAAAGGAAGAAGGCAAAACAAATGCAAACCAAGAACACATTCAGCATATTGCCAATCAGGAAACCTGAATGTTGCTGACTGCATACACCTGAAAATCCCATTCACACTCAATTTGCAGGCAATTCGTAGCTGTCCCCTCGGCAAAAGTGTTAAATTTCATCTTCTAAAACACGAAAACTCACCTTAGTCGTGTTGCCTGTAGTTTTCTTAGCATGAAACGCCAATTTGCAATGTATTTTTATTTCATTTTGACCACTCTGTCTAAAGGCTGTTTTGGATGGTGTCAGGATAGAAAATTTCGAAAGAAAGAAGGCAAAACAAACGCAAACCCAGACGACATTTAAGAAATTGCCAATCAAGAAACCTGAATGCTGCTGACTGAATGCACCTGAAAATCCCATTCACACTCAATTTGGAGGCAATTCGTAGCTGTGCCCTCTGCAAAAGGGAAAGATTTCATTTTCCAAAACACTAAAACTCACCTTGGTCCAGTTGCCTGTTAATTTCTAAGCATGGAACGCCCATTTGCTGTTTTTTTTTTATTTCATTAAGGATACTCTGGCTAAATTTTATTGAATGGTATAAGAATACAAAATTAGAAAAGGAGGAAGGCAAAACAAATGCAAACCAAGAACACATTCAGCAAATTGCCAAACAAGAACCCTGAATGCTGCTGACTGAATACACCTGAAAATCACATTCATAATCAATTTGGAGGCAATTCATAGCTGTCCCCTCGGCAAAAGGGTTGCATATCATTTTCCAAAGCACAAAAACACACCTTGGTCCTGTTGCCTGCTAATTTCTAAGAGAGAAATGGCAATTTGCAGTTTTTTTTATTTCATTAAGGATACTCTGGCTAAACTTTTTATTGTATGGTGTAAGAATACAAAATTAGAAAAGGAAGAAGGCAAAACAAATGGAATGCCCAAACACATTTAAGAAATTGCCAATCAAGAAACCTGAATGCTGCTGACTGAATACACCTGAAAATCCCATTCACACTCAATTTGGAGGCCACTCGTAGCTGTCCTCTCGGCAAAAGGGTTACATTTCATTTTCCAAAGCACAAAACACATCTTGGTCCTGTTGCCTGCTAATTTCTAAGAATGAAACTGCAATTTGCAGTTTTTTTTATTCCATTATGGATATTCTGCCTAAACTTTTTATTGTATGGGGTAAGAATACAAAATTAGAAAAGGAAGAAGGCAAAACAAACGCAAACCCAGAACATATTTAGCAAATTGCCAAACAAGAAACCAGAATGCTGCTGAATGAATACACCTGAAAATCGCATTCACACTCAATTTGGTGGCAATTCGTAGCATTTCCCTTGGCAAAAGGGTTACATTTCATTTTCCAAAACACAAAAACTCACCTTGGTCCTGTTGCATGTTAATTTCTAAAAATGAAACACCAATTTGCTGTTTTCTTTATTTCATTATGGATACTCTGGCTAAACATTTTCTTGTATGGTGTAAGAATACAAAATGAGAAAAGGAAGAAGGCAAACAAATGCAAACCAAGAACACATTAGCAAATTGCCAATCAGGAAACCTGAATGTTGCTGTCTGAATACACCTGAAAATCCCATTCACACTCAATTTGGAGGCAATTCGTAGCTGTGCCCTCAGCAAAAGGGAAAGATTTCATTTTCCAAAACACAAAAACTAACCTTGGTCCTGTTGCATGTTAATTTCTAAAAATGAAACACCAATTTGCTGTTTTCTTTATTTCATTATGGATACTCTGGCTAAACTTTTTATTGCATGGTGTAAGAATACAAAATTAGAAAAGGAAGAAGGCAAAACTAATGCAAACTAAGAACACATTTAGCAAATTACCAATCGGGAATCCTGAATGTTGCTGACTGAATACACCTGAAAATCCCATTCACACTCAATTTGGAGGCAATTCGTAGCTGTGTCCTCGGCAAAAGGGAAAGATTTCATTTTCCAAAACACAAAAACTCACCTTGGTCCAGTTGCCTGTTAATTTCTAAACATGGAACGCCCATTTGCTGTTCTTTTTTCATTTCATTAAGGATACTCTAGCTAAACATTTATTGTATGGTGTAAGAATACAAAATTAGAAAAGGAAGAAGGCAAAACAAATGGAATGATCAAACACATTTAAGAAATTGCCAATGAAGCAACCTGAATGCTGCTGACTGAATACGCCTGAAAATCCCATTCACACTCAATTTGGAGGCAATTCATAGCTGTGCCATCGCCAAAAGGGAAACATTTCATTTCCCAAAACACGAAAACTCACCTTAGTCGTGTTGCCTTTAGATTTCTTAGCATGAAACGCCAATTTGCACTGTATTTTTATCTCATTTTGATCACTCTGTCTAACGGCTTTTTTGGATGGTGTTAGGATAGTAAATTTGGAAAGAAAGAAGGCAAAACAAATGCAAACCCAGACGACATTTAAGAAATTGCCAATCAAGAAACCTGAATGCTGCTGACTGAATACACCTGAAAATCCCATTCACACTCAATTTGGAGGCAAGTGGTAGCTGTCCCCTCGGCAAAAGGGTTACATTTCATTTTCCAATGCACAAAAACACACCTTGGTCCTGTTGCCAGCTAATTTCTAAGATTGAAACGGCAATTTTCAGGTTTTTTTAATTTCCTTATGGATATTCTGTCTAAACTTTTTATTGTATGGGGTAAGAATACAAAATTAGAAAAGGTCGATTGCAAAACAACAGCAAACCGAGAACACATTTAGCAAATTGCCAAACAAGAAACCTGAATGCTGCTGACTGAATACACCTGAAAATCCCATTCACACTCAATTTGCTGACATTTCGTAGCTGTCCGCTCGGCGAAAGTGTTACATTTCATTTTCTAAATCATGAAAACTCACCTCAGTCGTGCTGCCTGTAGATTTCTGAGCATGAAACTCCAATTTACACTGTATTTTTACTTCATTTTGACCACTCTGTCTAAAGGCTTTTTTGGATGGTGTCAGGATAGTAAATTTGGAAAGAAAGAAGGCAATAGAAATGCAAACCCAGACGACATTAAAGAAATTGCCAATCAAGAAACCTGAATGCTGCTGACTGAATACACCTGAAAATCCCATTCGCACTCAGTTTGGAGGCAATTCGTAGCTGTCCCCTCGGCAAAAGGGTTACATTTCATTTTCCAAAGCACAAAAACACACCTTAGTCGTGTTGCCTGTAGATTTTTAGCATGAAACGCCAATTTGCAATGTATTTTTATTTCTTTTTGACCACTCTGTCTAAAGGCTTTTTTGGATGGCGTCAGGATAGTAAATTTGGAAAGAAAGAAGGCAAAACAAATGCAAACCCAGACGACATTTAAGAAATTGCCAATCAAGAAACCTGAATGCTGCTGACTGAATACACCTGAAAATCCCATTCACACTCAATTTGGAGGCAATTCGTAGCTGTGCCCTCGGCAAGAGGGAAAGATTTCATTTTCCAAAACAGTAAATCTCACCTTGGTCCAGTTGCCTGTTAATTTCTAAGCATGGAACGCCAATTTGCTGTTTTTTTTTTTTTATTTCATTAAGGATACTCTGGCTAAACTTTTATTGTATGGTGTAAGAATACAAAATTAGAAAAGGAAGAAGGCAAAACAAATGGAATGCCCAAACACATTTAAGAAATTGCCAATCAAGAAACCTGAATGCTGCTGACTGAATACACCTGAAAATCCCATTCACACTCAATTTGGAGGCAAGTCGTAGCTGTCCCCTAGGCAAAAGGGTTACATTTCATTTTCCAAAGCACAAAAACAAACCTTGGTCCTGTTGCCTGCTAATTTCTAAGAATGAAACGGCAATTTGCAGTTGTTTTAATTTCTTTATGGATATTCTGGCTAAACTTTTATTGTATGGGGTAAGAATACAAAATTAGAAAAGGAAGAAGGCAAAACAAAGGCAAACCCAGAACATATTTAGCAAATTGCCAAACAAGAAACCAGAATGCTGCTGAATGAATACACCTGAAAATCGCATTCACACTCAATTTGGTGGCAATTCGTAGCATTTCCCTTGGCAAAAGGGTTACATTTCTTTTTCCAAAACACAAAAACTCACCTTGGTCCTGTTGCATGTTAATTTCTAAAAATGAAACACCAATTTGCTGTTTTCTTTATTTCATTATGGATACTCTGGCTAACCTTTTTATTGTATGGTGTAAGAATACAAAATGAGAAAAGGAAGAAGGCAAAACAAATGCAAACCAAGAACACATTCAGCATATTGCCAATCAGGAAACCTGAATGTTGCTGACTGCATACACCTGAAAATCCCATTCACACTCAATTTGCAGGCAATTCGTAGCTGTCCCCTCGGCAAAAGTGTTAAATTTCATTTTCTAAAACACGAAAACTCACCTTAGTCGTGTTGCCTGTAGTTTTCTTAGCATGAAACGCCAATTTGCAATGTATTTTTATTTCATTTTGACCACTCTGTCTAAAGGCTGTTTTGGATGGTGTCAGGATAGAAAATTTCGAAAGAAAGAAGGCAAAACAAACGCAAACCCAGACGACATTTAAGAAATTGCCAATCAAGAAACCTGAATGCTGCTGACTGAATGCACCTGAAAATCCCATTCACACTCAATTTGGAGGCAATTCGTAGCTGTGCCCTCTGCAAAAGGGAAAGATTTCATTTTCCAAAACACTAAAACTCACCTTGGTCCAGTTGCCTGTTAATTTCTAAGCATGGAACGCCCATTTGCTGTTTTTTTTTTATTTCATTAAGGATACTCTGGCTAAATTTTATTGAATGGTATAAGAATACAAAATTAGAAAAGGAGGAAGGCAAAACAAATGCAAACCAAGAACACATTCAGCAAATTGCCAAACAAGAACCCTGAATGCTGCTGACTGAATACACCTGAAAATCACATTCATAATCAATTTGGAGGCAATTCATAGCTGTCCCCTCGGCAAAAGGGTTGCATATCATTTTCCAAAGCACAAAAACACACCTTGGTCCTGTTGCCTGCTAATTTCTAAGAGAGAAATGGCAATTTGCAGTTTTTTTTATTTCATTAAGGATACTCTGGCTAAACTTTTTATTGTATGGTGTAAGAATACAAAATTAGAAAAGGAAGAAGGCAAAACAAATGGAATGCCCAAACACATTTAAGAAATTGCCAATCAAGAAACCTGAATGCTGCTGACTGAATACACCTGAAAATCCCATTCACACTCAATTTGGAGGCCACTCGTAGCTGTCCTCTCGGCAAAAGGGTTACATTTCATTTTCCAAAGCACAAAACACATCTTGGTCCTGTTGCCTGCTAATTTCTAAGAATGAAACTGCAATTTGCAGTTTTTTTTATTCCATTATGGATATTCTGCCTAAACTTTTTATTGTATGGGGTAAGAATACAAAATTAGAAAAGAAAGAAGGCAAAACAACCGCAAACCCAGAACACATTTAGCAAATTGCCAAACAAGAAACCTGAATGCTGCTGAATGAATATACCTGAAAATCCCATTCACACTCAATTTGGAGGCAACTCATAGCTGTTTCCTTGGAAAAAGGGTTACATTTCATTTTCCAAAACACAAAAACTCACCTTGGTCCTGTTGCATGTTAATTTCTAAAAATGAAACACCGATTTACTGTTTTCTTTATTTCATTATGGATACTCTGGCTAACCTTTTTATTGTATGGTGTAAGAATACAAAATTAGAAAAGGAAGAAGGCAAAACAAATGCAAATGAAGAACACATTCAGCAAATTGCCAAAGAAGAAACCTGAATGCTGCTGACTGAATACACCTGAAAATCCCATTCACACTCAATTTGGAGGCATTTCGTTGCTGTCCCCTCGGCAAAAGGGAAAGATTTCATTTTCCAAAACACAAAAACTAACCTTGGTCCAGTTGTCTGTTAATTTCTAAGCTTGGGACGCCAATTTGGTGGTTTTTTTTTTATTTCATTAAGGATATTCTAGCTAAACTTTTATTGTATGGTGTAAGAATACAAAATTAGAAAAGGAAGAAGGCAAAATAAATGGAATGCTCAAACACATTTAAGAAATTGCCAAACAAGAAACCTGAATGCTGCTGACTGAATACACCTGAAAATCCCATTAACACTCAATTTGGAGGCAACTCGTAGCTGTCCTCTAGGCAAAAGGGATACATTTCATTTTCCAAAGCACAAAAACTCATCTTGGTCCTGTTTCCTGCTAATTTCTAAGAATGAAACGGCAATTTGTAAGTTTTTTTTTTATTTCATTATGGATATCCGGCTAAACTTTTTATTGTATGGGTAAGAATACAAAATTAGAAAAGGAAGAAGGCAAAACAAACGCAAACCCAGAGCACATTTAGCAAATTGCCAAACAAGAAACCTGAATGCTGCTGACTGAATACACCTGAAAATCCCATTCACACTCAATTTGGTGGCAATTCGTAGCTGTTCCCTTGGCAAAAGGGTTACATTTCATTTTCCAAAACACAAAAACTCACCTTGGTCCTGTTGCATGTTAATTTCTAAAAATGAAACACCAATTTGCTGTTTTCTTTATTTCATTATGGATACTCTGGGTAACCATTTTCTTGTATGGTGTAAGAATACAAAATTAGAAAAGGAAGAAGGCAAAACAAATGCAAACCAAGAACACATTTAGCAAATTGCCAATCGGGAAACCTGAATGTTGCTGACTGAATACAGCTGAAAACCCATTCACACTCAATTTGGAGGCAATTCATAGTTGTGCCCTCGGCAAAAGGGAAAGATTTCATTTTCCAAAACATGAAAACTCACCTGTCGTGTTGCCTGTAGATTACTTAACATGAAACGCCTATTTGCACTGTATTTTTATTTCATTTTGACCACTCTGTCTAAAGGCTTTTGGATGGTGTCAGGATATAAAATTTGGAAAGAAAAAAGGCAAAACAAAGGCAAACCCAGACGACATTTAAGAAATTGCCAATCAAGAAACCTGAATGCTTCTGACTGAATACACCTGAAAATCCCATTCATACTCAATTTGGAGGCATTTCATAGCTGTCCCCTCGGCAAAAGGGTTACATTTCATTTTCCAAAGCAGAAAAAAACACCTTGGTCCTGTTGCCAGCTAATTTCTAAGAATGAAACGGCAATTTGCAGTTTTTTTTTTTTATTTCATTATCGATATTCTGGCTAAACTTTTTATTGTATGGGGTAAGAATACAAAATTAGAAAAGAAAGAAGGCAAATCAAACGCAAACCCAGAGCACATTTAGCAAATTGCCAAACAAGAAACCTGAATGCTGCTGACTGAATGCACCTGAAAATCGCATTCACACTCAATTTGGCGGCAATTCATAGCTGTTCCCTTGGCACAAGGGTTACATTTCATTTTCCAAAACACAAAAACTCACCTTGGTCCTGTTGCATGTTGATTTCTAAAAATGAAACACCAATTTGCTGTTTTCTTTATTTCATTATGAATACTCTGTCTATCCTTTTTCTTGTATGGTGTAAGAATACAAAATTAGAAAAGGAAGAAGGTAAAACAAATGCAAACCAAGAACACATTTAGCAAATTGCCAATCAGGAAACCTGAATGTTGCTGACAGAATACACCTGAAAATCCCATTCACACTCAATTTGGAGGCAATTCGTAGCTGTGCCCTCTGCAAAAGGGAAAGATTTCACTTTCCAAAACACGAAAACTCAACTTAGTCATGTTGCATGTAGATTTCTTAGCATGAAATGCCAATTTGCACTGCATTTTTTTTTATAAAGCTTTTATTTAAAGAATATAAATTTCCAAAGAACAGCTCATGGACCACAATGGCTCCCCCCCCCACAACTTCCCTCCCTCCCCCCACCCTCCCCTTTCCCGCTCCCTCTCCCCTTCTGTTCACATCAAGATTCATTTTCAATTCTCTTTATACACAGAAGATCAATTTAGTTCATATTACGTAAAGATTTCAACGGTTTGCCCTCGCATAGAGACACAAAATGATAATACTGTTGGAGTACTAGTTATAGTATTAATTCACAATGTACAGCACATTAAGGACAGAGATCCTACATGATTTTTTTTTAAAAAAAATTGATTAAGTGTCTATGCAATTTCCAGTTTAACACCAAGATTTTTTAATCATTTGCAATTATCTTTATATAAAGAAGATCGATTCAATATATACTATGTAAGGATTTCATCAGTTTGCACCCACTCAGAAACACAAAGTGTAAAAATACTGTTTCAGTACTAGTAATAGCATCACTTCACATTGGATAACACATTAAGGACAGATCCCTCATGAGACGTAAGTACACAGTGACTCCTGATGTTGATTTAACAATTTGACACTTTTTTTATGGCGTCAGTAATCTCCCTAGGCTCTGGTCATGAGTTGCTGAGGCTATGGAAGCCTTTAGGGTTCGCCGACTTCGATCTTATTCCCACAGGGCCATAGTCAAAGTGGAAGTTCCCTCCTCCCTTCAGAGAAAGGTACCTCCTTCTTTGATGGCCCCGTTCTTTCCACTGGGATCTCACTCGCAGAGATCTTTCATTTAGGTCTTCTGTTTTTTCCAGAGTGTCTTAGCTTTCCATGCCTAAAATATTCTCATGGGCTCTTGAGCCAGATCCGAATGCCTTAAGGGCTGATTCTGAGGCCAGAGTGCTATTTAGGACATCTGCCATTCTATGAGTCTGCTGTGTATCCTGCTTCTCATGTTGGATCATTCTCTCCCTTTTTCATTCTATCAGTTAGTATTAGCAGACACTAGTCTTGTTTGTGTGATCCCTTTGACTCTTAGACCTATCAGTGTGATCAATTGTGAGCTGAAATTGATCACTTGGACTAATGAGATGGCCTTGGTACATGCCACCTTGATGGGATTGTATTGGAAACCCTGTATTTTTATTTCATTTTGACCACTCTGTCTAAAGGCTTTTTTGGATGGTGTCAGGATAGAAAATTTGGAAAGAAAGAAGGCAAAAGAAACGTAGACCCGCATGACATTTAAGAAATTGCCAATCAAGAAACCTGAATGCTGCTGAC
Source organism: Sylvilagus floridanus (assembly GCA_949820135.1). Lineage (NCBI taxonomy): Eukaryota > Metazoa > Chordata > Mammalia > Lagomorpha > Leporidae > Sylvilagus > Sylvilagus floridanus. Next base: position 162,463,722 of record OX463227.1, on the reverse strand, counting down.
TAAATACACCTGAAAATCCCATTCACACTCAATTTGGAGGCAACTGGTAGCTGTCCCCTCGGCAAAAGGGTTACATTTCATTTTCCAATGCACAAAAACACACCTTGCTCCTCTTGCCTGCTAATTTCTAAGAATGAAACGGCAATTTGCAGTTTTTTTTTTTATTTCATTTTGGATATTCTGGCTAAGCTTTTTATTGTATGGGGTAAGAATACAAAATTAGAAAAGGAAGAAGGCAAAACACACGCAAACCCAGAACACATTTAGCAAATTGCCAAACAAGAAACCTGAATGCTGCTGACTGAACGCACCTGAAAATCCCATTCACACTCAATTTGGAGGCAATTCGTAGCTGTCCCCTCGGCAAAAGTGTTACATTTCATTTTCTAATAACACGAAAACTCACCTTAGTCGTGTTGCATGTTAATTTCTAAAAATGAAACACCAATTTGCTGTTTTCTTTATTTCATTATGGATACTCTGGCTAAACTTTTTATTGTATGGTGTAAGAATACAAAATTAGAAAAGGAAGAAGGCAAAACATGTGCAAACCAAGAACACATTTAGCATATTGCCATTCAGGAAACCTGAATGTTGCTGACTGTATGCACCTGAAAATCCCATTCACACTCAATTTGGAGGCAACTCGTAGCCGTCCCCTCGGCAAAAGGGTTACATTTCATTTTCCAAAGCACAAAAACAAACCTTGGTCCTGTTGCCTGCTAATTTCTAAGAATGAAACGGCAATTTGCAGTTGTTTTAATTTCTTTATGGATATTCTGGCTAAACTTTTATTGTATGGGGTAAGAATACAAAATTAGAAAAGGAAGAAGGCAAAACAAAGGCAAACCCAGAACATATTTAGCAAATTGCCAAACAAGAAACCAGAATGCTGCTGAATGAATACACCTGAAAATCGCATTCACACTCAATTTGGTGGCAATTCGTAGCATTTCCCTTGGCAAAAGGGTTACATTTCTTTTTCCAAAACACAAAAACTCACCTTGGTCCTGTTGCATGTTAATTTCTAAAAATGAAACACCAATTTGCTGTTTTCTTTATTTCATTATGGATACTCTGGCTAACCTTTTTATTGTATGGTGTAAGAATACAAAATGAGAAAAGGAAGAAGGCAAAACAAATGCAAACCAAGAACACATTCAGCATATTGCCAATCAGGAAACCTGAATGTTGCTGACTGCATACACCTGAAAATCCCATTCACACTCAATTTGCAGGCAATTCGTAGCTGTCCCCTCGGCAAAAGTGTTAAATTTCATTTTCTAAAACACGAAAACTCACCTTAGTCGTGTTGCCTGTAGTTTTCTTAGCATGAAACGCCAATTTGCAATGTATTTTTATTTCATTTTGACCACTCTGTCTAAAGGCTGTTTTGGATGGTGTCAGGATAGAAAATTTCGAAAGAAAGAAGGCAAAACAAACGCAAACCCAGACGACATTTAAGAAATTGCCAATCAAGAAACCTGAATGCTGCTGACTGAATGCACCTGAAAATCCCATTCACACTCAATTTGGAGGCAATTCGTAGCTGTGCCCTCTGCAAAAGGGAAAGATTTCATTTTCCAAAACACTAAAACTCACCTTGGTCCAGTTGCCTGTTAATTTCTAAGCATGGAACGCCCATTTGCTGTTTTTTTTTTATTTCATTAAGGATACTCTGGCTAAATTTTATTGAATGGTATAAGAATACAAAATTAGAAAAGGAGGAAGGCAAAACAAATGCAAACCAAGAACACATTCAGCAAATTGCCAAACAAGAACCCTGAATGCTGCTGACTGAATACACCTGAAAATCACATTCATAATCAATTTGGAGGCAATTCATAGCTGTCCCCTCGGCAAAAGGGTTGCATATCATTTTCCAAAGCACAAAAACACACCTTGGTCCTGTTGCCTGCTAATTTCTAAGAGAGAAATGGCAATTTGCAGTTTTTTTTATTTCATTAAGGATACTCTGGCTAAACTTTTTATTGTATGGTGTAAGAATACAAAATTAGAAAAGGAAGAAGGCAAAACAAATGGAATGCCCAAACACATTTAAGAAATTGCCAATCAAGAAACCTGAATGCTGCTGACTGAATACACCTGAAAATCCCATTCACACTCAATTTGGAGGCCACTCGTAGCTGTCCTCTCGGCAAAAGGGTTACATTTCATTTTCCAAAGCACAAAACACATCTTGGTCCTGTTGCCTGCTAATTTCTAAGAATGAAACTGCAATTTGCAGTTTTTTTTATTCCATTATGGATATTCTGCCTAAACTTTTTATTGTATGGGGTAAGAATACAAAATTAGAAAAGGAAGAAGGCAAAACAACCGCAAACCCAGAACACATTTAGCAAATTGCCAAACAAGAAACCTGAATGCTGCTGAATGAATATACCTGAAAATCCCATTCACACTCAATTTGGAGGCAACTCATAGCTGTTTCCTTGGAAAAAGGGTTACATTTCATTTTCCAAAACACAAAAACTCACCTTGGTCCTGTTGCATGTTAATTTCTAAAAATGAAACACCGATTTACTGTTTTCTTTATTTCATTATGGATACTCTGGCTAACCTTTTTATTGTATGGTGTAAGAATACAAAATTAGAAAAGGAAGAAGGCAAAACAAATGCAAATGAAGAACACATTCAGCAAATTGCCAAAGAAGAAACCTGAATGCTGCTGACTGAATACACCTGAAAATCCCATTCACACTCAATTTGGAGGCAACTCATAGCTGTTTCCTTGGAAAAAGGGTTACATTTCATTTTCCAAAACACAAAAACTCACCTTGGTCCTGTTGCATGTTAATTTCTAAAAATGAAACACCGATTTACTGTTTTCTTTATTTCATTATGGATACTCTGGCTAACCTTTTTATTGTATGGTGTAAGAATACAAAATTAGAAAAGGAAGAAGGCAAAACAAATGCAAATGAAGAACACATTCAGCAAATTGCCAAAGAAGAAACCTGAATGCTGCTGACTGAATACACCTGAAAATCCCATTCACACTCAATTTGGAGGCATTTCATTGCTGTCCCCTCGGCAAAAGGGAAAGATTTCATTTTCCAAAACACAAAAACTAACCTTGGTCCAGTTGTCTGTTAATTTCTAAGCTTGGGACGCCAATTTGGTGGTTTTTTTTTTATTTCATTAAGGATATTCTAGCTAAACTTTTATTGTATGGTGTAAGAATACAAAATTAGAAAAGGAAGAAGGCAAAATAAATGGAATGCTCAAACACATTTAAGAAATTGCCAAACAAGAAACCTGAATGCTGCTGACTGAATACACCTGAAAATCCCATTAACACTCAATTTGGAGGCAACTCGTAGCTGTCCTCTAGGCAAAAGGGATACATTTCATTTTCCAAAGCACAAAAACTCATCTTGGTCCTGTTTCCTGCTAATTTCTAAGAATGAAACGGCAATTTGTAAGTTTTTTTTTTATTTCATTATGGATATCCGGCTAAACTTTTTATTGTATGGGTAAGAATACAAAATTAGAAAAGGAAGAAGGCAAAACAAACGCAAACCCAGAGCACATTTAGCAAATTGCCAAACAAGAAACCTGAATGCTGCTGACTGAATACACCTGAAAATCCCATTCACACTCAATTTGGTGGCAATTCGTAGCTGTTCCCTTGGCAAAAGGGTTACATTTCATTTTCCAAAACACAAAAACTCACCTTGGTCCTGTTGCATGTTAATTTCTAAAAATGAAACACCAATTTGCTGTTTTCTTTATTTCATTATGGATACTCTGGGTAACCATTTTCTTGTATGGTGTAAGAATACAAAATTAGAAAAGGAAGAAGGCAAAACAAATGCAAACCAAGAACACATTTAGCAAATTGCCAATCGGGAAACCTGAATGTTGCTGACTGAATACAGCTGAAAACCCATTCACACTCAATTTGGAGGCAATTCATAGTTGTGCCCTCGGCAAAAGGGAAAGATTTCATTTTCCAAAACATGAAAACTCACCTGTCGTGTTGCCTGTAGATTACTTAACATGAAACGCCTATTTGCACTGTATTTTTATTTCATTTTGACCACTCTGTCTAAAGGCTTTTGGATGGTGTCAGGATATAAAATTTGGAAAGAAAAAAGGCAAAACAAAGGCAAACCCAGACGACATTTAAGAAATTGCCAATCAAGAAACCTGAATGCTTCTGACTGAATACACCTGAAAATCCCATTCATACTCAATTTGGAGGCATTTCATAGCTGTCCCCTCGGCAAAAGGGTTACATTTCATTTTCCAAAGCAGAAAAAAACACCTTGGTCCTGTTGCCAGCTAATTTCTAAGAATGAAACGGCAATTTGCAGTTTTTTTTTTTTATTTCATTATCGATATTCTGGCTAAACTTTTTATTGTATGGGGTAAGAATACAAAATTAGAAAAGAAAGAAGGCAAATCAAACGCAAACCCAGAGCACATTTAGCAAATTGCCAAACAAGAAACCTGAATGCTGCTGACTGAATGCACCTGAAAATCGCATTCACACTCAATTTGGCGGCAATTCATAGCTGTTCCCTTGGCACAAGGGTTACATTTCATTTTCCAAAACACAAAAACTCACCTTGGTCCTGTTGCATGTTGATTTCTAAAAATGAAACACCAATTTGCTGTTTTCTTTATTTCATTATGAATACTCTGTCTATCCTTTTTCTTGTATGGTGTAAGAATACAAAATTAGAAAAGGAAGAAGGTAAAACAAATGCAAACCAAGAACACATTTAGCAAATTGCCAATCAGGAAACCTGAATGTTGCTGACAGAATACACCTGAAAATCCCATTCACACTCAATTTGGAGGCAATTCGTAGCTGTGCCCTCTGCAAAAGGGAAAGATTTCACTTTCCAAAACACGAAAACTCAACTTAGTCATGTTGCATGTAGATTTCTTAGCATGAAATGCCAATTTGCACTGCATTTTTTTTTATAAAGCTTTTATTTAAAGAATATAAATTTCCAAAGAACAGCTCATGGACCACAATGGCTCCCCCCCCCACAACTTCCCTCCCTCCCCCCACCCTCCCCTTTCCCGCTCCCTCTCCCCTTCTGTTCACATCAAGATTCATTTTCAATTCTCTTTATACACAGAAGATCAATTTAGTTCATATTACGTAAAGATTTCAACGGTTTGCCCTCGCATAGAGACACAAAATGATAATACTGTTGGAGTACTAGTTATAGTATTAATTCACAATGTACAGCACATTAAGGACAGAGATCCTACATGATTTTTTTTTAAAAAAAATTGATTAAGTGTCTATGCAATTTCCAGTTTAACACCAAGATTTTTTAATCATTTGCAATTATCTTTATATAAAGAAGATCGATTCAATATATACTATGTAAGGATTTCATCAGTTTGCACCCACTCAGAAACACAAAGTGTAAAAATACTGTTTCAGTACTAGTAATAGCATCACTTCACATTGGATAACACATTAAGGACAGATCCCTCATGAGACGTAAGTACACAGTGACTCCTGATGTTGATTTAACAATTTGACACTTTTTTTATGGCGTCAGTAATCTCCCTAGGCTCTGGTCATGAGTTGCTGAGGCTATGGAAGCCTTTAGGGTTCGCCGACTTCGATCTTATTCCCACAGGGCCATAGTCAAAGTGGAAGTTCCCTCCTCCCTTCAGAGAAAGGTACCTCCTTCTTTGATGGCCCCGTTCTTTCCACTGGGATCTCACTCGCAGAGATCTTTCATTTAGGTCTTCTGTTTTTTCCAGAGTGTCTTAGCTTTCCATGCCTAAAATATTCTCATGGGCTCTTGAGCCAGATCCGAATGCCTTAAGGGCTGATTCTGAGGCCAGAGTGCTATTTAGGACATCTGCCATTCTATGAGTCTGCTGTGTATCCTGCTTCTCATGTTGGATCATTCTCTCCCTTTTTCATTCTATCAGTTAGTATTAGCAGACACTAGTCTTGTTTGTGTGATCCCTTTGACTCTTAGACCTATCAGTGTGATCAATTGTGAGCTGAAATTGATCACTTGGACTAATGAGATGGCCTTGGTACATGCCACCTTGATGGGATTGTATTGGAAACCCTGTATTTTTATTTCATTTTGACCACTCTGTCTAAAGGCTTTTTTGGATGGTGTCAGGATAGAAAATTTGGAAAGAAAGAAGGCAAAAGAAACGTAGACCCGCATGACATTTAAGAAATTGCCAATCAAGAAACCTGAATGCTGCTGACTAAATACACCTGAAAATCCCATTCACACTCAATTTGGAGGCAACTGGTAGCTGTCCCCTCGGCAAAAGGGTTACATTTCATTTTCCAATGCACAAAAACACACCTTGCTCCTCTTGCCTGCTAATTTCTAAGAATGAAACGGCAATTTGCAGTTTTTTTTTTTTATTTCATTTTGGATATTCTGGCTAAGCTTTTTATTGTATGGGGTAAGAATACAAAATTAGAAAAGGAAGAAGGCAAAACACACGCAAACCCAGAACACATTTAGCAAATTGCCAAACAAGAAACCTGAATGCTGCTGACTGAACGCACCTGAAAATCCCATTCACACTCAATTTGGAGGCAATTCGTAGCTGTCCCCTCGGCAAAAGTGTTACATTTCATTTTCTAATAACACGAAAACTCACCTTAGTCGTGTTGCATGTTAATTTCTAAAAATGAAACACCAATTTGCTGTTTTCTTTATTTCATTATGGATACTCTGGCTAAACTTTTTATTGTATGGTGTAAGAATACAAAATTAGAAAAGGAAGAAGGCAAAACATGTGCAAACCAAGAACACATTTAGCATATTGCCATTCAGGAAACCTGAATGTTGCTGACTGTATGCACCTGAAAATCCCATTCACACTCAATTTGGAGGCAACTCGTAGCCGTCCCCTCGGCAAAAGGGTTACATTTCATTTTCCAAAGCACAAAAACACACCTTGGTCCTGTTGCCTGCTAATTTCTAAGAATGAAACGGCAATTTGCAGTTTTTTTTTATTTCATTATGGATATTTTGGCTAAACTTTTATTGTATGGGGTGAGAATACAAAATTAGAAAAGGAAGAAGGCAAAACAAATGCAGACCCAGAACACATTTAGCATATTGCCAAAAAAGAAACCTGAATGATGCTGACTGAACGCACCTGAAAATTGCATTCACACTCAATTTGGCGGCAATTCATAGCTGTGCCCTCGGCAAAAGGGAAAGCTTTCATTTTCCAAAACACAAAAACTCACCTTGGTCCTGTTGCATGTTAATTTCTAAAAATGAAACACCAATTTGTTGTTTTCTTTATTTCATTATGGATACTCTGGCTAACCTTTTTATTGTATGGTGTAAGAATACAAAATTAGAAAAGGAAGAAGGCAAAACAAATGCAAACCAAGAACACATTTAGCAAATTGCCATTCAGGATACCTGAATGTTGCTGACTGAATACACCTGAAAATCCCATTCACAATCAATTTGGAGGCAACTCGTAGCTGTGCCCTCGGCAAAAGGGAAAGATTTCATTTTCCAAAACACTAAAACTCACCTTGGTCCAGTTGCCTGTTAATTTCTAAGCATGGAACGCCCATTTGCTGGTTTTCTTTTTTTTTATTTCATTAAGGACACTCTGGCTAAACTTTTATTGTATGGTGTAACAATACAAAATTAGAAAAGGAAGAAGGCAAAACAAATGCAAACCAAGAACACATTTAGCAAATTGCCAATCAGGAAACCTGAATGTTGCTGACTGAATACACCTGAAAATCCCATTCACACTCAATTTGGAGGCAATTCGTAGCTGTGCCCTCGGCAAAAGGGAAAGATTTCATTTTCCAAAACAGTAAATCTCACCTTGGTCAAGTTGCCTGTTAATTTCTAAGCATGGAACGCCCATTTGCTGTTTTTTTTTTATTTATTTCATTAAGGATACTCTGGCTAAACTTTTATTGTATGCTGTAAGAATACAAAATTAGAAAAGGAAGAAGGCAAAACAAATGCAGACCCAGAACACATTTAGCAAATTGCCAAAAAAGAAACCTGAATGATGCTGACTGAATACACCTGAAAATTGCATTCACACTCAATTTGGCGGCAATTCATAGCTGTGCCCTCGGCAAAAGGGAAAGCTTTCATTTTCCAAAACACAAAAACTCACCTTGGTCCTGTTGCATGTTAATTTCTAAAAATGAAACACCAATTTGTTGTTTTTTTATTTCATTATGGATACTCTGGCTAACCTTTTTCTTGTATGGTGTAAGAATACAAAATTAGAAAAGGAAGAAGGCAAAACAAATGCAAACCCAGAACACATTTAGCAAATTGCCAATCAGGATACCTGAATGTTGCTGACAGAATACACCTGAAAATCCCATTCACACTCAATTTGGAGGCAATTCGTAGCTGTGCCCTCAGAAAAAGGGAAAGATTTCATTTTCCAAAACACAAAAACTCACCTTGGTCCTGTTGCATGTTAATTTCCAAAAATGAAACACCAATTTGCTTTTATTTTTATTTCATTATGGATACTCTTTCTAACCTTTTTATTGTTTGGTGTAAGAATACAAAATGAGAAAAGGAAGAAGGCAAAACAAATGCAAACCAAGAACACATTTAGCAAATTACCAATCAGGAAACCTGAATGTTGCTGACTGAATACACCTGAAAATCCCATTCACACTCAATTTGGTGGCAATTCGTAGCTGTTCCCTTTCAAAAGGGTTACATTTCATTTTCCAAAACTCAAATACTCACCTTGGTCCTGTTGCATGTTAATTTCTAAAAATGAAACACCAATGTGCTGTTTTCTTTATTTCATTATGGATACTCTGGCTAAACTTTTTCTTGTATGGTGTAAGAATACAAAATGAGAAAAGGAAGAAGGCAAAACAAATGCAAACCAAGAACACATTTAGCAAATTGCCAATCGGGAAACCTGAATGTTGCTGACTGAATACACCTGAAAATCCCATTCACACTCAATTTGGAGGCAACTCGTAGCAGTCCCCATGGCAAAAGGGTTACATTTCATTTTCCAAAGCACAAAAACACACCTTGGTCCTGTTGCATGTTAATTTCTAAAAATGAAACACCAATTTGCTGTTTTCTATATTTCATTATGGTTACTCTGGCTAAACTTTTTCTTGTATGGTGTAAGAATACAAAATTAGAAAAGGAAGAAGGCAAAACAAATGCAAACCAAGAACACATTTAGCAAACTGCCAATCAGGAAACCTGAATGCTGCTGACTGAATACACCTGAAAATCCCATTCACACTCAATTTGGAGGCATTTCGTAGCTGTGCCCTCAGAAAAAGGGAAAGATTTCATTTTCCAAAACACAAAAACTAACCTTGGTCCAGTTGTCTGTTAATTTCTAAGCTTGGGACGCCAATTTGGTGGTTTTTTTTTTATTTCATTAAGGATATTCTAGCTAAACTTTTATTGTATGGTGTAAGAATACAAAATTAGAAAAGGAAGAAGGCAAAATAAATGGAATGCTCAAACACATTTAAGAAATTGCCAATCAAGAAACCTGAATGCTGCTGACTGAATACACCTGAAAATCCCATTAACACTCAATTTGGAGGCAACTCGTAGCTGTCCTCTAGGCAAAAGGGATACATTTCATTTTCCAAAGCACAAAAACTCATCTTGGTCCTGTTTCCTGCTAATTTCTAAGAATGAAACGGCAATTTGCAAGTTTTTTTTTTATTTCATTATGGATATCCGGCTAAACTTTTTATTGTATGGGGTAAGAATACAAAATTTAAAAGGAAGAAGGCAAAACAAACGCAAACCCAGAGCACATTTAGCAAATTGCCAAACAAGAAACCTGAATGCTGCTGACTGAATACACCTGAAAATCCCATTCACACTCAATTTGGTGGCAATTCGTAGCTGTTCCCTTGGCAAAAGGGTTACATTTCATTTTCCAAAACACAAAAACTCACCTTGGTCCTGTTGCATGTTAATTTCTAAAAATGAAACACCAATTTGCTGTTTTCTTTATTTCATTATGGATACTCTGGGTAACCATTTTCTTGTATGGTGTAAGAATACAAAATTAGAAAAGGAAGAAGGCAAAACAAATGCAAACCAAGAACACATTTAGCAAATTGCCAATCGGGAAACCTGAATGTTGCTGACTGAATACAGCTGAAAACCCATTCACACTCAATTTGGAGGCAATTCGTAGTTGTGCCCTCGGCAAAAGGGAAAGATTTCATTTTCCAAAACATGAAAACTCACCTGTCGTGTTGCCTGTAGATTACTTAACATGAAACGCCTATTTGCACTGTATTTTTATTTCATTTTGACCACTCTGTCTAAAGGCTTTTGGATGGTGTCAGGATATAAAATTTGGAAAGTAAAAAGGCAAAACAAACGCAAACCCAGACGACATTTAAGAAATTGCCAATCAAGAAACCTGAATGCTTCTGACTGAATACACCTGAAAATACCATTCATACTCAATTTGGAGGCATTTCATAGCTGTCCCCTCGGCAAAAGGGTTACATTTCATTTTCCAAAGCAGAAAAAAACACCTTGGTCCTGTTGCCAGCTAATTTCTAAGAATGAAACGGCAATTTGCAGTTTTTTTTTTTTATTTCATTATCGATATTCTGGCTAAACTTTTTATTGTATGGGGTAAGAATACAAAATTAGAAAAGAAAGAAGGCAAATCAAACGCAAACCCAGAGCACATTTAGCAAATTGCCAAACAAGAAACCTGAATGCTGCTGACTGAATGCACCTGAAAATCGCATTCACACTCAATTTGGCGGCAATTCATAGCTGTTCCCTTGGCACAAGGGTTACATTTCATTTTCCAAAACACAAAAACTCACCTTGGTCCTGTTGCATGTTGATTTCTAAAAATGAAACACCAATTTGCTGTTTTCTTTATTTCATTATGAATACTCTGTCTATCCTTTTTCTTGTATGGTGTAAGAATACAAAATTAGAAAAGGAAGAAGGTAAAACAAATGCAAACCAAGAACACATTTAGCAAATTGCCAATCAGGAAACCTGAATGTTGCTGACAGAATACACCTGAAAATCCCATTCACACTCAATTTGGAGGCAATTCGTAGCTGTGCCCTCTGCAAAAGGGAAAGATTTCACTTTCCAAAACACGAAAACTCAACTTAGTCATGTTGCATGTAGATTTCTTAGCATGAAATGCCAATTTGCACTGCATTTTTTTTTATAAAGCTTTTATTTAAAGAATATAAATTTCCAAAGAACAGCTCATGGACCACAATGGCTCCCCCCCCCCCACAACTTCCCTCCCTCCCCCCACCCTCCCCTTTCCCGCTCCCTCTCCCCTTCTGTTCACATCAAGATTCATTTTCAATTCTCTTTATACACAGAAGATCAATTTAGTTCATATTACGTAAAGATTTCAACGGTTTGCCCTCGCATAGAGACACAAAATGATAATACTGTTGGAGTACTAGTTATAGTATTAATTCACAATGTACAGCACATTAAGGACAGAGATCCTACATGATTTTTTTTAAAAAAAATTGATTAATTGTCTATGCAATTTCCAGTTTAACACCAAGATTTTTTAATCATTTGCAATTATCTTTATATAAAGAAGATCGATTCAATATATACTATGTAAGGATTTCATCAGTTTGCACCCACTCAGAAACACAAAGTGTAAAAATACTGTTTCAGTACTAGTAATAGCATCACTTCACATTGGATAACACATTAAGGACAGATCCCTCATGAGACGTAAGTACACAGTGACTCCTGATGTTGATTTAACAATTTGACACTTTTTTTATGGCGTCAGTAATCTCCCTAGGCTCTGGTCATGAGTTGCTGAGGCTATGGAAGCCTTTAGGGTTCGCCGACTTCGATCTTATTCCCACAGGGCCATAGTCAAAGTGGAAGTTCCCTCCTCCCTTCAGAGAAAGGTACCTCCTTCTTTGATGGCCCCGTTCTTTCCACTGGGATCTCACTCGCAGAGATCTTTCATTTAGGTCTTCTGTTTTTTCCAGAGTGTCTTAGCTTTCCATGCCTAAAATATTCTCATGGGCTCTTGAGCCAGATCCGAATGCCTTAAGGGCTGATTCTGAGGCCAGAGTGCTATTTAGGACATCTGCCATTCTATGAGTCTGCTGTGTATCCTGCTTCTCATGTTGGATCATTCTCTCCCTTTTTCATTCTATCAGTTAGTATTAGCAGACACTAGTCTTGTTTGTGTGATCCCTTTGACTCTTAGACCTATCAGTGTGATCAATTGTGAGCTGAAATTGATCACTTGGACTAATGAGATGGCCTTGGTACATGCCACCTTGATGGGATTGTATTGGAAACCCTGTATTTTTATTTCATTTTGACCACTCTGTCTAAAGGCTTTTTTGGATGGTGTCAGGATAGAAAATTTGGAAAGAAAGAAGGCAAAAGAAACGTAGACCCGCACGACATTTAAGAAATTGCCAATCAAGAAACCTGAATGCTGCTGACTAAATACACCTGAAAATCCCATTCACACTCAATTTGGAGGCAACTGGTAGCTGTCCCCTCGGCAAAAGGGTTACATTTCATTTTCCAATGCACAAAAACACACCTTGCTCCTCTTGCCTGCTAATTTCTAAGAATGAAACGGCAATTTGCAGTTTTTTTTTATTTCATTTTGGATATTCTGGCTAAGCTTTTTATTGTATGGGGTAAGAATACAAAATTAGAAAAGGAAGAAGGCAAAACACACGCAAACCCAGAACACATTTAGCAAATTGCCAAACAAGAAACCTGAATGCTGCTGACTGAACGCACCTGAAAATCCCATTCACACTCAATTTGGAGGCAATTCGTAGCTGTCCCCTCGGCAAAAGTGTTACATTTCATTTTCTAATAACACGAAAACTCACCTTAGTCGTGTTGCATGTTAATTTCTAAAAATGAAACACCAATTTGCTGTTTTCTTTATTTCATTATGGATACTCTGGCTAAACTTTTTATTGTATGGTGTAAGAATACAAAATTAGAAAAGGAAGAAGGCAAAACATGTGCAAACCAAGAACACATTTAGCATATTGCCATTCAGGAAACCTGAATGTTGCTGACTGTATGCACCTGAAAATCCCATTCACACTCAATTTGGAGGCAACTCGTAGCCGTCCCCTCGGCAAAAGGGTTACATTTCATTTTCCAAAGCACAAAAACACACCTTGGTCCTGTTGCCTGCTAATTTCTAAGAATGAAACGGCAATTTGCAGGTTTTTTTTATTTCATTATGGATATTTTGGCTAAACTTTTATTGTATGGGGTGAGAATACAAAATTAGAAAAGGAAGAAGGCAAAACAAATGCAGACCCAGAACACATTTAGCATATTGCCAAAAAAGAAACCTGAATGATGCTGACTGAACGCACCTGAAAATTGCATTCACACTCAATTTGGCGGCAATTCATAGCTGTGCCCTCGGCAAAAGGGAAAGCTTTCATTTTCCAAAACACAAAAACTCACCTTGGTCCTGTTGCATGTTAATTTCTAAAAATGAAACACCAATTTGTTGTTTTCTTTATTTCATTATGGATACTCTGGCTAACCTTTTTCTTGTATGGTGTAAGAATACAAAATTAGAAAAGGAAGAAGGCAAAACAAATGCAAACCAAGAACACATTTAGCAAATTGCCATTCAGGATACCTGAATGTTGCTGACTGAATACACCTGAAAATCCCATTCACAATCAATTTGGAGGCAACTCGTAGCTGTGCCCTCGGCAAAAGGGAAAGATTTCATTTTCCAAAACACTAAAACTCACCTTGGTCCAGTTGCCTGTTAATTTCTAAGCATGGAACGCCCATTTGCTGGTTTTCTTTTTTTTTTTATTTCATTAAGGACACTCTGGCTAAACTTTTATTGTATGGTGTAACAATACAAAATTAGAAAAGGAAGAAGGCAAAACAAATGCAAACCAAGAACACATTTAGCAAATTGCCAATCAGGAAACCTGAATGTTGCTGACTGAATACACCTGAAAATCCCATTCACACTCAATTTGGAGGCAATTCGTAGCTGTGCCTTCGGCAAAAGGGAAAGATTTCATTTTCCAAAACAGTAAATCTCACCTTGGTCAAGTTGCCTGTTAATTTCTAAGCATGGAACGCCCATTTGCTGTTTTTTTTTTATTTATTTCATTAAGGATACTCTGGCTAAACTTTTATTGTATGCTGTAAGAATACAAAATTAGAAAAGGAAGAAGGCAAAACAAATGCAGACCCAGAACACATTTAGCAAATTGCCAAAAAAGAAACCTGAATGATGCTGACTGAATACACCTGAAAATTGCATTCACACTCAATTTGGCGGCAATTCATAGCTGTGCCCTCGGCAAAAGGGAAAGCTTTCATTTTCCAAAACACAAAAACTCACCTTGGTCCTGTTGCATGTTAATTTCTAAAAATGAAACACCAATTTGTTGTTTTTTTTATTTCATTATGGATACTCTGGCTAACCTTTTTCTTGTATGGTGTAAGAATACAAAATTAGAAAAGGAAGAAGGCAAAACAAATGCAAACCCAGAACACATTTAGCAAATTGCCAATCAGGATACCTGAATGTTGCTGACAGAATACACCTGAAAATCCCATTCACACTCAATTTGGAGGCAATTCGTAGCTGTGCCCTCAGAAAAAGGGAAAGATTTCATTTTCCAAAACACAAAAACTCACCTTGGTCCTGTTGCATGTTAATTTCCAAAAATGAAACACCAATTTGCTTTTATTTTTATTTCATTATGGATACTCTTTCTAACCTTTTTATTGTTTGGTGTAAGAATACAAAATGAGAAAAGGAAGAAGGCAAAACAAATGCAAACCAAGAACACATTTAGCAAATTACCAATCAGGAAACCTGAATGTTGCTGACTGAATACACCTGAAAATCCCATTCACACTCAATTTGGTGGCAATTCGTAGCTGTTCCCTTTCAAAAGGGTTACATTTCATTTTCCAAAACTCAAATACTCACCTTGGTCCTGTTGCATGTTAATTTCTAAAAATGAAACACCAATGTGCTGTTTTCTTTATTTCATTATGGATACTCTGGCTAAACTTTTTCTTGTATGGTGTAAGAATACAAAATGAGAAAAGGAAGAAGGCAAAACAAATGCAAACCAAGAACACATTTAGCAAATTGCCAATCGGGAAACCTGAATGTTGCTGACTGAATACACCTGAAAATCCCATTCACACTCAATTTGGAGGCAACTCGTAGCAGTCCCCATGGCAAAAGGGTGACATTTCATTTTCCAAAGCACAAAAACACACCTTGGTCCTGTTGCATGTTAATTTCTAAAAATGAAACACCAATTTGCTGTTTTCTATATTTCATTATGGTTACTCTGGCTAAACTTTTTCTTGTATGGTGTAAGAATACAAAATTAGAAAAGGAAGAAGGCAAAACAAATGCAAACCAAGAACACATTTAGCAAACTGCCAATCAGGAAACCTGAATGCTGCTGACTGAATACACCTGAAAATCCCATTCACACTCAATTTGGAGGCATTTCGTAGCTGTGCCCTCAGAAAAAGGGAAAGATTTCATTTTCCAAAACACAAAAACTAACCTTGGTCCAGTTGTCTGTTAATTTCTAAGCTTGGGACGCCAATTTGGTGGTTTTTTTTTTATTTCATTAAGGATATTCTAGCTAAACTTTTATTGTATGGTGTAAGAATACAAAATTAGAAAAGGAAGAAGGCAAAATAAATGGAATGCTCAAACACATTTAAGAAATTGCCAATCAAGAAACCTGAATGCTGCTGACTGAATACACCTGAAAATCCCATTAACACTCAATTTGGAGGCAACTCGTAGCTGTCCTCTAGGCAAAAGGGATACATTTCATTTTCCAAAGCACAAAAACTCATCTTGGTCCTGTTTCCTGCTAATTTCTAAGAATGAAACGGCAATTTGCAAGTTTTTTTTTATTTCATTATGGATATCCGGCTAAACTTTTTATTGTATGGGGTAAGAATACAAAATTTAAAAGGAAGAAGGCAAAACAAACGCAAACCCAGAGCACATTTAGCAAATTGCCAAACAAGAAACCTGAATGCTGCTGACTGAATACACCTGAAAATCCCATTCACACTCAATTTGGTGGCAATTCGTAGCTGTTCCCTTGGCAAAAGGGTTACATTTCATTTTCCAAAACACAAAAACTCACCTTGGTCCTGTTGCATGTTAATTTCTAAAAATGAAACACCAATTTGCTGTTTTCTTTATTTCATTATGGATACTCTGGGTAACCATTTTCTTGTATGGTGTAAGAATACAAAATTAGAAAAGGAAGAAGGCAAAACAAATGCAAACCAAGAACACATTTAGCAAATTGCCAATCGGGAAACCTGAATGTTGCTGACTGAATACAGCTGAAAACCCATTCACACTCAATTTGGAGGCAATTCGTAGTTGTGCCCTCGGCAAAAGGGAAAGATTTCATTTTCCAAAACATGAAAACTCACCTGTCGTGTTGCCTGTAGATTACTTAACATGAAACGCCTATTTGCACTGTATTTTTATTTCATTTTGACCACTCTGTCTAAAGGCTTTTGGATGGTGTCAGGATATAAAATTTGGAAAGAAAAAAGGCAAAACAAACGCAAACCCAGACGACATTTAAGAAATTGCCAATCAAGAAACCTGAATGCTTCTGACTGAATACACCTGAAAATCCCATTCATACTCAATTTGGAGGCATTTCATAGCTGTCCCCTCGGCAAAAGGGTTACATTTCATTTTCCAAAGCAGAAAAAAACACCTTGGTCCTGTTGCCAGCTAATTTCTAAGAATGAAACGGCAATTTGCAGTTTTTTTTTTTTATTTCATTATGGATATTCTGGCTAAACTTTTTATTGTATGGGGTAAGAATACAAAATTAGAAAAGAAAGAAGGCAAATCAAACGCAAACCCAGAGCACATTTAGCAAATTGCCAAACAAGAAACCTGAATGCTGCTGACTGAATGCACCTGAAAATCGCATTCACACTCAATTTGGCGGCAATTCATAGCTGTTCCCTTGGCACAAGGGTTACATTTCATTTTCCAAAACACAAAAACTCACCTTGGTCCTGTTGCATGTTGATTTCTAAAAATGAAACACCAATTTGCTGTTTTCTTTATTTCATTATGAATACTCTGTCTATCCTTTTTCTTGTATGGTGTAAGAATACAAAATTAGAAAAGGAAGAAGGTAAAACAAATGCAAACCAAGAACACATTTAGCAAATTGCCAATCAGGAAACCTGAATGTTGCTGACAGAATACACCTGAAAATCCCATTCACACTCAATTTGGAGGCAATTCGTAGCTGTGCCCTCTGCAAAAGGGAAAGATTTCACTTTCCAAAACACGAAAACTCAACTTAGTCATGTTGCATGTAGATTTCTTAGCATGAAATGCCAATTTGCACTGCATTTTTTTTTATAAAGCTTTTATTTAAAGAATATAAATTTCCAAAGAACAGCTCATGGACCACAATGGCTCCCCCCCCCACAACTTCCCTCCCTCCCCCCACCCTTCCCTTTCCCGCTCCCTCTCCCCTTCTGTTCACATCAAGATTCATTTTCAATTCTCTTTATACACAGAAGATCAATTTAGTTCATATTACGTAAAGATTTCAACGGTTTGCCCTCGCATAGAGACACAAAATGATAATACTGTTGGAGTACTAGTTATAGTATTAATTCACAATGTACAGCACATTAAGGACAGAGATCCTACATGATTTTTTTTTTAAAAAAAATTGATTAAGTGTCTATGCAATTTCCAGTTTAACACCAAGATTTTTTAATCATTTGCAATTATCTTTATATAAAGAAGATCGATTCAATATATACTATGTAAGGATTTCATCAGTTTGCACCCACTCAGAAACACAAAGTGTAAAAATACTGTTTCAGTACTAGTAATAGCATCACTTCACATTGGATAACACATTAAGGACAGATCCCTCATGAGACGTAAGTACACAGTGACTCCTGATGTTGATTTAACAATTTGACACTTTTTTTATGGCGTCAGTAATCTCCCTAGGCTCTGGTCATGAGTTGCTGAGGCTATGGAAGCCTTTAGGGTTCGCCGACTTCGATCTTATTCCCACAGGGCCATAGTCAAAGTGGAAGTTCCCTCCTCCCTTCAGAGAAAGGTACCTCCTTCTTTGATGGCCCCGTTCTTTCCACTGGGATCTCACTCGCAGAGATCTTTCATTTAGGTCTTCTGTTTTTTCCAGAGTGTCTTAGCTTTCCATGCCTAAAATATTCTCATGGGCTCTTGAGCCAGATCCGAATGCCTTAAGGGCTGATTCTGAGGCCAGAGTGCTATTTAGGACATCTGCCATTCTATGAGTCTGCTGTGTATCCTGCTTCTCATGTTGGAACATTCTCTCCCTTTTTCATTCTATCAGTTAGTATTAGCAGACACTAGTCTTGTTTGTGTGATCCCTTTGACTCTTAGACCTATCAGTGTGATCAATTGTGAGCTGAAATTGATCACTTGGACTAATGAGATGGCCTTGGTACATGCCACCTTGATGGGATTGTATTGGAAACCCTGTATTTTTATTTCATTTTGACCACTCTGTCTAAAGGCTTTTTTGGATGGTGTCAGGATAGAAAATTTGGAAAGAAAGAAGGCAAAAGAAACGTAGACCCGCATGACATTTAAGAAATTGCCAATCAAGAAACCTGAATGCTGCTGACTAAATACACCTGAAAATCCCATTCACACTCAATTTGGAGGCAACTGGTAGCTGTCCCCTCGGCAAAAGGGTTACATTTCATTTTCCAATGCACAATAACACACCTTGCTCCTCTTGCCTGCTAATTTCTAAGAATGAAACGGCAATTTGCAGTTTTTTTTTATTTCATTTTGGATATTCTGGCTAAGCTTTTTATTGTATGGGGTAAGAATACAAAATTAGAAAAGGAAGAAGGCAAAACACACGCAAACCCAGAACACATTTAGCAAATTGCCAAACAAGAAACCTGAATGCTGCTGACTGAACGCACCTGAAAATCCCATTCACACTCAATTTGGAGGCAATTCGTAGCTGTCCCCTCGGCAAAAGTGTTACATTTCATTTTCTAATAACACGAAAACTCACCTTAGTCGTGTTGCATGTTAATTTCTAAAAATGAAACACCAATTTGCTGTTTTCTTTATTTCATTATGGATACTCTGGCTAAACTTTTTATTGTATGGTGTAAGAATACAAAATTAGAAAAGGAAGAAGGCAAAACATGTGCAAACCAAGAACACATTTAGCATATTGCCATTCAGGAAACCTGAATGTTGCTGACTGTATGCACCTGAAAATCCCATTCACACTCAATTTGGAGGCAACTCGTAGCCGTCCCCTCGGCAAAAGGGTTACATTTCATTTTCCAAAGCACAAAAACACACCTTGGTCCTGTTGCCTGCTAATTTCTAAGAATGAAACGGCAATTTGCAGGTTTTTTTTATTTCATTATGGATATTTTGGCTAAACTTTTATTGTATGGGGTGAGAATACAAAATTAGAAAAGGAAGAAGGCAAAACAAATGCAGACCCAGAACACATTTAGCATATTGCCAAAAAAGAAACCTGAATGATGCTGACTGAACGCACCTGAAAATTGCATTCACACTCAATTTGGCGGCAATTCATAGCTGTGCCCTCGGCAAAAGGGAAAGCTTTCATTTTCCAAAACACAAAAACTCACCTTGGTCCTGTTGCATGTTAATTTCTACAAATGAAACACCAATTTGTTGTTTTCTTTATTTCATTATGGATACTCTGGCTAACCTTTTTCTTGTATGGTGTAAGAATACAAAATTAGAAAAGGAAGAAGGCAAAACAAATGCAAACCAAGAACACATTTAGCAAATTGCCATTCAGGATACCTGAATGTTGCTGACTGAATACACCTGAAAATCCCATTCACAATCAATTTGGAGGCAACTCGTAGCTGTGCCCTCGGCAAAAGGGAAAGATTTCATTTTCCAAAACACTAAAACTCACCTTGGTCCAGTTGCCTGTTAATTTCTAAGCATGGAACGCCCATTTGCTGGTTTTCTTTTTTTTTTATTTCATTAAGGACACTCTGGCTAAACTTTTATTGTATGGTGTAACAATACAAAATTAGAAAAGGAAGAAGGCAAAACAAATGCAAACCAAGAACACATTTAGCAAATTGCCAATCAGGAAACCTGAATGTTGCTGACTGAATACACCTGAAAATCCCATTCACACTCAATTTGGAGGCAATTCGTAGCTGTGCCCTCGGCAAAAGGGAAAGATTTCATTTTCCAAAACAGTAAATCTCACCTTGGTCAAGTTGCCTGTTAATTTCTAAGCATGGAACGCCCATTTGCTGTTTTTTTTTTATTTATTTCATTAAGGATACTCTGGCTAAACTTTTATTGTATGCTGTAAGAATACAAAATTAGAAAAGGAAGAAGGCAAAACAAATGCAGACCCAGAACACATTTAGCAAATTGCCAAAAAAGAAACCTGAATGCTGCTGACTGAATACACCTGAAAATTGCATTCACACTCAATTTGGCGGCAATTCATAGCTGTGCCCTCGGCAAAAGGGAAAGCTTTCATTTTCCAAAACACAAAAACTCACCTTGGTCCTGTTGCATGTTGATTTCTAAAAATGAAACACCAATTTGCTGTTTTCTTTATTTCATTATGGATACTCTGGCTAACCTTTTTCTTGTATGGTGTAAGAATACAAAATTAGAAAAGGAAGAAGGCAAAACAAATGCAAACCAAGAACACATTTAGCAAATTGCCAATCAGGATACCTGAATGTTGCTGACAGAATACACCTGAAAATCCCATTCACACTCAATTTGGAGGCAATTCGTAGCTGTGCCCTCAGAAAAAGGGAAAGATTTCATTTTCCAAAACACAAAAACTCACCTTGGTCCTGTTGCATGTTAATTTCCAAAAATGAAACACCAATTTGCTTTTATTTTTATTTCATTATGGATACTCTTTCTAACCTTTTTATTGTTTGGTGTAAGAATACAAAATGAGAAAAGGAAGAAGGCAAAACAAATGCAAACCAAGAACACATTTAGCAAATTACCAATCAGGAAACCTGAATGTTGCTGACTGAATACACCTGAAAATCCCATTCACACTCAATTTGGTGGCAATTCATAGCTGTTCCCTTTCAAAAGGGTTACATTTCATTTTCCAAAACTCAAATACTCACCTTGGTCCTGTTGCATGTTAATTTCTAAAAATGAAACACCAATGTGCTGTTTTCTTTATTTCATTATGGATACTCTGGCTAAACTTTTCTTGTATGGTGTAAGAATACAAAATGAGAAAAGGAAGAAGGCAAAACAAATGCAAACCAAGAACACATTTAGCAAATTACCAATCGGGAAACCTGAATGTTGCTGACTGAATACACCTGAAAATCCCATTCACACTCAATTTGGAGGCAACTCCTAGCAGTCCCCATGGCAAAAGCGTTACATTTCATTTTCCAAAGCACAAAAACACACCTTGGTCCTGTTGCATGTTAATTTCTAAAAATGAAACACCAATTTGCTGTTTTCTATATTTCATTATGGTTACTCTGGCTAAACTTTTTCTTGTATGGTGTAAGAATACAAAATTAGAAAAGGAAGAAGGCAAAACAAATGCAAACCAAGAACACATTTAGCAAATTGCCAATCAGGAAACCTGAATGTTGCTGACTGAATACACCTGAAAATCCCATTCACACTCAATTTGGAGGCAATTCGTAGCTGTGCCCTCGGCAAAAGGGAAAGATTTCATTTTCCAAAACAGTAAATCTCACCTTTGTCAAGTTGCCTGTTAATTTCTAAGCATGGAACGCCCATTTGCTGTTTTTTTTTTTTATTTATTTCATTAAGGATACTCTGGCTAAACTTTTATTGTATGCTGTAAGAATACAAAATTAGAAAAGGAAGAAGGCAAAACAATTTGAATGCCCAAACACATTTAAGAAATTGCCAATCAAGAAACCTGAATGCTGCTGACTGAATACACCTGAAAATCCCATTCACACTCAATTTGGAGGCAACTCGTAGCTGTCCCCTCGGCAAAAGGGTTACATGTCATATTCCAAAGCACAAAATCACAACTTGGTCCTGTTGCCTGCAAATTTCTAAGAATGAAACGGCAATTTGCAGGTTTTTTTTTTCCTTATGCATATTCTGGCTAAACTTGTTATTGTATGGGGTAAGAATACAAAATTAGAAAAGGAAGAAGGCAAAACAACCGCAAACCCAGAACACATTTGGCAAATTGCCAAACAAGAAACCTGAATGCTGCTGACTGAATACACCTGAAAATCCCATTCACATTCAATTTGGCAGCAATTCATAGCTGTTCCCTTGGCAAAAGTGTCACATTTCATTTTCCAAAACACAAAAACTCACCTTGGTCCTGTTGCATGTTAATTTCTAAAAATGAAACACCAATTTGCTGATTTCTTTATTTCATTATGGATACTCTGGCTAAACTTTTTCTTGTATGGTGTAAGAATACAAAATTAGAAAAGGAAGAAGGCAAAACAAATGCAAACAAAGAACACATTTAGCAAATTGCCAATCAGGAAACCTGAATGTTGCTGACTTAATACACCTGAAAATCCCATTCACACTCAATTTGGAGGCAACTCGTGGCTGTCCCCTCGGAGAAAGGGTTACATTTCATTTTCCAAAGCACAAAAACCCACCTTGGTCCTGTTGCCTGCTAATTTCTAAGAATGAAACGGCAATTTGCAGGTTTTTTTATTTCATTATGGATATTGTGTCTAAACTTTTTATTGTATGGGGTAAGAATACAAAATTAGAAAAGGAAGAAGGCAAAACAACCGCAAACCCAGAACACATTTAGCAAATTGCCAATCAGGAAACCTGAATGTTGCTGACTGAATACACCTGAAAATCCCATTCACACTCAATTTGGCGGCAATTCGTAGCTGTTCCCTTGGCAGAAGGGTTACATTTCATTTTCCAAAACACAAAAACTCACATTGGTCCAGTTGCCTGTTAATTTCTAAGCATGGAACGCCCATTTGCTGTTTTCTTTATTTCATTATGGATACTCTGGCTAAGCTTTTTCTTGTATGGTGTAAGAATACAAAATTAGAAAAGGAAGAAGGCAAAACAAATGCAAACCAAGAACACATTTAGCAAATTGCCGATCAGGAAACCTGAATGTTGCTGACTGAATACACCTGAAAATCCCATTCACACTCAATTTGCAGGCAATTCGCAGCTGTGCCCTCGGCAAAAGGGAAAGATTTCATTTTCCAAAACACTAAAACTCACCTTGGTCCAGTTGCCTGTTGATTTCTAAGCATGGAACGCCCATTTGCTGGTTTTCTTTTTTTTTATTTCATTAAGGACACTCTGGCTAAACTTTTATTGTATGGTGTAAGAATACAAAATTAGAAAAGGAATAAGGCAAAACAACCGCAAACCCAGAATACATTTAGCAAATTGCCAAACAAGAAACCTGAATGTTGCTGACTGAATACACCTGAAAATCCCATTCACACTCAATTGGCAGAAATTCGGAGCTGTTCCCTTGGCAAAAGGGTTACATTTAATTTTCCAAAACACAAAACCTCACCTTGTTCCTGTTGCATGTTAATTTCTAAAAATGAAACAACAATTTGCTGTTTTCTTTATTTCATTATGGTTACTCTGGCTAAACTTTTTATTGTATGGTGTAAGAATAAAAAATTAGAAAATGAAGAAGGCAAAACAAATGCAAACCAAGAACACATTAGCAAATTGCCAATCAGGAAACCTGAATGTTGCTGACTGAATACACCTGAAAATCCCATTCACACTCAATTTGGAGGCAATTCGTAGCTGTGCCCTCAGCAAAAGGGAAAGATTTCATTTTCCAAAACACAAAAACTCACCTTGGTCCTGTTGCATGTTAATTTCCAAAAATGAAACACCAATTTGCTGTTATCTTTATTTCATTATGGGTAATCTGGCTAACCTTTTTATTGTTTGGTGTAAGAATACAAAATTAGAAAAGGAAGAAGGCAAAACAAATGCAAACCAAGAACACATTTAGCAAATTACCAATCAGGAAACCTGAATGTTGCTGACTGAATACACCTGAAAATCCCATTCACACTCAATTTGCAGGCAATTCGTAGCTGTCCCCTCGGCAAAAGTGTTACATTTCATTTTCCAAAACACGAAAACTCACCTTAGTCGTGTTGCCTGTAGATTTCTTAGCATGAAACGCCAATTTGCACTGCATTTCTATTTCATTTTGACCACTCTGTCTAAAGGCTTTTTTGGATGGTGTCAGGATAGAAAATTTGGAAAGAAAGAAGGCAATACAAACGCAAACCCAGACGACATTTAAGAAATTGCCAATCAAGAAACCTGAATGCTGCTGACTGAATACACCTGAAAATCCCATTCACACTCAATTTGGAGGCAACTCGTAGCTGTCCCGTCGGCAAAAGTGTTACATTTCATTTTCCAAAGCACAAAAACACACCTTGGTCCTGTTGCCTGCTAATTTCTAAGAATGAAACGGCAATTTGCAGTTTTTTTATTTCATTGTGGATATTCTGGCTAAACTTTTATTGTATGGGGTAAGAAATCAAAATTAGAAAAGGAAGAAGGCAAAACAAACGCAAACCCAGAACACATTTAGCAAATTGCCAAACAAGAAACCTGAATGTTGCTGACTGAATACACCTGAAAATCCCATTCACACTCAATTTGGCGGCAATTCGTAGCTGTTCCCTTGGCAAAAGGGTTACATTTCATTTTCCAAAACACAAAAACTCACCTTGGTCCTGTTGCATGTTAATTTCTAAAAATGAAACACCTATTTGCTGTTTTCTTTATTTCATTATGGATACTCTGGCTAACCTTTTTATTGTTTGGTGTAAGAATACAAAATGAGAAAAGGAAGAAGACAAAACAAATGCAAACCAAGAAAACATTTAGCAAATTACCAATCGGGAAACCTGAATGTTGCTGACTGAATACACCTGAAAATCCCATTCACACTCAATTTGGAGGCAATTCGTAGCTGTGCCCTCAGCAAAAGGGAAAGATTTCATTTTCCAAAACACAAAAACTCACCTTGGTCCTGTTGCATGTTAATTTCCAAAAATGAAACACCAATTTGCTGTTATCTTTATTTCATTATGGGTAATCTGGCTAACCTTTTTATTGTTTGGTGTAAGAATACAAATTTAGAAAAGGAAGAAGGCAAAACAAATGCAAACCAAGAACACATTTAGCAAATTGCCAATCAGGAAACCTGAATGTTGCTGACTGAATACACCTGAAAATCCCATTCATACTCAATTTGGAGGCAACTCGTGGCTGTCCCCTCGGAAAAAGTGTTACATTTCTTTTTCCAAAGCACAAAAACACACCTTGGTCCTGTTGCCTGCTAATTTCTAAGAATGAAACGGCAATTTGCAGTTTTTTTATTTCATTGTGGATATTCTGGCTAAACTTTTATTGTATGGGGTAAGAAATCAAAATTAGAAAAGGAAGAAGGCAAAACAAACGCAAACCCAGAACACATTTAGCAAATTGCCAAACAAGAAACCTGAATGCTGCTGACTGAATGCACCTGAAAATCCCATTCACACTCAATTTGGCGGCAATTCGTAGCTGTTCCCTTGGCAAAAGGGTTACATTTCATTTTCCAAAACACAAAAACTCACCTTGGTCCTGTTGCATGTTAATTTCTAAAAATGAAACACCTATTTGCTGTTTTCTTTATTTCATTATGGATACTCTGGCTAACCTTTTTATTGTTTGGTGTAAGAATACAAAATGAGAAAAGGAAGAAGACAAAACAAATGCAAACCAAGAAAACATTTAGCAAATTACCAATCGGGAAACCTGAATGTTGCTGACTGAATACACCTGAAAATCCCATTCACACTCAATTTGCAGGCAATTCGTAGCTGTCCCCTCGGCAAAAGTGTTACATTTCATTTTCCAAAACACGAGAAATTCCCTTAGTCGTGTTGCGTGTAGATTTCTTAGCATGAAACGCCAATTTGCAATGTATTTTTATTTCATTTTGACCACTCTGTCTAAAGGCTTTAGTGGATGGTCAGGATGGAAAATTTGGATAGAAAGAAAGAAAAACAAACACAAACCCAGAACACATTTACGAAATTGCCAATCGAGACCCCAATGCTGCTGACTGAACATACCTGTAAATCCAATTCACACTCAGTTTGGAGGCAATTCGTAGCTGTGCCCTTGGCAAAAGGGTTACATTTCATTTTCCAAAACACAAAACCTCACCTTGGTCCTGTTGCATGTCAATTTCTAAAAATGAAACACCAATTTGCTGTTTTTTTTATTTCATTATGGATACTATGGCTAACCTTTTTATTGTATGGTGTAAGAATACAAATTTAGAAAAGGAAGAAGGCAAAACAAATGCAAACCAAGAACACATTTAGCAAATTACCAATCAGGAAACCTGAATGTTGCTGACTGAATACACCTGAAAATCCCATTCACACTCAATTTGGAGGCAACTCGTAGCAGTCCCCATGGCAAAAGTGTTACATTTCATTTTCTAAAACACCAAAACTCACCTTAGTCGTGTTGCCTGTAGTTTTCTTAGCATGAAACGCCAATTTTTCACTGTATTTTTATTTCATTTTGACCACTCTGTCTAAAGGCTTTTTTGGATGGTGTCAGGATAGAAAATTTCGAAAGAAAGAAGGCAAAACAAACACAAACCCAGACGACATTTAAGAAATTGCAAATCAAGAAACCTGAATGCTGCTGACTGAATACGCCTGAAAATCCCATTCACACTCAATTTGGAGGCAACTCGTAGCTTTCCCCTCGGCAAAAGGTTGACATTTCATTTTCCAAAGCACAAAAACACACCTTGGTCCTGTTGCCTGCTAATTTCTAAGAATGAAATGGCAATTTCCAGTTTTTTTTATTTCATTATGGATATTCTGGCTAAACTTTTATTGTATGGTATAAGAATACAAAATTAGAAAAGGAAGAAGGCAAAACAACCGCAAACCCAGAATACATTTAGCAAATTGCCAAACAAGAAACCTGAATGCTGCTGACTCAACACACCTGAAAATCACATTCACACTCAATTTGGCGGCAATTCGTAGCTGTTCCCTTGGCAAAAGGGTTACATTTCATTTTCCAAAACACAAAAACTCACCTTGGTCCAGTGGCCTGTTAATTTCTAAGAAATGAACGCCCATTTGCTTTTATTTTTATTTCATTATGGATACTCTGGCTAAACTTTTTCTTGTATGGTGTAAGAATACAAAATTAGAAAAGGAAGAAGGCAAAACAAATGCAAACCAAGAACCCATTTAGCAAATTACCAATCGGGAAACCTGAATGTTGCTGACTGAATACACCTGAAAATCCCATTCACACTCAATTTGGAGGCAACTCGTAGCAGTCCCCATGGCAAAAGCGTTACATTTCATTTTCCAAAGCACAAAAACACACCTTGGTCCTGTTGCATGTTAATTTCTAAAAATGAAACACCAATTTGCTGTTTTCTATATTTCATTATGGTTACTCTGGCTAAACTTTTTCTTGTATGGTGTAAGAATACAAAATTAGAAAAGGAAGAAGGCAAAACAAATGCAAACCAAGAACACATTTAGCAAATTGCCAATCAGGAAACCTGAATGTTGCTGACTGAATACACCTGAAAATCCCATTCACACTCAATTTGGAGGCAATTCGTAGCTGTGCCCTCGGCAAAAGGGAAAGATTTCATTTTCCAAAACAGTAAATCTCACCTTGGTCAAGTTGCCTGTTAATTTCTAAGCATGGAACGCCCATTTGCTGTTTTTTTTTTTTTTATTTATTTCATTAAGGATACTCTGGCTAAACTTTTATTGTATGCTGTAAGAATACAAAATTAGAAAAGGAAGAAGGCAAAACAATTTGAATGCCCAAACACATTTAAGAAATTGCCAATCAAGAAACCGGAATGCTGCTGACTGAATACACCTGAAAATCCCATTCACACTCAATTTGGAGGCAACTCGTAGCTGTCCCCTCGGCAAAAGGATTACATTTCATATTCCAAAGCACAAAATCACAACTTGGTCCTGTTGCCTGCAAATTTCTAAGAATGAAACGGCAATTTGCAGGTTTTTTTTTTCCTTATGTATATTCTGGCTAAACTTGTTATTGTATGGGGTAAGAATACAAAATTAGAAAAGGAAGAAGGCAAAACAACCGCAAACCCAGAACACATTTGGCAAATTGCCAAACAAGAAATCTGAATGCTGCTGACTGAATACACCTGAAAATCCCATTCACACTCAATTTGGCAGCAATTCATAGCTGTTCCCTTGGCAAAAGTGTCACATTTCATTTTCCAAAACACAAAAACTCACCTTGGTCCTGTTGCATGTTAATTTCTAAAAATGAAACACCAATTTGCTGATTTCTTTATTTCATTATGGATACTCTGGCTAAACTTTTTCTTGTATGGTGTAAGAATACAAAATTAGAAAAGGAAGAAGGCAAAACTAATGCAAACAAAGAACACATTTAGCAAATTGCCAATCGGTAAACCTGAATGTTGCTGACTTAATACACCTGAAAATCCCATTCACACTCAATTTGGAGGCAACTCGTGGCTGTCCCCTCGGAGAAAGGGTTACATTTCATTTTCCAAAGCACAAAAACACACCTTGGTCCTGTTGCCTGCTAATTTCTAAGAATGAAACGGCAATTTGCAGGTTTTTTTATTTCATTATGGTTATTCTGGCTAAACTTTTTATTGTATGGGGTAAGAATACAAAATTAGAAAAGGAAGAAGGCAAAACAACCGCAAACCCAGAACACATTTAGCAAATTGCCAATCAGGAAACCTGAATGTTGCTGACTGAATACACCTGAAAATCCCATTCACACTCAATTTGGCGGCAATTCGTAGCTGTTCCCTTGGCAGAAGGGTTACATTTCATTTTCCAAAACACAAAAACTCACCTTGGTCCAGTTGCCTGTTAATTTCTAAGCATGGAACGCCCATTTGCTGTTTTCTTTATTTCACTATGGATACTCTGGCTAAGCTTTTTCTTGTATGGTGTAAGAATACAAAATTAGAAAAGGAAGAAGGCAAAACAAATGCAAACCAAGAACACATTTCGCAAATTGCCGATCAGGAAACCTGAATGTTGCTGACTGAATACACCTGAAAATCCCATTCACACTCAATTTGCAGGCAATTCGCAGCTGTGCCCTCGGCAAAAGGGAAAGATTTCATTTTCCAAAACACTAAAACTCACCTTGGTCCAGTTGCCTGTTAATTTCTAAGCATGGAACGCCCATTTGCTGGTTTTCTTTTTTTTTATTTCATTAAGGACACTCTGGCTAAACTTTTATTGTATGGTGTAAGAATACAAAATTAGAAAAGGAATAAGGCAAAACAACCGCAAACCCAGAATACATTTAGCAAATTGCCAAACAAGAAACCTGAATGTTGCTGACTGAATACACCTGAAAATCGCATTCACACTCAATTGGCAGAAATTCGGAGCTGTTCCCTTGGCAAAAGGGTTACATTTAATTTTCCAAAACACAAAACCTCACCTTGTTCCTGTTGCATGTTAATTTCTAAAAATGAAACAACAATTTGCTGTTTTCTTTATTTCATTATGGTTACTCTGGCTAAACTTTTTATTGTATGGTGTAAGAATAAAAAATTAGAAAATGAAGAAGGCAAAACAAATGCAAACCAAGAACACATTGGCAAATTGCCAATCAGGAAACCTGAATGTTGCTGACTGAATACACCTGAAAATCCCATTCACACTCAATTTGGAGGCAATTCGTAGCTGTCCCCTCGGCAAAAGGGAAAGATTTCATTTTCCAAAACACAAAAACTCACCTTGGTCCTATTGCATGTTAATTTCCAAAAATGAAACACCAATTTGCTGTTATCTTTATTTCATTATGGGTAATCTGGCTAACCTTTTTATTGTTTGGTGTAAGAATACAAAATGAGAAAAGGAAGAAGGCAAAACAAATGCAAACCAAGAACACGTTTAGCAAATTACCAATCAGGAAACCTGAATGTTGCTGACTGAATACACCTGAAAATCCCATTCACACTCAATTTGCAGGCAATTCGTAGCTGTCCCCTCGGCAAAAGTGTTACATTTCATTTTCCAAAACACGAAAACTCACCTTAGTCGTGTTGCCTGTAGATTTCTTAGCATGAAACGCCAATTTGCACTGCATTTCTATTTCATTTTGACCACTCTGTCTAAAGGCTTTTTTGGATGGTGTCAGGATAGAAAATTTGGAAAGAAAGAAGGCAATACAAACGCAAACCCAGACGACATTTAAGAAATTGCCAATCAAGAAACCTGAATGCTGCTGACTGAATACACCTGAAAATCCCATTCACAGTCAATTTGGAGTCAACTCGTAGCTGTCCCCTCGGCAAAAGTGTTACATTTCATTTTCCAAAGCACAAAAACACACCTTGGTCCTGTTGCCTGCTAATTTCTAAGAATGAAACGGCAATTTGCAGTTTTTTTATTTCATTGTGTATATTCTGGCTAAACTTTTATTGCATGGGGTAAGAAATCAAAATTAGAAAAGGAAGAAGGGAAAACAAACGCAAACCCAGAACAAATTTAGCAAATTGCCAAACAAGAAACCTGAATGCTGCTGACTGAATACACCTGAAAATCCCATTCACACTCAATTTGGCGGCAATTCGTAGCTGTTCCCTTGGCAAAAGGGTTACATTTCATTTTCCAAAACACGAGAAATTCCCTTAGTCGTGTTGCGTGTAGATTTCTTAGCATGAAACGCCAATTTGCAATGTACTTTTATTTCATTTTGACCACTCTGTCTAAAGGCTTTAGTGGATGGTCAGGATAGAAAATTTGGATAGAAAGAAAGAAAAACAAACACAAACCCAGAACACATTTACGAAATTGCCAATCGAGACCCCAATGCTGCTGACTGAACATACCTGTAAATCCAATTCACACTCAGTTTGGAGGCAATTCGTAGCTGTGCCCTTGGCAAAAGGGTTACATTTCATTTTCCAAAACACAAAGCCTCACCTTGGTCCTGTTGCATGTTAATTTCTAAAAATGAAACACCAATTTGCTGTTTTCTTTATTTCATTATGGATACTATGGCTAACCTTTTTATTGTATGGTGTAAGAATACAAATTTAGAAAAGGAAGAAGGCAAAACAAATGCAAACCAAGAACACATTTAGCAAATTACCAATCAGGAAACCTGAATGTTGCTGACTGAATACACCTGAAAATCCCATTCACACTCAATTTGGAGGCAACTCGTGGCAGTCCCCATGGCAAAAGTGTTACATTTCATTTTCTAAAACACGAAAACTCACCTTAGTCATGTTGCCTGTAGTTTTCTTAGCATGAAACACCAATTTTTCACTGTATTTTTATTTCATTTTGACCACTCTGTCTAAAGGCTTTTTTGGATGGTGTCAGGATAGAAAATTTCGAAAGAAAGAAGGCAAAACAAACGCAAACCAAGAACACATTTAGCAAATTACCAATCAGGAAACCTGAATGTTGCTGACTGAATACACCTGAAAATCCCATTCACACTCAATTTGGAGGCAACTCGTAGCAGTCCCCATGGCAAAAGTGTTACATTTCATTTTCTAAAACACGAAAACTCACCTTAGTCGTGTTGCCTGTAGTTTTCTTAGCATGAAACGCCAATTTTTCACTGTATTTTTATTTCATTTTGACCACTCTGTCTAAAGGCTTTTTTGGATGGTGTCAGGATAGAAAATTTCGAAAGAAAGAAGGCAAAACAAACACAAACCCAGACGACATTTAAGAAATTGCAAATCAAGAAACCTGAATGCTGCTGACTGAATACGCCTGAAAATCCCATTCACACTCAATTTGGAGGCAACTCGTAGCTTTCCCCTCGGCAAAAGGTTGACATTTCATTTTCCAAAGCACAAAAACACACCTTGGTCCTGTTGCCTGCTAATTTCTAAGAATGAAACGGCAATTTCCAGTTTTTTTTATTTCATTATGGATATTCTGGCTAAACTTTTATTGTATGGTATAAGAATACAAAATTAGAAAAGGAAGAAGGCAAAACAACCGCAAACCCAGAATACATTTAGCAAATTGCTAAACAAGAAACCTGAATGCTGCTGACTCAACACACCTGAAAATCACATTCACACTCAATTTGGCGGCAATTCGTAGCTGTTCCCTTGGCAAAAGGGTTACATTTCATTTTCCAAAACACAAAAACTCACCTTGGTCCAGTTGCCTGTTAATTTCTAAGAAATGAACGCCCATTTGCTTTTATTTTTATTTCATTATGGATACTCTGGCTAACCTTTTTATTGTTTGGTGTAAGAATACAAAATGAGAAAAGGAAGAAGGCAAAACAAATGCAAACCAAGAACACATTTAGCAAATTACCAATCAGGAAACCTGAATGTTGCTGACTGAATACACCTGAACATCCCATTCACACTCAATTTGGTGGCAATTCGTAGCTGTTCCCTTTCAAAAGGGTTACATTTCATTTTCCAAAACTCAAATACTCACCTTGGTCCTGTTGCATGTTAATTTCTAAAAATGAAACACCAATTTGCTGTTTTCTTTATTTCATTATGGATACTCTGGCTAAACTTTTTCTTGTATGGTGTAAGAATACAAAATGA
Source organism: Sylvilagus floridanus (assembly GCA_949820135.1). NCBI lineage: Eukaryota > Metazoa > Chordata > Mammalia > Lagomorpha > Leporidae > Sylvilagus > Sylvilagus floridanus. Next base: position 162,431,012 of record OX463227.1, on the reverse strand, counting down.
GAAAAGGAAGAAGGCAAAACAAATGCAAACCAAGAACACATTTAGCAAATTACCAATCGGGAAACCTGAATGTTGCTGACTGAATACACCTGAAAATCCCATTCACACTCAATTTGGAGGCAACTCGTAGCAGTCCCCATGGCAAAAGCGTTACATTTCATTTTCCAAAGCACAAAAACACACCTTGGTCCTGTTGCATGTTAATTTCTAAAAATGAAACACCAATTTGCTGTTTTCTATATTTCATTATGGTTACTCTGGCTAAACTTTTTCTTGTATGGTGTAAGAATACAAAATTAGAAAAGGAAGAAGGCAAAACAAATGCAAACCAAGAACACATTTAGCAAATTGCCAATCAGGAAACCTGAATGTTGCTGACTGAATACACCTGAAAATCCCATTCACACTCAATTTGGAGGCAATTCGTAGCTGTGCCCTCGGCAAAAGGGAAAGATTTCATTTTCCAAAACAGTAAATCTCACCTTGGTCAAGTTGCCTGTTAATTTCTAAGCATGGAACGCCCATTTGCTGTTTTTTTTTTTTTTTATTTATTTCATTAAGGATACTCTGGCTAAACTTTTATTGTATGCTGTAAGAATACAAAATTAGAAAAGGAAGAAGGCAAAACAATTTGAATGCCCAAACACATTTAAGAAATTGCCAATCAAGAAACCTGAATGCTGCTGACTGAATACACCTGAAAATCCCATTCACACTCAATTTGGAGGCAACTCGTAGCTGTCCCCTCGGCAAAAGGGTTACATTTCATATTCCAAAGCACAAAATCACAACTTGGTCCTGTTGCCTGCAAATTTCTAAGAATGAAACGGCAATTTGCAGGTTTTTTTTTTCCTTATGTATATTCTGGCTAAACTTGTTATTGTATGGGGTAAGAATACAAAATTAGAAAAGGAAGAAGGCAAAACAACCGCAAACCCAGAACACATTTGGCAAATTGCCAAACAAGAAACCTGAATGCTGCTGACTGAATACACCTGAAAATCCCATTCACACTCAATTTGGCAGCAATTCATAGCTGTTCCCTTGGCAAAAGTGTCACATTTCATTTTCCAAAACACAAAAACTCACCTTGGTCCTGTTGCATGTTAATTTCTAAAAATGAAACACCAATTTGCTGATTTCTTTATTTCATTATGGATACTCTGGCTAAACTTTTTCTTGTATGGTGTAAGAATACAAAATTAGAAAAGGAAGAAGGCAAAACAAATGCAAACAAAGAACACATTTAGCAAATTGCCAATCGGTAAACCTGAATGTTGCTGACTGAATACACCTGAAAATCCCATTCACACTCAATTTGCAGGCAATTCGTAGCTGTCCCCTCGGCAAAAGTGTTACATTTCATTTTCCAAAACACGAGAAATTCCCTTAGTCGTGTTGCGTGTAGATTTCTTAGCATGAAACGCCAATTTGCAATGTACTTTTATTTCATTTTGACCACTCTGTCTAAAGGCTTTAGTGGATGGTCAGGATAGAAAATTTGGATAGAAAGAAAGAAAAACAAACACAAACCCAGAACACATTTACGAAATTGCCAATCGAGACCCCAATGCTGCTGACTGAACATACCTGTAAATCCAATTCACACTCAGTTTGGAGGCAATTCGTAGCTGTGCCCTTGGCAAAAGGGTTACATTTCATTTTCCAAAACACAAAACCTCACCTTGGTCCTGTTGCATGTTAATTTCTAAAAATGAAACACCAATTTGCTGTTTTTTTATTTCATTATGGATACTATGGCTAACCTTTTTATTGTATGGTGTAAGAATACAAATTTAGAAAAGGAAGAAGGCAAAACAAATGCAAACCAAGAACACATTTAGCAAATTACCAATCAGGAAACCTGAATGTTGCTGACTGAATACACCTGAAAATCCCATTCACACTCAATTTGGAGGCAACTCGTGGCAGTCCCCATGGCAAAAGTGTTACATTTCATTTTCTAAAACACGAAAACTCACCTTAGTCATGTTGCCTGTAGTTTTCTTAGCATGAAACGCCAATTTTTCACTGTATTTTTATTTCATTTTGACCACTCTGTCTAAAGGCTTTTTTGGATGGTGTCAGGATAGAAAATTTCGAAAGAAAGAAGGCAAAACAAACACAAACCCAGACGACATTTAAGAAATTGCAAATCAAGAAACCTGAATGCTGCTGACTGAATACGCCTGAAAATCCCATTCACACTCAATTTGGAGGCAACTCGTAGCTTTCCCCTCGGCAAAAGGTTGACATTTCATTTTCCAAAGCACAAAAACACACCTTGGTCCTGTTGCCTGCTAATTTCTAAGAATGAAACGGCAATTTCCAGTTTTTTTTATTTCATTATGGATATTCTGGCTAAACTTTTATTGTATGGTATAAGAATACAAAATTAGAAAAGGAAGAAGGCAAAACAACCGCAAACCCAGAATACATTTAGCAAATTGCTAAACAAGAAACCTGAATGCTGCTGACTCAACACACCTGAAAATCACATTCACACTCAATTTGGCGGCAATTCGTAGCTGTTCCCTTGGCAAAAGGGTTACATTTCATTTTCCAAAACACAAAAACTCACCTTGGTCCAGTTGCCTGTTAATTTCTAAGAAATGAACGCCCATTTGCTTTTATTTTTATTTCATTATGGATACTCTGGCTAACCTTTTTATTGTTTGGTGTAAGAATACAAAATGAGAAAAGGAAGAAGGCAAAACAAATGCAAACCAAGAACACATTTAGCAAATTACCAATCAGGAAACCTGAATGTTGCTGACTGAATACACCTGAACATCCCATTCACACTCAATTTGGAGGCAATTCGCAGCTGTGCGCTCGGCAAAAGGGAAAGATTTCATTTTCCAAAACACTAAAACTCACCTTGGTCCAGTTGCCTGTTAATTTCTAAGCATGGAACGCCCATTTGCTGGTTTTCTTTTTCTTTATTTCATTAAGGACACTCTGGCTAAACTTTTATTGTATGGTGTAAGAATACAAAATTAGAAAAGGAAGAAGGCAAAACAACCGCAAACTCAGAATACATTTAGCAAATTGCCAAACAAGAAACCTGAATGCTGCTGACTCAACACACCTGAAAATCACATTCACACTCAATTTGGCGGCAATTCGTAGCTGTTCCCTTGGCAAAAGCGTTACATTTCATTTTCCAAAACACAAAAACTCACCTTGGTCCAGTTGCCTGTTAATTTCTAAGAAATGAACGCCCATTTGCTGTTTTCTTTATTTCATTATGGATACTCTGGCTAACCTTTTTATTGTATGGTGTAAGAATACAAAATGAGAAAAGGAAGAAGGCAAAACAAATGCAAACCAAGAACACATTTAGCAAATTACCAATCAGGAAACCTGAATGTTGCTGACTGAATACACCTGAAAATCCCATTCACACTCAATTTGGAGGCAATTCGTAGCTGTGCCCTCGGCAAAAGGGAAAGATTTCATTTTCCAAAACAGTAAATCTCACCTTGGTCAAGTTGCCTGTTAATTTCTAAGCATGGAACGCCCATTTGCTGTTTTTTTTTTTTTATTTATTTCATTAAGGATACTCTGGCTAAACTTTTATTGTATGCTGTAAGATTACAAAATTAGAAAAGGAAGAAGGCAAAACAATTTGAATGCCCAAACACATTTAAGAAATTGCCAATCAAGAAACCTGAATGCTGCTGACTGAATACACCTGAAAATCCCATTCACACTCAATTTGGAGGCAACTCGTAGCTGTCCCCTCGGCAAAAGGGTTACATTTCATATTCCAAAGCACAAAATCACAACTTGGTCCTGTTGCCTGCAAATTTCTAAGAATGAAACGGCAATTTGCAGGTTTTTTTTTTTCCTTATGTATATTCTGGCTAAACTTGTTATTGTATGGGGTAAGAATACAAAATTAGAAAAGGAAGAAGGCAAAACAACCGCAAACCCAGAACACATTTGGCAAATTGCCAAACAAGAAACCTGAATGCTGCTGACTGAATACACCTGAAAATCCCATTCACACTCAATTTGGCAGCAATTCATAGCTGTTCCCTTGGCAAAAGTGTCACATTTCATTTTCCAAAACACAAAAACTCACCTTGGTCCTGTTGCATGTTAATTTCTAAAAATGAAACACCAATTTGCTGATTTCTTTATTTCATTATGGATACTCTGGCTAAACTTTTTCTTGTATGGTGTAAGAATACAAAATTAGAAAAGGAAGAAGGCAAAACAAATGCAAACAAAGAACACATTTAGCAAATTGCCAATCGGTAAACCTGAATGTTGCTGACTGAATACACCTGAAAATCCCATTCACACTCAATTTGGAGGCAACTCGTGGCTGTCCCTTTGGAGAAAGGGTTACATTTCATTTTCCAAAGCACAAAAACCCACCTTGGTCCTGTTGCCTGCTAATTTCTAAGAATGAAACGGCAATTTGCAGGTTTTTTTATTTCATTATGGATATTTTGTCTAAACTTTTTATTGTATGGGGTAAGAATACAAAATTAGAAAAGGAAGAAGGCAAAACAACCGCAAACCCAGAACACATTTAGCAAATTGCCAATCAGGAAACCTGAATGTTGCTGACTGAATACACCTGAAAATCCCATTCACACTCAATTTGGCGGCAATTCGTAGCTGTTCCCTTGGCAGAAGGGTTACATTTCATTTTCCAAAACACAAAAACTCACCTTGGTCCAGTTGCCTGTTAATTTCTAAGCATGGAACGCCCATTTGCTGTTTTCTTTATTTCATTATGGATACTCTGGCTAAGCTTTTTCTTGTATGGTGCAAGAATACAAAATTAGAAAAGGAAGAAGGCAAAACAAATGCAAACCAAGAACACATTTAGCAAATTGCCGATCAGGAAACCTGAATGTTGCTGACTGAATACACCTGAAAATCCCATTCACACTCAATTTGCAGGCAATTCGCAGCTGTGCCCTCGGCAAAAGGGAAAGATTTCATTTTCCAAAACACTAAAACTCACCTTGGTCCAGTTGCCTGTTAATTTCTAAGCATGGAACGCCCATTTGCTGGTTTTCTTTTTTTTTATTTCATTAAGGACACTCTGGCTAAACTTTTATTGTATGGTGTAAGAATACAAAATTAGAAAAGGAATAAGGCAAAACAACCGCAAACCCAGAATACATTTAGCAAATTGCCAAACAAGAAACCTGAATGTTGCTGACTGAATACACCTGAAAATCGCATTCCCACTCAATTGGCAGAAATTCGGAGCTGTTCCCTTGGCAAAAGGGTTACATTTAATTTTCCAAAACACAAAACCTCACCTTGTTCCTGTTGCATGTTAATTTCTAAAAATGAAACAACAATTTGCTGTTTTCTTTATTTCATTATGGTTACTCTGGCTAAACTTTTTATTGTATGGTGTAAGAATAAAAAATTAGAAAATGAAGAAGGCAAAACAAATGCAAACCAAGAACACATTAGCAAATTGCCAATCAGGAAACCTGAATGTTGCTGACTGAATACACCTGAAAATCCCATTCACACTCAATTTGGAGGCAATTCGTAGCTGTGCCCTCAGCAAAAGGGAAAGATTTCATTTTCCAAAACACAAAAACTCACCTTGGTCCTGTTGCATGTTAATTTCCAAAAATGAAACACCAATTTGCTGTTATGTTTATTTCATTATGGGTAATCTGGCTAACCTTTTTATTGTTTGGTGTAAGCATACAAAATTAGAAAAGGAAGAAGGCAAAACAAATGCAAACCAAGAACACGTTTAGCAAATTACCAATCAGGAAACCTGAATGTTGCTGACTGAATACACCTGAAAATCCCATTCACACTCAATTTGCAGGCAATTCGTAGCTGTCCCCTCGGCAAAAGTGTTACATTTCATTTTCCAAAACACGAAAACTCACCTTAGTCGTGTTGCCTGTAGATTTCTTAGCATGAAACGCCAATTTGCACTGCATTTCTATTTCATTTTGACCACTCTGTCTAAAGGCTTTTTTGGATGGTGTCAGGATAGAAAATTTGGAAAGAAAGAAGGCAATACAAACGCAAACCCAGACGACATTTAAGAAATTGCCAATCAAGAAACCTGAATGCTGCTGACTGAATACACCTGAAAATCCCATTCACAGTCAATTTGGAGTCAACTCGTAGCTGTCCCCTCGGCAAAAGTGTTACATTTCATTTTCCAAAGCACAAAAACACACCTTGGTCCTGTTGCCTGCTAATTTCTAAGAATGAAACGGCAATTTGCAGTTTTTTTATTTCATTGTGGATATTCTGGCTAAACTTTTATTGTATGGGGTAAGAAATCAAAATTAGAAAAGGAAGAAGGCAAAACAAACGCAAACCCAGAACACATTTAGCAAATTGCCAAACAAGAAACCTGAATGTTGCTGACTGAATACACCTGAAAATCCCATTCACACTCAATTTGGCGGCAATTCGTAGCTGTTCCCTTGGCAAAAGGGTTACATTTCATTTTCCAAAACACAAAAACTCACCTTGGTCCTGTTGCATGTTAATTTCTAAAAATGAAACACCTATTTGCTGTTTTCTTTATTTCATTATGGATACTCTGGCTAACCTTTTTATTGTTTGGTGTAAGAATACAAAATGAGAAAAGGAAGAAGACAAAACAAATGCAAACCAAGAAAACATTTAGCAAATTACCAATCGGGAAACCTGAATGTTGCTGACTGAATACACCTGAAAATCCCATTCACACTCAATTTGCAGGCAATTCGTAGCTGTCCCCTCGGCAAAAGTGTTACATTTCATTTTCCAAAACACGAGAAATTCCCTTAGTCGTGTTGCGTGTAGATTTCTTAGCATGAAACGCCAATTTGCAATGTACTTTTATTTCATTTTGACCACTCTGTCTAAAGGCTTTAGTGGATGGTCAGGATAGAAAATTTGGATAGAAAGAAAGAAAAACAAACACAAACCCAGAACACATTTACGAAATTGCCAATCGAGACCCCAATGCTGCTGACTGAACATACCTGTAAATCCAATTCACACTCAGTTTGGAGGCAATTCGTAGCTGTGCCCTTGGCAAAAGGGTTACATTTCATTTTCCAAAACACAAAGTCTCACCTTGGTCCTGTTGCATGTTAATTTCTAAAAATGAAACACCAATTTGCTGTTTTTTTTTTATTTCATTATGGATACTATGGCTAACCTTTTTATTGTATGGTGTAAGAATACAAATTTAGAAAAGGAAGAAGGCAAAACAAATGCAAACCAAGAACACATTTAGCAAATTACCAATCAGGAAACCTGAATGTTGCTGACTGAATACACCTGAAAATCCCATTCACACTCAATTTGGAGGCAACTCGTGGCAGTCCCCATGGCAAAAGTGTTACATTTCATTTTCTAAAACACGAAAACTCACCTTAGTCATGTTGCCTGTAGTTTTCTTAGCATGAAACGCCAATTTTTCACTGTATTTTTATTTCATTTTGACCACTCTGTCTAAAGGCTTTTTTGGATGGTGTCAGGATAGAAAATTTCGAAAGAAAGAAGGCAAAACAAACGCAAACCAAGAACACATTTAGCAAATTACCAATCAGGAAACCTGAATGTTGCTGACTGAATACACCTGAAAATCCCATTCACACTCAATTTGGAGGCAACTCGTAGCAGTCCCCATGGCAAAAGTGTTACATTTCATTTTCTAAAACACGAAAACTCACCTTAGTCGTGTTGCCTGTAGTTTTCTTAGCATGAAACGCCAATTTTTCACTGTATTTTTATTTCATTTTGACCACTCTGTCTAAAGGCTTTTTTGGATGGTGTCAGGATAGAAAATTTCGAAAGAAAGAAGGCAAAACAAACACAAACCCAGACGACATTTAAGAAATTGCAAATCAAGAAACCTGAATGCTGCTGACTGAATACGCCTGAAAATCCCATTCACACTCAATTTGGAGGCAACTCGTAGCTTTCCCCTCGGCAAAAGGTTGACATTTCATTTTCCAAAGCACAAAAACACACCTTGGTCCTGTTGCCTGCTAATTTCTAAGAATGAAACGGCAATTTCCAGTTTTTTTTATTTCATTATGGATATTCTGGCTAAACTTTTATTGTATGGTATAAGAATACAAAATTAGAAAAGGAAGAAGGCAAAACAACCGCAAACCCAGAATACATTTAGCAAATTGCTAAACAAGAAACCTGAATGCTGCTGACTCAACACACCTGAAAATCACATTCACACTCAATTTGGCGGCAATTCGTAGCTGTTCCCTTGGCAAAAGGGTTACATTTCATTTTCCAAAACACAAAAACTCACCTTGGTCCAGTTGCCTGTTAATTTCTAAGAAATGAACGCCCATTTGCTTTTATTTTTATTTCATTATGGATACTCTGGCTAACCTTTTTATTGTTTGGTGTAAGAATACAAAATGAGAAAAGGAAGAAGGCAAAACAAATGCAAACCAAGAACACATTTAGCAAATTACCAATCAGGAAACCTGAATGTTGCTGACTGAATACACCTGAACATCCCATTCACACTCAATTTGGTGGCAATTCGTAGCTGTTCCCTTTCAAAAGGGTTACATTTCATTTTCCAAAACTCAAATACTCACCTTGGTCCTGTTGCATGTTAATTTCTAAAAATGAAACACCAATTTGCTGTTTTCTTTATTTCATTATAGATACTCTGGCTAAACTTTTTCTTGTATGGTGTAAGAATACAAAATGAGAAAAGGAAGAAGGCAAAACAAATGCAAACCAAGAACACATTTAGCAAATTACCAATCGGGAAACCTGAATGTTGCTGACTGAATACACCTGAAAATCCCATTCACACTCAATTTGGAGGCAACTCGTAGCAGTCCCCATGGCAAAAGCGTTACATTTCATTTTCCAAAGCACAAAAACACACCTTGGTCCTGTTGCATGTTAATTTCTAAAAATGAAACACCAATTTGCTGTTTTCTATATTTCATTATGGTTACTCTGGCTAAACTTTTTCTTGTATGGTGTAAGAATACAAAATTAGAAAAGGAAGAAGGCAAAACAAATGCAAACCAAGAACACATTTAGCAAATTGCCAATCAGGAAACCTGAATGTTGCTGACTGAATACACCTGAAAATCCCATTCACACTCAATTTGGAGGCAATTCGTAGCTGTGCCCTCGGCAAAAGGGAAAGATTTCATTTTCCAAAACAGTAAATCTCACCTTGGTCAAGTTGCCTGTTAATTTCTAAGCATGGAACGCCCATTTGCTGTTTTTTTTTTTTTTTATTTATTTCATTAAGGATACTCTGGCTAAACTTTTATTGTATGCTGTAAGAATACAAAATTAGAAAAGGAAGAAGGCAAAACAATTTGAATGCCCAAACACATTTAAGAAATTGCCAATCAAGAAACCTGAATGCTGCTGACTGAATACACCTGAAAATCCCATTCACACTCAATTTGGAGGCAACTCGTAGCTGTCCCCTCGGCAAAAGGGTTACATTTCATATTCCAAATCACAAAATCACAACTTGGTCCTGTTGCCTGCAAATTTCTAAGAATGAAACGGCAATTTGCAGGTTTATTTTTTTCCTTATGTATATTCTGGCTAAACTTGTTATTGTATGGGGTAAGAATACAAAATTAGAAAAGGAAGAAGGCAAAACAACCGCAAACCCAGAACACATTTGGCAAATTGCCAAACAAGAAACCTGAATGCTGCTGACTGAATACACCTGAAAATCCCATTCACACTCAATTTGGCAGCAATTCATAGCTGTTCCCTTGGCAAAAGTGTCACATTTCATTTTCCAAACCACAAAAACTCACCTTGGTCCTGTTGCATGTTAATTTCTAAAAATGAAACACCAATTTGCTGATTTCTTTATTTCATTATGGATACTCTGGCTAAACTTTTTCTTGTATGGTGTAAGAATACAAAATTAGAAAAGGAAGAAGGCAAAACAAATGCAAACAAAGAACACATTTAGCAAATTGCCAATCGGTAAACCTGAATGTTGCTGACTGAATACACCTGAAAATCCCATTCACACTCAATTTGCAGGCAATTCGTAGCTGTCCCCTCGGCAAAAGTGTTACATTTCATTTTCCAAAACACGAGAAATTCCCTTAGTCGTGTTGCGTGTAGATTTCTTAGCATGAAACGCCAATTTGCAATGTACTTTTATTTCATTTTGACCACTCTGTCTAAAGGCTTTAGTGGATGGTCAGGATAGAAAATTTGGATAGAAAGAAAGAAAAACAAACACAAACCCAGAACACATTTACGAAATTGCCAATCGAGACCCCAATGCTGCTGACTGAACATACCTGTAAATCCAATTCACACTCAGTTTGGAGGCAATTCGTAGCTGTGCCCTTGGCAAAAGGGTTACATTTCATTTTCCAAAACACAAAACCTCACCTTGGTCCTGTTGCATGTTAATTTCTAAAAATGAAACACCAATTTGCTGTTTTTTTTTTTATTTCATTATGGATACTATGGCTAACCTTTTTATTGTATGGTGTAAGAATACAAATTTAGAAAAGGAAGAAGGCAAAACAAATGCAAACCAAGAACACATTTAGCAAATTACCAATCAGGAAACCTGAATGTTGCTGACTGAATACACCTGAAAATCCCATTCACACTCAATTTGGAGGCAACTCGTGGCAGTCCCCATGGCAAAAGTGTTACATTTCATTTTCTAAAACACGAAAACTCACCTTAGTCATGTTGCCTGTAGTTTTCTTAGCATGAAACGCCAATTTTTCACTGTATTTTTATTTCATTTTGACCACTCTGTCTAAAGGCTTTTTTGGATGGTGTCAGGATAGAAAATTTCGAAAGAAAGAAGGCAAAACAAACGCAAACCCAGACGACATTTAAGAAATTGCAAATCAAGAAACCTGAATGCTGCTGACTGAATACGCCTGAAAATCCCATTCACACTCAATTTGGAGGCAACTCGTAGCTTTCCCCTCGGCAAAAGGTTGACATTTCATTTTCCAAAGCACAAAAACACACCTTGGTCCTGTTGCCTGCTAATTTCTAAGAATGAAACGGCAATTTCCAGTTTTTTTTATTTCATTATGGATATTCTGGCTAAACTTTTATTGTATGGTATAAGAATACAAAATTAGAAAAAGAAGAAGGCAAAACAACCGCAAACCCAGAATACATTTAGCAAATTGCCAAACAAGAAACCTGAATGCTGCTGACTCAACACACCTGAAAATCACATTCACACTCAATTTGGCGGCAATTCGTAGCTGTTCCCTTGGCAAAAGCGTTACATTTCATTTTCCAAAACACAAAAACTCACCTTGGTCCAGTTGCCTGTTAATTTCTAAGAAATGAACGCCCATTTGCTTTTATTTTTATTTCATTATGGATACTCTGGCTAACCTTTTTATTGTTTGGTGTAAGAATACAAAATGAGAAAAGGAAGAAGGCCAAACAAATGCAAACCAAGAACACATTTAGCAAATTACCAATCAGGAAACCTGAATGTTGCTGACTGAATACACCTGAAAATCCCATTCACACTCAATTTGGGGGCAACTCGTAGCTTTCCCCTCGGCAAAAGGTTGACATTTCATTTTCCAAAGCACAAAAACACACCTTGGTCCTGTTGCCTGCTAGTTTCTAAGAATGAAACGGCAATTTCCAGTTTTTTTTATTTCATTATGGATATTCTGGCTAAACTTTTATTGTATGGTATAAGAATACAAAATTAGAAAAGGAAGAAGGCAAAACAAATGCAAACCAAGAACACATTTAGCAAATTACCAATCAGGAAACCTGAATGTTGCTGACTGAATACACCTGAAAATCCCATTCACACTCAATTTGCAGGCAATTCGCAGCTGTGCCCTCGGCAAAAGGGAAAGATTTCATTTTCCAAAACACTAAAACTCACCTTGGTCCAGTTGCCTGTTAATTTCTAAGCATGGAACGCCCATTTGCTGGTTTTCTTTTTTTTTATTTCATTAAGGACACTCTGGCTAAACTTTTATTGTATGGTGTAAGAATACAAAATTAGAAAAGGAATAAGGCAAAACAACCGCAAACCCAGAATACATTTAGCAAATTGCCAAACAAGAAACCTGAATGTTGCTGACTGAATACACCTGAAAATCGCATTCCCACTCAATTGGCAGAAATTCGGAGCTGTTCCCTTGGCAAAAGGGTTACATTTAATTTTCCAAAACACAAAACCTCACCTTGTTCCTGTTGCATGTTAATTTCTAAAAATGAAACAACAATTTGCTGTTTTCTTTATTTCATTATGGTTACTCTGGCTAAACTTTTTATTGTATGGTGTAAGAATAAAAAATTAGAAAATGAAGAAGGCAAAACAAATGCAAACCAAGAACACATTAGCAAATTGCCAATCAGGAAACCTGAATGTTGCTGACTGAATACACCTGAAAATCCCATTCACACTCAATTTGGAGGCAATTCGTAGCTGTGCCCTCAGCAAAAGGGAAAGATTTCATTTTCCAAAACACTAAAACTCACCTTGGTCCTGTTGCATGTTAATTTCCAAAAATGAAACACCAATTTGCTGTTATGTTTATTTCATTATGGGTAATCTGGCTAACCTTTTTATTGTTTGGTGTAAGAATACAAAATTAGAAAAGGAAGAAGGCAAAACAAATGCAAACCAAGAACACGTTTAGCAAATTACCAATCAGGAAACCTGAATGTTGCTGACTGAATACACCTGAAAATCCCATTCACACTCAATTTGCAGGCAATTCGTAGCTGTCCCCTCGGCAAAAGTGTTACATTTCATTTTCCAAAACACGAAAACTCACCTTAGTCATGTTGCCTGTAGTTTTCTTAGCATGAAACGCCAATTTTTCACTGTATTTTTATTTCATTTTGACCACTCTGTCTAAAGGCTTTTTTGGATGGTGTCAGGATAGAAAATTTCGAAAGAAAGAAGGCAAAACAAACGCAAACCAAGAACACATTTAGCAAATTACCAATCAGGAAACCTGAATGTTGCTGACTGAATACACCTGAAAATCCCATTCACACTCAATTTGGAGGCAACTCGTAGCAGTCCCCATGGCAAAAGTGTTACATTTCATTTTCTAAAACACGAAAACTCACCTTAGTCGTGTTGCCTGTAGTTTTCTTAGCATGAAACGCCAATTTTTCACTGTATTTTTATTTCATTTTGACCACTCTGTCTAAAGGCTTTTTTGGATGGTGTCAGGATAGAAAATTTCGAAAGAAAGAAGGCAAAACAAACACAAACCCAGACGACATTTAAGAAATTGCAAATCAAGAAACCTGAATGCTGCTGACTGAATACGCCTGAAAATCCCATTCACACTCAATTTGGAGGCAACTCGTAGCTTTCCCCTCGGCAAAAGGTTGACATTTCATTTTCCAAAGCACAAAAACACACCTTGGTCCTGTTGCCTGCTAATTTCTAAGAATGAAACGGCAATTTCCAGTTTTTTTTATTTCATTACGGATATTCTGGCTAAACTTTTATTGTATGGTATAAGAATACAAAATTAGAAAAGGAAGAAGGCAAAACAACCGCAAACCCAGAATACATTTAGCAAATTGCTAAACAAGAAACCTGAATGCTGCTGACTCAACACACCTGAAAATCACATTCACACTCAATTTGGCGGCAATTCGTAGCTGTTCCCTTGGCAAAAGGGTTACATTTCATTTTCCAAAACACAAAAACTCACCTTGGTCCAGTTGCCTGTTAATTTCTAAGAAATGAACGCCCATTTGCTTTTATTTTTATTTCATTATGGATACTCTGGCTAACCTTTTTATTGTTTGGTGTAAGAATACAAAATGAGAAAAGGAAGAAGGCAAAACAAATGCAAACCAAGAACACATTTAGCAAATTACCAATCAGGAAACCTGAATGTTGCTGACTGAATACACCTGAACATCCCATTCACACTCAATTTGGTGGCAATTCGTAGCTGTTCCCTTTCAAAAGGGTTACATTTCATTTTCCAAAACTCAAATACTCACCTTGGTCCTGTTGCATGTTAATTTCTAAAAATGAAACACCAATTTGCTGTTTTCTTTATTTCATTATAGATACTCTGGCTAAACTTTTTCTTGTATGGTGTAAGAATACAAAATGAGAAAAGGAAGAAGGCAAAACAAATGCAAACCAAGAACACATTTAGCAAATTACCAATCGGGAAACCTGAATGTTGCTGACTGAATACACCTGAAAATCCCATTCACACTCAATTTGGAGGCAACTCGTAGCAGTCCCCATGGCAAAAGCGTTACATTTCATTTTCCAAAGCACAAAAACACACCTTGGTCCTGTTGCATGTTAATTTCTAAAAATGAAACACCAATTTGCTGTTTTCTATATTTCATTATGGTTACTCTGGCTAAACTTTTTCTTGTATGGTGTAAGAATACAAAATGAGAAAAGGAAGAAGGCAAAACAAATGCAAACCAAGAACACATTTAGCAAATTGCCAATCAGGAAACCTGAATGTTGCTGACTGAATACACCTGAAAATCCCATTCACACTCAATTGGGAGGCAATTCGTAGCTGTGCCCTCGGCAAAAGGGAAAGATTTCATTTTCCAAAACAGTAAATCTCACCTTGGTCAAGTTGCCTGTTAATTTCTAAGCATGGAACGCCCATTTGCTGTTTTTTTTTTTTTTATTTATTTCATTAAGGATACTCTGGCTAAACTTTTATTGTATGCTGTAAGAATACAAAATTAGAAAAGGAAGAAGGCAAAACAATTTGAATGCCCAAACACATTTAAGAAATTGCCAATCAAGAAACCTGAATGCTGCTGACTGAATACACCTGAAAATCCCATTCACACTCAATTTGGAGGCAACTCGTAGCTGTCCCCTCGGCAAAAGGGTTACATTTCATATTCCAAAGCACAAAATCACAACTTGGTCCTGTTGCCTGCAAATTTCTAAGAATGAAACGGCAATTTGCAGGTTTATTTTTTTCCTTATGTATATTCTGGCTAAACTTGTTATTGTATGGGGTAAGAATACAAAATTAGAAAAGGAAGAAGGCAAAACAACCGCAAACCCAGAACACATTTGGCAAATTGCCAAACAAGAAACCTGAATGCTGCTGACTGAATACACCTGAAAATCCCATTCACACTCAATTTGGCAGCAATTCATAGCTGTTCCCTTGGCAAAAGTGTCACATTTCATTTTCCAAAACACAAAAACTCACCTTGGTCCTGTTGCATGTTAATTTCTAAAAATGAAACACCAATTTGCTGATTTCTTTATTTCATTATGGATACTCTGGCTAAACTTTTTCTTGTATGGTGTAAGAATACAAAATTAGAAAAGGAAGAAGGCAAAACAAATGCAAACAAAGAACACATTTAGCAAATTGCCAATCGGTAAACCTGAATGTTGCTGACTGAATACACCTGAAAATCCCATTCACACTCAATTTGCAGGCAATTCGTAGCTGTCCCCTCGGCAAAAGTGTTACATTTCATTTTCCAAAACACGAGAAATTCCCTTAGTCGTGTTGCGTGTAGATTTCTTAGCATGAAACGCCAATTTGCAATGTACTTTTATTTCATTTTGACCACTCTGTCTAAAGGCTTTAGTGGATGGTCAGGATAGAAAATTTGGATAGAAAGAAAGAAAAACAAACACAAACCCAGAACACATTTACGAAATTGCCAATCGAGACCCCAATGCTGCTGACTGAACATACCTGTAAATCCAATTCACACTCAGTTTGGAGGCAATTCGTAGCTGTGCCCTTGGCAAAAGGGTTACATTTCATTTTCCAAAACACAAAACCTCACCTTGGTCCTGTTGCATGTTAATTTCTAAAAATGAAACACCAATTTGCTGTTTTTTTATTTCATTATGGATACTATGGCTAACCTTTTTATTGTATGGTGTAAGAATACAAATTTAGAAAAGGAAGAAGGCAAAACAAATGCAAACCAAGAACACATTTAGCAAATTACCAATCAGGAAACCTGAATGTTGCTGACTGAATACACCTGAAAATCCCATTCACACTCAATTTGGAGGCAACTCGTGGCAGTCCCCATGGCAAAAGTGTTACATTTCATTTTCTAAAACACGAAAACTCACCTTAGTCATGTTGCCTGTAGTTTTCTTAGCATGAAACGCCAATTTTTCACTGTATTTTTATTTCATTTTGACCACTCTGTCTAAAGGCTTTTTTGGATGGTGTCAGGATAGAAAATTTCGAAAGAAAGAAGGCAAAACAAACGCAAACCAAGAACACATTTAGCAAATTACCAATCAGGAAACCTGAATGTTGCTGACTGAATACACCTGAAAATCCCATTCACACTCAATTTGGGGGCAACTCGTAGCAGTCCCCATGGCAAAAGTGTTACATTTCTTTTTCTAAAACACGAAAACTCACCGTAGTCGTGTTGCCTGTAGTTTTCTTAGCATGAAACGCCAATTTTTCACTGTATTTTTATTTCATTTTGACCACTCTGTCTAAAGGCTTTTTTGGATGGTGTCAGGATAGAAAATTACGAAAGAAAGAAGGCAAAACAAACACAAACCCAGACGACATTTAAGAAATTGCAAATCAAGAAACCTGAATGCTGCTGACTGAATACGCCTGAAAATCCCATTCACACTCAATTTGGAGGCAACTCGTAGCTTTCCCCTCGGCAAAAGGTTGACATTTCATTTTCCAAAGCACAAAAACACACCTTGGTCCTGTTGCCTGCTAGTTTCTAAGAATGAAACGGCAATTTCCAGTTTTTTTTATTTCATTATGGATATTCTGGCTAAACTTTTATTGTATGGTATAAGAATACAAAATTAGAAAAGGAAGAAGGCAAAACAAATGCAAACCAAGAACACATTTAGCAAATTACCAATCAGGAAACCTGAATGTTGCTGACTGAATACACCTGAAAATCCCATTCACACTCAATTTGCAGGCAATTCGCAGCTGTGCCCTCGGCAAAAGGGAAAGATTTCATTTTCCAAAACACTAAAACTCACCTTGGTCCAGTTGCCTGTTAATTTCTAAGCATGGAACGCCCATTTGCTGGTTTTCTTTTTTTTTATTTCATTAAGGACACTCTGGCTAAACTTTTATTGTATGGTGTAAGAATACAAAATTAGAAAAGGAATAAGGCAAAACAACCGCAAACCCAGAATACATTTAGCAAATTGCCAAACAAGAAACCTGAATGTTGCTGACTGAATACACCTGAAAATCGCATTCCCACTCAATTGGCAGAAATTCGGAGCTGTTCCCTTGGCAAAAGGGTTACATTTAATTTTCCAAAACACAAAACCTCACCTTGTTCCTGTTGCATGTTAATTTCTAAAAATGAAACAACAATTTGCTGTTTTCTTTATTTCATTATGGTTACTCTGGCTAAACTTTTTATTGTATGGTGCAAGAATAAAAAATTAGAAAATGAAGAAGGCAAAACAAATGCAAACCAAGAACACATTAGCAAATTGCCAATCAGGAAACCTGAATGTTGCTGACTGAATACACCTGAAAATCCCATTCACACTCAATTTGGAGGCAATTCGTAGCTGTGCCCTCAGCAAAAGGGAAAGATTTCATTTTCCAAAACACAAAAACTCACCTTGGTCCTGTTGCATGTTAATTTCCAAAAATGAAACACCAATTTGCTGTTATGTTTATTTCATTATGGGTAATCTGGCTAACCTTTTTATTGTTTGGTGTAAGAATACAAAATTAGAAAAGGAAGAAGGCAAAACAAATGCAAACCAAGAACACGTTTAGCAAATTACCAATCAGGAAACCTGAATGTTGCTGACTGAATACACCTGAAAATCCCATTCACACTCAATTTGCAGGCAATTCGTAGCTGTCCCCTCGGCAAAAGTGTTACATTTCATTTTCCAAAACACGAAAACTCACCTCTTCGTGTTGCCTGTAGATTTCTTAGCATGAAACGCCAATTTGCACTGCATTTCTATTTCATTTTGACCACTCTGTCTAAAGGCTTTTTTGGATGGTGTCAGGATAGAAAATTTGGAAAGAAAGAAGGCAATACAAACGCAAACCCAGACGACATTTAAGAAATTGCCAATCAAGAAACCTGAATGCTGCTGACTGAATACACCTGAAAATCCCATTCACAGTCAATTTGGAGTCAACTCGTAGCTGTCCCCTCGGCAAAAGTGTTACATTTCATTTTCCAAAGCACAAAAACACACCTTGGTCCTGTTGCCTGCTAATTTCTAAGAATGAAACGGCAATTTGCAGTTTTTTTATTTCATTGTGGATATTCTGGCTAAACTTTTATTGTATGGGGTAAGAAATCAAAATTAGAAAAGGAAGAAGGCAAAACAAACGCAAACCCAGAACACATTTAGCAAATTGCCAAACAAGAAACCTGAATGTTGCTGACTGAATACACCTGAAAATCCCATTCACACTCAATTTGGCGGCAATGCGTAGCTGTTCCCTTGGCAAAAGGGTTACATTTCATTTTCCAAAACACAAAAACTCACCTTGGTCCTGTTGCATGTTAATTTCTAAAAATGAAACACCTATTTGCTGTTTTCTTTATTTCATTATGGATACTCTGGCTAACCTTTTTATTGTTTGGTGTAAGAATACAAAATGAGAAAAGGAAGAAGACAAAACAAATGCAAACCAAGAAAACATTTAGCACATTACCAATCGGGAAACCTGAATGTTGCTGACTGAATACACCTGAAAATCCCATTCACACTCAATTTGCAGGCAATTCGTAGCTGTCCCCTCGGCAAAAGTGTTACATTTCATTTTCCAAAACACGAGAAATTCCCTTAGTCGTGTTGCGTGTAGATTTCTTAGCATGAAACGCCAATTTGCAATGTACTTTTATTTCATTTTGACCACTCTGTCTAAAGGCTTTAGTGGATGGTCAGGATAGAAAATTTGGATAGAAAGAAAGAAAAACAAACACAAACCCAGAACACATTTACGAAATTGCCAATCGAGACCCCAATGCTGCTGACTGAACATACCTGTAAATCCAATTCACACTCAGTTTGGAGGCAATTCGTAGCTGTGCCCTTGGCAAAAGGGTTACATTTCATTTTCCAAAACACAAAACCTCACCTTGGTCCTGTTGCATGTTAATTTCTAAAAATGAAACACCAATTTGCTGTTTTTTTTTTTATTTCATTATGGATACTATGGCTAACCTTTTTATTGTATGGTGTAAGAATACAAATTTAGAAAAGGAAGAAGGCAAAACAAATGCAAACCAAGAACACATTTAGCAAATTACCAATCAGGAAACCTGAATGTTGCTGACTGAATACACCTGAAAATCCCATTCACACTCAATTTGGAGGCAACTCGTGGCAGTCCCCATGGCAAAAGTGTTACATTTCATTTTCTAAAACACGAAAACTCACCTTAGTCATGTTGCCTGTAGTTTTCTTAGCATGAAACGCCAATTTTTCACTGTATTTTTATTTCATTTTGACCACTCTGTCTAAAGGCTTTTTTGGATGGTGTCAGGATAGAAAATTTCGAAAGAAAGAAGGCAAAACAAACGCAAACCCAGACGACATTTAAGAAATTGCAAATCAAGAAACCTGAATGCTGCTGACTGAATACGCCTGAAAATCCCATTCACACTCAATTTGGAGGCAACTCGTAGCTGTCCCCTCGGCAAAAGGTTGACATTTCATTTTCCAAAGCACAAAAACACACCTTGGTCCTGTTGCCTGCTAATTTCTAAGAATGAAACGGCAATTTCCAGTTTTTTTTATTTCATTATGGATATTCTGGCTAAACTTTTATTGTATGGTATAAGAATACAAAATTAGAAAAAGAAGAAGGCAAAACAACCGCAAACCCAGAATACATTTAGCAAATTGCCAAACAAGAAACCTGAATGCTGCTGACTCAACACACCTGAAAATCACATTCACACTCAATTTGGCGGCAATTCGTAGCTGTTCCCTTGGCAAAAGGGTTACATTTCATTTTCCAAAACACAAAAACTCACCTTGGTCCAGTTGCCTGTTAATTTCTAAGAAATGAACGCCCATTTGCTTTTATTTTTATTTCATTATGGATACTCTGGCTAACCTTTTTATTGTTTGGTGTAAGAATACAAAATGAGAAAAGGAAGAAGGCCAAACAAATGCAAACCAAGAACACATTTAGCAAATTACCAATCAGGAAACCTGAATGTTGCTGACTGAATACACCTGAAAATCCCATTCACACTCAATTTGGTGGCAATTCGTAGCTGTTCCCTTTCAAAAGGGTTACATTTCATTTTCCAAAACTCAAATACTCACCTTGGTCCTGTTGCATGTTAATTTCTAAAAATGAAACACCAATTTGCTGTTTTCTTTATTTCATTATGGATACTCTGGCTAAACTTTTTCTTGTATGGTGTAAGAATACAAAATGAGAAAAGGAAGAAGGCAAAACAAATGCACACCAAGAACACATTTAGCAAATTACCAATCGGGAAACCTGAATGTTGCTGACTGAATACACCTGAAAATCCCATTCACACTCAATTTGGAGGCAACTCCTAGCAGTCCCCATGGCAAAAGCGTTACATTTCATTTTCCAAAGCACAAACACACCTTGGTCCTGTTGCATGTTAATTTCTAAAAATGAAACACCAATTTGCTGTTTTCTATATTTCATTATGGTTACTCTGGTGAAACTTTTTCTTGTATGGTGTAAGAATACAAAATTAGAAAAGGAAGAAGGCAAAACAAATGCAAACCAAGAACACATTTAGCAAATTGCCAATTAGGAAACCTGAATGTTGCTGACTGAATACACCTGAAAATCCCATTCACACTCAATTTGGAGGCAATTCGTAGCTGTGCCCTCGGCAAAAGGGAAAGATTTCATTTTCCAAAACAGTAAATCTCACCTTGGTCAAGTTGCCTGTTAATTTCTAAGCATGGAACGCCCATTTGCTGTTTTTTTTTATTTATTTCATTAAGGATACTCTGGCTAAACTTTTATTGTATGCTGTAAGAATACAAAATTAGAAAAGGAAGAAGGCAAAACAATTTGAATGCCCAAACACATTTAAGAAATTGCCAATCAAGAAACCTGAATGCTGCTGACTGAATACACCTGAAAATCCCATTCACACTCAATTTGGAGGCAACTCGTAGCTGTCCCCTCGGCAAAAGGGTTACATTTCATATTCCAAAGCACAAAATCACAACTTGGTCCTGTTGCCTGCAAATTTCTAAGAATGTAACGGCAATTTGCAGGTTTTTTTATTTCCTTATGTATATTCTGGCTAAACTTGTTATTGTATGGGGTAAGAATACAAAATTAGAAAAGGAAGAAGGCAAAACAACCGCAAACCCAGAACACATTTAGCAAATTGCCAAACAAGAAACCTGAATGCTGCTGACTGAATACACCTGAAAATCCCATTCACACTCAATTTGGCAGCAATTCATAGCTGTTCCCTTGGCAAAAGTGTCACATTTCATTTTCCAAAACACAAAAACTCACCTTGGTCCTGTTGCATGTTAATTTCTAAAAATGAAACACCAATTTGCTGTTTTCTTTATTTCATTATGGATACTCTGGCTAAACTTTTTCTTGTATGGTGTAAGAATACAAAATTAGAAAAGGAAGAAGGCAAAACAAATGCAAACAAAGAACACATTTAGCAAATTGCCAATCGGGAAACCTGAATGTTGCTGACTTAATACACCTGAAAATCCCATTAACACTCAATTTGGAGGCAATTCGCAGCTGTGCCCTCGGCAAAAGGTAAAGATTTCATTTTCCAAAACACTAAAACTCACCTTGGTCCAGTTGCCTGTTAATTTCTAAGCATGGAACGCCCATTTGCTGGTTTTCTTTTTCTTTATTTCATTAAGGACACTCTGGCTAAACTTTTATTGTATGGTGTAAGAATACAAAATTAGAAAAGGAAGAAGGCAAAACAACCGCAAACTCAGAATACATTTAGCAAATTGCCAAACAAGAAACCTGAATGCTGCTGACTCAACACACCTGAAAATCACATTCACACTCAATTTGGCGGCAATTCGTAGCTGTTCCCTCGGCAAAAGCGTTACATTTCATTTTCCAAAACACAAAAACTCACCTTGGTCCAGTTGCCTGTTAATTTCTAAGAAATGAACGCCCATTTGCTGTTTTCTTTATTTCATTATGGATACTCTGGCTAACCTTTTTATTGTATGGTGTAAGAATACAAAATGAGAAAAGGAAGAAGGCAAAACAAATGCAAACCAAGAACACATTTAGCAAATTACCAATCAGGAAACCTGAATGTTGCTGACTGAATACACCTGAAAATCCCATTCACACTCAATTTGGAGGCAATTCGTAGCTGTGCCCTCGGCAAAAGGGAAAGATTTCATTTTCCAAAACAGTAAATCTCACCTTGGTCAAGTTGCCTGTTAATTTCTAAGCATGGAACGCCCATTTGCTGTTTTTTTTTTTTATTTATTTCATTAAGGATACTCTGGCTAAACTTTTATTGTATGCTGTAAGATTACAAAATTAGAAAAGGAAGAAGGCAAAACAATTTGAATGCCCAAACACATTTAAGAAATTGCCAATCAAGAAACCTGAATGCTGCTGACTGAATACACCTGAAAATCCCATTCACACTCAATTTGGAGGCAACTCGTAGCTGTCCCCTCGGCAAAAGGGTTACATTTCATATTCCAAAGCACAAAATCACAACTTGGTCCTGTTGCCTGCAAATTTCTAAGAATGAAACGGCAATTTGCAGGTTTTTTTTTTCCTTATGTATATTCTGGCTAAACTTGTTATTGTATGGGGTAAGAATACAAAATTAGAAAAGGAAGAAGGCAAAACAACCGCAAACCCAGAACACATTTGGCAAATTGCCAAACAAGAAACCTGAATGCTGCTGACTGAATACACCTGAAAATCCCATTCACACTCAATTTGGCAGCAATTCATAGCTGTTCCCTTGGCAAAAGTGTCACATTTCATTTTCCAAAACACAAAAACTCACCTTGGTCCTGTTGCATGTTAATTTCTAAAAATGAAACACCAATTTGCTGATTTCTTTATTTCATTATGGATACTCTGGCTAAACTTTTTCTTGTATGGTGTAAGAATACAAAATTAGAAAAGGAAGAAGGCAAAACAAATGCAAACAAAGAACACATTTAGCAAATTGCCAATCGGTAAACCTGAATGTTGCTGACTTAATACACCTGAAAATCCCATTCACACTCAATTTGGAGGCAACTCGTGGCTGTCCCCTTGGAGAAAGGGTTACATTTCATTTTCCAAAGCACAAAAACCCACCTTGGTCCTGTTGCCTGCTAATTTCTAAGAATGAAACGGCAATTTGCAGGTTTTTTTTATTTCATTATGGATATTGTGTCTAAACTTTTTATTGTATGGGGTAAGAATACAAAATTAGAAAAGGAAGAAGGCAAAACAACCGCAAACCCAGAACACATTTAGCAAATTGCCAATCAGGAAACCTGAATGTTGCTGACTGAATACACCTGAAAATCCCATTCACACTCAATTTGGCGGCAATTCTTAGCTGTTCCCTTGGCAGAAGGGTTACATTTCATTTTCCAAAACACAAAAACTCACCTTGGTCCAGTTGCCTGTTAATTTCTAAGCATGGAACGCCCATTTGCTGTTTTCTTTATTTCATTATGGATACTCTGGCTAAGCTTTTTCTTGTATGGTGCAAGAATACAAAATTAGAAAAGGAAGAAGGCAAAACAAATGCAAACCAAGAACACATTTAGCAAATTGCCGATCAGGAAACCTGAATGTTGCTGACTGAATACACCTGAAAATCCCATTCACACTCAATTTGCAGGCAATTCGCAGCTGTGCCCTCGGCAAAAGGGAAAGATTTCATTTTCCAAAACACTAAAACTCACCTTGGTCCAGTTGCCTGTTAATTTCTAAGCATGGAACGCCCATTTGCTGGTTTTCTTTTTTTTTATTTCATTAAGGACACTCTGGCTAAACTTTTATTGTATGGTGTAAGAATACAAAATTAGAAAAGGAATAAGGCAAAACAACCGCAAACCCAGAATACATTTAGCAAATTGCCAAACAAGAAACCTGAATGTTGCTGACTGAATACACCTGAAAATCGCATTCACACTCAATTGGCAGAAATTCGGAGCTGTTCCCTTGGCAAAAGGGTTACATTTAATTTTCCAAAACACAAAACCTCACCTTGTTCCTGTTGCATGTTAATTTCTAAAAATGAAACAACAATTTGCTGTTTTCTTTATTTCATTATGGTTACTCTGGCTAAACTTTTTATTGTATGGTGTAACAATAAAAAATTAGAAAATGAAGAAGGCAAAACAAATGCAAACCAAGAACACATTAGCAAATTACCTATCAGGAAACCTGAATGTTGCTGACTGAATACACCTGAAAATCCCATTCACACTCAATTTGGAGGCAATTCGTAGCTGTGCCCTCAGCAAAAGGGAAAGATTTCATTTTCCAAAACACAAAAACTCACCTTGGTCCTGTTGCATGTTAATTTCCAAAAATGAAACACCAATTTGCTGTTATATTTATTTCATTATGGGTAATCTGGCTAACCTTTTTATTGTTTGGTGTAAGAATACAAAATTAGAAAAGGAAGAAGGCAAAACAAATGCAAACCAAGAACACGTTTAGCAAATTACCAATCAGGAAACCTGAATGTTGCTGACTGAATACACCTGAAAATCCCATTCACACTCAATTTGCAGGCAATTCGTAGCTGTCCCCTCGGCAAAAGTGTTACATTTCATTTTCCAAAACACGAAAACTCACCTTAGTCGTGTTGCCTGTAGATTTCTTAGCATGAAACGCCAATTTGCACTGCATTTCTATTTCATTTTGACCACTCTGTCTAAAGGCTTTTTTGGATGGTGTCAGGATAGAAAATTTGGAAAGAAAGAAGGCAATACAAACGCAAACCCAGACGACATTTAAGAAATTGCCAATCAAGAAACCTGAATGCTGCTGACTGAATACACCTGAAAATCCCATTCACAGTCAATTTGGAGTCAACTCGTAGCTGTCCCCTCGGCAAAAGTGTTACATTTCATTTTCCAAAGCACAAAAACACACCTTGGTCCTGTTGCCTGCTAATTTCTAAGAATGAAACGACAATTTGCAGTTTTTTTATTTCATTGTGGATATTCTGGCTAAACTTTTATTGTATGGGGTAAGAAATCAAAATTAGAAAAGGAAGAAGGCAAAACAAACGCAAACCCAGAACACATTTAGCAAATTGCCAAACAAGAAACCTGAATGTTGCTGACTGAATACACCTGAAAATCCCATTCACACTCAATTTGGCGGCAATTCGTAGCTGTTCCCTTGGCAAAAGGGTTACATTTCATTTTCCAAAACACAAAAACTCACCTTGGTCCTGTTGCATGTTAATTTCTAAAAATGAAACACCTATTTGCTGTTTTCTTTATTTCATTATGGATACTCTGGCTAACCTTTTTATTGTTTGGTGTAAGAATACAAAATGAGAAAAGGAAGAAGACAAAACAAATGCAAACCAAGAAAACATTTAGCAAATTACCAATCGGGAAACCTGAATGTTGCTGACTGAATACACCTGAAAATCCCATTCACACTCAATTTGCAGGCAATTCGTAGCTGTCCCCTCGGCAAAAGTGTTACATTTCATTTTCCAAAACACGAGAAATTCCCTTAGTCGTGTTGCGTGTAGATTTCTTAGCATGAAACGCCAATTTGCAATGTACTTTTATTTCATTTTGACCACTCTGTCTAAAGGCTTTAGTGGATGGTCAGGATAGAAAATTTGGATAGAAAGAAAGAAAAACAAACACAAACCCAGAACACATTTACGAAATTGCCAATCGAGACCCCAATGCTGCTGACTGAACATACCTGTAAATCCAATTCACACTCAGTTTGGAGGCAATTCGTAGCTGTGCCCTTGGCAAAAGGGTTACATTTCATTTTCCAAAACACAAAACCTCACCTTGGTCCTGTTGCATGTTAATTTCTAAAAATGAAACACCAATTTGCTGTTTTTTTTTTTATTTCATTATGGATACTATGGCTAACCTTTTTATTGTATGGTGTAAGAATACAAATTTAGAAAAGGAAGAAGGCAAAACAAATGCAAA
The DNA here is from genome assembly GCA_949820135.1 of Sylvilagus floridanus. Lineage (NCBI taxonomy): Eukaryota > Metazoa > Chordata > Mammalia > Lagomorpha > Leporidae > Sylvilagus > Sylvilagus floridanus. Next base: position 162,404,902 of record OX463227.1, on the reverse strand, counting down.
CCAAGAACACATTTAGCAAATTACCAATCAGGAAACCTGAATGTTGCTGACTGAATACACCTGAAAATCCCATTCACACTCAATTTGGAGGCAACTCGTGGCAGTCCCCATGGCAAAAGTGTTACATTTCATTTTCTAAAACACGAAAACTCACCTTAGTCATGTTGCCTGTAGTTTTCTTAGCATGAAACGCCAATTTTTCACTGTATTTTTATTTCATTTTGACCACTCTGTCTAAAGGCTTTTTTGGATGGTGTCAGGATAGAAAATTTCGAAAGAAAGAAGGCAAAACAAACGCAAACCCAGACGACATTTAAGAAATTGCAAATCAAGAAACCTGAATGCTGCTGACTGAATACGCCTGAAAATCCCATTCACACTCAATTTGGAGGCAACTCGTAGCTTTCCCCTCGGCAAAAGGTTGACATTTCATTTTCCAAAGCACAAAAACACACCTTGGTCCTGTTGCCTGCTAATTTCTAAGAATGAAACGGCAATTTCCAGTTTTTTTTATTTCATTATGGATATTCTGGCTAAACTTTTATTGTATGGTATAAGAATACAAAATTAGAAAAAGAAGAAGGCAAAACAACCGCAAACCCAGAATACATTTAGCAAATTGCCAAACAAGAAACCTGAATGCTGCTGACTCAACACACCTGAAAATCACATTCACACTCAATTTGGCGGCAATTCGTAGCTGTTCCCTTGGCAAAAGCGTTACATTTCATTTTCCAAAACACAAAAACTCACCTTGGTCCAGTTGCCTGTTAATTTCTAAGAAATGAACGCCCATTTGCTTTTATTTTTATTTCATTATGGATACTCTGGCTAACCTTTTTATTGTTTGGTGTAAGAATACAAAATGAGAAAAGGAAGAAGGCCAAACAAATGCAAACCAAGAACACATTTAGCAAATTACCAATCAGGAAACCTGAATGTTGCTGACTGAATACACCTGAAAATCCCATTCACACTCAATTTGGTGGCAATTCGTAGCTGTTCCCTTTCAAAAGGGTTACATTTCATTTTCCAAAACTCAAATACTCACCTTGGTCCTGTTGCATGTTAATTTCTAAAAATGAAACACCAATTTGCTGTTTTCTTTATTTCATTATGGATACTCTGGCTAAACTTTTTCTTGTATGGTGTAAGAATACAAAATGAGAAAAGGAAGAAGGCAAAACAAATGCACACCAAGAACACATTTAGCAAATTACCAATCGGGAAACCTGAATGTTGCTGACTGAATACACCTGAAAATCCCATTCACACTCAATTTGGAGGCAACTCGTAGCAGTCCCCATGGCAAAAGCGTTACATTTCATTTTCCAAAGCACAAACACACCTTGGTCCTGTTGCATGTTAATTTCTAAAAATGAAACACCAATTTGCTGTTTTCTATATTTCATTATGGTTACTCTGGTGAAACTTTTTCTTGTATGGTGTAAGAATACAAAATTAGAAAAGGAAGAAGGCAAAACAAATGCAAACCAAGAACACATTTAGCAAATTGCCAATTAGGAAACCTGAATGTTGCTGACTGAATACACCTGAAAATCCCATTCACACTCAATTTGGAGGCAATTCGTAGCTGTGCCCTCGGCAAAAGGGAAAGATTTCATTTTCCAAAACAGTAAATCTCACCTTGGTCAAGTTGCCTGTTAATTTCTAAGCATGGAACGCCCATTTGCTGTTTTTTTTTATTTATTTCATTAAGGATACTCTGGCTAAACTTTTATTGTATGCTGTAAGAATACAAAATTAGAAAAGGAAGAAGGCAAAACAATTTGAATGCCCAAACACATTTAAGAAATTGCCAATCAAGAAACCTGAATGCTGCTGACTGAATACACCTGAAAATCCCATTCACACTCAATTTGGAGGCAACTCGTAGCTGTCCCCTCGGCAAAAGGGTTACATTTCATATTCCAAAGCACAAAATCACAACTTGGTCCTGTTGCCTGCAAATTTCTAAGAATGAAACGGCAATTTGCAGGTTTTTTTATTTCCTTATGTATATTCTGGCTAAACTTGTTATTGTATGGGGTAAGAATACAAAATTAGAAAAGGAAGAAGGCAAAACAACCGCAAACCCAGAACACATTTAGCAAATTGCCAAACAAGAAACCTGAATGCTGCTGACTGAATACACCTGAAAATCCCATTCACACTCAATTTGGCAGCAATTTATAGCTGTTCCCTTGGCAAAAGTGTCACATTTCATTTTCCAAAACACAAAAACTCACCTTGGTCCTGTTGCATGTTAATTTCTAAAAATGAAACACCAATTTGCTGTTTTCTTTATTTCATTATGGATACTCTGGCTAAACTTTTTCTTGTATGGTGTAAGAATACAAAATTAGAAAAGGAAGAAGGCAAAACAAATGCAAACAAAGAACACATTTAGCAAATTGCCAATCGGGAAACCTGAATGTTGCTGACTTAATACACCTGAAAATCCCATTAACACTCAATTTGGAGGCAATTCGCAGCTGTGCCCTCGGCAAAAGGTAAAGATTTCATTTTCCAAAACACTAAAACTCACCTTGGTCCAGTTGCCTGTTAATTTCTAAGCATGGAACGCCCATTTGCTGGTTTTCTTTTTCTTTATTTCATTAAGGACACTCTGGCTAAACTTTTATTGTATGGTGTAAGAATACAAAATTAGAAAAGGAAGAAGGCAAAACAACCGCAAACCCAGAATACATTTAGCAAATTGCCAAACAAGAAACCTGAATGCTGCTGACTCAACACACCTGAAAATCACATTCACACTCAATTTGGCGGCAATTCGTAGCTGTTCCCTTGGCAAAAGCGTTACATTTCATTTTCCAAAACACAAAAACTCACCTTGGTCCAGTTGCCTGTTAATTTCTAAGAAATGAACGCCCATTTGCTGTTTTCTTTATTTCATTATGGATACTCTGGCTAACCTTTTTATTGTATGGTGTAAGAATACAAAATGAGAAAAGGAAGAAGGCAAAACAAATGCAAACCAAGAACACATTTAGCAAATTACCAATCAGGAAACCTGAATGTTGCTGACTGAATACACCTGAAAATCCCATTCACACTCAATTTGGAGGTCATTCGTAGCTGTCCCCTTGGCAAAGGGAAAGATTTCATTTTCCAAAACACTAAAACTCACCTTGGTCCAGTTGCCTGTTAATTTCTAAGCATGGAACGCCTATTTGCTGGTTTTCTTTTTTTTTATTTCATTAAGGACACTCTGGTTAAACCTTTATTGTATGGTGTAAGAATACAAAATTAGAAAAGGAAGAAGGCAAAACAACCGCAAACCCAGAATACATTTAGCAAATTGCCAAACAAGAAACCTGAATGCTGCTGACTCAATACACCTGAAAATCGCATTCACACTCAATTGGCAGCTATTCGTATCTGTTCCCTTGGCAAAAGGGTTACATTTTATTTTCAAAAACACAAAAACTCACCTGGTTCCTGTTGCATGTTAATTTCTAAAAATAAAACGCCCATTTGCTGTTTTCTTTATTTCATTATGGTTACTCTGGCTAAACTTTTTATTGTATGGTGTAAGAATACAAAATTAGAAAATGAAGAAGGCAAAACAAATGCAAACCAAGAACACATTAGCAAATTGCCAATCAGGAAACCTGAATGTTGCTGACTGAATACACCTGAAAATCCCATTCACACTCAATTTGGAGGCAATTCGTAGCTGTGCCCTCAGCAAAAGGGAAAGATTTCATTTTCCAAAACACAAAAACTCACCTTGGTCCTGTTGAATGTTAATTTCCAAAAATGAAACACCAATTTGCTGTTATCTTTATTTCATTATGGGTAATCTGGCTAACCTTTTTGTTGTTTGGTGTAAGAATACAAAATTAGAAAAGGAAGAAGGCAAACAAATGCAAACCAAGAACACATTTAGCAAATTGCCAATCAGGAAACCTGAATGTTGCTGACTGAATACACCTGAAAATCCCATTCACACTCAATTTGGAGGCAACTCGTGGCTGTCCCCTCGGAAAAAGTGTTACATTTCATTTTCCAAAGCACAAAAACACACCTTGGTCCTGTTGCCTGCTAATTTCTAAGAATGAAACGGCAATTTGCAGGTTTTTTTATTTAATTATGGATATTCTGGCTAAACTTTTATTGTATGGGGCAAGAATACAGAATTAGAAAAGGAAGAATGCAAAACAACCGCAAACCCAGAACACATTTAGCAAATTGCCAATCAGGAAACCTGAATGTTGCTGACTGAATACACCTGAAAATCCCATTCACACTCAATTTAGCGGCAATTCGTAGCTGTTCCCTTGGCAAAAGGGTTACATTTCATTTTCCAAAACACAAAAACTCACCTTGGTCCAGTTGCCTGTTAATTTCTAAGCATGGAATGCCCATTTGCTGGTTTTCTTTTTTTTTATTTCATTAAGGACACTCTGTCTAAACTTTTATTGTATGGGGCAAGAATACAAAATTAGAAAAGGAAGAAGGCAAAACAACCGCAAACCCAGAATACATTTAGCAAATTGCCAAACAAGAAACCTGAATGTTGCTGACTGAATACACTTGAAAATCACATTCACACTCAATTGGCAGCAATTCGGAGCTGTTCCCTTGGCAAAAGGGTTACATTTAATTTTCCAAAACACAAAAACTCACGTTGTTCCTGTTGCATGTTAATTTCTAAAAATGAAACAACAATTTGCTGTTTTCTTTATTTCATTATGGTTAGTCTGGCTAAACTTTTTATTGTATGGTGTAAGAATACAAAATTAGAAAATGAAGAAGGCAGAACAAATGCAAACCAAGAACACATTAGCAAATTGCCAATCAGGAAACCTGAATGTTGCTGACTGAATACACCTGAAAATCCCATTCACACTCAATTTGCAGGCAATTCGTAGCTGTGCCCTCAGCAAAAGGGAAAGATTTCATTTTCCAAAACACAAAAACACACCTTGGTCCTGCTGCATGTTAATTTCTAAAAATGAAACACCAATTTGTTGTTTTCTTTATTTCATTATGGATACTCTGGCTAACCTTTTTCTTGTATGGTGTAAGAATACAAAATTAGAAAAGGAAGAAGGCAAAACAAATGCAAACCAAGAACACATTTAGCAAATTGCCATTCAGGAAACCTGAATGTTGCTGACTGAATACACCTGAAAATCCCATTCACACTCAATTTGGAGGCAATTCGTAGCTGTGCCCTCGGCAAAAGGGAAAGATTTCATTTTCCAAAACAGTAAATCTCACCTTGGTCAAGTTGCCTGTTAATTTCTAAGCATGGAACGCCCATTTGCTGTTTTTTTTTTATTTATTTCATTAAGGATACTCTGGCTAAACTTTTATTGTATGCTGTAAGAATACAAAATTAGAAAAGGAAGAAAGCAAAACAAATGCAGACCCAGAACACATTTAGCAAATTGCCAAAAAAGAAACCTGCATGATGCTGACGGAACGCACCTGAAAATTGCATTCACACTCAAGTTGGCGGCAATTCATAGCTGTGCCCTCGGCAAAAGGGAAAGCTTTCATTTTCCAAAACACAAAAACTCACCTTGGTCCTGTTGCATGTTAATTTCTAAAAATGAAACACCAATTTGTTGTTTTCTTTATTTCATTATGGATACTCTGGCTAAACTTTTATTGTATGGTGTAAGAATACAAAATTAGAAAAGGAAGAAGGCAAAACAAATGCAAACCAAGAACACATTTAGCAAATTGCCAATCAGGATACCTGAATGTTGCTGACAGAATACACCTGAAAATCCCATTCACACTCAATTTGGAGGCAATTCGTAGCTGTACCCTCAGAAAAAGGGAAAGATTTCATTTTCCAAAACACAAAAACTCACCTTGGTCCTGTTGCATGTTAATTTCCAAAAATGAAACACCAATTTGCTTTTATTTTTATTTCATTATGGATACTCTGGCTAACCTTTTTATTGTTTGGTGTAAGAATACAAAATTAGAAAAGGAAGAAGGCAAAACAAATGCAAACCAAGAACACATTTAGCAAATTACCAATCAGGAAACCTGAATGTTGCTGACTGAATACACCTGAAAATCCCATTCACACTCAATTTGGTGGCAATTCGTAGCTGTTCCCTTTCAAAAGGGTTACATTTCATTTTCCAAAACTCAAATACTCACCTTGGTCCTGTTGAATGTTAATTTCTAAAAATGAAACACCAATTTGCTGTTTTCTTTATTTCATTATGGATACTCTGGCTAAACTTTTTCCTGTATGGTGTAAGAATAGAAAATGAGAAAAGGAAGAAGGCAAAACAAATGCAAACCAAGAACACATTTAGCAAATTGCCAATCAGGAAACCTGAATGTTGCTGACTGAATACACCTCAAAATCCCATTCACACTCAATTTGGAGGCAACTCGTGGCTGTCCCCTAGGAAAAAGGGTTACATTTCATTTTCCAAAGCACAAAAACCCACCTTGGTCCTGTTGCCTGCTAATTTCTAAGAATGAAACGGCAATTTGCAGGTTTTTTTATTTCATTGTGGATATTCTGGCTAAACATTTTATTGTATGGGGTAAGAATACAAAATTAGAAAAGGAAGAAGGCAAAGCAACCGCAAACCCAGAACACATTTAGCAAATTGCCAATCAGGAAACCTGAATGTTGCTGACTGAATACACCTGAAAATCCCATTCACACTCAATTTGGCGGCATTCGTAGCTGTTCCCTTGGCAGAAGGGTTACATTTCATTTTCCAAAACACAAAAACTCACCTTGGTCCTGTTGCATGTTAATTTCTAAGCATGGAACACCCATTTGCTGTTTTCTTTATTTCATTATGGATACTCTGGCTAAGCTTTTTCTTGTATGGTGTAAGAATACAAAATTAGAAAAGGAAGAAGGCAAAACAAATGCAAACCAAGAACACATTTAGCAAATTGCCGATCAGGAAACCTGAATGTTGCTGACTGAATACACCTGAAAATCCCATTCACACTCAATTTGCAGGCAATTCGCAGCTGTGCCCTCGGCAAAAGGGAAAGATTTCATTTTCCAAAACACTAAAACTCACCTTGGTCCAGTTGTCTGTTAATTTCTAAGCATGGAACGCCCATTTGCTGGTTTTCTTTTTTTTTATTTCATTAAGGATACTCTAGCTAAACTTTTATTGTATGGTGTAAGAATACAAAATTAGAAAAGGAAGAAGGAAAAACAACCACAAACCCAGAATACATTTAGCAAATTGCCAAACAAGAAACCTGAATGTTGCTGACTGAATACACCTGAAAATCCCATTCACACTCAATTTGGTGGCAATTCGTAGCTGTTCCCTTTCAAAAGGGTTACATTTCATTTTCCAAAACTCAAATACTCACCTTGGTCCTGTTGCATGTTAATTTCTAAAAATGAAACACCAATTTCCTGTTTTCTTTATTTCATTATGGATACTCTGGCTAAACTTTTTCTTGTATGGTGTAAGAATACAAAAAGAGAAAAGGAAGAAGGCAAAACAAATGCAAACCAAGAACACATTTAGCAAATTGCCAATTAGGAAACCTGAATGTTGCTGACTGAATACACCTGAAAATCCCATTCACACTCAATTTGGAGGCAATTCGTAGCTGTGCCCTCGGCAAAAGGGAAAGATTTCATTTTCCAAAACAGTAAATCTCACCTTGGTCAAGTTGCCTGTTAATTTCTAAGCATGGAACGCCCATTTGCTGTTTTTTTTTATTTATTTCATTAAGGATACTCTGGCTAAACTTTTATTGTATGCTGTAAGAATACAAAATTAGAAAAGGAAGAAGGCAAAACAATTTGAATGCCCAAACACATTTAAGAAATTGCCAATCAAGAAACCTGAATGCTGCTGACTGAATACACCTGAAAATCCCATTCACACTCAATTTGGAGGCAACTCGTAGCTGTCCCCTCGGCAAAAGGGTTACATTTCATATTCCAAAGCACAAAATCACAACTTGGTCCTGTTGCCTGCAAATTTCTAAGAATGAAACGGCAATTTGCAGGTTTTTTTATTTCCTTATGTATATTCTGGCTAAACTTGTTATTGTATGGGGTAAGAATACAAAATTAGAAAAGGAAGAAGGCAAAACAACCGCAAACCCAGAACACATTTAGCAAATTGCCAAACAAGAAACCTGAATGCTGCTGACTGAATACACCTGAAAATCCCATTCACACTCAATTTGGCAGCAATTTATAGCTGTTCCCTTGGCAAAAGTGTCACATTTCATTTTCCAAAACACAAAAACTCACCTTGGTCCTGTTGCATGTTAATTTCTAAAAATGAAACACCAATTTGCTGTTTTCTTTATTTCATTATGGATACTCTGGCTAAACTTTTTCTTGTATGGTGTAAGAATACAAAATTAGAAAAGGAAGAAGGCAAAACAAATGCAAACAAAGAACACATTTAGCAAATTGCCAATCGGGAAACCTGAATGTTGCTGACTTAATACACCTGAAAATCCCATTAACACTCAATTTGGAGGCAATTCGCAGCTGTGCCCTCGGCAAAAGGTAAAGATTTCATTTTCCAAAACACTAAAACTCACCTTGGTCCAGTTGCCTGTTAATTTCTAAGCATGGAACGCCCATTTGCTGGTTTTCTTTTTCTTTATTTCATTAAGGACACTCTGGCTAAACTTTTATTGTATGGTGTAAGAATACAAAATTAGAAAAGGAAGAAGGCAAAACAACCGCAAACCCAGAATACATTTAGCAAATTGCCAAACAAGAAACCTGAATGCTGCTGACTCAACACACCTGAAAATCACATTCACACTCAATTTGGCGGCAATTCGTAGCTGTTCCCTTGGCAAAAGCGTTACATTTCATTTTCCAAAACACAAAAACTCACCTTGGTCCAGTTGCCTGTTAATTTCTAAGAAATGAACGCCCATTTGCTGTTTTCTTTATTTCATTATGGATACTCTGGCTAACCTTTTTATTGTATGGTGTAAGAATACAAAATGAGAAAAGGAAGAAGGCAAAACAAATGCAAACCAAGAACACATTTAGCAAATTACCAATCAGGAAACCTGAATGTTGCTGACTGAATACACCTGAAAATCCCATTCACACTCAATTTGGAGGTCATTCGTAGCTGTCCCCTTGGCAAAGGGAAAGATTTCATTTTCCAAAACACTAAAACTCACCTTGGTCCAGTTGCCTGTTAATTTCTAAGCATGGAACGCCTATTTGCTGGTTTTCTTTTTTTTTATTTCATTAAGGACACTCTGGTTAAACCTTTATTGTATGGTGTAAGAATACAAAATTAGAAAAGGAAGAAGGCAAAACAACCGCAAACCCAGAATACATTTAGCAAATTGCCAAACAAGAAACCTGAATGCTGCTGACTCAATACACCTGAAAATCGCATTCACACTCAATTGGCAGCTATTCGTATCTGTTCCCTTGGCAAAAGGGTTACATTTTATTTTCAAAAACACAAAAACTCACCTGGTTCCTGTTGCATGTTAATTTCTAAAAATAAAACGCCCATTTGCTGTTTTCTTTATTTCATTATGGTTACTCTGGCTAAACTTTTTATTGTATGGTGTAAGAATACAAAATTAGAAAATGAAGAAGGCAAAACAAATGCAAACCAAGAACACATTAGCAAATTGCCAATCAGGAAACCTGAATGTTGCTGACTGAATACACCTGAAAATCCCATTCACACTCAATTTGGAGGCAATTCGTAGCTGTGCCCTCAGCAAAAGGGAAAGATTTCATTTTCCAAAACACAAAAACTCACCTTGGTCCTGTTGAATGTTAATTTCCAAAAATGAAACACCAATTTGCTGTTATCTTTATTTCATTATGGGTAATCTGGCTAACCTTTTTGTTGTTTGGTGTAAGAATACAAAATTAGAAAAGGAAGAAGGCAAACAAATGCAAACCAAGAACACATTTAGCAAATTGCCAATCAGGAAACCTGAATGTTGCTGACTGAATACACCTGAAAATCCCATTCACACTCAATTTGGAGGCAACTCGTGGCTGTCCCCTCGGAAAAAGTGTTACATTTCATTTTCCAAAGCACAAAAACACACCTTGGTCCTGTTGCCTGCTAATTTCTAAGAATGAAACGGCAATTTGCAGGTTTTTTTATTTAATTATGGATATTCTGGCTAAACTTTTATTGTATGGGGCAAGAATACAGAATTAGAAAAGGAAGAATGCAAAACAACCGCAAACCCAGAACACATTTAGCAAATTGCCAATCAGGAAACCTGAATGTTGCTGACTGAATACACCTGAAAATCCCATTCACACTCAATTTAGCGGCAATTCGTAGCTGTTCCCTTGGCAAAAGGGTTACATTTCATTTTCCAAAACACAAAAACTCACCTTGGTCCAGTTGCCTGTTAATTTCTAAGCATGGAATGCCCATTTGCTGGTTTTCTTTTTTTTTATTTCATTAAGGACACTCTGTCTAAACTTTTATTGTATGGGGCAAGAATACAAAATTAGAAAAGGAAGAAGGCAAAACAACCGCAAACCCAGAATACATTTAGCAAATTGCCAAACAAGAAACCTGAATGTTGCTGACTGAATACACTTGAAAATCACATTCACACTCAATTGGCAGCAATTCGGAGCTGTTCCCTTGGCAAAAGGGTTACATTTAATTTTCCAAAACACAAAAACTCACGTTGTTCCTGTTGCATGTTAATTTCTAAAAATTAAACAACAATTTGCTGTTTTCTTTATTTCATTATGGTTAGTCTGGCTAAACTTTTTATTGTATGGTGTAAGAATACAAAATTAGAAAATGAAGAAGGCAGAACAAATGCAAACCAAGAACACATTAGCAAATTGCCAATCAGGAAACCTGAATGTTGCTGACTGAATACACCTGAAAATCCCATTCACACTCAATTTGCAGGCAATTCGTAGCTGTGCCCTCAGCAAAAGGGAAAGATTTCATTTTCCAAAACACAAAAACACACCTTGGTCCTGCTGCATGTTAATTTCTAAAAATGAAACACCAATTTGTTGTTTTCTTTATTTCATTATGGATACTCTGGCTAACCTTTTTCTTGTATGGTGTAAGAATACAAAATTAGAAAAGGAAGAAGGCAAAACAAATGCAAACCAAGAACACATTTAGCAAATTGCCATTCAGGAAACCTGAATGTTGCTGACTGAATACACCTGAAAATCCCATTCACACTCAATTTGGAGGCAATTCGTAGCTGTGCCCTCGGCAAAAGGGAAAGATTTCATTTTCCAAAACAGTAAATCTCACCTTGGTCAAGTTGCCTGTTAATTTCTAAGCATGGAACGCCCATTTGCTGTTTTTTTTTTTATTTATTTCATTAAGGATACTCTGGCTAAACTTTTATTGTATGCTGTAAGAATACAAAATTAGAAAAGGAAGAAAGCAAAACAAATGCAGACCCAGAACACATTTAGCAAATTGCCAAAAAAGAAACCTGCATGATGCTGACGGAACGCACCTGAAAATTGCATTCACACTCAAGTTGGCGGCAATTCATAGCTGTGCCCTCGGCAAAAGGGAAAGCTTTCATTTTCCAAAACACAAAAACTCACCTTGGTCCTGTTGCATGTTAATTTCTAAAAATGAAACACCAATTTGTTGTTTTCTTTATTTCATTATGGATACTCTGGCTAAACTTTTATTGTATGGTGTAAGAATACAAAATTAGAAAAGGAAGAAGGCAAAACAAATGCAAACCAAGAACACATTTAGCAAATTGCCAATCAGGATACCTGAATGTTGCTGACAGAATACACCTGAAAATCCCATTCACACTCAATTTGGAGGCAATTCGTAGCTGTACCCTCAGAAAAAGGGAAAGATTTCATTTTCCAAAACACAAAAACTCACCTTGGTCCTGTTGCATGTTAATTTCCAAAAATGAAACACCAATTTGCTTTTATTTTTATTTCATTATGGATACTCTGGCTAACCTTTTTATTGTTTGGTGTAAGAATACAAAATTAGAAAAGGAAGAAGGCAAAACAAATGCAAACCAAGAACACATTTAGCAAATTACCAATCAGGAAACCTGAATGTTGCTGACTGAATACACCTGAAAATCCCATTCACACTCAATTTGGTGGCAATTCGTAGCTGTTCCCTTTCAAAAGGGTTACATTTCATTTTCCAAAACTCAAATACTCACCTTGGTCCTGTTGAATGTTAATTTCTAAAAATGAAACACCAATTTGCTGTTTTCTTTATTTCATTATGGATACTCTGGCTAAACTTTTTCCTGTATGGTGTAAGAATACAAAATGAGAAAAGGAAGAAGGCAAAACAAATGCAAACCAAGAACACATTTAGCAAATTGCCAATCAGGAAACCTGAATGTTGCTGACTGAATACACCTCAAAATCCCATTCACACTCAATTTGGAGGCAACTCGTGGCTGTCCCCTAGGAAAAAGGGTTACATTTCATTTTCCAAAGCACAAAAACCCACCTTGGTCCTGTTGCCTGCTAATTTCTAAGAATGAAACGGCAATTTGCAGGTTTTTTTATTTCATTGTGGATATTCTGGCTAAACATTTTATTGTATGGGGTAAGAATACAAAATTAGAAAAGGAAGAAGGCAAAGCAACCGCAAACCCAGAACACATTTAGCAAATTGCCAATCAGGAAACCTGAATGTTGCTGACTGAATACACCTGAAAATCCCATTCACACTCAATTTGGCGGCATTCGTAGCTGTTCCCTTGGCAGAAGGGTTACATTTCATTTTCCAAAACACAAAAACTCACCTTGGTCCTGTTGCATGTTAATTTCTAAGCATGGAACACCCATTTGCTGTTTTCTTTATTTCATTATGGATACTCTGGCTAAGCTTTTTCTTGTATGGTGTAAGAATACAAAATTAGAAAAGGAAGAAGGCAAAACAAATGCAAACCAAGAACACATTTAGCAAATTGCCGATCAGGAAACCTGAATGTTGCTGACTGAATACACCTGAAAATCCCATTCACACTCAATTTGCAGGCAATTCGCAGCTGTGCCCTCGGCAAAAGGGAAAGATTTCATTTTCCAAAACACTAAAACTCACCTTGGTCCAGTTGTCTGTTAATTTCTAAGCATGGAACGCCCATTTGCTGGTTTTCTTTTTTTTTATTTCATTAAGGATACTCTAGCTAAACTTTTATTGTATGGTGTAAGAATACAAAATTAGAAAAGGAAGAAGGAAAAACAACCACAAACCCAGAATACATTTAGCAAATTGCCAAACAAGAAACCTGAATGTTGCTGACTGAATACACCTGAAAATCCCATTCACACTCAATTTGGTGGCAATTCGTAGCTGTTCCCTTTCAAAAGGGTTACATTTCATTTTCCAAAACTCAAATACTCACCTTGGTCCTGTTGCATGTTAATTTCTAAAAATGAAACACCAATTTCCTGTTTTCTTTATTTCATTATGGATACTCTGGCTAAACTTTTTCTTGTATGGTGTAAGAATACAAAAAGAGAAAAGGAAGAAGGCCAAACAAATGCAAACCAAGAACACATTAGCAAATTGCCAATCAGGAAACCTGAATGTTGCTGACTGAATACACCTGAAAATCCCATTCACACTCAATTTGGAGGCAACTCGTAGCAGTCCCCATGGCAAAAGGGTTACATTTCATTTTCCAAAGCACAAAAACACACCTTGGTCCTGTTGCATGTTAATTTCTAAAAATGAAACACCAATTTGCTGTTTTCTATATTTCATTATGGTTACTCTGGCTAAACTTTTTATTGTATGGTGTAAGAATACAAAATTAGAAAAGGAAGAAGGCAAAACAAATGCAAACCAAGAACACATTTAGCAAATTGCCATTCAGGAAACCTGAATGTTGCTGACTGAATACACCTGAAAATCCCATTCACACTCAATTTGGAGGCAATTCAAGCTGTGCCCTCGGCAAAAGGGAAAGATTTCATTTTCCAAAACACTAAAACTCACCTTGGTCCAGTTGCCTGTTAATTTCTAAGCATGGAACGCCCATTTGCTGGTTTTCTTTTTTTTCATTTCATTAAGGATACTCTGGCTAAACTTTTATTGTATGGTGTAAGAATACAAAATGAGAAAAGGAAGAAGGCAAAACAAATGCAAACCAAGAACACATTTAGCAAATTGCCAATCAGGAAACCTGAATGTTGCTGACTGAATACACCTGAAAATCCCATTCACACTCAATTTGCAGGCAATTCGTAGCTGTGCCCTCTGCAAAAGGGAAAGATTTCATTTTCCAAAACAGTAAATCTCACCTTGGTCAAGTTGCCTGTTAATTTCTAAGCATGGAACGCCCATTTGCTGTTTTTTTTTTATTTATTTCATTAAGGATACTCTGGCTAAACTTTTATTGTATGCTGTAAGAATACAAAATTAGAAAAGGAAGAAGGCAAAACAAATGCAGACCCAGAACACATTTAGCAAATTGCCAAAAAAGAAACCTGAATGATGCTGACGGAACGCACCTGAAAATTGCATTCACACTCAAGTTGGCGGCAATTCATAGCTGTGCCCTCGGCAAAAGGGAAAGCTTTCATTTTCCAAAACACAAAAACTCACCTTGGTCCTGTTGCATGTTAATTTCTAAAAATGAAACACCAATTTGTTGTTTTCTTTATTTCATTATGGATACTCTGGCTAACCTTTTTCTTGTATGGTGTAAGAATACAAAATTAGAAAAGGAAGAAGGCAAAACAAATGCAAACCAAGAACACATTTAGCAAATTGCCAATCAGGATACCTGAATGTTGCTGACAGAATACACCTGAAAATCCCATTCACACTCAATTTGGAGGCAATTCGTAGCTGTACCCTCAGAAAAAGGAAAGATTTCATTTTCCAAAACACAAAAACTCACCTTGGTCCTGTTGCATGTTAATTTCCAAAAATGAAACACCAATTTGCTTTTATTTTTATTTCATTATGGATACTCTGGCTAACCTTTTTATTGTTTGGTGTAAGAATACAAAATGAGAAAAGGAAGAAGGCAAAACAAATGCAAACCAAGAACACATTTAGCAAATTACCAATCAGGAAACCTGAATGTTGCTGACTGAATACACCTGAAAATCCTTTTCACACTCAATTTGGTGGCAATTCGTAGCTGTTCCCTTTCAAAAGGGTTACATTTCATTTTCCAAAACTCAAATACTCACCTTGGTCCTGTTGAATGTTAATTTCTAAAAATGAAACACCAATTTGCTGTTTTCTTTATTTCATTATGGATACTCTGGCTAAACTTTTTCTTGTATGGTGTAAGAATACAAAATGAGAAAAGGAAGAAGGCAAAACAAATGCAAACCAAGAACACATTTAGCAAATTGCCAATCAGGAAACCTGAATGTTGCTGACTGAATACACCTGAAAATCCCATTCACACTCAATTTGGAGGCAACTCGTAGCAGTCCCCATGGCAAAAGGGTTACATTTCATTTTCCAAAGCACAAAAACACACCTTGGTCCTGTTGCATGTTAATTTCTAAAAATGAAACACCAATTTGCTGTTTTCTATATTTCATTATGGTTACTCTGGCTAAACTTTTTATTGTATGGTGTAAGAATACAAAATGAGAAAAGGAAGAAGGCAAAACAAATGCAAACCAAGAACACATTTAGCAAATTGCCAATCAGGAAACCTGAATGTTGCTGACTGAATACACCTGAAAATCCCATTCACACTCAATTTGGAGGCAATTCGTAGCTATGCCCTCGGCAAAAGGGAAAGATTTCATTTTCCAAAACAGTAAATCTCACCTTGGTCAAGTTGCCTGTTAATTTCTAAGCATGGAACGCCCATTTGCTTTTTTTTTTTATTTATTTCATTAAGTATATCTGGCTAAACTTTTATTGTATGGTGTAAGAATACAAAATTAGAAAAGGAAGAAGGCAAAACAATTTGAATGCCCAAACACATTTAAGAAATTGCCAATCAAGAAACCTGAATGCTGCTGACTGAATACACCTGAAAATCCCATTCACACTCAATTTGGAGGCAACTCGTAGCTGTCCCCTCGGCAAAAGGGTTACATTTCATATTCCAAAGCACAAAATCACAACTTGGTCCTGTTGCCTGCAAATTTCTAAGAATGAAACGGCAATTTGCAGGTTTTTTTTATTTCATTATGATTATTCTGGCTAAACTTGTTATTGTATGGGGTAAGAATACAAAATTAGAAAAGGAAGAAGGCAAAACAACCGCAAACCCAGAACACATTTAGCAAATTGCCAAACAAGAAACCTGATGCTGCTGACTGAATACACCTGAAAATCCCATTCACACTCAATTTGCAGGCAATTCGTAGCTGTTCCCTTGGCAAAAGTGTCACATTTCATTTTCCAAAACACAAAAACTCACCTTGGTCCTGTTGCATGTTAATTTCTAAAAATGAAACACCAATTTGCTGTTTTCTTTATTTCATTATGGATACTCTGGCTAAACTTTTTCTTGTATGGTGTAAGAATACAAAATTAGAAAATGAAGAAGGCAAAACAAATGCAAACAAAGAACACATTTAGCAAATTGCCAATCGGGAAACCTGAATGTTGCTGACTTAATACACCTGAAAATCCCATTCACACTCAATTTGGAGGCAACTCGTGGCTGTCCCCTCGGAAAAAGGGTTACATTTCATTTTCCAAAACACAAAAACTCACCTTGGTCCTGTTGCATGTTAATTTCTAAGCATGGAACGCCCATTTACTGTTTTCTTTATTTCATTATGGATACTCTGGCTAAGCTTTTTCTTGTATGGTGTAAGAATACAAAATTAGAAAAGGAAGAAGGCAAAACAAATGCAAACCAAGAACACATTTAGCAAATTGCCGATCAGGAAACCTGAATGTTGCTGACTGAATACACCTGAAAATTCCATTCACACTCAATTTGCAGGCAATTCGCAGCTGTGTCCTCGGCAAAAGGGAAAGATTTCATTTTCCAAAACACTAAAACTCACCTTGGTCCAGTTCCCTGTTAATTTCTAAGCATGGAACGCCCATTTGCTGGTTTTCTTTTTTTTTATTTCATTAAGGACACTCTGGCTAAACTTTTATTGTATGGTGTAAGAATACAAAATTAGAAAAGGAAGAAGGAAAAACAACCACAAACCCAGAATACATTTAGCAAATTGCCAAACAAGAAACCTGAATGTTGCTGACTGAATACATATGAAAATCCCATTCACACTCAATTTGGTGGCAATTCGTAGCTGTTCCCTTTCAAAAGGGTTACATTTCATTTTCCAAAACTCAAATACTCACCTTGGTCCTGTTGCATGTTAATTTCTAAAAATGAAACACCAATTTCCTGTTTCTTTATTTCATTATGGATACTCTGGCTAAACTTTTTCTTGTATGGTGTAAGAATACAAAATGAGAAAAGGAAGAAGGCCAAACAAATGCAAACCAAGAACACATTAGCAAATTGCCAATCAGGAAACCTGAATGTTGCTGACTGAATACACCTGAAAATCCCATTCACACTCAATTTGGAGGCAACTCGTAGCAGTCCCCATGGCAAAAGGGTTACATTTCATTTTCCAAAGCACAAAAACACACCTTGGTCCTGTTGCATGTTAATTTCTAAAAATGAAACACCAATTTGCTGTTTTCTATATTTCATTATGGTTACTCTGGCTAAACTTTTTCTTGTATGGTGTAAGAATACAAAATTAGAAAAGGAAGAAGGCAAAACAAATGCAAACCAAGAACACATTTAGCAAATTGCCATTCAGGAAACCTGAATGTTGCTGACTGAATACACCTGAAAATCCCATTCACACTCAATTTGGAGGCAATTCGTAGCTGTGCCCTCGGCAAAAGGGAAAGATTTCATTTTCCAAAACACTAAAACTCACCTTGGTCCAGTTGCCTGTTAATTTCTAAGCATGGAACGCCCATTTGCTGGTTTTCTTTTTTTTTATTTCATTAAGGATACTCTGGCTAAACTTTTATTGTATGGTGTAAGAATACAAAATGAGAAAAGGAAGAAGGCAAAACAAATGCAAACCAAGAACACATTTAGCAAATTGCCAATCAGGAAACCTGAATGTTGCTGACTGAATACACCTGAAAATCCCATTCACACTCAATTTGCAGGCAATTCGTAGCTGTGCCCTCGGCAAAAGGGAAAGATTTCATTTTCCAAAACAGTAAATCTCACCTTGGTCAAGTTGCCTGTTAATTTCTAAGCATGGAACGCCCATTTGCTGTTTTTTTTTTCTTTATTTCATTATGGATACTCTGGCTAAACTTTTATTGTATGCTGTAAGAATACAAAATTAGAAAAGGAAGAAGGCAAAACAAATGCAGACCCAGAACACATTTAGCAAATTGCCAAAAAAGAAACCTGAATGATGCTGACGGAACGCACCTGAAAATTGCATTCACACTCAAGTTGGCGGCAATTCATAGCTGTGCCCTCGGCAAAAGGGAAAGCTTTCATTTTCCAAAACACAAAAACTCACCTTGGTCCTGTTGCATGTTAATTTCTAAAAATGAAACACCAATTTGTTGTATTCTTTATTTCATTATGGATACTCTGGCTAACCTTTTTCTTGTATGGTGTAAGAATACAAAATTAGAAAAGGAAGAAGGCAAAACAAATGCAAACCAAGAACACATTTAGCAAATTGCCAATCAGGATACCTGAATGTTGCTGACAGAATACACCTGAAAATCCCATTCACACTCAATTTGGAGGCAATTCGTAGCTGTACCCTCAGAAAAAGGAAAGATTTCATTTTCCAAAACACAAATACTCACCTTGGTCCTGTTGCATGTTAATTTCCAAAAATGAAACACCAATTTGCTTTTATTTTTATTTCATTATGGATACTCTGGCTAACCTTTTTATTGTTTGGTGTAAGAATACAAAATGAGAAAAGGAAGAAGGCAAAACAAATGCAAACCAAGAACACATTTAGCAAATTACCAATCAGGAAACCTGAATGTTGCTGACTGAATACACCTGAAAATCCTTTTGACACTGAATTTGGTGGCAATTCGTAGCAGTCCCCATGGCAAAAGGGTTACATTTCATTTTCCAAAACTCAAATACTCACCTTGGTCCTGTTGAATGTTAATTTCTAAAAATGAAACACCAATTTGCTGTTTTCTTTATTTCATTATGGATACTCTGGCTAAACTTTTTCTTGTATGGTGTAAGAATACAAAATGAGAAAAGGAAGAAGGCCAAACAAATGCAAACCAAGAACACATTTAGCAAATTGCCAATCAGGAAACCTGAATGTTGCTGACTGAATACACCTGAAAATCCCATTCACACTCAATTTGGAGGCAACTCGTAGCAGTCCCCATGGCAAAAGGGTTACATTTAATTTTCCAAAGCACAAAAACACACCTTGGTCCTGTTGCATGTTAATTTCTAAAAATGAAACACCAATTTGCTGTTTTCTATATTTCATTATGGTTACTCTGGCTAAACTTTTTATTGTATGGTGTAAGAATACAAAATTAGAAAAGGAAGATGGCAAAACAAATGCAAACCAAGAACAGATTTAGCAAATTGCCAATCAGGAAACCTGAATGTTGCTGACTGAATACACCTGAAAATCCCATTCACACTCAATTTGGAGGCAATTCGTAGCTGTGCCCTCGGCAAAAGGGAAAGATTTCATTTTCCAAAACAGTAAATCTCACCTTGGTCAAGTTGCCTGTTAATTTCTAAGCATGGAACGCCCATTTGCTTTTTTTTTTTATTTATTTCATTAAGTATATCTGGCTAAACTTTTATTGTATGGTGTAAGAATACAAAATTAGAAAAGGAAGAAGGCAAAACAAATGCAAACCAAGAACACATTTAGCAAATTGCCAATCAGGAAACCTGAATGTTGCTGACTGAATACACCTGAAAATCCCATTCACACTCAATTTGGAGGCAATTCGTAGCTGTGCCCTCGGCAAAAGGGAAAGATTTCATTTTCCAAAACATTAAATCTCACCTTGGTCAAGTTGCCTGTTAATTTCTAAGCATGGAACGCCCATTTGCTTTTTTTTTTTATTTATTTCATTAAGTATATCTGGCTAAACTTTTATTGTATGGTGTAAGAATACAAAATTAGAAAAGGAAGAAGGCAAAACAATTTGAATGCCCAAACACATTTAAGAAATTGCCAATCAAGAAACCTGAATGCTGCTGACTGAATACACCTGAAAATCCCATTCACACTCAATTTGGAGGCAACTCGTAGCTGTCCCCTCGGCAAAAGGGTTACATTTCATATTCCAAAGCACAAAATCACAACTTGGTCCTGTTGCCTGCAAATTTCTAAGAATGAAACGGCAATTTGCAGGTTTTTTTTATTTCCTTATGTATATTCTGGCTAAACTTGTTATTGTATGGGGTAAGAATACAAAATTAGAAAAGGAAGAAGGCAAAACAACCGCAAACCCAGAACACATTTAGCAAATTGCCAAACAAGAAACCTGAATGCTGCTGACTGAATACACCTGAAAAATCCCATTCACACTCAATTTGCAGGCAATTCGTAGCTGTTCCCTTGGCAAAAGTGTCACATTTCATTTTCCAAAACACAAAAACTCACCTTGGTCCTGTTGCATGTTAATTTCTAAAAATGAAACACCAATTTGCTGTTTTCTTTATTTCATTATGGATACTCTGGCTAAACTTTTTCTTGTATGGTGTAAGAATACAAAATTAGAAAATGAAGAAGGCAAAACAAATGCAAACAAAGAACACATTTAGCAAATTGCCAATCGGGAAACCTGAATGTTGCTGACTTAATACACCTGAAAATCCCATTCACACTCAATTTGGAGGCAACTCGTGGCTGTCCCCTCTGAAAAAGGGTTACATTTCATTTTCCAAAACACAAAAACTCACCTTGGTCCTGTTGCATGTTAATTTCTAAGCATGGAACGCCCATTTGCTGTTTTCTTTATTTCATTATGGATACTCTGGCTAAGCTTTTTCTTGTATGGTGTAAGAATACAAAATTAGAAAAGGAAGAAGGCAAAACAAATGCAAACCAAGAACACATTTAGCAAATTGCCGATCAGGAAACCTGAATGTTGCTGACTGAATACACCTGAAAATCCCATTCACACTCAATTTGCAGGCAATTCGCAGCTGTGTCCTCGGCAAAAGGGAAAGATTTCATTTTCCAAAACACTAAAACTCACCTTGGTCCAGTTGCCTGTTAATTTCTAAGCATGGAACGCCCATTTGCTGGTTTTCTTTTTTTTTATTTCATTAAGGACACTCTGGCTAAACTTTTATTGTATGGTGTAAGAATACAAAATTAGAAAAGGAAGAAGGCAAAACAACCGCAAACCCAGAATACATTTAGCAAATTGCCAAACAAGAAACCTGAATGTTGCTGACTGAATACACCTGAAAATCGCATTCACACTCAATTGGCAGCAATTCGTAGCTGTTCCCTTGGCAAAAGGGTTACATTTAATTTTCCAAAACACAAAACCTCACCTTGTTCCTGTTGCATGTTAATTTCTAAAAATGAAACAACAGTTTGCTGTTTTCTTTATTTCATTATGGTTACTCTGGCTAAACTTTTTATTGTATGGTGTAAGAATACAAAATTAGAAAATGAAGAAGGCAAAACAAATGCAAACCAAGAACACATTAGCAAATTGCCAATCAGGAAACCTGAATGTTGCTGACTGAATACACCTGAAAATCCCATTCACACTCAATTTGGAGGCAATTCGTAGCTGTGCCCTCAGCAAAAGGGAAAGATTTCATTTTCCAAAACACAAAAACTCACCTTGGTCCTGTTGCATGTTAATTTCCAAAAATGAAACACCAATTTGCTGTTATCTTTATTTCATTATGGGTAATCTGGCTAACCTTTTTATTGTTTGGTGTAAGAATACAAAATTAGAAAAGGAAGAAGGCAAAACAAATGCAAACCCAGAACACATTTAGCAAATTACCAATCAGGAAACCTGAATGTTGCTGACTGAATACACCTGAAAATCCCATTCACACTCAATTTGCAGGCAATTCGTAGCTGTCCCCTCGGCAAAAGTGTTACATTTCATTTTCCAAAACACGAAAACTCACCTTAGTTGTGTTGCCTGTGGATTTCTTAGCATGAAACGCCATTTTGCACTGTATTTTTTTCATTTTGACCACTCTGTCTGAAGGCTTTTTTGGATGGTGTCAGGATATAAAATTTGGAAAAATGAAGGCAAAACAAACGCAAACCAAGAACACATTTAACAAATTACCAATCAGGAAACCTGAATGTTGCTGACTGAATACACCTGAAAATCCCATTCACACTCAATTTGGAGGCAATTCTTAGCTGTCCCATCGGCAAAAGTGTTACATTTCTTTTTCTAAAACACGAAAACTCACCTTAGTCGTGTTGCCTGTAGATTTCTTAGCATGAAACGCCAATTTGCACTGCATTTCTATTTCATTTTGACCACTCTGTCTAAAGGCTTTTTTGGATGGTGTCAGGATAGAAAATTTGGAAAGAAAGAAGGCAATACAAACGCAAACCCAGACGACATTTAAGAAATTGCCAATCAAGAAACCTGAATGCTGCTGACTGAATACACCTGAAAATCCCATTCACACTCAATTTGGAGGCAACTCGTAGCTGTCCCCTCGGCAAAAGTGTTACATTTCATTTTCCAAAGCACAAAAACACACCTTGGTCTTGTTGCCTGCTAATTTCTAAGAATGAAACGGCAATTTGCAGTTTTTATTTCATTATGGATATTCTGGCTAAACTTTTATTGTATGGGGTAAGAAATCAAAATTAGAAAAGGAAGAAGGCAAAACAAACGCAAACCCAGAACACATTTAGCAAATTGCCAAACAAGAATCCTGAATGCTGCTGACTGAATACACCTGAAAATCCCATTCACACTCAATTTGGCGGCAATTCGTAGCTGTTCCCTTGGCAAAAGTGTTACATTTCATTTTCCAAAACACAAAAACTCACCTTGGTCCTGTTGCATGTTAATTTCTAAAAATGAAACACCTATTTGCTGTTTTCTTTATTTCATTATGGATACTCTGGCTAACCTTTTTATTGTTTGGTGTAAGAATACAAAATGAGAAAAGGAAGAAGACAAAACATATGCAAACCAAGAAAATATTTAGCAAATTACCAATCGGGAAACCTGAATGTTGCTGACTGAATACACCTGAAAATCCCATTCACACTCAATTTGCAGGCAATTCGTAGCTGTCCCATCGGCAAAAGTGTTACATTTCATTTTCCAAAACACGAGAAATTCCCTTAGTCGTGTTGCGTGTAGATTTCTTAGCATGAAACGCCAATTTGCAATGTATTTTTATTTCATTTTGACCACTCTGTCTAAAGGCTTTAGTGGATGGTCAGGATAGAAAATTTGGATAGAAAGAAAGAAAAACAAACACAAACCCAGAACACATTTACGAAATTGCCAATCGAGACCCCAATGCTGCTGACTGAACATACCTGTAAATCCAATTCACACTCAGTTTGGAGGCAATTCGTAGCTGTGCCCTTGGCAAAAGGGTTACATTTCATTTTCCAAAACACAAAACCTCACCTTGGTCCTGTTGCATGTTAATTTCTCAAAATGAAACACCAATTTGCTGTTTTTTTTATTTCATTATGGATACTCTGGCTAACCTTTTTATTGTATGGTGTAAGAATACAAATTTAGAAAAGGAAGAAGGCAAAACAAATGCAAACCAAGAACACATTTAGCAAATTACCAATCAGGAAACCTGAATGTTGCTGACTGAATACACCTGAAAATCCCATTCACACTCAATTTGGAGGCAACTCGTAGCAGTCCCCATGGCAAAAGTGTTACATTTCATTTTCTAAAACACGAAAACTCACCTTAGTCGTGTTGCCTGTAGTTTTCTTAGCATGAAACGCCAATTTTTCACTGTATTTTTATTTCATTTTGACCACTCTGTCTAAAGGCTTTTTTGGATGGTGTCAGGATAGAAAATTTGGAAAGAAAGAAGGCAAAACAAACGCAAACCCAGACGACATTTAAGAAATTGCCAATCAAGAAATCTGAATGCTGCTGACTGAATATGCCTGAAAATCCCATTCACACTCAATTTGGAGGCAACTCGTAGCTTTCCCCTCGGCAAAAGTTTGACATTTCATTTTCCAAAGCACAAAAACACACCTTGGTCCTGTTGCCTGCTAATTTCTAAGAATGAAACGGCAATTTCCAGTTTTTTTTATTTCATTATGGATATTCTGGCTAAACTTTTATTGTATGGGGTAAGAATACAAAATTAGAAAAGGAAGAAGGCAAAACAACCGCAAACCCAGAATACATTTAGCAAATTGCCAAACAAGAAACCTGAATGCTGCTGACTCAACACACCTGAAAATCACATTCACACTCAATTTGGCGGCAATTCGTAGTTGTTCCCTTGGCAAAAGTGTTACATTTCATTTTCCAAAAAAAAACTCACCTTGGTCCAGTTGCCTGTTAATTTCTAAAATGGAACGCCCATTTGCTGTTTTCTTTATTTCATTATGGATACTCTGGCTAACCTTTTTATTGTATGGTGTAAGAATACAAAATTAGAAAAGGAAGAAGGCAAAACAAATGCAAACCAAGAACACATTTAGCAAATTGCCGATCAGGAAACCTGAATGTTGCTGACTGAATACACCTGAAAATCCCATTCACACTCAATTTGGAGGTCATTTGTAGCTGTCCCCTCGGCAAAGGGAAAGATTTCATTTTCCAAAACACTAAAACTCACCTTGGTCCAGTTGCCTGTTAATTTCTAAGCATGGAACGCCTATTTGCTAGGTTTCTTTTTTTTTTTTTTCATTAAGGACACTCTGGCTAAACCTTTATTGTATGGTGTAAGAATAAAAAATTAGAAAAGGAAGAAGGCAAAACAACCGCAAACCCAGAATACATTTAGCAAATTGCCATACAAGAAACCTGAATGCTGCTGACTGAATACACCTGAAAATCGCATTCACACAAAATTGGCAGCTATTCGTAGCTGTTCCCTTGGCAAAAGGGTTACATTTAATTTTCCAAAACACAAAAACTCACCTTGTTCCTGTTGCATGAAATTTCTAAAAATGAAACAACAATTTGCTGTTTTCTTTATTTCATTATGGTTACTCTGGCTAAACTTTTTATTGTATGGTGTAAGAATACAAAATTAGAAAATGAAGAAGGCAAAACAAATGCAAACCAAGAACACATTAGCAAATTGCCAATCGGGAAACCTGAATGTTGCTGACTGAATACACCTGAAAATCCCATTCACACTCAATTTGCAGGCAATTCGTAGCTGTCCCCTCGGCAAAAGTGTTACATTTCATTTTCCAAAACACGAAAACTCACCTTAGTTGTGTTGCCTGTGGATTTCTTAGCATGAAACGCCAATTTGCACTGTATTTTTTTTCATTTTGACCATTCTGTATAAAGGCTTTTTTGGATGGTGTCAGGATATAAAATTTGGAAAAAAGAAGGCAAAACAAACGCAAACCAAGAACACATTTAGCAAAATACCAATCAGGAAACCTGAATGTTGCTGACTGAATACACCTGAAAATCCCATTCACACTCAATTTGCAGGCAATTCTTAGCAGTCCCCTCAGCAAAAGTGTTACATTTCATTTTCTAAAACACGAAAACTCACCTTAGTGGTGTTGCCTGTAGATTTCTTAGCATGAAACGCCAATTTGCACTGCATTTCTATTTCATTTTGACCACTCTGTCTAAAGGCTTTTTTGGATTGTGTCAGGACAGAAAATTTGGAAAGAAAGAAGGCAAAACAAACGCAAACCCAGACGACATTTAAGAAATTGCCAATCAAGAAACCTGAATGCTGCTGACTGAATAAACCTGAAAATCCCATTCACACTCAATTTGGAGGCAACTCCTAGCTGTCCCCTCGGCAAAAGGGTTACATTTCATTTTCCAAAGCACAAAAACAAACCTTGGTCCTGTTGCCTGCTAATTTCTAAGAATGAAACGGCAATTTGCAGTTTTTTTATTTCATTGTGGATATTCTGGCTAACCTTTTTATTGTATGGGGTAAGAATACAAAATTAGAAAAGGAAGAAGGCAAAACAAACGCAAACCCAGAACACATTTAGCAAATTGCCAAACAAGAAACCTGAATGCTGCTGACTGAATACACCTGAAAATCCCATTCACACTCAATTTGGAGGCAATTCGTAGCTCTTCCCTTGGCAAAAGGGTTACATTTCATTTTCCAAAACACAAAACCTCACCTTGGTCCTGTTGCATGTTAATTTCTAAAAATGAAACACCAATTTGCTGTTTTCTTTATTTCATTATGGATACTCTGGCAAAACACTTTATTGTATAGTGTAAAAATACAAAATTAGAAAAGGAAGAAGTCAAAACAAATGCAAACCAAGAACACATTTAGCAAATTGCCAATCAGGAAACCTGAATGCTGCTGACTGAATACACCTGAAAATCCCAATCACACTCAATTTGGAGACAATTCGTAGCTGTCCCCTTGGCAAAAGTGTTACATTTCATTTTCTAAACCAACAAAAACTCACCTTAGTCGTGTTGCCTGTAGATTTCTTAGCATGAAACGCCAATTTGCAATGTATTTTTATTTCATTTGGACCACTCTGTCTAAAGGCTTTAGTGGATGGTCAGAATAGAAAATTTGGATAGAAAGAAAGAAAAACAAACACAAACCCAGAACACATTTACGAAATTGCCATTCGGAAACCCGAATGCTGCTGACTGGACATACCTGTAAATCCAATTCACACTCAGTTTGGAGGCAATTCGTAGCTGTGCCCTTGGCAAAAGGGTTACATTTCATTTTCCAAAACACAAAAACTCACCTTTGTCTTGTTGCATGTTAATTTCTAAAAATGAAACACCAATTTACTGTTTTCTTTATTTCATTACGGATACTCTGGCTAACCTTTTTATTGTATGGTGTAAGAATACAAATTTAGAAAATGAAGAAGGCAAAACAAATGCAAACCAAGAACACATTTAGCAAATTACCAATCAGGAAACCTGAATGTTGCTGACTGAATACACCTGAAAATCCCATTCACACTCAATTTGCAGGCAATTCTTAGCTGTCCCCTTGGCAAAAGTGTTACATTTCATTTTCTAAAACACGAAAACTCACCTTAGTCGTGTTGCCTGTAGTTTTCTTAGCATGAAACGCCAATTTTTCACTGTATTTTTATTTAATTTTGAGCACTCTGTCTAAAGGCTTTTTTGGATGGTGTCAGGATAGAAAATTTCGAAAGAAAGAACGCAAAACATACGCAAACCCAGACGACATTTAAGAAATTGCCAGTCAAGAAACCTGAATGCTGCTGACTGAATACGCCTGAAAATCCCATTCACACTCAATTTGGAGGCAACTGTTAGCTTTCCCCTCGGCAAAAGGTTGACATTTCATTTTCCAAACCACAAAAACTCACCTTAGTCGTGCTGCCAGTAGATTTCTTAGCTTGAAACGCCAATTTGCTCTTTATTTTTCATTTCACCTCTCTGTCTAAACGCTTTTGTGGATGGTGTCAGGATAGAAAATTTGTATAGAAAGATGGCAAAACAAACACAAACCCAGAACACATTTATCAAATTGCCAATCAAGAAACCTGAATGCTGCTGACTGAATAAACCTGAAAATCCCATTCACACTCAATTTGGCGGCACTTCGTAGCTGTTCCCTTGGTAAAAGTGTTACATTTCAATTTCCAAAGCACAGAAACTCACCTTGGTCCTGTTGCATGTTAATTTCTAAAAATGAAACACCAATTTGCTGTTTTCTTTATTTCATTATGGATACTCTGGCTAAAGTTTTTCTTGTAAGGTGTAAGAATACAAAATTCGAAAAGGAAGAAGGCAAAACAAATGCAAACCAAGAACACATTCAGCAAATTGCCAATCAGGAAACCTGAATGCTGCTGACTGAATAGACCTGAAAATCCCATTCACACTCAATTTGGAGGCAACTCGTAGCTGTCCCCTCGGCAAAAGTGAAACATTTCATTTTCCAAAACACAAAAACTACCCTTAGTCGTGTTGCCTGTAGATTTCTTAGCATGAAACGCCAATTTGCAATGTATTTTTATTTCATTTTGACCACTCTGTCTAAAGGCTTTAGTGGATGGTCAGGATAGAAAAGATTGGATAGAAAGAAAGAAAAACAAACACAAACCCAGAACACATTTACGAAATTGCCAATCAAGAAATCCGAATCCTGCTGACTGAACATACCTGTAAATCCAATTCACACTCAGTTTGGGGGCAATTCGTAGCAGTGCCCTCGGCAAAAGGGAAACATTTCATTTTCCAAACCACAAAAACTCACCTTAGTCGTGCTGCCAGTAGATTTCTTAGCTTGAAACGCCAATTTGCTCTTTATTTTTCATTTCACCACTCTGTCTAAACGCTTTTGTGGATGGTGTCAGGATAGAAAATTTGTATAGAAAGATGGCAAAACAAACACAAACCCAGAACACATTTATCAAATTGCCAATCAAGAAACCTGAATGCTGCTGACTGAATACACCTGAAAATCCCATTCACACTCAATTTGGCGGCAATTCGTAGCTGTTCCCTTGGCAAAAGGGTTACATTTCATTTTCCAAAGCACAAAAACTCACCTTGGTCCTGTTGCATATTAATTTCTAAGAATGAAACACCAATTTGCTGTTTTCTTTATTTCATTATGGATACTCTGGCTAAGCTTTTTCTTGTATGGTGTAAGAATACAAAATGAGAAAAGGAAGAAGGCAAAACAAATGCAAACCAAGAACACATTTAGCAAATTGCCAATCAGGAAACCTGAATGTTGCTGACTGAATACACCTGAAAATCCCATTCACACTCAATTTGGAGGCAATTCGTAGCTGTGCCCTCTGCAAAAGGGAAAGATTTCATTTTCCAAAACACAAAAACTCACCTTGGTCCAGTTGCCTGTTAATTTCTAAGCATGGAACGCCCATTTGCTGTTTCTTTTTTTTTATTTCATTAAGGATACTCTGGCTAAACTTTTATTGTATGGGGTAAGAATACAAAATTAGAAAAGGAAGAAGGCAAAACAAATGCAAACCAAGAACACATTTAGCAAATTGCCAATCAGGAAACCTGAATGTTGCTGACTGAATACACCTGAAAATCCCATTCACACTCAATTTGGAGGCAATTCGTAGCTGTGCCCTCTGCAAAAGGGAAAGATTTCATTTTCCAAAACACTAAAACTCACCTTGGTCCAGTTGCCTGTTAATTTCTAAGCATGGAACGCCAATTTGCTAGTTTTCTTTTTTTTTATTTCATTAAGGACACACTGGCTAAACTTTTATTGTATGGGTTAAGAATACAAAATTAGAAAAGGAAGAAGGCAAAACAACCGCAAACCCAGAACACATTTAGCAAATTGCCAAACAAGAAACCCGAATGCTGCTGACTGAATACACATGAAAATCCCATTCACACTGAATTTGGAGGCAACTCGTAGCTGTCCCCTCGGCAAAAGGGTTACATTTCATTTTCCAAAGCACAAAAACACACCATGGTCCTGTTGCATGTTAATTTCTAAAAATGAAACACCAATTTGCTGTTTTCTTTATTTCATTATGGATACTCTGGCTAACCTTTTTATTGTATGGTGTAAGAATACAAAATTAGAAAAGGAAGAAGGGAAAACAAATGCAAACCAAGAACACATTTAGCAAATTGCCAATCAGGAAACCTGAATGTTGCTGACTGAATACACCTGAAAATCCCATTCACACTCAATTTGGAGGCAACTCGTAGCTGTCCCCTCGGCAAAAGTGAAACATTTCATTTTCCAAAACACGAAAACTCACCTGTCGTGTTGCCTGTAGATTTCTTAGCATGAAACGCCAATTTGCAATGTATTTTTATTTCATTTTGACCACTCTGTCTAAAGTCTTTAGTGGATGGTCAGGATAGAAAATTTGGATAGAAAGAAAGAAAAACAAACACAAACCCAGAACACATTTAAAAATTGCCAATCGAGAAATCCGAATCCTGCTGACTGAACATACCTGTAAATACAATTCACACTCAGTTTGGAGGCAATTCGTAGCAGTGCCCTCGGCAAAAGGGAAACATTTCATTTTCCAAACCAGAAAACTCACCTTAGTCGTGCTGCCTGTAGATTTCTTAGCTTGAAACGCCAATTTGCTCTTTATTTTTCATTTCACCACTCTGTCTAAACGCTTTTGTAGATGGTGTCAGGATAGAAAATTTGTATAGAAAGATGGCAAAACAAACACAAACCCAGAACACATTTATCAAATTGCCAATCAAGAAACCTGAATGCTGCTGACTGAATGCACCTGAAAATCCAATTCACACTCAATTTGGCGGCAATTCGTAGCTGTTCCCTTGGTAAAAGTGTTACATTTCAATTTCCAAAGCACAAAAACTCACCTTGGTCCTGTTGCATGTTAATTTCTAAAAATGAAACACCAATTTGCTGTTTTCTTTATTTCATTATGGATACTCTGGCTAACCTTTTTATTGTTTGGTGTAAGAATACAAAATTAGAAAAGGAAGAAGGCCAAACAAATGCAAACCAAGAACACATTTAGCACATTACCAATCGGGAAACCTGAATGTTGCTGCCTGAATACACCTGAAAATCCCATTCACACTCAATTTGGACGCAATTCGTAGCAGTCCATTGGGCAAAATAGTTGCGTTTCATTTTCCAAAGCACAAAAACACACCTTGGTTCTCTTGCCTGCTAATTTCAAAAAATGAAACGGCAATTTGCAGTTTTTTTTATTTCATTATGGATATTCTTGCTAAATATTTTATTGTATGGTGTAAGAATACAAAATTAGAAAAGGAAGAAGGCAAAACAACCACAAACCCAGAATACATTTAGCAAATTACCTAACAAGAAACCTGAATGCTGCTGACTGAATACACCTGAAAATCCCATTCACACTAAAATTGGTGGCAATTCGTAGCTGTGCCTTTGGGAAAAGGGTTACATTTCATTTTCCAAAACACAAAATCTCACCTTGGTCCTGTTGCATGTTAATTTCTAAAAATGAAACACCAATTTGCTGTTTTCTTTATTTCATTATGGATACTCTGGCTAACCATTTTATTGTATAGTGAAAGAATACAAATTTAGAAAAGGAAGAAGGCAAAACAAATGCACAACAAGAACACATTTAGCAAATTACCATTCAGGAAACCTGAATGTTGCTGACTGAATACACCTGAAAATCCCAGTCACACTCAATTTGCAGGCAATTCGTAGCTGTCCCCTCACAAAAGTGTTAAATTTCATTTTCTAAAACACGAAAACTCACCTTAGTCGTGTTGCCTGTAGTTTTCTTAGCATGAAACGCCAATTTGCACTGTATTTTTATTTCATTTTGACCACTCTGTCCAAAGGCTTTTTTGGATGGTGTCAGGATAGAAAATTTCGAAAGCAAGAAGGGAAAACAAACGCAAACCCAGAACACATTTAAGAAATTGCCAAACAAGAAACCTGAATGCTGTTGACTCAATACACCTGAAAATTACATTCACACTCAATTTGCAGGCAATTCGTAGCTGTTCCCTTGGCAAAAGGGTTAAATTTCATTTTCCAAAACACAAAAACTCACCTTGGTCCTGTTGCATGTTAATTTCTAAAAATGAAACACCAATTTGCTGTTTTCTTTATTTCATTATGGATACTCTGGCTAACCTTTTTATTGTATGGTGTAAGAATACAAAATTAGAAAATGAAGAAGGCAAAACAAATGCAAACCAAGAACATATTTAGCAAATTGCCAATCAGGATACCTGAATGTTGCTGACTGAATACACCTGAAAATCCCATTCACACTCAATTTGGAGGCAACTCGTAGCTGTCCCCTTGGCAAAAGGGATACATTTCATTTTCCAAAGCACAAAATCACAACTTGGTCCTGTTGCCTGCAAATTTCTAAGAATGAAATGGCAATTTGCAGTTTTTTTTTATTTCATTATGGATATTCTGGGTAAACTTTTTATTGTATGGTGTTAGAATACTAATTTAGAAAAGGAAGAAGGCAAAACAAACGCAAACCCAGAACATATGTAGCAAATTGCCAAACAGGAAACCTGAATGCTGCTGAATGAATACACCTGAAAATCGCATTCACACTCAATTTGGTGGCAATTCGTAGCAGTTCCCTTGGCAAAAGGGTTACATTTCATTTTCCAAAACACAAAAACTCACCTAGGTCGTGTTGCATGTTAATTTCTAAAAATGAAACACCAATTTGCTGTTTTCTTTATTTCATTATGGAGACTCTGGTTAAACATTTTCTTGTAAGGTGTAAGAATACAAAATTAGAAAAGGAAGAAGGCAAAACAAATGCAAAAAAAGAACACATTCAGCAAATTGCCAATCAGGAAACCTGAATGTTGCTGACTGAATACACCTGAAAATCCCATTCACACTCAATTTGGAGGCAACTCGTAGCTGTCCCCTCGGCAAAAGTGAAACATTTCATTTTCCAAAACACAAAAACTACCCTTAGTCGTGTTGCCTGTAGATTTCTTAGCATGAAACGCCAATTTGCAATGTATTTTTATTTCATTTTGACCACTCTGTCTAAAGGCTTTAGTGGATGGTCAGGATAGAAATGATTGGATAGAAAGAAAGAAAAACAAACACAAACCCAGAACACATTTACGAAATTGTCAATCGAGAAATCCGAATCCTGCTGACTGAACATACCTGTAAATACAATTCACACTCAGTTTGGGGGCAATTCGTAGCAGTGCCCTCGGCAAAAGGGAAACATTTCATTTTCCAAACCACAAAAACTCACCTTAGTCGTGCTGCCAGTAGATTTCTTAGATTGAAACGCCAATTTGCTCTTTATTTTTCATTTCACCACTCTGTCTAAACGCTTTTGTAGATGGTGTCAGGATAGAAAATTTGTATAGAAAGATGGCAAAACAAACACAAACCCAGAACACATTTATCAAATTGCCAATCAAGAAACCTGAATGCTGCTGACTGAATACACCTGAAAATCCCATTCACACTCAATTTGGCGGTAATTCGTAGCTGTTCCCTTGGCAAAAGGGTTACATTTCATTTTCCAAAGCACAAAAACTCACCTTGGTCCTGTTGCATATTAATTTCTAAGAATGAAACACCAATTTGCTGTTTTCTTTATTTCATTATGGATACTCTGGCTAAGCTTTTTCTTGTATGGTGTAAGAATACAAAATGAGAAAAGGAAGAAGGCAAAACAAATGCAAACCAAGAACACATTTAGCAAATTGCCAATCAGGAAACCTGAATGTTGCTGACTGAATACACCTGAAAATCCCATTCACACTCAATTTGGAGGCAATTCGTAGCTGTGCCCTCTGCAAAAGGGAAAGATTTCATTTTCCAAAACACAAAAACTCACCTTGGTCCAGTTGCCTGTTAATTTCTAAGCATGGAACGCCCATTTGCCGTTTCTTTTTTTTTATTTCATTAAGGATACTCTGGCTAAACTTTTATTGTATGGGGTAAGAATACAAAATGAGAAAAGGAAGAAGGCAAAACAAATGCAAACCAAGAACACATTTAGCAAATTGCCAATCAGGAAACCTGAATGTTGCTGACTGAATACACCTGAAAATCCCATTCACACTCAATTTGGAGGCAATTCGTAGCTGTGCCCTCTGCAAAAGGGAAAGATTTCATTTTCCAAAACACTAAAACTCACCTTGGTCCAGTTGCCTGTTAATTTCTAAGCATGGAACGCCTATTTGCTAGTTTTCTTTTTTTTTATTTCATTAAGGACACTCCGGCTAAACTTTTATTGTATGGGTTAAGAATACAAAATTAGAAAAGGAAGAAGGCAAAACAACCGCAAACCCAGAACACATTTAGCAAATTGCCAAACAAGAAACCCGAATGCTACTGACTGAATACACATGAAAATCCCATTCACACTGAATTTGGAGGCAACTCGTAGCTGTCCCCTCGGCAAAAGGGTTACATTTCATTTTCCAAAGCACAAAAACACACCATGGTCCTGTTGCATGTTAATTTCTAAAAATGAAACACCAATTTGCTGTTTTCTTTATTTCATTATGGATACTCTGGCTAACCTTTTTATTGTATGGTGTAAGAATACAAAATTAGAAAAGGAAGAAGGTAAAACAAATGCAAACCAAGAACACATTTAGCAAATTGCCAATCAGGAAACCTGAATGTTGCTGACTGAATACACCTGAAAATCCCATTCACACTCAATTTGGAGGCAGCTCGTAGCTGTCCCCTCGGCAAAAGTGAAACATTTCATTTTCCAAAACACGAAAACTCACCTGTCGTGTTGCCTGTAGATTTCTTAGCATGAAACGCCAATTTGCAATGTATTTTTATTTCATTTTGACCACTCTGTCTAAAGTCTTTAGTGGATGGTCAGGATAGAAAATTTGGATAGAAAGAAAGAAAAACAAACACAAACCCAGAACACATTTAAAAATTGCCAATCGAGAAATCCGAATCCTGCTGACTGAACATACCTGTAAATCCAATTCACACTCAGTTTGGAGGCAATTCGTAGCAGTGCCCTCGGCAAAAGGGAAACATTTCATTTTCCAAACCAGAAAACTCACCTTAGTCGTGCTGCCTGTAGATTTCTTAGCTTGAAACGCCAATTTGCTCTTTATTTTTCATTTCACCACTCTGTCTAAACGCTTTTGTAGATGGTGTCAGGATAGAAAATTTGTATAGAAAGATGGCAAAACAAACACAAACCCAGAACACATTTATCAAATTGCCAATCAAGAAACCTGAATGCTGCTGACTGAATGCACCTGAAAATCCAATTCACACTCAATTTGGCGGCAATTCGTAGCTGTTCCCTTGGTAAAAGTGTTACATTTCAATTTCCAAAGCACAAAAACTCACCTTGGTCCTGTTGCATGTTAATTTCTAAAAATGAAACACCAATTTGCTGTTTTCTTTATTTCATTATGGATACTCTGGCTAACCTTTTTATTGTTTGGTGTAAGAATACAAAATTAGAAAAGGAAGAAGGCCAAACAAATGCAAACCAAGAACACATTTAGCAAATTACCAATCGGGAAACCAGAATGTTGCTGCCTGAATACACCTGAAAATCCCATTCACACTCAATTTGGAGGCAATTCGTAGCAGTCCATTGGGCAAAATAGTTACGTTTCATTTTCCAAAGCACAAAAACACAGCTTGGTTCTGTTGCCTGCTAATTTCAAAAAATGAAACGGCAATTTGCAGTTTTTTTTATTTCATTATGGATATTCTGGCTAAATATTTTATTGTATGGTGTAAGAATACAAAATTAGAAAAGGAAGAAGGCAAAACAACCACAAACCCAGAACACATTTAGCAAATTACCTAACAAGAAACCTGAATGCTGCTGACTGAATACACCTGAAAATCCCATTCACACTCAATTTGGTGGCAATTCGTAGCTGTGCCTTTGGCAAAAGGGTTACATTTCATTTTCCAAAACACAAAATCTCACCTTGGTCCTGTTGCATGTTAATTTCTAAAAATGAAACACCAATTTGCTGTTTTCTTTATTTCATTATGGATACTCTGGCTAACCATTTTATTGTATGGTGAAAGAATACAAATTTAGAAAAGGAAGAAGGCAAAACAAATGCACAACAAGAACACATTTAGCAAATTACCATTCATGAAACCTGAATGTTGCTGACTGAATACACCTGAAAATCCCAGTCACACTCAATTTGCAGGCAATTCGTAGCTGTCCCCTCACAAAAGTGTTAAATTTCATTTTCTAAAACACGAAAACTCACCTTAGTCGTGTTGCCTGTAGTTTTCTTAGCATGAAACGCCAATTTGCACTGTATTTTTATTTCATTTTGACCACTCTGTCCAAAGGCTTTTTTGGATGGTGTCAGGATAGAAAATTTCGAAAGCAAGAAGGGAAAACAAACGCAAACCCAGAACACATTTAAGAAATTGCCAAACAAGAAACCTGAATGCTGTTGACTCAATACACCTGAAAATTACATTCACACTCAATTTGGCGGCAATTCGTAGCTGTTCCCTTGGCAAAAGGGTTAAATTTCATTTTCCAAAACACAAAAACTCACCTTGGTCCTGTTGCATGTTAATTTCTAAAAATGAAACACCAATTTGCTGTTTTCTTTATTTCATTATGGATACTCTGGCTAACCTTTTTATTGTATGGTGTAAGAATACAAAATTAGAAAATGAAGAAGGCAAAACAAATGCAAACCAAGAACATATTTAGCAAATTGCCAATCAGGATACCTGAATGTTGCTGACTGAATACACCTGAAAATCCCATTCACACTCAATTTGGAGGCAACTCGTAGCTGTCCCCTTGGCAAAAGGGATACATTTCATTTTCCAAAGCACAAAATCACAACTTGGTCCTGTTGCCTGCAAATTTCTAAGAATGAAATGGCAATTTGCAGTTTTTTTTTATTTCATTATGGATATTCTGGGTAAACTTTTTATTGTATGTTGTTAGAATACAAATTTAGAAAAGGAAGAAGGCAAAACAAACGCAAACCCAGAACATATGTAGCAAATTGCCAAACAGGAAACCTGAATGCTGCTGAATGAATACACCTGAAAATTGCATTCACACTCAATTTGGTGGCAATTCGTAGCAGTTCCCTTGGCAAAAGGGTTACATTTCATTTTCCAAAACACAAAAACTCACCTAGGTCGTGTTGCATGTTAATTTCTAAAAATGAAACACCAATTTGCTGTTTTCTTTATTTCATTATGGAGACTCTGGTTAAACATTTTCTTGTAAGGTGTAAGAATACAAAATTAGAAAAGGAAGAAGGCAAAACAAATGCAAACCAAGAACACATTCAGCAAATTGCCAATCAGGAAACCTGAATGTTGCTGACTGAATACACCTGAAAATCCCATTCACACTCAATTTGGAGGCAACTCGTAGCTGTCCCCTCGGCAAAAGTGAAACATTTCATTTTCCAAAACACAAAAACTACCCTTAGTCGTGTTGCCTGTAGTTTTCTTAGCATGAAACGCCAATTTGCACTGTATTTTTATTTCATTTTGACCACTCTGTCCAAAGGCTTTTTTGGATGGTGTCAGGATAGAAAATTTCGAAAGAAAGAAGGCAAAACAAACGCAAACCCAGACGACATTTAAGAAATTGCCAATCAAGAAACCTGAATGCTGCTGACTGAATACACCTGAAAATCCCATTCAAACTCAATTTGGAGGCAACTCGTAGCTGTACCCTCGGCATAAGAGTTACATTATATTTTCCAAAGCACAAAATCACACCTTGGTCCTGTTGCCTGCTGATTTCTAAGAATGAAAGGGCAATTTGCAGTTTTTTTTTTTTATTTTATTATGGATATTCTGGCTAAACTTTTATTGTATGGGGTAAGAATACAAAATTAGAAAAGGAAGAAGGCAAATCAAACGCAAACCCAGAACATATTTAGCAAATTGCCAAACAAGAAACCTGAATGCTGCTGAATGAATACACCGGAAAATCGCATTCGCACTCAATTTGGCGGCAATTCGTAGCAGTTCCCTTGGCAAAAGGGTTACATTTCATTTTCCAAAACACAAAAACTCACCTTGGTCCTGTTGCATGTTAATTTCTATAAATGAAACACCAATTTGCTGTTTTCTTTATTTCATTATGGATACTCTGGCTAAACATTTTCTTGTAAGGTGTAAGAATACAAAATGAGAAAAGGAAGAAGGCAAAACATGTGCAAACCAAGAACACATTCAGCAAATTGCCAATCAGGAAACCTGAATGCTGCTGACTGAATACACCTGAAAATCCCATTCACACTCAATTTGGAGACAACTCGGAGCTGTCCCCTCGGCAAAAGTGAAACATTTCATTTTCCAAAACACGAAAACTACCCTTAGTCGTGTTGCCTGTAGTTTTCTTAGCATGAAACGCCAATTTGCACTGTATTTTTATTTCATTTTGACCACTCTGTCTAAAGGCTTTTTTGGATGGTGTCAGGATAGAAAATTTCGAAAGAAAGAAGGCAAAACAAATGCAAACCCAGACGACATTTAAGAAATTGCCAATCAAGAAACCTGAATGCTGCTGACTGAATACACCTGAAAATCCCATTCACACTCAATTTGGAGGCAACTCGTAGCTGTCCCCTCGGCAAAAGGGTTACATTTCATTTTCCAAAGCAGAAAAACACACCTTGGTCCTGTTGCCTGTAGATTTCCTAGCTTGAAACACCAATTTGCTCTTTATTTTTCATTTCACCACTCTGTCTAAAATCTTTTGTGGATGGTGTCAGGATAGAAAATTTGGAAAGAAAGAAGGCAAAACAAACACAAACCCAGAACACATTGATCAAATTGCCAATCAAGAAACCTGAATGCTGCTCACTGAACACACCTGAAAATCCAATTCACACTCAATTTGGCGTCAATTCGTAGCTGTGCCCTCGGCAAAAGGGAAAGATTTCACTTTCCAAAACACTAAAACTCACCTTGGCCCAGTTGCCTGTTAATTTCTAAGCATGGAACGCCCATTTGCTGTTTTTTTTTTTTTATTTCATTAAGGATACACTGGCTAAACTTTTATTGTATGGTGTAAGAATACAAAATTGGAAAAGGAAGAAGGCAAAACAAATGAAATGCCCAAACACATTTAAGCAATTGCCTATCAAGAAACCTGAATGCTGCTGACTGAATACACCTGAAAATCCCATTCACACTCAATTTGGAGGCAACTCGTAGCTGTCCCCTCGGCAAAAGGGATACATTTCATTTTCCAAAGCACAAAATCACTCCTTGGTCCTGTTGCCTGCTAATTTCTAAGAATGAAATGGCAATTTGCAGTTTTTTTTTATTTCATTATGGATATTCTGGCTAAACTTTTATTGTATGGGGTAAGAATACAAAATTAGAAAAGGAAGAAGGCAAAACAAACGCAAACCCAGAACATATTTAGCAAATTGCCAAACAAGAAACCTGAATGCTGCTGACTGAATACACCTGAAAATTGCATTCACACTCAATTTGGCGGCAATTCGTAGCAGTTCCCTTGGCAAAAGGGTTACATTTCATTTTCCAAAACACAAAAACTCACCTTGGTCCTGTTGCATGTTAATTTCTAAAAATGAAACACCAATTTGCTGTTTTCTTTATTTCATTATGGATACTCTGGCTAACCTTTTTCTTGTAAGGTGTAAGAATACAAAATGAGAAAAGGAAGAAGGCAAAACAAATGCAAACCAAGAACACATTCAGCAAATTGCCAATCAGGAAACCTGAATGTTGTGACTGAATACACCTGAAAATCCCATTCACACTCAATTTGGAGGCAACTCGGAGCTGTCCCCTCGGCAAAAGGGTTACATTTCATTTTTCAAAGCACAAAATCACACCTTGGTCCTGTTGCCTGCTAATTTCTAAGAATGAAACGGCAATTTGCAGGGTTTTTTTATTTCATTATGGATACTCTGGCTACACATTTTATTGTATAGTGTAAGAATACAAAATTAGAAAAGGAACAAGGCAAAACAACCGCAAACCAAGAACACATGTAGCAAATTGCCAATCAAGAAACCTGAATGCTGCTGACTGAACACACCTAAAAATCCCATTCACACTCAATTTGGCGACAATTCGTAACTGTTCCCCTGGCAAAAGTGTAACATTTCATTTTCCAAAGCACATAAACTCACCATGGTCCTGTTGCATGTTAATTTCTAAAAATGAAACACCAATTTAATGTTTTCTTTATTTCATTATGGATACTCTGGCTAAACTTTTCTTGTATGGTGTAAGAATACAAAATTAGAAAAGGAAGAAGGTAAAACAAATGCAAACCAAGAACACATTTAGCAAATTGCCAATCAGGAAACCTGAATGTTGCTGACTGAATACACCTGAAAATCCCATTCACACTCAATTTGGAGGCAACTCGTAGCTGTACCCTCAGCAAAAATGTTACATTTCATTTTCCAAAACACGAAAACTCACTTGTCGTGTTGCCTTTAGATTTCTTAGCATGAAACGCCATTTGCACTGTATTTTTATTT
This sequence comes from Sylvilagus floridanus, assembly GCA_949820135.1. Taxonomy (NCBI): domain Eukaryota; kingdom Metazoa; phylum Chordata; class Mammalia; order Lagomorpha; family Leporidae; genus Sylvilagus; species Sylvilagus floridanus. The sequence goes on along the minus strand of OX463227.1, from coordinate 162,364,856 downwards.
CATTTTGACCACTCTGTCTAAAGGCATTTTTGGATGGTGTCAGGATATAAAATTTGGAAATGAAAAAGGCAAAACAAACGCAAACCCAGACGACATTTAAGAAATTGCCAATCAAGAAACCTGAATGCTGCTGACTGAATACACCTGAAAATCCCATTCACACTCAATTTGGAGACAACTCGTAGCTGTCACCTTGGCAAAAGGGTTACATTTCATTTTCCAAAGCACAAAAACACACCTTGGTCCTGTTGCCAGCTAATTTCTAAGAATGAAACGGCAATTTGCAGTTTTTTTTTTTTATTTCATTATGGATATTCTGGCTAAACTTTTTATTGTATGGGGTAAGAATACAAAATTAGAAAAGGAAGAAGGCAAAACAAACGCAAACCCAGAACACATTTAGCAAATTGCCAAACAAGAAACCTGAATGCTGCTGACTGAATGCACCTGAAAATCCCATTCACACACAATTTGGAGGCAATTCATAGCTGTCACCTCGGCAAAAGGGTTACATATCATTTTCCAAAGCACAAAAACACACCTTGTTCCTGTTGCCTTCTAATTTCTAAGAATGAAACTGCAATTGCAGGTTTTTTTATTTCATTATGGATATTCTGGCTATACTTTTTATTGTATGCGGTAAGAATACAAAATTAGAAAAGGAAGAAGGCAAAACAAAGGCAAACCCAGAACACATTTAGCAAATTGCCAAACAAGAAACCTGAATTCTGCTGACTGAATGCATCTGAAAATCGCAGTCACACTCATTTTGGCGGCAATTCGTAGCTGTTCCCTTGGCAAAAGGGAAAGATTTCATTTTCCAAAACAGTATATCTCACCTTGGTCCAGTTGCCTGTTAATTTCTAAGCATGGAACACCTATTTGTTGTTTTTTCTTTTTTTTTTTTTTCATTAAGGATACTCTGGCTAAACTTTTATTTTATGGTGTAAGAATACAAAATTAGAAAAGGAAGAAGGCAAAACAAGTGCAAACCCAGAACACATTTAGCAAATTGCCAAACAAGAAACCTGAATGCTGCTGACTGAATACACCTGAAAATCCCATTCACACTCAATTTGGCGGCAATTCGTAGCTGTTCCCTTGGCAAAAGTGTTACATTTCATTTTCCAAAACACAAAAACTCACCTTGGTGCTGTTGCATGTTAATTTCTAAAAATGAAACACCAATTTGCTGTTTCTTTATTTCATTATGGATACTCTGGCTAACCTCTTTATTGTATGGTATAAGAATACAAAATTAGAAAATGAAGAAGGCAAAACAAGTGCAAACCAAGAACATATTTAACAAATTGCCAATCAGGAAACCTGAATGTTGCTGACTGAATACACCGGAAAATCCCATTCAGACTCAATTTGGACGCAACTCGTAGCTGTCCCCTCGGCAAAGGGGTTACATTTCATTTTCCAAAGCACAAAAACACACCTTGGTACTGTTGCATGTTAATTTCTAAAAATGAAACACCAATTTGCTGTTTTCTTTATTTCATTATGGATACTCTGGCTAAACACTTTATTGTATAGTGTAAGAATACAAAATTAGAAAAGGAAGAAGGCAAAACTAATGCAAAACAAGAACACATTTAGCAAATTGCCAATCAGGAAACCTGAATGTTGCTGACTGAATACACCTGAAAATCCCATTCACACTCAATTTGTAGGCAACTCGTAGCTGTCCCCCAGCAAAAGTGTTACATTTCATTTTCCAAAGCACAAAATCACACCTTGGTCCTGTTGCCTGCTAATTTCTAAGAATGAAACGGCAATTTGCAGTTTTTTTTTTTATTTCATTATGCATATTCTGGCTAAACTGTTATTGTATGGTGTAAGAATGCAAAATTAGAAAAGGAAGAAGGCAAAACAAACGCAAAGCCAGAACATATTTAACAATTGCCAAACAAGAAACCTGAATGCTGCTGACTGAATACACCTGAAAATCCCATTCACACTCAATTTGGCGACAATTCGTAACTGTTCCCCTGGCAAAAGTGTAACATTTCATTTTCCAAAGCACATAAACTCACCATGGTCCTGTTGCATGTTAATTTCTAAAAATGAAACACCAATTTAATGTTTTCTTTATTTCATTATGGATACTCTGGCTAAACTTTTTCTTGTATGGTGTAAGAATACAAAATTAGAAAAGGAAGAAGGCAAAACAAATGCAAACCAAGAACACATTTAGCAAATTACCAATTGGGAAACCTGAATGTTGCTGACTGAATACACCTGAAAATCCCATTCACACTCAATTTGGAGGCAACTCGTAGCTGTCCCCTCAGCAAAAATGTTACATTTCATTTTCCAAAACACGAAAACTCACTTGTCGTGTTGCCTTTAGATTTCTTAGCATGAAACGCCAATTTGCACTGTATTTTTATTTCATTTTGACCACTCTGTCTAAAGGCTTTTTTGGATGGTATCAGGATATAAAATTTGGAAATGAAAAAGGCAAAACAAACGCAAACCCAGACGACATTTAAGAAATTGCCAATCAAGAAACCTGAATGCTGCTGACTGAATACACCTGAAAATCCCATTCACACTCAATTTGGAGGCAACTCGTAGCTGTCACCTTGGCAAAAGGGTTACATTTCATTTTCCAAAGCACAAAAACACACCTTGGTCCTGTTGCCTGCTAATTTCTAAGAATGAAACGGCAATTTGCAGTTTTTTTTTTTATTTCATTATGGATATTCTGGCTAAACATTTTATTGTATGGGGTAAGAATACAAAATTAGAAAAGGAAGAAGGCAAAACAAACGCAAACCCAGAACACATTTAGCAAATTGCCAAACAAGAAACCTGAATGCTGCTGACTGAATGCACCTGAAAATCCCATTCACACACAATTTGGAGGCAATTCATAGCTGTCACCTCGGCAAAAGGGTTACATATCATTTTCCAAAGCACAAAAACACACCTTGTTCCTGTTGCCTTCTAATTTCTAAGAATGAAACTGCAAATGCAGGTTTTTTTATTTCATTATGGATATTCAGGCTATACTTTTTATTGTATGGGGTAAGAATACAAAATTAGAAAAGGAAGAAGGCAAAACAAAGGCAAACCCAGAACACATTTAGCAAATTGCCAAACAAGAAACCTGAATTCTGCTGACTGAATGCATCTGAAAATCGCAGTCACACTCATTTTGGCGGCAATTCGTAGCTGTTCCCTTGGCAAAAGGGAAAGATTTCATTTTCCAAAACAGTATATCTCACCTTGGTCCAGTTGCCTGTTAATTTCTAAGCATGGAACACCTATTTGTTGTTTTTTCTTTTTTTTTTTTTCATTAAGGATACTCTGGCTAAACTTTTATTGTATGGTGTAAGAATACAAAATTAGAAAAGGAAGAAGGCAAAACAAGTGCAAACCCAGAACACATTAAGCAAATTGCCAAACAAGAAACCTGAATGCTGCTGAATGAATACACCTGAAAATCCCATTCACACTGAATTTGGCGGCAATTCGTAGCTGTTCCCTTGGCAAAAGTGTTACATTTCATTTTCCAAAACACAAAAACTCACCTTGGTGCTGTTGCATGTTAATTTCTAAAAATGAAACACCAATTTGCTGTTTCTTTATTTCATTATGGATACTCTGGCTAACCTCTTTATTGTATGGTATAAGAATACAAAATTAGAAAATGAAGAAGGCAAAACAAGTGTAAACCAAGAACATATTTAACAAATTGCCAATCAGGAAACCTGAATGTTGCTGACTGAATACACCGGAAAATCCCATTCAGACTCAATTTGGACGCAACTCGTAGCTGTCCCCTCGGCAAAGGGGTTACATTTCATTTTCCAAAGCACAAAAACACACCTTGGTACTGTTGCATGTTAATTTCTAAAAATGAAACACCAATTTGCTGTTTTCTTTATTTCATTATGGATACTCTGGCTAAACACTTTATTGTATAGTGTAAGAATACAAAATTAGAAAAGGAAGAAGGCAAAACTAATGCAAAACAAGAACACATTTAGCAAATTGCCAATCAGGAAACCTGAATGTTGCTGACTGAATACACCTGAAAATCCCATTCACACTCAATTTGTAGGCAACTCGTAGCTGTCCCCCAGCAAAAGTGTTACATTTCATTTTCCAAAGCACAAAATCACACCTTGGTCCTGTTGCCTGCTAATTTCTAAGAATGAAACGGCAATTTGCAGTTTTTTTTTTTATTTCATTATGCATATTCTGGCTAAACTGTTATTGTATGGTGTAAGAATGCAAAATTAGAAAAGGAAGAAGGCAAAACAAACGCAAAGCCAGAACATATTTAACAATTGCCAAACAAGAAACCTGAATGCTGCTGACTGAATACACCTGAAAATCCCATTCACACTCAATTTGGCGACAATTCGTAACTGTTCCCCTGGCAAAAGTGTAACATTTCATTTTCCAAAGCACATAAACTCACCATGGTCCTGTTGCATGTTAATTTCTAAAAATGAAACACCAATTTAATGTTTTCTTTATTTCATTATGGATACTCTGGCTAAACTTTTTCTTGTATGGTGTAAGAATACAAAATTAGAAAAGGAAGAAGGCAAAACAAATGCAAACCAAGAACACATTTAGCAAATTACCAATCGGGAAACCTGAATGTTGCTGACTGAATACACCTGAAAATCCCATTCACACTCAATTTGGAGGCAATTCGTAGCTGTTCCCTCGGCAAAAGGGTTACATAATATTTTCCAAAGCACAAAAACACACCTTGGTCCTGTTGCCTTCTAATTTCTAAGAATGAAACGGCAATTTGAAGGTTTTTTTATTTCATTATGGATATTCTGGCTAAACTTTTTATTGTATTGGGTAAGAATACAAAATTAGAAAAGGAAGAAGACAAAACAAACGCAAACCCAGAACACATTTAGCAAATTGCCAAACAAGAAACCTGAATGCTGCTGACTGAATACACCTGAAAATCGCATTCACACTCAATTTGGCGGCAATTCATATCTGTTCCCTTGGCAAAAGGGATAGATTTCATTTTCCAAAACACAAAAACTCAGCTTGGTCCTGTTGCATGTTAATTTCTAAAAATGAAACACCAATTTGCTGTTTTCTTTATTTCATTATGGATACTCTGGCTATCCTTTTTATTGTATGGTGTAAGAATACAAAATTAGAAAAGGAAGAAGGTAAAACAAATGCAAACCAAGAACACATTTAGAAAATTGCCAATCAGGAAACCTTAATGTGGCTGACTGAATACACCTGAAAATCCCATTCACACTCAATTTGGAGGCAATTCCCAGCTGTGCCCTCGGCGAAGGGAAAGATTTCATTTTCCAAAACACTAAAACTCACCTTGGTCCAGTTGCCTGTTAATTTCTAAGCATGGAACGCCCATTTGTAGTTTTTTTTTTTTTTCATTAAGGATACTCTGGCTAAACTTTTATTGTATGGTGTAAGAATACAAAATTAGAAAAGGAAGAAGGCAAACAAATGGAATTCCCAAACACATGTAAGAAATTGCCAATCAAGTAACCTGAATGCTGCTGACTGAATACACCTGAAAATCCCATTCACACTCAATTTGGAGGCAACTCGTAGCTGTCCCCTTGGCAAAAGGGTTACATTTCATTTTCCAAAGCACAAAATCACACCTTTGTCCTGTTGCCTGCTTATTTCTAAAATGAAACGGCAATTTGCAATTTTTTTTTATTTCATTATGGATATTCTGGCTAAACTTTTTATTGTATGGGGTAAGAATACAAAATTAGAAATGGAAGAAGGCAAAACAAACGCAAACCCAGAACACATTAAGCAAATTGACAATCAAGAAATCTGAATGCTGCTGACTGAATACACCTGAAAACCCATTCACACTCAATTTGGAGGCAATTCGTAGCTGTGCCCTCGGCAAAAGGGAAAGATTTCATTTTCCAAAACACGAAAACTCACCTGTCGTGTTGCCTGTAGATTTCTTAGCATGAAACGCCAATTAGCACTGTATTTTTATTTCATTAAGACCACTCTGTCTAAGGGCTTTTTTGGATGGTGTCAGGATATAAAATTTGGAAAAAAGAAGGCAAAACAAACGCAAACCCAGACGACATTTAAGAAATTGCCAATCAAGAAACCTGAATGCTGCTGACTGAATACACCTGAAAATCCCATTCACACTCAATTTGGAGGCAACTCGTAGCTGTCCCCTTTGCAAAAGGGTTACATTTCATTTTCCAAAGTACAAAAACACACCTTTGTCCTGTTGCCTGCTAATTTCTAAAATGAAACAGCAATTTGCAGTTTTTTTTATTTCATTATGGATATTCTGGCTAAACTTTTTATTGTATGGTGTAAGAATACAAAATTAGAAAAGGAAGAAGGGAAACAAATGGAATTCCCAAACACATGTAAGAAATTGCCAATCAAGTAACCTGAATGCTGCTGACTGAATACACCTGAAAATCCCATTCACACTCAATTTGGAGGCAACTCGTAGCTGTCCCCTTGGCAAAAGGGTTACATTTCATTTTCCAAAGCACAAAATCACACCTTTGTCCTGTTGCCTGCTTATTTCTAAAATGAAACGGCAATTTGCAATTTTTTTTATTTCATTATGGATATTCTGGCTAAACTTTTTATTGTATGGGGTAAGAATACAAAATTAGAAATGGAAGAAGGCAAAACAAACGCAAACCCAGAACACATTAAGCAAATTGACAATCAAGAAATCTGAATGCTGCTGACTGAATACACCTGAAAACCCATTCACACTCAATTTGGAGGCAATTCGTAGCTGTGCCCTCGGCAAAAGGGAAAGATTTCATTTTCCAAAACACGAAAACTCACCTGTCGTGTTGCCTGTAGATTTCTTAGCATGAAACGCCAATTTGCACTGTATTTTTATTTCATTAAGACCACTCTGTCTAAGGGCTTTTGTGGATGGTGTCAGGATATAAAATTTGGAAAAAAGAAGGCAAAACAAACGCAAACCCAGACGACATTTAAGAAATTGCCAATCAAGAAACCTGAATGCTGCTGACTGAATACACCTGAAAATCCCATTCACACTTAATTTGGAGGCAACTCGTAGCTGTCCCCTTTGCAAAAGGGTTACATTTCATTTTCCAAAGTACAAAATCACACCTTTGTCCTGTTGCCTGCTAATTTCTAAAATGAAACGGCAATTTGCAGTTTTTTTTATTTCATTATGGATATTCTGGCTAAACTTTTTATTGTATGGGGTAAGAATACAAAATTAGAAAAGGAAGAAGACAAAACAAACGCAAACCCAGAACACATTTAGCAAATTGCCAAACAAGAAACCTGAATGCTGCTGACTGAATGCACCTGAAAATCGCATTCACACTCAATTTGGCGGCAATTCATATCTGTTCCCTTGGCAAAAGGGATAGATTTCATTTTCCAAAACACAAAAACTCAGCTTGGTCCTGTTGCATGTTAATTTCTAAAAATGAAACACCAATTTGCTGTTTTCTTTATTTCATTATGGATACTCTGGCTATTCTTTTTATTGTATGGTGTAAGAATACAAAATTAGAAAAGGAAAAGGTAAAACAAATGCAAACCAAGAACACATTTAGAAAATTGCCAATCAGGAATCCTTAATGTGGCTGACTGAATACACCTGAAAATCCCATTCACACTCAATTTGGAGGCAATTCCCAGCTGTGCCCTCGGCAAAAGGGAAATATTTCATTTTCCAAAACACTAAAACTCACCTTGGTCCAGTTGCCTGTTAATTTCTAAGCATGGAACGCCCATTTGCAGTTTTTTTTTTTTTTTTCATTAAGGATACTCTGGCTAAACTTTTATTGTATGGTGTAAGAATACAAAATTAGAAAAGGAAGAAGGCAAACAAATGGAATTCCCAAACAGATGTAAGAAATTGCCAATCAAGGAACCTGAATGCTGCTGACTGAATACACCTGAAAATCCCATTCACACTCAATTTGGAGGCAACTCGTAGCTGTCCCCTTGGCAAAAGGGTTACATTTCATTTTCCAAAGCACAAAATCACACCTTTGTCCTGTTGCCTGCTTATTTCTAAAATGAAACGGCAATTTGCAATTTTTTTTATTTCATTATGGATATTCTGGCTAAACTTTTTATTGTATGGGGTAAGAATACAAAATTAGAAATGGAAGAAGGCAAAAGAAACGCAAACCCAGAACACATTAAGCAAATTGACAAACAAGAAATCTGAATGCTGCTGACTGAATACACCTGAAAACCCATTCACACTCAATTTGGAGGCAATTCGTAGCTGTGCCCTCGGCAAAAGGGAAAGATTTCATTTTCCAAAACACGAAAACTCACCTGTCGTGTTGCCTGTAGATTTCTTAGCATGAAACGCCAATTTGCACTGTATTTTTATTTCATTAAGACCACTCTGTCTAAGGGCTTTTGTGGATGGTGTCAGGATATAAAATTTGGAAAAAAGAAGGCAAAACAAACACAAACCCAGACGACATTTAAGAAATTGCCAATCAAGAAACCTGAATGCTGCTGACTGAATACACCTGAAAATCCCATTCACACTCAATTTGGAGGCAACTCGTAGCTGTCCCCTTTGCAAAAGGGTTACATTTCATTTTCCAAAGTACAAAATCACACCTTTATCCTGTTGCCTGCTAATTTCTAAAATGAAACGGCAATTTGCAGTTTTTTTTTATTTCATTATGGATATTCTGGCTAAACTTTTTATTGTATGGTGTAAGAATACAAAATTAGAAAAGGAAGAAGGCAAACAAATGGAATTCCCAAACAGATGTAAGAAATTGCCAATCAAGAAACCTGAATGCTGCTGACTGAATACACCTGAAAATCCCATTCACACTCAATTTGGAGGCAACTCGTAGCTGTCCCCTTTGCAAAAGGGTTACATTTCATTTTCCAAAGCACAAAATCACACCTTTGTCCTGTTGCCTGCTTATTTCTAAAATGAAACGGCAATTTGCAATTTTTTTTTATTTCATTATGGATATTCTGGCTAAACTTTTTATTGTATGGGGTAAGAATACAAAATTAGAAATGGAAGAAGGCAAAACAAACGCAAACCCAGAACACATTAAGCAAATTGACAATCAAGAAATCTGAATGCTGCTGACTGAATACACCTGAAAACCCATTCACACTCAATTTGGAGGCAATTCGTAGCTGTGCCCTCGGCAAAAGGGAAAGATTTCATTTTCCAAAACACGAAAACTCACCTGTCGTGTTGCCTGTAGATTTCTTAGCATGAAACGCCAATTTGCACTGTATTTTTATTTCATTAAGACCACTCTGTCTAAGGGCTTTTGTGGATGGTGTCAGGATATAAAATTTGGAAAAAAGAAGGCAAAACAAACGCAAACCCAGACGACATTTAAGAAATTGCCAATCAAGAAACCTGAATGCTGCTGACTGAATACACCTGAACATCCCATTCACACTCAATTTGGAGGCAACTCGTAGCTGTCCCCTTTGCAAAAGGGTTACATTTCATTTTCCAAAGTACAAAATCACACCTTTGTCCTGTTGCCTGCTAATTTCTAAAATGAAACGGCAATTTGCAGTTTTTTTTATTTCATTATGGATATTCTGGCTAAACTTTTTATTGTATGGTGTAAGAATACAAAATTAGAAAAGGAAGAAGGCAAACAAATGGAATTCCCAAACACATGTAAGAAATTGCCAATCAAGTAACCTGAATGCTGCTGACTGAATGCACCTGAAAATCGCATTCACACTCAATTTGGCGGCAATTCATATCTGTTCCCTTGGCAAAAGGGATAGATTTCATTTTCCAAAACACAAAAACTCAGCTTGGTCCTGTTGCATGTTAATATCTAAAAATGAAACACCAATTTGCTGTTTTCTTTATTTCATTATGGATACTCTGGCTATCCTTTTTATTGTATGGTGTAAGAATACAAAATTAGAAAAGGAAGAAGGTAAAACAAATGCAAACCAAGAACACATTTAGAAAATTGCCAATCAGGAAACCTTAATGTGGCTGACTGAATACACCTGAAAATCCCATTCACACTGAATTTGGAGGCAATTCCCAGCTGTGCCCTCGGCAAAAGGGAAAGATTTCATTTTCCAAAACACTAAAACTCACCTTGGTCCAGTTGCCTGTTAATTTCTAAGCATGGAACGCCCATTTGCAGTTTTTTTTTTTTTTTCATTAAGGATACTCTGGCTAAACTTTTATTGTATGGTGTAAGAATACAAAATTAGAAAAGGAAGAAGGCAAACAAATGGAATTCCCAAACACATGTAAGAAATTGCCAATCAAGTAACCTGAATGCTGCTGACTGAATACACCTGAAAATCCCATTCACACTCAATTTGGAGGCAACTCGTACCTGTCCCCTTGGCAAAAGGGTTACATTTCATTTTCCAAAGCACAAAATCACACCTTTGTCCTGTTGCCTGCTTATTTCTAAAATGAAACGGCAATTTGCAATTTTTTTTTATTTCATTATGGATATTCTGGCTAAACTTTTTATTGTATGGGGTAAGAATACAAAATTAGAAATGGAAGAAGGCAAAAGAAACGCAAACCCAGAACACATTAAGCAAATTGACAAACAAGAAATCTGAATGCTGCTGACTGAATACACCTGAAAACCCATTCACACTCAATTTGGAGGCAATTCGTAGCTGTGCCCTCGGCAAAAGGGAAAGATTTCATTTTCCAAAACACGAAAACTCACCTGTCGTGTTGCCTGTAGATTTCTTAGCATGAAACGCCAATTAGCACTGTATTTTTATTTCATTAAGACCACTCTGTCTAAGGGCTTTTTTGGATGGTGTCAGGATATAAAATTTGGAAAAAAGAAGGCAAAACAAACGCAAACCCAGACGACATTTAAGAAATTGCCAATCAAGAAACCTGAATGCTGCTGACTGAATACACCTGAACATCCCATTCACACTCAATTTGGAGGCAACTCGTAGCTGTCCCCTTTGCAAAAGGGTTACATTTCATTTTCCAAAGTACAAAATCACACCTTTGTCCTGTTGCCTGCTAATTTCTAAAATGAAACGGCAATTTGCAGTTTTTTTTATTTCATTATGGATATTCTGGCTAAACTTTTATTGTATGGTGTAAGAATACAAAATTAGAAAAGGAAGAAGGCAAACAAATGGAATTCCCAAACACATGTAAGAAATTGCCAATCAAGTAACCTGAATGCTGCTGACTGAATACACCTGAAAATCCCATTCACACTCAATTTGGAGGGAACTCGTAGCTGTCCCCTTGGCAAAAGGGTTACATTTCATTTTCCAAAGCACAAAATCACACCTTTGTCCTGTTGCCTGCTTATTTCTAAAATGAAACGGCAATTTGCAATTTTTTTTTATTTCATTATGGATATTCTGGCTAAACTTTTTATTGTATGGGGTAAGAATACAAAATTAGAAATGGAAGAAGGCAAAACAAACGCAAACCCAGAACACATTAAGCAAATTGACAATCAAGAAATCTGAATGCTGCTGACTGAATACACCTGAAAACCCATTCACACTCAATTTGGAGGCAATTCGTAGCTGTGCCCTCGGCAAAAGGGAAAGATTTCATTTTCCAAAACACGAAAACTCACCTGTCGTGTTGCCTGTAGATTTCTTAGCATGAAACGCCAATTTGCACTGTATTTTTATTTCATTAAGACCACTCTGTCTAAGGGCTTTTGTGGATGGTGTCAGGATATAAAATTTGGAAAAAAGAAGGCAAAACAAACGCAAACCCAGACGACATTTAAGAAATTGCCAATCAAGAAACCTGAATGCTGCTGACTGAATACACCTGAAAATCCCATTCACACTCAATTTGGAGGCAACTCGTAGCTGTCCCCTTTGCAAAAGGGTTACATTTCATTTTCCAAAGTACAAAATCACACCTTTGTCCTGTTGCCTGCTAATTTCTAAAATGAAACGGCAATTTGCAGTTTTTTTTATTTCATTATGGATATTCTGGCTAAACTTTTTATTGTATGGTGTAAGAATACAAAATTAGAAAAGGAAGAAGGCAAACAAATGGAATTCCCAAACACATATAAGAAATTGCCAATCAAGAAACCTGAATGCTGCTGACTGAATGCACCTGAAAATCGCATTCACACTCAATTTGGCGGCAATTCATATCTGTTCCCTTGGCAAAAGGGATAGATTTCATTTTCCAAAACACAAAAACTAAGCTTGGTCCTGTTGCATGTTAATTTCTAAAAATGAAACACCAATTTGCTGTTTTCTTTATTTCATTATGGATACTCTGGCTATCCTTTTTATTGTATGGTGTAAGAATACAAACTTAGAAAAGGAAGAAGGTAAAACAAATGCAAACCAAGAACATATTTAGCAAATTGCCAATCAGGAAACCTGAATGTTGCTGACTGAATGCACCTGAAAATCCCATTCACACTCAATTTGGAGGCAATTCCCAGCTGTGCCCTCGGCAAAAGGGAAAGATTTCATTTTCCAAAACACTAAAACTCACCTTGGTCCAGTTGCCTGTTAATTTCTAAGCATGGAACGCCCATTTGCAGTTTTTTTTTTTTTTTTCATTAAGGATACTCTGGCTAAACTTTTATTGTATGGTGTAAGAATACAAAATTAGAAAAGGAAGAAGGCAAACAAATGGAATTCCCAAACAGATGTAAGAAATTGCCAATCAAGTAACCTGAATGCTGCTGACTGAATACACCTGAAAATCCCATTCACACTCAATTTGGAGGCAACTCGTAGCTGTCCCCTTGGCAAAAGGGTTACATTTCATTTTCCAAAGCACAAAATCACACCTTTGTCCTGTTGCCTGCTTATTTCTAAAATGAAACGGCAATTTGCAATTTTTTTTATTTCATTATGGATATTCTGGCTAAACTTTTTATTGTATGGGGTAAGAATACAAAATTAGAAATGGAAGAAGGCAAAAAAACCAAACCCAGAACACATTAAGCAAATTGACAAACAAGAAATCTGAATGCTGCTGACTGAATACACCTGAAAACCCATTCACACTCAATTTGGAGGCAATTCGTAGCTGTGCCCTCGGCAAAAGGGAAAGATTTCATTTTCCAAAACACGAAAACTCACCTGTCGTGTTGCCTGTAGATTTCTTAGCATGAAACGCCAATTTGCACTGTATTTTTATTTCATTAAGACCACTCTGTCTAAGGGCTTTTTTGGATGGTGTCAGGATATAAAATTTGGAAAAAAGAAGGCAAAACAAACGCAAACCCAGACGACATTTAAGAAATTGCCAATCAAGAAACCTGAATGCTGCTGACTGAATACACCTGAAAATCCCATTCACACTCAATTTGGAGGCAACTCGTAGCTGTCCCCTTTGCAAAAGGGTTACATTTCATTTTCCAAAGTACAAAATCACACCTTTGTCCTGTTGCCTGCTAATTTCTAAAATGAAACGGCAATTTGCAGTTTTTTTTATTTCATTATGGATATTCTGGCTAAACTTTTTATTGTATGGTGTAAGAATACAAAATTAGAAAAGGAAGAAGGCAAACAAATGGAATTCCCAAACAGATGTAAGAAATTGCCAATCAAGTAACCTGAATGCTGCTGACTGAATACACCTGAAAATCCCATTCACACTCAATTTGGAGGCAACTCGTAGCTGTCCCCTTGGCAAAAGGGTTACATTTCATTTTCCAAAGCACAAAATCACACCTTTGTCCTGTTGCCTGCTTATTTCTAAAATGAAACGGCAATTTGCAATTTTTTTTATTTCATTATGGATATTCTGGCTATACTTTTTATTGTAAGGGGTAAGAATACAAAATTAGAAATGGAAGAAGGCAAAACAAACGCAAACCCAGAACACATTAAGCAAATTGACAATCAAGAAATCTGAATGCTGCTGACTGAATACACCTGAAAACCCATTCACACTCAATTTGGAGGCAACTCGTAGCTGTCCCCTTTGCAAAAGGGTTACATTTCATTTTCCAAAGTACAAAATCACACCTTTATCCTGTTGCCTGCTAATTTCTAAAATGAAACGGCAATTTGCAGTTTTTTTTTATTTCATTATGGATATTCTGGCTAAACTTTTTATTGTATGGTGTAAGAATACAAAATTAGAAAAGGAAGAAGGCAAACAAATGGAATTCCCAAACAGATGTAAGAAATTGCCAATCAAGTAACCTGAATGCTGCTGACTGAATACACCTGAAAATCCCATTCACACTCAATTTGGAGGGAACTCGTAGCTGTCCCCTTGGCAAAAGGGTTACATTTCATTTTCCAAAGCACAAAATCACACCTTTGTCCTGTTGCCTGCTTATTTCTAAAATGAAACGGCAATTTGCAATTTTTTTTTATTTCATTATGGATATTCTGGCTAAACTTTTTATTGTATGGGGTAAGAATACAAAATTAGAAATGGAAGAAGGCAAAACAAACGCAAACCCAGAACACATTAAGCAAATTGACAATCAAGAAATCTGAATGCTGCTGACTGAATACACCTGAAAACCCATTCACACTCAATTTGGAGGCAATTCGTAGCTGTGCCCTCGGCAAAAGGGAAAGATTTCATTTTCCAAAACACGAAAACTCACCTGTCGTGTTGCCTGTAGATTTCTTAGCATGAAACGCCAATTTGCACTGTATTTTTATTTCATTAAGACCACTCTGTCTAAGGGCTTTTGTGGATGGTGTCAGGATATAAAATTTGGAAAAAAGAAGGCAAAACAAACGCAAACCCAGACGACATTTAAGAAATTGCCAATCAAGAAACCTGAATGCTGCTGACTGAATACACCTGAAAATCCCATTCACACTCAATTTGGAGGCAACTCGTAGCTGTCCCCTTTGCAAAAGGGTTACATTTCATTTTCCAAAGTACAAAATCACACCTTTGTCCTGTTGCCTGCTAATTTCTAAAATGAAATGGCAATTTGCAGTTTTTTTTATTTCATTATGGATATTCTGGCTAAACTTTTTATTGTATGGTGTAAGAATACAAAATTAGAAAAGGAAGAAGGCAAACAAATGGAATTCCCAAACACATGTAAGAAATTGCCAATCAAGTAACCTGAATGCTGCTGACTGAATGCACCTGAAAATCGCATTCACACTCAATTTGGCGGCAATTCATATCTGTTCCCTTGGCAAAAGGGATAGATTTCATTTTCCAAAACACAAAAACTCAGCTTGGTCCTGTTGCATGTTAATATCTAAAAATGAAACACCAATTTGCTGTTTTCTTTATTTCATTATGGATACTCTGGCTATCCTTTTTATTGTATGGTGTAAGAATACAAAATTAGAAAAGGAAGAAGGTAAAACAAATGCAAACCAAGAACACATTTAGAAAATTGCCAATCAGGAAACCTTAATGTGGCTGACTGAATACACCTGAAAATCCCATTCACACTGAATTTGGAGGCAATTCCCAGCTGTGCCCTCGGCAAAAGGGAAAGATTTCATTTTCCAAAACACTAAAACTCACCTTGGTCCAGTTGCCTGTTAATTTCTAAGCATGGAACGCCCATTTGCAGTTTTTTTTTTTTTTTCATTAAGGATACTCTGGCTAAACTTTTATTGTATGGTGTAAGAATACAAAATTAGAAAAGGAAGAAGGCAAACAAATGGAATTCCCAAACACATGTAAGAAATTGCCAATCAAGTAACCTGAATGCTGCTGACTGAATACACCTGAAAATCCCATTCACACTCAATTTGGAGGCAACTCGTACCTGTCCCCTTGGCAAAAGGGTTACATTTCATTTTCCAAAGCACAAAATCACACCTTTGTCCTGTTGCCTGCTTATTTCTAAAATGAAACGGCAATTTGCAATTTTTTTTTATTTCATTATGGATATTCTGGCTAAACTTTTTATTGTATGGGGTAAGAATACAAAATTAGAAATGGAAGAAGGCAAAAGAAACGCAAACCCAGAACACATTAAGCAAATTGACAAACAAGAAATCTGAATGCTGCTGACTGAATACACCTGAAAACCCATTCACACTCAATTTGGAGGCAATTCGTAGCTGTGCCCTAGGCAAAAGGGAAAGATTTCATTTTCCAAAACACGAAAACTCACCTGTCGTGTTGCCTGTAGATTTCTTAGCATGAAACACCAATTAGCACTGTATTTTTATTTCATTAAGACCACTCTGTCTAAGGGCTTTTTTGGATGGTGTCAGGATATAAAATTTGGAAAAAAGAAGGCAAAACAAACGCAAACCCAGACGACATTTAAGAAATTGCCAATCAAGAAACCTGAATGCTGCTGACTGAATACACCTGAAAATCCCATTCACACTCAATTTGGAGGCAACTCGTAGCTGTCCCCTTTGCAAAAGGGTTACATTTCATTTTCCAAAGTACAAAATCACACCTTTGTCCTCTTGCCTGCTAATTTCTAAAATGAAACGGCAATTTGCAGTTTTTTTTATTTCATTATGGATATTCTGGCTAAACTTTTATTGTATGGTGTAAGAATACAAAATTAGAAAAGGAAGAAGGCAAACAAATGGAATTCCCAAACACATGTAAGAAATTGCCAATCAAGTAACCTGAATGCTGCTGACTGAATACACCTGAAAATCCCATTCACACTCAATTTGGAGGCAACTCGTAGCTGTCCCCTTGGCAAAAGGGTTACATTTCATTTTCCAAAGCACAAAATCACACCTTTGTCCTGTTGCCTGCTTATTTCTAAAATGAAACGGCAATTTGCAATTTTTTTTTATTTCATTATGGATATTCTGGCTAAACTTTTTATTGTATGGGGTAAGAATACAAAATTAGAAATGGAAGAAGGCAAAACAAACGCAAACCCAGAACACATTAAGCAAATTGACAATCAAGAAATCTGAATGCTGCTGACTGAATACACCTGAAAACCCATTCACACTCAATTTGGAGGCAATTCGTAGCTGTGCCCTCGGCAAAAGGGAAAGATTTCATTTTCCAAAACACGAAAACTCACCTGTCGTGTTGCCTGTAGATTTCTTAGCATGAAACGCCAATTTGCACTGTATTTTTATTTCATTAAGACCACTCTGTCTAAGGGCTTTTGTGGATGGTGTCAGGATATAAAATTTGGAAAAAAGAAGGCAAAACAAACGCAAACCCAGACGACATTTAAGAAATTGCCAATCAAGAAACCTGAATGCTGCTGACCGAATACACCTGAAAATCCCATTCACACTCAATTTGGAGGCAACTCGTAGCTGTCCCCTTTGCAAAAGGGTTACATTTCATTTTCCAAAGTACAAAATCACACCTTTGTCCTCTTGCCTGCTAATTTCTAAAATGAAACGGCAATTTGCAGTTTTTTTTATTTCATTATGGATATTCTGGCTAAACTTTTTATTGTATGGTGTAAGAATACAAAATTAGAAAAGGAAGAAGGCAAACAAATGGAATTCCCAAACACATGTAAGAAATTGCCAATCAAGAAACCTGAATGCTGCTGACTGAATGCACCTGAAAATCGCATTCACACTCAATTTGGCGGCAATTCATATCTGTTCCCTTGGCAAAAGGGATAGATTTCATTTTCCAAAACACAAAAACTAAGCTTGGTCCTGTTGCATGTTAATTTCTAAAAATGAAACACCAATTTGCTGTTTTCTTTATTTCATTATGGATACTCTGGCTATCCTTTTTATTGTATGGTGTAAGAATACAAACTTAGAAAAGGAAGAAGGTAAAACAAATGCAAACCAAGAACATATTTAGCAAATTGCCAATCAGGAAACCTGAATGTTGCTGACTGAATGCACCTGAAAATCCCATTCACACTCAATTTGGAGGCAATTCCCAGCTGTGCCCTCGGCAAAAGGGAAAGATTTCATTTTCCAAAACACTAAAACTCACCTTGGTCCAGTTGCCTGTTAATTTCTAAGCATGGAACGCCCATTTGCAGTTTTTTTTTTTTTTCATTAAGGATACTCTGGCTAAACTTTTATTGTATGGTGTAAGAATACAAAATTAGAAAAGGAAGAAGGCAAACAAATGGAATTCCCAAACAGATGTAAGAAATTGCCAATCAAGTAACCTGAATGCTGCTGACTGAATACACCTGAAAATCCCATTCACACTCAATTTGGAGGCAACTCGTAGCTGTCCCCTTGGCAAAAGGGTTACATTTCATTTTCCAAAGCACAAAATCACACCTTTGTCCTGTTGCCTGCTTATTTCTAAAATGAAACGGCAATTTGCAATTTTTTTTATTTCATTATGGATATTCTGGCTAAACTTTTTATTGTATGGGGTAAGAATACAAAATTAGAAATGGAAGAAGGCAAAAGAAACCAAACCCAGAACACATTAAGCAAATTGACAAACAAGAAATCTGAATGCTGCTGACTGAATACACCTGAAAACCCATTCACACTCAATTTGGAGGCAATTCGTAGCTGTGCCCTCGGCAAAAGGGAAAGATTTCATTTTCCAAAACACGAAAACTCACCTGTCGTGTTGCCTGTAGATTTCTTAGCATGAAACGCCAATTTGCACTGTATTTTTATTTCATTAAGACCACTCTGTCTAAGGGCTTTTTTGGATGGTGTCAGGATATAAAATTTGGAAAAAAGAAGGCAAAACAAACGCAAACCCAGACGACATTTAAGAAATTGCCAATCAAGAAACCTGAATGCTGCTGACTGAATACACCTGAAAATCCCATTCACACTCAATTTGGAGGCAACTCGTAGCTGTCCCCTTTGCAAAAGGGTTACATTTCATTTTCCAAAGTACAAAATCACACCTTTGTCCTGTTGCCTGCTAATTTCTAAAATGAAACGGCAATTTGCAGTTTTTTTTATTTCATTATGGATATTCTGGCTAAACTTTTATTGTATGGTGTAAGAATACAAAATTAGAAAAGGAAGAAGGCAAACAAATGGAATTCCCAAACACATGTAAGAAATTGCCAATCAAGTAACCTGAATGCTGCTGACTGAATACACCTGAAAATCCCATTCACACTCAATTTGGAGGCAACTCGTAGCTGTCCCCTTGGCAAAAGGGTTACATTTCATTTTCCAAAGCACAAAATCACACCTTTGTCCTGTTGCCTGCTTATTTCTAAAATGAAACGGCAATTTGCAATTTTTTTTTATTTCATTATGGATATTCTGGCTAAACTTTTTATTGTATGGGGTAAGAATACAAAATTAGAAATGGAAGAAGGCAAAACAAACGCAAACCCAGAACACATTAAGCAAATTGACAATCAAGAAATCTGAATGCTGCTGACTGAATACACCTGAAAACCCATTCACACTCAATTTGGAGGCAATTCGTAGCTGTGCCCTCGGCAAAAGGGAAAGATTTCATTTTCCAAAACACGAAAACTCACCTGTCGTGTTGCCTGTAGATTTCTTAGCATGAAACGCCAATTTGCACTGTATTTTTATTTCATTAAGACCACTCTGTCTAAGGGCTTTTGTGGATGGTGTCAGGATATAAAATTTGGAAAAAAGAAGGCAAAACAAACGCAAACCCAGACGACATTTAAGAAATTGCCAATCAAGAAACCTGAATGCTGCTGACTGAATACACCTGAAAATCCCATTCACACTCAATTTGGAGGCAACTCGTAGCTGTCCCCTTTGCAAAAGGGTTACATTTCATTTTCCAAAGTACAAAATCACACCTTTGTCCTCTTGCCTGCTAATTTCTAAAATGAAACGGCAATTTGCAGTTTTTTTTATTTCATTATGGATATTCTGGCTAAACTTTTTATTGTATGGTGTAAGAATACAAAATTAGAAAAGGAAGAAGGCAAACAAATGGAATTCCCAAACACATGTAAGAAATTGCCAATCAAGAAACCTGAATGCTGCTGACTGAATGCACCTGAAAATCGCATTCACACTCAATTTGGCGGCAATTCATATCTGTTCCCTTGGCAAAAGGGATAGATTTCATTTTCCAAAACACAAAAACTAAGCTTGGTCCTGTTGCATGTTAATTTCTAAAAATGAAACACCAATTTGCTGTTTTCTTTATTTCATTATGGATACTCTGGCTATCCTTTTTATTGTATGGTGTAAGAATACAAACTTAGAAAAGGAAGAAGGTAAAACAAATGCAAACCAAGAACATATTTAGCAAATTGCCAATCAGGAAACCTGAATGTTGCTGACTGAATGCACCTGAAAATCCCATTCACACTCAATTTGGAGGCAATTCCCAGCTGTGCCCTCGGCAAAAGGGAAAGATTTCATTTTCCAAAACACTAAAACTCACCTTGGTCCAGTTGCCTGTTAATTTCTAAGCATGGAACGCCCATTTGCAGTTTTTTTTTTTTTTTCATTAAGGATACTCTGGCTAAACTTTTATTGTATGGTGTAAGAATACAAAATTAGAAAAGGAAGAAGGCAAACAAATGGAATTCCCAAACAGATGTAAGAAATTGCCAATCAAGTAACCTGAATGCTGCTGACTGAATACACCTGAAAATCCCATTCACACTCAATTTGGAGGCAACTCGTAGCTGTCCCCTTGGCAAAAGGGTTACATTTCATTTTCCAAAGCACAAAATCACACCTTTGTCCTGTTGCCTGCTTATTTCTAAAATGAAACGGCAATTTGCAATTTTTTTTTTATTTCATTATGGATATTCTGGCTAAACTTTTTATTGTATGGGGTAAGAATACAAAATTAGAAATGGAAGAAGGCAAAAGAAACCAAACCCAGAACACATTAAGCAAATTGACAAACAAGAAATCTGAATGCTGCTGACTGAATACACCTGAAAACCCATTCACACTCAATTTGGAGGCAATTCGTAGCTGTGCCCTCGGCAAAAGGGAAAGATTTCATTTTCCAAAACACGAAAACTCACCTGTCGTGTTGCCTGTAGATTTCTTAGCATGAAACGCCAATTTGCACTGTATTTTTATTTCATTAAGACCACTCTGTCTAAGGGCTTTTGTGGATGGTGTCAGGATATAAATTTTGGAAAAAAGAAGGCAAAACAAACGCAAACCCAGACGACATTTAAGAAATTGCCAATCAAGAAACCTGAATGCTGCTGACTGAATACACCTGAAAATCCCATTCACACTCAATTTGGAGGCAACTCGTAGCTGTCCCCTTTGCAAAAGGGTTACATTTCATTTTCCAAAGTACAAAATCACACCTTTGTCCTGTTGCCTGCTAATTTCTAAAATGAAACGGCAATTTGCAGTTTTTTTTATTTCATTATGGATATTCTGGCTAAACTTTTTATTGTATGGTGTAAGAATACAAAATTAGAAAAGGAAGAAGGCAAACAAATGGAATTCCCAAACAGATGTAAGAAATTGCCAATCAAGTAACCTGAATGCTGCTGACTGAATACACCTGAAAATCCCATTCACACTCAATTTGGAGGCAACTCGTAGCTGTCCCCTTGGCAAAAGGGTTACATTTCATTTTCCAAAGCACAAAATCACACCTTTGTCCTGTTGCCTGCTTATTTCTAAAATGAAACGGCAATTTGCAATTTTTTTTTATTTCATTATGGATATTCTGGCTAAACTTTTTATTGTATGGGGTAAGAATACAAAATTAGAAATGGAAGAAGGCAAAACAAACGCAAACCCAGAACACATTAAGCAAATTGACAATCAAGAAATCTGAATGCTGCTGACTGAATACACCTGAAAACCCATTCACACTCAATTTGGAGGCAATTCGTAGCTGTGCCCTCGGCAAAAGGGAAAGATTTCATTTTCCAAAACACGAAAACTCACCTGTCGTGTTGCCTGTAGATTTCTTAGCATGAAACGCCAATTAGCACTGTATTTTTATTTCATTAAGACCACTCTGTCTAAGGGCTTTTTTGGATGGTGTCAGGATATAAAATTTGGAAAAAAGAAGGCAAAACAAACGCAAACCCAGACGACATTTAAGAAATTGCCAATCAAGAAACCTGAATGCTGCTGACTGAATACACCTGAAAATCCCATTCACACTCAATTTGGAGGCAACTCGTAGCTGTCCCCTTTGCAAAAGGGTTACATTTCATTTTCCAAAGTACAAAATCACACCTTTGTCCTCTTGCCTGCTAATTTCTAAAATGAAACGGCAATTTGCAGTTTTTTTTTATTTCATTATGGATATTCTGGCTAAACTTTTTATTGTATGGTGTAAGAATACAAAATTAGAAAAGGAAGAAGGCAAACAAATGGAATTCCCAAACAGATGTAAGAAATTGCCAATCAAGTAACCTGAATGCTGCTGACTGAATACACCTGAAAATCCCATTCACACTCAATTTGGAGGCAACTCGTAGCTGTCCCCTTTGCAAAAGTGTTACATTTCATTTTCCAAAGTACAAAATCACACCTTTGTCCTGTTGCCTGCTAATTTCTAAAATGAAACGGCAATTTGCAGTTTTTTTTATTTCATTATGGATATTCTGGCTAAACTTTTTATTGTATGGTGTAAGAATACAAAATTAGAAAAGGAAGAAGGCAAACAAATGGAATTCCCAAACACATGTAAGAAATTGCCAATCAAGTAACCTGAATGCTGCTGACTGAATGCACCTGAAAATCGCATTCACACTCAATTTGGCGGCAATTCATATCTGTTCCCTTGGCAAAAGGGATAGATTTCATTTTCCAAAACACAAAAACTCAGCTTGGTCCTGTTGCATGTTAATATCTAAAAATGAAACACCAATTTGCTGTTTTCTTTATTTCATTATGGATACTCTGGCTATCCTTTTTATTGTATGGTGTAAGAATACAAAATTAGAAAAGGAAGAAGGTAAAACAAATGCAAACCAAGAACACATTTAGAAAATTGCCAATCAGGAAACCTTAATGTGGCTGACTGAATACACCTGAAAATCCCATTCACACTGAATTTGGAGGCAATTCCCAGCTGTGCCCTCGGCAAAAGGGAAAGATTTCATTTTCCAAAACACTAAAACTCACCTTGGTCCAGTTGCCTGTTAATTTCTAAGCATGGAACGCCCATTTGCAGTTTTTTTTTTTTTTCATTAAGGATACTCTGGCTAAACTTTTATTGTATGGTGTAAGAATACAAAATTAGAAAAGGAAGAAGCCAAACAAATGGAATTCCCAAACACATGTAAGAAATTGCCAATCAAGTAACCTGAATGCTGCTGACTGAATACACCTGAAAATCCCATTCACACTCAATTTGGAGGCAACTCGTACCTGTCCCCTTGGCAAAAGGGTTACATTTCATTTTCCAAAGCACAAAATCACACCTTTGTCCTGTTGCCTGCTTATTTCTAAAATGAAACGGCAATTTGCAATTTTTTTTTATTTCATTATGGATATTCTGGCTAAACTTTTTATTGTATGGGGTAAGAATACAAAATTAGAAATGGAAGAAGGCAAAACAAACGCAAACCCAGAACACATTAAGCAAATTGACAATCAAGAAATCTGAATGCTGCTGACTGAATACACCTGAAAACCCATTCACACTCAATTTGGAGGCAATTCGTAGCTGTGCCCTCGGCAAAAGGGAAAGATTTCATTTTCCAAAACACGAAAACTCACCTGTCGTGTTGCCTGTAGATTTCTTAGCATGAAACGCCAATTAGCACTGTATTTTTATTTCATTAAGACCACTCTGTCTAAGGGCTTTTGTGGATGGTGTCAGGATATAAAATTTGGAAAAAAGAAGGCAAAACAAACGCAAACCCAGACGACATTTAAGAAATTGCCAATCAAGAAACCTGAATGCTGCTGACTGAATACACCTGAAAATCCCATTCACACTCAATTTGGAGGCAACTCGTAGCTGTCCCCTTTGCAAAAGGGTTACATTTCATTTTCCAAAGTACAAAATCACACCTTTGTCCTCTTGCCTGCTAATTTCTAAAATGAAACGGCAATTTGCAGTTTTTTTTATTTCATTATGGATATTCTGGCTAAACTTTTTATTGTATGGTGTAAGAATACAAAATTAGAAAAGGAAGAAGGCAAACAAATGGAATTCCCAAACACATGTAAGAAATTGCCAATCAAGAAACCTGAATGCTGCTGACTGAATGCACCTGAAAATCGCATTCACACTCAATTTGGCGGCAATTCATATCTGTTCCCTTGGCAAAAGGGATAGATTTCATTTTCCAAAACACAAAAACTAAGCTTGGTCCTGTTGCATGTTAATTTCTAAAAATGAAACACCAATTTGCTGTTTTCTTTATTTCATTATGGATACTCTGGCTATCCTTTTTATTGTATGGTGTAAGAATACAAACTTAGAAAAGGAAGAAGGTAAAACAAATGCAAACCAAGAACATATTTAGCAAATTGCCAATCAGGAAACCTGAATGTTGCTGACTGAATGCACCTGAAAATCCCATTCACACTCAATTTGGAGGCAATTCCCAGCTGTGCCCTCGGCAAAAGGGAAAGATTTCATTTTCCAAAACACTAAAACTCACCTTGGTCCAGTTGCCTGTTAATTTCTAAGCATGGAACGCCCATTTGCAGTTTTTTTTTTTTTTTCATTAAGGATACTCTGGCTAAACTTTTATTGTATGGTGTAAGAATACAAAATTAGAAAAGGAAGAAGGCAAACAAATGGAATTCCCAAACAGATGTAAGAAATTGCCAATCAAGTAACCTGAATGCTGCTGACTGAATACACCTGAAAATCCCATTCACACTCAATTTGGAGGCAACTCGTAGCTGTCCCCTTGGCAAAAGGGTTACATTTCATTTTCCAAAGCACAAAATCACACCTTTGTCCTGTTGCCTGCTTATTTCTAAAATGAAACGGCAATTTGCAATTTTTTTTATTTCATTATGGATATTCTGGCTAAACTTTTTATTGTATGGGGTAAGAATACAAAATTAGAAATGGAAGAAGGCAAAAGAAACCAAACCCAGAACACATTAAGCAAATTGACAAACAAGAAATCTGAATGCTGCTGACTGAATACACCTGAAAACCCATTCACACTCAATTTGGAGGCAATTCGTAGCTGTGCCCTCGGCAAAAGGGAAAGATTTCATTTTCCAAAACACGAAAACTCACCTGTCGTGTTGCCTGTAGATTTCTTAGCATGAAACGCCAATTTGCACTGTATTTTTATTTCATTAAGACCACTCTGTCTAAGGGCTTTTTTGGATGGTGTCAGGATATAAAATTTGGAAAAAAGAAGGCAAAACAAACGCAAACCCAGACGACATTTAAGAAATTGCCAATCAAGAAACCTGAATGCTGCTGACTGAATACACCTGAAAATCCCATTCACACTCAATTTGGAGGCAACTCGTAGCTGTCCCCTTTGCAAAAGGGTTACATTTCATTTTCCAAAGTACAAAATCACACCTTTGTCCTGTTGCCTGCTAATTTCTAAAATGAAACGGCAATTTGCAGTTTTTTTTATTTCATTATGGATATTCTGGCTAAACTTTTTATTGTATGGTGTAAGAATACAAAATTAGAAAAGGAAGAAGGCAAACAAATGGAATTCCCAAACACATGTAAGAAATTGCCAATCAAGTAACCTGAATGCTGCTGACTGAATGCACCTGAAAATCGCATTCACACTCAATTTGGCGGCAATTCATATCTGTTCCCTTGGCAAAAGGGATAGATTTCATTTTCCAAAACACAAAAACTCAGCTTGGTCCTGTTGCATGTTAATATCTAAAAATGAAACACCAATTTGCTGTTTTCTTTATTTCATTATGGATACTCTGGCTATCCTTTTTATTGTATGGTGTAAGAATACAAACTTAGAAAAGGAAGAAGGTAAAACAAATGCAAACCAAGAACACATTTAGAAAATTGCCAATCAGGAAACCTTAATGTGGCTGACTGAATACACCTGAAAATCCCATTCACACTGAATTTGGAGGCAATTCCCAGCTGTGCCCTCGGCAAAAGGGAAAGATTTCATTTTCCAAAACACTAAAACTCACCTTGGTCCAGTTGCCTGTTAATTTCTAAGCATGGAACGCCCATTTGCAGTTTTTTTTTTTTTTCATTAAGGATACTCTGGCTAAACATTTATTGTATGGTGTAAGAATACAAAATTAGAAAAGGAAGAAGGCAAACAAATGGAATTCCCAAACACATGTAAGAAATTGCCAATCAAGTAACCTGAATGCTGCTGACTGAATACACCTGAAAATCCCATTCACACTCAATTTGGAGGCAACTCGTACCTGTCCCCTTGGCAAAAGGGTTACATTTCATTTTCCAAAGCACAAAATCACACCTTTGTCCTGTTGCCTGCTTATTTCTAAAATGAAACGGCAATTTGCAATTTTTTTTTATTTCATTATGGATATTCTGGCTAAACTTTTTATTGTATGGGGTAAGAATACAAAATTAGAAATGGAAGAAGGCAAAAGAAACGCAAACCCAGAACACATTAAGCAAATTGACAAACAAGAAATCTGAATGCTGCTGACTGAATACACCTGAAAACCCATTCACACTCAATTTGGAGGCAATTCGTAGCTGTGCCCTCGGCAAAAGGGAAAGATTTCATTTTCCAAAACACGAAAACTCACCTGTCGTGTTGCCTGTAGATTTCTTAGCATGAAACGCCAATTAGCACTGTATTTTTATTTCATTAAGACCACTCTGTCTAAGGGCTTTTGTGGATGGTGTCAGGATATAAAATTTGGAAAAAAGAAGGCAAAACAAACGCAAACCCAGACGACATTTAAGAAATTGCCAATCAAGAAACCTGAATGCTGC
Source organism: Sylvilagus floridanus (assembly GCA_949820135.1). Lineage (NCBI taxonomy): Eukaryota > Metazoa > Chordata > Mammalia > Lagomorpha > Leporidae > Sylvilagus > Sylvilagus floridanus. Next base: position 162,338,188 of record OX463227.1, on the reverse strand, counting down.
TGACTGAATACACCTGAAAATCCCATTCACACTCAATTTGGAGGCAACTCGTAGCTGTCCCCTTTGCAAAAGGGTTACATTTCATTTTCCAAAGTACAAAATCACACCTTTGTCCTCTTGCCTGCTAATTTCTAAAATGAAACGGCAATTTGCAGTTTTTTTTATTTCATTATGGATATTCTGGCTAAACTTTTTATTGTATGGTGTAAGAATACAAAATTAGAAAAGGAAGAAGGCAAACAAATGGAATTCCCAAACACATGTAAGAAATTGCCAATCAAGAAACCTGAATGCTGCTGATTGAATGCACCTGAAAATCGCATTCACACTCAATTTGGCGGCAATTCATATCTGTTCCCTTGGCAAAAGGGATAGATTTCATTTTCCAAAACACAAAAACTAAGCTTGGTCCTGTTGCATGTTAATTTCTAAAAATGAAACACCAATTTGCTGTTTTCTTTATTTCATTATGGATACTCTGGCTAAACTTTTTCTTGTATGGTGTAAGAATACAAACTTAGAAAAGGAAGAAGGTAAAACAAATGCAAACCAAGAACATATTTAGCAAATTGCCAATCAGGAAACCTGAATGTTGCTGACTGAATGCACCTGAAAATCCCATTCACACTCAATTTGGAGGCAATTCCCAGCTGTGCCCTCGGCAAAAGGGAAAGATTTCATTTTCCAAAACACTAAAACTCACCTTGGTCCAGTTGCCTGTTAATTTCTAAGCATGGAACGCCCATTTGCAGTTTTTTTTTTTTTTCATTAAGGATACTCTGGCTAAACTTTTATTGTATGGTGTAAGAATACAAAATTAGAAAAGGAAGAAGGCAAACAAATGGAATTCCCAAACAGATGTAAGAAATTGCCAATCAAGTAACCTGAATGCTGCTGACTGAATACACCTGAAAATCCCATTCACACTCAATTTGGAGGCAACTCGTAGCTGTCCCCTTGGCAAAAGGGTTACATTTCATTTTCCAAAGCACAAAATCACACCTTTGTCCTGTTGCCTGCTTATTTCTAAAATGAAACGGCAATTTGCAATTTTTTTTATTTCATTATGGATATTCTGGCTAAACTTTTTATTGTATGGGGTAAGAATACAAAATTAGAAATGGAAGAAGGCAAAAGAAACCAAACCCAGAACACATTAAGCAAATTGACAAACAAGAAATCTGAATGCTGCTGACTGAATACACCTGAAAACCCATTCACACTCAATTTGGAGGCAATTCGTAGCTGTGCCCTCGGCAAAAGGGAAAGATTTCATTTTCCAAAACACGAAAACTCACCTGTCGTGTTGCCTGTAGATTTCTTAGCATGAAACGCCAATTTGCACTGTATTTTTATTTCATTAAGACCACTCTGTCTAAGGGCTTTTTTGGATGGTGTCAGGATATAAAATTTGGAAAAAAGAAGGCAAAACAAACGCAAACCCAGACGACATTTAAGAAATTGCCAATCAAGAAACCTGAATGCTGCTGACTGAATACACCTGAAAATCCCATTCACACTCAATTTGGAGGCAACTCGTAGCTGTCCCCTTTGCAAAAGGGTTACATTTCATTTTCCAAAGTACAAAATCACACCTTTGTCCTGTTGCCTGCTAATTTCTAAAATGAAACGGCAATTTGCAGTTTTTTTTATTTCATTATGGATATTCTGGCTAAACTTTTTATTGTATGGTGTAAGAATACAAAATTAGAAAAGGAAGAAGGCAAACAAATGGAATTCCCAAACAGATGTAAGAAATTGCCAATCAAGTAACCTGAATGCTGCTGACTGAATACACCTGAAAATCCCATTCACACTCAATTTGGAGGCAACTCGTAGCTGTCCCCTTGGCAAAAGGGTTACATTTCATTTTCCAAAGCACAAAATCACACCTTTGTCCTGTTGCCTGCTTATTTCTAAAATGAAACGGCAATTTGCAATTTTTTTTTATTTCATTATGGATATTCTGGCTAAACTTTTTATTGTATGGGGTAAGAATACAAAATTAGAAATGGAAGAAGGCAAAACAAACGCAAACCCAGAACACATTAAGCAAATTGACAATCAAGAAATCTGAATGCTGCTGACTGAATACACCTGAAAACCCATTCACACTCAATTTGGAGGCAATTCGTAGCTGTGCCCTCGGCAAAAGGGAAAGATTTCATTTTCCAAAACACGAAAACTCACCTGTCGTGTTGCCTGTAGATTTCTTAGCATGAAACGCCAATTAGCACTGTATTTTTATTTCATTAAGACCACTCTGTCTAAGGGCTTTTTTGGATGGTGTCAGGATATAAAATTTGGAAAAAAGAAGGCAAAACAAACGCAAACCCAGACGACATTTAAGAAATTGCCAATCAAGAAACCTGAATGCTGCTGACTGAATACACCTGAAAATCCCATTCACACTCAATTTGGAGGCAACTCGTAGCTGTCCCCTTTGCAAAAGGGTTACATTTCATTTTCCAAAGTACAAAATCACACCTTTGTCCTCTTGCCTGCTAATTTCTAAAATGAAACGGCAATTTGCAGTTTTTTTTTATTTCATTATGGATATTCTGGCTAAACTTTTTATTGTATGGTGTAAGAATACAAAATTAGAAAAGGAAGAAGGCAAACAAATGGAATTCCCAAACAGATGTAAGAAATTGCCAATCAAGTAACCTGAATGCTGCTGACTGAATACACCTGAAAATCCCATTCACACTCAATTTGGAGGCAACTCGTAGCTGTCCCCTTTGCAAAAGTGTTACATTTCATTTTCCAAAGTACAAAATCACACCTTTGTCCTGTTGCCTGCTAATTTCTAAAATGAAACGGCAATTTGCAGTTTTTTTTATTTCATTATGGATATTCTGGCTAAACTTTTTATTGTATGGTGTAAGAATACAAAATTAGAAAAGGAAGAAGGCAAACAAATGGAATTCCCAAACACATGTAAGAAATTGCCAATCAAGTAACCTGAATGCTGCTGACTGAATGCACCTGAAAATCGCATTCACACTCAATTTGGCGGCAATTCATATCTGTTCCCTTGGCAAAAGGGATAGATTTCATTTTCCAAAACACAAAAACTCAGCTTGGTCCTGTTGCATGTTAATATCTAAAAATGAAACACCAATTTGCTGTTTTCTTTATTTCATTATGGATACTCTGGCTATCCTTTTTATTGTATGGTGTAAGAATACAAAATTAGAAAAGGAAGAAGGTAAAACAAATGCAAACCAAGAACACATTTAGAAAATTGCCAATCAGGAAACCTTAATGTGGCTGACTGAATACACCTGAAAATCCCATTCACACTGAATTTGGAGGCAATTCCCAGCTGTGCCCTCGGCAAAAGGGAAAGATTTCATTTTCCAAAACACTAAAACTCACCTTGGTCCAGTTGCCTGTTAATTTCTAAGCATGGAACGCCCATTTGCAGTTTTTTTTTTTTTTTCATTAAGGATACTCTGGCTAAACTTTTATTGTATGGTGTAAGAATACAAAATTAGAAAAGGAAGAAGCCAAACAAATGGAATTCCCAAACACATGTAAGAAATTGCCAATCAAGTAACCTGAATGCTGCTGACTGAATACACCTGAAAATCCCATTCACACTCAATTTGGAGGCAACTCGTACCTGTCCCCTTGGCAAAAGGGTTACATTTCATTTTCCAAAGCACAAAATCACACCTTTGTCCTGTTGCCTGCTTATTTCTAAAATGAAACGGCAATTTGCAATTTTTTTTTATTTCATTATGGATATTCTGGCTAAACTTTTTATTGTATGGGGTAAGAATACAAAATTAGAAATGGAAGAAGGCAAAAGAAACGCAAACCCAGAACACATTAAGCAAATTGACAAACAAGAAATCTGAATGCTGCTGACTGAATACACCTGAAAACCCATTCACACTCAATTTGGAGGCAATTCGTAGCTGTGCCCTCGGCAAAAGGGAAAGATTTCATTTTCCAAAACACGAAAACTCACCTGTCGTGTTGCCTGTAGATTTCTTAGCATGAAACGCCAATTAGCACTGTATTTTTATTTCATTAAGACCACTCTGTCTAAGGGCTTTTGTGGATGGTGTCAGGATATAAAATTTGGAAAAAAGAAGGCAAAACAAATGCAAACCCAGACGACATTTAAGAAATTGCCAATCAAGAAACCTGAATGCTGCTGACTGAATACACCTGAAAATCCCATTCACACTCAATTTGGAGGCAACTCGTAGCTGTCCCCTTTGCAAAAGGGTTACATTTCATTTTCCAAAGTACAAAATCACACCTTTGTCCTCTTGCCTGCTAATTTCTAAAATGAAACGGCAATTTGCAGTTTTTTTTATTTCATTATGGATATTCTGGCTAAACTTTTTATTGTATGGTGTAAGAATACAAAATTAGAAAAGGAAGAAGGCAAACAAATGGAATTCCCAAACACATGTAAGAAATTGCCAATCAAGAAACCTGAATGCTGCTGACTGAATGCACCTGAAAATCGCATTCACACTCAATTTGGCGGCAATTCATATCTGTTCCCTTGGCAAAAGGGATAGATTTCATTTTCCAAAACACAAAAACTAAGCTTGGTCCTGTTGCATGTTAATTTCTAAAAATGAAACACCAATTTGCTGTTTTCTTTATTTCATTATGGATACTCTGGCTATCCTTTTTATTGTATGGTGTAAGAATACAAACTTAGAAAAGGAAGAAGGTAAAACAAATGCAAACCAAGAACATATTTAGCAAATTGCCAATCAGGAAACCTGAATGTTGCTGACTGAATGCACCTGAAAATCCCATTCACACTCAATTTGGAGGCAATTCCCAGCTGTGCCCTCGGCAAAAGGGAAAGATTTCATTTTCCAAAACACTAAAACTCACCTTGGTCCAGTTGCCTGTTAATTTCTAAGCATGGAACGCCCATTTGCAGTTTTTTTTTTTTTTCATTAAGGATACTCTGGCTAAACTTTTATTGTATGGTGTAAGAATACAAAATTAGAAAAGGAAGAAGGCAAACAAATGGAATTCCCAAACAGATGTAAGAAATTGCCAATCAAGTAACCTGAATGCTGCTGACTGAATACACCTGAAAATCCCATTCACACTCAATTTGGAGGCAACTCGTAGCTGTCCCCTTGGCAAAAGGGTTACATTTCATTTTCCAAAGCACAAAATCACACCTTTGTCCTGTTGCCTGCTTATTTCTAAAATGAAACGGCAATTTGCAATTTTTTTTATTTCATTATGGATATTCTGGCTAAACTTTTTATTGTATGGGGTAAGAATACAAAATTAGAAATGGAAGAAGGCAAAAGAAACCAAACCCAGAACACATTAAGCAAATTGACAAACAAGAAATCTGAATGCTGCTGACTGAATACACCTGAAAACCCATTCACACTCAATTTGGAGGCAATTCGTAGCTGTGCCCTCGGCAAAAGGGAAAGATTTCATTTTCCAAAACACGAAAACTCACCTGTCGTGTTGCCTGTAGATTTCTTAGCATGAAACGCCAATTTGCACTGTATTTTTATTTCATTAAGACCACTCTGTCTAAGGGCTTTTTTGGATGGTGTCAGGATATAAAATTTGGAAAAAAGAAGGCAAAACAAACGCAAACCCAGACGACATTTAAGAAATTGCCAATCAAGAAACCTGAATGCTGCTGACTGAATACACCTGAAAATCCCATTCACACTCAATTTGGAGGCAACTCGTAGCTGTCCCCTTTGCAAAAGGGTTACATTTCATTTTCCAAAGTACAAAATCACACCTTTGTCCTGTTGCCTGCTAATTTCTAAAATGAAACGGCAATTTGCAGTTTTTTTTATTTCATTATGGATATTCTGGCTAAACTTTTTATTGTATGGTGTAAGAATACAAAATTAGAAAAGGAAGAAGGCAAACAAATGGAATTCCCAAACACATGTAAGAAATTGCCAATCAAGTAACCTGAATGCTGCTGACTGAATGCACCTGAAAATCGCATTCACACTCAATTTGGCGGCAATTCATATCTGTTCCCTTGGCAAAAGGGATAGATTTCATTTTCCAAAACACAAAAACTCAGCTTGGTCCTGTTGCATGTTAATATCTAAAAATGAAACACCAATTTGCTGTTTTCTTTATTTCATTATGGATACTCTGGCTATCCTTTTTATTGTATGGTGTAAGAATACAAAATTAGAAAAGGAAGAAGGTAAAACAAATGCAAACCAAGAACACATTTAGAAAATTGCCAATCAGGAAACCTTAATGTGGCTGACTGAATACACCTGAAAATCCCATTCACACTGAATTTGGAGGCAATTCCCAGCTGTGCCCTCGGCAAAAGGGAAAGATTTCATTTTCCAAAACACTAAAACTCACCTTGGTCCAGTTGCCTGTTAATTTCTAAGCATGGAACGCCCATTTGCAGTTTTTTTTTTTTTTCATTAAGGATACTCTGGCTAAACTTTTATTGTATGGTGTAAGAATACAAAATTAGAAAAGGAAGAAGGCAAACAAATGGAATTCCCAAACACATGTAAGAAATTGCCAATCAAGTAACCTGAATGCTGCTGACTGAATACACCTGAAAATCCCATTCACACTCAATTTGGAGGCAACTCGTACCTGTCCCCTTGGCAAAAGGGTTACATTTCATTTTCCAAAGCACAAAATCACACCTTTGTCCTGTTGCCTGCTTATTTCTAAAATGAAACGGCAATTTGCAATTTTTTTTTATTTCATTATGGATATTCTGGCTAAACTTTTTATTGTATGGGGTAAGAATACAAAATTAGAAATGGAAGAAGGCAAAAGAAACGCAAACCCAGAACACATTAAGCAAATTGACAAACAAGAAATCTGAATGCTGCTGACTGAATACACCTGAAAACCCATTCACACTCAATTTGGAGGCAATTCGTAGCTGTGCCCTCGGCAAAAGGGAAAGATTTCATTTTCCAAAACACGAAAACTCACCTGTCGTGTTGCCTGTAGATTTCTTAGCATGAAACGCCAATTTGCACTGTATTTTTATTTCATTAGGACCACTCTGTCTAAGGGCTTTTTTGGATGGTGTCAGGATATAAAATTTGGAAAAAAGAAGGCAAAACAAACGCAAACCCAGACGACATTTAAGAAATTGCCAATCAAGAAACCTGAATGCTGCTGACTGAATACACCTGAAAATCCCATTCACACTCAATTTGGAGGCAACTCGTAGCTGTCCCCTTTGCAAAAGGGTTACATTTCATTTTCCAAAGTACAAAATCACACCTTTGTCCTCTTGCCTGCTAATTTCTAAAATGAAACGGCAATTTGCAGTTTTTTTTATTTCATTATGGATATTCTGGCTAAACTTTTTATTGTATGGTGTAAGAATACAAAATTAGAAAAGGAAGAAGGCAAACAAATGGAATTCCCAAACACATGTAAGAAATTGCCAATCAAGAAACCTGAATGCTGCTGACTGAATGCACCTGAAAATCGCATTCACACTCAATTTGGCGGCAATTCATATCTGTTCCCTTGGCAAAAGGGATAGATTTCATTTTCCAAAACACAAAAACTAAGCTTGGTCCTGTTGCATGTTAATTTCTAAAAATGAAACACCAATTTGCTGTTTTCTTTATTTCATTATGGATACTCTGGCTATCCTTTTTATTGTATGGTGTAAGAATACAAACTTAGAAAAGGAAGAAGGTAAAACAAATGCAAACCAAGAACATATTTAGCAAATTGCCAATCAGGAAACCTGAATGTTGCTGACTGAATGCACCTGAAAATCCCATTCACACTCAATTTGGAGGCAATTCCCAGCTGTGCCCTCGGCAAAAGGGAAAGATTTCATTTTCCAAAACACTAAAACTCACCTTGGTCCAGTTGCCTGTTAATTTCTAAGCATGGAACGCCCATTTGCAGTTTTTTTTTTTTTTTCATTAAGGATACTCTGGCTAAACTTTTATTGTATGGTGTAAGAATACAAAATTAGAAAAGGAAGAAGGCAAACAAATGGAATTCCCAAACAGATGTAAGAAATTGCCAATCAAGTAACCTGAATGCTGCTGACTGAATACACCTGAAAATCCCATTCACACTCAATTTGGAGGCAACTCGTAGCTGTCCCCTTGGCAAAAGGGTTACATTTCATTTTCCAAAGCACAAAATCACACCTTTGTCCTGTTGCCTGCTTATTTCTAAAATGAAACGGCAATTTGCAATTTTTTTTATTTCATTATGGATATTCTGGCTAAACTTTTTATTGTATGGGGTAAGAATACAAAATTAGAAATGGAAGAAGGCAAAAGAAACCAAACCCAGAACACATTAAGCAAATTGACAAACAAGAAATCTGAATGCTGCTGACTGAATACACCTGAAAACCCATTCACACTCAATTTGGAGGCAATTCGTAGCTGTGCCCTCGGCAAAAGGGAAAGATTTCATTTTCCAAAACACGAAAACTCACCTGTCGTGTTGCCTGTAGATTTCTTAGCATGAAACGCCAATTTGCACTGTATTTTTATTTCATTAAGACCACTCTGTCTAAGGGCTTTTTTGGATGGTGTCAGGATATAAAATTTGGAAAAAAGAAGGCAAAACAAACGCAAACCCAGACGACATTTAAGAAATTGCCAATCAAGAAACCTGAATGCTGCTGACTGAATACACCTGAAAATCCCATTCACACTCAATTTGGAGGCAACTCGTAGCTGTCCCCTTTGCAAAAGGGTTACATTTCATTTTCCAAAGTACAAAATCACACCTTTGTCCTGTTGCCTGCTAATTTCTAAAATGAAACGGCAATTTGCAGTTTTTTTTATTTCATTATGGATATTCTGGCTAAACTTTTTATTGTATGGTGTAAGAATACAAAATTAGAAAAGGAAGAAGGCAAACAAATGGAATTCCCAAACAGATGTAAGAAATTGCCAATCAAGTAACCTGAATGCTGCTGACTGAATACACCTGAAAATCCCATTCACACTCAATTTGGAGGCAACTCGTAGCTGTCCCCTTGGCAAAAGAGTTACATTTCATTTTCCAAAGCACAAAATCACACCTTTGTCCTGTTGCCTGCTTATTTCTAAAATGAAACGGCCATTTGCAATTTTTTTTTATTTCATTATGGATATTCTGGCTAAACTTTTTATTGTATGGGGTAAGAATACAAAATTAGAAATGGAAGAAGGCAAAACAAACGCAAACCCAGAACACATTAAGCAAATTGACAATCAAGAAATCTGAATGCTGCTGACTGAATACACCTGAAAACCCATTCACACTCAATTTGGAGGCAATTCGTAGCTGTGCCCTCGGCAAAAGGGAAAGATTTCATTTTCCAAAACACGAAAACTCACCTGTCGTGTTGCCTGTAGATTTCTTAGCATGAAACGCCAATTAGCACTGTATTTTTATTTCATTAAGAGCACTCTGTCTAAGGGCTTTTTTGGATGGTGTCAGGATATAAAATTTGGAAAAAAGAAGGCAAAACAAACGCAAACCCAGACGACATTTAAGAAATTGCCAATCAAGAAACCTGAATGCTGCTGACTGAATACACCTGAAAATCCCATTCACACTCAATTTGGAGGCAACTCGTAGCTGTCCCCTTTGCAAAAGGGTTACATTTCATTTTCCAAAGTACAAAATCACACCTTTGTCCTCTTGCCTGCTAATTTCTAAAATGAAACGGCAATTTGCAGTTTTTTTTTATTTCATTATGGATATTCTGGCTAAACTTTTTATTGTATGGTGTAAGAATACAAAATTAGAAAAGGAAGAAGGCAAACAAATGGAATTCCCAAACAGATGTAAGAAATTGCCAATCAAGTAACCTGAATGCTGCTGACTGAATACACCTGAAAATCCCATTCACACTCAATTTGGAGGCAACTCGTAGCTGTCCCCTTTGCAAAAGTGTTACATTTCATTTTCCAAAGTACAAAATCACACCTTTGTCCTGTTGCCTGCTAATTTCTAAAATGAAACGGCAATTTGCAATTTTTTTTATTTCATTATGGATATTCTGGCTAAACTTTTTATTGTATGGTGTAAGAATACAAAATTAGAAAAGGAAGAAGGCAAACAAATGGAATTCCCAAACACATGTAAGAAATTGCCAATCAAGTAACCTGAATGCTGCTGACTGAATGCACCTGAAAATCGCATTCACACTCAATTTGGCGGCAATTCATATCTGTTCCCTTGGCAAAAGGGATAGATTTCATTTTCCAAAACACAAAAACTCAGCTTGGTCCTGTTGCATGTTAATATCTAAAAATGAAACACCAATTTGCTGTTTTCTTTATTTCATTATGGATACTCTGGCTATCCTTTTTATTGTATGGTGTAAGAATACAAAATTAGAAAAGGAAGAAGGTAAAACAAATGCAAACCAAGAACACATTTAGAAAATTGCCAATCAGGAAACCTTAATGTGGCTGACTGAATACACCTGAAAATCCCATTCACACTGAATTTGGAGGCAATTCCCAGCTGTGCCCTCGGCAAAAGGGAAAGATTTCATTTTCCAAAACACTAAAACTCACCTTGGTCCAGTTGCCTGTTAATTTCTAAGCATGGAACGCCCATTTGCAGTTTTTTTTTTTTTTCATTAAGGATACTCTGGCTAAACTTTTATTGTATGGTGTAAGAATACAAAATTAGAAAAGGAAGAAGGCAAACAAATGGAATTCCCAAACACATGTAAGAAATTGCCAATCAAGTAACCTGAATGCTGCTGACTGAATACACCTGAAAATCCCATTCACACTCAATTTGGAGGCAACTCGTACCTGTCCCCTTGGCAAAAGGGTTACATTTCATTTTCCAAAGCACAAAATCACACCTTTGTCCTGTTGCCTGCTTATTTCTAAAATGAAACGGCAATTTGCAATTTTTTTTTATTTCATTATGGATATTCTGGCTAAACTTTTTATTGTATGGGGTAAGAATACAAAATTAGAAATGGAAGAAGGCAAAAGAAACGCAAACCCAGAACACATTAAGCAAATTGACAAACAAGAAATCTGAATGCTGCTGACTGAATACACCTGAAAACCCATTCACACTCAATTTGGAGGCAATTCGTAGCTGTGCCCTCGGCAAAAGGGAAAGATTTCATTTTCCAAAACACGAAAACTCACCTGTCGTGTTGCCTGTAGATTTCTTAGCATGAAACGCCAATTTGCACTGTATTTTTATTTCATTAAGACCACTCTGTCTAAGGGCTTTTGTGGATGGTGTCAGGATATAAAATTTGGAAAAAAGAAGGCAAAACAAACGCAAACCCAGACGACATTTAAGAAATTGCCAATCAAGAAACCTGAATGCTGCTGACTGAATACACCTGAAAATCCCATTCACACTCAATTTGGAGGCAACTCGTAGCTGTCCCCTTTGCAAAAGGGTTACATTTCATTTTCCAAAGTACAAAATCACACCTTTGTCCTCTTGCCTGCTAATTTCTAAAATGAAACGGCAATTTGCAGTTTTTTTTTATTTCATTATGGATATTCTGGCTAAACTTTTTATTGTATGGTGTAAGAATACAAAATTAGAAAAGGAAGAAGGCAAACAAATGGAATTCCCAAACAGATGTAAGAAATTGCCAATCAAGTAACCTGAATGCTGCTGACTGAATACACCTGAAAATCCCATTCACACTCAATTTGGAGGCAACTCGTAGCTGTCCCCTTGGCAAAAGGGTTACATTTCATTTTCCAAAGCACAAAATCACACCTTTGTCCTGTTGCCTGCTTATTTCTAAAATGAAACGGCAATTTGCAATTTTTTTTTATTTCATTATGGATATTCTGGCTAAACTTTTTATTGTATGGGGTAAGAATACAAAATTAGAAATGGAAGAAGGCAAAACAAACGCAAACCCAGAACACATTAAGCAAATTGACAATCAAGAAATCTGAATGCTGCTGACTGAATACACCTGAAAACCCATTCACACTCAATTTGGAGGCAATTCGTAGCTGTGCCCTCGGCTAAAGGGAAAGATTTCATTTTCCAAAACACGAAAACTCACCTGTCGTGTTGCCTGTAGATTTCTTAGCATGAAACGCCAATTTGCACTGTATTTTTATTTCATTAAGACCACTCTGTCTAAGGGCTTTTGTGGATGGTGTCAGGATATAAAATTTGGAAAAAAGAAGGCAAAACAAACGCAAACCCAGACGACATTTAAGAAATTGCCAATCAAGAAACCTGAATGCTGCTGACTGAATACACCTGAAAATCCCATTCACACTCAATTTGGAGGCAACTCGTAGCTGTCCCCTCGGCAAAAGGGTTACATTTCATATTCCAAAGCACAAAATCACAACTTGGTCCTGTTGCCTGCAAATTTCTAAGAATGAAACGGCAATTTGCAGGTTTTTTTTTTCCTTATGTATATTCTGGATAAACTTGTTATTGTATGGGGTAAGAATACAAAATTAGAAAAGGAAGAAGGCAAAACAACCGCAAACCCAGAACACATTTGGCAAATTGCCAAACAAGAAACCTGAATGCTGCTGACTGAATACACCTGAAAATCCCATTCACACTCAATTTGGCAGCAATTCATAGCTGTTCCCTTGGCAAAAGTGTCACATTTCATTTTCCAAAACACAAAAACTCACCTTGGTCCTGTTGCATGTTAATTTCTAAAAATGAAACACCAATTTGCTGATTTCTTTATTTCATTATGGATACTCTGGCTAAACTTTTTCTTGTATGGTGTAAGAATACAAAATTAGAAAAGGAAGAAGGCAAAACAAATGCAAACAAAGAACACATTTAGCAAATTGCCAATCGGTAAACCTGAATGTTGCTGACTGAATACACCTGAAAATCCCATTCACACTCAATTTGCAGGCAATTCGTAGCTGTCCCCTCGGCAAAAGTGTTACATTTCATTTTCCAAAACACGAGAAATTCCCTTAGTCGTGTTGCGTGTAGATTTCTTAGCATGAAACGCCAATTTCCAATGTACTTTTATTTCATTTTGACCACTCTGTCTAAAGGCTTTAGTGGATGGTCAGGATAGAAAATTTGGATAGAAAGAAAGAAAAACAAACACAAACCCAGAACACATTTACGAAATTGCCAATCGAGACCCCAATGCTGCTGACTGAACATACCTGTAAATCCAATTCACACTCAGTTTGGAGGCAATACGTAGCTGTGCCCTTGGCAAAAGGGTTACATTTCATTTTCCAAAACACAAAACCTCACCTTGGTCCTGTTGCATGTTAATTTCTAAAAATGAAACACCAATTTGCTGTTTTTTTATTTCATTATGGATACTATGGCTAACCTTTTTATTGTATGGTGTAAGAATACAAATTTAGAAAAGGAAGAAGGCAAAACAAATGCAAACCAAGAACACATTTAGCAAATTACCAATCAGGAAACCTGAATGTTGCTGACTGAATACACCTGAAAATCCCATTCACACTCAATTTGGAGGCAACTCGTGGCAGTCCCCATGGCAAAAGTGTTACATTTCATTTTCTAAAACACGAAAACTCACCTTAGTCATGTTGCCTGTAGTTTTCTTAGCATGAAACGCCAATTTTTCACTGTATTTTTATTTCATTTTGACCACTCTGTCTAAAGGCTTTTTTGGATGGTGTCAGGATAGAAAATTTCGAAAGAAAGAAGGCAAAACAAACGCAAACCAAGAACACATTTAGCAAATTACCAATCAGGAAACCTGAATGTTGCTGACTGAATACACCTGAAAATCCCATTCACACTCAATTTGGGGGCAACTCGTAGCAGTCCCCATGGCAAAAGTGTTACATTTCTTTTTCTAAAACACGAAAACTCACCGTAGTCGTGTTGCCTGTACTTTTCTTAGCATGAAACGCCAATTTTTCACTGTATTTTTATTTCATTTTGACCACTCTGTCTAAAGGCTTTTTTGGATGGTGTCAGGATAGAAAATTTCGAAAGAAAGAAGGCAAAACAAACACAAACCCAGACGACATTTAAGAAATTGCAAATCAAGAAACCTGAATGCTGCTGACTGAATACGCCTGAAAATCCCATTCACACTCAATTTGGAGGCAACTCGTAGCTTTCCCCTCGGCAAAAGGTTGACATTTCATTTTCCAAAGCACAAAAACACACCTTGGTCCTGTTGCCTGCTAATTTCTAAGAATGAAACGGCAATTTCCAGTTTTTTTTATTTCATTATGGATATTCTGGCTAAACTTTTATTGTATGGTATAAGAATACAAAATTAGAAAAGGAAGAAGGCAAAACAACCGCAAACCCAGAATACATTTAGCAAATTGCTAAACAAGAAACCTGAATGCTGCTGACTCAACACACCTGAAAATCACATTCACACTCAATTTGGCGGCAATTCGTAGCTGTTCCCTTGGCAAAAGGGTTACATTTCATTTTCCAAAACACAAAAACTCACCTTGGTCCAGTTGCCTGTTAATTTCTAAGAAATGAACGCCCATTTGCTTTTATTTTTATTTCATTATGGATACTCTGGCTAACCTTTTTATTGTTTGGTGTAAGAATACAAAATGAGAAAAGGAAGAAGGCAAAACAAATGCAAACCAAGAACACATTTAGCAAATTACCAATCAGGAAACCTGAATGTTGCTGACTGAATACACCTGAACATCCCATTCACACTCAATTTGGTGGCAATTCGTAGCTGTTCCCTTTCAAAAGGGTTACATTTCATTTTCCAAAACTCAAATACTCACCTTGGTCCTGTTGCATGTTAATTTCTAAAAATGAAACACCAATTTGCTGTTTTCTTTATTTCATTATGGATACTCTGGCTAAACTTTTATTGTATGGTGTAAGAATACAAAATTGGAAAAGGAAGAAGGCAAAACAAATGGAATGCCCAAACACATTTAGCAAATTGCCAATCAAGAAACCTGAATGCTGCTGACTGAATACACATGAAAATCCCATTCATACTCAATTTGGAGGCAACTCGTAGCTGTCCCATAGGCAAAAGAGTTACATTTCATTATCCAAAGCACAAAAACTCATCTTGGTCCTGTTGCCTGCTAATTTCTAAGAATGAAACAGCAATTTGCAGGTTTTTTTTATTTCATTATGGATATTCCGGCTAAACTTTGTATTGTATGGGGTAAGAATACAAAATTAGAAAAGGAAGAAGGCAAAGCAACCGCAAACCCTGAACACATTTAGCAAATTGCCAATCAAGAAACCTGAATGCTGCTGACTGAATACACCTGAAAATCCCATTCACACTCAATTTGGCGGCAATTCGTAGCTGTTCCCTTGGCAATAGGGTTACATTTCATTTTCCAAAACACAAAAACTCACCTTAGTCCTGTTGCATGTAAATTTCTAAAAATGAAACACCAATTTGCTGTTTTCTTTATTTCATTACGGGTTCTCTGGCTAACTTTTTTCTTGTATGGTGTAAGATTACAAAATTAGAAAAGGAAGAAGGCAAAGCAACCGCAAACCCAGAACACATTTAGCAAATTGCCAAACAAGAAACCTGAATGCTGCTGACTGAATACACCTGAAAATCCCATTCACACTCAATTTGGAGGCAACTCGTAGCTGTCCCCTCCGCAAGAGGGTTACATTTCATTTTCCAAAGCACAAAAACATACCTTGGTCCTGTTGCATGCTAATTTCTAAGAATGAAACGGCAATTTGAAGGTTTTTTTTATTTCATTATGGATATTCTGGCTGAACTTTTATTGTATGGGGTAAGAATACAAAATTAGAAAAGGAAGAAGGCAAAACATCCGTAAACCCAGAGCACATTTAGCAAATTGCCAAACAAGAAACCTGAATGCTGCTGACTGAATACACCTGAAAATCCCATTCACACTGAATTTGGCGGCAATTCGGAGCTGTCCCCTTGGCAAAAGTGTTACATTTCATTTTCCAAAACACAAAAACTCACCTTGGTCCTGTTGCATGTTAATTTCTAAAAATGAAACACCAATTTGCTGTTTTCTTTATTTCATTATGGATACTCTGGCTAAACTTTTTATTGTATGGTGTAAGAATACAAAATTAGAAAAGGAAGAAGGCAAAATAAATGCAAACCAAGAACACATTTAGAAAATTGCCAATCAGGAAACCTGAATGTTGCTGACTGAATACACCTGAAAATCCCATTCACACTCAATTTGGAGGCAATTCGTAGCTGTCCCCTCGGCAAAAGGGAAAGATTTCATTTTCCAAAACACTAAAACTAACCTTGGTCCAGTTGCCTGTTAATTTCTAACCATGGGATGCCGATTTGCTGTTTTTTTTTTATTTCATTAAGGATACTCTAGCTAAACTTTTATTGTATGGTGTAGGAATACAAAATTAGAAAAGGAAGAAGGCAAAATAAATGGAATGCTCAAACACATTTAAGAAATTGCCAATCAAGAAACCTGAATGCTGCTGACTGAATACACCTGAAAATCCCATTCACACTCAATTTGGAGGCAACTCGTCGCTGTCCCCTCCACAAGAGGGTTACATTTCATTTTCCAAAGCACAAACTCACACCTTGGTCCTGTTGCCTGCTAATTTTTAAGAATGAAATGGCAATTTGAAGGGTTTTTTTTATTTCATTATGGATATTCTGGCTGAACTTTTATTGTATGGGGTAAGAATACAAAATTAGAAAAGGAAGAAGGCAAAACATCTGCAAACCCAGAGCACATTTAGCAAATTGCCAAACAAGAAATCTGAATGCTGCTGACTGAATAAACCTGAAAATCCCATTCACACTCAATTTGGAGGCAACTCGTAGCTGTCCCATAGGCAAAAGGGTTACATTTCATTATGCAAAGCACAAAAACTCACCTTGGTCCTGTTGCCTGCTAATTTCTAAGATTGAAACGGCAATTTGCAGGTTTTTTTTTATTTCATTATGGATATTCCAGCTAAAGTTTTTATTGTATGGGGTAAGAATACAAAATTAGAAAAGGAAGAAGGCAAAACATCTGCAAACCCAGAGCACATTTAGCAAATTGCCAACCAAGAAACCTGAATGCTGCTGACTGAATACACCTGAAAATCCCATTCACACTCAATTTGGCGGCAATTCGTAGCTGTGCCCTCGGCAAAAGGGAAAGATTTCATTTTCCAAAACACAAAAACTCACCTTGGTCCTGTTGCATGTTAATTTCTAAAAATGAAACACCAATTTGCTGTTTTCTTTATTTCATTATGGATACTCTGGCTAAACTTTTTATTGTATGGTGTAAGAATACAAAATTAGAAAAGGAAGAAGGCAAAACAAATGCAAACCAAGAACACATTTAGCAAATTGCCAATCAGGAAACCTGAATGTTGCTGACTGAATACACCTGAAAATCCCATTCACACTCAATTTGGAGGCAATTCGTAGCTGTCCCCTCGGCAAAAGGGTAAGATTTCATTTTCCAAAAGACAAAAACTAACCTTGGTCTAGTTGCCTGTTAATTTCTAACCATGGGATGCCCATTTGCTGTTTTTTTTTATTTCATTAAGGATACTCTAGCTATACATTTATTGTATGGTGTAAGAATACAAAATTAGAAAAGGAAGAAGGCAAAATAAATGGAATGCTCAAACACATTTAAGAAATTGCCAATCAAGGAACCTGAATGCTGCTGACTGAATACACCTGAAAATCCCATTCACACTCAATTTGGAGGCAACTCGTAGCTGTCCCCTCCGCAAGAGGGTTACATTTCATTTTCCAAAGCACAAAATCACACCTTGGTCCTGTTGCCTGCTAATTTCTAAGAATGAAACGGCAATTTGAAGGTTTTTTTTATTTCATTATGGATATTCTGGCTGAACTTTTATTGTATGGGGTAAGAATACAAAATTAGAAAAGGAAGAAGGCAAAACATCCGCAAACCCAGAGCACATTTAGCAAATTGCCAAACAAGAAACCTGAATGCTGCTGACTGAATACACCTGAAAATCCCATTCACACTCAATTTGCAGGCAATTCGTAGCTGCGCCCTCGGCAAAAGGGAAAGATTTCATTTTCCAAAATACTAAAACACACCTTGGTCCAGTTGCCTGTTAATTTCTAAGAATGGAACGCCCATTTGCAGTTTTTTTTTTTTCATTAAGGATACTCTGGCTAAACTTTTATTGTATGGTGTAAGATTACAAAATTAGAAAAGGAAGAAGGCAAAACAAAGGCAAACCAAGAACACATTTAGCAAATTGCCAATCAGGTAACCTGAATGTTGCTGACTGAATACACCTGAAAACCCATTCACACTCAATTTGGACGCAACTCGTACCTGTCCCCTCGGCAAAAGGGAAAGATTTCATTTTCCAAAGCACAAAAACTCACCTTAGTCCTGTTCCCTGTGGATTTCTTAGCATGAAACGCCAATTTGCACTGTATTTTTATTTCATTTTGACCACTCTGTCTAAAGGCTTTTTTGGATGGTGTCAGGATATAAAATTTGGAAAGAAACAAGGCAAAAAAACGCAAATCCAGACGACATTTAAGAAATTGCCAATCAAGAAACCTGAATGCTGCTGACTGAATACACCTGAAAATCCCATTCACACTCAATTTGGAGGGAATTCATAGCTGTCCCCTCGGCAAAAGTGTTGCAAATCATTTTCCAAAGCACAAAATCACACCTTGGTCCTGTTGCCTGCTAATTTCTTAGAATGAAACGGCAATTTGCAGTTTTTTTTATTTCATTATGGATATTCTGGCTAAGTTTTTTATTGTATGGGGTAAGAATACAAAATTAGAAAAGGAAGAAGGGTAAGCAACCGCAAACCCAGAACACATTTAGCAAATTGCCAAACAAGAAACCTGAATGCTGCTGACTGAATACACCTGAAAATCACATTCACACTCAATTTGGCGGCAATTTGTAGCTGTCCCCTCACCAAAAATGTTACATTCCATTTTCCAAAACACAAAAACTCACCTTGGTCCTGTTGCTTGTTAATTTCTAAAAACGAAACACCAATTTGCTGTTTTCTTTATTTCATTATGGATACTCTGGCTAAACTTTTTCTTGTATGGTGTAAGAATACAAAATGAGAAAAGGAAGAAGGCAAAACAAATGCAAACCAAGAACACATTTAGAAAATTGCCAATCAGGAAACCTGAATGTTGCTGACTTAATACACCTGAAAATCCCATTTACACTCAATTTGGTGGCAATTCGTAGCTCTGCCCTCAGAAAAAGGGAAAGATTTCATTTTCCAAAACACAAAAACTCACCTTGGTCCAGTTGCCTGTTAATTTCTAAGCATGGAACGCCCATTTGATGTTTCTTTTTTTTTATTTCATTAAGGATACTCTGGCTAAACTTTTATTGTATAGTGTAAGAATACAAAATTAGAAAAGGAAGAAGGCAAAACAACCGCAAACCCAGAACACATTTAGCAAATTGCCAACCAAGAAACCTGAATGCTGCTGACTGAATACACCTGAAAATCCCATTCACACTCAATTTGGAGGCAACTCGTAGCTGTCCCCTCGCCAAAAGTGTTGCATTTCCTTTCCAAAGCACAAAAACACACCTTGGTCCTGTTGCCTGCTAATTTCTAAAAATGAAACACCAATTTGCAGTTTTTTTTATTTCATTATGGATATTCTGGCTAAACTTTTTATTGTATGGGGAAAGAATACAAAATTAGAAAAGAAAGAAGGCAATGCAACCGCAAACCAAGAACACATTTAGCAAATTGCCAAACAAGAAACCTGAATGCTGCTGACTGAATACACCTGAAAATCCCATTCACACTCAATTTGGAGGCAATTCGTAGCTGTACCCCTGGCAAAAGAGAAAGATTTCAATTTCCAAAACACTAAAACTCACCTTGGTCCAGTTGCCTGTTAATTTCTAAGCATGGAACGCCCATTTGCTGTTTTTTTTTTTTTTAATTTCATTAAGGATACTCTGGCTAAACTTTTATTGTATGGTGTAAGAATACAAAATTAGAAAAGGAAGAAGGCAAAACATCTGCAAACCCAGAGCACATTTATCAAATTGCCAATCAGGAAACCTGAATGTTGCTGACTGAATACACCTGAAAATCCCATTCACACTCAATTTGGTGGCAATTCGTAGCTGTTCCCCTGGCAAAAGTGTTACATTTCATTTTCCAAAGCACAAAAACTCACTATGGTCCTGTTGCATGTTAATTTCTAAAAATGAAGCACCAATTTTCTGTTTTCTTTATTTCATCATGGATACTCTGGCTAAACTTTTTCTTGTATGGTGTAAGAATACAAAATTAGAAAAGGAAGAAGGCAAAACAAATGCAAACCAAGAAAACATTTAGCAAATTACCAATCGAGAAACCTGAATGCTGCTGACTGAATACACCTGAAAATCCCATTCACACTCAATTTGGAGGCAACTCGTAGCTGTCCGCTTGGCAAAAGTGTTACATTTCATTTTCCAAAGCAGAAAAACACACCTTGGTCCTGTTGCCTGCTAATTTCTAAGAATGAAACGGCAATTTGCACTGTATTTTTATTTCATTTTGACCACTCTGTCTAAAAGCTTTTTTGGATGGTGTCAGGATATAAAATTTGGAAAGAAAAAAGGCAAACCAAACGCAAACCCAGACGACATTTAAGAAATTGCCAATCAAGAAACCTGAATGCTGCTGACTGAATAAACCTGAAAATCCCATTCACACTCAATTTGGAGGCAACTCGTAGCTGTCCCCTCCGCAAGAGGGTTACATTTCATTTTCCAAAGCACAAAATCACACCTTGGTCCTGTTGCCTGCTAATTTCTAAGAATGAAACGGCTTTTTGAAGGCTTTTTTTTATTTCATTATGGATATTCTGGCTGAACTTTTATTGTATGTGGTAAGAATACAAAATTAGAAAAGGAAGAAGGCAAAACATCCGCAAACCTAGAGCACATTTAGCAAATTGCCAAACAAGAAACCTGAATGCTGCTGACTGAATACACCTGAAAATCCCATTCACACTCAATTTGGAGGCAATTCGTAGCTGTGCCCTCGGCAAAAGGGAAAGATTTCATTTTCCAAAATACTAAAACACACCTTGGTCCAGTTGCCTGTTAATTTCTAAGAATGGAACGCCCATTTGCAGTTTTTTTTTTTTTCATTAAGGATACACTGGCTGAACTTTTATTGTATGGTGTAAGATTACAAAATTAGAAAAGGAAGAAGGCAAAACAAAGGCAAACCAAGAACACATTTAGCAAATTGCCAATCAGGAAACCTGAATGTTGCTGACTGAATACACCTGAAAACCCATTCACACTCAATTTGGACACAACTCGTAGCTGTCCCCTCGGCAAAAGGGAAAGATTTCATTTTCCAAAGCACAAAAACTCACCTTGGTCCTGTTGCGTGTTAATTTCTAAAAACGAAACACCAATTTGCTGTTTTCTTTATTTCATTATGGATACTCTGGCTAAACTTTTTCTTGTATGGTGTAAGAATACAAAATGAAAAAAGGAAGAAGGCAAAACAAATGCAAACCAAGAACACATTTACCAAATTGCCAATCAGGAAACCTGAATGTTGCTGACTGAATACACCTGAAAATCCCATTTACACTCAATTTGGTGGCAATTCGTAGCTCTGCCCTCGGAATAAGGGAAAGATTTCATTTTCCAAAACACAAAAACTCACCTTGGTCCAGTTGCCTGTTAATTTCTAAGCATGGAACGCCCATTTGATGTTTCTTTTTTTTTATTTCATTAAGGATACTCTGGCTGAACTTTTATTGTATAGTGTAAGAATACAAAATTAGAAAAGGAAGAAGGCAAAACAACCGCAAACCCAGAACACATTTAGCAAATTGCCAACCAAGAAACCTGAATGCTGCTGACTGAATACACCTGAAAATCCCATTCACACTCAATTTGGAGGCAACTCGTAGCTGTCCCCTCGCCAAAAGTGTTACATTTCCTTTCCAAAGCACAAAAACACACCTTGGTCCTGTTGCCTGCTAATTTCTAAAAATGAAACACCAATTTGCAGTTTTTTTTTTTATTTCATTATGGATATTCTGGCTAAACTTTTTATTGTATGGGGAAAGAATACAAAATTAGAAAAGAAAGAAGGCAATGCAACCGCAAAGCAAGAACACATTTAGCAAATTGCCAAACAAGAAACCTGAATGATGCTGACTGAATACAACTGAAAATCCCATTCACACTCAATTTGGAGGCAATTCGTAGCTGTACCCCTGGCAAAAGAGAAAGATTTCACTTTACAAAACACTAAAACTCACCTTGGTCCAGTTGCCTGTTAATTTCTAAGCATGGAACGCCCATTTGCTGTTTTTTTTTTTTAATTTCATTAAGGATACTCTGGCTAAACTTTTATTGTATGGTGTAAGAATACAAAATTAGAAAAGGAAGAAGGCAAAACAAATGCAAACCAAGAACACATTTATCAAATTGCCAATCAGGAAACCTGAATGTTGCTGACTGAATACACCTGAAAATCCCATTCACACTCAATTTGGAGGCAATTCGTAGCTGTACCCTCGGCAAAAGAGAAAGATTTCACTTTCCAAAACACTAAAACTCACCTTGGTCCAGTTGCCTGTTAATTTCTTATCATGGAACGCCCATTTGCTGTTTTTTTTTTTTTATTTCATTAAGGATACTCTGGCTAAACTTTTATTGTATGGTGTAAGAATAAAAATTGGAAAAGAAAAAAGGCAAAACAAACGCAAACCCAGACGACATTTAAGAAATTGCCAATCAAGAAACCTGAATGCTGCAGACTGAATACACCTGAAAATCCCATTCACACTCAATTTGGAGGCTACTCGTAGCTGTCCCCTCCGCAAGAGGGTTACATTTCATTTTCCAAAGCACAAAATCACACCTTGGTCCTGTTGCCTGCTAATTTCTAAGAATGAAACGGCAATTTGCAGTTTTTTTTATTTCATTATGGATATTCTGGCTGAACTTTTATTGTATGGGGTAAGAATACAAAATTAGAAAAGGAAGAAGGCAAAACATCCGCAAACCTAGAGCACATTTAGCAAATTGCCAAACAAGAAACCTGAATGCTGCTGACTGAATACACCTGAAAATCCCATTCACACTCAATTTGGAGGCAATTCGTAGCTGTGCCCTCGGCAAAAGGGAAAGATTTCATTTTCCAAAATACTAAAACACACCTTGGTCCAGTTGCCTGTTAATTTCTAAGAATGGAACGCCCATTTGCAGTTTTTTTTTTTTTCATTAAGGATACTCTGGCTAAACTTTTATTGTATGGTGTAAGATTACAAAATTAGAAAAGGAAGAAGGCAAAACAAAGGCAAACCAAGAACATATTTAGCAAATTGCCAATCAGGAAACCTGAATGTTGCTGACTGAATACACCTGAAAACCCATTCACACTCAATTTGGACACAACTCGTAGCTGTCCCCTCAGCAAAAGGGAAAGATTTCATTTTCCAAAGCACAAAAACTCACCTTAGACCTGTTGCCTGTAGATTTCTTAGCATGAAATGCCAATTTGCATTGTATTTTTATTTCATTTTGACCACTCTGTCTAAAGGCTTTTTTGGATGGTGTCAGGATATAAAATTTGGAAAGAAAAAAGGCAAAACAAACGCAAACCCAGACGACATTTAAGAAATTGCCAATCAAGAAACCTGAATGCTGCTGACTGAATACACCTGAAAATCCCATTCACACTATATTTGGAGGCAATTCGTAGCAGTGCCCTCGGCAAAAGGGAAAAATTACATTTTCCAAAATACTAAAACTCACCTTGGTCCAGTTGCCTGTTAATTTCTAAGCATGGAACGCACATTTGCAGGTTTTTTTTTTTTTTAATTAAGGATACTCTGGCTAAACTTTTATTGTACGGTGTAAGAATACAAAATTAGAAAAGGAAGAAGGCAAAACAAATGGAATTCCCAAACACATTTAAGAAATTGCCAATCAAGTAACCTGAATGCTGCTGAATGAATACACCTGAAAATCCCATTCACACTCAATTTGGAGGCAACTCGTAGCTTTCCCCTTTGCAAAAGGGTTACATTTCATTTTCCAAAGCACAAAATCACACCTTGGTCCTGTTGCCTGCTAATTTCTTAGAATGAAACGGCAATTTGCAGTTTTTTTTTTTTATTTCATTATGGATATTCTGGCTAAAATTTTAATTGTATGGGGTAAGAATACAAAATTAGAAAAGGAAGAAGGCAAAACAAATGGAATTCCCAAACACATTTAAGAAATTGCCAATCAAGTAACCTGAATGCTGCTGACTGAATACACCTGAAAATCCCATTCACACTCAATTTGGAGGAAATTCGTAGCTGTTCCCTTGGCAAAAGGGTTACATTTCATTTTCCAAAACACAAAAACTCACCTTGGTCCTGTTGCATGTTAATTTCTATAAATGAAACACTAATATGCTGTTTTTTTATTTCATTATGGATACACTGGCTAACCTTTTTATTGTATGGTGTAAGAATACAAAATTAGAAAAGGAAGAAGGCAAAACAACCGCAAACCCAGAATACATTTAGCAAGAAGCCAAAGAAGAAACCTGAATGCTGCTGACTGAATACATTCACACTCAATTTGGAGGCAACTCGTAGCTGTCCTCTCGGCAAAAGGGAATGATTTCATTTTCCAAAACACAAAAACTCACCTGTCGTGTTGCATGTAGATTTCTTAATATGAAACGCCAATTTGCACTGTATTTTTATTTCATTTTGACCACTCTGTCTAAAGGCTTTTTTGGATGGTGTCAGGATATAAAATTTGGAAAGAAAAAAGGCAAACCAAACGCAAACCCAGACGACATTTAAGAAATTGCCAATCAAGAAACCTGAATGCTGCTGACTGAATACACCTGAAAATCCCATTCATACTCAATTTGGAGGCAATTCATAGCTGTCCCCTCGGCAAAAGGGTTACATTTCATTTTCCAAAGCAGAAAAACACACCTTGGTCCTGTTGCCTGCTAATTTCTAAGAATGAAACGGCAATTTGCAGTTTTTTTTTATTTCATTATGGATATTCTGGCTAAACTTTTTATTGTATGGGGTAAGAATACAAAATTAGAAAAGGAAGAAGGCAAAACAAACGCAAACCCAGAACACATTTAGCAAATTGCCAAACAAGAAACCTGAATGCTGCTGACTGAATGCACCTGAAAATCGATTTCACACTCAATTGGGCGGCAATTCATAGCAGTTCCCTTGGCAAAAGGGTTACATTTCATTTTCCAAAACACAAAAATACACCTTGGTCCTGTTGCATGCTAATTTCTAAAAATGAAACACCAATTTGCTGTTTTCTTTATTTCATTATGGATACTCTGGCTAATCCTTTTCTTTTATGGTGTAAGAATACAAAATGAGAAAAGGAAGAAGGCAAAACAAATGCAAACCCAGAACACATTTAGAAATTGCCAAACAAGAAACCTGAATGCTGCTGACTGAATACACCTGAAAATCCCATTCACACTCAATTTGGAGGCAATTCGTAGCTGTCCCCTCGGCAAAAGTGTTACATTTCATTTTCTAAAACGCGAAAACTCTCCTTAGTCGTGTTGCCTGTAAATTTCTTAGCATGAAACGCCAATTTGCACTGTATTTTTATTTCATTTTGACCACTCTGTCAAAAGACTTTTTTGGACGGTGTCAGGATAGTAAATATGGAAAGAAAGAAGCCAAAACAAACGCAAACCCAGACGACGTTTAAGAAATCGCCAATCAATAAACCTGAATGCTGCTGACTGAATACACCTGAAAATCCCATTCACACTCAATTTGGAGGCAACTCTTAGCTGTCCCCTAGGCAAAAGGGAAAGATTTCATTTTCCAAAACACAAAAACTCATATTGGTCCAGTTGCCTGTTAATTTCTAAGCATGGAATGCCCATTTGCTGTTTTTTTTTTTTTTATTTCATCAAGGATACTCTGGCTAAACATTTATTGTATGCGGTAAGAATACAAAATTAGAAAAGGAAGAAGGCAAAACAAATGCAAACCAAGAACACATTTAGCAAATTGCCAAACAAGAAACCTGAATGCTGCTGAATGAATACACCTGAAAATCCCATTCACACTATATTTGGAGGCAATTCGTAGCCATGCCCTCGGCAAAAGGGAAAGATTTCATTTTCCAAAACACTAAAACTCACCTTGGTCCAGTTGCCTGTTAATTTCTAAGCATGGAACGCCCATTTGCTGTTTTTTTTTTTTTATTTCATTAAGGATACTCTGGCTAAAATTTTATTGTATGGTGTAAGAATACAAAATTAGAAAAGGAAGAAGGCAAAACAAATGGAATTCCCAAACACATTTAAGAAATTGCCAATCAAGAAACCTGAATGCTGCTGACTGAATACACCTGAAAATTCCATTCACACTCAATTTGGAGGCAATTCATAGCTGTCCCCTCGGCAAAAGGGTTACATATCATTTTCCAAAGCAGAAAAACACACCTTGGTCCTGTTGCCTGCTAATTTCTAAGAATGAAACGGCAATTTGCAGTTTTTTTTTTTCATTATGGATATTCTGGCTAAACTTTTTATTGTATGGGGTATGAATACAAAATTAGAAAAAGAAGAAGGCAAAACAACCGCAAACCTAGAACACATTTAGCAAAATGCCAAAGAAGAAACCTGAATGCTGCTGACTGAATACACCTGAAAATCCCATTCTCACTCAATTTGGCGGCAATTCGTAGCTGTTCCCTTGGCAAATGGGTTACATTTCATTTTCCAAAACACAAAAATACACCTTGGTCCTGTTGCATATTAATTTCTAAAAATGAAACACCAATTTGCTGTTTTCTTTATTTCATTATGGATACTTTGGCTAAAGTTTTTCTTGTATGGTGAAAGAATACAAAATGAGAAATGAAGAAGGCAAAACAAATGCAAACCAAGAACACATTTAGCATATACCAATCGGGAAACCTGAATGTTGCTGACTGAATACACCTGAAAATCCCATTCACACTCAATTTGCAGGCAATTCGTAGCTGTCCTCTCGCCAAAAGTGTTACATTTCATTTTCTAAAACACGAAAACTCACCTTAGTCGTGTTGTCTGTAGATTTCTTAGCATGAAACGCCAATTTGCACTGTATTTTTATTTCATTTTGACCACTCTGTCTAAAAGCTTTTTTGTATGGTGTCAGGATATAAAATTTGGAAAAAAGAAGGCAAAACAAACGCAAACCCAGACAACATTTAAGAAATTGCCAATCAAGAACCCTGAATGCTGCTGCCTGAATACACCTGAAAATCCCATTCACACTCAATTTGGAGGCAACTAGTAGCTGTCCCCTCGGCAAAAGGGTTACATTTCATTTCCCAAAGCACAAAAACACACCTTGGTCCTGTTGCCTGCTAATTTCTAAGAATGAAACGGCAATTTGCAGTTTTTTTTTTATTTCATTATGGATATTCTGGTTAAACTTTTATTGTTTGGGGTAAGAATACAAAATTAGAAAAGGAAGAAGGCAAAACAAACGCAAACCAAGAACACATTTAGCAAATTGCCAATCAGGAAACCTGAATGTTGCTGACTGAATACACCTGAAAATCCCATTCACACTCAATTTGGAGGCAACTCGTAGCTGTCCCCTCGGCAAAAGGGTTACATTTCATTTTCCAAAGCACAAAACCCAACTTGGTCCTGTTGCCTGCTAATTTCTAAGAATGAAACGGCAATTTGCAGGTTTTTTTTATTTCATTATGGATATTCTGGCTAAAATTTATTGTATGGGGTAAGAATACAAAATTAGAAAAGGAAGAAGGCAAAACAAACGCAAACCAAGAACACATTTAGCAAATTGCCAATCAGGAAACCTGAATGATGCTGACTGAATACACCTGAAAATCCCATTCACACTCAATTTGGAGGCAACTCGTAGCTGTTCCCTTGGCAAAAGGGAAAGATTTCATTTTCCAAAACACTAAAACTCACCTTGGTCCAGTTGCCTGTTAATTTCTAAGCATAGAACGCCCATTTGCTGTTTTTCTTTTTTTTTATTTCATTAAGGATACTCTGGTTAAACATTTTCTTGTATGGTGTAAGAATACAAAATTAGAAAAGGAAGAAGGCAAAACAAATGCAAACCAAGAACACATTTAGCAAATTACCAATCGGGAAACCTGAATGTTGCTGACTGAATACACCTGAAAATCCCATTCACACTCAATTTGCAGGCAATTCGTAGCTGTGTCCTAGGCAAAAGTGTTACATTTCGTATTCTAAAACACGAAAAATTACCTGTCGTGTTGCATGTAGATTTCTTAGCATGAAACGCCAATTTGCAATGTATTTTTATTTCATTTTGACCACTCTGTCTAAAGGCTTTTTTGTATGGTGTCAGGATAGAAAATTTGGAAAGAAAGAAGGCAAAACAAACGCAAACCCAGACGACATTTAAGAAATTGCCAATCAAGAAACCTGAATGCTGCTGACTGAATACACCTGAAAATCCATTCACACTCAATTTGGAGGCAACTCGTAGCTGTCCCCTCGGCAAAAGGGTTACATTTTATTTTCCAAAGCACAAAAACACACATTGATGTTGCAGTTGATTTTCTCAACAATGTTTCAGTGGATTCGTTTCTGAGAGGAGCAGTGTGGTGGGGGCAAGAGGCGCGGAGTCACCACACAGACCCCGGGAGTCGGGTGAAAGCAGGCTTGAGGCGAGCAGCCCGCAGACTCGTTTATTACAGTTGGAACCACTCCTTATATAGCCAAGACCAGCCAATCTGGTCCAGGGGCGGTCTATGCCCCAACCAATCACAGCCTGTTGCCAGGCAGTTTCCAAAGCCATCCAATCATAGCCTGTTGCCAGGCAGTTTCAAATACATCCAATCACAGCCTGTTGCCAGGCAGTTTCCAATCCATCCAGTCACAGCCTGTTGCCAGGCAGGCTCCATTGCCAGGTGGGTTTCAAAGCCATTCCTGAGTAACTGATGCTCGCTTGCCAGTGGCCACCTTGGCATGGCCTTCTCATTCCACCACATTTCCCCCTTTTCGTTTATTTTTGAGCAACCGGAGGCATGATTCTTGGCCATACCATTGTTGACCCCGTTTCCATGTGGTCTCCGTACGCAGCTGTGCCTATCTTAGGTTGTCCCCCAGGGGATCTTACCCGTCGTTGACTAACCAGCGCTCAAATCAAGAGACCACAGGAGTGCTTGCTCAGATAGGGGTAGGAATGAGGAATAATGGTTATCAGGAATGGCATGACCACACACAGGCTGTGGGCCATTTGAGTGGCTGACCAGAACTAGTGGGGTACAAAACAGTAACAGATGTGGCTATGGGCAGTTTCTCAGGGTAGGAAGATAGGGCAGGTGCATCTGCTAACAAGGCGGATTCTCGGTCTTGTTCAGCTGGTCCTGGTTGGCTGTCCGTTGCAGGCTTGATGTTTCAGGCTGGAACCCAAATGGGCTGTTCTGCATTCTCTGGAAAGACACAAGCATATCCTCGGCCTTTGGTTAGTAGAGGGTGTGGTCCTTTCCATTCTCCTGTCAGGGCATCTTTCCACCTAACCATAGGGGCTGGGGTCTGGGATGGAAAGGATCCCCAGTGTTTATAAGCTGGGCTGATCCCTTGGGAATCAAAAGTAAGAAAATTGATAGTGAAAAGGACCTCAGTCAAAGCAAGCTGTGGGTCTGGGGGCATATGATTGCTTTTCTGTCTTTGTAAGAGATCTTTAATCGTCCTATGAGTTCTTTCAATGATGGCCTGTCCCTGTGGGTTGTATGGGATACCTGTGGCAGACTGTATGTTCCAGGATTTCAGGAAGGAATTAAATTCCTGTGATGTATATGCTGGCCCGTTATCAGTTTTTATGGTCCAGGGAACACCAAGGACCAGCATGGCTGATTTAACCGCCTTTATCACGTTACTAGCTTTTTCTCCAGATTGGGCTGTTGTAAATACAGCCTTTGAATAAGTATCTACCACCACATGGACAAATTTAAGTTTACCAAAGGAGTTAATGTGGGTGACGTCCACTTGCCATAGTTTATTAGGAGCAAGGCCTCGCGGGTTCACTCCTGCTTGCTGCAGTGGGCCTAACGGGGCGAGGGGTGCACAATTCTTGCAAGAGTGCACTAGGTGTTTGCATTGGCTCATTGTTAGCTCTGGGAAAAGCAATTTTATGTTGCTTGCTGACATATGGAATTTTTGGTGTAAAATACGGGCTTGTTCTAAGTGTCCAATGGAAGCCGTGTTGCAGGAGATAAGACCATCAACCTTTCTGTTGCCTTGGAAAATAAAGCCAGGTAACCCAGTATGTGATCTTACGTGTGAGATATACCATGGGTGTTTTCTGTTCTCAGTTAGTTCTTTAAGTGTTGTGAACATCTGGTCAATTGGCTTATTGGTCGGGTTAAAGACTGCAAAAGGGATCGTCTTTGCTACCTGTACTGAGTATTTGCTGTCCGAGAATATATTTACCGGTCCATCTTGGCTAAGAAGTAGAACCTTGACTATTGCTTTTATTTCTCCCAACTGTACTGATCCCCCATGGGGTTCTACATGGATCTTATCTTTTTCTGTTAAAGATTTGATCACTATTCCAAAGAGTGACTTGTTGGCATCTGTAAACGCACATGGTGCCATGGGTATAGGTTGATTAGCAGGGAAAGCATGTTTTGGATAGTCTATTTCTAAGGTTTGTAGTGTCTGGAGTAATCTGTCTGCTGGCAGGTGATTGTCAATCTGTCCTGGAAAATTTATCATTAAAGTTTGAAAGAGCGTGCTATTCTGCATCAATGTTGACAGTTCTAATTGTGATAGTGGTAGGACCACTATGTCTGGCTCTGTGTTAAATATCTTATTGGTATAATATCTTAATTTAAGTCCCATCATAAGGATGGCATCTACTTTGTTTACTATTTTATGACAATCGCTCCAAGCTATGTGTACCCAAAAAAGTGGTCCGTGTTGTTGCCAAATAACCCCTAAGGGGGCCTTAAGGGTAGATATGGTTATGGCAAACAGAGGCACCTGAGGGTCATATCTAAAGGTTTTTAAATTTGACAACTGGGTGTTAATCTTTTCTATAGTGGATTTGGCTGCTGGTGTCAATGTGATTTTTGAGGAAGGGCTGTTTCCCTTAGTTAGTAAATCGTATAGCGGTCTAAGTTCTGCAGGTGTTAGGGGAAGGAAGGGTTTTAGCCAATTGATTTGGCCACACAGTTGCTGAAGTTCATTAAGTGAGTATTTATGCTTGACTTTTAGGTTTGGGCCCATTGGAGATATATGGGAGGAGATTTGATAACCCAAGAATTGAAAGGGGGGAAAATGTTGTACCTTTTCTGTGGCAATAGAGAAACCCAGGAATTGTAAATTTCTTACTGTCTCACTTAGACAGGCATTCAGAATTGCTGCATTCTTGTGAGCAAGTAAGATATCATCCATATAATGTATGATCAAGCACTGATCTTTAAGTGTGCTGGTTGCATGAGAAACGTATCTTTGGCAAATGGCAGGGCTATTTTTCATGCCTTGTGGGAGTACTGTCCACTGAAATCTTTTTGCAGGGAGCTGGAAGTTGGGCTCCCATACTGTAAAGGCAAAGTAAGCCTTATCCTGCTCCGCAATGGGAATGGAAAAGAAGCAATCTTTGATATCAATGGTAACTATGTGGTATCCATTAGGAATGGCCCCTGGATGGGGAATGCCAGCCTGGAATGTTCCCATCTTTTTTATATTTTTGTTAATAGCTCTTAAATCCTGTAGAAGCCTAAATTTTCCCTGTTTCTTTGGTATCACAAAAATGGGTGTGTTATGAGGGCTAGTGGAGGGCTCTATGTGTCCCTTTTCCAATTGTTCCTGTACCAGTTCTTTAAGGATGCTAAGTTTGGGTTGTACTATTGGCCACTGCTCTACCCAGATGTTTCCTGTTTTTTCCCATTCAATGGGGATTGGGCTTGGCTTTCGTATGGGGTGAGCAGTGGCCCCTAGAATTGGGGGTGAATCTTACTTGTAGGTTCTCCATTAAAGCTGCTGGCTTGGGGAGATTTGTGATCTGTAGTAAGGACCGCTTGCATTTGTGAGAGTACATCTCTCCCCCATAAGGTCATGGAAACTTCAGCAATTAGTGGAAAGATGGTTCCTGTATCTCCATTGTCATCTCGCCAAGTTACAGGTGTGATGACCTGATCAGACAATTTTAATCCTCCAACACCTTGGAGGTCAGGTCCAGGTGCTGTCTTCCAATGTTGTATTTTTCTTGCATCCCTAGCTTTTAAGACAGTAACATCTGCTCCTGTATCAATTAAACCTACAAAGGCAATGTCATCTAAATATAGGGTCAATTTCGGCCTCAGATTGAAAATGGGCATCGACCAGTTAATGGTAGTGGGACTCCCTCTTACTTGCTGGGCTGAGGGCTGCCCCACTGGGAGTTTAAAGGCTTGGTCTTGCAATCTTTTGCCCAGTGAAAGCCTTTTTTACATCTGGGACACAGTGTTTTGGGCTTGCCCCATCTTTTAGTGTTTGGGCAGTTTCGTCGTAGGTGTCCTATTTCCTGGCATCCCCAACAAACCAGAGGGTCATTAGACTTCTTTGTGCTTAATTTATTAATGGCTGCAGTCAGGGCCTGTATGGGAGTATCAGCAGGGTTTACCTCCTTTGTGGCTACTATCCATTTAGAAATGTCTTCATTACGGACTGGGGCGATTGCTGCTTTTGCCTCTTTGGTAGCACCTTCCCAAGCTAATTGTTTGACCAAATTGTCTTGATCGGGGCCAGGCAGTAATCTTTTCTCTACTGCCTCCAAGACTCTGGCAAGGAAATCGGGGAACCATTCGCTTGGACCTTGAACCAGGTTTCTAAAGAGCTGACTATAATCAGGAGGATTTATATTTTTCAAGGCTTTAAGTGCCAAATCTCTGACCTGATCAAAATAGGCAACTACTCCAATGCGGGCCTGTTCTTGAGGATATATGTAGTTGCCACGGCTTGTAAGCATATCAAAGGTTACTGCTATTCCATAAGCAGCATTATTTCTTGCCACAGTTTCAGCCTCTTCCTGATAGGAGGCTTTCCACTGTAAAAACTGTGGTCTTGACAAACATGCTTTGAGCAGGGCAACCCAGTCAAAATGAGTTTGAAGGTTTGTTGCCCATTGTTTGAGCACTTGTTCAAAGTAGGGAGAGTCAGGACCTGACTCTTGTGAAGCCTTTTTTAGCATAGTAAGGTCATTTATGGGCGTTGGAATCCAGGGTCTGAATTCTGCATCCTCTCCTACATTAACAGCAAATGTGCAGGTGGGATGGGGTCTAGTGGCTCCCTTAAGAGCTTGTGGTGCCCGAGTACTGCCACAAATGTGAGGATCCTCACTGGGTGCAGATGGGATGACCTTGCATGGGTTATTAACTGGAGGTCCTCTAAGTTCATCCCACGGGTATGTGGGGGGTGGCTGACTAGGCCTTGCTACCTTGTTTGCTACATCGTTTGCTACCTTGTATGCTACATTGCTATTTTCACTGTCGGAGCTTTCTCTCCCTGAATCATCAACTATTGTCTGTGAGACAGGGACCTGGAGTGTCAGGCTCTTATCACTCACAGATTCACTATCTTTGATAACCTGCACAGGATTCTTAAGAGCAATACGGCATGCCAACTGTAGCCAAAGTAAAGACACGCACAGCACTGTTGCCATAACGAGGCAAATTCCTAGCACCTCAGCTGTTGATGGCATTTTGCAGGAGGTTTCCCTACGTTAGACAAACAGACAGTGGTGTATCAGATCGTAGTATGTCCTGTGCTTAGTGGGGGACTTCCTTGATTCGTTAGGTCAAGGCCGTATGCCCACACGGTGTCTCCGGAGCGTCACCTCTCTCGAGTGAGGGAAGATGACTTGGTTCCGAATTCTGGGATGATCAGTCCCTTATGTGAATTCTCCGGGTGAACCGAAAGTAAAAGGAGGAGCCGAGAAGCGACGTACACTTCTGGGCGGTGTGTGCTAACCTGGGGTCACTTAGACCGAGGACAAGGACAAGGAAAGGGGCGTAGGAGGGGGTTCTGTGCTCACCCTCACAGAACCGAACAGCACACAAAACACCGAGGGGCCTACTTGCCGAAATCCTGAGGGGACCTCGCCGAGTCCGACACACTGTCTCTTTCTCAGTCACGTTGGCGCGCCAGATGTTGCAGTTGATTTTCTCAACAATGTTTCAGTGGATTCGTTTCTGAGAGGAGCAGTGTGGTGGGGGCAAGAGGCGCGGAGTCACCACACAGACCCCGGGAGTCGGGTGAAAGCAGGCTTGAGGCGAGCAGCCCGCAGACTCGTTTATTACAGTTGGAACCACTCCTTATATAGCCAAGACCAGCCAATCTGGTCAAGGGGCGGTCTATGCCCCAACCAATCACAGCCTGTTGCCAGGCAGTTTCCAAAGCCATCCAATCATAGCCTGTTGCCAGGCAGTTTCAAATACATCCAATCACAACCTGTTGCCAGGCAGTTTCCAATCCATCCAGTCACAGCCTGTTGCCAGGCAGGCTCCATTGCCAGGTGGGTTTCAAAGCCATTCCTGAGTAACTGATGCTCGCTTGCCAGTGGCCACCTTGGCATGGCCTTCTCATTCCACCACACATTGGTCCTGTTGCCTGATAATTTCTAAGAATGAAAGGGCAATTTGCAGTTTTTTTTTATTTCATTATGGATATTCTGGCTAAACTTTTTATTGTATGGGGTAAGAATACAAAATTAGAAAAGGAAGAAGGCAAAAAAAAAAACAAACCCAGAACACATTTAGCAAATTGCCAAACAAGAAACCTGAATGCTGCTGACTGAATGCACCTGAGAATCCCATTCACACTCAATTTGCAGGCAATTCGTAGCTGTCCCCTCGGCAAAAGTGTTACATTTCATTTTCTAAAACACGAAAACTTACCTTAGTCGTGTTGCCTGTAGATTTCTTAGCATGAAACGCCAATTTGCACTGTATTTTTATTTCATTTTGACCACTCTGTCTAAAGGCTTTTTTGGATGGTGTCAGGATGGAAAATTTCGAAAGAAAGAAAGCAAAACAAATGCAAACCCAGATGACATTTAAGAAATTGCCAATCAAGAAACCTGAATGCTGCTGACTGAATACACCTGATAATCCTATTCACACTCAATTTGGAGGCAACTCGTAGCTGTCCCCTCGGCAAAAGGGTTACATTTCATTTTCCAAGGCAGAAAAACACACATTGGTCCCGCTCCCTGCTAATTTCTAAGAATGAAATGGC
Source organism: Sylvilagus floridanus (assembly GCA_949820135.1). Taxonomy (NCBI): domain Eukaryota; kingdom Metazoa; phylum Chordata; class Mammalia; order Lagomorpha; family Leporidae; genus Sylvilagus; species Sylvilagus floridanus. The sequence goes on along the minus strand of OX463227.1, from coordinate 162,303,019 downwards.
AATTTGCAGGTTTTTTTTTTTTTTTTCATTATGGACATTCTGGTTAAACATTTTATTGTATGGGATAAGAATACAAAATTACAAAAGGAAGAAGGCAAAACAAACGCAAACCAAGAACACATTTAGCAAATTGCCAAACAAGAAACCTGAATGCTGCTGACTGAATGCACCTGAAAATCGCATTCACACTCAATTTGGCAGCAATTCATAGCTGTTCCCTCGGCAAAAGCGTTACATTTCATTTTCCAAAACACAAAAACTCACCTTGGTCCTGTTGCATGTTCATTTCTAAAAATGAAACACCAATTTGCTGTTTTCTTTATTTCATTATGGATACGCTGGCTAAACTTTTTCTTGTATGGTGTAAGAATACAAAATCTGAAAAGGAAGAAGGCAAAACAAATGCAAACCAAGAACACATTTAGCAAATTGCCAATCAGGAAACCTGAATGTTGCTGACTGAATACACCTGAAAATCCCATTCACACTCAATTTGGAGGCAATTCGTTGCTGTCCCCTCGGCAAAGTGTTACATTTCATTTTCTAAAACGCGAAAACTCACCTTAGTCGTGTTGTCTGTAACTTTCTTAGCATGAAACGCCAATTTGCACTGTATATTTATTTCATTTTGACCACTCTGTCAAAAGGCTTTTTTGGATGGTGTCAGGATAGTAAATATGGAAAGAAAGAAGCCAAAACAAACGCAAACCCAGACGACATTTAAGAAATTGCCAATCAAGAAACCTGAATGCTGCTGACTGAATACACCTGAAAATCCCATTCACACTCAATTTGGCGGCAATTCGTAGCTGTCCCCTCAGCAAAAGGGTTACATTTCATTTTCCAAAGCACAAAAACACACCTTGGTCCTGTTGCCTGCTAATTTCTAAGAATGGAATGGCAATTTGCAGTTTTTTTTATTTCATTATGGATATTCTGGCTAAACTTTTATTGTATGGGGTAAGAATACAAAATTAGAAAATGAAGAAGGCAAAGCAAACGCAAACCCAGAACACATTTAGCAAGTTGCCAAAAAAGAAACCTGAATGCTGCTGACTGAATACACCTGAAAATCGCATTCACACTCAATTTGGCGGCAATTCGAAGCTGTGCCCTCGGCAAAAGGGAAAGATTTCATTTTCCAAAAGACAAAATCTCACCTTGGTCATGTTGCATGTTAATTTCTAAAAATGAATCACCAATTTGCTGTTTTCTTTATTTCATTATGGATACTCTGGCTAACCTTTTTCCTGTATGGAGTAAGAATACAAAATTAGAAAAGGAAGAAGGGAAAACAAATGCAAACCAAGAACACATTTAGCAAATTGCCAATCAGGAAACCTGAATGTTGCTGACTGAATACACCTGAAAATCCCATTCACACTCAATTTGGCGGCAATTCGTAGCTGTTCCCTTGGCAAAAGGGTTACATTTCATTTTCCAAAACACTAATACTCACCTTGGTCCAGTTGCCTGTTAATTTCCAAAAATGAAACACCAATTTGCTGTTATCTTTATTTCATTATGGATACTCTGGCTAACCTTTTTATTGTTTGGTGTAAGAATACAAAATGAGAAAAGGAAGAAGGCAAAACAAATGCAAACCAAGAACACATTTAGCAAATTACCAATCGGGAAACCTGAATGTTGCTGACTGAATACACCTGAAAATCCCATTCACACTCAATTTGGAGGCAATTCGTAGCTGTCCCCTCGGCAAAAGTGTTACATTTCATTTTCTAAACCACGAAAACTCACCTTAGTCGTGTTGCCGGTAGATTTCTTAGCATGAAACGCCAATTTGCACTGCATTTCTATTTCATATTGACCACTCTGTCTAAAGGCTTTTTTTGATGGTGTCAGGATAGAAAATTTGGAAAGAAAGAAGGCAAAACAAACACAAACCCAGACGACATTTAAGAAATTGCCAATCAAGAATCCTGAATGCTGCTGACTGAATACACCTGAAAATCCCATTCATACTCAATTTGGAGGCAACTCGTAGCTGTCCCCTCGGCAAAAGGGTTACATTCCATTTTCCAAAGCACAAAAACACACCTTGGTCCTGTTGCCTGCTTATTTCTAAGAATGAAACGGCAATTTGCAGGTTTTTTTATTTCATGATGGATATTCTGGCTAAACATTTTATTGTATGGGGTAAGAATACAAAATTAGAAAAGGAAGAAGGCAAAACAAACGCAAACCCAAAACATATTTAGCAAATTGCCAAACAAGAAACCTGAATGCTGCTGACTGAATACACCTGAAAATCCTATTCACACTCAATTTGTCGGCAATTCGTAGCTGTTCCCTTGGCAAAAGGGTTACATTTCATTTTCCAAAACGCAAAAACTCACCTTGGTCCTGTTGCATGTTAATTTCTAAAAATGAAAGTCCAATTTGCTGTTTTCTTTATTTCATTATGGATACTCTGGCTAACCTTTTTCTTGTATGGTGTAAGAATACAAAATTAGAAAAGGAAGAAGGCAAAACAAATGCAAACCAAGAACACATTTAGCAAATTGCCAATCAGGAAACCTGAATGTTGCTGACTGAATACACCTGAACATCCCATTCACACTCAATTTGCAGGCAATTCGTAGCTGTGCCCTCGGCAAAAGGGAAAGATTTCATTTTCCAAAAGACAAAAACTCACCTTGGTCCAGTTGCCTGTTAATTTCTAAGCATGGAACGCCCATTTACTGTTTTTTTTTTTTTTTCATTTCATTAAGGATACTCTGGCTAAACTTTCATTGTATGGTGTAAGAATACAATATTAGAAAAGGAAGAACCAAAACAAATGGAATGCCCAAACACATTTAAGAAATTGCCAATCAAGAAAGCTGAATGCTGCTGACTGAATACACCTGAAAATCCCATTCACACTCAATTTGGAGGCAACTCGTAGCTGTCCCCTCGGCAAAAGGGTTACATTTCATTTTCCAAAGCACAAAAACACACCTTGGTCCTGTTTGCCTGCTAATTTCTTTTTTTTTTTTTTTTTGAAATGGCAATTTGCAGTTTTTTTTTTATTTCATTATGGATATTCTGGCTAAACTTTTTATTGTATGGGTAAGAAACAAAATTAGAAAAGGAAGAAGGCAAAACAACCGCAAACCCAGAACACTTTTAGCAAATTGCCAAACAAGAAACCTGAATGCTGCTGACTGAATACACCTGAAAATCCCATTCACACTCAATTTGGAGGCAACTCGTAGCTGTCCCCTCGGCAAAAGGGTTACATTTCATTTTCCAAAACACAAAAACACACCTTGGTCCTGTTGCCTGCTAATTTCTAAGAATGAAACGGCAATTTGCAGTGTTTTTTTTTTTTATTTCATTATGGATATTCTGGCTAAACTTTTATTGTATGCTGTAATAATACAAAATTAGAAAAGGAAGAAGGCAAAAGAAATGCAAACCAAGAACACATTTAGCAAATTGCCAATCAGGAAAACTGAATGCTGCTGACTGAACGCACCTGAAAATTGCATTCACACTCAATTTGGAGGCAACTCGTAGCTGTGCCCTCGGCAAAAGGGAAAGATTTCATTTTCCAAAACACAAAAACTCACCTTGGTCCTGTTGCATGTTAATTTCTAAAAATGAAACAACAATTTTCTGTTTTCTTTATTTCATTATGGATACTCTGGCTAAACTTTTTCTTGTATGGTGTAAGAATACAAAATTAGAAAAGGAAGAAGGCAAAACAACCGCAAACCAAGAATATATTTAGCAAATTGCCAAACAAGAAACCCGAATGCTGCTGACTGAATACACCTGAAAATCGCATTCACACTCAATTGGCAGCAATTCGTAGCTGTTCCCTTGGCAAAAGGGTTACATTTCATTTTCCAAAACACAATAACTCATCTTGGTCCTGTTGCAGGTTAATTTCTAAAAATGAAACACCAATTTGCTCTTTTCTTTATTTCATTATGGTTACTCTGGCTAACCTTTTTATTGTATGGTGTAAGAATACAAAATTAGAAAAGGGAGAAGGCAAAACATTCGCAAACCCAGAACACATTTAGCAAATTGCCAAACAAGAAAACCGAATGCTGCTGACTGAATACACCTGAAAATCGCATTTACACTCAATTGGCAGCAATTCGTAGCTGTTCCCTTGGCAAAAGGGTTTCATTTCATTTTCCAAAACACAAAAACTCACCTTGTGCTGTTGCATGTTACTTTCTAAAAATGAAACACCAATTTCCTGTTTTCTTTATTTTATTATGGTTACTCTGGCTAAACATTTTATTGTATGGTGTAAGAATACAAAACTAGAAAAGGAAGAAGGCAAAACAAATGCAAACCAAGAACACATTTAGCAAATTTCCAATCAGGAAACCTGAATGTTGCTGACGGAATATACCTGAAAATCCCATTCACACTCAATTTGGAGGCAATTCGTAGCTGTGCCCTCGGCAAAAGGGAAAGATTTCATTTTCCAAAACACAAAAACTCACCTTGGTCCTGTTGCATGTTAATTTCCAAAAATGAAACACCAATTTGCTGTTATCTTTATTGATTATGGATACTCTGGCTAACCTTTTTATTGCTTGGTGTAAGAATACAAAATTAGAAAATTAAGAAGGCAAAAGAAATGCAAACCAAGAACACATTTAGCAAATTACCAATCGGGAAACCTGAATGTTGCTGACTGAATACACCTGAAAATCCCATTCACACTCAATTTGCAGGCAATTCTTAACTGTCCCCTCGGCAAAAGTGTTACATTTCATTTTCTAAACCACGAAAACTCACCTTAGTCGTGTTGCCTGTAGATTTCTTAGCATGAAACCCCAATTTGCACTGCATTTCTATTTCATTTTGACCACTCTGTCTAAAGGCTTTTTTGGATGGTGTCAGGATAGAAAATTTGGAAAGAAAGAAGGCCAAAGAAACGCAAACCCAGACGACATTTAAGAAATTGCCAATCAAGAATCCTGAATGCTGCAGCCTGAATACACCTGAAAATCCCATTCACACTCAATTTGGAGGCAACTCGTAGCTATCCCCTCGGCAAAAGTGTTACATTTCATTTTCCAAAGCACAAAATCTCACCTTGGTCCTGTTGCCTGCTAATTTCTAAGAATAAATGGCAATTTGCAGGTTTTTTTTTTCATTATGGATATTCTGGCTAAACTTTTATTGTATGGGGTAAGAATACAAAATTAGAAAAGGAAGAAGGCAAAACAAATGGAATGCACAAACACATTTAAGAAATTGCCAATCAAGAAACCTGAATGCTGCTGACTGAATACACCTGAAAATCCCATTCACACTCAATTTGGAGGCAACTCGTAGCTGTCCCCTCGGCAAAAGGGTTACATTTCATTTTCCAAAGCACAAAAACACACCTTGGTCCTGTTGCCTGCTAATTTCTAAGAATGAAACGGCAATTTGCAGTTTTTTTTATTTCATCATGGATATTCTGGCTAAACTTTTATTGTATGGGGTAAGAATACAAAATTAGAAAAGGAAGAAGGCAAAACAAATGCAATCCAAGAACACATTTAGCATATTGCCAATCAGGAAACCTGAATGTTGCTGACTGCATACAATTGAAAATCCCATTCACACTGAATTTGGAGGCAATTCATAGCTGTCCCCTCGGCAAAAGTGTTACATTTCATTTTCTAAAACACGAAAACTCACCTTAGTCGTGTTGCCTGTAGTTTTCTTAGCATGAAACGCCAATTTGCACTGTATTTTTATTTCATTTTGACCACTCTGTCTAAAGGCTTTTTTGGATGGTGTCAGGATAGAAAATTAGGAAAAAAGAAGGCGAAACAAATGCAAACCCAGACGATATTTAAGAAATTGCCAATCAAGAAACCTGAATGCTGCTGACTGAATACACCTGAAAATCCCATTCACACTCAATTTGGAGGCAATTCGTAGCTGTGCCCTCTGCAAAAGGGAAAGATTTCATTTTCCAAAACACAAAAGCTCACCTTGGTCTAGTTGCCTGTTAATTTCTAAGCATGGAACGCCCATTTGCTGTTTTTTTTTTTTTTTATTTCATTAAGGATACTCTGGCAAAACTTTTATTGTATGGTGTAAGAATACAAAATTAGAAAAGGAAGAAGGCAAAACAAATGCAAACCAAGAAATCATTTAGAAAATTACCAATCAAGAACCCTGAATGCTGCTGACTGAATACACCTGGAAATCCCATTCACACTCAATTTGGAGGCAATTCATAGCTGTCCCCTCGGCAAAAGTGTTGCATATCATTTTCCAAAGCACAAAAACACACCTTGGTCCTGTTGCCTGTAGATTTCTTAGCTTGAAACACCAAATTGCTCTTTATTTTTCATTTCACCACTCTGTCTAAACGCTTTTGTGGATGGTGTCAGGATAGAAAATTTGGATAGAAAGAAGGCAAAACAAACACAAACCCAGAACACATTTATCAAATTGCCAATCAAGAGACCTGAATGCTGCTGACTGAATACACCTGAAAATCCCATTCACACTCAATTTGGTGGCAATTCGTAGCTGTTCCCTTGGCAAAAGTGTTACATTTCCTTTATTTCACTTTCCAAAACACAAAAACTCACATTGGTCCTGTTGCATGTTAATTTCTAAAAATGAAACACCAATTTGCTCTTTTCTTTATTTCATTATGGATACTCTGGCTAACCTTTTTATTGTATGGTGTAAGAATACAAAATTAGAAAATGAAGAAGGCAAAACAAATGCAAATGAAGAACAGATTTAGAAAATTGCCAAAGAAGAAACCTGAATGCTGCTGACTGAATACATCTGAAAATCCCATTCACACTCAATTTGGAGGCAATTCGTAGCTCTTTCCTTGGCAAAAGGATTACATTTCATTTTCCAAAACACAAAAACTCATCTTGGTCATGTTGCATGTTAATTTCTAAAAATGAAGCACCAATTTGCTGTTTTCTTTATTTTATTATGGATACTCTGGCTAAACATTTTCTTGCATGGTGTAAGAATACAAAATTAGAAAAGGAAGAAGGCAAAACAAATGCAAACCAAGAACACATTTAGCAAATTACCAATCGGGAAACCTGAATGTTGCTGAGTGAATACACCTGAAAATCCCATTCACACTCAATTTGGAGGCAACTCGTAGCTGTGCCCTCTGCAAAAGGGAAAGATTTCATTTTCCAAAACACAAAAACGCACCTTGGTCCAGTTGCCTGTTAATTTCTAAGCATGGAACGCCCATTTGCTGTTTTTTTTTTTTTATTTCATTAAGGATACTCTGGCTAAACTTTTATTGTATGGTGTAAGAATACAAAATTAGAAAGGAAGAAGGCAAAACAAATGCAAACCAAGAAATCATTTAGCAAATTACCAATCAAGAACACTGAATGCTGCTGACTGAATACACCTGAAAATCCCATTAATACTCAATTTGTAGGCAATTCATAGCTGTCCCCTCAGCAAAAGGGTTGCATATCATTTTCCAAAGCACAAAAACACACCTTGGTCCTGTTGCCTGCTAATTTCTGAGAGAGAAATGGCAATTTGCAGTTTTTTTTATTTCATTATGGATATTCTGGCTAAACTTTTTATTGTATGGTTAAGAATACAAACTTAGAAAAGGAAGAAGGCAAAACAAATGCAATCCAAGAACACATTTAGCAAATTGTCAATCGGGAAACCTGAATGTTGCTGACTGAATTCACCTGAAAATCCCATTCACACTCAATTTGGAGGCAACTCGTAGCTGTCCCCTCGGCAAAAGGGTTACATTTCATTTTCCAAAGCAGAAAAACACACCTTGGTCCTGTTGCCTGTTAATTTCTAAGCATGGAACGCCCATTTGTTGTTTTTTTTTTTTTTCATTAAAGATACTCTTGCTAAATTTTATTGTATGGTGTAAGAATACAAAATTAGAAAAGGAAGAAGGCAAAACAAACGGAAACCCAGAACATATTTAGCAAATTGCCAAACAAGAAACCTGAATGCTGCTGACTGAATACACCTGAAAATCCCATTCACACTCAATTTGGTGGCAATTCGTAGCAGTTCCCTTGGCAAAAGGGTTACATTTCATTTTCCAAAACACAAAAACTCACCTTGGTCCTGTTGCATGTTAATTTCTAAAAATGAAACACCAATTTGCTGTTTTCTTTATTTCATTATGGATACTCTGGCTAACCTTTTTATTGTATGGTGTAAGAATACAAAATTAGAAAAGGAAGAAGGCAAAACAAATGCAAACCCAGAACACATTTAGCAAATTGCCAAACAAGAAACCTGAATGCTGCTGACTGAATGCACCTGAAAATCGCATTCACACTCAATTTGGCTGCAATTCGTATCTGTTCTCTTGGCACAAGGGTTACATTTCATTTTCCAAAACACAAAAACTCACCTTGGTCCTGTTGCATGTTAATTTCTAAAAATGAAACACCAATTTGCTGTTTTCTTTATTTCATTATGGATACTCTGTCTATCCTTTTTATTGTATGGTGTAAGAATACAAAATTGGAAAAGGAAGAAGGTAAAACAAATGCAAACGAAGAACACATTTAGCAAATTGCCAATCAGGAAACCTGAATGTTGCTGACTGAATACACCTGAAAATCCCATTCAGACTCAATTTGAAGGCAATTCGTAGCTGTACCCTGGACAAAAGGGAAAGATTTCACTTTCCAAAACACTAAAACTCACCTTGGTCCAGTTGCCTGTTAATTTCTAAGCATGGAACGCCCATTTGCTTTTTTTTTTTTTTTTTATTTCATTAAGGATACTCTGGCTAAACTTTTATTGTATGGTGTAAGAATACAAAATTGTAAAAGTAAGAAGGCAAAACAAATGGAATGCCCAAACTCATTTAAGAAATTGCCAATCAAGAAAGCTGAATGCTGCTGACTGAATACACCTGAAAATCCCATTCACACTCAATTTGGAGGCAACTCGTAGCTGTCTCCTCGGCAAAAGGGATACATTTCATTTTCCAAAGCACAAAATCACTCCTTGGTCCTGTTGCCTGCTAATTTCGAAGAATGAAATGGCAATTTGCAGGTTTTTTTTATTTCATTATGGATATTCTGGGTAAACTTTTTATTGTATGGAGTAAGAATACAAAATTAGAAAAGGAAGAAGGCAAATCAAACGCAAACCCAGAACATATTTAGCAAATTGCCAAACAATAAACCTGAATGCTGCTGACTGAATACACCTGAAAATCCCATTCACACTCAAGTTGGCGGCAATTCGTAGCAGTTCCCTTGGCAAAAGGGTTGCATTTCATTTTCCAAAACACAAAAACTCACCTTGGTCCTGTTGCATGTTAATTTCTAAAAATGAAACACCAATTTGCTATTTTCTTTATTTCATTATGGATACTCTGGCTAACCTTTTTATTGTATGGTGTAAGAATACAAAATTAGAAAAGGAAGAAGGCTAAACAAATGCAAAACAAGAACACATTTAGAAAATTGCCAATCAGGAAACCTGAATGTTGCTGACTGAATACACCTGAAAATCCCATTCACACTCAATTTGGAGGCAATTCGTAGCTGTGCCCTCGGCAAAAGGGAAAGATTTCATTTTCCAAAACAGTAAATCTCACCTTGGTCTAGTTGCCTGTTAATTTCTACGCATGGAACGCACATTTGTTGTTGTTTTTTTTTTTTAATAAATATACTCTTGCTAAACTTTTATTGTATGGTGTAAGAATACAAAATAAGAAAAGGAAGAAGGCAAAACAAATGGAATATGCAAACACATAAAAGAAATTGCCAATCAAGAAACCTGAATGCTGCTGACTGAATAACCCTGAAAATCCCATTCACACTCAATTTGGAGGCAACTCGTAGCTGTCCCCTCGGCAAAAGGGTTACATTTCATTTTCCAAAGCACAAAAACACACCTTGGTCCTGTTGCCAGCTAATTTCTAAGAATGAAACGGCAATTTGCAGGTTTTTTTTTTTTTATTTCATTATGGATATTCTGGCTAAACTTTTTATTGTATGGGGTAAGAATACAAAATTAGAAAAGGAAGAAGGCAAAACAAATGCAAACCCAGAACACATTTAGCAAATTGCCAAACAAGAAACCTGAATGCTGCTGACTGAATGCACCTGAAAATCGCATTCACACTCAATTTGGCGGGAATTCGTATCTGTTCCCTTGGCACAAGGGTTACATTTCATTTTCCAAAACACAAAAACCCACCTTGGTCCTGTTGCATGTTAATTTCTAAAAATGAAACACCAATTTGCTGTTTTCTTTATTTCATTATGGATACTCTGGCTAAACTTTTTCTTGTAAGGTGTAAGAATACAAAATGAGAAAAGGAAGAAGGCAAAACAAATGCAAACCAAGAACACATTCAGCAAATTGCCAATCAGGAAACCTGAATGCTGCTGACTGAATACACCTGAAAATCCCTTTCATACTCAATTTGGAGGCAACTCTTAGCTGTCCCCTCGGCAAAAGTGAACCATTTCATTTTCCAAAACACGAAAACTACCCTTAGTCGTGTTGCCTGTAGTTTTCTTAGCATGAAACGCCAATTTGCACTGTATTTTTATTTCATTTTGACCACTCTGTCTAAAGGCTTTTTTGGATGGTGTCAGGATAGAAAATTTCGAAAGAAAGAAGGCAAAACAAATGCAAACCCAGACGACATTTAAGAAATTGCCAATCAAGAAACCTGAATGCTGCTGACTGAATACACCTGAAAATCCCATTCACACTCAATTTGGAGGCAACTCGTAGCTGTCCCCTCGGCAAAAGGTTACATTTCATTTTCCAAAGCAGAAAAACACACCTTAGTCCTGTTGCCTGTAGATTTCTTAGCTTGAAACACCAATTTGCTCTTTATTTTTATTTCACCACTCTGTCAAAACGCTTTTGTGGATGGTGTCAGGATAGAAAATTTGGATAGTAAGAAGGCAAAACAAACACAAACCCTGAACACATTTATCAAATTGCCAATCAAGAGACCTGAATGCTGCTGACTGAACACACCTGAAAATCCCATTCACACTCAATTTGGTGGCAATTCGTAGCTGTTCCCTTGGCAAAAGGGTTACATTTCCTTTATTTCACTTTCCAAAACACAAAAACTCACATTGGTCCTGTTGCATGTTAATTTCTAAAAATGAAACACAAATTTGCTCTTTTCTTTATTTCATTATGGATACTCTGGCTAACCTTTTTATTGTATGGTGTAAAAATACAAAATTAGAAAATGAAGAAGGCAAAACGAATGCAAATGAAGAACAGATTTAGCAAATTGCCAAAGAAGAAACCTGAATGCTGCTGACTGAATAGACCTGAAAATCCCATTCACACTCAATTTGGAGGCAATTCGTAGCTCTTTCCTTGGCAAAAGGATTACATTTCATTTTCCAAAACACAAAAACTCATCTTGGTCCTGTTGCATGTTAATTTCTAAAAATGAAGCACCAATTTGCTGTTTTCTTTATTTCATTATGGATACTCTGGCTAAATATTTTCTTGCATGGTGTAAGAATACAAAATTAGAAAAGGAAGAAGGCAAAACAAATGCAAACCAAGAACACATTTAGCAAATTACCAATCGGGAAACCTGAATGCTGCTGACTGAATACACCTGAAAATCCCATTCACACTCAATTTGGAGGCAACTCGTAGCTGTGCCCTCGGCAAAAGGGAAAGATTTCATTTTCCAAAACACAAAAACGCACCTTGGTCCAGTTGCCTGTTAATTTCTAAGCATGGAACGCCCATTTGCTGTTTTTTTTTTTTATTTCATTAAGGATACTCTGGCTAAACTTTTATTGTATGGTGTAAGAATACAAAATTAGAAAGGAAGACGGCAAAACAAATGCAAACCAAGAAATCATTTAGCAAATTACCAATCAAGAACAGTGAATGCTGCTGACTGAATACACCTGAAAATCCCATTGATACTCAATTTGGAGGCAATTCATAGCTGTCCCCTCAGCAAAAGGGTTGCATATCATTTTCCAAAGCACAAAAACACACCTTGGTCCTGTTGCCTGCTAATTTCTGAGAGAGAAATGGCAATTTGCAGTTTTTTTAATTTCATTATGGATATTCTGGCTAAGCTTTTTATTGTAGGGTGTAAGAATACAAAATTAGAAAAGGAAGAAGGCAAAACAAATGCAAACCAAGAACACATTTAGCAAATTGTCAATCAGGAAACCTGAATGTTGCTGACTGAATTCACCTGAAAATCCCATTCACTCTCAATTTGGAGGCAATTCGTAGCTGTGCCCTCGGCAAAAGGGAAAGATTTCATTTTCCAAAACAGTAAATCTCACCTTGGTCTAGTTGCCTGTTAATTTCTAAGCATGGAACACCCATTTGTTGTTGTTTTTTTTTTTTTCAATAAAGATACACTTGCTAAACTTTTATTGTATGGTGTAAGAATACAAAATTAGAAAAGGAAGAAGGCAAAACAAATGGAATGCCCAAACACATTTAAGAAATTGCCAATCAAGAAACCTGAATGCTGCAGACTGAATACACCTGAAAATCCCATTCACACTCAATTTGGAGGCAACTCGTAGCTGTCCCCTCGGCAAAAGGGTTACATTTCATTTTCCAAAGCAGAAAAACACACCTTGGTCCTGTTGCCTGTTAATTTCTAAGCATGGAACGCCCATTTGTTGTTTTTTTTTTTTTTCATTAAAGATACTCTTGCTAAATTTTATTGTATGGTGTAAGAATACAAAATTAGAAAAGGAAGAAGGCAAAACAAACGGAAACCCAGAACATATTTAGCAAATTGCCAAACAAGAAACCTGAATGCTGCTGACTGAATACACCTGAAAATCCCATTCACACTCAATTTGGTGGCAATTCGTAGCAGTTCCCTTGGCAAAAGGGTTACATTTCATTTTCCAAAACACAAAAACTCACCTTGGTCCTGTTGCATGTTAATTTCTAAAAATGAAACACCAATTTGCTGTTTTCTTTATTTCATTATGGATACTCTGGCTAACCTTTTTATTGTATGGTGTAAGAATACAAAATTAGAAAAGGAAGAAGGCAAAACAAATGCAAACCCAGAACACATTTAGCAAATTGCCAAACAAGAAACCTGAATGCTGCTGACTGAATGCACCTGAAAATCGCATTCACACTCAATTTGGCTGCAATTCGTATCTGTTCTCTTGGCACAAGGGTTACATTTCATTTTCCAAAACACAAAAACTCACCTTGGTCCTGTTGCATGTTAATTTCTAAAAATGAAACACCAATTTGCTGTTTTCTTTATTTCATTATGGATACTCTGTCTATCCTTTTTATTGTATGGTGTAAGAATACAAAATTGGAAAAGGAAGAAGGTAAAACAAATGCAAACGAAGAACACATTTAGCAAATTGCCAATCAGGAAACCTGAATGTTGCTGACTGAATACACCTGAAAATCCCATTCAGACTCAATTTGAAGGCAATTCGTAGCTGTACCCTGGACAAAAGGGAAAGATTTCACTTTCCAAAACACTAAAACTCACCTTGGTCCAGTTGCCTGTTAATTTCTAAGCATGGAACGCCCATTTGCTTTTTTTTTTTTTTTTTATTTCATTAAGGATACTCTGGCTAAACTTTTATTGTATGGTGTAAGAATACAAAATTGTAAAAGTAAGAAGGCAAAACAAATGGAATGCCCAAACTCATTTAAGAAATTGCCAATCAAGAAAGCTGAATGCTGCTGACTGAATACACCTGAAAATCCCATTCACACTCAATTTGGAGGCAACTCGTAGCTGTCTCCTCGGCAAAAGGGATACATTTCATTTTCCAAAGCACAAAATCACTCCTTGGTCCTGTTGCCTGCTAATTTCGAAGAATGAAATGGCAATTTGCAGGTTTTTTTTATTTCATTATGGATATTCTGGGTAAACTTTTTATTGTATGGAGTAAGAATACAAAATTAGAAAAGGAAGAAGGCAAATCAAACGCAAACCCAGAACATATTTAGCAAATTGCCAAACAATAAACCTGAATGCTGCTGACTGAATACACCTGAAAATCCCATTCACACTCAAGTTGGCGGCAATTCGTAGCAGTTCCCTTGGCAAAAGGGTTGCATTTCATTTTCCAAAACACAAAAACTCACCTTGGTCCTGTTGCATGTTAATTTCTAAAAATGAAACACCAATTTGCTATTTTCTTTATTTCATTATGGATACTCTGGCTAACCTTTTTATTGTATGGTGTAAGAATACAAAATTAGAAAAGGAAGAAGGCTAAACAAATGCAAAACAAGAACACATTTAGAAAATTGCCAATCAGGAAACCTGAATGTTGCTGACTGAATACACCTGAAAATCCCATTCACACTCAATTTGGAGGCAATTCGTAGCTGTGCCCTCGGCAAAAGGGAAAGATTTCATTTTCCAAAACAGTAAATCTCACCTTGGTCTAGTTGCCTGTTAATTTCTACGCATGGAACGCACATTTGTTGTTGTTTTTTTTTTTTAATAAATATACTCTTGCTAAACTTTTATTGTATGGTGTAAGAATACAAAATAAGAAAAGGAAGAAGGCAAAACAAATGGAATATGCAAACACATAAAAGAAATTGCCAATCAAGAAACCTGAATGCTGCTGACTGAATAACCCTGAAAATCCCATTCACACTCAATTTGGAGGCAACTCGTAGCTGTCCCCTCGGCAAAAGGGTTACATTTCATTTTCCAAAGCACAAAAACACACCTTGGTCCTGTTGCCAGCTAATTTCTAAGAATGAAACGGCAATTTGCAGGTTTTTTTTTTTTTATTTCATTATGGATATTCTGGCTAAACTTTTTATTGTATGGGGTAAGAATACAAAATTAGAAAAGGAAGAAGGCAAAACAAATGCAAACCCAGAACACATTTAGCAAATTGCCAAACAAGAAACCTGAATGCTGCTGACTGAATGCACCTGAAAATCGCATTCACACTCAATTTGGCGGGAATTCGTATCTGTTCCCTTGGCACAAGGGTTACATTTCATTTTCCAAAACACAAAAACCCACCTTGGTCCTGTTGCATGTTAATTTCTAAAAATGAAACACCAATTTGCTGTTTTCTTTATTTCATTATGGATACTCTGGCTAAACTTTTTCTTGTAAGGTGTAAGAATACAAAATGAGAAAAGGAAGAAGGCAAAACAAATGCAAACCAAGAACACATTCAGCAAATTGCCAATCAGGAAACCTGAATGCTGCTGACTGAATACACCTGAAAATCCCTTTCATACTCAATTTGGAGGCAACTCTTAGCTGTCCCCTCGGCAAAAGTGAACCATTTCATTTTCCAAAACACGAAAACTACCCTTAGTCGTGTTGCCTGTAGTTTTCTTAGCATGAAACGCCAATTTGCACTGTATTTTTATTTCATTTTGACCACTCTGTCTAAAGGCTTTTTTGGATGGTGTCAGGATAGAAAATTTCGAAAGAAAGAAGGCAAAACAAATGCAAACCCAGACGACATTTAAGAAATTGCCAATCAAGAAACCTGAATGCTGCTGACTGAATACACCTGAAAATCCCATTCACACTCAATTTGGAGGCAACTCGTAGCTGTCCCCTCGGCAAAAGGTTACATTTCATTTTCCAAAGCAGAAAAACACACCTTAGTCCTGTTGCCTGTAGATTTCTTAGCTTGAAACACCAATTTGCTCTTTATTTTTATTTCACCACTCTGTCAAAACGCTTTTGTGGATGGTGTCAGGATAGAAAATTTGGATAGTAAGAAGGCAAAACAAACACAAACCCTGAACACATTTATCAAATTGCCAATCAAGAGACCTGAATGCTGCTGACTGAACACACCTGAAAATCCCATTCACACTCAATTTGGTGGCAATTCGTAGCTGTTCCCTTGGCAAAAGGGTTACATTTCCTTTATTTCACTTTCCAAAACACAAAAACTCACATTGGTCCTGTTGCATGTTAATTTCTAAAAATGAAACACAAATTTGCTCTTTTCTTTATTTCATTATGGATACTCTGGCTAACCTTTTTATTGTATGGTGTAAAAATACAAAATTAGAAAATGAAGAAGGCAAAACGAATGCAAATGAAGAACAGATTTAGCAAATTGCCAAAGAAGAAACCTGAATGCTGCTGACTGAATAGACCTGAAAATCCCATTCACACTCAATTTGGAGGCAATTCGTAGCTCTTTCCTTGGCAAAAGGATTACATTTCATTTTCCAAAACACAAAAACTCATCTTGGTCCTGTTGCATGTTAATTTCTAAAAATGAAGCACCAATTTGCTGTTTTCTTTATTTCATTATGGATACTCTGGCTAAATATTTTCTTGCATGGTGTAAGAATACAAAATTAGAAAAGGAAGAAGGCAAAACAAATGCAAACCAAGAACACATTTAGCAAATTACCAATCGGGAAACCTGAATGCTGCTGACTGAATACACCTGAAAATCCCATTCACACTCAATTTGGAGGCAACTCGTAGCTGTGCCCTCGGCAAAAGGGAAAGATTTCATTTTCCAAAACACAAAAACGCACCTTGGTCCAGTTGCCTGTTAATTTCTAAGCATGGAACGCCCATTTGCTGTTTTTTTTTTTTATTTCATTAAGGATACTCTGGCTAAACTTTTATTGTATGGTGTAAGAATACAAAATTAGAAAGGAAGACGGCAAAACAAATGCAAACCAAGAAATCATTTAGCAAATTACCAATCAAGAACAGTGAATGCTGCTGACTGAATACACCTGAAAATCCCATTGATACTCAATTTGGAGGCAATTCATAGCTGTCCCCTCAGCAAAAGGGTTGCATATCATTTTCCAAAGCACAAAAACACACCTTGGTCCTGTTGCCTGCTAATTTCTGAGAGAGAAATGGCAATTTGCAGTTTTTTTAATTTCATTATGGATATTCTGGCTAAGCTTTTTATTGTAGGGTGTAAGAATACAAAATTAGAAAAGGAAGAAGGCAAAACAAATGCAAACCAAGAACACATTTAGCAAATTGTCAATCAGGAAACCTGAATGTTGCTGACTGAATTCACCTGAAAATCCCATTCACTCTCAATTTGGAGGCAATTCGTAGCTGTGCCCTCGGCAAAAGGGAAAGATTTCATTTTCCAAAACAGTAAATCTCACCTTGGTCTAGTTGCCTGTTAATTTCTAAGCATGGAACACCCATTTGTTGTTGTTTTTTTTTTTTTCAATAAAGATACACTTGCTAAACTTTTATTGTATGGTGTAAGAATACAAAATTAGAAAAGGAAGAAGGCAAAACAAATGGAATGCCCAAACACATTTAAGAAATTGCCAATCAAGAAACCTGAATGCTGCAGACTGAATACACCTGAAAATCCCATTCACACTCAATTTGGAGGCAACTCGTAGCTGTCCCCTCGGCAAAAGGGTTACATTTCATTTTCCAAAGCACAAAAACACACCTTGGTCCTGTTGCCTGCTAATTTCTAAGAATGGAACAGCAATTTGCAGTTTTTTTTTATTTCATTATGGATATTCTGGCTAAACTTTTATTGTATGGGGTAAGAATACAAAATTAGAAAAGGAAGAAGGCACAACAAAGGCAAACCCAGAACATATTTAGCAAATAGCCAAACAAGAAACCTGAATGCTGCTGAATGAATACACCTGAAAATCCCATTCACACTCAATTTGGTGGCAATTCGTAGCAGTTCCCTTGGCAAAAGTGTTACATTTCATTTTCCAAAACACAAAAACTCACCTTGGTCCTGTTGCATGTTAATTTCTAAAAATGAAACACCAATTTGCTGTTTTCTTTATTTCATTATGGATACTCTGGCTAACCTTTTTATTGTATGGTGTAAGAATACAAAATTAGAAAAGGAAGAAGGCAAAACAAATGCAAACCAAGAACACATTCAGCATATTGCCAATCAGGAAACCTGAATGTTGCTGACTGAATACACCTGAAAATCCCATTCACACTCAATTTGCAGGCAATTCGTAGCTGTGCCCTCGGCAAAAGGGAAAGATTTCATTTTCCAAAACACAAAAACTCACCTTGGTCGTTTTGCCTGTAGTTTTCTTAGCATGAAACGCCAATTTGCAATGTATTTTTATTTCATTTTGACCACTCTGTCTAAAGGCTTTTTTGGATGGTGTCAGGATAGAAAATTTCGAAAGAAGGAAGGCAAAACAAACGCAAACCCAGACGACATTTAAGAAATTGCCAATCAAGAAACCTGAATGCTGCAGACGGAATACACCTGAAAATCCCATTCACACTCAATTTGGAGGCAACTCGTAGCTGTCCCCTCGGCAAAAGTGTTACATTTTGTTCCAAAGCAGAAAAACACACCTTGGTCCTGTTGTCTGTAGATTTCTTAGCTTGAAACACCAATTTGCTCTTTATTTTTCATTTCACCACTCTGTCTAAACGCTTTTGTGGATGGTGTCAGGATAGAAAATTTGGATAGAAAGAAGGCAAAACAAACACAAACCCTGAACACATTTATCAAATTGCCAATCAAGAAACCTGAATACTGCTGACTGAATACGCCTGAAAATCCCATTCACACTCAATTTGGAGGCAATTCGTAGCTGTGCCCTCTGCAAAAGTGAAAGATTTCATTTTCCAAAACACAAAAACTCACATTGGTCCAGTAGCCTGTTAATTTCTAAGCATGGAACGCCCATTTGCTGTTTTTTTTTTTTTTATTTCAGTATGGATATTCTGGCTAAACTTTTATTGTATGGGGTAAGAATACAAAATTAGAAAAGGAAGAAGGCAAAACAAACGCAAACCCAGAACACATTTAGCAAATTGCCAAACAAGAAACCTGATGCTGCTGACTGAATACACCTGAAAATCCCATTCACACTCAATTTGCAGGCAATTCGTAGCTGTTCCCTTGGCAAAAGGGTTACATTTCATTTTCTAAAACACAAAAACTCACCTTGGTCCTGTTGCATGTTAATTTCTAAAAATGAAACACCAATTTGCTGTTTTCTTTATTTCATTATGGATACTCTGGCTAACCTTTTTATTGTATGGTGTAAGAATACAAAATTAGAAAATGAAGAAGGCAAAACAAATGCAAACCATGAACACATTTAGCAAATTGCCAATCAGGATACCTGAATTTTGCTGACTGAATACACCTGAAAATCCCATTCACACTCAATTTGGACGCAACTCGTAGCTGTCCCCTAGGCAAAGTGGTTACATTGAATTTTCCAAAGCACAAAAACACACCTTGGTCCTGTTGCATGTTAATTTCTAAAAATGAAACACCAATTTGCTGTTTTCTTTATTTCATTATGGATACTCTGGCTAACCTTTTTATTGTATAGTGTAAGAATACAAAATTAGAAAAGGAAGAAGGCAATACAAATGCAAACCAAGAACACATTTAGCAAATTGTCAATCAGGAAACCTGAATGTTGCTGACTGAATACACCTGAAAATCCCATTCACACTCAATTTGGAGGCAACTCGTAGCTGTCCCCTCGGGAAAAGTGTTACATTTCATTTTCCAAAGCACAAAATCACACCTTGGTCCTGTTGACTGCTAATTTCTAAGAATGAAACGGCAATTTGCAGTTTTTTTTTTTTATTTCATTATGGATATTCTGGCTAAACTTTTTATTGTATGGGGTAAGAATACAAAATTAGAAAAGGAAGGAGGCATAACAAATGCAAACTAAGAACACATTTAGCAAATTGCCAATCAGGAAACCTGAATGTTGCTGACTGAATACACCTGAATATCCCATTCACACTCAATTTGCAGACAATTCTAAGCTGTCCCCTCGGCAAAAGTGTTACATTTCATTTTCTAAAACACGAAAACTCACCTTGGTCGTGTTGCCTGTATATTTCTTAGCATGAAATGACAATTTGCACTGTATTTTTATTTCATTTTGACCACTCTGTCTAAAGGCTTTTTTGGATGGTGTCAGGATATAAAATTTGGAAAAAAGAAGGCGAAACAAACGCAAACCCAGACGACATTTAAGAAATTGCCAATCAAGAAACCTGAATGCTGCTGACTGAACACAGCTGAAAATCCCATTCACACTCAATTTGGCTTCAATTCGTAGCAGTTCCCCTGGCAAAAGTGTTACATTTCATTTTCCAAAGCACAAAAACTCACCATGGTCCTGTTGCATGTTAATTTCTAAGAATGAAACACCAATTTGCTGTTTTCTTTATTTCATTATGGATACTCTGGCTAAACTTTTTCTTGCATGGTGTAAGAATACAAAATTAGAAAAGGAAGAAGGCAAAACAAATGGAATGATCAAACACATTTAAGAAATTGCCAATGAAGCTACCTGAATGCTGCTGACTGAATACACCTGAAAATCCCATTCACACTCAATTTGGAGGCAATTCGTAGCTCTTTCCTTGGCAAAAGGATTACATTTCATTTTCCAAAACACAAAAACTCAAATTGTTCAATTGCCTGTTGGTTTCTAAGCATGGAACGTCCATTTGCTGTATTTTTTTTTTTTTATTTCATTAAGCATACTCTGGCTAAACTTATATTGTATGGTGTAAGAATACAAAATTAGAAAAGGAAGAAGGCAAAACAAATGGAATGCCCAAACACATTTAAGAAATTGCCAATCAAGAAACCTGATGCTGCTGACGGAATACACCTGAAAATCCCATTCACACTCAATTTGGTGGCAACTCGTAGCTGTCCCCTCGGCAAAAGGGTTACTTTACATTTTCCAAAGCACAAAAACACACCTTGGTCCTGTTGCCTGCTAATTTCTAAGAATGAAATGGCAATTTGCAGTTTTTTTTATTTCATTATGGATATTCTGGCTAAACTTTTTATTGTATGGGGTAAGAATACAAAATTAGAAAAGGAAGAAGGCAAAACAAATGCAAACCCAGAACACATTTAGCAAATTGCCAAACAAGAAACCTGAATGCTGCTGACTGAATACACCTGAAAATCCCATTCACACTCAATTTGGTGGCAATTCGTAGCTGTTCCCTTGGCAAAAGGGTTACATTTCATTTTCCAAAACACAAAAACTCACCTTAGTCCTGTTGCATGTTCATTTCTAAAAATGAAACACCAATTTGCAGTTTTCTTTATTTCATTATCGATACTCTGGATAACCTTTTTATTGTATGTTGTAAGAATACAAAATTAGAAAAGGAAGAAGGCAAAACAAATGCAAACCAAGAACACATTTAGCAAATTACCAATCGGGAAACCTGAATGTTGCTGACTGAATACACCTGAAAATCCCATTCACACTCAATTTGGAGGCAATTCGTAACTGTGCCCTCGGCAAAAGGGAAAGATTTCATTTTCCAAAACACAAAAACTCTCATTGGTCCAGTTGCCTGTTAATTTCTAAGCATGGAACGCCCATTCGCTGTTTTTTTTTTTTTATTTCATTAAGGATACTCTGGCTAAACATTTATTGTATGGTGTAAGAATACAAAATTAGAAAAGGAAGAAGGCAAAACAAATGGAATGCCCAAACACATTTAAGAAATTTCCAATCAAGAAACCTGAATGCTGCTTACGGAATACACCTGAAAATCCCATTCACACTCAATTTGGAGGCAACTCATAGCTGTCCCCTCGGCAAAAGGGTTACATTTCATTTTCTAAAAAACGAAAACTCACCTTAGTCGTGTTGCCTGTTGATTTCTTAGCATGAATCGCCAATTTGCACTGTATTTTTATTTCATTTTGACCACTCTCTCTAAAGGCTTTTTTGGATGGTGTCAGGATATAAACTTTGGAAAGAAAAAAGGCAAAACAAACGCAAACCCAGACAACATTTTAGAAATTGCCAATCAAGAAACCTGAATGCTGCTGACTGAATACACCTGAAAATCACATTTACACTCAATTCGCTGGCAATTCATAGCTGTTCCCTTGGCAAAAGGGTTACATTTCATTTTCCAAAAGCACAAAAACTCACCTTGGTCCTGTTACCTGTTAATTTGTACTCATGAAATGCCAATTTGCTGTTTTTTTTTTATTTCATTATGGATACGCTGGCTAACCTTGTTATTTTATGGTGCAAGAATACTAAATTGGAAAAGGAAGAAGGCAAAACAAACACAAACCCAGAACACATTTAGCAAATCGCCAATCAAGAAACCTGAATGCTGCTGATGGAATACACCTGAAAATCCCATTCACACTCAATTTGGAGGGAATTTGTAGCTGTCTTCTCGGCCAAAGGGTTACATTTCATTTTCCAAAACATGAAAACTCCCCTAAGTCGTGATGCCTATAGATTTCTTATCATGAAACGCCAATTTGCACTGTATTTTTATTTCATTTTGTCCACTCAATCTAAACGCTTTTTTGGATGGTGTCAGGATAGAAAATTAGAAAAGGAAGAAGGCAAAACAAACACAAACCCAGAACACATTGAGAATATTGCCAATCAAGAAACCTGAATGCTGCTGACTGAACACCTGAAAATCCCATTCACACTCAATTTGGAAACAATTCATAGCAATCCCCTCGGCAAAAGGGTTACATTTCATTTTCCAAAACACAAAAACTCAAATTGGTCATGGTGCCTTTTAATTTCTAAGCATGAAACGAAATTTGCTGTTTTTTTTATTTCCTTATGGATACTCTGGCGATACTTTTTAATCCATGGTGTATGAATACAAAATTAGAACAGGAAGAAGGCAAAACAAATGCAAACCCAGAACACATTTGGCAAATTGCAAATCAAGAAACCTGAATGCTGCTGACTGAATACACCTGAAAATTCCATTGACACTCAATTTGGAGGCAATTCGTAGCTGTCCCTTTGGCAAAAGCGTTACCTTACATTTTCCAAAACACAAAAACTCACCTTGGTCCTGTTGCCTGTTAATTTGTATTCATGAAACGCCAATTTGCTGTTTTTTTTATTTCATTATGGATACTCTGGCTAACCTTTTTATTTTATGTTGTAAGAATACAAAATAAAAAAAGGAAGAAGGCAAAACAAACACAAACCCAGAACTCATTTAGCAAATCGCCAATCAGTAAACCTGAATGCTGCTGACGGAATACACCTGAAAATCCCGTTCACACTCAATTTGGAGGCAATTTGTAGCTGTCTCCTCGGCAAAAGGGTTACATTTCATTTTCCAAAACACAAAAACTCACCTTAGTCCTGTTGCCTATTAATTTCTAAGCATGAAATGCCAATTTGCTGTTTTTTTTTTTTATTTCATTATGGATACTCTGGCTAACCATTTTATTGTATGGTTTAAGAATTCAAAATTAGAAAAGGAAGAAGGCAAAACAAACGCAAATGCAGAACACATTTGGTAAATTACCAATCAAGAAACCTGAATGCTGTTGACTGAATACACCTGAAAATCCCATTCCCACTCAATTTGGAGGAAATTCGTAGCTGTCCCCTCAGCAAAAGGGAAATATTTCATTTTCCAAAACACAAAAACTCACCTTAGTCGTGTTGCCTGTTAATTTCTTAGCATGAATCGCCAAATTGCACTCTGTTTTTATTTCATTTTGACCAGTCTATCTAAACGCTTTTTTGCATGGTTTCAGGATAGAACATTTCGAAAGCAAGAAGGCAAAACAAACCAAACCCAGAACACATTTAGCAAATTGCCAATCAAGAAACCTGAATGCTGCTGACAGAATACACCTGAAAATCCTATTCACATTCAATTTGGAGGCAATTTGTAGCTGTGTCCTCGCCAATAGGGAAACATTTCATTTTCCAAAACACGAAAACTCACCTTAGTCATTTTGCCTGTAGATTTCTTAGCATGAAACGCCAATTTGCTCTTCATTTTTCATTTTGACCACTCTGTGTAAAGGATTTTTTGGATGGTGTCAGAATAGAACATTCGGAAAGAAAGAAGGCAAAAAAAATGCAAACCCAGAAGACATTTATGAAATTGTCAATCAAGAAACCTGAATGCTGCTGACTGAATACACCTGAAAATCTCATTCACACTCAATTTGGAGGCAATTCGTAGCTGTGCCCTCAGCAAAAGTGTTACATTTCATTTTCCAAATCACGAAAACTCACCTTAGTCGTGATGCCTGTAGATTTCTTAGCATGAAACGCCAATTTGCATTGTATTTTTATTTCATTTTGACCACTCTGTCCAAAGGCTTTTTTGGATGGTGTCAGGATAGAAAATTTGGAAAGAAAGGAGGTAAAACAAACGAAATTCCAGAACACATTTAGCAAACTGCCAATCAGATTCCTGAATGCTGCTGACTGAATACACCTGAAAATCCCATTCACACTCAATTTGGAGGCAATTCGTAGCTGTGCCCTCGGCAAAAGGGAAATATTTCATTTTCCAAAACACTTAAACTCACCTTAGTCGTGATGCCTGTAGATTTCTTAGCATGAAAGGCAAATTGTTTTGTATTTTTATTTCATTTTGACCACTCTGTCTAAAGGCTTTTTTGGATGGTGTCAGGATAGAAAATTTGGAAACAAAGAAGGTAAAACAAACGGAATCCCAGAACACATATAGCAAATAGCTAATCAGGAAAATTGAATGCTGCTGACTGAATACACCTGAAAATCCCATTCACACTCAATTTGGAGGCAACTCGTAGCTGTTCCATCAGCAAAAGTGTTACATTTCATTTTCTAAAACACGAAAACGCATCTTAGTCGTGTTGCCTGTTGATTTCTTAGCATGAAACGCCAATGTGCATTGTATTTTTATATCATTTTGACCACTCTTTCTAAAGGCTTTTTTGGATGGTGTCGGGATATAAAATTTGGAAAGAAAAAAGGCAAGACAAACGCAAACCCAGACGACATTTAAGCTATTGCCAATCAAGAAAATGGATTGCTACGGACTGAATACACCTGAAAATCCCATTCACACTCAATTTGGAGGCAACTCGTAGCTGTCCCCTCGGCAAAAGTGAAACATTTCATTTTCCAAAACACGAAAACTACCCTTAGTCGTGTTGCATGTTAATTTCTAAAAATGAAACACCAATTTGCTGTTTTCTTTATTTCATTATGGATACTCTAGCTAACCTTTTTATTGTTTGGTGTAAGAATACAAACTTAGAAAAGGAAGAAGGCAAAACAACCGCAAACCAAAAACACATTTAACAAATTGCCAAACAAGAAACCTGAATGTTGCTGACTGAATACACCTGAAAACCCATTCACACTCAATTTGGAGGCAATTCGTAGCTGTCCCCTCGGGAAAAGGTAAAGATTTCATTTTCCAAAACACGAAAACTCACCTGTCGTGTTGCCTGTAGATTTCTGAGCATGAAACGCCAATTGGCACTGTATTTTTATTTCATTTTGACCACTCTGTCTAAGGCTTTTTTGGATGGTGTCAGGATATAAAATTTGGAAAGAAAAAAGGCAAAACAAACGCAAACCCAGACGACATTTAAGAAATTGCCAATCAAGAAACCTGAATGCTGCTGACTGAATACACCTGAAAATCCCATTCATACTCAATTTGGAGGCAATTCATAGCTGTCCCCTCGGCAAAAGGGTTACATATCATTTTCCAAAGCACAAAAACACACCTTGGTCCTTTTGCCTGATAATTTCTAAGAATGAAACGGCAAATTGCAGTTTTTTTTATTTCATTATGGATATTCTGGCTAAACTTTTTATTGTATGGGGTAAGAATACAAAATTAGAAAAGGAAGAAGGCAAAGCAACCGCAAACCCAGAACACATTTAGCAAATTGCCAAACAAGAAACCTGAATGCTGCTGACTGAATACACCTGAAAATCCCATTCACACTCAATTTGCAGACAATTCGTAGCTGTCCGCTCGGCAAAAGTGTTACATTTCATTTTCTAAAACATGAAAACTCACCTTAGTCGTGCTGCCTGTAGATTTCTGAGCATGAAACTCCAATTTACACTGTATTTTTATTTCATTTTGACCACTCTGTCTAAAGGCTTTTTTGGATGGTGTCAGGATAGTAAATTTGGAAAGAAAGAAGGCAAATGAAATGCAAACCCAGACGACGTTAAAGAAATTGCCAATCAAGAAACCTGAATGCTGCTGACTGAATACACCTGAAAATCCCATTCATACTCAATTTGGAGGCAATTCATAGCTGTCCCCTCGGCAAAAGGGTTATATATCATTTTCCAAAGAACAAAAACACACCTTGGTCCTGTTGCCTGCTAATTTCTAAGAATGAAACGGCAATTTGCAGTTTTTTTTATTTCATTATGGATATTCTGGCTAAATTTTTATTGTATGGGGTAAGAATACAAAATTAGAAAAGGAAGAAGGAAAAACAAACGCAAACCCAGAACACATTTAGCAAATTGCCAAACAAGAAACCTGAATGCTGCTGACTGAATACACCTGAAAATCCCATTCACACTCAATTTGGTGGCAATTCGTAGCTGTTCCCTTGGCAAAAGGGTTACATTTCATTTATTTCATTTTCCAAAACGCAAAAACTCACCTTGGTCCTGTTGCATGTTAATTTCTAAAAATGAAACACCAATTTGCTGTTTTCTTTATTTCATTATGGATACTCTGGCTAAACTTTTTCTTGTATGGGGTAAGAATACAAAATTAGAAAAGGAAGAAGGCAAAACAAATGCAAACCAAGAACACATTTAGCAAATTACCAATCAGGAAACTTGAATGTTGCTGACTGAATACACCTGAAAATCTCATTCACACTCAATTTGCAGACAATTCTAAGCTGTCCCCTTGGCAAAAGTGTTACATTTCATTTTCTAAAACACGAAAACTCACCTTGGTCCAGTTGCCTGTTAATTTCTAAGCATGCAACGCCCATTTGCTGTTTTTTTTTTTTTTTATTTCATTAAGGATACTCTGGCTAAACTTTTATTGTATGGTGTAAGAATACAAAATTAGAAAAGGAAGAAGGCAAAACAACCGCAAACCCAGAACACATTTAGCAAATTGCCAAAGAAGAAACCTGAATGCTGCTGACTGAATACACCTGAAAACCCATTCACACTCAATTTGGAGGCAATTCGTAGCTTTCCCCTCGGGAAAAGGTAAAGATTTCATTTTCCAAAACACAAAAACTCACCTGTCGTGTTGCCTGTAGATTTCTGAGCATTAAACGCCAATTTGCACTGTATTTTTATTTCATTTTGACCACTCTGTCTAAAGGCTTTTTTGGATGGTGTCAGGATATAAAATTTGGAAAGAAACAAGGCAAAACAAACGCAAACCCAGACGACATTTAAGAAATTGCCAATCAAGAAACCTGAATGCTGCTGACTGAATACACCTGAAAATCCCATTCATACTCAATTTGGAGGCAATTCATAGCTGTCCCCTCGGCAAAAGGGTTACATATCATTTTCCAAAGCACAAAAACACACCTTGGTCTTTTTGCCTGATAATTTCTAAGAATGAAACGGCAATTTGCAGCTTTTTTTATTTCATTATGGATATTCTGGCTAAACATTTTATTGTATGGGGTAAGAATACAAAATTAGAAAAGGAAGAAGGCAAAGCAACCGCAAACCCAGAACACATTTAGAAAATTGCCAAACAAGAAACCTGAATGCTGCTGACTGAATGCACCTGAAAATCCCATTCACACTCAATTTGGCCGCAATTTGTAGCTGTTTCTTGGCAAAAGAGTTACATTTCATTTTCCAAATCACAAAAACTCACCTTGGTCTTGTTGCATGCTTATTTCTAAAAATGAAACACCAATTTGCTGTTTTCTTTATTTCATTATGGATACTCTGGCTAACCTTTTTCTTGTATGGTGTAAGAATACAAAATGAGAAAAGGAAGAAGGCAAAACAAATGCAAACCAAGAACACATTTAGCAAATTGCCAATCAGGAAACCTGAATGTTGCTGACTGAATACACCTGAAAATCCCATTGACACTCAATTTGGAGGCAATTCGTAGCTGTGCCCTCGGCAAAGGGGAAAGATTTCATTTTCCAAAACACAAAAACTCACCTTGGTCCAGTTGCCTGTTAATTTCTAAGCATGGAACGCCCATTTGCTGTTTTTTTTTTTTTTTATTTCATTAAGGATACTCTGGCTAAACTTTTACTGTATGGTGTAAGAACACAAAATTAGAAAAGGAAGAAGGCAAAACAAACGCAAACCCAGAACACATTTAGCAAATTGCCAAACAAGAAACCTGAATGCTGCTGACTGAATACACCTGAAAATCCCATTCACACTCAATTTGGAGGCAATTCGTAGCTGTCCCATCGGCAAAAGGGTTACATTTCATTTCCCAAAGCACAAAATCACACCTTGGTCCTGTTTCCTGCTAATTTCTAAGAATGAAACGGCAATTTGCAGTTTTTTTTATTTCATTATGGATATTCTGGCTTAACTTTTTATTGTATGGGGTAAGAATACAAAATTAGAAAAGGAAGAAGGCAAAACAAACGCAAACCCAGAACACATTTAGCAAATTGCCAAACAAGAAACCTGAATGCTGCTGACTGAATGCACCTGAAAATCACATTCACACTCAATTTGGCCGCAATTCATAGCTGTTTCTTGGCAAAAGGGTTACATTTCATTTTCCAAAACACAAAAACTCACCTTGGTCTTGTTGCATGCTAATTTCTAAAAATGAAACACCAATTTGCTGTTTTCTTTATTTCATTATGGATACTCTGGCTAAACTTTTTATTGTATGGTGTAAGAATACAAAATTAGAAAAGGAAGAAGGTAAAACAAATGCAAACCAAGAACACATTTAGCAAATTGCCAAACAAGAAACCTGAATGCTGCTGACTGAATACACCTGAAAATCCCATTCACACTCAATTTGGCGGCACTTCGCAGCTGTTCCCTTGGCAAAAGGGTTACATTTCAATTTCAAAAACACAAAAACTCACCTTGGTCCTGCTGCATGTTCATTTCTAAAAATGAAACACCAATTTGCTGTTTTCTTTATTTCATTATGGATACTCTGGCTAAACTTTTTCTTGTAGGGTGTTAGAATACAAAATGAGAAAAGGAAGAAGGCAAAACAAATGCAAACCAAGAACATATTTAGCGAATTGCCAATCAGGAAACCTGAATGTTGCTGACTGAATACACCTGAAAATCCCATTCACACTCAATTTGGAGTCAACTCGTAGCTGTGCCCTCGGCAAAAGGGAAAGATTTTATTTTCCAAAACAAGAAAACTCACCTTAGTCGTGTTGCCTGTAGATTTCTTAGCATGAAATTACAATTTACACTGTATTTTTTTTTCATTTTGACCACTCTGTCTAAAGGCTTTTTTGGATGGTGTCAGGATAGTAAATTTCGAAGAAAGAATCAAAAAAACGCAAACCCAGAGGACATTTAAGAAATTGCCAATCAAGAAACCTGTATGCAGCTGACTGAATACACCTGAAAACCCATTCAACCTCAATTTGGAGGCAATTCGTAGCTGTGCCCTCGGCAAAAGGGAAAGATTTCATTTTCCAAAACACAAAAACTCACCTTGGTCCAGTTGCCTGTTACTTTGTAAGCATGGGACGCCCATTTGCTGATTTTATTTTGTATTACATTAAGGATACTCTAGCTAAACTTTTATTGTATGGTGTAAGAACACAAAATTAGAAAAGGAAGAAGGCAAAACAAATGGAATGCTCAAACACATTTAAGAAATTACAAATCAAGAAACCTGAATGCTGCTGACTGAATACACCTCAAAATCCCATTCACACTCAAATTGGAGGCAACTCGTAGCTGTCCCCTCGGCAAAAGAGTTACATTTCATTTTCCAAAGCACAAAAACACACCTTGGTCTTGTTGCCTGCTAATTTCCAAGAATGAAACGGCAAATTGCAGTTTTTTTTTATTTCATTATGGATATTCTGGCTAAACTTTTTATTGTATGGGGTAAGAATACAAAATTAGAAAAGGAAGAAGGCAAAACAAATGCAAACCCAGAACACATTTATCAAATTGCCAAACAAGAAACCTGAATGCTGCTGACTGAATACACCTGAAAATCCCATTCACACTCAATTTGGCGGCAACTCATAGCTGTTCCCTTGGCAAAAGGGTTACATTTATTTTCCAAAACACAAAAACTCACCTTGGTCCTGTTGCATGTTAATTTCTAAAAATGAAACACCAATTTGCTGTTTTCTTTATTTCATTATGGATACTCTGGCTAAACTTTTTCTTGTATGGTAAGAATACAAAATTAGAAAAGGAAGAAGGCAAAACAAATGCATACAAGGAACACATTTATGAAATTGCCAATCAGGAAACCTGAATGTTGCTGACTGAACACACCTGAAAATCCCATTCACACTCAATTTGGAGGCAATTCGTAGCTGTGCCCTCGGCAAAAGGGAAAGATTTCATTTTCCAAAACACAAAAACTCACCTTGGTCCAGTTGCCTGTTACTTTCTAAGCATGGGACGCTCATTTGCTGATTTTATTTTGTATTACATTAAGGATACTCTAGCTAAACTTTTATTGTATGGTGTAAGAATACAAAATTAGAAAAGGAAGAAGGCAAAACAAATGGAATGCTCAAACACATTTAAGAAATTACGAATCAAGAAACCTGAATGCTGCTCACTGAATACACCTGAAAATCCCATTCACACTCAATTTGGAGGCAACTCGTAGCTGTCCCCTCGGCAAAAGAGTTGCATTTCATTTTCCAAAGCACAAAAACACACCTTGGTCTTGTTGCCTGCTAATTTCCAAGAATGAAACGGCAAATTGCAGTTTTTTTTTTTATTTCATTATGGATATTCTGGCTAAACTTTTTATTGTATGGGGTAAGAATACAAAATTAGAAAAGGAAGAAGGCAAAACAAATGCAAACCCAGAACACATTTATCAAATTGCCAAACAAGAAACCTGAATGCTGCTGACTGAATACACCTGAAAATCCCATTCACACTCAATTTGGCGGCAACTCATAGCTGTTCCCTTGGCAAAAGGGTTACATTTCATTTTCCAAAACACAAAAACTCACCTTGGTCCTGTTGCATGTTAATTTCTAAAAATGAAACACCAATTTGCTGTTTTCTTTATTTCATTATGGATACTCTGGCTAAACTTTTTCTTGTATGGTAAGAATACAAAATTAGAAAAGGAAGAAGGCAAAACAAATGCAAACAAGAAACACATTTATCAAATTGCCAATCAGGAAACCTGAATGTTGCTGACTGAACACACCTGAAAATCCCATTCACACTCAATTTGGAGGCAATTCGTAGCTGTGCCCTCGGCAAAAGGGAAAGATTTCATTTTCCAAAACACAAAAACTCACCTTGGTCCAGTTGCCTGTTACTTTCTAAGCATGGGACGCCCATTCGCTGATTTTATTTTGTATTACATTAAGGATACTCTAGCTAAACTTTTATTGTATGGTGTAAGAATACAAAATTAGAAAAGGAAGAAGGCAAAACAAATGGAATGCTCAAACACATTTAAGAAATTACCAATCAAGAAACCTGAATGCTGCTCACTGAATACACCTGAAAATCCCATTCACACTCAATTTGGAGGCAACTCGTAGCTGTCCCCTCGGCAAAAGGGTTACATTTCATTTTCCAAAGCACAAAAACACACCTTGGTCTTGTTGCCTGCTAATTTCCAAGAATGAAACGGCAAATTGCAGTTTTTTTTATTTCATTATGGATATTCTGGCTAAACTTTTATTGTATGGGGTAAGAATACAAAATTAGAAAAGGAAGAAGGCAAAACAAATGCAAACCCAGAACACATTTAGCAAATTGCCAAACAAGAAACCTGAATGCTGCTGACTGAATACACCTGAAAATCCCATTCACACTCAATTTGGAGGCAACTCGTAGCTGTCCCATCGGCAAAAGGGTTACATTTCATTTCCCAAAGCACAAAATCACACCTTGGTCCTGTTTCCTGCTAATTTCTAAGAATGAAACGGCAATTTGCAGTTTTTTTTATTTCATTATGGATATTCTGGCTTAACTTTTTATTGTATGGGGTAAGAATACAAAATTAGAAAAGGAAGAAGGCAAAACAAACGCAAACCCAGAACACATTTAGCAAATTGCCAAACAAGAAACCTGAATGCTGCTGACTGAATGCACCTGAAAATCACATTCACACTCAATTTGGCCGCAATTCATAGCTGTTTCTTGGCAAAAGGGTTACATTTCATTTTCCAAAACACAAAAACTCACCTTGGTCTTGTTGCATGCTAATTTCTAAAAATGAAACACCAATTTGCTGTTTTCTTTATTTCATTATGGATACTCTGGCTAAACTTCTTATTGTATGGTGTAAGAATACAAAATTAGAAAAGGAAGAAGGTAAAACAAATGCAAACCAAGAACACATTTAGCAAATTGCCAAACAAGAAACCTGAATGCTGCTGACTGAATACACCTGAAAATCCCATTCACACTCAATTTGGCGGCACTTCGCAGCTGTTCCCTTGGCAAAAGGGTTACATTTCAATTTCAAAAACACAAAAACTCACCTTGGTCCTGCTGCATGTTCATTTCTAAAAATGAAACACCAATTTGCTGTTTTCTTTATTTCATTATGGATACTCTGGCTAAACTTTTTCTTGTAGGGTGTTAGAATACAAAATGAGAAAAGGAAGAAGGCAAAACAAATGCAAACCAAGAACATATTTAACGAATTGCCAATCAGGAAACCTGAATGTTGCTGACTGAATACACCTGAAAATCCCATTCACACTCAATTTGGAGTCAACTCGTAGCTGTGCCCTCGGCAAAAGGGAAAGATTTTATTTTCCAAAAAAAGAAAACTCACCTTAGTCGTGTTGCCTGTAGATTTCTTAGCATGAAATTACAATTTGCACTGTATTTTTTTTTCATTTTGACCACTCTGTCTAAAGGCTTTTTTGGATGGTATCAGGATAGTAAATTTCGAAGAAAGAATCAAAAAAACGCAAACCCAGAGGACATTTAAGAAATTGTCAATCAAGAAACCTGTATGCAGCTGACTGAATACACCTGAAAATCCCATTCACACTCAATTTGGAGGCAACTCGTAGCTGTCCCCTCGGCAAAAGTGTTACATTTTATTTTCCAGAGCACAAAACCACACCTTGGTCCTGTTGCCTCCTAATTTCTAAGAATGAAACGCAATTAGCAGGTTTTTTTTATTTCATTAAGGATACTCTGGCTAAACTTTTATTGTATGGGGTAAGAATACAAAATTAGAAAAGGAAGAAGGCAAAACAACCGCAAACCCAGAACACATTTAGCAAATTGCCAAACAAGAAACCTGAATGCTGCTGACTGAATACACCTGAAAATCCCATTCACACTCAATTTGGTGGCAATTCATAGCTGTTCCCTTGGCAAAAGGGTTACATTTCATTTTCCAAAACACAAAAACTCACCTTGGTCCTGTTGCATGTTAATTTCTAAAAATGAAACACCAATTTGCTGTTTTCTTTATTTCATTATGGATACTCTGGCTAACCTTTTTATTGTTTGGTGTAAGAATACAAACTTAGAAAAGGAAGAAGGCAAAACAACCGCAAACCAAAAACACATTTAGAAAATTGCCAATCAGGAAACCTGAATGTTGCTGACTGAATACACCTGAAAACCCATTCACACTCAATTTGGAGGCAATTCGTAGCTGTCCCCTCGGGAAAAGGTAAAGATTTCATTTTCCAAAACACGAAAACTCACCTGTCGTGTTGCCTGTAGATTTCTGAGCATTAAACGCCAATTTGCACTGTATTTTTATTTCATTTTGACCACTCTGTCTAAAGGCTTTTTTGGATGGTGTCAGAATATAAAATTTGGAAAGAAAAAAGGCAAAACAAACGCAAACCCAGACGTCATTTAAGAAATTGCCAATCAAGAAACCTGAATGCTGCTGACTGAATACACATGAAAATCCCATTCATAATCAATTTGGAGGCAATTCATAGCTGTCCCCTCGGCAAAAGGGTTACATATCATTTTCCAAAGCACAAAAAAACACCTTGGTCTTTTTGCCTGATAATTTCTAAGAATGAAACGGCAATTTGCAGCTTTTTTTATTTCATTATGGATATTCTGGCTAAACTTTTTACTGTATTGTGTAAGAATACAAAATTAGAAAAGGAAGAAGGCAAAACAAACGCAAACCCAGAACACATTTAGCAAATTGCCAAACAAGAAACCTGAATGCTGCTGACTGAATGCACCTGAAAATCGTATTCACACTCAATTTGGCCGCAATTTGTAGCTGTTTCTTGGCAAAAGAGTTACATTTCATTTTCCAAAACACAAAAACTCACCTTGGTCTTGTTGCATGCTTATTTCTAAAAATGAAACACCAATTTGCTGTTTTCTTTATTTCATTATGGATACTCTGGCTAACCTTTTTCTTGTATGGTGTAAGAATACAAAATGAGAAAAGGAAGAAGGCAAAACAAATGCAAACCAAGAACACATTTAGCAAATTGCCAATCAGGAAACCTGAATGTTGCTGACTGAATACACCTGAAAATCCCATTGACACTCAATTTGGAGGCAATTCGTAGCTGTGCCCTCGGCAAAAGGGAAAGATTTCATTTTCCAAAACACAAAAACTCACCTTGGTCCAGTTGCCTGTTAATTTCTAAGCATGGAACGCCCATTTGCTGTTTTTTTTTTTTATTTCATTAAGGATACTCTGGCTAAACTTTTATTGTATGGTGTAAGAATACAAAATTAGAAAAGGAAGAAGGCAAAACAAACGCAAACCCAGAACACATTTAGCAAATTGCCAAACAAGAAACCTGAATGCTGCTGACTGAATACACCTGAAAATCCCATTCACACTCAATTTGGAGGCAACTCGTAGCTGTCCCATCGGCAAAAGGGTTACATTTCATTTCCCAAAGCACAAAATCACACCTTGGTCCTGTTTCCTGCTAATTTCTAAGAATGAAACGGCAATTTGCAGTTTTTTTTATTTCATTATGGATATTCTGGCTTAACTTTTTATTGTATGGGGTAAGAATACAAAATTAGAAAAGGAAGAAGGCAAAACAAACGCAAACCCAGAACACATTTAGCAAATTGCCAAACAAGAAACCTGAATGCTGCTGACTGAATGCACCTGAAAATCACATTCACACTCAATTTGGCCGCAATTCATAGCTGTTTCTTGGCAAAAGGGTTACATTTCATTTTCCAAAACACAAAAACTCACCTTGGTCTTGTTGCATGCTAATTTCTAAAAATGAAACACCAATTTGCTGTTTTCTTTATTTCATTATGGATACTCTGGCTAAACTTTTTATTGTATGGTGTAAGAATACAAAATTAGAAAAGGAAGAAGGCAAAACAAATGCAAACCCAGAACACATTTAGCAAATTGCCAAACAAGAAACCTGAATGCTGCTGACTGAATACACCTGAAAATCCCATTCACACTCAATTTGGCGGCACTTCGCAGCTGTTCCCTTGGCAAAAGGGTTACATTTCAATTTCAAAAACACAAAAACTCACCTTGGTCCTGCTGCATGTTCATTTCTAAAAATGAAACACCAATTTGCTGTTTTCTTTATACCATTATGGATACTCTGGCTAAACTTTTTCTTGTAGGGTGTTAGAATACAAAATGAGAAAAGGAAGAAGGCAAAACAAATGCAAACCAAGAACATATTTAGCGAATTGCCAATCAGGAAACCTGAATGTTGCTGACTGAATACACCTGAAAATCCCATTCACACTCAATTTGGAGTCAACTCGTAGCTGTGCCCTCGGCAAAAGGGAAAGATTTTATTTTCCAAAACAAGAAAACTCACCTTAGTCGTGTTGCCTGTAGATTTCTTAGCATGAAATTACAATTTGCACTGTATTTTTTTTTCATTTTGACCACTCTGTCTAAAGGCTTTTTTGGATGGTGTCAGGATAGTAAATTTCGAAGAAAGAATCAAAAAAACGCAAACCCAGAGGACATTTAAGAAATTGCCAAACAAGAAACCTGTATGCAGCTGACTGAATACACCTGAAAACCCATTCAACCTCAATTTGGAGGCAATTCGTAGCTGTGCCCTCGGCAAAAGGGAAAGATTTCATTTTCCAAAACACAAAAACTCACCTTGGTCCAGTTGCCTGTTACTTTGTAAGCATGGGACGCCCATTTGCTGATTTTATTTTGTATTACATTAAGGATACTCTAGCTAAACTTTTATTGTATGGTGTAAGAACACAAAATTAGAAAAGGAAGAAGGCAAAACAAATGGAATGCTCAAACACATTTAAGAAATTACGAATCAAGAAACCTGAATGCTGCTGACTGAATACACCTCAAAATCCCATTCACACTCAATTTGGAGGCAACTCGTAGCTGTCCCCTCGGCAAAAGAGTTACATTTCATTTTCCAAAGCACAAAAGCACACCTTGGTCTTGTTGCCTGCTAATTTCCAAGAATGAAACGGCAAATTGCAGT
This sequence comes from Sylvilagus floridanus, assembly GCA_949820135.1. NCBI lineage: Eukaryota > Metazoa > Chordata > Mammalia > Lagomorpha > Leporidae > Sylvilagus > Sylvilagus floridanus. Next base: position 162,266,723 of record OX463227.1, on the reverse strand, counting down.
TTTTTTTTTATTTCATTATGGATATTCTGGCTAAACTTTTTATTGTATGGGGTAAGAATACAAAATTAGAAAAGGAAGAAGGCAAAACAAATGCAAACCAAGAACACATTTAGAAAATTACGAATCAGGAAACCTGAATGTTGCTGACTGAATACACCTGAAAATCCCATTCACACTCAATTTCGAGGCAATTCGTAGCTGTCCCCTTGGCAAAAGTTATACATTTCATTTTCTAAAACACGAAAACTCACCATAGTCGTTTTGCCTGTAGATTTCTTAGCATGAAACGCCAATTTGCACTGTATTTTTTTTTCATTTTGACCACTCTGTCTAAAGGCTTTTTTGGATGGTGTCAGGATAATAAATTTGGAAAAAAGAAGGCAAAACAACCGCAAACCCAGACGACATTTAAGAAATTGCCAATCAAGAAACCTGAATGCTGCTGACTGAATACACCTGAAAATCCCATTCACACTCAATTTGGAGGCAACTCGTAGCTGTCCCCTCGGCAAAAGGGTTACATTTCATTTTCCAAAGCACAAAAACACACCTTGGTCCTGTTGCCTGCTAATTTCTAAGAATGAAACGGCAATTTCCAGTTTTTTTTTTTATTTCATTATGGATATTCTGGCGAAACTATTTATTGTATGGGGTAAGAATACAAAATTAGAAAAGGAAGAAGGCAAAACAAACGCAAACCCAGAACACATTTAGCAAATTGCCAAACAAGAAACCTGAATGCTGCTGACTGAATACACCTGAAAATCCCATTCACACTGAATTTGGAGGCAATTCGTAGCTGTTCCCTTGGCAAAAGGGTTACATTTCATTTTCCAAAACACAAAATCTCACCTTGGTCCTGTTGCATGTTAATTTCTAAAAATGAAACACCAATTTGCTGTTTTCTTTATATCATTATGGATACTCTGGCTAACATTTTTCTTGTATGGTGTAAGATTACAAAATGAGAAAAGGAAGAAGGCTAAACAAATGCAAACCAAGAACACATTTAGCAAATTGCCAATCAGGAAACCTGAATGTTGCTGACTGAATACACCTGAAAATCCCATTCAAACTCAATTTGCAGGCAATTTCTAGCTGTCCCCTCGGCAAAAGTGTTACATTTCATTTTCTAAAATACAAAAACTCACCTTGGTCCTGTTGCATGTTAATTTCTAAAAATGAAACACCAATTTGCTGTTTTCTTTATTTCATTATGGATACTCTGGCAAAATATTTTCTTGTAAGGTGTCAGAATACAAAATGAGAAAAGGAAGAAGGCAAAACAACCGCAAACCCAGAACACATTTAGCAAATTTTCAAACAGGAAACCTGAATGCTGCTGACTGAATACACCTGAAAACCCATTCACACTCAATTTGGAGGCAACTCGTAGCTGTCCCCTCGGCAAAAGTGAAACATTTCATTTTCCAAAACACGAAAACTACCCTTAGTCGTGTTGCCTGTAGATTTCTTAGCATGAAACGCCAATTTGCAATGTATTTTTATTTCATTTTGACCACTCTGTCTAAAGGCTTTTGTAGATGGTCAGGATAGAAAATTTCGATAGAAAGAAAGAAAAACAAACACAAACACAGAACACATTTACGAAATTGCCAATCGAGAAACCCGAATGCTGCTGACTGAACATACCTGTAAATCCAATTCACACTCAGTTTGGAGGCAATTCGTAGCAGTGCCCTCGGCAAAAGGGAAACATTTCCTTTCCAAAAAACACAAAAACTCACCTTAGTTGTGCTGCCTGTAGATTTCTTAGCTTGAAACCCCAATTTGCTCTTTATTTTTCATTTCACCACTCTGTCTAAATGATTGGTGGATGGTGTCAGGTTAGAAAATTTGGATAGAAAGAAGGCAAAACAAACACAAACCCAGAACACATTTATCAAATTGCCAATCAAGAAACCTGAATGCTGCTGACTGAACACACCTGAAAATCCCATTCACACTCAATTTGGCTTCAATTCGTAGCTGTTCCCCTGGCAAAAGTGTTACATTTCATTTTCCAAAGCGCAAAAACTCACCATGGTTCTGTTGCATGTTAATTTCTAAAAATGAAACACCAATTTGCTGTTTTCTTTATTTCATTATGGATACTCTGGCTAAACTTTTTATTGTATGGTGTAAGAATACAAAATAAGAAAAGGAAGAAGGCAAAACAAATGCAAACCAAGAAAACATTTAGCAAATTACTAATCGGGAAACCTGAATGTTGCTGACTGAATACACCTGAAAATGCATTCACACTCAATTTGGAGGCCATTCGCAGCTGTCCCCTCGGCAAAAGGGAAAGATTTCATTTTGCAAAACAATAAAACTCACGTGTCGTGTTGCCTGTAGATTTCTTAGCATGAAACGCCAATTTGCACTGTATTTTTATTTCATTTTGACCACTCTGTCTAAAGGCTTTTTTGGATGGTGTCAGGATATAAAATTTGGAAAGAAAAAAGGCAAAACAAACGCAAACCCAGACGACATTTAAGAAATTGCCAATCAAAAAACCTGAATGCTGCTGACTGAATACACCTGAAAATCCCATTCACACTCAATTTGGAGGCAATTCGTAGCTGTTCCCTTGGCAAAAGGGTTACATTTCATTTTCCAAAACACAAAAACTCACCTTGGTCCTGTTGCATGTTAATTTCTAAAAATGAAACACCAATTTGCTGTTTTCTTTATTTCATTATGGATACTCTGTCTAACCTTTTTATTGTATGGTGTAAGAATACAAAATTGGAAAAGGAAGAAGGCAAAACAACCGCAAACCAAAAACACATTTAGCAAATTACCAATCGGGAAACCTGAATGTTGCTGACTGAATACACCTGAAAATCCCATTCACACTCAATTTGGAGGCAATTCGTAGCTGTTCCCTTGGCAAAAGGGTTACATTTCATTTTCCAAAGCACAAAAACACACCTTGGTCCTGTTGCATGTTAATTTCTAAAAATGAAACACCAATTTGCTGTTTTCTTTATTTCATTATGGATACTCTGGCTAACCTTTTTGTTGTATGGTGTAAGAATACAAAATTATAAAAGGAAGAAGGTAAAACAAATGCAAACCAAGAACACATTTAGCAAATTACCAATCGGGAAACCTGAATGTTGCTGACTGAATACACCTGAAAATACCATTCACACTCAATTTGCAGACAATTCCAAGCTGTCCCCTCCGCAAAAGTGTTACATTTCATTTTCTAAAACACGAAAACTCACCTTAGTCGTGTTGCCTGTAGATTTCTTAGCATGAAACGCCAATTTGCACTGTATTTTTATTTCATTTTGACCACTCTGTCTAAAGGCTTTTTTGGATGGTGTCAGGATAGAAAATTTGGAAAAAAGAAGGCGAAACAAACGCAAACCCAGACGACATTTAAGAAATTCCCAATCAAGAAACCTGAATGCTGCTGACTGTATACACCTGAAAATCCCATTCACACTCAATTTGGAGGCAACTCGTAGCTGTCCCCTCGGCAAAAGGGTTACATTTCATTTTCCAAAGCACAAAAACACACCTTGGTCCTGTTGCCAGGTAATTTCTAAGAATGAAACGGCAATTTGCAGTTTTTTTTTTTTACTTCATTATGGATATTCTCGCTAAATTTTTATTGTATGGGGTAAGAATACAAAATTAGAAAAGGAAGAAGGCAAAAAAAAGGCAAACCCAGAACACATTTAGCAAATTGCCAAACAAGAAACCTGAATACTGCTGACTGAATGCAGCTGAAAATCGCATTCACACTCAATTTGGCGGCAATTCGTATCTGTTCCCTTGGTACAAGGGTTACATTTCATTTTCCAAAACACAAAACCTCACCTTTGTCCTGTTCCATGTTAATTTCTAAAAATGAAACACCAATTTGCTGTTTTCTTTATTTCATTATGGATACTCTGGCTATCCTTTTTATTGTATGGTGTAAGAATACAAAATTAGAAAAGGAACAAGGCAAAACAAATGCAAACCAAGAACACATTTAGCAAATTGCCAATCAGGAAACCTGAATGTTGCTGACTGAATACACCTGAAAATCCCATTCACACTCAATTTGGAGGCAACTCGTAGCTGTACCCTCGACAAAAAGGAAAGATTTCACTTTCCAAAACACTAAAACTCACCTTGGTACAGTTGCCTGTTAATTTCTAAGCAGGGAACGCCCATTTGCTGGTTTTTTTTTTTTTTTATTTCATTAAGGATACTCTGGCTAAACTTTTATTGTATGGGGTAAGAATACAAAATTAGAAAAGGAAGAAGGCAAAACAAATAGAATGCCCAAACATATTTAAGAAATTGCCAATCAAGAAACCTGAATGCTGCTGACTGTATACACCTGAAAATCCCATTCACACTCAATTTGGAGGCAACTCGTAGCTGTCCCCTCGGCAAAAGGGATACATTTCATTTTCCAAAGCACAAAATCACTCCTTGGTCCTGTTGCCTGCTAATTTCCTAGAATGAAATGGCAATTTGCAGTATTTTTATTTCATTATGGATATTCTGGCTAAACTTTTTCTTGTATGGGGTAAGAATACAAAATTAGGAAAGGAAGAAGGCAAAGCAACCGCAAACCCAGAACACATTTATCAAATTGCCAAACAAGAAACCTGCATGCTGCTGACTGAATACACCTGAAAATCCCATTCACACTCAATTTGGCGGCAATTCGTAGCTGTTCCCTTGGCAAAAGGGTTACATTTCATTTTCCAAAACACAAAAACTCACCTTGGTCCAGTTGCATGTTAATTTCTAAAAATGAAACACCAATTTGCTGTTTTCTTTATTTCATTATGGATACTCTGGCTAACTTTTTTTATTGTATGGTGTAAGATTACAAAATTAGAAAAGGAAGAAGGCAAAAAAATGCAAACCAAGAACACATTTAGAAAATTACCAATCAGGAAACCTGAATGTTGCTGACTGAATACACCTGAAAATCCCATTCACACTCAATTTGGAGGCAATTCGCAGCTGTCCCCTCGGCAAAAGGGAAAGATTTCATTTTGCAAAACACGAAAACTCACCTGTCGTGTTGCCTGTAGATTTCTTAGAATGAAACGTCCATTTGCACTGTATTTTTATTTCATTTTGACCACTCTGTCTAAAGGCTTTTTTGGATGGTGTCAGGATATAAAATTTGGAAAGAAAAAAGGCAAAACAAACGCAAACCCAGACGACATTTAAGAAATTGCCAATCAAGAAACCTGAATGCTGCTGACTGAATACACATGAAAATCCCATTCATACTCAATTTGGAGGCAATTCATAGCTGTCCCCTCAGCAAAAGGGTTACATATCATTTTCCAAAGCACAAAAACACACCTTGGTGCTGTTGCCTGCTAATTTCTAAGAATGAAACGGCAATTTGCAGTTTTTTTTATTTCATTATGGATATTCTGGCTAAATTTTTATTGTATGGGGTAAGAATACAAACTTAGAAAAGGAAGAAGGCAAAACAAACGCAAACCCAGAACACATTTAGCAAATTGCCAAACAAGAAACCTGAATGCTGCGGACTGAATACACCTGAAAATCCCATTCACACTCAATTTGGTGGCAATTCGTAGCTGTTCCCTTGGCAAAAGGGTTACATTTCATTTATTTCATTTTCCAAAACGCAAAAACTCACCTTGGTCCTGTTGCATGTTCATTTCTAAAAATGAAACACCAATTTGCTGTTTTCTTTATTTTATTATTGATAATCTGGCTAAACTTTTTCTTGTATGGGGTAAAAATACAAAATTAGAAAAGGAAGAAGGCAAAACAACCGCAAACCAAAAACACATTTAGCAAATTACCAATCAGGAAACCTGAATGTTGCTGACTGAATAAACCTGAAAATCCCATTCACACTCAATTTGCAGACAATTCTAAGCTGTCCCCTTGGCAAACGTGTTACATTTCATTTTCTAAAACACGAAAACTCACCTTGGTCCAGTTGCCTGTTAATTTCTAAGCATGCAACGCCCATTTGCTGTTTTTTTTTTTTTATTTCATTAAGGATACTCTGGCTAAACTTTTATTGTATGGTGTAAGAATACAAAATTAGAAAAGGAAGAAGGCAAAACAACCGCAAACCCAGAACACATTTAGCAAATTGCCAATCAAGAAACCTGAATGCTGCTGACTGAATACACCTGAAAATCCCATTCACACTCAAATTGGCGGCAATTCATAGCTGTTCCCTTGGCAAAAGGGTTACATTTCATTTTCCAAAACACAAAAACTCACCTTGGTCCTGTTGCATGTTAATTTCTAAAAATGAAACACCAATTTGCTGTTTTCTTTATTTCATTATGGATACTCTGGCTAACCTTTTTATTGTTTGGTGTAAGAATACAAAATTGGAAAAGGAAGAAGGCAAAACAACCGCAAACCAAAAACACATTTAGCAAATTGCCAATCAGGAAACCTGAATGTTGCTGACTGAATACACCTGAAAACCCATTCACACTCAATTTGGAGGCAATTCGTAGCTGTCCCCTCGGGAAAAGGTAAAGATTTCATTTTCCAAAACACGAAAACTCACCTTAGTCGTGTTGCCTGTAGATTTCTGAGCATGAAACGCCAATTGGCACTGTATTTTTATTTCATTTTGACCACTCTGTCTAAAGGCTTTTTTGGATGGTGTCAGGATATAAAATTTGGAAAGAAAAAAGGCAAAACAAACGCAAACCCAGACGACATTTAAGAAAATGCCAATCAAGAAACCTGAATGCTGCTGACTGAATACACATGAAAATCCCATTCATACTCAATTTGGAGGCAATTCATAGCTGTCCCCTCGGCAAAAGGGTTACATAACATTTTCCAAAGCACAAAAACACACCTTGGTCCTTTTGCCTGATAATTTCTAAGAAGGAAACGGCAATTTGCAGTTTTTTTTATTTCATTATGGATATTCTGGCTAAACTTTTTATTGTATTGTGTAAGAATACAAAATTAGAAAAGGAAGAAGGCAAAACAAACGCAAACCCAGAACACGTTTAGCAAATTGCCAAACAAGAAACCTGAATGCTGCTGACTGAATGCACCTGAAAATCGCATTCACACTCAATTTGGCCGCAATTTGTAGCTGTTTCTTGGCAAAAGGGTTACATTTCATTTTCCAAAACACAAAAACTCACCTTGGTCTTGTTGCATGCTTATTTCTAAAAATGAAACACCAATTTGCTGTTTTCTTTATTTCATTATGGATACTCTGGCTAACCTTTTTATTGTATGGTGTAAGAATACAAAATGAGTAAAGGAAGAAGGCAAAACAAATGCAAACCAAGAACATATTTAGCAAATTGCCAATCAGGAGTCCTGAATGTTGCTGACTGAATACACCTGAAAATCCCATTCACACTCAATTTGGAGGCAATTCGTAGCTGTGCCCTCGGCAAAAGTGAAAGATTTCATTTTCCAAAACACAAAAACTCACCTTGGTCCAGTTGCCTGTTAATTTCTAAGCATGGAACGCCCATTTGCTGTTTTTTTTTTTTTTATTTCATTAAGGATACTCTGGCTAAACTTTTAATGTATGGTGTAAGAATACAAATTTAGAAAAGGAAGAAGGCAAAACAACCGCAAACCCAGAACACATTTAGCAAATTGCCAAAGAAGAAACCTGAATGCTGCTGACTGAATACACTTGAAAATCCCATTCACACTCAATTTGGAGGCAACTCGTAACTGTCCCCTCGGCAAAAGGGTTACATTTCATTTCCCAAAGCACAAAATCACACCTTGGTCCTGTTGCCTGCTAATTTCTAAGAATGAAACGGCAATTTGCAGTTTTTTTTATTTCATTATGGATATTCTGGCTTAACTTTTTATTGTATGGGGTAAGAATACAAAATTAGAAAAATGAAGAAGGCAAAACAAACGCAAAGCCAGAACACATTTAGCAAATCGCAAAACAAGAAACCTGAATGCTGCTGACTGAATACACCTGAAAATCCCATTCACACTCAATTTGGCGGCAACTCATAGCTGTTCCCTTGGCAAAAGGGTTACATTTCATTTTCCAAAACACAAAAACTCACCTTGGTACTGTTGCCTGCTAATTTCTAAGAATGAAACGGCAATGTGTAGGTATTTTTTATTTCATTATGGATATTCTGGCTAAACTTTTTATTGTATTGGGTAAGAATACAAAATTAGAAAAGGAAGAAGGCAAAACAAATGCAAACCCAGAACTCATTTTACAAATTGCCAAACAAGAATGCTGAATGCTGCTGACTGAATACACCTGAAAATCCCATTCACACTCAATTTGGCCGCAATTTGTAGCTGTTTCTTGGCAAAAGGGTTACATTTCATTTTCCAAAACACAAAACCTCACCTTGGTCCTGTTGCCTGTTAATTTCTAAAAATGAAACACCAATTTGCTGTTTTCTCTATTTCATTATGGATACTCTGGCTAACCTTTTTATTGTATGGGGTAAGAATACAAAATTTGAAAAGGAAGAATGCAAAACAAATGCAAACCAAGAACACATTTACCATATTGCCAATCAGGAAACCTGAAAGTTGCTGACTGAAACAGCTGAAAATCCCATTCACACTCAATTTGGAGGCAAGTCGTATCTGTGCCCTAGGAAAAAGTGTTACATTTCATTTTCCAAAACACGAAAACTCACCTAGGTCCTGTTGCATGTTAATTTCTAAAAATGAAACACCAATTTGCTGTTTTCTTTATTTCATTATGGATACTCTGGCTAACCTTTTTATTGTATGGTGTAAGAATTCCAAATTAGAAAAGGAAGTTGGCAAAACAAATGCAAACAAGGAACACATTTATCAAATTGCCAATCAGGAAACCTGAATGTTGCTGACTGAATACACCTGAAAATCCCATTCACACTCAATTTGGAGGCAATTCGTAGCTGTCCCCTCGGCAAAAGTGTTACATTTCATTTTCCAAAACACGAAAACTCACTTGTCGTGTTGCCTGTAGATTTCTTAGCATGAAACGCCAATTTGTATTGTATTTTTATTTTATTTTGAGCACTCTATCTGAAGGCTTTTTTGGATGGTGTCAGGATATTAAATATGGAAACAAAGAAGGCAAAACAAATGCAAACCCAGATGACATTTGAGAAATTGCCAATCAAGAAACCTGAATGCTGCTGACTGAATACACCTGAAAATCACATTCATACTCAATTTGGAGGCAATTCATAGCTGTTCCCTCGGCAAAAGGGTTACATATCATTTTCCAAAGCACAAAAACACACCTTGGTCCTGTTGCCTGCTAATTTCTAAGAATGAATCGGCAATTTGCAGTTTTTTAATTTCATTATGGATATTCTGGCTAAACATTTATTGTATGGGGTAAGAATACAAAATTAGAAAAGGAAGAAGGCAAAACAACCACAAACCCAGAACACATTTAGCAAATTGCCAAACAAGAAACCCGAATGCTGCTGAATGAATACACCTGAAAATCCCATTCACACTCAATTTGGCAGCAATTAGTAGCTGTTCCCTTGGCAAAAGGGTTACATTTCATTTTCCAAAACACAAAAACTCACCTTGGTCCTGTTGCATGTTAATTTCTAAAAATGAAACACCAATTTGCTGTTTTCTTTATTTCATTATGGATACTCTGGCTAAACTTTTATTGTATGGGGTAAGAATACAAAATTAGAAGAGGAAGAAGGCAAAACAATTGGAATGCCCAAACACATTTAAGAAAATGCCAAACAAGAAACCTGAATGCTGCTGACTGAATACACCTGAAAATCCCATTCACACTCAATTTGGAGGCAACTCGTAGCTGTCCCCTCGGCAAAAGTGTTACATTTCATTTTCCAAAGCACAAAAACACACCTTGGTCTTGTTGCCTGCTAATTTCTAAGAATGGAACGGCAAATTGCAGTTTTTTTTATTTCATTATGGATATTCTGGCTAAACATTTTATTGTATGGGGTAAGAATACAAAATTAGAAAAGGAAGAAGGCAAAACAAACGCAAACCCTGAACACATTAAGCAAATTGCCAAACAAGAAACCTGAATGCTGCTGACTGAATACACCTGAAAATCCCATTCACACTCATATTGGCGGCAACTCATAGCTGTTCCCTTGGCAAAAGGGTTACATTTCATTTTCCAAAACACAAAAACTCACCTTGGTCCTGTTGCATGTTAATTTTTAAAAATGAAACACCAATTTGCTGTTTTCTTTATTTCATTATGGATACTCTGGCTAACCTTTTTATTGTATGGTGTAAGAATACAAAATTAGAAAAGGAAGAAGGCAAAACAAATGCAAACAAGGAACACATTTATCAAATTGCCAATCAGGAAACCTGAATGTTGCTGACTGAATACACCTGAAAATCCCATTCACACTCAATTTGGAGGCAATTCGTAGCTGTCCCCTTGGCAAAAGTGTTACATTTCATTTTCCAAAACACGAAAACTCACCTGTCGTGTTGCCTGTAGATTTCTTAGCATGAAACGCCAATTTGTACTGTATTTTTATTTTATTTTGAGCACTCTATCTGAAGGCTTTTTTGGATGGTGTCAGGATATTAAATATGGAAAGAAAGAAGGCAAAACAAATGCAAACCCAGATGACATTTGAGAAATTGCCAATCAAGAAACCTGAATGCTGCTGACTGAATACACCTGAAAATCACATTCATACTCAATTTGGAGGCAATTCATAGCTGTTCCCTCGGCAAAAGGGTTACATATCATTTTCCAAAGCACAAAAACACACCTTGGTCCTGTTGCCTGCTAATTTCTAAGAATGAATCGGCAATTTGCAGTTTTTTAATTTCATTATGGATATTCTGGCTAAACATTTATTGTATGGTGTAAGAATACAAAATTAGAAAAGGAAGAAGGCAAAACAACCGTAAACCCAGAACACATTTAGCAAATTGCCAAACAAGAAACCCCAATGCTGCTGAATGAATACACCTGAAAATCCCATTCACACTCAATTTGGCGGCAATTAGTAGCTGTTCCCTTGGCAAAAGTGTTACATTTCATTTTCCAAAACACAAAAACTCACCTTGGTCCTGTTGCATGTTAATTTCTAAAAATGAAACACCAATTTGCTGTTTTCTTTATTTCATTATGGATACTCTGGCTAAACTTTTATTGTATGGGGTAAGAATACAAAATTAGAAAAGGAAGAAGGCAAAACAAATGCAAAGAAAGAACACAGTTAGCAAATTGCCAATCAGGAAACCTGAATGTTGCTGACTGAATACACCTGAAAATCCCATTCACACTCAATTTGGAGGCAATTCGTAGCTGTGCCCTCGGCAATAGTGTTACATTTCGTTTTCCAAACAGGAAAACTCACTTGTCGTGTTGCCTGTAGATTTCTTAGCATGAAACACCAATATGTACTGTATTTTTATTTCATTTTGACCACTCTGTCTAAAGGCTTTTTTGGATGGTGTCAGGATAGAAAATTTGGAAAGAAAAAAGGCAAAACAAACGCAATCCTAGACGACATTTAAGAAATTGCCAATCAAGAAACCTGAATGCTGCTGACTGAATACACCTGAAAATCCCATTCACACTCAATTTGGAGGCAACTCGTAGCTGTCCCCTCGGTAAAAGGGTTACATTTCATTTTCCAAAGCAGAAAAACACACATTGGTCCTGTTGCTTGCTAATTTCTAAGAATGAAATGGCAATTTGCAGTTTTTTTCTTTTTTTCATTATGCATATTCTGGCTAAACTTTTTATTGTATGGGGTAAGAATACAAATTTAGAAAAGGAAGAAGGCAAAAGAAATGCAAAGCAAGAACACAGTTAGCAAATTGCCAATCAGGAAACCTGAATGTTGCTGACTGAATACACCTGAAAACCCATTCACACTCAATTTGGAGGCAATTCGTAGCTGTGCCCTCGGCAAAAGTGTTACATTTCATTTTCCAAAACACGAAAACTCACCTGTCGTGTTGCCTGTAGATTTCTGAGCATGAAACTCCAATTTACACTGTATTTTTATTTCATTTTGACCACTCTGTCTAAAGGCTTTTTTGGATGGTGTCAGGATAGTAAATTTGGAAAGAAAGAAGGCAAAAGAAATGCAAACCCAGACGACATTTAAGAAATTGCCAATCAAGAAACCTGAATGCTGCTGACTGAATACACCTGAAAATCCCATTCACACTCAATTTGGAGGCAACTCGTAGCTGTCCCCTCGGCAAAAGGGTTACATTACATTTTCCAAAGCAGAAAAACACACGTTGGTCCTGTTGCCTGCTAATTTATAAGAATGAAACGGCAATTTGCAGTTTTTTTTTTCATTATGGATATTCTGGCTAAACTTTTTATTGTATGGGGTAAGAATACAAAATTAGAAAAGGAAGAAGGCAAAACAAACGCAAACCCAGAACACATTTAGCAAATTGCCAAACAAGAAACCTGAATGCTGCTAACTGAATGCACCTGAAAATCGCATTCACACTCAATTTGGCGGCAATTCATAGCTGTTCCCTTGGCAAAAGGGTTACATTTCATTTTCCAAAACACAAAAACTCACCTTGGTCCTGTTGCATGTTAATTTCTAAAAATGAAACACCAATTTGCTGTTTTCTTTATTTCATTATGGATACTCTGGCTAAACTTTTATTGTATGGGGTAAGAATACAAAATGAGAAAAGGAAGAAGACAAAACAAATGCAAACCAAGAACACATTTAGCAAATTGCCAATCAGGAAACCTGAATGTTGCTGACTGAATACACCTGAAAATCCCATTCACACTAAATTTGGAGGTAATTCGTAGCTGTCCCCTCAGTAAAAGGGATACATTTCATTTTCCAAAGCACAAAAACACACCTTGGACTCAGAGGGCAAGATGGCGGAATAGGAATGCAGCACACCGATAGTCCGGGGAGAGACAGTTTAATAAAAGTGGAGATACTGCGGGTTCAAGGAAGAGTAGGGGAAGAAACAGCAGAGGAAACTCTTCCAGAACTAGTGATTCACAGTGGACCTTTGAGGAGAGCGTGGGAGCCTGCAGTTCGGGACACCAGCAGCAGACTCAACACACCAGCGCTGGAACGCCAGGTGAGCCGATCCTCAATAGCCCGAAACACCAGCAGGGAAGCGGAAAGAGGAGACTAGAGCGAACAAGGCTTGAAACCCTGTGGGGAAAAGTTCACCAGGCTAACTAGAAGAGAGAGAGAAAGAAAAAAGTGACCCATACGGACGCGAGTTTCTCTCTCTCCGCCCACCTCTCAAAGGTGAGCAAGACAAAGAGCAGGCGCCATTTTGGACATACGTCATAAGCAGGGCGCCCTGAGGTCTGCACCGGCCCTGAGCCTAGCAGAAAAACCTGACTCTGGGCGTGGGGGTGAAATAACAGGAGATTAGAACCTAATAATGTGTGGTGCTAATGAACTGAGACTGTGAAAAAAGAGACGGTAGGGGAGAGAACTCACGGAATTCACCATGTGAATACTCTCCAGAGACGCTACAGTTCGGTAGCCTTGGTAGCCCAATGGTGAGACTGCAGGAGAATTTGAAGGCTTCAGAGATTCCCTCTGTGGTCCTTGGGAAAGAGCTTCCGATCTCTGGCTCCTGTGGGTATATCATTTGCCTGCTAACCACCCCCAATTCCATTCAGCTGTGTGGAATTACTTCCCTTTTGAACCAAAAAAAAAAAAAAAGTAACAGAGAGAGATTTACCACGCCTAACCTGAGAGTGTCTCCTTTGACACACCCTCAACCCTGAGGAACCAAACAGAGCTCTCAGGCCACACCCATCTCAAGCCTCTAAGGCTCCATCAAAAGCAGACAGTCCACTTAATCTAGAGTCATAGTATAACAAGAAAAAAACACCACAGTGAAGAAACCAATATGCCAAACAACAAACGCAAAAACCGAGGTAATAAGAACAAGGAAGACACTATGGCATCCCCAAATGAAAAAGACACCCCAATTCAAGATTACAAAGATGATGAGATAGAAGAGATGCAAGAAGCAGATCTCAAAAAATTGATAAGAACACTAAGAAGTACTCAAAAACAAATTCTTGAACTACAGAAATCCTTAATGGACAAGGTAGAAAATCTCTCTCGTGAAAATGAAATATTAAGGAGAAATCAAGCTGAAATGAAACAACTAGTAGAACATGAAACTGTGATAGTGACGAGAAATCATAATGAAGTGAAGAATTCAATAGATCCAATGAAAAACACATTAGAGAGCCTTACAAACAGAATGGGTGAGGCAGAAGAGAGAATATCGGACTTAGAAGACAGAGCACAGGAAACTATACAGTCAAACCAAAGAAAAGAAGAGGAAATTAGAAATCTAAACAATATTGTTTGGAATCTACAGGATACTATTAAAAAACCCAACATTCAAGTTCTAGGAGTTCCTGAAGGCATGGAGAGGGAGAAAGGATTAGAAGGCCTTTTTAGTGAGATAATAGCAGAAAATTTCCCAGTTTTGGAGAAGGACAGAGACATCCTAGTACAGGAAGCACATAGAACCCCTAGTAAACATGACCAAAAGAGGTCCTCACCACGACACGTTGTAATTAAACTCACCACAGTGAAACAGAAAGAAAAGATCCTAAAATGCGCAAGAGAGAAACGTCAAATTACATTCAGAGGATCTCCAATTAGACTCACAGCAGACTTCTCATCAGAAACCCTACAAGCTAGAAGGGAATGGCGAGACATAGCCCAGGTACTTAGAGAGAAAAACTGCCAGCCCAGAATATTATATCCTGCCAAGCTCTCATTTGTGAATGAAGGTGAAATAAGGACCTTTCATAACAAACAAAAATTGAAAGAATTTGTTGCCACTCGTCCAGCCCTGCAAAAGATACTTAAAGATGTGTTACACACAGAAACACAGAAACACAGCCATCAACATGAAAGAAGGTAAACGAAGGGAACCTCACAGCAAAAGATCACAGGGAATTCAAAGCATACATTTGGATAAAGAAATTATGGGACATGTACTCTATAGAATACTATACAGCAGTCAAAAACAATGAAATCCGATCATTTGCAATAAGATGGAGGAATCTGGAAAACATCATGCTGAGTGAATTAAGCCAGTCCCAAAGGGACAAATATCATATGTTCTCCCTGATCGGTGACAACTAACTGAGCACCAAAGGTGAAACCTATTGAAGTGAAATGGACACTATGAGAAACAGTAACTTGATCAGCTCTTGTGCTGACTGTTGTTGTACAATGTAATACTTGATCCATTTTAGTAATTTTTTTATTCTAGTACTATTGGTTGAACTCTGTAATTAACAAACAATTATTCTTAGGTGTTTACATTTTAACTGAAAAGTGATCCCTGTGAAATATAAGAGTGGGAATAAGAGAGGGAGGAGATGTACAATTTGGGACATGCTCAATCGGAACTGCCCCAAATGATGGAGTTAGAATTGTGCCAAGGAATTCCAATACAATCCCATCAAGGTGGCATGTACCAAGGCCAAGTGATCAATTTCAGTTCACAATTGATCACACTGATAGGTCTAAGAGTCAAAGGGATCACACAAACAAGACTAGTGTCTGCTAATACTAACTGATAGAATGAAAAAGGGAGAGAATGATCCAACATGGGAAGCGAGATACACAGCAGACTCATAGAATGGCAGATGTCCTAAATAGCACTCTGGCCTCAGAATTAGCCCTTAAGGCATTCGGATCTGGCTCAAGAGCCCATGAGAATATTCTACGCATGGAAAGCCAAGACACTCTGGAAAAAAAAGAAGACCTAAATGAAAGATCTCTGTGAGTGAGATCCCAGTGGAACGAATGGGGCCATCAAAGAAGGAGGTACCTTTCTCTGAAGGGAGGAGAGAACCTCCACTTTGACTATGACCCTGTCGGAATAAGATTGAAGTCAGCGAACCCTAAAGGCTTCCATAGCCTTGGCAACTCATGACTAGAGCCTAGGAAGATTACTGACGCCATAAACAAGAGTGTCAAATTGTTAAATCAACTTCAGGAGTCACTGTGTACTTACGTCTCATGAGGGATCTGTCCTTAATGTGTTGTCCAATGTGAAGTAATGCTATAACTAGTACTGAAACAGTATTTTACACTTTGTGTTTCTGTGTGGGTACAAACTGATGAAATCTTTACTTAGTATATACTGAATCTATCTTCTGTATATAGATAATTAAAAATGAAAAAAAATCTTGGTGTTAAATTGGAAATTGCCTAGAAAATTAATCAATTTTTTAAAAAAAATATATCACGTAGGATCTCTGTCCTTAATGTGCTGTACATTGTGAATTAATACTATAACTAGTACTCCAACAGTATTTTTCACTTTGTGTTGCTATGTGAGGGCAAACTGTTGAAATCTTTACTTAATATATAGTAAACTGATCTTCTGTATATAAAGAGAATTGAAAATGAATCTTGATGTGAAGCAAGGGGAGAGGTAGTGGGAAAGGGGAGGGTTGCGGGTGGGGGGGAAGTTATGGGGGGGAAGCCATTGTAATCTATAAGCTGTATTTTGGAAATTTATATTCTTTAAATAAAAGCGTTATAAAAAAAAAAAACACACCTTGGTCCTGTTGCCTGCTAATTTCAAAGAATGAAACGGCAATTTGCAGTTTTTTTTATTTCATTATAGATATTCTGGCTAAATTTTTATTGTATGGGGTAAGAATACAAAATCAGAAAAGGAAGAAGGCAAAACAAACGCAAACCCAGAACACATTTAGCAAATTGCCAAACAAGAAACCTGAATGCTCGGACTGAATGCACCTGAAAATCCCATTCACACTCAGTTTGGCGGCAATACGTAGCTATCCCCTTGGCAAAAGGGTTACATTTCATTTTCCAAAACACAAAAACTCACCTTGGTCCTGTTGCATGTTAATTTCTAAAAATGAAACACCAATTTGCTGTTTTCTTTATTTCATTATGGATACTCTGGCTAAACTTTTTATTGTATGGTGTAAGAATACAAAATGAGAAAAGGAAGAAGACAAAACAAATGCAAACAAAGAACACATTTAGAAAATTACCAATCAGGAAACCTGAATGTTGCTGACTGAATACACCTGAAAATCCCATTCACACTCAATTTCGAGGCAATTCGTAGCTGTCCCCTTGGCAAAAGTTATACATTTCATTTTCTAAAACAAGAAAACTCACCATACTCGTTTTGCCTGTAGATTTCTTAGCATGAAACGCCAATTTGCACTGTATTTTTATTTCATTTTGACCACTCTGTCTAAAGGCTTTTTTGGATGGTGTCAGGATAATAAATTTGGAAAAAAGAAGGCAAAACAACCGCAAACCCAGACGACATTTAAGAAATTGCCAATCAAGAAACCTGAATGCTGCTGACTGAATACACCTGAAAATCCCATTCACACTCAATTTGGAGGCAACTCGTAGCTGTCCCCTCGGCAAAAGTGTTACATTTCATTTTCCAAAGCACAAAAACACACCTTGGTCCTGTTGCCTGCTAATTTCTAAGAATGAAACGGCAATTTCCACTTTTTTTTTATTTCATTATGGATATTCAGGCGAAACTATTTATTGTATGGGGTAAGAATACAAAATTAGAAAAGGAAGAAGGCAAAACAAACGCAAACCCAGAACACATTTAGCAAATTGCCAAACAAGAAACCTGAATGCTGCTGACTGAATACACCTGAAAATCCCATTCACACTCAATTTGGTGGCAATTCGTAGCTGTTCCCTTGGCAAAAGGGTTACATTTCATTTTCCAAAACACAAAAACTCACCTTGGTATTGATGCATGTTAATTTCTAAAAATGAAACACCAATTTGATGTTTTCTTTCTATCATTATGGATACTCTGGCTAACTTTTTTCTTGTATGGTGTAAGATTACAAAATGAGAAAAGGAAGAAGGCTAAACAAATGCAAACCAAGAACACATTTAGCAAATTGCCAATCAGGAAACCTGAATGTTGCTGACGGAATACACCTGAAAATCCCATTCACAATCAATTTGCAGGCAATTCCTAGCTGTCCCCTCGGCAAAAGTGTTACATTTCATTTTCTAAAACACAAAAACTCACCTTGGTCCTGTTGCATGTGAATTTCTAAAAATGAAACACCAATTTGCTGTTTTCTTTATTTCATTATGGATACTCTGGCAAAATATTTTCTTGTAAGGTGTCAGAATACAAAATTAGAAAAGGAAGATGGCAAAACAACCGCAAACCCAGAACACATTTAGCAAATTGTCAAACAGGAAACCTGAATGCTGCAGACGGAATACACCTGAAAATCCCATTCACACTCAATTTGGAGGCAACTCGTAGCTGTCCCCTCGGCAAAAGTGAAACATTTCATTTTCCAAAACACGAAAACTACCCTTAGTCATGTTGCCTGTAGATTTCTTAGCATGAAACGCCAATTTGCAATGTATTTTTATTTCATTTTGACCACTCTGTCTAAAGGCTTTAGTAGATGGTCAGGATAGAAAATTTGGATAGAAAGAAAGAAAAACAAACACAAACCCAGAACACATTTACGAAATTGCCAATCAAGAAACCCGAATGCTGCTGACTGAACATACCTGTAAATCCAATTCACACTAAGTTTGGAGGCAATTCGTAGCAGTGCCCTCGGCAAAAGGGAAACATTTCATTTCCAAAAAACACAAAAACTCACCTTAGTTGTGCTGCCTGTAGATTTCTTAGCTTGAAACCCCAATTTGCTCTTTATTTTTCATTTCACAACTCTGTCTAAACGATTTGTGGATGGTGTCAGGATAGAAAATTTGGATAGAAAGAAGGCAAAACAAACACAAACCCAGAACACATTTATCAAATTGCCAATCAAGAAACCTGAATGCTGCTGACTGAAAACACCTGAAAATCCCATTCACACTCAATTTGGCGGCAATTAGTAGCTGTTCCCTTGGCAAAAGGGTTACATTTCATTTTCCAAAACACAAAAACTCACCTTGGTCCTGTTGCATGTTAATTTCTAAAAATGAAACACCAATTTGCTGTTTTCTTTATTTCATTATGGATACTATGGCTAAACTTTTTGTTGTATGGTGTAAGAATACAAAATTAGAAAAGGAAGAAGGCAAAACAAACGCAAACCCAGAACACATTTAGCAAATTGCCAAACAAGAAACCCGAATGCTGCTGAATGAATACACCTGAAAATCCCATTCACACTCAATTTGGCGGCAATTAGTAGCTGTTCCCTTGGCAAAAGGGTTACATTTCATTTTCCAAAACACAAAAACTCACCTTGGTCCTGTTGCATGTTAATTTCTAAAAATGAAACACCAATTTGCTGTTTTCTTTATTTCATTATGGATACTCTGGCTAAACTTTTTGTTGTATGGTGTAAGAATACAAAATTAGAAAAGGAAGAAGGCAAAACAAATGCAAAGAAAGAACACAGTTAGCAAATTGCCAATCAGGAAACCTGAATGTTGCTGACTGAATACACCTGAAAATCCCATTCACACTCAATTTGGAGGCAATTCGTAGCTGTGCCCTCGACAAAAGTGTTACATTTCGTTTTCCAAACAGGAAAACTCACTTGTCGTGTTGCGTGTAGATTTCTTAGCATGAAACACCAATATGTACTGTATTTTTATTTCATTTTGACCACTCTGTCTAAAGGCTTTTTTGGATGGTGTCACGATAGAAAATTTGGAAAGAAAAAAGGCAAAACAAACGCAAACCCAGACGACATTTAAGAAATTGCCAATCAAGAAACCTGAATGCTGCTGACTGAATACACCTGAAAATCCCATTCACACTCAATTTGGAGGCAACTCGTAGCTGTCCCCTCGGCAAAAGGGTTACATTTCATTTTCCAAAGCAGAAAAACACACATTGGTCCTGTTGCTTGTTAATTTCTAAGAATGAAATGGCAATTTGCAGTTTTTTTCTTTTTTTCATTATGCATATTCTGGCTAAACTTTTTATTGTATAGGGTAAGAATACAAAATTAGAAAAGGAAGAAGGCAAAAGAAATGCAAAGCAAGAACACTGTTAGCAAATTGCCAATCAGGAAACCTGAATGTTGCTGACTGAATACACCTGAAAATCCCATTCACACTCAATTTGCAGGCAATTCGTAGCTGTCCCCTCGGCAAAAGTGTTACATTCATTTTCCAAAACACGAAAACTCACCTGTCGTGTTGCCTGCTAATTTCTAAGAATGAAACGGCAATTTGCAGGTTTTTTTTTATTTCACTATGAATATTCTGGCTAAACATTTTATGAATGGGGTAAGAATACAAATTTAGAAAAGGAAGAAGGTAAAACAACCGCAAACCCAGAACACATTTAGCAAATTGCCAAACAAGAAACCTGAATGCTGCTGACTGAATACACCTGAAAATCCCATTCACACTCAATTTGGCGGCAATTCATAGCTGTTCCCTTGGCAAAAGGGTTACATTTCATTTTCCAAAACACAAAACCTAACCTTGGTCCTGTTGCCCGCTAATTTCTAAGAATGAACTGCAATTTGCTGTTTTCTTTATTTCATTATGGATACTCTGGCTAAACTTTTTCTTGTATGGTGTAAGAATACAAAATTTGAAAAGGAAGAAGGCAAAACACATGGAATGCCTAAACACATTTAAGAAATTGCCAATCAAGAAACCTGAATGCTGCTGAATGAATACACCTGAAAATCCCATTCACACTCAATTTGGAGGCAACTCGTAGCTGTCCCCTCGGCAAAAGGGATACATTTCATTTTCCAAAGCACAAAAACACACCTTGGTCCTGTTTCCTGCTAATTTCTAAGAATGAAACGGCAATTTGCAGTTTTTTTTTATTTCATTGTGGATATTCTGGCTAAACTTTTTATTGTATGGGGTAAGAATACAAAATTAGAAAAGGAAGAAGGCAAAACAAACGTAAACCCAGAACACATTTAGCAAATTGCCAAACAAGAAACCTGAATGCTGCTGACTGAATACACCAGAAAATCCCATTCACACTCAATTTGGCGGCAATTCGTAGTTGTTCCCTTGGCAAAAGGGTTACATTTCATTTTCCAAAACACAAAAACACACCTTGGTCCTGTTGCATGTTAATTTCTAAAAATGAAACACCAATTTGCTGTTTTCTTTATTTCATTAGGGATATTCTGGCTAACCTTTTTCTTGTATGGTGTAAGAATACAAAATTAGAAAAGGAAGAAGGCAAAACAAATGCAAACCAAGAACACATTTAGCAAATTGCCAATCAGGAACCCTGAATGTTGCTGACAGAATACACCTGAAAATCCCATTCACACTCAATTTCCAGGTAATTCGTAGCTGTCCCCTCGGCAAAAGTGTTACATTTCATTTTCTAAAACACGAAAACTCACCTTAGTCGTGTTGCCTGTAGTTTTCTTAGCATGAAACGCCAACTTGCACTGTATTTTTATTTCCTTTTGATCACTCTGTCTTAAGGCTTTTTTGGATGGTGTCAGGATAGAAAATTTGGAAAGAAAGAAGGCAAAACAAACGCAAACCCAGAACACATTTAAGAAATTGCCAATCAAGAAACCTGAATGCTGCTGACGGAATACACCTGAAAATCCCATTCACACTCAATTTGGAGGCAACTCGTAGCTGTCCCCTCGGCAAAAGGGTTACATTTCATTTTCCAAAGCACAAAAACACACCTTGGTCCTGTTGCCTGCTAATTTCAAAGAATGAAACGGCAAATTGCAGTATTTTTTATTTCAGCATGGATGTTCTAGCTAAACCTTTTATTGTATGGGGTAAGAATACAAAATTAGAAAAGGAAGAAGGCAAAACAACCGCAAACCCAGAACACATTTAGCACATTGCCAAACAAGAAACCTGAATGCTGCTGACTGAATACACCTGAAAATCCCATTCACACTCAATTTGGAGGCAATTCGTAGCTGTGCCCTCGGCAAAAGGGAAAGAGATCATTTTCCAAAACTGTAAATCTCACCTTGGTCCAGTTGCCTGTTAATTTCTAAGCATGGAACGCAAATTTGCTGTTTTATTTTTTTTTTATTTTATTAAGGATACTCTGGCTAAACTTTTCTTGTATGGTGTAAGAATACAAAATTAGAAAAGGAAGAAGGCAAAATAAATGGAATGCCCAAACACATTTAAGAAATTGCCAATCAAGAAACCTGAATGCTGCTGACTGAATACACCTGAAAATCCCATTCACACTCAATTTGGAGGCAACTCGTAGCTGTCCCCTCAGCAAAAGTGTTACATTTCATTTTCTAAAACACGAAAACTCACCTTGGTCGTGTTGCCTGTAGATTTCTTAGCATGAAACGCCAATTTGCACTGTATTTTTATTTCATTTTGACCACTCTGTCTAAAGGCTTTTTTGGATGGTGTCAGGATATAAAATTTGGAAAAAAGAGGCGAAACAAACGCAAACCCAGACGACATTTAAGAAATTGCCAATCAAGAAACCTGAATGCTGCTGACTGAATACACCTGAAAATCCCATTCACACTCAATTTGGAGGCAACTCGTAGCTGTCCCCTCGGCAAAAGGGTTACATTTCATTTTCCAAAGCACAAAAACACACCTTGGTCCTGTTGCCTGCTAATTTCAAAGAATGAAACGGCAAATTGCCGTTTTTTTTTATTTCAGTATGGATATTCTAGCTAAACTTTTTATTGTATGGGGTAAGAATACAAAATTAGAAAAGGAAGAAGGCAAAACAACCGCAAACCCAGAACACATTTAGCACATTGCCAAACAAGAAACCTGAATGCTGCTGACTGAAAACACCTGAAAATCGCATTCACACTCAATTTTGTGGAAATTCGTAGCAGTTCCCTTGGCAAAAGTATTACATTTCATTTTCCAAAACACAAAAACTCACCTTGGTCCTGTTGCATGTTCATTTCTAAAAATGAAGCACCAATTTGCTGTTTTCTTTATTTCATTATGGATACTTTGGCTAAACTTTTTCTTGTATGGTGTAAGAATACAAAATTAGAAAATGAAGAAGGCAAAACAAATGCAAACCAAGAACACATTTAGCAAATTACCAATCGGGAAACCTGAATGTTGCTGACTGAATACACCTGAAAATCCCATTCACACTCAATTTGGAGGCAATTTGTAGCTGTCCTCTCGGCAAAAAGGCAAGATTTCTTTTTCCAAAACAGTAAATCTACCTTGGTCCAGTTGCCTGTTAATTTCTAAGCATGGAACGCCCATTTGCTGTTTTTTTTTTATTTCATTAAGGATACTCTGGCTAAACTTTTACTGTATGGTGTAAGAATACAAAAGTAGAAAAGGAAGAAGGCAAAACAAATGGAATTCCCAAACACATTTAAGAAATTGCCAATCAAGAAACCTGAATGCTACTGATGGAATAAACCTGAAAATCCCATTCACACTCAATTTGGAGGCAACTCGTAGCTGTCCCCTCGGCAAAAGCGTTACATTTCATTTTCTAAAACACGAAAACTCACCTTAGTCGTGTTGCCTGTTGATTTCTTAGCATGAAACGCCAATTTAGACTGTATTTTTATTTCATTTTGACCACTCTGTCTAAAGGCTTTTTTGGATGGTGTCAGGATATAAACTTTGGAAAGAAAAAAGCCAAAACAAACGCAAACCCAGACGACATTTTAGAAATTACCAATCAAGAAACCTGAATGCTGCTGACTGAATACACCTGAAAATCCCATTTACACTCAATTTGCTGGCAATTCATAGCTGTTCCCTTGGCAAAAGGGTTACATTTCATTTTCCAAAACACAAAAACTCACCTTGGTCCTGTTGCCTGTTAATTTGTACTCATGAAATGCCAATTTGCTGATTTTTTTTTTTATTTCATTATGGATACGCTGGCTAACCTTGTTATTTTATGGTGTAAAAATACAAAATTGGAAAAGGAAGAAGGCAAAATAAACACAAACCCAGAACACATTTAGCAAATTGCCAATCAAGAAACCTGAATGCTGCTGACTGAGTACACCTGAAAATCCCATTCACACTCAATTTGGAGGCAATTTGTAGCTGTCTTCTCGGCCAAAGGGTTACATTTCATTTTCCACAACAAGAAAACTCCCCTAAGTCGTGATGCCTGTAGATTTCTTATCATGAAACGCCAATTTGCACTGTAGTTTTATTTCATTTTGTCCACTCTATCTAAATGCTTTTTTGGATGGTGTCAGGATAGAAAATTAGAAAAGGAAGAAGACAAAACAAACACAAACCCAGAACACATTGAGAATATTGCCAATCAAGAAACCTGAATGCTGCTGACTGAATACACCTGAAAATCCCATTCACACTCAATTTGGAAACAATTCATAGCATTCCCCTCGGCAAAAGGGTTACATTTCATTTTCCAAAACACAAAAACTCAAATTGGTCATGGTGCCTTTTAATTTCTAAGCATGAAACGAAATTTGCTGTTTTTTTTATTTCCTTATGGATACTCTGGCTATACTTTTTATTGATGGTGTAAGAATACAAAATTAGAACAGGAAGAAGGCAAAACAAATGCAAACCAAGAACACATTTGGCAAATTGCCAATCAAAAAACCTGAATGCTGCTGACTGAATACACCTGAAAATCCCATCCACACTCAATTTGCAGGCAATTCATAGCTGTCCCCTCGGCAAAAGTGTTACAATTCATTTTCTAAAACACGAAAACTCACCTTGGTCGTGTTGCCTGTAGATTTCTTAGCATGAAACGCCAATTTGCACTGTATTTTTATTTCATTTTGACCACTCTGTCTAAAGGCTTTTTTGGATGGTGTCAGGATATAAAATTTGGAAAAAAGAAGGCGAAACAAACGCAAACCCAGACGACATTTAAGAAATTGCCAATCAAGAAACCTGAATGCTGCTGACTGAATACACCTCAAAATCCCATTCATACTCAATTTGGAGGCAATTCATAACTGTCCCCTCGGCAAAAGGGTTACATATCATTTTCCAAAGCACAAAAACACACCTTGGTCCTGTTGCCTCCTAATTTCTAAGAATGAAACGGCAATTTGCAGTTTTCTCTATTTCATTATGGATATACTGGCTAAACTTTTTATTGTATGGGGTAAGAATACAAAATTAGAAAAGGAAGAAGGCAAAACAAACGCAAACCCAGAACACATTTAGCAAGCTGCCAAACAAGAAACCTGAATGCTGCTGACTGAATGCACCTGAAAATCCCATTCACACTCAATTTGGCAGCAATTCGTAGCTGTTTCTTGGCAAAAGGGTTACATTTCATTTTCCAAAACACAAAAACTCACCTTGGTCCTGTTGCCTGCTAATTTCTAAGAATGAAACGGCAATTTGCATTTTTTTATTTCATTATGGATATTCTGGCTAAGCTTTTTATTGTATGGGGTAAGAATACAAAGTGAGAAAAGGAAGAAGGCAAAACAACCGCAAACCCAGAACACATTTAGCAAATTGCCAAAGAAGAAACCTGAATGCTGATGACTGAATACACCTGAAAATCCCATTCACACTCAATTTGGAGGCAACTCGTAGCTGTCCCCTCGGCAACAGTGTTACATTTCATTTTCTAAAACACGAAAACTCACCTTGGTCGTGTTGCCTGTATATTTCTTAGCATGAAATGCCAATTTGCACTGTATTTTTATTTCATTTTGACCACTCTGTCTAAAGGCTTTTTTGGATGGTGTCAGGATATAAAATTTGGAAAAAAGAAGGTGAAACAAACGCAAACCCAGACGACATTTAAGAAATTGCCAATCAAGAAACCTGAATGCTGCTGACTGAATACACCTGAAAATCCCATTCACACTCAATTTGGAGGCAACTCGTAGCTGTCCCCTCGGCAAAAGTGTTACATTTCATTTTCCAAAGCACAAAAACACACCTTGGTCCTGTTGCCTGCTAATTTCTAAGAGTGAAACTGCAATTTGCAGTTTTTTTTATTTCATTATGGATATTCTGGCTAAACTTTTATTGTATGGGGTAAGAATACAAAATTAGAAAAGGAAGAAGGCAATGCAACCGCAAACCCAGAACACATTTAGCAAATTGCCAAACAAGAAACCTGAATGCTGCTGACTGAATACACCTGAAAATCCCATTCACACTCAATTTGGCGGCAATTCGTAGCTGTTCCCTTGGCAAAAAGGTTACATTTCATTTTCCAAAACACAAAAACTCACCTTGGTCCTGTTGCATGTTAATTTCTAAAAATTAAACACCAATTTGCTGTTTTCTTTATTTCATTATGGATACTCTGGCTAAATATTTTCTTGTAAGATGTCAGAATACAAAATTAGAAAAGGAAGAAGGCAAAACAAATGCAAACCCAGAACACATTTAGCAAATTTCCAAACAGGAAACCTGAATGCTGCTGACTGAATACAGCTGAAAATCCCATTCACACTCAATTTGGAGGCAACTCGTAGCTGTCCCCTCGGCAAAAGTGAAACATTTCATTTTCCAAAACAGGAAAACTACCCTTAGTCGTGTTGCCTGTAAATTTCTTAGCATGAAACGCCAATTTGCAATGTATTTTTATTTCATTTTGACCACTCTGTCTAAAGGCTTTAGTAGATGGTCAGGATAGAAAATTTGGATAGAAAGAAAGAAAAACAAACACAAACCCAGAACACATTTACGAAATTGCCAATCGAGCAACCCGAATGCTACTGACTGAACATACCTGTAAATCCAATTCACACTCAGTTTGGAGGCAATTCGTAGCAGTGCCCTCGGCAAAAGGGAAACATTTCATTTCCAAAAAACACAAAAACTCACCTTAGTTGTGCTGCCTGTAGATTTCTTAGCTTGAAACGCCAATTTGCTCTTTATTTTTCATTTCACCACTCTGTCTAAACGCATTTGTGGATGGTGTCAGGATAGAAAATTTGGATAGAAAGAAGGCAAAACAAACAAAAACCCAGAACACATTTAGCAAATTGCCAAACAAGAAACCTGAATGCTGCTGACTGAATGCAACTGAAAATCGCATTCACACTCAATGTGGCGGCAATTCGTAGCTTTTTCTTGGCAAAAGGGTTACATTTCATTTTGCAAAACACAAAAACTCACCTTGGTCCTGTTGCATGCTAATTTCTAAAAATGAAGCACCAATTTGCTGTTTTCTTTATTTCATTATGGATACTCTGGCTAACCTTTTTCTTGTATGGTGTATGAATACAAAATGAGAAAAGGAAGAAGGAAAAACAAATGCAAACCAAGAACACATTTAGCAAATTGCCAATCAGGAAACCTGAATGTTGCTGACTGTATACACCTGAAAATCCCATTCACACTCAATTTGGAGGCAATTGCTAGCTGTGCCCTCGGCAAAAGGGAAAGATTTCATTTTCCAAAACTGTAAATCTCACCTTGGTCCAGTTGCCTGTTAATTTCTAAGCATGGAACGCCCATTTGCTGTTTTTTTTTTTTTATTTCATTAAGGATACTCTGGCTAAAATTTTATTGTAAGGTGTAAGAATACAAAGTGAGAAAAGGAAGAAGGCAATACAACCGCAAACCCAGAACACATTTAGCAAATTGCCAAACAAGAAACCTGAATGCTGCTGACTGAATACACCTGAAAATCCCATTCACAATCAATTTGGAGGCAACTCGTAGCTGTCCCCTCGGCAAAAGGGTTACATTTCATTTTCCAAAGCACAAAATCACACCTTGGTCCTGTTGACTGCTAATTTCTAAGAATGAAACGGCAATTTGCAGTTTTTTTTTATTTCATTATGGATATTCTGGCTAAACTTTTTATTGTATGGGGTAAGAATACAAAATTAGAAAAGGAAGAAGGCAAAACAAACGCAAACCCAGAACACATTTAGCAAATTTCCAAACAAGAAACCTGAATGCTGCTGACTGAATGCACCTGAAAATTGCATTCACACTCAATTTGGCCACAATTCGTAGCTGTTTCTTGGCAACAGGGTTACATTTCATTTTCCAAAACACAAAAACTCACCTTGGTCCTGTTGCATGTTCATTTCTAAAAATGAAACACCAATTTGCTGTTTTCTTTATTTCATTATGGATACTCTGGCTAACCATTTATTGTATGGTGTAAGAATACTAAATTAGAAAAGGAAGAAGGCAAAACAAATGCAAACCAAGAACACATTTAGCAAATTGCCAATCAGGAAACCTGAATGTTGCTGACTGAATACACCTGAAAATCCCATTCACACTCAATTTGGAGGCAATTCGTAGCTGTGCCCTCGGCAAAAGTGAAAGATTTCATTTTCCAAAACAGTAAATCTCACCTTGGTCCAGTTGCCTGTTAATTTCTAAGCATGGAACGCCCATTTGCTGGTTTTTTTTTTTTTATTTCATTAAGGATACTCTGGCTAAACTTTGATTGTATGGTGTAAGAATAGAAAATTAGACAAGGAAGAAGGCAAAACAATTGGAATGCCCAAACACATTTAAGAAATTGCCAATCAAGAAACCTGAATGCTGCTGACTGAATAAACCTGAAAATCCCATTCCCACTCAATTTGGAGGCAACTCGTAGCTGTCCCCTCGGCAAAAGTGTTACATTTCATTTTCCAAAGTTCAAAATCACACCTTGGTCCTGTTTCCTGCTAATTTCTAAGAATGAAACGGCAATTTGCAGTTTTTTTTTATTTCATTATGGATATTCTGGCTAAACTTTTATTGTATGGTGTAAGAATACAAAATTTGAAAAGGAAGAAGGCAATGCAACCGCAAACCCAGAACACATTTAGCAAATTGCCAAACAAGAAACCTGAATGCTGCTGACTGAATACACCTGAAAATCCCATTCACAGTCAATTTGGAGGCAACTCGTAGCTGTTGCCTTGGCAAAAGGGTTACATTTCATTTTCCAAAACACAAAAACTCACCTTGGTCCTGTTGCATGTTAATTTCTAAAAATGAAACACCAATTTGCTGTTTTCTTTATTTCATTATGGATACTCTGGCAAACTTTTTTCTTGTATGGTGTAAGATTACAATATTAGAAAAGGAAGAAGGCAAAACAAATGCAAACCAAGAACACATTTAGCAAATTGCCAATCAGGAAACCTGAATGTTGCTGACTGAATACACCTGAAAATCCCTTTCACACTCAATTTGGAGGCAACTCGTAGCTGTCCCCTCGGCAAAAGGGAAAGATTTCATTTTCCAAAGCACAAAAACACCCCTTGGTCCTGTTGCCTGCTAATTTCTAAGAATGAAACGGCAATTTGCAGTTTTTTTTTTATTTCATTATGGATATTCTGGCTAGACTTTTTATTGTATGTGGTAAGAATACAAAATTAGAAAAGGAAGAAGGCAAAACAACCGCAAACCCAGAACACATTTAGCCAAATGCCAAAGAAGAATCCTGAATGCTGCTGACTGAATACACCTGAAAACCCATTCACACTCAATTTGGAGGCAATTCGTAGCTGTCCCCTCGGCAAAAGGGAAAGATTTCATTTTCCAAAACACGAAAACTAACCTGTCGTTTTGCCTGTAGAATTCTTAGCATGAAAGGCCAATTAGAAACTGTATTTTTATTTCATTTACCACTCTGTCTAAAGGCTTTTTTGGATGGTGTCAGGATATAAAATTTGGAAAAAAGAAGGCAAAACAAACGCAAACCCAGACGACATTTAAGAAATTGCCAATCAAGAAACCTGAATGCTGCTGACTGAATACACCTGAAAATCCCGTTCACACTCAATTTGCAGGCAATTCGTAGCTGTGCCATCGGAAAAAGGGAAAGATTTCATTTTGCAAAACACAAAAAGTCACCTTGGTCCAGTTGCCTGTTAATTTCTAAGCATGGAACGCCCATTTGCTGTTTTTTTTTTTTTTTATTTCATTATGGATACTCTGTCTAAACTTTTATTGTATGGTGTAAGAATACAAAATTAGAAAAGGAAGAAGGCAAAACAAATGGAACGCCGAAACACATTTAAGAAATTGCCAATCAAGAAACCTGAATGCTGCTGACTGAATGCACCTGAAAATCCCATTCACACTCAATTTGCAGGCAATTTGTAGCTGTTCCCTTGGCAAAAGGGTTACATTTCATTTTCCAAAACACAAAAACTCACCTTGGTCCTGTTGCATGTTAATTTCTAAAAATGAAACACCAATTTGCTGTTTTCTTTATTTCATTATGGATACTCTGGCTAAACTTTTTCTTGTATGGTGTAAGAATACAAAATGAGTAAAGGAAGAAGGCAAAACAAATGCAAACCAAGAACACATTTAGCAAATTGCCAATCAGGAAACCTGAATGTTGCTGACTGAATACACCTGAAAATCCCATTCACACTCAATTTGGAGGCAACTCGTAGCTATGCCCTCGGCAAAGGGAAATATTTCATTTTCCAAAACAAAAAAACTCACCTTGGTCCAGTTGCCTGTTAATTTCTAAGCATGGAACGCCCATTTGCTGTTTTCTTTTTATTTTTTCATTAAGGATACTCTGGCTAAACTTTTATTGTATGGTGTATGAATACAAAATTAGAAAAGGAAGAAGGCAAAACAAATGGAATGCCCTAACACATTTAAGAAATTGCCAATCAAGAAACCTGAATGCAGCTGACTGAATACACCTGAAAATCCCATTCACACTCAATTTGGAGGCAACTCGTAGCTGTCCCCTTGGCAAAAGGGTTACATTTTATTTTCCAAAGCACAAAAACACCTTGGTCCTGTTGCCAGCTAATTTCTAAGAATGAAACGGCAATTTGCAGGTTTTTTTTATTTCATTATGGATATTCTGGCTAAACTTTTTATTGTATGGGGTAAGAATACAAAATTAGAAAAGGAAGAAGGCAAAACAAACGCAAACCCAGAACACATTTAGCAAATTGACAAACAAGAAACCTGAATGCTGCTGACTGAATACACCTGAAAATCCCATTCACACTCAATTTGGAGGCAACTCGTAGCTGTTCCCTTGGCAAAAGTGTTACATTTAATTTTCCAAAACAGAAAAACTCACCTTGGTCCTTTTGCATGTTAATTTCTAAGAATGAAACAGCAATTTGCAGGTTTTTTTATTTTATTATGGATATTCTGGCTAGACATTTAATTTTATGGGTTTAGAATACAAAATTAGAAAAGGAAGAAGGCAATGCAACCGCAAACCCAGAACACATTTAGCAAATTGCCAAACAAGAAACCTGAATGCTGCTGACTGAATGCACCTGAAAATCCCATTCACACTCAATTTGGCGGCAATTCATAGCTGTTCCCTTGGCAAAAGGGTTACATTTCATTTTCCAAAACAGAAAAACTCACCTTGGTCCTGTTGCATGTTAATTTCTAAAAATGAAACACCAATTTGCTGTTTTCTTTATTTCATTATGGATACTCTGGCTAAACATTTTCTTGTATGGTGTAAGAATACAAAATTAGAAAAGGAAGAAGGCAAAACAAATGCAAACCAAGAACACATTTAGCAAATTACCAATCGGGAAACCTAAATGTTGCTGACTGAATACACCTGAAAATCCCATTCACACTCAATTTGCAGGCAATTCGTAGCTGTCCCCTCAGCAAAAGTGTTGCATTTCAATTTCCAAAACACGAAAACTTACCTTAGTTGTGTTGCCTGTGGATTTCATAGCATGAAACGCCAAATTGCACTGCATTTTTATTTCATTTTGACCACTCTGTCTAAAGGCTTTTTTGGATGGTGACAGGATATAAAATTAGGAAAAAAGAAGGCAAAACAAACGCAAACGCAGACGACATTTAAGAAATTGCCAATGAAGAAACCTGAATGCTGCAGACTGAATACACCTGAAAATCCCATTCACACTCAATTTGCAGGCAATTCGTAGCTGTGCCTTCAGAAAAAGGGAAAGATTTCATTTTCCAAAACACAAAAAGTCACCTTGGTCCAGTTGCCTATTAATTTCTAAGCATGGAACGCCCATTTTCTGTTTTTTTTTTTTATTTCATTATGGATACTCTGGCTAAACTTTTATTGTATGGTGTAAGAATACAAAATTAGAAAAGGAAGAAGGCAAAACAAATGGAACGCCGAAACACATTTAGCAAATTGCCAATCAAGAAACCTGAATGCTGCTGACTGAATGCACCTGAAAATCCCATTCACACTCAATTTGCAGGCAATTTGTAGCTGTTCCCTTGGCAAAAGGGTTACATTTCATTTTCCAAAACACAAAAACTCACCTTGGTCCTGTTGCATGTTAATTTCTAAAAATGAAACACCAATTTGCTGTTTTCTTTATTTCATTATGGATACTCTGGCTAAACTTTTTCTTGTATGGTGTAAGAATACAAAATGAGTAAAGGAAGAAGGCAAAACAAATGCAAACCAAGAACACATTTAGCAAATTGCCAATCAGGAAACCTGAATGTTGCTGACTGAATACACCTGAAAATCCCATTCACACTCAATTTGGAGGCAACTCGTAGCTATGCCCTCGGCAAAAGGGAAATATTTCATTTTCCAAAACGCAAAAACTCACCTTGGTCCAGTTGCCTGTTAATTTCTAAGCATGGAACGCCCATTTGCTGTTTTCTTTTTATTTTTTCATTAAGGATACTCTGGCTAAACTTTTATTGTATGGTGTAAGAATACAAAATTAGAAAAGGAAGAAGGCAAAACAAATGGAATGCCCTAACACATTTAATAAATTGCCAATCAAGAAACCTGAATGCTGCTGACTGAATACACCTGAAAATCCCATTCACACTCAATTTGGAGGCAACCCGTAGCTGTCCCCTTGGCAAAAGGGTTACATTTCATTTTCCAAAGCACAAAAACACACCTTGGTCCTGTTGCCAGCTAATTTCTAAGAATGAAACGGCAATTTGCAGGTTTTTTTAATTTCATTATGGATATTCTGGCTAAACTTTTTATTGTATGGTGTAAGAATACAAAATTAGAAAAGGAAGAAGGCAAAACAAATGCAAACCCAGAACACATTTAGCAAATTGCCAAACAAGAAACCTGAATGCTGCTGACTGAATACACCTGAAAATCCCATTCACACTCAATTTGGAGGCAACTCGTAGCTGTTCCCTAGGCAAAAGTGTTACATTTCATTTTCCAAAGCACAAAAACACACCTTGGTCCTGTTGCATGTTAATTTCTAAAAATGAAACAGCAATTTGCAGTTTTTTTATTTCATTATGGATATTCTGGCTAAACATTTTATTGTATGGGGTAAGAATACAAAATTAGAAAAGGAAGAAGGCAAAACAAATGCAAACCCAGAACACATTTAGCAAATTGCCAAACAAGAATCCTGAATGCTGCTGACTGAATACACCTGAAAATCCCATTCACACTCAATTTGGAGGCAACTCCTAGCTGTCCCCTCGGCAAAAAGGTTACATTTCATATTCCAAAGCACAAAATCAGACCTTGGTCCTGTTGCCTGCCAATTTCTAAGAATGAAACAGCAATTTGCAGGTTTTTTTATTTTATTATGGATATTCTGGCTAGACATTTAATTTTATGGGGTTAGAATACAAAATTAGAAAAGGAAGAAGGCAAAACAACCGCAAACCCAGAACACATTTAGCAAATTGCCAAAAAGAAACCTGAATGCTGCTGACTGAATGCACCTGAAAATCCCATTCACACTCAATTTGGCGGCAATTCATAGCTGTTCCTTTGGCAAAAGGGTTACATTTCATTTTCCAAAATAGAAAAACTCACCTTGTTCCTGTTGCATGTTAATTTCTAAAAATGAAACACCAATTTGCTGTTTTCTTTATTTCATTATGGATACTCTGGCTAAACTTTTTCTTGTATGGGGTAAGAATACAAAATTAGAAAAGAAAGAAGGCAAAACAAATGCAAACCAAGAACACAGTTAGCAAATTATCAATCGGGAAACTGAATGTTGCTGACTGAATACACCTGAAAATCAATTCCACTCAATTTGCAGGCAATTCGTAGCTGTCCCCTCGGCAAAAGTGTTACATTTCATTTTCTAAAACACGAAAACTCACCTTAGTCGTGTTGCCTGCAGATTTCTTAGCATGAAACGCCAATTTGCACTGTATTTTTATTTCATTTTGACCACTCTGTCTAAAGGCTTTTTTGGATGGTGTCAGGATAGAAAATTTGGAAAAAAGAAGGCAAAACAAACGCAAACCCAGACGACATTTAAGAAATTGCCAATCAAGAAACCTGAATGCTGCTGACTGAAACACCTGAAAATCCCATTCACACTCAATTGGAGGGAATTCGTAGCTGTTCCCTTGGCAAAAGGGTTACATTTCATTTTCCAAAACACAAAAACTCAGTTGGTCCTGTTGCATGTTCATTTCTAAAATGAAACACCAATTTGCTGTTTTCTTTATTTCATTATGGATACTCTGGCTAAACATTTTCTTGTATGGGGTAAGAATACAAAATGAGAAAAGGAAGAAGGCAAAACAACCACAAACCCAGAACACATTTAACAAATTGCCAAACAAGAAACCTGAATGCTGCTGACTGAATACACCTGAAAATCCCATTCACACTCAATTTGGAGGCAATTCATAGCTGTGCCCTCGGCAAAAGGGAAAGATTTCATTTTCCAAAACACTAATACTCACCTTGGTCCAGTTGCCTGTTAATTTCTAAGCATGGAACGCCCATTTGCTGTTTCTTTTTTTTTATTTCATTAAGGATACTCTGGCTAAACTTTTATTGTATGGTGTAAGAATACAAAATTAGAAAAGGAAGAAAGCAAAACAACCGCAAACCCAGAACACATTTAGCAAATTGCCAAACAAGAAACCTGAATGTTGCTGACTGAATACACCTGAAAATCCCATTCACACTCAATTGGGAGGCAACTCGTAGCAGTCCCCTCGGCAAAAGTGTTACATTTCATTTTCCAAAGCACAAAAACACACCTTGGTCCTGTTGCCTGCTAATTTCTAAGAATGAAACGGCAATTTGCAGTTTTATTTATTTCATTATGGATATTCTGGATAAGCTTTTTATTGTATGGGGTAAGAATACAAAATTAGAAAAGGAAGAAGGCAAAGAACCGCAAACCGAGAACACATTTATCAAATTGCCAATCAGGAAACCTGAATGTTGCTGACTGAATACACCTGAAAATCCCATTCACACTCAATTTGGAGGGAATTCGTAGCTGTCCCTTCGGCAAAAGTGTTACATTTCATTTTCAAAAACAAGAAAACTCACCTTAGTCGTGTTGCCTGTAGATTTCTTAGCATGAAAAGCCAATTTGCACTGCATTTCTATTTCATTTTGACCACTCTGTCTAAAGGCTTTTTTGGATGGTGTCAGGATAGAAAATTTCGAAAGAAAGAAGGCAAAACAAACGCAAACCCAGATTACATTTAAGAAATTGCCAATCAAGAAACCTGAATACTGCTGACTGAATACACCTGAAAATCCCATTCACACTCAATTTGGAGGCAACTCGTAGCTGTCCCCTTGGCAAAAGGGTTACATTTCATTTTGCAAAACACAAAAACTCACCCTGGTCCTGTTGCATGTTAATTTCTAAAAATGAAACACCAATTTGCTGTTTTCTTTATTTCATTATGGTTATTCTGGCTAACCTTTTTATTGTATGGTGTAAGAATACAAAATTAGAAAAGGCAGAAGGCAAAACAAATGCAAACCAAGAACACATTTAGCAAATTGCCAATCAGGAAACCTGAATGTTGCTGACTGAATACACCTGAAAATCCCTTTCACACTCAATTTGGAGGCAATTCGTAGCTGTGCCCTTGGCAAAAGTGAAAGATTTCATTTTCCAAAACAGTAAATCTCACCTTGGTCCAGTTGCCTGTTAATTTCTAAGCATGGAACGCCCATTTGCTGTTTTCTTTTTATTTTTTCATTAAGGATACTCTGGCTAAACTTTTATTGTATGGGGTAAGAATACAAAATTAGAAAAGGAAGAAGGCAAAACAAATGGAATGCCCAAACACATTTAAGAAATTGCTAATCAAGACCTGAATGCTGCTGACTGAATACACCTGAAAATCCCATTCACACTCAATTTGGAGGCAACTCATAGCTGTCCCCTCGGCAAAAGGGTTACATTTCATATTCCAAAGCACAAAAACACACCTTGGTCCTGTTGCCTGCTAATTTGTAAGAATGAAATGGCAATTTGCATGTTTTTTTATTTCATTATGGATATTCTGGCTAAACATTTTATTGTATGGGGTAAGAATACAAAATTAGAAAAGGAAGAAGGGAAAGCAACCGCAAACCCAGAACACATTTAGCAAATTGCCAAACAAGAAACCTGAATGCTGCTGACTGAATACACCTGAAAATCCCATTCACACTCAATTTGGAGGCAATTCGTAGCTGTTCCCTTGGCAAAAGGGTTACATTTCATTTTCCAAAACACAAAAACTCACCTTGGTCCTGTTGCATGTTAATTTCTAAGAATGAAACACCAATTTGCTGTTTTCTTTATTTCATTATGGATACTCTGGCTAAACTTTTTCTTGTATGGTGTAAGAATACAAAATGAGTAAAGGAAGAAGGCAAAACAAATGCAAACCAAGAACACATTTAGCAAATTGCCAATCAGGAAACCTGAATGTTGCTGACTGAATACACCTGAAAATCCCATTCACACTCAATTTGGAGGCAACTCGTAGCTATGCCCTCGGCAAAGGGAAATATTTCATTTTCCAAAACACAAAAACTCACCTTGGTCCAGTTGCCTGTTAATTTCTAAGCATGGAACGCCCATTTGCTGTTTTCTTTTTATTTTTTCATTAAGGATACTCTGGCTAAACTTTTATTGTATGGTGTATGAATACAAAATTAGAAAAGGAAGAAGGCAAAACAAATGGAATGCCCTAACACATTTAAGAAATTGCCAATCAAGAAACCTGAATGCTGCTGACTGAATACACCTGAAAATCCCATTCACACTCAATTTGGAGGCAACTCGTAGCTGTCCCCTTGGCAAAAGGGTTACATTTTATTTTCCAAAGCACAAAAACACCTTGGTCCTGTTGCCAGCTAATTTCTAAGAATGAAACGGCAATTTGCAGGTTTTTTTTATTTCATTATGGATATTCTGGATAAACTTTTTATTGTATGGGGTAAGAATACAAAATTAGAAAAGGAAGAAGGCAAAACAAACGCAAACCCAGAACACATTTAGCAAATTGACAAACAAGAAACCTGAATGCTGCTGACTGAATACACCTGAAAATCCCATTCACACTCAATTTGGAGGCAACTCGTAGCTGTTCCCTTGGCAAAAGTGTTACATTTAATTTTCCAAAACAGAAAAACTCACCTTGGTCCTTTTGCATGTTAATTTCTAAAAATGAAACAGCAATTTGCAGTTTTTTTATTTCTTTATGGATATTCTGGCTAAACATTTTATTGTATGGGGTAAGAATACAAAATTAGAAAAGGAAGAAGGCAAAGCAACCGCAAACCCAGAACACATTTAGAAAATTGCCAAACAAGAAACCTGAATGCTGCTGACTGAATACACCTGAAAATCCCATTCACACTCAATTTGGAGGCAACTCGTAGCTGTCCCCTCGGGAAAAAGGTTACATTTCATATTCCAAAGCACAAAATCAGACCTTGGTCCTGTTGCCTGCTAATTTCTAAGAATGAAACAGCAATTTGCAGGTTTTTTTATTTTATTATGGATATTCTGGCTAGACATTTAATTTTATGGGTTTAGAATACAAAATTAGAAAAGGAAGAAGGCAATGCAACCGCAAACCCAGAACACATTTAGCAAATTGCCAAACAAGAAACCTGAATGCTGCTGACTGAATGCACCTGAAAATCCCATTCACACTCAATTTGGCGGCAATTCATAGCTGTTCCCTTGGCAAAAGGGTTACATTTCATTTTCCAAAACAGAAAAACTCACCTTGGTCCTGTTGCATGTTAATTTCTAAAAATGAAACACCAATTTGCTGTTTTCTTTATTTCATTATGGATACTCTGGCTAAACATTTTCTTGTATGGTGTAAGAATACAAAATTAGAAAAGGAAGAAGGCAAAACAAATGCAAACCAAGAACACATTTAGCAAATTACCAATCGGGAAACCTAAATGTTGCTGACTGAATACACCTGAAAATCCCATTCACACTCAATTTGCAGGCAATTCGTAGCTGTCCCCTCGGCAAAAGTGTTGCATTTCAATTTCCAAAACACGAAAACTTACCTTAGTTGTGTTGCCTGTGGATTTCATAGCATGAAACGCCAAATTGCACTGCATTTTTATTTCATTTTGACCACTCTGTCTAAAGGCTTTTTTGGATGGTGACAGGATATAAAATTTGGAAAAAAGAAGGCAAAACAAACTCAAACCCAGAACACATTTAGCCAATTGCCAAACAAGAAACCTGAATGCTGCTGACTGAATACACCTGAAAATCCCATTCACACTCAATTTGGCAGCAATTCGTAGCTGTTCCCTTGGCAAAAGTGTTACATTTCATTTTCCAAAACACAAAAACTCACCTTGGTCCTGTTGCATGTTAATTTCTAAAAATGAAACACCAATTTGCTGTTTTCTTTATTTCATTATGGTTACTCTGGCTAAACTTTTTATTGTATGGTGTAAGAATACAAAATTAGAAAAGGAAGAAGGCAAAACAAATGCAAACCAAGAACACATTTAGCAAATTGCCAATCAGGAAACCTGAATGTTGCTGACTGAATACACCTGACAATCCCATTCACACTCAATTTGGAGGCAACTCGTAGCTGTCCCCTCGGCAAAAGGGTTACATTTCATTTTCCAAAGCACAAAAACACACCTTGGTCCTGTTGCCTGCTAATTTCTAAGAATGAAATGGCAATTTGCAGTTTTTTTTTATTTCATTATTGATATTCTGACTAGACTTTGATTTTATGGGGTAAGAATACAAAATTAGAAAAGGAAGAAGGCAAAACAACCGCAAACCCAGAACACATTTAGCAAATTGCCAAACAAGAAACCTGAATGCTGCTGACTGAATACACCTGAAAATCCCATTCACACTCAATTTGGCAGCATTCGTAGCTGTTCCCTTGGCAAAAGGGTTACATTTCATTTTCCAAAACACAAAAACTCACCTTGGTCCTGTTGCATGTTCATTTCTAAAAATGAAACACCAATTTGCTGTTTCTTTATTTCATTATGGTTACTCTGGCTAACCTTTTTATTGTATGGTGTAAGAATACAAAATTAGAAAAGGAAGAAGGCAAAACAAATGCAAACCAAGAACACATTTAGCAAATTGCCAATCAGGAAACCTGAAGGTTGCTGACTGAATACACCTGAAAATCCCATTCACACTCAATTTGGAGGCAATTCGTAGCTGTGCCCTCGGCAAAAGGCACAGATTTCATTTTCCAAAACAGTAAATCTCACCTTGGTCCAGTTGCCTGTTAATTTCTAAGCATGGAACGCCCATTTGCTGTTTTTTTTTTTTTATTTCATTAAGGATACTCTGGCTAAATTTTGATTGTATGGTGTAAGAATAGAAAATTAGAAAAGGAAGAAGGCAAAACAACCGCAAACCCAGAACACATTTAAGAAATTGCCAATCAAGAAACCTGAATGCTGCAGACTGAATACACCTGAAAATCCCATTCACACTCAATTTGGAGGCAACTCGTAGCTGTCCCCTCGGCAAAAGTGTTACATTTCATTTTCCAAAGCACAAAATCACACCTTGGGTCCTGTTGCCTGCTAATTTCTAAGAATGAAATGGCAATTTGCAGTTTTTTTTTTATTTCATTATGGATATTCTGGCTAAACTTTTATTGTATGGGGTAAGAATACAAAATTTGAAAAGGAAGAAGGCAATGCAACCGCAAATCCAGAACACATTTAGCAAATTGCCAAACAAGAAACCTGAATGCTGCTGATTGAATACACCTGAAAATCCCATTCACAGTCAATTTGGAGGCAACTCGTAGCTGTTGCCTTGGCAAAAGTGTTACATTTCATTTTCCAAAACACAAAAACTCACCTTGGTCCTGTTGCATGTTAATTTCTAAAAATGAAACACCAATTTGCTGTTTTCTTTATTTCATTATGGATACTCTGGCTAACTTTTTTCTTGTATGGTGTAAGATTACAATATTAGAAAAGTAAGAAGGCAAAACAAATGCAAACCAAGAACACATTTAGCAAATTGCCAATCAGGAAACCTGAATGTTGCTGACTGAATACACCTGAAAATCCCATTCACACTCAATTTGGAGGCAACTCGTAGCTGTCCCCTCGGCAAAAGTGTTACATTTCATTTTCCAAAGCACAAAAACACACCTTGGTCCTGTTGCCTGCTAATTTCTAAGAATGAAACGGCAATTTGCAGTTTTTTTTTATTTCATTATGGATATTCTGGCTAGACTTTTTATTGTATGTGGTAAGAATACAAAATTAGAAAAGGAAGAAGGCAAAACAAACGCAAACCCAGAACACATTTAGCCAATTGCCAAACAAGAAACCTGAATGCTGCTGACTGAATACACCTGAAAACCCATTCACACTCAATTTGGAGGCAATTCGTAGCTGTCACCTCGGCAAAAGGGAAATATTTCATTTTCCAAAACACGAAAACTAACCTGTCGTGTTGCCTGTAGAATTCTTAGCATGAAACGCCAATTAGAAACTGTATTTTTGTTTCATTTTGACCACTCTGTCTAAAGGCTTTTTTGGATGGTGTCAGGATATAAAATTAGGAAAAAAGAAGGCAAAACAAACGCAAACGCAGACGACATTTAAGAAATTGCCAATGAAGAAACCTGAATGCTGCAGACTGAATACACCTGAAAATCCCATTCACACTCAATTTGCAGGCAATTCGTAGCTGTGCCTTCAGAAAAAGGGAAAGATTTCATTTTCCAAAACACAAAAAGTCACCTTGGTCCAGTTGCCTATTAATTTCTAAGCATGGAACGCCCATTTTCTGTTTTTTTTTTTTATTTCATTATGGATACTCTGGCTAAACTTTTATTGTATGGTGTAAGAATACAAAATTAGAAAAGGAAGAAGGCAAAACAAATGGAACGCCGAAACACATTTAGCAAATTGCCAATCAAGAAACCTGAATGCTGCTGACTGAATGCACCTGAAAATCCCATTCACACTCAATTTGCAGGCAATTTGTAGCTGTTCCCTTGGCAAAAGTGTTACATTTCATTTTCCAAAGCACAAAAACACACCTTGGTCCTGTTGCATGTTAATTTCTAAAAATGAAACAGCAATTTGCAGTTTTTTTATTTCATTATGGATATTCTGGCTAAACTTTTATTGTATGGGGTAAGAATACAAAATTAGAAAAGGAAGAAGGCAAAACAAATGCAAACCCAGAACACATTTAGCAAATTGCCAAACAAGAAACCTGAATGCTGCTGACTGAATACACCTGAAAATCCCATTCACACTCAATTTGGAGGCAACTCCTAGCTGTCCCCTCGGCAAAAAGGTTACATTTCATATTCCAAAGCACAAAATCAGACCTTGGTCCTGTTGCCTGCCAATTTCTAAGAATGAAACAGCAATTTGCAGGTTTTTTTATTTTATTATGGATATTCTGGCTAGACATTTAATTTTATGGGGTTAGAATACAAAATTAGAAAAGGAAGAAGGCAAAACAACCGCAAACCCAGAACACATTTAGCAAATTGCCAAAAAGAAACCTGAATGCTGCTGACTGAATGCACCTGAAAATCCCATTCACACTCAATTTGGCGGCAATTCATAGCTGTTCCTTTGGCAAAAGGGTTACATTTCATTTTCCAAAACAGAAAAACTCACCTTGTTCCTGTTGCATGTTAATTTCTAAAAATGAAACACCAATTTGCTGTTTTCTTTATTTCATTATGGATACTCTGGCTAAACTTTTTCTTGTATGGGGTAAGAATACAAAATTAGAAAAGAAAGAAGGCAAAACAAATGCAAACCAAGAACACAGTTAGCAAATTATCAATCGGGAAACTGAATGTTGCTGACTGAATACACCTGAAAATCAATTCCACTCAATTTGCAGGCAATTCGTAGCTGTCCCCTCGGCAAAAGTGTTACATTTCATTTTCTAAAACACGAAAACTCACCTTAGTCGTGTTGCCTGCAGATTTCTTAGCATGAAACGCCAATTTGCACTGTATTTTTATTTCATTTTGACCACTCTGTCTAAAGGCTTTTTTGGATGGTGTCAGGATAGAAAATTTGGAAAAAAGAAGGCAAAACAAACGCAAACCCAGACGACATTTAAGAAATTGCCAATCAAGAAACCTGAATGCTGCTGACTGAAACACCTGAAAATCCCATTCACACTCAATTGGAGGGAATTCGTAGCTGTTCCCTTGGCAAAAGGGTTACATTTCATTTTCCAAAACACAAAAACTCAGTTGGTCCTGTTGCATGTTCATTTCTAAAATGAAACACCAATTTGCTGTTTTCTTTATTTCATTATGGATACTCTGGCTAAACATTTTCTTGTATGGGGTAAGAATACAAAATGAGAAAAGGAAGAAGGCAAAACAACCACAAACCCAGAACACATTTAACAAATTGCCAAACAAGAAACCTGAATGCTGCTGACTGAATACACCTGAAAATCCCATTCACACTCAATTTGGAGGCAATTCATAGCTGTGCCCTCGGCAAAAGGGAAAGATTTCATTTTCCAAAACACTAATACTCACCTTGGTCCAGTTGCCTGTTAATTTCTAAGCATGGAACGCCCATTTGCTGTTTCTTTTTTTTTATTTCATTAAGGATACTCTGGCTAAACTTTTATTGTATGGTGTAAGAATACAAAATTAGAAAAGGAAGAAAGCAAAACAACCGCAAACCCAGAACACATTTAGCAAATTGCCAAACAAGAAACCTGAATGTTGCTGACTGAATACACCTGAAAATCCCATTCACACTCAATTTGGAGGCAACTCGTAGCAGTCCCCTCGGCAAAAGTGTTACATTTCATTTTCCAAAGCACAAAAACACACCTTGGTCCTGTTGCCTGCTAATTTCTAAGAATGAAACGGCAATTTGCAGTTTTATTTATTTCATTATGGATATTCTGGATAAGCTTTTTATTGTATGGGGTAAGAATACAAAATTAGAAAAGGAAGAAGGCAAAGCAACCGCAAACCGAGAACACATTTATCAAATTGCCAATCAGGAAACCTGAATGTTGCTGACTGAATACACCAGAAAA
Organism: Sylvilagus floridanus; assembly: GCA_949820135.1. Taxonomy (NCBI): domain Eukaryota; kingdom Metazoa; phylum Chordata; class Mammalia; order Lagomorpha; family Leporidae; genus Sylvilagus; species Sylvilagus floridanus. Next base: position 162,223,654 of record OX463227.1, on the reverse strand, counting down.
TCCCATTCACACTCAATTTGGAGGGAATTCGTAGCTGTCCCTTCGGCAAAAGTGTTACATTTCATTTTCAAAAACAAGAAAACTCACCTTAGTCGTGTTGCCTGTAGATTTCTTAGCATGAAAAGCCAATTTGCACTGCATTTCTATTTCATTTTGACCACTCTGTCTAAAGGCTTTTTTGGATGGTGTCAGGATAGAAAATTTCGAAAGAAAGAAGGCAAAACAAACGCAAACCCAGATTACATTTAAGAAATTGCCAATCAAGAAACCTGAATACTGCTGACTGAATACACCTGAAAATCCCATTCACACTCAATTTGGAGGCAACTCGTAGCTGTCCCCTCGGCAAAAGGGTTACATTTCATTTTGCAAAACACAAAAACTCACCTTGGTCCTGTTGCATGTTAATTTCTAAAAATGAAACACCAATTTGCTGTTTTCTTTATTTCATTATGGTTATTCTGGCTAACCTTTTTATTGTATGGTGTAAGAATACAAAATTAGAAAAGGCAGAAGGCAAAACAAATGCAAACCAAGAACACATTTAGCAAATTGCCAATCAGGAAACCTGAATGTTGCTGACTGAATACACCTGAAAATCCCTTTCACACTCAATTTGGAGGCAATTCGTAGCTGTGCCCTTGGCAAAAGTGAAAGATTTCATTTTCCAAAACAGTAAATCTCACCTTGGTCCAGTTGCCTGTTAATTTCTAAGCATGGAACGCCCATTTGCTGTTTTCTTTTTATTTTTTCATTAAGGATACTCTGGCTAAACTTTTATTGTATGGGGTAAGAATACAAAATTAGAAAAGGAAGAAGGCAAAACAAATGGAATGCCCAAACACATTTAAGAAATTGCTAATCAAGACCTGAATGCTGCTGACTGAATACACCTGAAAATCCCATTCACACTCAATTTGGAGGCAACTCGTAGCTGTCCCCTCGGCAAAAGGGTTACATTTCATATTCCAAAGCACAAAAACACACCTTGGTCCTGTTGCCTGCTAATTTGTAAGAATGAAATGGCAATTTGCATGTTTTTTTATTTCATTATGGATATTCTGGCTAAACATTTTATTGTATGGGGTAAGAATACAAAATTAGAAAAGGAAGAAGGGAAAGCAACCGCAAACCCAGAACACATTTAGCAAATTGCCAAACAAGAAACCTGAATGCTGCTGACTGAATACACCTGAAAATCCCATTCACACTCAATTTGGAGGCAATTCGTAGCTGTTCCCTTGGCAAAAGGGTTACATTTCATTTTCCAAAACACAAAAACTCACCTTGGTCCTGTTGCATGTTAATTTCTAAGAATGAAACACCAATTTGCTGTTTTCTTTATTTCATTATGGATACTCTGGCTAAACTTTTTCTTGTATGGTGTAAGAATACAAAATTTGAAAAGGAAGAAGGCAAAACAAATGCAAACCAAGAACACATTTATCAAATTACCAATGGGGAATCCTGAATGTTGCTGACTGAATACACCTGAAAATCCCATTCACACTCAATTTGGAGGCAACTCGTAGCTGTCCCCTCGGCAAAAGGGAAAGATTTCATTTTCCAAAGCACAAAAACACCCCTTGGTCCTGTTGCCTGCTAATTTCTAAGAATGAAACGGCAATTTGCAGTTTTTTTTTTTTATTTCATTATGGATATTCTGGCTAAACTTTTATTGTATGGTGTAAGAATACAAAATTAGAAAAGGAAGAAGGCAAAACAAAAGCAGACCCAGAACACTTTAGCAAATTGCCAAACAAGAATCCTGAATGCTGCTGACTGAACGCACCTGAAAATTGCATTCACACTCAATTTGGCGGCAATTCGTAGCTGTGCCCTCGGCAAAAAGGAAAGATTTCATTTTCCAAAACACAAAAACTCACCTTGGTCCTGTTGCATGTTAATTTCTAAAAATGTAACACCAATTTGTTGTTTTCTTTATTTCATTTTGGATACACTGGCTAACCTTTTTCTTGTATGGTGTAAGAATACAAAATGAGAAAAGGAAGAAGGGAAAACAAATGCAAACCAAGAACACATTTAGCAAATTGCCAATCAGGAAACCTGAATGTTGCTGACTGAATACACCTGAAAATCCCATTCACACTCAATATGGAGGCAATTAGTAGCTGTGCCCTCGGCAAAGGGAAAGATTTATTTTCCAAAACTCTAAAACTCATCTGGTCCAGTTGCCTGATAATTACTAAGAATGGAACACCCATTTGCTGGTTTTCTTTTTTTTTTATTTCATTAAGGACAATCTGGCTAAACTTTTATTGTATGGTGTAAGAATACAAAATTAGAAAAGGAAGAAGGCAAAACAAATGCAAACCCAGAATACATTTAGCAAATTGCCAAACAAGAAACCCGAATGCTGCTGACTGAATACACTTGAAAATTGCATTCACACTCAATTGGCAGCATTTCGTAGCTGTTACCTTGGCAAAAGGGTTACATTTCATTTTCCAAAACACAAAAACTCACCTTGGTCCTGTTGCATGTTAATTTCTAAAAATGAAACACCAATTTGCTGTTTTCTTTATTTCATTATGGTTACTCTGGCTAAACTTTTTATTGTATGGTGTAAGAATAAAAAAATTAGAAAAGGAAGAAGGCAAAACAAATGCCAACCAAGAACACATTAGCAAATTGCCAATCAGGAATCCTGAATGTTGCTGACTGAATACACCTGAAAATCCCATTCACACTCAATTTGTAGGCAATTCGTAGCTGTGCCCTAGGCAAAAGGGAAAGATTTCATTTTCCAAAACACAAAAACTCAGCTTGGTCCTGTTGCATGTTAATTTCCAAAAATGAAACACCAATTTGCTGTTATCTTGATTTCATTATGTATACTCTGGCTAACCTTTTTATTGTATGGTGTAAGAATACAAAATTAGAAAAGGAAGAAGGCAAAACAAATGCAAACCAAGAACACATTTAGCAAATTAACAATCACGAAACCTGAATGTTGCTGACTGAATACACCTGAAAATCACGTTCACACTCAATTTGGAGGCAATTCGTAGCTGTGCCCTTGGCAAAAGGGAAAGATTTCATTTTCCAAAACAGTAAATCTCAACTTGGTCCAGTTGCCTGTTAATTTCTAAGCATGGAACGCCCATTTGTTGTTTTCTTTTTATTTTTTCATTAAGGATACTTTGGCTAAACTTTTTATTGTATGGGGTAAGAATACAAAATTAGAAAAGGAAGAAGGCAAAACAAATGGAATGCCCAAACACATTTAAGAAATTGCTAATCAAGACCTGAATGCTGCTGACTGAATACACCTGAAAATCCCATTCACACTCAATTTGGAGGCAACTCGTAGCTGTCCCCTCGGAAAAAGGGTTACATTTCATATTCCAAAGCACAAAATCACACCTTGGTCCTGTTGCCTGCTAATTTGTAAGAATGAAACGGCAATTTGCATGTTTTTTTATTTCATTATGGATATTCTGGCTAAACATTTTATTGTATGGGGTAAGAATACAAAATTAGAAAAGGAAGAAGGGAAAGCAACCGCAAACCCAGAACACATTTAGCAAATTGCCAAACAAGAAACCTGAATGCTGCTGACTGAATACACCTGAAAATCCCATTCACACTCAATTTGGCGCCAATTCGTAGCTGTTCCCTTGGCAAAAGGGTTACATTTCATTTTCCAAAACACAAAAACTCACCTTGGTCCTGTTGCATGTTAATTTCTAAAAATGAAACACCAATTTGCTGTTTTCTTTATTTCATTATGGATACTCTGGCTAAACTTTTTCTTGTATGGTGTAAGAATACAAAACTAGAAAAGGAAGAAGGCAAAACAAATGCAAACCAAGAACACATTTAGCAAATTACCAATGGGGAAACCTGAATGTTTCTGACTGAATACACCTGAAAATCCCATTCACACTCAATTTGGAGGCCACTCTTAGCTGTCCCCTCGGCAAAAGGGTTACATTTCATTTTCCAAAGCACAAAAACTCACCTTGGTCCTGTTGCCTGTTAATTTCTAAAAACGAAACACCAATTTGCTGTTTTCTTTATTTCATTGTGGATACTCTGGCTAACCTTTTTCTTGTATGGTGTAAGAATACAAAATTAGAAATGGAAGAAGGCAAAACAAATGCAAACCAAGAACACATTTAGCAAATTGCCAATCAGGAAACCTGAAAGTTGCTGACTGAATACACCTGAAAACCCATTCACACTCAATTTGGAGGCAATTCGTAGCTGTGCCCTAGGCAAAAGTGTTACATTTCATTTTGCAAAACACGAAAACTAACCTTGGTCGTGTTGCCTGTAGATTTCTTAGCATGCAATGCCAATTTGTACTGTATTTTTATTTTATTTTGACCACTCTATCTGAAGGCTATTTTGGATGGTGTCAGGATATAAAATTTGGAAAGAAAGAAGGCAAAACAAATGCAAACCCAGACGACATTTGAGAAATTGCCAATCAAGAAAGCTGAATGCTGCTGACTGAATACACCTGAAAATCCCATTCACACTCAATTTGGCAGCAATTCGTAGCTGTTCCCTTGGCAAAAGGGTTACATTTCATTTTCCAAAACACAAAAACTCACCTTTCTCCTGTTGCATGTTAATTTCTAAAAATGAAACACCAATTTGCTGTTTTCTTTATTTCATTAGGATTACTCTGGATAACCTTTTTATTGTATGGTGTAAGAATACAAAATTAGAAAAGGCAGAAGGCAAAACAAATGCAAACCAAGAACACATTTAGCAAATTGCCAATCAGGAAACCTGAATGTTGCTGACTGAATACACCTGAAAATCCCATTCACACTCAATTTGGAGGCAATTCGTAGCCGTGCCCTCAGCAAAAGGGAAAGATTTCATTTTCAAAAACAGTAAATCTCACCTTGGTCCAGTTGCCTGTTAATTTCTAAGCATGGAACGCCCATTTGCTGTTTTTTTTTTTTATTTCATTAAGGATACTCTGGCTAAACTTTTATTGTATGGTGTAAGAATACAAAATTAGAAAAGGAAGAAGGCAAAACAAATGGAATGCCCAAACACATTTAAGAAATTGCCAATCAAGAAACCTGAATGCTGCTGACTGAATACACCTGAAAATCCCATTCACACTCAATTTGGAGGCAACTCGTAGCTGTCCCCTCGGCAAAAGGGTTACATTTCATATTCCAAAGCACAAAAATACACCTTGGTCCTGTTGCATGTTAATTTCTAAAAATGAAACTCCAATTTGCAGTTTTCTTTATTTCATTATGGGTACTCTGGCTAAACTTTTTCTTGTATGGTGTAAGAATACAAAATGAGAAAAGGAAGAAGGCAAAACAAATGCAAACCAAGAACACATTTAGCAAATACCAATCGGGAAACCTGAATGTTGCTGACTGAATACACCTGAAAATCCCATTCACACTCAATTTGCAGGCAATTCGTAGCTGTCCCCTTGGCAAAAGCGTTACATTTCATTTTCTAAAACACGAAAACTCACCTTAGTCGTGTTGTCTGTAGATTTCTTAGCATGAAAAGCCAATTTGCAATGTATTTTTATTTCATTTTGACCACTCTGTCTAAAGGCTTTTTTGGATGGTGTCAGGATATAAAATTTGGAAAAAAGAAGGCAAAACAAACGCAAACCCAGACGACATTTAAGAAATCGCCATCCAAGAAACCTGAATTCTGCTGACTGAATACACCTGAAAATCCCATTCACACTCAATTTGGAGACAACTCGTAGCTGTCCCCTCGGCAAAAGGGTTACATTTCATTTTCTAATGCAGAAAATCACACCTTGGTCCTGTTGCCTGCTAATTTCTAAGAATGAAACGGCAATTTGCAGGTTTTTTTTATTTCATTATGGATATTCTGGCTAAAGTTTTATTGTATGGGGTAAGAATACAAAATTAGAAAACGAAGAAGGCAATGCAACCGCAAACCCAGAACACATTTAGCAAATTGCCAAACAAGAAACCTGAATGCTGCTGACTGAATACACCTGAAAATCTCATTCACAGTCAATTTGGAGGCAACTCGTAGCTGACCCCTTGGCAAAAGGGTTACATTTCATTTTCCAAAGCAAAAATACACACCTTGGTCCTGTTGCCTGCTAATTTCTAAGAATGAAACGGCAATTTGCAGTTTTTTTTTATTTCATTATGGATATTCTGGCTAAACTTTTATTGTATGGGGTAAGAATACAAAATTAGAAAAGGAAGAAGGCAAAACAAACGCAAACCCAGAACACATTTAGCAAATTGCCAAACAAGAAACCTGAATGCTGCTGACTGAATGCACCTGAAAATCGCATTCACACTCAATTTGGCGGCAATTCGTTTCTGTACCCTCGGCTTAAGAGAAAGATTTCATTTTCCAAAACACAAAAACTCACCTTGGTCCTGTTGCATGTTAATTTCTAAAAATGAAACACCAATTTGCTGTTTTCTTTATTTCATTATGGATACTCTGGCTAACCTTTTTATTGTATGGTGTAAGAATACAAAATGAGAAAAGGAAGAAGGCAAAACAAATGCAAACCAAGAACACATTTAGCAAATAGCAATCGGGAAACCTGAATGTTGCTGACTGAAAACACCTGAAAATCACGTTCACACTCAATTTGCAGGCAATTCGTAACTGTCCCCTCGGCAAAAGTGTTACATTTCATTTTCTAAAACACGAAAACTCACCTTAGTCGTGTTGCCTGTAGATTTCTTAGCATGAAAAGCCAATTTGCACTGCATTTCTATTTCATTTTGACCACTCTGTCTAAAGGCTTTTTTGGATGGTGTCAGGATAGAAAATTTGGAAAGAAAGAAGGCAAAACAAACGCAAACCCAGACGACATTTAAGAAATTGCCAATCAAGAAACCTGAATGCTGCTGACTGAATACACCTGAAAATCCCATTCACACTCAATTTGGAGGCAACTCGTAGCTGTCCCCTCGGCAAAAGGGTTACATTTCATTTTCCAAAACACCAAAACTCACCTTGATCCTGTTGCATGTTAATTTCTAAAAATGAAACACCAATTTGCTGTTTTCTTTATTTCATTAAGGTTATTATGGCTAACCTTTTTATTGTATGGTGTAAGAATACAAAATTAGAAAACGAAGAAGGCAAAACAAATGCAAACCAAGACACATTTAGCAAATTGCCAATCAGGAACCCTGAATGTTGCTGACTGAATACACCTGAAAATCCCATTCACACTCAATTTGGAGGCAATTCGTAGCTTTGCCCTCGGCAAAGGGAAAGATTTCATTTTCAAAAACAGTAAATCTCACCTTGGTCCAGTTGCCTGTTAATTTCTAAGCATGGAACGCCCATTTGCTGTTTTTTTTTTTTTATTTCATCAAGGTTACTCTGGCTAAACTTTTATTATATGGTGTAAGAATACAAAATTAGAAAAGGAAGAAGGCAAAACAAATGGAATGCCCAAACACATTTAAGAAATTGCTAATCAAGACCTGAATGCTGCTGACTGAATACACCTGAAAATCCCTTTCACACTCAATTCGGAGGCAACTCGTAGCTGTCCCCTCGGCAAAAGGGTTACATTTCATATTCCAAAGCACAAAATCACACCTTGGTCCTGTTGCCTGCTAATTTGTAAGAATGAAACGGCAATTTGCATGTTTTTTTATTTCATTATTGATATTCTGGCTAAACATTTTATTGTATGGGGTAAGAATACAAAATTAGAAAAGGAAGAAGGGAAAGCAACCGCAAACCCAGAACACATTTAGCAAATTGCCAAACAAGAAACCTGAATGCTGCTGACTGAATACACCTGAAAATCCCATTCACACTCAATTTGGTGGCAATTCGTAGCTGTTCCCTTGGCAAAAGGGTTACATTTCATTTTCCAAAACACAAAAACTCACCTTGGTCCTGTTGCATGTTAATTTCTAAGAATGAAACACCAATTTGCTGTTTTCTTTATTTCATTATGGATACTCTGGCTAAACTTTTTCTTGTATGGTGTAAGAATACAAAATTTGAAAAGGAAGAAGGGAAAACAAATGCAAACCAAGAACACATTTATCAAATTACCAATGGGGAATCCTGAATGTTGCTGACTGAATACACCTGAAAATCCCATTCACACTCAATTTGGAGGCAACTCGTAGCTGTCCCCTCGGCAAAAGGGAAAGATTTCATTTTCCAAAGCACAAAAACACCCCTTGGTCCTGTTGCCTGCTAATTTCTAAGAATGAAACGGCAAATTGCAGTTTTTTTTTTTATTTCATTATGGATATTCTGGCTAAACTTTTTATTGTATGGGGTAAGAATACAAAATTAGAAAAGGAAGAAGGCAAAACAAATGCAGACCCAGAACACTTTAGCAAATTGCCAAACAAGAATCCTGAATGCTGCTGACTGAACGCACCTGAAAATTGCATTCACACTCAATTTGGCGGCAATTCGTAGCTGTGCCCTCGGCAAAAAGGAAAGATTTCATTCTCCAAAACACAAAAACTCACCTTGGTCCTGTTGCATGTTAATTTCTAAAAATGTAACACCAATTTGTTGTTTTCTTTATTTCATTTTGGATACACTGGCTAACCTTTTTCTTGTATGGTGTAAGAATACAAAATGAGAAAAGGAAGAAGGCAAAACAAATGCAAACCAAGAACACATTTAGCAAATTGCCAATCAGGAAACCTGAATGTTGCTGACTGAATACACCTGAAAATCCCATTCACACTCAATTTGGAGGCAATTCCTAGCTGTGCCCTCGGCAAAGGGAAAGATTTCATTTTCCAAAACACTAAAACGCACCTGGTCCAGTTGCCTGATAATTACTAAGAATGGAACACCCATTTGCTGGTTTTCTTTTTTTTTTATTTCATTAAGGACACTCTGGCTAAACTTTTATTGTATGGTGTAAGAATACAAAATTAGAAAAGGAAGAAGGCAAAACAAACGCAAACCCAGAATACATTTAGCAAATTGCCAAACAAGAAACCCGAATGCTGCTGACTGAATACACTTGAAAATCGCATTCACACTCAATTGGCAGCATTTCGTAGCTGTTACCTTGGCAAAAGGGTTACATTTCATTTTCCAAAACACAAAAACTCACCTTGGTCCTGTTGCATGTTAATTTCTAAAAATGAAACACCAATTTGCTGTTTTCTTTATTGCATTATGGTTACTCTGGCTAAACTTTTTATTGTATGGTGTAAGAATAAAAAATTAGAAAAGGAAGAAGGCAAAACAAATGCCAACCAAGAACACATTAGCAAATTGCCAATCAGGAAACCTGAATGTTGCTGACTGAATACACCTGAAAATCCCATTCACACTCAATTTGTAGGCAATTCGTAGCTGTACCCTCAGCAAAAGTGAAAGATTTCATTTTCCAAAACACAAAAACTCAGCTTGGTCCTGTTGCATGTTAATTTCCAAAAATGAAACACCAATTTGCTGTTATCTTTATTTCATTATGGATAATCTGGCTAACCTTTTTATTGTATGGTGTAAGAATACAAAATTAGAAAAGGAAGAAGGCAAAACAAATGCAAACCAAGAACACATTTAGTAAATTACCAATCAGGAAACCTGAATGTTGCTGACTGAATACACCTGAAAATCACGTTCACACTCAATTTGCAGGCAATTCTTAGCTGTCCCCTCGGCAAAAGTGTTACATTTCATTTTCTAAAACACGAAAACTAACCTTAGTCGTGTTGCCTGTAGATTTCTTAGCATGAAACGCCAATTTGCACTGCATTTCTATTTCATATTGACCACTCTGTCTAAAGGCTTTTTTGGATGGTGTCAGGATAGAAAATTTGGAAAGAAACAAGGCAAAACAAACGCAAACCCAGACGACATTTAAGAAATTGCCAATCAAGAAACCTGAATGCTGCTGACTGAATACGCCTGAAAATCCCATTCACACTCAATTTGGAGGCAATTCATAGCTGTCCCCTCGGCAAAAGGGAAAGATTTCACTTTCCAAAACACTAAAACTCACCTTGGTCCAGTAGCCTGTCAATTTCTAAGCAGGGAACGCCCAATTGCTGTTTTTTTTTTTTTATTTCATTAAGGATACTCTGGCTAAACTTTTATTGTATGGTGTAAGAATACAAAATTAGAAAAGGAAGAAGGCAAAACAATTGGAATGCCCAAACACATTCAAGAAATTGCCAATCAAGAAACCTGAATGCTGCTGACTGAATACACCTGAAAATCCCATTTACACTCAATTTGGAGGCAACTCGTAGCTGTCCCCTCGGCAAAAGGGTTACATTTCATTTTCCAAAGCACAAAATCACACCTTGGTCCTGTTGCCTGCTAATTTCTAAGAATGAAACGGCAATTTGCAGTTTTTTTTTATTTCATTATGGATATTCTGGCTAGACTTTTTATTGTATGGGGTAAGAATACAAAATTAGAAAAGGAAAAAGGCAATACAACCGCAAACCCAGAACACATTTAGCAAATTGCCAAACAAGAAACCTGAATGCTGCTGACTGAATGCACCTGAAAATCCCATTCACACTCAATTTGGCAGCAATTCGTTACTGTCCCCTCAGCAAAAGTGTTACATTTCATTTTCCAAAACACAAAAACTCACCTTGGTCCTGTTGTATGTTAATTTCTAAAAATGAAACACCAATTTGCTGTTTTCTTTATTTCATTATGGATACTCTGGCTAAGCTTTTTCTTGTATGGTGTAAGAATACAAAATTAGAAAAGGAAGAAGGCAAAACAAATGCAAACCAAGAACACATTTAGCAATTTACCAATCGGGAAATCTGAATGTTGCTGACTGAATACACCTGAAAATCACATTCACACTCAATTTGCAGGCAATTCGTAGCTGTCCCCTCGGCAAAAGTGTTACATTTCATTTTCTAAAACACGAAAACTCACTTGTCGTGTTGCCTGTAGATTTCTTAGCATGAAACGCCAATTTGCACTGTATTTTTATTTCATTTGAACCACTCTGTGTAAAGGCTTTTTTGGATGGTGTCAGGATATAAAATTTGGAAAAAAGAAGGCAAAACAAACGGAAACCCAGACGACATTTAAGAAATTGCCAATCAAGAAACCTGAATGCTGCTGACTGAATACACCTGAAAATCCCATTCACACTCAATTTGGAGGCAATTCGTAGCTGTGCCCTAGGAAAAAGGGAAAGATTTCATATTCCAAAACACAAAAAGTCACCTTGGTCCAGTTGCCTGTTAATTTCTAAGCATGGAACGCCCATTTGCTGTTTTTTTTTTTTATTTCATTATGGATACTCTGGCTAAACTTTTATTGTATGGTGTAAGAATACAAAATTAGAAAAGGAAGAAGGCAAAACAAATGGAATGCTGAAACACATTTAAGAAATTGCCAATCAAGAAACCTGAATGCTGCTGACTGAATGCACCTGAAAATCCCATTCACACTCAATTTGCAGGATTTTGTAGCTGTTCCCTTGGCAAAAGGGTTACATTTCATTTTCCAAAACACAAAAACACACCTTGGTCCTGTTGCATGTTAATTTCTAAAAATGAAACACCAATTTGCTGTTTTCTTCATTTCATTATGGATATTCTGGCTAAACCTTTTATTGTATGGGGTAAGAATACAAAATTAGAAAAGGAAGAAGGCAAAACAACCACAAACCCAGAACACATTTAGCAAATTGCCAAACAATAAACCTGAATGCTGCTGACTGAATACACCTGAAAATCCCATTCACACTCAATTTGGTGGCAATTCGTAGCTGTTCCCTTGGCAAAAGGGTTACATTTAATTTTCCAAAACACAAAAACTCACCTTGGTCCTGTTGCATGTTAATTTCTAAAAATGAAACACCAATTTTCTGTTTTCTTTATTTCATTATGGATACTCTGGCTAACCTTTTTATTGTATGGTGTAAGAATACAAAATTAGAAAAGGAAGAAGGCAAAACATATGCAAACCAAGAACACATTCAGCAAATTGAAAAATCAGAAAACCTGAATGTTGCTGACTGAATACACCGGAAAATCCTATTCACACTCAATTTGGAGGCAACTCGTAGCTGTCCCCTCGGCAAAAGGGTTACATTTTATTTTCCAAAGCTCAAAAACACACCTTGGTCCTGTTGCCTGCTAATTTCTAAGAATGAAACGGCAATTTGCAGTTTTTTTTATTTCATTATGGATATTCTGGCTAAACTTTTATTGTATGGGGTAAGAATACAAAATTAGAAAAGGAAGAAGGCAAAACAAATGCAAACCAAGAACACATTTAGCAAATTACCAATCAGGAAACCTGAATGTTGCTGACTGAATACACCTGAAAATCCCATTCACACTCAATTTGGAAGCAATTCGTAGCTGTGCCCTCGGCAAAAGGGAAAGATTTCATTTTCAAAAACAGGAAATCTCACCTTGGTCCAGTTGCCTGTTAATTTCTAAGCATGAAACGCCCATTTGCTGTTTTTTTTTTTTAATTTCATTAAGGATACTCTGGCTAAACTTTGATTGTATGGTGTAAGAATAGAAAATTAGAAAAGGAAGAAGGCAAAACAATTGGAATGCCCAAACACATTTAAGAAATTGCCAATCAAGAAACCTGAATGCTGCAGACTGAATACACCTGAAAATCCCATTCACACTCAATTTGGAGGCAACTCGTAGCTGTCCCCTCGGCAAAAGGGTTACATTTAATTTCCCAAAGCACAAAATCACACCTTGGTCCTGTTGCCTGCGCATTTCTAAGAATGAAACGGCAATTTGCAGTTTTTTTTTTATTTCATTATGGATATTCTGGCTAGACTTTTTATTGTATGGGGTAAGAATACAAAATTAGAAAAGGAAGAAGGCAAAACAAATGCAAACCAAGAACACATTTAGCAATTTACCAATCGGGAAATCTGAATGTTGCTGACTGAATACACCTGAAAATCCCATTCACACTCAATTTGCAGGCAATTCGTAGCTGTCCCCTCGGCAAAAGGGAAAGATTTCATTTTCCAAAACACGAAAACTCACTTGTCGTGTTGCCTGTAGATTTCTTAGCATGAAACGCCAATTTGCACTGTATTTTTAGTTCATTTGAACCACTCTGTGTAAAGGCTTTTTTGGATGGTGTCAGGATATAAATTTGGAAAAAAGAAGGCAAAACAAACGGAAACCCAGACGACATTTAAGAAATTGCCAATCAAGAAACCTGAATGCTGCTGACTGAATACACCTGAAAATCCCATTCACACTCAATTTGGAGGCAATTCGTAGCTGTGCCCTCGGAAAAAGGGAAAGATTTCATTTTCCAAAACACAAAAAGTCACCTTGGTCCAGTTGCCTGTTAATTTCTAAGCATGGAACGCCCATTTGCTGTTTTTTTTTTTTTTTTTTACTTCATTATGGATACTCTGGCTAAACTTTTATTGTATGGTGTAAGAATACAAAATTAGAAAAGGAAGAAGGCAAAACAAATGGAATGCTGAAACACATTTAAGAAATTGCCAATCAAGAAACCTGAATGCTGCTGACTGAATGCACCTGAAAATCCCATTCACACTCAATTTGCAGGCAATTTGTAGCTGTTCCCTTGGCAAAAGGGTTACATTTCATTTTCCAAAACACAAAAACACACCTTGGTCCTGTTGCATGTTTATTTCTAAAAATGAAACACCAATTTGCTGTTTTCTTTATTTCATTATGGATATTCTGGCTAAACCTTTTATTGTATGGGGTAAGAATACAAAATTAGAAAAGGAAGAAGGCAAAACAACCACAAACCCAGAACACATTTAGCAAATTGCCAAACAAGAAACCTGAATGCTGCTGACTGAATACACCTGAAAATCCCATTCACACTCAATTTGGTGGCAATTCGTAGCTGTTCCCTTGGCAAAAGGGTTACATTTCATTTTCCAAAACACAAAAACTCACCTTGGTCCTGTTGCATGTTAATTTCTAAAAATGAAACACCAATTTTCTGTTTTCTTTATTTCATTATGGATACTCTGGCTAACCTTTTTATTGTATGGTGTAAGAATACAAAATTAGAAAATGAAGAAGGCAAATCAAATGGAAACCAAGAACACATTTAGCAAATTACCAATCAGGAAACCTGAATGCTGCTGACTGAATACACCTGAAAATCCCATTCACAATCAATTTGGAGGCAATTCGTAGCTGTCCCCTCGGCAAAAGCGTTACATTTCATTTTCTAAAACACGAAAACGCACCTTAGTCGTGTTGCCTGTAGTTTTCTTAGCACAAACCGTCAATTAGCGCTGTATTTTTATTTCATTTTGACCACTCTGTCTAATGGCTTTTTTGGATGGTGTCAGGAAAGAAAATTTCGAAAGAAAGAAGGCAAAACAAACGCAAACCCAGACGACATTTAAGAAATTGCCAATCAAGAAACCTGAATGCTGCTGACTGAATACGCCTGAAAATCCCATTCACACTCAATTTGGAGGCAACTCATAGCTGTCCCCTCGGCAAAAGTTTTACATTTCATTTTTCAAAGCACAAAAACACACCTTGGTCCTGTTGCCTCCTAATTTCTAAGAATGAAACGGCAATTTGCAGTTTTTTTTTATTTCATTATGGATATTCTGGCTAAACTTTTATTGTATGGGGTAAGAATACAAAATTAGAAAAGGAAGAAGACAAAACAACCGCAAACCCAGAACACATTTAGCAAATTGCCAAACAAGAAACCTGAATGCTGCTGACTGAATACACCTGAAAATCCCATTCACACTCAATTTGGCGGCAATTTGTAGCTGTTCCCTTGGCAAAAGGGTTAAATTTCATTTTCCAAAACACAAAAACTCACCTTGGTCCTGTTACATGTTAATTTCTAAAAATGAAACACCAATTTGCTGTTTTCTTTATTTCATTATGGATACTCTGGCTAACCATTTTATTGTATGGTGTAAGAATTCAAAATTAGAAAATGAAGAAGGCAAAACAAATGCAAACCAAGAACATATTTAGCCAATTGCCAATCAGGATACCTGAATGTTGCTGACTGAATACACCTGAAAATCCCATTCACACTCAATTTGAAGGCAACTCGTAGCTGTCCCCTAGGCAAAGGGGTTACATTTCATTTTCCAAAGCACAAAAACACACCTTGGTTCTGTTGCATGTTAATTTCTAAAAATGAAACACCAATTTGCTGTTTTCTTTATTTCATAATGGATACTACGGCTAAATATTTTATTGTATAGTGTAAGAATACAAAATGAGAAAAGGAAGAAGGCAAAACAAATGCAAACCAAGAACACATTTAGCAAATTGCCAATCAGGAAACCTGAATGTTGCTGACTGAATACACCTGAAAATCCCATTCACACTCAATTTGCAGGCAATTCGTAGCTGTCCCCTCGGCAAAAGTGTTACATTTCATTTTCTAAAACACGAAAACTCACCTTAGTCGTGTTGCCTGTAGATTTCTTAGCATAAAACGCCAATTTGCAATGTAGTTTTATTTCATTTTGACCACTCTGTCTAAAGGGTTTTTTGGATGGTGTCAGGATATAAAATTTGGAAAAAAGAAGGCAAAACAAACGCAAACCCAGATGACATTTAAGAAATTGCCAATCAAGAAACCTGAATGCTGCTGACTGAATACGCCTGAAAATCCCATTCACACTCAATTTGGAGGCAACTCGTAGCTGTCCCCTCGGCAAAGGGTTACATTTCATTTTCCAAAGCACAAAAACACACCTTGGTCCTGTTGCCTGCTAATTTCTAAGAATGAAACGGCAATTTGCAGTTTATTTTATTTTTATTTTTTTTTTTTTGAGTTCCTCTTTTTATTTTTTTATTTTTTTTATTTTTTTTTTTATATATAAAGATTTTATTTAAAGAATATAAATTTCCAAAGAACAGCTCATGGACCACAATGGCTCCCCCCACACACAATTTCCCTCCCTCCCCCCACCCTCCCCTTTCCCGCTCCCTCTCCCCTTCTGTTCACATCAAGATTCATTTTCAATTCTCTTTATACACAGAAGATCAATATAGTACATATTACGTAAAGATTGCAACGGTTTGATTATGGATATTCTGGCTAAACTTTTATTGTATGGGGTAAGAATACAAAATTAGAAAAGGAAGAAGGCAAAACAAATGCAAACAAGAACACATTTAGCAAATTACCAATCAGGAAACATGAATGTTGCTGACTGAATACACCTGAAAATCCCATTCACACTCAATTTGGAGGCAATTCGTAGCTGTGCCCTCGGCAAAAGGCACAGATTTCATTTTCCAAAACAGTAAATCTCACCTTGGTCCAGTTGCCTGTTAATTTCTAAGCATGGAACGCCCATTTGCTGTTTTTTTTTTTTTTTATTTCATTAAGGATACTCTGGCTAAACTTTGATTGTATGGTGTAAGAATAGAAAATTAGAAAAGGAAGAAGGCAAAACAAATGGAATGCCCAAACACATTTAAGAAATTGCCAATCAAGAAACCTGAATGCTGCAGACTGAGTACACCTGAAAATCCCATTCACACTCAATTTGGAGGCAACTCGTAGCTGTCCCCTCGGCAAAAGGGTTACATTTCATTTTCCAAAGCACAAAATCACACCTTGGTCCTGTTGCCTGCGAATTTCTAAGAATGAAACGGAAATTTGCAGTTTTTTTTATTTCATTATGGATATTCTGGCTAAACTTTTTATTGTATGGGGTAAGAATACAAAATTAGAAAAGGAAGAAGGCAAAACAACCGCAAACCCAGAACACATTTAGCAAATTGCCAAACAAGAATCCTGAATGCTGCTGACTGAACACACCTGAAAATCCCATTCACACTCAATTTGGCGGCAATTCGTAGCTGTGCCCTTGGCAAAAGGGTTACATTTCATTTTACAAAACACAAAAACTCACCTTGGTCCTGTTGCATGTTAATTTCTAAAAATGAAACACCAATTTGCTGTTTTCTTTATTTCATTATGGATACTCTGGCTAACTTTTTTCTTGTATATTGTAAGATTAAAAATCAGAAAAGGAAGAAGGCAAAACAAATGCAAACCAAGAACACATTTAGCAAATTGCCAATCAGGAAACCTAAATGTTGCTGACTCAATACACCTGAAAACCCATTCACACTCAATTTGGAGGCAATTCGTAGCTGTGCCCTCGGCAAAAGGGAAAGATTTCATTTTCCAAAACACGAAAATTCACCTGTCGTGTTGCCTGTAGATTTCTTAACATGAAACGCTAATTTGCACTGTATTTTTATTTCATTTTGACCACT
Source organism: Sylvilagus floridanus (assembly GCA_949820135.1). Lineage (NCBI taxonomy): Eukaryota > Metazoa > Chordata > Mammalia > Lagomorpha > Leporidae > Sylvilagus > Sylvilagus floridanus. The sequence continues at coordinate 162,206,444 of OX463227.1, read as the reverse complement.
CTTTCTAAAGGCTTTTTTGGATGGTGTCAGGATATAAAATTTGGAAAGAAAAAAGGCAAAACAAATGCAAACCCAGACGACATTTAAGAAATTGCCAATCAAGAAACCTGAATGCTGCTGACTGAATATACCTGAAAATCCCATTCATACTCAATTTGGAGGCAATTCATAGCTGTCCCCTCGGCAAAAGGGTTACATTTCATTTTCCAAAGCACAAAAACACACCTTGGTCCTGTTGCCTGCTAATTTCTAACAATGAAAGGTCAATTTGCAGTTTTTTTTTATTTCATTAGGGATATTCTGGCTAAATTTTGATTGTATGGTGTAAGAATAGAAAATTAGAAAAGGAAGAAGGCAAAACAATTGGAATGCCCAAACACATTTAAGAAATTGCCAATCAAGAAACCTGAATGCTGCTGACTGAATACACCTGAAAATCCATTCACACTCAATTTGGAGGCAACTCGTAGCTGTCCCCTCGGCAATAGGTTTACATTTCATTTTCCAAAGCACAAAAACACACCTTGGTCCTGTTGCCTGCTAATTTCTAAGAATGAAACGGCAATTTGCAGTTTTCTTTATTTCATAATGGATACTCTGGCTAAATATTTTATTGTATAGTGTAACAATACAAAATTAGAAAAGGAAGAAGGCAAAACAAATGCAAACCAAGAACACATTTAGCAAATTGCCAATCAGGAAACCTGAATGCTGCTGACTGAATACACCTGAAAATCCCATTCACACTCAATTTGGAGGCAACTCGTAGCTGTCCCCTCGGCAAAAGGGTTACATTTCATTTTCCAAAGCACAAAAACACACCTTGGTCCTGTTGCCTGCTAATTTCAAAGAATGAAACGGCAATTTGCAGTTTTTTTTTATTTCATTATGGATATTCTGGCTAAACATTTTATTGTATGGTGTAAGAATACAAAATGAGAAAAGGAAGAAGGCAAAACAACCACAAACCCAGAATACATTTAGCAAATTGCCAAACAAGAAACCTGAATGCTGCTGACTGAATACACCTGAAAATCCCATTCACACTCAATTTGGCGGCAATTCGTAGCTGTGCCCTTGGCAAAAGGGTTACATTTCATTTTCCAAAACACAAAAACTCACCTTGGTCCTGTTGCATGTTAATTTCTAAAAATGAAACACCAATTTGCTGTTTTCTTTATTTCATTATGGATACTCTGGCTAACTTTTTTCTTGTATATTGTAAGATTAAAAATCAGAAAAGGAAGAAGGCAAAACAAATGCAAACCAAGAACACATTTAGCAAATTGCCAATCAGGAAACCTAAATGTTGCTGACTCAATACACCTGAAAACCCATTCACACTCAATTTGGAGGCAATTCGTAGCTGTGCCCTCGGCAAAAGGGAAAGATTTCATTTTCCAAAAAACGAAAATTCACCTGTCGTGTTGCCTCTAGATTTCTTAACATGAAACGCCAATTTGCACTGTATTTTTATTTCATTTTGACCACTCTTTCTAAAGGCTTTTTTGGATGGTGTCAGGATAAAAAATTTGGAAAGAAAAAAGGCAAAAAAATGCAAACCCAGACGACATTTAAGAAATTGCCAATCAAGAAACCTGAATGCTGCTGAATGAATACACCTGAAAATCCCATTCACACTCAATTTGGAGGCAACTCGTAGCTGTCCCCTCGGCAAAAGGGTTACATTTCATTTTCCAAAACACAAAAAGTCACCTTGGTCCAGTTGCCTGTTAATTTCTAAGCATGGAACGCCCATTTGCTGTTTTTTTTTTTTTTTTTTTACTTCATTATGGATACTCTGGCTAAACTTTTATTGTATGGTGTAAGAATACAAAATTAGAAAAGGAAGAAGGCAAAACAAATGGAATGCCAAACACATTTAAGAAATTGCCAATCAAGAAACCTGAATGCTGCTGACTGAATGCACCTGAAAATCCCATTCACACTCAATTTGCAGGCAATTTGTAGCTGTTCCCTTGGCAAAAGGGTTACATTTCATTTTCCAAAACACAAAATCACACCTTGGTCCTGTTGCATGTTAATTTCTAAAAATGAAACAGCAATTTGCAGTTTTTTTTATTTCATTATGGATATTCTGGCTAAACATTTTATTGAATGGGGTAAGAATACAAAATTAGAAAAGGAAGAAGGCAAAACAACCGCAAACCCAGAACACATTTAGCAAATTGCCAAACAAGAAACCTGAATGCTGCTGACTGAATACACCTGAAAATCCCATTCACACTCAATTTGGCGGCAATTCGTAGCTGTTCCCTTGGCAAAAGGGTTACATTTCATTTTCCAAAACACAAAAACTCACCTTGGTCCTGTTGCATGTTAATTTCTAAAAATGAAACACCAATTTGCTGTTTTCTTTATTTCATTATGGATACTCTGGCTAAACTTTTTCTTGTATGGTGTAAGAATACAAAACTAGAAAAGGAAGAAGGCAAAACAAATGCAAACCAAGAACACATTTAGCAAATTACCAATGGGGAAACCTGAATGTTGCTGACTGAATACACCTGAAAATCCCATTCACACTCAATTTGGAGGCAATTTGTAGCTGTGCCCTCGGCAAAAGGGAAAGATTTCATTTTCCAAAACACGAAAATTCACCTGTCGTGTTGCCTGTAGATTTCTTAACATGAAACGCCAATTTGCACTGTATTTTTATTTCATTTTGACCACTCTTTCTAAAGGCTTTTTTGGATGGTGTCAGGATATAAAATTTGGAAAGAAAAAAGGCAAAACAAATGCAAACCCAGACGACATTTAAGAAATTGCCAATCAAGAAACCTGAATGCTGCTGACTGAATATACCTGAAAATCCCATTCATACTCAATTTGGAGGCAATTCATAGCTGTCCCCTCGGCAAAAGGGTTACATTTCATTTTCCAAAGCACAAAAACACACCTTGGTCCTGTTGCCTGCTAATTTCTAACAATGAAAGGTCAATTTGCAGTTTTTTTTATTTCATTTTGGATATTCTGGCTAAAGTTTTATTGTATGGTGTAAGAATACAAAATTAGAAAAGCAAGAAGGCAAAACAAATGCAAACCAAGAACATATTTAGCAAATTGCCAATCAGGTAACCTGAATGTTGCTGACTGAATACACCTGAAAACCCATTCACACTCAATTTGGAGGCAATTCGTAGCTGTGCCCTCGGCAAAAGGGAAAGATTTCATTTTCCAAAACACGAAAACTCACCTGTCGTGTTGCCTGTAGATTTCTTAACATGAAACGCCAATTTGCAATGTATTTTTATTTCATTTTGACCACTCTGTCTAAAGGCTTTTGTGGATGGTGTCAGGATATAAAATTTGGAAAGAAAAAAGGCAAAACAAACGCAAACCCAGACGACATTTAAGAAATTGCCAATCAAGAAACCTGAATGCTGCTGACTGAATACACCTGAAAATCCCATTCATACTCAATTTGGAGGCAATTCATAGCTGTCCCCTCGGCAAAAGGGTTACATATCATTTTCCAAAGCACAAAAACACACCTTGGTCCTGTTGCCTGCTAATTTCTAAGAATGAAACGGCAATTTTCCGTTTTTGTTTATTTCATTATGGATATTCTGGCTAAACTTTTATTGTATGGGGTAAGAATACAAAATTAGAAAAGGAAGAAGGCAAAACAACCGCAAACCCAGAACACATTTAGCAAATTGCCAAACAAGAAACCTGAATGCTGCTGACTGAATGCACCTGAAAATCGCATTCACACTCAATTTGGTGGCAATTCATAGCTATTTTTCTTGGCAAAAGGGTTATATTTCATTTTCCAAGGCACAAAAACTCACCTTGTCCTGTTGCATGCTAATTTCTTAAAATGAAACACCAATTTGCTGTTTTCTTCATTTCATTATGGATACTCTGGCTAAACTTTTTCTTGTATGGTGTAAGAATACTAAATTAGAAAAAGAAGAAGGCAAAACATATGCATACCAAGAACACATTTATCAAATTGCCAATCAGGAAACCTGAAAGTTGCTGACTGAATACACCTGAAAATCCCATTCACACTCAATTTGGAGGCAATTCGTAGCTGTGCCCTCGACAAAAGGGAAAGATTTCATTTTCCAAAGCACAAAAACGCACCTTGGTCCAGTTGCCAGTTAATTTCTAAGCATGGAACGCCCATTTGCTGTTTTTTTTTTTTTATTTCATTAAGGATACTCTGGCTAAACTTTTATTGTATGGTGTAAGAATACAAAATTAGAAAAGGTAGAAGGCAAGCAAATGGAATGCCCAAACACATTTAAGAAATTGCCAATCAAGAAACCTGAATGCTGCTGACTGAATACACCTGAAAATCCCATTCACACTCAATTTGGAGGCAACTCGTAGCTGTCCCCTCGGCAAAAGGGACACATTTCATTTTCCAAAGCACAAAATCACTCCTTGGTCCTGTTGCCTGCTAATTTCTAAAAATGAAATGGCAATTTGCAGTTTTTTTTATTTCATTATGGATATTCTGGCTAAACTTTTTATTGTTTTGGGTAAGAATACAAAATTAGAATAGGAAGAAGGCAAAGCAACCGCAAACCCAGAACACATTTAGCAAATTGCCAAACAAGAAACCTGAATGCTGCTGACTGAAAACACCTGAAAATCCCATTCACACTCAATTTAGCGGCAATTCGTAGCTGTTCCCTTGGCATAAGGATTACATTTCATTTTCCAAAACACAAAAACTGACCTTGGTCCTGTTGCATATTAATTTCTAAAAATGAAACACAAATTTGCTGTTTTCTTTATTTCATTATGGATACTCTGGCTAAACTTTTTATTGTATGGTGTTAGAATACAAAATTAGAAAAGGAAGAAGGCGGCCGGCACCGTGGCTCAACAGGCTAATCCTCCGCCTTGCGGTGCCGGCACACCGGGTTCTAGTCCCGGTCGGGGCACCGGATTCTGTCCCGGTTGCCCCTCTTCCAGGCCAGCCCTCTGCTGTGGCCCGGGAGTGCAGTGGAGGATGGCCCAAGTGCTTGGGCCCTGCACCCCATGGGAGACCAGGAAAAGCACCTGGCTCCTGGCTCCTGCCATTGGACGAGCGCAGCACGCCGGCCGCGGCGGCCATTGGAGGGTGAACCAACGGCAAAAGGAAGACCTTTCTCTCTGTCTCACTCTCTCACTGTCCACTCTGCCTGTAAAAAAAAAAAAAAAAAAAGAAAAGGAAGAAGGCAGAACAAATGCAAACCAAGAACACATTTAGCAAATTGCCAAACAAGAAACCTGAATGCTGCTGACTGAATGCACCTGAAAATCACATTCACACTCAATTTGGTGACAATTCATAGCTGTTTTTCTTGGCAAAAGGGTTACATTTCATTTTCCAAAACACAAAAACTCACCTTGTCCTGTTGCATGCTAATTTCTTAAAATGAAACACCAATTTGCTGTTTTCTTCATTTCATTATGGATACTCTGGATAAACTTTTTCTTGTATGGTGTAAGAATACTAAATTAGAAAAAGAAGAAGGCAAAACATATGCATACCAAGAACACATTTATCAAATTGCCAATCAGGAAACCTGAAAGTTGCTGACTGAATACACCTGAAAATCCCATTCACACTCAATTTGGAGGCAATTCGTAGCTGTGCCCTCGGCAAAAGGGAAAGATTTCATTTTCCAAAACAGTAAATCTCACCTATCGTGTTGCCTGTAGATTTCTTAACATGAAATGCCAATTTGCACTGTATTTTTATTTCATTTTGACCACTCTGTCTAAAGGCTTTTGTGGATGGTGTCAGGATATAAAATTTGGAAAGAAAAAAGGCAAAACAAACGCAAACCCAGACGATATTTAAGAAATTGCCAATCAAGAAACCTGAATGCTGCTGACTGAATACACCTGAAAATCCCATTCATACTCAATATGGAGGCAATTCATAGCTGTCCCCTCGGCAAAAGGGTTACATATCATTTTCCAAAGCACAAAAACACACCTTTGTCCTGTTGCCTGCTAATTTCTAAGAATGAAACAGCAATTTGCAGTTTTTTTTATTTCATTATGGATATTCTGGCTAAACTTTTTATTGTATGGGGTAAGAATACAAAATTAGAAAAGGAAGAAGGCAAAGCAACCGCAAACCCAGAACACATTTAGCAAATTGCCAAACAAGAAACCTGCATGCTGCTGACTGAATACTCCTGAAAATCCCATTCACACTCAATTTGGCGGCAATTCATAGCTGTTCCCTTGGCAAAAGGGTTACATTTCATTTTCCAAAACACAAAAACTCACCTTGGTCCTGTTGCATGTTAATTTCTAAAATGAAACACCAATTTGCTGTTTTCTTTTTTCATTATGGATACTCTGGCTAAACTTTTTTTTGTATGGTGTAAGAATACACAATGAGAAAAGGAAGAAGGCAAAACAAATGCAAACCAAGAACACATTTAGCAAATTGCCAATCAGGAAACCTGAATGTTGCTGACTGAATACACCTGAAAATCCCATTCAAACTCAATTTGGAGGCAATTAGTAGCTATGCCCTCGGCAAAAGGGAAAGATTTCATTTTCCAAAACACTAAAACTCACCTTGGTCCAGTTGCATGTTAATTTCTAAGCATGGGACGCCCATTTGCTGTTTTTCTTTTTTTTTCTTTCATTAAGGATACTTTGGCTAAACTTTTATTGTATGGTTGTAAGAATACAAAATTAGAAAAGGAAGAAGGCAAAACAAATGGAATGCCCAAACACATTTAAGAAATTGCCAATCAAGAAACCTGAATGCTGCTGACTGAATACACCTGAAAATCCCATTCACACTCAATTTGGAGGCAACTCGTAGCTGTCCCCTCGGCAAAAGGGTTACATTTCATTTTCCAAAGCAAAAAAACACACCTTGATCCTGTTGCCAGCTAATTTCTAGGAATGAAACTGCAATTTGCAGTTTTTTTTTATTTCATTATGGATATTCTGGCTAAACTTTTTATTGTAGGGTGTTAGAATACAAAATGAGAAAAGGAAGAAGGCAAAACAAATGCAAACCAAGAACACATTTAGCAAATTGCCAATCAGGAAACCTGAATGTTGCTGACTCAATACACCTGAAAATCCCATTCACACTCAATATGGAGGCAATTCTTAGCTGTGCCCTCGGCAAAAGGGAAAGATTTAATTTTGCAAAACACGAAAACTCACCTTAGTCGTGTTGCCTGTAGATTTATTAGCATGAAATGACAATTTGCTCTGCATTTCGATTTCATTTTGACCACTCAGTCTAAAGGCTTTTTTGGATGGTGTCAGGATAGAAAATTTGGAAAAAAGAAGGCAAAAGAAACGCAAACCCAGACGACATTTAAGAAATTGCCAATCAAGAAACCTGAATGCTGCTGACTGAATACACCTGAAAATCCCATTCACACTCAATTTGGAGGCAACTCATAGCTGTCCCCTACGCAAAAGTGTTACATTTCATTTTCCAAAGCACAAAAACTCACCTTGGTCCTGTTGCCTGCTAATTTCTAAGAATGAAACGGCAATTTGCAGGGTTTTTTTTAATTTCATTATGGATATTCTGACTAAACTTTTTATTCTATGGGGTAAGAATACAAAATTAGAAAAGGAAGAAGGCAAAACAACCGCAAAACCAGAACACATTTATCAAATTGCCAAACAAGAAACCTGAATGCTGCTGACAGAATACACCAGAAAATCCATTCACACTCAATATGGCGGCAATTCGTAGCTGTTTCCTTGGCACAAGGGTTACATTTCATTTTCAAAAACACAAAAATTCACCTTGGTCCTGTTGCATGTTAATTTCTAAAAATGAAACACCAATTTGCTGTTTTCTTTATTTCATTATGGATACTCTGGCTAAACTTTTTCTTGTATGGTGTAAGAACACAAAATTAGAAAAGGAAGAAGGCAAAACAAATGCAAACCAAGAACACATTTATCACATTGCCAATCAGGAAACCTGAATGTTGCTGACTGAATACACCTGAAAATCCCATTCACACTCAATTTGGAGGCAATTCGTAGCTGTCCCCTCGGCAAAAGAGAAAGATTTCATTTTCCAAAACACAAAAACTAACCTTGGTCCAGTTGCCTGTTAATTTCTAAGCATGGGACGCCCATTTGCTGTTTTTTTTTTTTTATTTCATTAAGGATACTCTAGCTAAACTTTTATTGTATGGTGTAAGAATACAAAACTAGAAAAGGAAGAAGGCAAAACAAATGCAAACCAAGAACACTTTTATCAAATTGCCAATCAGGAAACCTGAATGTTGCTGACTGAATACACCTGAAAATCCATTCACACTCAATTTGGCGGCAATTCGTAGCTGTTTCCTTGGCACAAGGGTTACATTTCATTTTCCAAAACACAAAAACTCTCCTTAGTCTTGTTGCCTGTAAATTTCTTAGCATGAAATGCCAATTTGCACTGTATTTTTATTTCATTTTGACCACTCTGTCAAAAGGCTTTTTTGGACGGTGTCAGGATAGTAAATATGGAAAGAAAGACGGCAAAACAAACGCAAACCCAGACGACATTTAAGAAATTGCCAATCAAGAAACCTGAATGCTGCTGACTGAATACACCTGAAAATCCCATTCACACTCAATTTGGAGGCAACTCGTAGCTGTCCCCTCGGCAAAAGGGTTACATTTCATTTTCCAAAGCACAAAAACACACCTTGGTCCTGTTGCCTGCTAATTTCTAAGAATGAAACAGCAATTTGCAGTTTTTTTTATTTCATTATGGATATTCTGGCTAAACATTTTATTGTATGGGGTAAGAATACAAAATTAGAAAAGGAAGAAGGCAAAACAACCGCAAACCCAGAACACATTTAGCAAATTGCCAAACAAGAAACCTGAATGCTGCTGACTGAATACACCTGAAAATCCCATTCACACTCTATTTGGAGGCAATTCGTAGCCGTGCCCTCGGCAAAAGGGAAAGATTTCATTTTCCAAAACACTAAAACTCACCTTGGTCCAGTTGCCTGTTAATTTCTAAGCATGGAACGCCCATAGCTGTTTTTTTTTTTTTTATTTCATTAAGGATACTCTGGCTACACTTTTATTGTATGGTGTAAGAATACAAAATTAGAAAAGGAAGAAGGCAAAACAAATGGAATGCCCAAACACATTTAGCAAATTGCCAATCAAGAAACCTGAATGCTGCTGAATGAATACACCTGAAAATCCCATTCTCACTCAATTTGGCTGCAATTCGTAGCTGTTTCCTTGGCAAATGGGTTACATTTCATTTTCCAAAACACAAAAATACACCTTGGTCCTGTTGCATATTAATTTCTAAAAATGAAACACCAATTTGCTGTTTTCTTTTTTTTCATTATGGATATTTTGGCTAAAGTTTTTCTTGTATGGTGTAAGAATACAAAATTAGAAAAGGAAGAAGGCAAAACAAATGCAAACCAAGAACACATTTAGCATATACCAATCAGGAAACCTGAATGTTGCTGACTGAATACACCTGAAAATCCCATTCACACTCAATTTGGAGGCAATTCGTAGCTGTCCCCTTGGCAAAAGTGTTACATTTCATTTTCTAAAACACGAAAACTCACCTTAGTCTTGTTGCCTGTAAATTTCTTAGCATGAAATGCCAATTTGCACTGTATTTTTATTTCATTTTGACCACTCTGTCAAAAGGCTTTTTTGGACGGTGTCAGGATAGTAAATATGGAAAGAAAGACGGCAAAACAAACGCAAACCCAGACGACATTTAAGAAATTGCCAATCAAGAAACCTGAATGCTGCTGACTGAATACACCTGAAAATCCCATTCACACTCAATTTGGAGGCAACTCGTAGCTGTCCCCTCGGCAAAAGGGTTACATTTCATTTTCCAAAGCACAAAATCACACCTTGGTCCTGTTGCCTGCTAATTTCTAAGAATGAAATGGCAATTTGCAGTTTTTTTTTATTTCATTATGGATATTCTGGCTAAACTTTTATTGTACGGAGTAAGAATACAAAATTAGAAAAGGAAGAAGGCAAAACAAATGCAAACCCAGAACACATTTAGCAAATTGCCAAACAAGAAACCTGAATGCTGCTGACTGAACGCACCTGAAAAATCGCATTCACACTCAATTTGGCGTCAATTCGTAGCTGTTCCCTTGGCAAAAGGGAAAGATTTCATTTTCCAAAACACTAAAACTCACCTTGGTCCAGTTGCCTGTTAATTTCTTTTTTTTTTTTTATAACACTTTTATTTAAAGAATATAAATTTCCAAAATACAGCTTATAGATTACAATGGCTTCCTCCCCCCATAACTTCCCCCCCACCCGCAACCCTCCCCTTTCCCACTCCCTCTCCCCTTGCTTCACATCAAGATTCATTTTCAATTCTCTTTATATACAGAAGATCATTTTACTATATATTAAGTAAAGATTTCAACAGTTTGCCCTCACATAGCAACACAAAGTGAAAAATACTGTTGGAGTACTAGTTATAGTATTAATTCAAAATGTAGAGCACATTAAGGACAGAGATCCTACATGATATTTTTTTTAAAAAATTGATTAATTTTCTATGCAATTTCCAATTTAACACCAAGGTTTTTTTTTTTTTTTTTCTAAGCATGGACGCCCATGTGCTGTTTTTCTTTTTTTTTTATTTCATTAAGGATACTCTGGCTAAACTTTTATTGTATGGTGTAAGAATACAAAATTAGAAAAGAAAGAAGACAAAACAAATGCAAACCAAGAACACATTTAGCAATTCGTAGCTGTCTTCTAGGCAAAAGTGTTACATTTCATTTTCTAATTCACGAAAACTTACCTTAGTCGGGTTGCCTGTAGATTTCTTAGCATGAAACGCCAATTTGCACTGTATTTTTATTTAATTTTGACCACTCTGTCTAAAGGCTTTTTTGGATGGTGTCAGGATAGAAAATTTGGAAAGAAAGAAGGCAAAACAACCGCAAACCCAGAACGCATTTAAGAAATTGCCAATCAAGAAACCTGAATGCTGCTCACTGAATACACCTGAAAATCCATTCACACTGAATTTGTAGGCAACTCGTAGCTGTCCCCTCGGCAAAAGGGTTACATTTCATTTTCCAAAGCAGAAAAACACACCTTGGTCCTGTTGCCTAAACTTTTTATTGTATGGGGTAAGAATACAAAATTAGAAAAGGAAGAAGGCAAAACAAACACAAACCCAGAACACATTTAGCAAATTGCCAAACAAGAAACCTGAATGCTGCTGACTAAATGCACCTGAAAATCCCATTCACACTCAATTTTGCCCCAATTCATAGCTGTTCCCTTGGCAAAAGGGTTACATGTCATTTTCCAAAACACAAAAACTCACCTTGGTCCTGTTGCATGTTCATTTCTAAAAATGAAACACCAATTTGCTGTTTTCTTTATTTCATTATGGATACGCAGGCTCAACTTTTTCTTGTACGGTGTAAGAATACAAAATGAGAAAAGGAAGAAGGCAAAACAAATGCAAACCAAGAACACATTTAGCAAATTGCCAATCAGGAAACCTGAATGTTGCTGACAGAATACACCTGAAAATCCCATTCACACTCAATTTGGAGGCAATTCGTAGCTGTGCCCTCGGCAAAAGGGTTACATTTCATTTTCCAAAACACTAAAACTCACTTTGGTCTAGTTGCCTGTTAATTTCTAAGCATGGAACGCCCATTTGCTGTTTTTTTTTTTTTTTATTTCATTAAGGATACTCTGGCTAAACTTTTATTGTATGGTGTAAGAATACAAAATTAGAAAAGGAAGAAGGCAAAACAAATGGAATGCCCAAACACATTTAAGAAATTGCCAATCAAGAAACCTGAATGTTGCTGACTGAATACACCAGAAAATCCCATTCACACTCAATTTGGAGGCAATTCGTAGCTGTCCCCTCGGCAAAAGGGTTACATTTCATTTTCCAAAGCACAAAAACACACCTTGGTCCTGTTGCTTGCTAATTTCTAAGAATGAAACGGCAATATGCAGTTTTTTATTATTTCATTATTGATATTCTGGCTAAACTTTTTATTGTATGGGGTAAGAATACAAAATTAGAAGGAAGGAGGCAAAACAACCTCAAACCCAGAACACATTTAGCAAATTGCCAATCAAGAAACCTGAATGCTGCTGACTGAATACACCGGAAAATCCCATTCACACTCAATTTTGAGGCAATTCGTAGCTGTTCCCTCGGCAAAAGGGAAAGATTTCATTTTCCAAAACACAAAAACTCACCTTGGTCCAGTTGCCTGATAATTTCTAAGCATGGGACGCCCATTTGCTGTTTTTTTTTTTTTTATTTCATTAAGGATACTCTAGCTAAACTTTTATTGTATGGTGTAAGAATACAAAATTAGAAAAGGAAGAAGGCAAAACAATTGGAATGCTCAAACACATTTAAGAAATTGCCAATCAAGAAACCTGAATGCTGCTGACTGAATACACCTGAAAATCCCATTCACACTCAATTTGGAGGCAACTCGTAGCTTTCCCCTCGGCAAAAGGGTTACATTTCATTTTCCAAAGAACAAAAACACACCGTGGTCTTGTTCCCTGCTAATTTCTAAGAATGAAACGGCAATTTGCAGTGTTTTTTTTATTTCATTATGGATATTCTGGCTAACCTTTTTATTGTATGGGGTAAGAATACAAAATTAGAAAAGGAAGAAGGCAAAACAAACGCAAACCCAGAACGCATTTAGCAAATTGCCAAACAAGAAACCCGAATGCTGCTAACTGAATACACCTGAAAATCCCATTCACACTCAAATGGCGGCATTTCGTAGCAGTTCCCTTGGCAAAAGGGTTACATGTCATTTTCCAAAACACAAAAACTCACCTTGGTCCTGATGCATGTTCATTTCTAAAAATGAAACACCAATTTGCTGTTTTCTTTATTTCATTATGGATACACCGGCTAAACTTTTTCTTGTATGGTGTAAGAATACAAAATGAGAAAAGGAAGAAGGCAAAACAAATGCAAACCAAGAACACTTTTAGCATATACCAATCGGGAAACCTGAATGTTGCTGACTGAATACACCTGAAAATCCCATTCACACTCAATTTGGAGGCAATTCGTAGCTGTCCCCTTGGCAAAAGTCTTACATTTCATTTTCTAAAACACGAAAACTCACCTTAGTCGTGTTGTCTGTAGATTTCTTAGCATGAAACGCCAATTTGCACTGTATTTTTATTTCATTTTGACCACTCTGTCTAAAGGCTTTTTTGTTTGGTGTCAGGATACAAAATTTGGAAAAAAGAAGGCAAAACAAACGCAAACCCAGATGACATTTAAGAAATTGCCAATCAAGAAACCTGAATGCTGCTGACTGAATACACCTGAAAATCCCATTCACACTCAATTTGGAGGCAGCTCGTAGCTGTCCCCTCGGCAAAAGGGTTACATTTCATTTTCCAAACCACAAAATCACACCTTGGTCCTGTTGCCTGCTAATTTCTAAGAATGAAATGGCAATTTGCAGTTTTTTTTTTATTTCATTATGGATATTCTGGCTAAATTTTATTGTATGGGGTAAGAATACAAAATTAGAAAAGGACTGAACGCACCTGAAAATCCCATTCACACTCAACCAAGAACACATTTAGCAATTTACCAATCGGGAAACCTGAATGTTGCTGACTGACTACACCTGAAAATCCCATTCACACTCAATTTGGAGGCAATTCGTAGCTGTGTCCTCAGCAAAAGAGAAAGATTTCATTTTCATTTCATTTCATTTCATTTCATTTCATTTCATTTCATTTTCCAAAACACAAAAACTCACATTTGTCCAGTTGCCTGTTAATTTCTAAGCATGGAACACCCATTTGCTGTTTTTTTTTTTTATTTTATTAAGGATACTCTGGCTAAACTTTTATTGTATGGTGTAAGAATACAAAATTAGAAAAGGAAGAAGGCAAAAGAAATGGAATGCCCAGACACATTTAAGAAATTGCCAATCAAGAAACCTGAATGCTGCTGACGGAATACACCTGAAAATCCCATTCACACTCAATTTGGAGGCAACTCATAGCTCTCCCCTCGGCAAAAGTGTTACATTTCATTTTCTAAAACACGAAAACTCACCTTAGTTGTGTTGCCTGTTGATTTTTTAGCATGAAACGCCAATTTGCACTGTATTTTTATTTTATTTTGACCACTCTGTCTAAAGGCTTTTTTGGATGGTGTCAGGATATAAACTTTGGAAAGAAAAATGGCAAAACAAACGCAAACCCAGACGACATTTTAGAAATTGCCAATCAAGAAACCTGAATGTTGCTAACTGAATACACCTGAAAATCCCATTCACACTCAATTTGCTGACAATTCATAGCTGTTCCCTTGGCAAAAGGGTTACATTTCATTTTCTAAAACACAAACACTCACCTTGGTCCTGTTGCCTGTTAATTTGTACTCATGAAATGCCAATTTGCTGTTTTTTTTTTTTTATTTCATTATGCATACGCTGGCTAACATTGTTATTTTATGAAGCAAAAATACAAAATTGGAAAAGGAAGAAGGCAAAACAAACACAAACCCAGAACACATTTAGCAAATCGCCAATCAAGAAACCTGAATGCTGCTGATGGAATACACCTGAAAATCCCATTCACACTCAATTTGGAGGCAATTTGTAGCTGTCTTCTCGGCCAAAGGGTTACATTTCATTTTCCAAAACATGAAATCTCCCTTAAGTCGTGAAGCCTGTAGATTTCTTATCATGAAACGCCAATTTGCACTGTATTTTTATTTCATTTTGTCCACTCTATCTAAACGCTTTTTTGGATGGTGTCAGGATAGAAAATTAGAAAAGGAAGAAGGCAAAACAAACACAAACCCAGAACACATTGAGAATATTGCCAATCAAGAAACCTGAATGCTGATGACTGAATACACCTGAAAATCCCATTCACACTCAATTTGGAAACAATTCATAGCAATCCCCTCGGCAAAAGGGTTACATTTCATTTTCCAAAACACAAAAACTCAAATTGGTCATGGTGCCTTTTAATTTCTAAGCATGAAACGAAATTTGCTGTTTTTTTTATTTCCTTATGGATACTCTGGCGATACTTTTTATTGCATGGTGTAAGAATACAAAATTAGAACAGGAAGAAGGCAAAACAAATGCAAACCCAGAACACATTTGGCAAATTGCCAATCAAGAAACCTGAATGCTGCTGACTGAATACACCTGAAAATCCCATTCACACTCAACTTGGAGGCAATTCGTAGCTGTCCTTTGGCAAAAGCGTTACCTTTCATTTTCCAAAACACAAAAACTCACCTTGGTCCTGTTGCCTGTTAATTTGTATTCATGAAACGCCAATTTGCTGTTTTTTTTTTTTATTTCATTATGGATACTCTGGCTAACCTTTTTATTTTATGTTGTAAGAATACAAAATAAGAAAAGGAAGAAGGCAAAACAAACACAAACCCAGAACTCATTTAGCAAATCGCCAATCAATAAACCTGAATGCTGCTGACAGAATACACCTGAAAATCCCGTTCACACTCAATTTGGAGGCAATTTGTAGCTGTCTCCTCGGCAAAAGTGTTACATTTCATTTTCCAAAACACAAAAACTCACCTTGGTCCTGTTGCCTATTAATTTCTAAGCATGAAATGCCAATTTGCTGTTTTTTTTTTTTATTTCATTATGGATACTCTGGCTAACCATTTTATTGTATGGATTAAGAATTCAAAATTAGAAAAGGAAGAAGGCAAAACAAACGCAAATAGAGAACACATTTGGCAAATTACCAATCAAGAAACCTGAATGCTGTTGACTGAATACAACTGAAAATCCCATTCACACTCAATTTGGAGGAAATTCGTAGCTGTCCCCTCAGCAAAAGGGAAATATTTCATTTTCCAAAACACAAAAACTCACCTTAGTCGTGTTGCCTGTTAATTTCTTAGCATGAATCGCCAAATTGCACTCTATTTTTATTTCATTTTGACCACTCTATCTAAATGCTTTTTTGCATGGTTTCAGGATAGAACATTTCGAAAGCAAGAAGACAAAACATACACAAACCCAGAACACATTTAGCAAATTGCCAATCAAGAAACCTGAATGCTACTGACGGAATACACCTGAAAATCCTATTCACATTCAATTTGGAGGCAATTCGTAGCTGCGCCCTCGCCAATAGGGAAACATTTCAATTTCCAAAACACGAAAACTCACCTTAGTCATGTTGCCTGTAGATTTCTTAGCATGAAACGCCAATTTGCTCTTCATTTTTCATTTTGACCACTCTGTGTAAAGGATTTTTTGGATGGTGTCAGAATAGAAAATTCGGAAAGAAAGAAGGCAAAAAAAATGCAAACCCAGAAGACATTTATGAAATTGTCAATCAAGAAACCTGAATGCTGATGACTGAATTCAACTGAAAATCCCATTCACACTCAATTTGGATGCAATTCGTAGCTGTGCCCTCGGCAAAATGGTTACATTTCATTTTCCAAATCACGAAAACTCACATTAGTCATGATGCCTGTAGATTTCTTAGCATGAAACGCCAATTTGCACTGTATTTTTATTTCATTTTGACCACTCTGTCAAAAGGCTTTTTTGGATGGTGTCAGGATAGAAAATTTGGAAAGAAAGGAGGTAAAACAAACGAAATCCCAGAACACATTTAGCAAACTGCCAATCAGAATCCTGAATGCTGCTGACTGAATACACCTGAAAATCCCATTCACACTCAATTTGGAGGCAATTCATAGCTGTGCCCTCGGCAAAAGGGAAATATTTCATTTTCCAAAACACGAAAACTCACCTTAGTTGTGATGCCTGTAGATTTTAGCATGAAAGGCCAATTTGTTTTGAATTTTTACTTCATTTTGACCACTCTGTCTAAAGGCTTTTTTGGATGGTGTCAGGATAGAAAATTTGGAAACAAAGAAGGTAAAACAAACGGAACCCCAGAACACATATAGCAAATAGCCAATCAGGAAAATTGAATGCTGCTGACTGAATACACCTGAAAATCCCATTCACACTCAATTTGGAGGCAACTCGTAGCTGTCCCCTCAGCAAAAGTGTTACATTTCATTTTCTAAAACACGAAAACTCATATTAGTCGTGTTGCCTGTTGATTTCTTAGCATGAAACGCCAATGTGCATTGTATTTTTATTTCATTTTGACCACTCTGTCTAAAGGCTTTTTTGGATGGTGTCAGGATATAAAATTTGGAAAGAAAAAAGGCAAAACAAACACAAACCCAGACGACAATTAAGAAATTGCCAATCGAGAAACCTGAATGCTGCGGACTGAATACACCTGAAAATCCCATTCACACTCAATTTGGAGGCAACTCGTAGCTGTTCCCTTGGCAAAAGGGTTACATTTCATTTTCCAAAACACAAAAACTCACCTTGGTCCTGTTGCATGTTAATTTCTAAAAATGAAACACCAATTTGCTGTTTTCTTTATTTTATTATGGATACTCTGGCTAAACTTTTTATTATATGGTGTAAGAATACAAAATTAGAAAAGGAAGAAGGCAAAACAAATGCAAACCAAGAACACATTTAGCAAATTGCCAATCAGGAAACCTGAATGTTGCTGACTGAATACACCTGAAAATCCCATTCACACTCAATTTGCAGGCAATTCGTAGCTGTCCCCTTGGCAAAAGTGTTAAATTTCATTTTCTAAAACACGAAAACTCACCTTAGTCGTATTGCCTGTAGATTTCTTAGCATGAAACGCCACTTTGCACTGTATTTTTATTTCATTTTGACCACTCTCTCTAAAGGCTTTTTTGGATGGTGTCAGGATAGAAAATTTGGAAAGAAAGAAGGCAAAACAAACGCAAACCCAGACGACATTTAAGAAATTCCCAATCAAGAAACCTGAATGCTGATGACTGAATACACCTAAAAATCCCATTCACACTCAATTTGGAGGCAACTCGTAGTTGTCCCCTTGGCAAAAAGTTTACATTTCATTTTCCAAAGCACAAAAACACACCTTGGTCCTGTTGCCTGCTACTTTCTAAGAATGAAACGGCAATTTGCAGTTTTTTTTTTTATTTCTTTATCGATATTCTGGCTAAACTTTTTATTGTATGGGGTAAGAATACAAAATTAGAAAAGGAAGAAGGCAAAACAAACCCAAACCCAGAACACATTTAGCAAATTGCCAAAAAAGAAACCTGAATGCTGCTGACTGAATACACCTGAAAATCCCATTCACACTCAATTTGGCGGCAATTCGTAGCTGTTCCCTTGGCAAAAGGGTTACATTTCATTTTCCAAAACACAAAAACACACCTTGGTCCTGTTGCATGTTCATTTCTAAAAATTAAACACCAATTTGCTGTTTTCTTTATTTCATTATGGATACTCTGGCTAAACATTTCAGCGTATGGTGTAAGAATACAAAATTAGAAAAGGAAGAAGGCAAAACAAATGCAAACCAAGAACATATTTAGCAAATTGGCAATCAGGATACCTGAATGTTGCTGACTGAATACACCTGAAAATCCCATTAACACTCAATTTGGAGGCAACTCGTAGCTGTCCCCTAGGCAAAGGGGTTACATTTCATTTTCCAAAGCACAATAACACACCTTGGTACTGTTGCACGTTAATTTCTAAAAATGAAACACCAATTTGCTGTTTTCTTTATTTCATTATGGATACTCTGGCGAAACATTTTATTGTATAATGTAAGAATAGAAAATTAGAAAAGGAAGAAGGTAAAACAAATGCAAACCAAGAACACATTTAGCAAATTGCCAATCAGGAAACCTGAATGTTGCTGACTGAATACACATGAAAATCGCATTCACACTCAATTTGGAGGCAATTCGTAGCTGTCCCCTCGGCAAAAGTGTTACAGTTCATTTTCTGAAAACGCCAATTTGCACTATATTTTTATTTCATTTTGACCACTCTGTCTAAAGGCTTTTTTTGGATGGTGTCAGGATATAAAATTTAGAAAGATAAAAAAGGCAAAGCAAATGGAAACCCAGACGACATTTAAGAAATTGCCAATCAAGAAACCTGAATGCTGCTGAATGAATACACCTGAAAATCCCATTCATACTCAATTTGGAGGCAATTCATAGCTGTTTCCTTGGCAAAAGGGTTACATTTCATTTTCCAAAGCACAAAAACACACCTTGGTCCTGTTGCCTGCTAATTTCTGAAAATGAAAAGGCAATTTGCAGGTTTTTTTATTTCATTATGGATATTCTGGCTAAACTTTTTATTGTATGGGGTAAGAATACAAAATTAGAAAAAGAAGAAGGCAAAACAAACGCAAACCCAGAACAGATTTAGCAAATTGCCAAACAAGAAACCTGAATGCTTTTGACTATGACCCTGTTGGAATAAGATTGAAGTCAGCAAACCCTAAAGGCTTCCATAGCCTTTTCAACTCATGACTAGACCCTAGGGAGATTCCTGACGCCATAAACAAGAGTGTCAAATTGTTAAATCAACTTCAGGAGTCACTGTGTACTTACGTCTCATGTGGGATCTGTCCTTAATGTGTTGTCCAATGTGAAGTAATGCTATAACTTGTACTGAAACAGTATTTTTACACTTTGTGTTTCTGTGTGGGTGCAAACTGATGAAATCTTTACTTAGTATATACTGAATCAATCTTCTGTATATAAATATAATTAAAACTAAAAAAAATCTTGGTGTTAAATTGGAAATTGCATAGAAAATTAATCAATTTAAAAAAATATATCATGTAGAATCTCTGTCCTTAATGTGCTATACATTGTGAATTAATACTATAACTAGTACTCCAACAGTATTTTTCACTTTGTGTTGCTATGTGAGGGCAAACTGTTGAAATCTTTACTTAATATATACTAAACTGATTTTCTCTATATAAAGAGAATTGAAAATGAAACTTGATGTGAATGCAAGGGGAGAGGGAGTGGGAAAGGGGAGGGTTGCGGGTGGGAGGGAAGTTGCGGTGGGGCAATTGTAATCCATAAGCTGTACTTTGGAAATTTATATTCTTTAAATAAAAGCATTATAAAAAAAAAAAAAGAAACCTGAATGCTGCTGACTGAATACACCTGAAAATCGCATTCACACTCAATTTGGCGGCAATTCGTAGCAGTTTCCTTGGAAAAAGGGTTACATTTCATTTTCCAAAACACAAAAACTCACCTTGGTAATGTTACATGTTAATTTCTAAAAATGAAACACCAATTTGCTGTTTTCTTTAATTCATTATGGATACTCTGGCTAACCTTTTTCTTGTATGGTGTAAGAATACAAAATTAGCAAAAGAAGAAGGCAAAACAAATGCAAACCAAGAACATATTTAGCCAATTGCCAATCAGGATACCTGAATGTTGCTGACTGAATACACCTGAAAAACCCATTAACACTCAATTTGGACGCAACTCGTACCTATCCCCTAGGCAAAGGGGTTACATTTCATTTTCCAAAGCACAAAAACACACCTTAGTACTGTTGCATGTTAATTTCTAAATATGAAACACCAATTTGCTGTTTTCTTTATTTCATTATGGATACTCTGGCTAAACATTTTATTGTATAATGTAAGAATACAAAATGAGAAAAGGAAGAAGACAAAACAAATGCAAACCAAGAACACATTTAGCAAATTGCCAATCAGGAAACCTGAATGTTGCTGACTGAATACACCTGAAAATCCCATTCACACTCAATTTGCAGGCAATTCGTAGCTGTCCCCTCGGCAAAAGTGTTACATTTCATTTTATAAAACACGAAAACTCACCTTAGTCGTGTTGCCTGTAGATTTCTTAGCATGAAACGCCACTTTGCACTGTATTTTTATGTCATTTTGACCACTCTGTCTAAAGGGTTTTTTGGATGGTGTCAGGATATAAAATTTGGAAAAAGGAAGGCAAAACAAATGCAAACCCAGACGACATTTAAGAATTGCCAATCAAGAAACCTGAATGCTGCTGACTGAATACACCTAAAAATCCCATTCACACTCAATTTGGAGGCAACTCGTAGCTGTCCCCTCGGCAAAAGGGTTACATTTCATTTTCCAAAGCACAAAAACACACCTTGGTCCTGTTGCCTGCTAATTTCTAAGAGTGAAACTGCAATTTGCAGCTTTTTTTATTTCATTATGGATATTCTGGCTAAACTTTTTATTGTATGGGGTAAGAATACAAAATTAGAAAAGGAAGAAGGCAAAGAAACCGCAAACCCAGAACACATTTAGCAAATTGACAAACAAGAAACCAGAATGCTGCTGACTGAATACACCTGAAAATCCCATTCACACTCAATTTGCAGGCAACTCGTAGCTGTCCCCTCGGCAAAAGAGTTACATTTCATTTTCCAAAGCACAAAAACACACCTTGATCCTGTTGCCTGCTAATTTCTAAGAATGAAACGGCAATTTCCAGTTTTTTTTTTTTTAATTATGGATATTCTGGCTAAACTTTTATTGTATGGGGTAAGTATACAAAATTAGAAAAGGAAGAAGGCAAAACAACCGCAAACCCAGAACACATTTAGCAAATTGCCAAACAAGAAACCTGAATGCTGCTGACTGAATACACCTGAAAATAACATTCACACTCAATTTGGCAGCAATTCGTAGCTGTTCCCTTGGTAAAAGGGTTAAACTTCATTTTCCAAAACACAAAAACTCACCTTGTTCCTGTTGTATGTTAATTTCTAAAAATGAAACACCAATTTGCTATTTTCTTTATTTCATTATGGACACTCTGGCTAACCATTTTATTGTATGGGGTAAGAATACAAAATTAGAAAGGAAGAAGGCAAAACAAATGCAAATCAAGAACACATTTAGCAAAATGCCAAACAAGAAACCCGAATGCTGCTGACTGAATACACCTGAAAATCGCATTCACACTCATTTTGGCGGCAATTCGTAGCTGTTCCCTTGGCAAAAGGGTTACATTTCATTTTCCAAAACACAAAAACTCACCTTGGTCATGTTACATGTTAATTTCTAAAAATGAAACACCAATTTGCTGTTTTCTTTATTTCATTATGGATACTCTGGCTAACCTTTTTCTTGTATGGTGTAAGAATACAAAATGAGAAAAGGAAGAAGGCAAAACAAATGCAAACCAAGAACATATTTAGCTATTTGCCAATCAGGATACCTGAATGTTGCTGACTGAATTCACCTGAAAATCCCATTCACACTCAATTTGGACGCAACTCGTAGCTGTCCCCTAGGCAAAGGGGTTACATTTCATTTTCCAAAGCACAAAAACACACCTTGGTACTGTTGCATGTTAATTTCTAAAAATGAAACACCAATTTGCTGTTTTCTTTATTTCATTATGGATACTCTGGCTAAACATTTTATTGTATAGTGTAAGAATACAAAATTAGAAAAGGAAGAAGGCAAAACAAATGCAAACCAAGAACACATTTAGCAAATTGCCAATCAGGAAACCTGAATGTTGCTGACTGTATACACCTGAAAATCCCATTCACACTCAATTTGCAGGCAATTCGTAGCTGTCCCCTAGGCAAAAGTGTTACATTTATTTTCTAAAACACGAAAACTCACCTTAGTCGAGTTGCCTGTAGATTTCTTACCATGAAACGCCAATTTGCACTGTATTTTTATTTCATTTTGTCCACTCTGTCTAAAGGGTTTTTTGGATGGTGTCAGGATATGAAATTTGGAAAAAAGAAGGCAAAACAAACGCAAACCCAGACGACATTTAAGAAATTGCCAATCAAGACACCTGAATGCTGCTGACTGAATACACCTGAAAATCCCATTCACACTCAATTTGGAGGCAACTCGTAGCTGTCCCCTCGGCAAAAGGGTTACATTTCATTTTCCAAAGCACAAAAACACACCTTGGTCATGTTGCCTGATAATTTCTAAGAATGAAACAGCAATTTGCATTTTTTTTTATTTTATTATGGATATTCTGGCTAAACTTTTATTGTATAGGGTAAGAATACAAAATTAGATAAGAAGAAGGCAAAAAAAAGGCAGACCCAGTACATATTTAGCAAATTGCCAAACAAGAAACCTCAATGATGCTGACTGAATACACCTGAAAATCGCAATCACACTCAATTTGGCAGCAATTCATAGCAGTTCCCTTGGCAAAAGGATTACATTTCATTTTCCAAAACACAAAAACTCATCTTGGTCCTGTTGCATGTTAATTTTTAAAAATGAAACACCAATTTGCTGTTTTCTTTATTTCATATGGATACTCTGGCTAAATATTTTCTTGTAAGGTGTCAGAATACAAAATTCGAAATGGAAGAAGGCAAAATAAACGCAAACCCAGAACACATTTAGCAAATTGCCAAACAGGAAACCTGAATGCTGCTGACTGAATACACATGAAAATCCCATTCACACTCAATTTGGAGGCAACTCGTAGCTGTCCCCTCGGCAAAAGTGAAACATTTCATTTTCCAAAACACGAAAACTACCCTTAGTCGTGTTGCCTGTAGATTTCTTAGCATGAAATGCCAATTTGCAATGTATTTTTATTTCATTTTGACCACTCTGTCTAAAGGCTTTAGTAGATGGTCAGGATAGAAAATTTGGATAGAAAGAAAGAAAAACAAACACAAACCCAGAACACATTTACGAAATTGCCAATCGAGAAATCCGAATGCTGCTGACTGAACATACCTGTAAATCCAATTCACACTCAGTTTGGAGGCAATTCGTAGCAGTGGCCTCGGCAAAAGGGAAACATTTCTTTTCCAAAAAACACAAAAACTCACCTTAGTTGTGCTGCCTGTAGATTTCTTAGCTTGAAACGCCAATTTGCTCTTTATTTTTCATTTCACCACTCTGTCTAAACGCTTTTGTGGATGGTGTCAGGATAGAAAATTTGGATAGAAAGAAGGCAAAACAAACACAAACCCAGAACACATTTATCAAATTGCCAATCAAGAAACCTGAATGCTGCTGACTGAACACACCTGAAAATCCCATTCACACTCAATTTGGCTTCAATTCGTAGCTGTTCCCCTGGCAAAAGTGTTACATTTCATTTTCCAAAGCACAAAAACTCACCTTGGTCCTGTTGCATGTTAATTTCTAAAAATGAAACACCAATTTGCTGTTTTCTTTATTTCATTATGGATACTCTGGCTAAACTTTTTATTGTATGGTGTAAGAATACAAAATTAGAAAAGGCAGAAGGCAAAACAAATGCAAACCAAGAACACATTTAGCAAATTACCAATCGGGAAACCTGAATGTTGCTGACTGAATACACCTGAAAATCCCATTCACACTCAATTTGGAGGCAATTCGTAGCTGTCCCCTCGGCAAAAGTGTTACATTTCATTTTCCAAAACACGAAAACTCACTTGTCGTGTTGCCTGTAGATTTCTTAGCATGAAACGCCAATTTGCACTGTATTTTTATTTCATTTTGACCACTCTGTCTAAAGGCTTTTTTGGATGGTGTCAGGATATAAAATTTGGAAAGAAAAAAGGCAAAACAAAAGCAAACCCAGAACACATTTAGCAAATTGCCAAACAAGACACCTGAATGCTGCTGACTGAATACACCTGAAAATCCCATTCACACTCAATTTGGCGGCAATTCGTAGCTGTTCCCTTGGCAAAAGGGTTAAATTTCATTTTCCAAAACAAGAAAACTCACCTGTCGTGTTCCCTGTAGATTTCTTAGCCTGAAACGCCAATTTGTACTGTATTTTTATTTCATTTTGACCACTCTGTCTAAAGGCTTTTTTGGATTGTGTCAGGATATAAAATTTGGAAAGAAAAAAGGCAAAACAAACGCAAACCCAGATGACATTTAAGAAATTGCCAATCAAAAAACCTGAATGCTGCTGACTGAATACACCTGAAAATCCCATTCACACTCAATTTGGAGGCAATTCGTAGCTGTTCCCTTGGCAAAAGGGTTACATTCATTTTTCAAAACACAAAAACTCACCTTAGTCCTGTTGCATGTTAATTTCTAAAAATGAAACACCTATTTGCTGTTTTCTTTATTTCATTATGGATACTCTGGCTAATCTTTTTATTGTATGGTGTAAGAATACAAAATTAGAAAAGGAAGAAGGCAAAACAAATGCAAACCAAGAACACATTTAGCAAATTACCAATCGGGAAACCTGAATGTTGCTGACTGAATACACCTGAAAATCCCATTCACACTCAATTTGGAGGCAAATCGTAGCTGTCCCCTCGGCAAAAGTGTTACATTTCATTTTCCAAAGCACAAAAACTCACCTTGGTCCTGCTGCCTGCTAATTTCTAAGAATGAAACGGCAATTTGCAGGTTTTTTTTATTTCATTATGGATATTCTGGCTAAACTTTTTATTGTATGGGGTAAGAATACAAAATTAGAAAAGGAAGAAGGCAAAACAAACGCAAACCCAGAACACATTTAGCAAATTGCCAAACAAGAAACCTGAATGCTGCTGACTGAATACACCTGAAAATCCCATTCAAACTCAATTTGGCGGCAATTCGTAGCTGTTCCCTTGGCAAAAGGGTTACATTTCATTTTCAAAAACACAAAAATTCACCTTGGTCCTGTTGCCTGCTAATTTCTAAGAATGAAACGGCAATTTGCAGGGTTTTTTATTTCATTATGGATATTCCGGCTAGACTTTTTATTGTATGGGGTAAGAATACAAAATTAGAAAAGGAAGAAGGCAAAACAACCACAAACCCAGAACACATTTAGCAAATTGCCAAACAAGAAACCTGAATGCTGCTGACTGAATACACCTGAAAATCCCATTCACACTCAATTGGGTGGCAACTCGTAGCTGTTCCCTTGGCAAAAGGGTTACATTTCATTTTCCAAAACACAAAAACTCACCTTGGTCCTGTTGCATGTTAATTTCTAAAAATGAAACACCAATTTGCTGTTTTCTTTATTTCATTATGGTTATTCTGGCTAACCGTTTTATTGTATGGTGTAAGAATACAAAATTAGAAAAGGAAGAAGGCAAAACAAATGCAAACCAAGAACACATTTAGCAAATTGCCAATCAGCAAACCTGAATGTTGCTGACTGAATATACCTGAAAATCCCCTTCACATTCAATTTTGAGGCAATTCGTAGCTGTGCCCTCGGCAAAAGGGAAAGATTTCATTTTCCAAAACAGTAAATCTCACCTTGGTCCAGTTGCCTGTTAATTTCTAAGCATGGGACGCCCATTTGCTGTTTTTTTTTTTTTTATTTCATCAAGGATACTCTGGCTAAACTTTTATTGTATGGTGTAAGAATACAAAATTAGAAAATGAAGAAGGCAAAACAAATGGAATGCCCAAACACATTTAAGAAATTGCCAATCAAGAAACCTGAATGCTGCTGACTGAATACACCTGAAAATCCCATTCACACTCAATTTGGAGGTAACTCGTAGCTGTCCCCTCGGCAAAAGGGTTACATTTCATATTCCAAAGCAGAAAATCACACCTTGGTCCTGTTGCCTGATAATTTCTAAGAATGAAACGGCAATTTGCAGGTTTTTTTATTTCATTATGGATATTCTGGCTAGACTTTTTATTGTATGGGGTAAGAATACAAAATTAGAAAAGGAAGAAGGCAAAACAACCGCAAACCCAGAACACATTTAGCAAATTGCCAAACAAGAAACCTGAATGCTGCTGACTGAACACACCTGAAAATCCCATTCAAACTCAATTTGGCGGCAATTCGTAGCTGTTCCCTTGGCAAAAGGGTTACATTTCATTTTCAAAAACACAAAAATTCACCTTGGTCCTGTTGCCTGCTAATTTCTAAGAATGAAACGGCAATTTGCAGGTTTTTTTTATTTCATTATGGATATTCTGGCTAAACTTTTTATTGTATGGGGTAAGAATACAAAATTAGAAAAGGAAGAAGGCAAAACAAATGCAAACCCAGAACACATTTAGCAAATTGCCAAACAAGAAACCTGAATGCTGCTGACTGAATACACCTGAAAATCCCATTCAAACTCAATTTGGCAGCAATTCGTAGCTGTTCCCTTGGCAAAAGGGTTACATTTCATTTTCAAAAACACAAAAATTCACCTTGGTCCTGTTGCATGTTAATTTCTAAAAATGAAACACCAAATTGCTGTTTTCTTTATTTCATTATGGATACTCTGGCTAAACTTTTTCTTGTATGGTGTAAGAATACAAAATTAGAAAAGGAAGAAGGCAAAACAAATGCAAACAAGGAATACATTTATCAAATTGCCAATCAGGAAACCTGAATGTTGCTGACTGAATACACCTGAAAATCCCATTCACACTCAATTTGGAGGCAATTTGTAGCTGTCCCCTCCGCAAAAGTGTTACATTTCATTTTCTAAAACGCGAAAACTCACCTTAGTCGTGTTGCCTGTAAATTTCTTAGCATGAAACGTCAATATGCACTGTATTTTTATTTCATTTTGACCACTTTGTCAAAAGGCATTTTTGGATGGTGTCAGGATATTAAATATGGAAAGAAAGAAGGCGAAACAAACGCAAACCCAAATGACATTTAAGAAATTGCCAATCAAGAAACCTGAATGCTGCAGACTGAATACACCTGAAAATCCCATTCACACTCAATTTGGAGGCAACTCATAGCTGTCCCATAGGCAAAAGTGTTACATTTCATTTTCCAAAGCACAAAAACTCACCTTGGTCCTGTTGCCTGCTAATTTCTAAGAATGAAACGGCAATTTGCAGGTTTTTTTTATTTCATTATGGATATTCTGGCTAAACTTTTTATTGTATGGGGTAAGAATACAAAATTAGAAAAGGAAGAAGGCAAAACAAACGCAAACCCAGAACACATTTAGCAAATTGCCAAACAAGAAACCTGAATGCTGCTGACTGAATACACCTGAAAATCCCATTCAAACTCAATTTGGCGGCAATTCGTAGCTGTTCCCTTGGCAAAAGGGTTACATTTCATTTTCAAAAACACAAAAATTCACCTTGGTCCTGTTGCCTGCTAATTTCTAAGAATGAAACGGCAATTTGCAGGGTTTTTTATTTCATTATGGATATTCCGGCTAGACTTTTTATTGTATGGGGTAAGAATACAAAATTAGAAAAGGAAGAAGGCAAAACAACCACAAACCCAGAACACATTTAGCAAATTGCCAAACAAGAAACCTGAATGCTGCTGACTGAATACACCTGAAAATCCCATTCACACTCAATTGGGTGGCAACTCGTAGCTGTTCCCTTGGCAAAAGGGTTACATTTCATTTTCCAAAACACAAAAACTCACCTTGGTCCTGTTGCATGTTAATTTCTAAAAATGAAACACCAATTTGCTGTTTTCTTTATTTCATTATGGATACTCTGGCTAACCTTTTTCTTGTATGGTGTAAGAATACAAAATGAGAAAAGGAAGAAGGCAAAACAAATGCAAACCAAGAACATATTTAGCTATTTGCCAATCAGGATACCTGAATGTTGCTGACTGAATTCACCTGAAAATCCCATTCACACTCAATTTGGACGCAACTCGTAGCTGTCCCCTAGGCAAAGGGGTTACATTTCATTTTCCAAAGCACAAAAACACACCTTGGTACTGTTGCATGTTAATTTCTAAAAATGAAACACCAATTTGCTGTTTTCTTTATTTCATTATGGATACTCTGGCTAAACATTTTATTGTATAGTGTAAGAATACAAAATTAGAAAAGGAAGAAGGCAAAACAAATGCAAACCAAGAACACATTTAGCAAATTGCCAATCAGGAAACCTGAATGTTGCTGACTGTATACACCTGAAAATCCCATTCACACTCAATTTGCAGGCAATTCGTAGCTGTCCCCTCGGCAAAAGTGTTACATTTATTTTCTAAAACACGAAAACTCACCTTAGTCGAGTTGCCTGTAGATTTCTTACCATGAAACGCCAATTTGCACTGTATTTTTATTTCATTTTGTCCACTCTGTCTAAAGGGTTTTTTGGATGGTGTCAGGATATGAAATTTGGAAAAAAGAAGGCAAAACAAACGCAAACCCAGACGACATTTAAGAAATTGCCAATCAAGACACCTGAATGCTGCTGACTGAATACACCTGAAAATCCCATTCACACTCAATTTGGAGGCAACTCGTAGCTGTCCCCTCGGCAAAAGGGTTACATTTCATTTTCCAAAGCACAAAAACACACCTTGGTCATGTTGCCTGATAATTTCTAAGAATGAAACAGCAATTTGCATTTTTTTTTATTTTATTATGGATATTCTGGCTAAACTTTTATTGTATAGGGTAAGAATACAAAATTAGATAAGAAGAAGGCAAAAAAAAGGCAGACCCAGTACATATTTAGCAAATTGCCAAACAAGAAACCTCAATGATGCTGACTGAATACACCTGAAAATCGCAATCACACTCAATTTGGCAGCAATTCATAGCAGTTCCCTTGGCAAAAGGATTACATTTCATTTTCCAAAACACAAAAACTCATCTTGGTCCTGTTGCATGTTAATTTTTAAAAATGAAACACCAATTTGCTGTTTTCTTTATTTCATATGGATACTCTGGCTAAATATTTTCTTGTAAGGTGTCAGAATACAAAATTCGAAATGGAAGAAGGCAAAATAAACGCAAACCCAGAACACATTTAGCAAATTGCCAAACAGGAAACCTGAATGCTGCTGACTGAATACACATGAAAATCCCATTCACACTCAATTTGGAGGCAACTCGTAGCTGTCCCCTCGGCAAAAGTGAAACATTTCATTTTCCAAAACACGAAAACTACCCTTAGTCGTGTTGCCTGTAGATTTCTTAGCATGAAATGCCAATTTGCAATGTATTTTTATTTCATTTTGACCACTCTGTCTAAAGGCTTTAGTAGATGGTCAGGATAGAAAATTTGGATAGAAAGAAAGAAAAACAAACACAAACCCAGAACACATTTACGAAATTGCCAATCGAGAAATCCGAATGCTGCTGACTGAACATACCTGTAAATCCAATTCACACTCAGTTTGGAGGCAATTCGTAGCAGTGGCCTCGGCAAAAGGGAAACATTTCTTTTCCAAAAAACACAAAAACTCACCTTAGTTGTGCTGCCTGTAGATTTCTTAGCTTGAAACGCCAATTTGCTCTTTATTTTTCATTTCACCACTCTGTCTAAACGCTTTTGTGGATGGTGTCAGGATAGAAAATTTGGATAGAAAGAAGGCAAAACAAACACAAACCCAGAACACATTTATCAAATTGCCAATCAAGAAACCTGAATGCTGCTGACTGAACACACCTGAAAATCCCATTCACACTCAATTTGGCTTCAATTCGTAGCTGTTCCCCTGGCAAAAGTGTTACATTTCATTTTCCAAAGCACAAAAACTCACCTTGGTCCTGTTGCATGTTAATTTCTAAAAATGAAACACCAATTTGCTGTTTTCTTTATTTCATTATGGATACTCTGGCTAAACTTTTTATTGTATGGTGTAAGAATACAAAATTAGAAAAGGAAGAAGGCAAAACAAATGCAAACCAAGAACACATTTAGCAAATTACCAATCGGGAAACCTGAATGTTGCTGACTGAATACACCTGAAAATCCCATTCACACTCAATTTGGAGGCAATTCGTAGCTGTCCCCTCGGCAAAAGTGTTACATTTCATTTTCCAAAACACGAAAACTCACTTGTCGTGTTGCCTGTAGATTTCTTAGCATGAAACGCCAATTTGCACTGTATTTTTATTTCATTTTGACCACTCTGTCTAAAGGCTTTTTTGGATGGTGTCAGGATATAAAATTTGGAAAGAAAAAAGGCAAAACAAAAGCAAACCCAGAACACATTTAGCAAATTGCCAAACAAGACACCTGAATGCTGCTGACTGAATACACCTGAAAATCCCATTCACACTCAATTTGGCGGCAATTCGTAGCTGTTCCCTTGGCAAAAGGGTTAAATTTCATTTTCCAAAACAAGAAAACTCACCTGTCGTGTTCCCTGTAGATTTCTTAGCCTGAAACGCCAATTTGTACTGTATTTTTATTTCATTTTGACCACTCTGTCTAAAGGCTTTTTTGGATTGTGTCAGGATATAAAATTTGGAAAGAAAAAAGGCAAAACAAACGCAAACCCAGATGACATTTAAGAAATTGCCAATCAAAAAACCTGAATGCTGCTGACTGAATACACCTGAAAATCCCATTCACACTCAATTTGGAGGCAATTCGTAGCTGTTCCCTTGGCAAAAGGGTTACATTCATTTTTCAAAACACAAAAACTCACCTTAGTCCTGTTGCATGTTAATTTCTAAAAATGAAACACCTATTTGCTGTTTTCTTTATTTCATTATGGATACTCTGGCTAATCTTTTTATTGTATGGTGTAAGAATACAAAATTAGAAAAGGAAGAAGGCAAAACAAATGCAAACCAAGAACACATTTAGCAAATTACCAATCGGGAAACCTGAATGTTGCTGACTGAATACACCTGAAAATCCCATTCACACTCAATTTGGAGGCAATTCGTAGCTGTCCCCTCGGCAAAAGTGTTACATTTCATTTTCCAAAGCACAAAAACTCACCTTGGTCCTGCTGCCTGCTAATTTCTAAGAATGAAACGGCAATTTGCAGGTTTTTTTTATTTCATTATGGATATTCTGGCTAAACTTTTTATTGTATGGGGTAAGAATACAAAATTAGAAAAGGAAGAAGGCAAAACAAACGCAAACCCAGAACACATTTAGCAAATTGCCAAACAAGAAACCTGAATGCTGCTGACTGAATACACCTGAAAATCCCATTCAAACTCAATTTGGCGGCAATTCGTAGCTGTTCCCTTGGCAAAAGGGTTACATTTCATTTTCAAAAACACAAAAATTCACCTTGGTCCTGTTGCCTGCTAATTTCTAAGAATGAAACGGCAATTTGCAGGGTTTTTTATTTCATTATGGATATTCCGGCTAGACTTTTTATTGTATGGGGTAAGAATACAAAATTAGAAAAGGAAGAAGGCAAAACAACCACAAACCCAGAACACATTTAGCAAATTGCCAATCAGCAAACCTGAATGTTGCTGACTGAATACACCTGAAAATCCCATTCACACTCAATTGGGTGGCAACTCGTAGCTGTTCCCTTGGCAAAAGGGTTACATTTCATTTTCCAAAACACAAAAACTCACCTTGGTCCTGTTGCATGTTAATTTCTAAAAATGAAACACCAATTTGCTGTTTTCTTTATTTCATTATGGTTATTCTGGCTAACCGTTTTATTGTATGGTGTAAGAATACAAAATTAGAAAAGGAAGAAGGCAAAACAAATGCAAACCAAGAACACATTTAGCAAATTGCCAATCAGCAAACCTGAATGTTGCTGACTGAATATACCTGAAAATCCCCTTCACATTCAATTTTGAGGCAATTCGTAGCTGTGCCCTCGGCAAAAGGGAAAGATTTCGTTTTCCAAAACAGTAAATCTCACCTTGGTCCAGTTGCCTGTTAATTTCTAAGCATGGGACGCCCATTTGCTGTTTTTTTTTTTTTTATTTCATCAAGGATACTCTGGCTAAACTTTTATTGTATGGTGTAAGAATACAAAATTAGAAAATGAAGAAGGCAAAACAAATGGAATGCCCAAACACATTTAAGAAATTGCCAATCAAGAAACCTGAATGCTGCTGACTGAATACACCTGAAAATCCCATTCACACTCAATTTGGAGGTAACTCGTAGCTGTCCCCTCGGCAAAAGGGTTACATTTCATATTCCAAAGCAGAAAATCACACCTTGGTCCTGTTGCCTGATAATTTCTAAGAATGAAACGGCAATTTGCAGGTTTTTTTATTTCATTATGGATATTCTGGCTAGACTTTTTATTGTATGGGGTAAGAATACAAAATTAGAAAAGGAAGAAGGCAAAACAACCGCAAACCCAGAACACATTTAGCAAATTGCCAAACAAGAAACCTGAATGCTGCTGACTGAACACACCTGAAAATCCCATTCAAACTCAATTTGGCGGCAATTCGTAGCTGTTCCCTTGGCAAAAGGGTTACATTTCATTTTCAAAAACACAAAAATTCACCTTGGTCCTGTTGCCTGCTAATTTCTAAGAATGAAACGGCAATTTGCAGGTTTTTTTTATTTCATTATGGATATTCTGGCTAAACTTTTTATTGTATGGGGTAAGAATACAAAATTAGAAAAGGAAGAAGGCAAAACAAACGCAAACCCAGAACACATTTAGCAAATTGCCAAACAAGAAACCTGAATGCTGCTGACTGAATACACCTGAAAATCCCATTCAAACTCAATTTGGCAGCAATTCGTAGCTGTTCCCTTGGCAAAAGGGTTACATTTCATTTTCAAAAACACAAAAATTCACCTTGGTCCTGTTGCATGTTAATTTCTAAAAATGAAACACCAAATTGCTGTTTTCTTTATTTCATTATGGATACTCTGGCTAAACTTTTTCTTGTATGGTGTAAGAATACAAAATTAGAAAAGGAAGAAGGCAAAACAAATGCAAACAAGGAATACATTTATCAAATTGCCAATCAGGAAACCTGAATGTTGCTGACTGAATACACCTGAAAATCCCATTCACACTCAATTTGGAGGCAATTTGTAGCTGTCCCCTCCGCAAAAGTGTTACATTTCATTTTCTAAAACGCGAAAACTCACCTTAGTCGTGTTGCCTGTAAATTTCTTAGCATGAAACGTCAATATGCACTGTATTTTTATTTCATTTTGACCACTTTGTCAAAAGGCATTTTTGGATGGTGTCAGGATATTAAATATGGAAAGAAAGAAGGCGAAACAAACGCAAACCCAAATGACATTTAAGAAATTGCCAATCAAGAAACCTGAATGCTGCAGACTGAATACACCTGAAAATCCCATTCACACTCAATTTGGAGGCAACTCATAGCTGTCCCATAGGCAAAAGTGTTACATTTCATTTTCCAAAGCACAAAAACTCACCTTGGTCCTGTTGCCTGCTAATTTCTAAGAATGAAACGGCAATTTGCAGGTTTTTTTTATTTCATTATGGATATTCTGGCTAAACTTTTTATTGTATGGGGTAAGAATACAAAATTAGAAAAGGAAGAAGGCAAAACAAACGCAAACCCAGAACACATTTAGCAAATTGCCAAACAAGAAACCTGAATGCTGCTGACTGAATACACCTGAAAATCCCATTCAAACTCAATTTGGCGGCAATTCGTAGCTGTTCCCTTGGCAAAAGGGTTACATTTCATTTTCAAAAACACAAAAATTCACCTTGGTCCTGTTGCCTGCTAATTTCTAAGAATGAAACGGCAATTTGCAGGGTTTTTTATTTCATTATGGATATTCCGGCTAGACTTTTTATTGTATGGGGTAAGAATACAAAATTAGAAAAGGAAGAAGGCAAAACAACCACAAACCCAGAACACATTTAGCAAATTGCCAAACAAGAAACCTGAATGCTGCTGACTGAATACACCTGAAAATCCCATTCACACTCAATTGGGTGGCAACTCGTAGCTGTTCCCTTGGCAAAAGGGTTACATTTCATTTTCCAAAACACAAAAACTCACCTTGGTCCTGTTGCATGTTAATTTCTAAAAATGAAACACCAATTTGCTGTTTTCTTTATTTCATTATGGTTATTCTGGCTAACCGTTTTATTGTATGGTGTAAGAATACAAAATTAGAAAAGGAAGAAGGCAAAACAAATGCAAACCAAGAACACATTTAGCAAATTGCCAATCAGCAAACCTGAATGTTGCTGACTGAATATACCTGAAAATCCCCTTCACATTCAATTTTGAGGCAATTCGTAGCTGTGCCCTCGGCAAAAGGGAAAGATTTCATTTTCCAAAACAGTAAATCTCACCTTGGTCCAGTTGCCTGTTAATTTCTAAGCATGGGACGCCCATTTGCTGTTTTTTTTTTTTTTTATTTCATCAAGGATACTCTGGCTAAACTTTTATTGTATGGTGTAAGAATACAAAATTAGAAAATGAAGAAGGCAAAACAAATGGAATGCCCAAACACATTTAAGAAATTGCCAATCAAGAAACCTGAATGCTGCTGACTGAATACACCTGAAAATCCCATTCACACTCAATTTGGAGGTAACTCGTAGCTGTCCCCTCGGCAAAAGGGTTACATTTCATATTCCAAAGCAGAAAATCACACCTTGGTCCTGTTGCCTGATAATTTCTAAGAATGAAACGGCAATTTGCAGGTTTTTTTATTTCATTATGGATATTCTGGCTAGACTTTTTATTGTATGGGGTAAGAATACAAAATTAGAAAAGGAAGAAGGCAAAACAACCGCAAACCCAGAACACATTTAGCAAATTGCCAAACAAGAAACCTGAATGCTGCTGACTGAACACACCTGAAAATCCCATTCAAACTCAATTTGGCGGCAATTCGTAGCTGTTCCCTTGGCAAAAGGGTTACATTTCATTTTCAAAAACACAAAAATTCACCTTGGTCCTGTTGCCTGCTAATTTCTAAGAATGAAACGGCAATTTGCAGGTTTTTTTTATTTCATTATGGATATTCTGGCTAAACTTTTTATTGTATGGGGTAAGAATACAAAATTAGAAAAGGAAGAAGGCAAAACAAACGCAAACCCAGAACACATTTAGCAAATTGCCAAACAAGAAACCTGAATGCTGCTGACTGAATACACCTGAAAATCCCATTCAAACTCAATTTGGCGGCAATTCGTAGCTGTTCCCTTGGCAAAAGGGTTACATTTCATTTTCAAAAACACAAAAATTCACCTTGGTCCTGTTGCATGTTAATTTCTAAAAATGAAACACCAAATTGCTGTTTTCTTTATTTCATTATGGATACTCTGGCTAAACTTTTTCTTGTATGGTGTAAGAATACAAAATTAGAAAAGGAAGAAGGCAAAACAAATGCAAACAAGGAATACATTTATCAAATTGCCAATCAGGAAACCTGAATGTTGCTGACTGAATACACCTGAAAATCCCATTCACACTCAATTTGGAGGCAATTTGTAGCTGTCCCCTCCGCAAAAGTGTTACATTTCATTTTCTAAAACGCGAAAACTCACCTTAGTCGTGTTGCCTGTAAATTTCTTAGCATGAAACGTCAATATGCACTGTATTTTTATTTCATTTTGACCACTTTGTCAAAAGGCATTTTTGGATGGTGTCAGGATATTAAATATGGAAAGAAAGAAGGCGAAACAAACGCAAACCCAAATGACATTTAAGAAATTGCCAATCAAGAAACCTGAATGCTGCAGACTGAATACACCTGAAAATCCCATTCACACTCAATTTGGAGGCAACTCATAGCTGTCCCATAGGCAAAAGTGTTACATTTCATTTTCCAAAGCACAAAAACTCACCTTGGTCCTGTTGCCTGCTAATTTCTAAGAATGAAACGGCAATTTGCAGGTTTTTTTTATTTCATTATGGATATTCTGGCTAAACATTTTATTGTATGGGGTAAGAATACAAAATTAGAAAAGGAAGAAGGCAAAACAAACGCAAACCCAGAACACATTTAGCAAATTGCCAAACAAGAAACCTGAATGTTGCTGACTGAATACACCTGAAAATCCCATTCAAACTCAATTTGGAGGCAATTCGTAGCTGTGCCCTCGGCAAAAGGGAAAGATTTCTTTTTCCAAAACACAAAAACTAACCTTGGTCCAGTTGCCTGTTAATTTCTAAATATGGGACGCACATTTGCTGTTTTTTTTTTTTTTATTTCATTAAGGATTCTCTGGCTAAACTTTTATTGTATGGTGTAAGAATACAAAATTAGAAAAGGAAAAAGGCAAATAAATGGAATGCTCAAACACATTTAAGAAATTGCCAATCAAGAAACCTGAATGTTGCTGACTGAATACACCTGAAAATCCCTTTCACACTCAATTTGGAGGCAACTCGTAGCTGTCCCCTAGGCAAAAGTGTTACATTTCATTTTCCAAAGCACAAAAACTCTTCTTGTTCCTGTTGCCTGCTAATTTCTAAGAATGAAACGGCAATTTGCAGGTTTTTTTTATTTCATTAAGGATTCTCTGGCTAAACATTTTCTTGTATGGTGTAAGAGTACAAAATTAGAAAAGGAAGAAGGCAAAACATCCGCAAACCCAGAGCACATTTAGCAAATTGCAAAACAAGAAACCTGAATGCTGCTGACTGAATACACCTGAAAATCCCATTCACACTCAATTTGGCGGCAATTCATAGCCTTTCCCTTGGCAAAAGTGTTACATTTCATTTTACAAAACACAAAAATTCACCTTGGTCCTGTTGCATGTTCATTTCTAAAAATGAAACACCAATTTGCTGTTTTCTTTATTTCATTATGGATACTCTGGCTAACCTTTTTCTTGTATGGTGTAAGAATACAAAATGAGAAAAGGAAGAAGGCAAAACAAATGCAAACCAAGACCACATTTAGCAAATTGCCAATCAGGAAACCTGAATGTTGCTGACTGAATACACCTGAAAATCCCATTCACACTCAATTTGGAGGCAATTCGTAGCTGTGCCCTCGGCAAAAGGGAAAGATTTCACTTTCCAAAAACAAAAACTGACCTTGATCCAGTTGCCTGATAATTTCTATGCATGGGACGCCCATTTGCTGTTTTTTTTTTTTATTTCATTTAGGATACTCTAGCTAAACTTTTATTGTATGGTGTAAGAATACAAAATTAGAAAAGGAAGAAGGCAAAACAAATGGAATGCTAAAACACATTTAGGAAATCGCCAATCAAGAAACCTGAATGCTGCTGACTGAATACACCTGAAAATCCCATTCACACTCAATTTGGAGGCAACTTGTAGCTTTCCCCTCGGCAAAAGGGTTACATTTCATTTTCCAAAGCACAAAAACACACCTTGGTCCTGTTGCCTGCTAATTTCTAAGAATGAAACGGCAATTTGCAGGTTTTTTTATTTCATTATGGATATTCTGGCTAAACTTTTTATTGTATGGGGTAAGAATACAAAATTAGAAAAGGAAGAAGGCAAACCAAACGCAAACCCAGAACACATTTAGCAAATTGCCAAACAAGAAACCTGAATGCTGCTGACTGAATACACCTGAAAATCCCATTCACACTCAATTTGGCGGCAACTCATAGCTGTTCCCTTGGCAAAAGGGTTACATTTCATTTTCCAAAACACAAAAACCCACCTTGGTCCTGTTGCATGTTAATTTCTAAAAATGAAACACCAATTTGCTGTTTTCTTTATTTCATTATGGATACTCTGGCGAAACTTTTCCTTGTATGGTGTAAGAATACAAAATGAGAAAAGGAAGAAGGCAAAACAAATGCAAACCAAGAACACATTTATCAAATTGCCAATCAAGAAACCTGAATGTTGCTGACTGAATACACCTGAAAATCCCATTCACACTCAATTTGGAGGCAATTCGTAGCTGTGCCCTCGGCAAAAGGGAAAGATTTCATTTTCCAAAACACAAAAACTAACCTTGGTCCTCTTGCCTGTTAGTTTCTAAACATGGGACGCCCATTTGCTGTTTTTTTTTTATTTCATTAAGGATTCTCTGGCTAAACTTTTATTGTATGGTGTAAGAATACAAAATTAGAAAAGGAAGAAGGCAAATAAATGGAATGCTCAAACACATTTAAGAAATTGCCAATCAAGAAACCTGAATGTTGCTGACTGAATACACCTGAAAATCCCTTTCACACTCAATTTGGAGGCAACTCGTAGCTGTCCCCTAGGCAAAAGTGTTACATTTCATTTTCCAAAGCACAAAAACTCTTCTTGGTCCTGTTGCCTGCTAATTTCTAAGAATGAAACGGCAATTTGCAGGTTTTTTTTATTTCATTAAGGATTCTCTGGCTAAACATTTTATTGTATGGGGTAAGAATACAAAATTAGAAAAGGAAGAAGGCAAAACAACCGCAAACCCAGAGCACATTTAGCAAATTGCCAAACAAGAATCCTGAATGCTGCTGACTGAATACACCTGAAAATCCCATTCACACTCAATTTGGCGGAAATTCATAGCCTTTCTCTTGGCAAAAGGGTTACATTTCATTTTACAAAACACAAAAATTCACCTTGGTCCTGTTGCATGTTAATTTCTAAAAATGAAACACCAATTTGCTGTTTTCTTTATTTCATTATGGATACTCTGGCTAAACTTTTCCTTGTATGGTGTAAGAATACAAAATTAGAAAAGGAAGAAGGCAAAACAAATGCAAACCAAGAACACATTTATCAAATTGCCAATCAGGAAACCTGAATGTTGCTGACTGAATACACCTGAAAATCCCCTTCACACTCAATTTGGAGGCAATTCGTAGCTGTGCCCTCGGCAAAAGGGAAAGATTTCATTTTCCAAAACAGTAAATCTCACCTTGGTCCAGTTGCCTGTTAATTTCTAAGCATAGAATGCCCATTTGCAGTTTTTTTTATATTTCATTAAGGATACTCTCGCTAAACTTTTATTGTATGGTGTAAGAATACAAAATTAGAAAAGGAAGAAGGCAAAACAAATGGAATGCCCAAACACATTTAAGAAATTGCCAATCAAGAAACCTGAATGCTGCTGACTGAATACACCTGAAAATCCCATTCACACTCAATTTGGAGGCAATTCGTAGCTGTCCCCTCGGCAAAAGGGAAAGATTTCATTTTCCAAATCACAAAAACTCACCTTGGTCCTGTTGCATGTTAATTTCTAAAAATGAAACACCAATTTGCTGTTTTCTTTATTTCATTGTGGATACTGTGGCTAAGCTTTTTCTTGTATGGTGTAAGAATACAAAATTAGAAAAGGAAGAAGGCAAAACAAATGCAAACCAAGAACACATTTAGCAAATTACCAATCAGGAAACCCGAATGTTGCTGACTGAATACACCTGAAAATCCCATTCACACTCAGTTTGGCGGCAATTCGTAGCTGTTCCCTTGGCAAAAGGGAAAGATTTCATTTTCCAAAACACTAAAACTCACCTTGGTCCAGTTGCCTGTTAATTTCTAAACATGGAACTCCCATTTGCTGTTTTTCTTTTTTTTTATTTCCTTAAGGATACTCTGGCTAAACTTTTATTGTATGGTGTAAGAATACAAAATTAGAAAAGGAAGAAGGCAAAACAAATGGAATGCCCAAACACATTTAAGAAATTGCCAAGCAAGAAACCTGAATGCTGCTGACTGAATACACCTGAAAATCCCATTCACACTCAATTTGGAGGTAACTCGTAGCTGTCCCCTCGGCAAAAGGGTTACATTTCATTTTCCAAAGCACAAAAACACACCTTGGTCCTGTTGCCTGCTAATTTCTAAGAATGAAACGGCAATTTGCAGGGTTTTTTATTTCATTATGGATATTCCGGCTAGACTTTTTATTGTATGGGGTAAGAATACAAAATTAGAAAAGGAAGAAGGCAAACCAAACGCAAACCCAGAACACATTTAGCAAATTGCCAAACAAGAAACCTGAATGCTGCTGACTGAATACACCTGAAAATCCCATTCACACTCAATTGGGTGGCAACTCGTAGCTGTTCCCTTGGCAAAAGGGTTACATTTCATTTTCCAAAACACAAAAACTCACCTTGGTCCTGTTGCATGTTAATTTCTAAAAATGAAACACCAATTTGCTGTTTTCTTTATTTCATTATGGTTATTCTGGCTAACCGTTTTATTGTATGGTGTAAGAATACAAAATTAGAAAAGGAAGAAGGCAAAACAAATGCAAACCAAGAACACATTTAGCAAATTGCCAATCAGCAAACCTGAATGTTGCTGACTGAATATACCTGAAAATCCCCTTCACATTCAATTTTGAGGCAATTCGTAGCTGTGCCCTCGGCAAAAGGGAAAGATTTCATTTTCCAAAACAGGAAATCTCACCTTGGTCCAGTTGCCTGTTAATTTCTAAGCATGGGACGCCCATTTGCTGTTTTTTTTTTTTTTTATTTCATCAAGGATACTCTGGCTAAACTTTTATTGTATGGTGTAAGAATACAAAATTAGAAAAGGAAGAAGGCAAAACAAATGGAATGCCCAAACACATTTAAGAAATTGCTAATCAAGAAACCTGAATGCTGCTGACTGAATACACCTGAAAATCCCATTCACACTCAATTTGGAGGTAACTCGTAGCTGTCCCCTCGGCAAAAGTGTTACATTTCATATTCCAAAGCAGAAAATCACACCTTAGTCCTGTTGCCTGATAATTTCTAAGAATGAAACGGCAATTTGCAGGTTTTTTTATTTCATTATGGATATTCTGGCTAGACTTTTTATTGTATGGGGTAAGAATACAAAATTAGAAAAGGAAGAAGGCAAAACAACCGCAAACCCAGAACACATTTAGCAAATTGCCAAACAAGAAACCTGAATGCTGCTGACTGAACACACCTGAAAATCCCATTCACACTCAATTTGTAGGCAATTCGTAGCTGTGCCCTCGGCAAAAGGGTTACATTTCATTTTCCAAAGCACAAAATCACACCTTGGTCCTGTTGCCTGCTGTTTTCTAAGAATGAAACGGCAATTTGCAGTTTTTTTTATTTCATTATGGATATTCTGGCTAACCTTTTTATTGTACGGGGTAAGAATACAAAATTAGAAAAGGAAGAAGGCAAAACAAACGCAAACCCAGAACACATTTAGCAAATTGCCAAACAAGAAACCTGAATGCTGCTGACTGAATACACCGGAAATCCCATTCAAACTCAATTTGGCGGCAATTCGTAGCAGTTCCCTTGGCAAAAGGGTTACATTTCATTTTCAAAAACACAAAAATTCACCTTGGTCCAGTTGCATGTTAATTTCTAAAAATGAAACACCAATTTGCTGTTTTCTTTATTTCATTATGGATACTCTGGCTAAACATTTTCTTGTATGGTGTAAGAATACAAAATTAGAAAAGGAAGAAGGCAAAATAAATGCAAACCAAGAACACATTTATCAAATTGCCAATCAGCAAACCTGAATGTTGCTGACTGAATACACCTGAAAATCCCATTCACACTCAATTTGGAGGCAATTCGTACCTGTGCCCTCGGCAAAAGGGAAAGATTTCATTTTCCAAATCAGTAAATCTCGCCTTGGTCCAGTTGCATGTTAATTTCTAAGCATGGAACGCCCATTTGCTGTTTTTTTTTTTTTTATTTCATCAAGGATACTCTGGCTAAACTTTTATTGTATGGTGTAAGAATACAAAATTAGAAAAGGAAGAAGGCAAAACAAATGGAATGCCCAAACACATTTAAGAAATTGCTAATCAAGAAACCTGAATGCTGCTGACTGAATACACCTGAAAATCCCATTCACACTCAATTTGGAGGTAACTCGTAGCTGTCCCCTCGGCAAAAGGGTTACATTTCATATTCCAAAGCACAAAATCACACCTTGGTCCTGTTGCCTCCTAATTTCTAAGAATGAAACGGCAATTTGCAGGTTTTTTTATTTCATTATGGATATTCTGGCTAGACTTTTTATTGTATGGGGTAAGAATACAAAATTAGAAAAGGAAGAAGGCAAAACAACCGCAAACCTAGAACACATTTAGCAAATTGCCAAACAAGAAACCTGAATGCTGCTCACTGAATGCACCTGAAAATCGCATTCACACTCAATTTGGCGGCAATTCGTAGCTGTTCCCTTGGCAAAAGGGTTACATTTCATTTTCCGAAACACAAAAACTCACCTTGGTCCTGTTGCATGTTAATTTCTAAAAATGAAACACCAATTTGCTGTTTTCTTTATTTCATTATGGTTATTCTGGATAACCGTTTTATTGTATGGTGTAAGAATACAAAATTAGAAAAGGAAGAAGGCAAAACAAATGCAAACCAAGAACACATTTAGCAAATTGCCAATCAGCAAACCTGAATGTTGCTGACTGAATACACCTGAAAATCCCCTTCACACTCTATTTGGAGGCAATTCGTAGCTGTGCCCTCGGCAAAAGGGAAAGATTTCATTTTCCAAAACAGTAAATCTCACCTTGGTCCAGTTGCCTGTTAATTTCTAAGCATGGAACGCCCATTTGCTGTTTTTTTTTTTTATTTCATCAAGGATACTCTGGCTAAACTTTTATTGTATGGTGTAAGAATACAAAATTAGAAAAGGAAGAAGGCAAAACAAATGGAAATCCCAAACACATTTAAGAAATTGCTAATCAAGAAACCTGAATGCTGCTGACTGAATACACCTGAAAATCCCATTCACACTCAATTTGGAGGTAACTCGTAGCTGTCCCCTCGGCAAAAGGGTTACATTTCATATTCCAAAGCAGAAAATCACACCTTGGTCCTGTTGCCTCCTAATTTCTAAGAATGAAATGGCAATTTGCAGGTTTTTTCATTTCATTATGGATATTCTGGCTAAACTTTTTATTTTATCGAATAAGAATACAAAATTAGAAAAGGAAGAAGGCAAAACAACCGCAAACCCAGAACACATTTAGCAAATTGCCAAACAAGAAACCTGAATGCTGCTGACTGAATGCACATGAAAATCGCATGCATACTCAATTTGGCGGCAATTCATAGCTGTTCCCTTGGCAAAAGGGTTACATTTTATTTTCCAAAACACAAAAACTCACCTTGGTCCTGTTACATGCTAATTTCTTAAAATGAAACAACAATTTGCTGTTTTCTTTATTTCATTGTGGATACTCTGGCTAACCTTTTTCTTGTATGGTGTAAGAATACAAAATTAGAAAATGAAGAAGGCAAAACAAATGCAAACCAAGAACACATTTAGCAAATTGCCAATCAGGAAACCTGAATGTTGCTGACTGAATACGCCTGAAAATCCCATTCACACTCAATTTGGAGGCAATTCGTAGCTGTGCCCTCGGCAAAAGGGAAAGATTTCATTTTCCAAAACACAAAAACTCTCATTCGTCCA
Source organism: Sylvilagus floridanus (assembly GCA_949820135.1). Classification (NCBI taxonomy): domain Eukaryota; kingdom Metazoa; phylum Chordata; class Mammalia; order Lagomorpha; family Leporidae; genus Sylvilagus; species Sylvilagus floridanus. The sequence continues at coordinate 162,162,639 of OX463227.1, read as the reverse complement.
GTTGCCTGTTAATTTCTAAGCATGGACTGCCCATTTGCTGTTTTTTTTTTTTTATTTCATTAAGGATACTCTGGCTAAACATTTATTGTATGGTGTAAGAATACAAAATTAGAAAAGGAAGAAGGCAAAACAAATGGAATGCCCAAACACATTTAAGAAATTGCCAATCAAGAAACCTGAATGCTGCTGACTGAATACACCTGAAAATCCCATTCACACTCAATTTGGAGGCAACTCGTAGCTGTCCCCTCGGCATAAGGGTTAAATTTCATATTCCAAAGCACAAAAACACACCTTGGTCCTGTTGCCTCCTAATTTCTAAGAATGAAACGGCAATTTGCCGTTTTTTTTATTTCATTATGGATATTCTGGCTAAACTTTTTATTGTATGGGGTAAGAATACAAAATTAGAAAAGGAAGAAGGCAAACCAAACGTAAACCCAGAACACATTTAGCAAATTGCCAAACAAGAAACCTGAATGCTGCTGACTGAACACACCTGAAAATCCCATTCACACTCAATTTGGCGGCAACTCATAGCTGTTCCCTTGGCAAAAGGGTTACATTTCATTTTCCAAAACACAAAAACTCACCTTGGTCCTGTTGCATGTTAATTTCTAAAAATGAAACACCAATTTGCTGTTTTCTTTATTTCATTATGGATACTCTGGCGAAACTTTTCCTTGTATGGTGTAAGAATACAAAATTAGAAAAGGAAGAAGGCAAAACAAATGCAAACCAAGAACACATTTATCAAATTGCCAATCAGGAAACCTGAATGTTGCTGACTGAATACACCTGAAATTCCCATTCACACTCAATTTGGAGGCAATTCTTAGCTGTGCCCTCGGCAAAAGGGAAAGATTTCATTTTCCAAATCAGTAAATCTCACCTTGGTCCAGTTGCCTGTTAATTTCTAAGCATGGAACGCCCATTTGCTGTTTTTTTTTTTTTTATTTCATCAAGGATACTCTGGCTAAACTTTTATTGTATGGTGTAAGAATACAAAATTAGAAAAGGAAGAAGGCAAAACAAATGGAATGCCCAAACACATTTAAGAAATTGCTAATCAAGAAACCTGAATGCTGCTGACTGAATACACCTGAAAATCCCATTCACACTCAATTTGGAGGTAACTCGTAGCTGTCCCCTCGGCAAAATGGTTACAATTCATATTCCAAAGCAGAAAATCACACCTTGGTCCTGTTGCCTCCTAATTTCTAAGAATGAAACGGCAATTTGCAGGTTTTTTTATTTCATTATGGATATTCTGGCTAGACTTTTTATTGTATGGGGTAAGAATACAAAATTAGAAAAGGAAGAAGGCAAAACAACCGCAAACCTAGAACACATTTAGCAAATTGCCAAACAAGAAACCTGAATGCTGCTCACTGAATGCACCTGAAAATCGCATTCACACTCAATTTGGCGGCAATTCATAGCTGTTCCCTTGGCAAAAGGGTTACATTTCATTTTCCGAAACACAAAAACTCACCTTGGTCCTGTTGCATGTTAATTTCTAAAAATGAAACACCAATTTGCTGTTTTCTTTATTTCATTATGGTTATTCTGGATAACCGTTTTATTGTATGGTGTAAGAATACAAAATTAGAAATGGAAGAAGGCAAAACAAATGCAAACCAAGAACACATTTAGCAAATTGCCAATCAGCAAACCTGAATGTTGCTGACTGAATACACCTGAAAATCCCCTTCACACTCAATTTGGAGGCAATTCGTAGCTGTGCCCTCGGCAAAAGGGAAAGATTTCATTTTCCAAAACAGTAAATCTCACCTTGGTCCAGTTGCCTGTTAATTTCTAAGCATGGAACGCCCATTTGCTGTTTTTTTTTTTTATTTCATCAAGGAAACTCTGGCTAAACTTTTATTGTATGGTGTAAGAATACAAAATTAGAAAAGGAAGAAGGCAAAACAAATGGAAATCCCAAACACATTTAAGAAATTGCTAATCAAGAAACCTGAATGCTGCTGACTGAATACACCTGAAAATCCCATTCACACTCAATTTGGAGGTAACTCGTAGCTGTCCCCTCGGCAAAAGGGTTACATTTCATATTCCAAAGCAGAAAATCACACCTTGGTCCTGTTGCCTCCTAATTTCTAAGAATGAAATGGCAATTTGCAGGTTTTTTCATTTCATTATGGATATTCTGGCTAAACTTTTTATTTTATCGAATAAGAATAAAAATTAGAAAAGGAAGAAGGCAAAACAACCGCAAACCCAGAACACATTTAGCAAATTGCCAAACAAGAAACCTGAATGCTGCTGACTGAATGCACATGAAAATCGCATGCATACTCAATTTGGCGGCAATTCATAGCTGTTCCCTTGGCAAAAGGGTTACATTTTATTTTCCAAAACACAAAAACTCACCTTGGTCCTGTTACATGCTAATTTCTTAAAATGAAACAACAATTTGCTGTTTTCTTTATTTCATTGTGGATACTCTGGCTAACCTTTTTCTTGTATGGTGTAAGAATACAAAATTAGAAAATGAAGAAGGCAAAACAAATGCAAACCAAGAACACATTTAGCAAATTGCCAATCAGGAAAGCTGAATGTTGCTGACTGAATACGCCTGAAAATCCCATTCACACTCAATTTGGAGGCAATTCGTAGCTGTGCCCTCGGCAAAAGGGAAAGATTTCATTTTCCAAAACACAAAAACTCTCATTCGTCCAGTTGCCTGTTAATTTCTAAGCATGGAATGCCCATTTGCTGTTTTTTTTTTTTTTATTTCATTAAGGATACTCTGGCTAAACATTTATTGTATGGTGTAAGAATACAAAATTAGAAAAGGAAGAAGGCAAAACAAATGGAATGCCCAAACACATTTAAGAAATTGCCAATCAAGAAACCTGAATGCTGCTGACTGAATACACCTGAAAATCCCATTCACACTCAATTTGGAGGCAACTCGTAGCTGTCCCCTCGGCATAAGGGTTAAATTTCATATTCCAAAGCACAAAAACACACCTTGGTCCTGTTGCCTGCTAATTTCTAAGAATGAAACGGCAATTTGCCGTTTTTTTTATTTCATTATGGATATTCTGGCTAATCTTTTTATTGTATGGGGTAAGAATACAAAATTAGAAAAGGAAGAAGGCAAACCAAATGCAAACCCAGAACACATTTAGCAAATTGCCAAACAAGAAACCTGAATGCTGCTGACTGAACACACCTGAAAATCCCATTCACACTCAATTTGGCGGCAACTCATAGCTGTTCCCTTGGCAAAAGGGTTACATTTCATTTTCCAAAACACAAAAACTCACCTTGGTCCTGTTGCATGTTAATTTCTAAAAATGAAACACCAATTTGCTGTTTTCTTTATTTCATTATGGATACTCTGGCGAAACTTTTCCTTGTATGGTGTAAGAATACAAAATTAGAAAAGGAAGAAGGCAAAACAAATGCAAACCAAGAACACATTTATCAAATTGCCAATCAGGAAACCTGAATGTTGCTGACTGAATACACCTGAAATTCCCATTCACACTCAATTTGGAGGCAATTCGTAGCTGTCCCCTCGGCAAAAGTGTTACATTTCATTTTCTAAAACGTGAAAACTCACCTTAGTCGTGTTGCCTGTAAATTTCTTAGCATGAAACGCCAATTTGCACTGTATTTTTATTTCATTTTGACCACTCTGTCAAAAGGCATTTTTGGATGGTGTCAGGATATTAAATTTGGAAAAAAGAAGGCAAAACAAATGCAAACCCAGATGACATTTAAGAAATTGCCAATCAAGAAACCTGAATGCTGCAGACTGAATAGACCTGAAAATCCCATTCACACTCAATTTGGCGGCAATTCGTAGCTGTTCCCTTGGCAAAAGGGTTACATTTCATTTTCAAAAACACAAAAATTCACCTTGGTCCTGTTGCATGTTAATTTCTAAAAATGAAACACCAATTTGCTGTTTTCTTTATTTCATTATGGATACTCTGGCTAAACATTTTCTTGTATGGTGTAAGAATACAAAATTAGAAAAGGAAGAAGGCAAAATAAATGCAAACCAAGAACACATTTATCAAATTGCCAATCAGGAAACCTGAATGTTGCTAACTGAATACACCTGAAAATCCCATTCACACTCAATTTGGAGGCAATTCGTAGCTGTGCCCTCGGCAAAAGGGAAAGATTTCATTTTCCAAAACACAAAAACTAACCTTGGTCAAGTTGCCTGTTAATTTCTAAACATGGGACGCCCATTTGCTGTTTTTTTTTTATTTTATTAAGGATTCTCTGGCTAAACTTTTATTGTATGGTGTAAGAATACAAAATTAGAAAATGAAGAAGGCAAAACAAATGGAATGCCCAAACACATTTAAGAAATTGCTAATCAAGAAACCTGAATGCTGCTGACTGAATACACCTGAAAATCCCATTCACACTCAATTTGGAGGTAACTCGTAGCTGTCCCCTCGGCAAAAGGGTTACATTTCATATTCCAAAGCAGAAAATCACACCTTGGTCCTGTTGCCTCCTAATTTCTAAGAATGAAATGGCAATTTGCAGGTTTTTTTATTTCATTATGGATATTCTGGCTAGACTTTTTATTGTATGGGGTAAGAATAAAAAATTAGAAAAGGAAGAAGGCAAAACAACCGCAAACCCAGAACACATTTAGCAAATTGCCAAACAAGAAACCTGAATGCTGCTCACTGTATGCACCTGAAAATCGCATTCACACTCAATTTGGCGGCAATTCATAGCTGTTCCCTTGGCAAAAGGGTTACATTTCATTTTCCAAAACACAAAAACTCACCTTGGTCCTGTTACATGCTAATTTCTTAAAATGAAACACCAATTTGCTGTTTTCTTTATTTCATTATGGATACTCTGGCTAACCTTTTTCTTGTATGGTGTAAGAATACAAAATTAGAAAATGAAGAAGGCAAAACAAATGCAAACCAAGAACACATTTAGCAAATTGCCAATCAGGAAACCTGAATGTTGCTGACTGAATACGCCTGAAAATCCCATTCACACTCAATTTGGAGGCAATTCGTAGCTGTGCCCTCGGCAAAAGGGAAAGATTTCATTTTCCAAAACACAAAAACTCTCATTCGTCCAGTTGCCTGTTAATTTCTAAGCATGGAATGCCCATTTGCTGTTTTTTTTTTTTTTTATTTCATTAAGGATACTCTGGCTAAACATTTATTGTATGGTGTAAGAATACAAAATTAGAAAATGAAGAAGGCAAAACAAATGGAAATCCCAAACACATTTAAGAAATTGCTAATCAAGAAACCTGAATGCTGCTGACTGAATACACCTGAAAATCCCATTCACACTCAATTTGGAGGTAACTCGTAGCTGTCCCCTCGGCAAAAGGGTTACATTTCATATTCCAAAGCAGAAAATCACACCTTGGTCCTGTTGCCTCCTAATTTCTAAGAATGAAATGGCAATTTGCAGGTTTTTTCATTTCATTATGGATATTCTGGCTAGACTTTTTATTGTATGGGGTAAGAATAAAAAATTAGAAAAGGAAGAAGGCAAAACAAGCGCAAACCCAGAACACATTTAGCAAATTGCCAAACAAGAAACCTGAATGCTGCTGACTGAATACACCTGAAAATCGCATTCACACTCAATTTGGCGGCAACTCATAGCTGTTCCCTTGGCAAAAGCGTTACATTTCATTTTCCAAAACACAAAAACTCACCTTGGTCCTGTTGCATGTTAATTTCTAAAAATGAAACACCAATTTGCTGTATTCTTTATTTCATTATGGATACTCTGGCGAAACTTTTCCTTGTATGGTGTAAGAATACAAAATTAGAAAAGGAAGAAGGCAAAACAAATGCAAACCAAGAACACATTTATCAAATTGCCAATCAGGAAACCTGAAGGTTGCTGACTGAATACACCTGAAAATCCCATTCACACTCAATTTGGAGGCAATTCATAGCTGTCCCCTCGGCAAAAGTGTTACATTTCATTTTCTAAAACGCGAAAACTCACCTTAGTCGTGTTGCCTGTAAATTTCTTAGCATGAAACGCCAATTTGCACTGTATTTTTATTTCATTTTGACCACTCTGTCAAAAGGCATTTTTGGATGGTGTCAGGATATTAAATATGGAAAGAAAGAAGGCAAAAGAAATGCAAACCCAGATGACATTTAAGAAATTGCCAAACAAGAAACCTGAATGCTGCTGACTGAATACACCTGAAAATCCCATTCAAACTCAATTTGGCGGCAATTCGTAGTTGTTCCCTTGGCAAAAGGGTTACATTTCATTTTCAAAAACACAAAAATTCACCTTGGTCCTGTTGCATGTTAATTTCTAAAAATGAAACACCAATTTGCTGTTTTCTTTATTTCATTATGGATACTCTGGCTAAACATTTTCTTGTATGGTGTAAGAATACAAAATTAGAAAAGGAAGAAGGCAAAATAAATGCAAACCAAGAACACATTTATCAAATTGCCAATCAGGAAACCTGAATGTTGCTAACTGAATACACCTGAAAATCCCATTCACACTCAATTTGGAGGCAATTCGTAGCTGTGCCCTCGGCAAAAGGGAAAGATTTCATTTTCCAAAACACAAAAACTAACCTTGGTCCAGTTGCCTGTTAATTTCTAAACATGGGACGCCCATTTGCTGTTTTTTTTTTTATTTTATTAAGGATTCTCTGGCTAAACTTTTATTGTATGGTGTAAGAATACAAAATTAGAAAAGGAAGAAGGCAAATACATGGAATGCTCAAACACATTTAAGAAATTGCCAATCAAGAAACCTGAATGCTGCTGATTGAATACACCTCAAAATCCCTTTCACACTCAATTTGGAGGCAAATCGTAGCTGTCCCCTAGGCAAAAGTGTTACATTTCATTTTCCAAAGCACAAAAACTCTACTTGGTCCTGTTGCCTGCTAATTTATAAGAATGAAACGGCAATTTGCAGTTTTTTTTATTTCATTATGGATATTCTGGCTAAACTTTTATTGTATGGGGTAAGAATACAAAATTAGAAAAGGAAGAAGGCAAAAAAAGCGCAAACCCAGAACACATTTAGCAAATTGCCAATCAGCAAACCTGAATGATGCTGACTGAATACACCTGAAAATCCCATTCACACTCAATTTGGAGGCAATTCGTAGCTGTGCCCTCGGCAAAAGGGAAAGATTTCATTTTCCAAAACAGTAAATCTCACCTTGGTCCAGTTGCCTGTTAATTTCTAAGCATGGAACGCCCATTTGCTGTTTTTTTTTTTTATTTCATCAAGGATACTCTGGCTAAACTTTTATTGTATGCTGTAAGAATACAAAATTAGAAAAGGAAGAAGGCAAAACAAATGGAATGCCCAAACACATTTAAGAAATTGCTAATCAAGAAACTTGAATGCTGCTGACTGAATACACCTGAAAATCCCATTCACACTCAATTTGGAGGTAACTCGTAGCTGTCCCCTCGGCAAAAGGGTTACATTTCATATTCCAAAGCAGAAAATCACACCTAGGTCCTGTTGCCTGATAATTTCTAAGAATGAAATGGCAATTTGCAGGTTTTTTTATTTCATTATGGATATTCTGGCTAGACTTTTTATTGTATGGGGTAAGAATACAAAATTAGAAAAGGAAGAAGGCAAACCAAATGCAAACCCAGAACACATTTAGCAAATTGCCAAACAAGAAACCTGAATGCTGCTGACTGAACACACCTGAAAATCCCATTCACACTCAATTTGGCGGCAACTCATAGCTGTTCCCTTGGCAAAAGGGTTACATTTCATTTTCCAAAACACAAAAACTCACCTTGGTCCTGTTGCATGTTAATTTCTAAAAATGAAACACCAATTTGCTGTTTTCTTTATTTCATTATGGATACTCTGGCGAAACTTTTCCTTGTATGGTGTAAGAATACAAAATTAGAAAAGGAAGAAGGCAAAACAAATGCAAACCAAGAACACATTTATCAAATTGCCAATCAGGAAACCTGAATGTTGCTGACTGAATACACCTGAAATTCCCATTCACACTCAATTTGGAGGCAATTCTTAGCTGTGCCCTCGGCAAAAGGGAAAGATTTCATTTTCCAAATCAGTAAATCTCACCTTGGTCCAGTTGCCTGTTAATTTCTAAGCATGGAACGCCCATTTGCTGTTTTTTTTTTTTTTTATTTCATCAAGGATACTCTGGCTAAACTTTTATTGTATGGTGTAAGAATACAAAATTAGAAAAGGAAGAAGGCAAAACAAATGGAATGCCCAAACACATTTAAGAAATTGCTAATCAAGAAACCTGAATGCTGCTGACTGAATACACCTGAAAATCCCATTCACACTCAATTTGGAGGTAACTCGTAGCTGTCCCCTCGGCAAAAGGGTTACAATTCATATTCCAAAGCAGAAAATCACACCTTGGTCCTGTTGCCTCCTAATTTCTAAGAATGAAACGGCAATTTGCAGGTTTTTTTATTTCATTATGGATATTCTGGCTAGACTTTTTATTGTATGGGGTAAGAATACAAAATTAGAAAAGGAAGAAGGCAAAACAACCGCAAACCTAGAACACATTTAGCAAATTGCCAAACAAGAAACCTGAATGCTGCTCACTGAATGCACCTGAAAATCGCATTCACACTCAATTTGGCGGCAATTCATAGCTGTTCCCTTGGCAAAAGGGTTACATTTCATTTTCCGAAACACAAAAACTCACCTTGGTCCTGTTGCATGTTAATTTCTAAAAATGAAACACCAATTTGCTGTTTTCTTTATTTCATTATGGTTATTCTGGATAACCGTTTTATTGTATGGTGTAAGAATACAAAATTAGAAAAGGAAGAAGGCAAAACAAATGCAAACCAAGAACACATTTAGCAAATTGCCAATCAGCAAACCTGAATGTTGCTGACTGAATACACCTGAAAATCCCCTTCACACTCAATTTGGAGGCAATTCGTAGCTGTGCCCTCGGCAAAAGGGAAAGATTTCATTTTCCAAAACAGTAAATCTCACCTTGGTCCAGTTGCCTGTTAATTTCTAAGCATGGAACGCCCATTTGCTGTTTTTTTTTTTTATTTCATCAAGGAAACTCTGGCTATACTTTTATTGTATGGTGTAAGAATACAAAATTAGAAAAGGAAGAAGGCAAAACAAATGGAAATCCCAAACACATTTAAGAAATTGCTAATCAAGAAACCTGAATGCTGCTGACTGAATACACCTGAAAATCCCATTCACACTCAATTTGGAGGTAACTCGTAGCTGTCCCCTCGGCAAAAGGGTTACATTTCATATTCCAAAGCAGAAAATCACACCTTGGTCCTGTTGCCTCCTAATTTCTAAGAATGAAATGGCAATTTGCAGGTTTTTTCATTTCATTATGGATATTCTGGCTAAACTTTTTATTTTATCGAATAAGAATACAAAATTAGAAAAGGAAGAAGGCAAAACAACCGCAAAACCAGAACACATTTAGCAAATTGCCAAACAAGAAACCTGAATGCTGCTGACTGAATGCACATGAAAATCGCATGCATACTCAATTTGGCGGCAATTCATAGCTGTTCCCTTGGCAAAAGGGTTACATTTTATTTTCCAAAACACAAAAACTCACCTTGGTCCTGTTACATGCTAATTTCTTAAAATGAAACAACAATTTGCTGTTTTCTTTATTTCATTGTGGATACTCTGGCTAACCTTTTTCTTGTATGGTGTAAGAATACAAAATTAGAAAATGAAGAAGGCAAAACAAATGCAAACCAAGAACACATTTAGCAAATTGCCAATCAGGAAACCTGAATGTTGCTGACTGAATACGCCTGAAAATCCCATTCACACTCAATTTGGAGGCAATTCGTAGCTGTGCCCTCGGCAAAAGGGAAAGATTTCATTTTCCAAAACACAAAAACTAACCTTGGTCCAGTTGCCTGTTAATTTCTAAACATGGGACGCCCATTTGCTGTTTTTTTTTTATTTTATTAAGGATTCTCTGGCTAAACATTTATTGTATGGTGTAAGAATACAAAATTAGAAAAGGAAGAAGGCAAAACAAATGGAATGCCCAAACACATTTAAGAAATTGCCAATCAAGAAACCTGAATGCTGCTGACTGAATACACCTGAAAATCCCATTCACACTCAATTTGGAGGCAACTCGTAGCTGTCCCCTCGGCATAAGGGTTAAATTTCATATTCCAAAGCACAAAAACACACCTTGGTCCTGTTGCCTGCTAATTTCTAAGAATGAAACGGCAATTTGCCGTTTTTTTTATTTCATTATGGATATTCTGGCTAATCTTTTTATTGTATGGGGTAAGAATACAAAATTAGAAAAGGAAGAAGGCAAACCAAATGCAAACCCAGAACACATTTAGCAAATTGCCAAACAAGAAACCTGAATGCTGCTCACTGAATGCACCTGAAAATCCCATTCACACTCAATTTGGCGGCAACTCATAGCTGTTCCCTTGGCAAAAGGGTTACATTTCATTTTCCAAAACACAAAAACTCACCTTGGTCCTGTTGCATGTTAATTTCTAAAAATGAAACACCAATTTGCTGTTTTCTTTATTTCATTATGGATACTCTGGCGAAACTTTTCCTTGTATGGTGTAAGAATACAAAATTAGAAAAGGAAGAAGGCAAAACAAATGCAAACCAAGAACACATTTATCAAATTGCCAATCAGGAAACCTGAATGTTGCTGACTGAATACACCTGAAATTCCCATTCACACTCAATTTGGAGGCAATTCGTAGCTGTCCCCTCGGCAAATGTGTTACATTTCATTTTCTAAAACGTGAAAACTCACCTTAGTCGTGTTGCCTGTAAATTTCTTAGCATGAAACGCCAATTTGCACTGTATTTTTATTTCATTTTGACCACTCTGTCAAAAGGCATTTTTGGATGGTGTCAGGATATTAAATTTGGAAAAAAGAAGGCAAAACAAATGCAAACCCAGATGACATTTAAGAAATTGCCAATCAAGAAACCTGAATGCTGCAGACTGAATAGACCTGAAAATCCCATTCACACTCAATTTGGCGGCAATTCGTAGCTGTTCCCTTGGCAAAAGGGTTACATTTCATTTTCAAAAACACAAAAATTCACCTTGGTCCTGTTGCATGTTAATTTCTAAAAATGAAACACCAATTTGCTGTTTTCTTTATTTCATTATGGATACTCTGGCTAAACATTTTCTTGTATGGTGTAAGAATACAAAATTAGAAAAGGAAGAAGGCAAAATAAATGCAAACCAAGAACACATTTATCAAATTGCCAATCAGGAAACCTGAATGTTGCTAACTGAATACACCTGAAAATCCCATTCACACTCAATTTGGAGGCAATTCGTAGCTGTGCCCTCGGCAAAAGGGAAAGATTTCATTTTCCAAAACACAAAAACTAACCTTGGTCCAGTTGCCTGTTAATTTCTAAACATGGGACGCCCATTTGCTGTTTTTTTTTTATTTTATTAAGGATTCTCTGGCTAAACTTTTATTGTATGGTGTAAGAATACAAAATTAGAAAATGAAGAAGGCAAAACAAATGGAATGCCCAAACACATTTAAGAAATTGCTAATCAAGAAACCTGAATGCTGCTGACTGAATACACCTGAAAATCCCATTCACACTCAATTTGGAGGTAACTCGTAGCTGTCCCCTCGGCAAAAGGGTTACATTTCATATTCCAAAGCAGAAAATCACACCTTGGTCCTGTTGCCTCCTAATTTCTAAGAATGAAATGGCAATTTGCAGGTTTTTTTATTTCATTATGGATATTCTGGCTAGACTTTTTATTGTATGGGGTAAGAATAAAAAATTAGAAAAGGAAGAAGGCAAAACAACCGCAAACCCAGAACACATTTAGCAAATTGCCAAACAAGAAACCTGAATGCTGCTCACTGTATGCACCTGAAAATCGCATTCACACTCAATTTGGCGGCAATTCATAGCTGTTCCCTTGGCAAAAGCGTTACATTTCATTTTCCAAAACACAAAAACTCACCTTGGTCCTGTTGCATGTTAATTTCTAAAAATGAAACACCAATTTGCTGTATTCTTTATTTCATTATGGATACTCTGGCGAAACTTTTCCTTGTATGGTGTAAGAATACAAAATTAGAAAAGGAAGAAGGCAAAACAAATGCAAACCAAGAACACATTTATCAAATTGCCAATCAGGAAACCTGAAGGTTGCTGACTGAATACACCTGAAAATCCCATTCACACTCAATTTGTAGGCAATTCATAGCTGTCCCCTCGGCAAAAGTGTTACATTTCATTTTCTAAAACGCGAAAACTCACCTTAGTCGTGTTGCCTGTAAATTTCTTAGCATGAAACGCCAATTTGCACTGTATTTTTATTTCATTTTGACCACTCTGTCAAAAGGCATTTTTGGATGGTGTCAGGATATTAAATATGGAAAGAAAGAAGGCAAAAGAAATGCAAACCCAGATGACATTTAAGAAATTGCCAAACAAGAAACCTGAATGCTGCTGACTGAATACACCTGAAAATCCCATTCAAACTCAATTTGGCGGCAATTCGTAGCTGTTCCCTTGGCAAAAGGGTTACATTTCATTTTCAAAAACACAAAAATTCACCTTGGTCCTGTTGCATGTTAATTTCTAAAAATGAAACACCAATTTGCTGTTTTCTTTATTTCATTATGGATACTCTGGCTAAACATTTTCTTGTATGGTGTAAGAATACAAAATTAGAAAAGGAAGAAGGCAAAATAAATGCAAACCAAGAACACATTTATCAAATTGCCAATCAGGAAACCTGAATGTTGCTAACTGAATACACCTGAAAATCCCATTCACACTCAATTTGGAGGCAATTCGTAGCTGTGCCCTCGGCAAAAGGGAAAGATTTCATTTTCCAAAACACAAAAACTAACCTTGGTCCAGTTGCCTGTTAATTTCTAAACATGGGACGCCCATTTGCTGTTTTTTTTTTTATTTTATTAAGGATTCTCTGGCTAAACTTTTATTGTATGGTGTAAGAATACAAAATTAGAAAAGGAAGAAGGCAAATACATGGAATGCTCAAACACATTTAAGAAATTGCCAATCAAGAAACCTGAATGCTGCTGACTGAATACACCTCAAAATCCCTTTCACACTCAATTTGGAGGCAAATCGTAGCTGTCCCCTAGGCAAAAGTGTTACATTTCATTTTCCAAAGCACAAAAACTCTACTTGGTCCTGTTGCCTGCTAATTTCTAAGAATGAAATGGCAATTTGCAGTTTTTTTTATTTCATTATGGATATTCTGGCTAAACTTTTATTGTATGGGGTAAGAATACAAAATTAGAAAAGGAAGAAGGCAAAAAAAGCGCAAACCCAGAACACATTTAGCAAATTGCCAATCAGCAAACCTGAATGATGCTGACTGAATACACCTGAAAATCCCATTCACACTCAATTTGGAGGCAATTCGTAGCTGTGCCCTCGGCAAAAGGGAAAGATTTCATTTTCCAAAACAGTAAATCTCACCTTGGTCCAGTTGCCTGTTAATTTCTAAGCATGGAACGCCCATTTGCTGTTTTTTTTTTTTATTTCATCAAGGATACTCTGGCTAAACTTTTATTGTATGCTGTAAGAATACAAAATTAGAAAAGGAAGAAGGCAAAACAAATGGAATGCCCAAACACATTTAAGAAATTGCTAATCAAGAAACTTGAATGCTGCTGACTGAATACACCTGAAAATCCCATTCACACTCAATTTGGAGGTAACTCGTAGCTGTCCCCTCGGCAAAAGGGTTACATTTCATATTCCAAAGCAGAAAATCACACCTAGGTCCTGTTGCCTGATAATTTCTAAGAATGAAATGGCAATTTGCAGGTTTTTTTATTTCATTATGGATATTCTGGCTAGACTTTTTATTGTATGGGGTAAGAATAAAAAATTAGAAAAGGAAGAAGGCAAAACAACCGCAAACCCAGAACACATTTAGCAAATTGCCAAACAAGAAACCTGAATGCTGCTCACTGAATGCACCTGAAAATCGCATTCACACTCAATTTGGCGGCAATTCATAGCTGTTCCCTTGGCAAAAGGGTTACATTTCAATTTCCAAAACACAAAAACTCACCTTGGTCCTGTTACATGCTAATTTCTTAAAATGAAACACCAATTTGCTGTTTTCTTTATTTCATTATGGATACTCTGGCTAACCTTTTTCTTGTATGGTGTAAGAATACAAAATTAGCAAAAGAAGAAGGCAAAACAAATGCAAACCAAGAACACATTTAGCAAATTGCCAATCAGGAAACCTGAATGTTGCTGACTGAATACACCTGAAAATCCCATTCACACTCAATTTGGAGGCAATTCGTAGCTGTGCCCTCGGCAAAAGGAAAGATTTCATTTTCCAAAAACAAAAACTGACCTTGGTCCAGTTGCCTGATAATTTCTATGCATGGGACGCCCATTTGCGTTTTTTTTTTTTTATTTCATTAAGGATACTCTAGCTAAACTTTTATTGTATGGTGTAAGAATACAAAATTAGAAAAGGAAGAAGGCAAAACAAATGGAATGCTAAAACACATTTAAGAAATTGCCAATTAAGAAACCTGAATGCTGCTGACTGAATACACCTGAAAATCCCATGCACACTCAATTTTGAGGCAACTTGTAGCTTTCCCCTCGGCAAAAGGGTTACATTTCATTTTCTAAAACGTGAAAACTCACCTTAGTCGTGTTGCCTGTAAATTTCTTAGCATGATACGCCAATTTGCACTGTATTTTTATTTCATTTTGACCACTCTGTCAAAAGGCATTTTTGGATGGTGTCAGGATATTAAATTTGGAAAAAAGAAGGCAAAACAAATGCAAACCCAGATGACATTTAAGAAATTGCCAATCAAGAAACCTGAATGCTGCAGACTGAATAGACCTGAAAATCCCATTCACACTCAATTTGGAGGCAACTCATAGCTGTCCCATAGGCAAAAGTGTTACATTTCATTTTCCAAAGCACAAAAACTCACCTTGGTCCTGTTGCCTGCTAATTTCTAAGAATGAAACGGCAATTTGCAGTTTTTTTTTTTATTTCATTATGGATATTCTGGCTAAACTTTTTATTGTATGGGGTAAGAATACAAAATTAGAAAAGGAAGAAAGCAAAACAACCGCAAACCCAGAACACATTTAGCAAATTGCCAAACAAGAAACCTGAATGCTGCTGACTGAATACACCTGAAAATCCCATTCAAACTCAATTTGGCGGCAATTCGTAGCTGTTCCCTTGGCAAAAGGGTTCATTTCATTTTCAAAAACACAAAAATTCACCTTGGTCCTGTTGCATGTTAATTTCTAAAAATGAAACACCAATTTGCTGTTTTCTTTATTTCATTATGGATACTCTGGCTAAACATTTTCTTGTATGGTGTAAGAATACAAAATTAGAAAAGGAAGAAGGCAAAATAAATGCAAACCAAGAACACATTTAGCAAATTGCCAAGCAGGAAACCTGAATGTTGCTGACTGAATACACCTGAAAATCCCATTCACACTCTATTTGGAGGCAATTCGTAGCTGTGCCCTCCGCAAAAGGGAAAGATTTCATTTTCCAAAACACAAAAACTAACCTTGGTCCAGTTGCCTGTTAATTTCTAAACATGGGACGCCCATTTGCTGTTTTTTTTTTTTATTTTATTAAGGATTCTCTGGCTAAACTTTTATTGTATGGTGTAAGAATACAAAATTAGAAAAGGAAGAAGGCAAAACAAATGGAATGCTCAAACACATTTAAGAAATTGCCAATCAAGAAACCTGAATGCTGCTGACTGAATACACCTGAAAATCCCTTTCACACTCAATTTGGAGGCAAATCGTAGCTGTCCCCTAGGCAAAAGTGTTACATTTCATTTTCCAAAGCACAAAAACTCTACTTGGTCCTGTTGCCTGCTAATTTATAAGAATGAAACGGCAATTTGCAGTTTTTTTTATTTCATTATGGATATTCTGGCTAAACTTTTATTGTATGGGGTAAGAATACAAAATTAGAAAAGGAAGAAGGCAAAACAAACGCAAACCCAGAACACATTTAGCAAATTGCCAATCAGCAAACCTGAATGATGCTGACTGAATACACCTGAAAATCCCATTCACACTCAATTTGGAGGCAATTCGTAGCTGTGCCCTCGGCAAAAGGGAAAGATTTCATTTTCCAAAACAGTAAATCTCACCTTGGTCCAGTTGCCTGTTAATTTCTAAGCATGGAACGCCCATTTGCTGTTTTTTTTTTTTTATTTCATCAAGGATACTCTGGCTAAACTTTTATTGTATGGTGTAAGAATACAAAATTAGAAAAGGAAGAAGGCAAAACAAATGGAATGCCCAAACACATTTAAGAAATTGCTAATCAAGAAACCTGAATGCTGCTGACTGAATACACCTGAAAATCCCATTCACACTCAATTTGGAGGTAACTCGTAGCTGTCCCCTCAGCAAAAGGGTTACATTTCATATTCCAAAGCAGAAAATCACACCTTGGTCCTGTTGCCTCCTAATTTCTAAGAATGAAATGGCAATTTGCAGGTTTTTTTATTTCATTATGGATATTCTGGCTAGACTTTTTATTGTATGGGGTAAGAATACAAAATTAGAAAAGGAAGAAGGCAAAACAACCGCAAACCCAGAACACATTTAGCAAATTGCCAAACAAGAAACCAAAATGCTGCTCACTGAATGCACCTGAAAATCGCATTCACACTCAATTTGGCGGCAATTCATAGCTGTTCCCTTGGCAAAAGGGTTACATTTCATTTTCCAAAACACAAAAACTCACCTTGGTCCTGTTACATGCTAATTTCTTAAAATGAAACACCAATTTGCTGTTTTCTTTATTTCATTATGGATACTCTGGCTAACCTTTTTCTTGTATGGTGTAAGAATACAAAATTAGCAAAAGAAGAAGGCAAAACAAATGCAAACCAAGAACACATTTAGCAAATTGCCAATCAGGAAACCTGAATGTTGCTGACTGAATACACCTGAAAATCCCATTCACACTCAATTTGGAGGCAATTCGTAGCTGTGCCCTCGGCAAAAGGGAAAGATTTCATTTTCCAAAAACAAAAACTGACCTTGGTCCAGTTGCCTGATAATTTCTATTCATGGGACGCCCATTTGCTTTTTTTTTTTTTTATTTCATTAAGGATACTCTAGCTAAACTTTTATTGTATGGTGTAAGAATACAAAATTAGAAAAGGAAGAAGGCAAAACAAATGGAATGCTAAAACACATTTAAGAAATTGCCAATCAAGAAACCTGAATGCTGCTCACTGAATACACCTGAAAATCCCATTCACACTCAATTTGGAGGCAACTTGTATCTTTCCCCTCGGCAAAAGTGTTACATTTCATTTTCCAAAGCACAAAAACACACCTTGGTCTTGTTGCCTGCAAATTTCTAAGAATGAAACGGCAATTTGCCGTTTTTTTTTTTTATTTCATTATGGATATTCTGGCTAAACTTTTTATTGTATGGGGTAAGAATACAAAATTAGAAAAGGAAGAAGGCAAACCAAACGCAAACCCAGAACACATTTAGCAAATTGCCAAACAAGAAACCTGAATGCTGCTGACTGAATACACCTGAAAATCCCATTCACACTCAATTTGGCGGCAACTCATAGCTGTTCCCTTGTCAAAAGGGTTACATTTCATTTTCCAAAACACAAAAACTCACCTTGGTCCTGTTGCATGTTAATTTCTAAAAATGAAACACCAATTTGCTGTTTTCTTTATTTCATTATGGATACTCTGGCGAAACTTTTCCTTGTATGGTGTAAGAATACAAAATTAGAAAAGGAAGAAGGCAAAACAAATGCAAACCAAGAACACATTTATCAAATTGCCAATCAGGAAACCTGAATGTTGCTGACTGAATACACCTGAAAATCCCATTCACACTCAATTTGGAGGCAATTCGTAGCTGTCCCCTCGGCAAAAGTGTTACATTTCATTTTCTAAAACGCGAAAACTCACCTTAGTCATGTTGCCTGTAAATTTCTTAGCATGAAACGCCAATTTGCACTGTATTTTTATTTCATTTTGACCACTCTGTCAAAAGGCATTTTTGGATGGTGTCAGGATATTCAATATGGAAAGAAAGAAGGCAAAAGAAATGCAAACCCAGATGACATTTAAGAAATTGCCAATCAAGAAACCTGAATGCTGCAGACTGAATAGACCTGAAAATCCCATTCACACTCAATTTGGAGGCAACTCATAGCTGTCCCATAGGCAAAAGTGTTACATTTCATTTTCCAAAGC
Organism: Sylvilagus floridanus; assembly: GCA_949820135.1. Lineage (NCBI taxonomy): Eukaryota > Metazoa > Chordata > Mammalia > Lagomorpha > Leporidae > Sylvilagus > Sylvilagus floridanus. The sequence goes on along the minus strand of OX463227.1, from coordinate 162,144,363 downwards.
ACAAAAACTCACCTTGGTCCTGTTGCCTGCTAATTTCTAAGATTGAAACGGCAATTTGCAGGTTTTTTTTATTTCATTATGGATATTCTGGCTAAACTTTTTATTGTATGGTGTAAGAATACAAAATTAGAAAAGGAAGAAGGCAAAACAAACGCAAAACCAGAACACATTTAGCAAATTGCCAAACAAGAAACCTGAATGCTGCTGACTGAATACACCTGAAAATCCCATTCAAACTCAATTTGGCGGCAATTCGTAGCTGTTCCCTTGGCAAAAGGGTTACATTTCATTTTCAAAAACACAAAAATTCACCTTGGTCCTGTTGCATGTTAATTTCTAAAAATGAAACACCAATTTGCTGTTTTCTTTATTTCATTATGGATACTCTGGCTAAACATTTTCTTGTATGGTGTAAGAATACAAAATTAGAAAAAGAAGAAGGCAAAATAAATGCAAACCAAGAACACATTTATCAAATTGCCAATCAGGAAACCTGAATGTTGCTGACTGAATACACCTGAAAATCCCATTCACACTCAATTTGGAGGCAATTCGTAGCTGTGCCCTCGGCAAAAGGGAAAGATTTCATTTTCCAAAACAAAAAACTAACCTTGGTCCAGTTGCCTGTTAATTTCTAAACATGGGACGCCCATTTGCTGTTTTTTTTTTATGTCATTAAGGATAAACTAAACTTTTATTGTATGGTGTAAGAATACAAAATTAGAAAAGGAAGAAGGCAAATAAATGGAATGCTCAAACACATTTAAGAAATTGCCAATCAAGAAACATGAATGCTGCTGACTGAATACACCTGAAAATTCCTTTCACACTCAATTTGGAGGCAACTCATAGCTGTCCCCTAGGCAAAAGTGTTACATTTCATTTTCCAAAGCACAAAAACTCTTCTTGGTCCTGTTGCCTGCTAATTTCTAAGAATGAAACGGCAATTTGCAGGTTTTTTTTATTTCATTATGGATATTCCAGCTAAACTTTTTATTGTATGGGGTAAGAATACAAAATTAGAAAAGGAAGAAGGCAAAACATCCGCAAACCCAGAGCACATTTAGCAAATTGCCAATCAGGAAACCTGAATGTTGCTGACTGAATACACCTGTAAATCCCCTTCACACTCAATTTGGAGTCAATTCGTAGCTGTGCCCTCGGCAAAAGGGAAAGATTTCATTTTCCAAAACAGTAAATCTCACCTATCGTGTTGCCTGTAGTTTTCTTAGCATGAAACGCCAATTTGCACTGTATTGTCATTTTATTTTGACCACTCTGTCAAAAGGCTTTTTTGGATGGTGTCAGGATAGAAAATTTGGAAAGAAAAAAGGCAAAACAAACGCAAACCCAGACGACATTTAAGAAATTGCCAATCAAGAAACCTGAATGCTGCTGACTGAATACACCTGAAAATCCCATTCACACTCAATTTGAAGGCAATTCATAGCTGTCCCCTAGGCATAAGGGTCACATATCATTTTCCAAAGCACAAAAACACACCTTGGTCCTGTTGCCTGCTAATTTCTAAGAATGAAACGGCAATTTGCAGTTTTTTTTTTATTTCATTATGGATATTCTGGCTAAAGTTTTTATTGTATGGGATAAGAATACAAAATTAGAAAAGGAAGAAGGCAAAACAACCGCAAACCCAGAACACATTTAGCAAATTGCCAAACAAGAAACCTGAATGCTGCTGACTGAATGCACATGAAAATCGCATGCATACTCAATTTGGCGGCAATTTATAGCTGTTCCCTTGGCAAAAGGGTTACATTTCATTTTCCAAAACACAAAAACTCACCTTGGTCCTGTTACATGCTAATTTCTTAAAATGAAACAACAATTTGCTGTTTTCTTTATTTCATTGTGGATACTCTGGCTAACCTTTTTATTGTATGGTGTAAGAATACAAAATTAGAAAATGAAGAAGGCAAAACAAATGCAAACCAGGAACACATTTAGCAAATTGCCAATCAGGAAACCTGAATGTTGCTGACTGAATACGCCTGAAAATCCCATTCACACTCAATTTGGAGGCAATTCGTAGCTGTGCCCTCGGCAAAAGGGAAAGATTTCATTTTCCAAAACACAAAAACTCTCATTCGTCCAGTTGCCTGTTAATTTCTAAGCATGGATTGCCCATTTGCTGTTTTTTTTTTTTTTATTTCATTAAGGATACTCTGGCTAAACATTTATTTTATGGTGTAAGAATAAAATATGAGAAAAGGAAGAAGGCAAAACAAATGCAAACCAAGAACACATTTAGCAAATACCAATCGGGAAACCTGAATGTTGCTGACTGAATACACCTGAAAATCCCATTCACACTCAATTTGCAGGCAATTCGTAGCTGTCCCCTTGGCAAAAGTGTTACATTTCATTTTCTAAAACACGAAAACTCACCTTACTCGTGTTGTCTGTAGATTTCTTAGCATGAAACGCCAATTTGCAATGTATTTTTATTTCATTTTTACCTCTCTGTCTAAAGGCTTTTTTGGATGGTGTCAGGATATAAAATTAGGAAAAAAGAAGGCAAAAAAAACGTAAACCCAGACGACATTTAAGAAATTGCCAATCAAGAAACCTGAATGCTGCTGACTGAATACACCTGAAAATCCCATTCACACTCAATTTGGAGGCAACTCGTAGCTGTCCCCTCGGCAAAAGGATTACATTTCATTTTCCAAAGCACAAAAACACACCTTGGTCCTGTTGCCTGGTAATTTCTAAGAATGAAACTGCAATTTGCAGTTTTTTTTTATTTCATTATGGATATTCTGGCTAAACTTTTATTGTATGGGGTAAGAATACAAAATTAGAAAAGGAAGAAGACAAAACAAACCCAAACCCAGAACACATTTAGCAAATTACCAATGGGGAAACCTGAATGTTGCTGACTGAATACACCTGAAAATCCCATTCAAACTCAATTTGGAGGCAACTCATAGCTGTCCCCTCGGCAAAAGGGTTACATTTCATTTTCCAAAGCACAAAAACACACCTTGGTCCTGTTGCCTGCTAATTTCTAAGAATGAAACGGCAATTTGCAGTTTTTTTTAATTTCATTATGGATATTCTGGCTAAACTTTTATTGTATGGGGTAAGAATACAAAATTAGAAAAGGAAGAAGGCAAAACAAATGCAGACCCAGAACACATTTAGCAAATTGCCAATCAGGAAACCTGAATGTTGCTGACTGAATACACCTGAAAATCCCATTCACACTCAATTTGGAGGCAATTTGTAGCTGTTCCCTTGGCAAAAGGGTTACATTTCATTTTCCAAAACACAAAAACTCACCTTGGTCCTGTTGCATGTTAATTTCTAAGAATGAAACACCAATATGCTGTTTTCTTTATTTCATTATGGATACTCTGGCTAAACTTTTTCTTGTATGGTGTAAGAATACAAAATTAGAAAAGGAAGAAGGCAAAACAAATGCAAACCAAGAACACATTTAGCAAATTACCAATGGGGAAACCTGAATGTTGCTGACTGAATACACCTGAAAATCCCATTCACACTCAATTTGGAGGCAACTCGTAGATGTCCCTTCGGCAAAAGAATTACATTTCATTTTCCAAAGCACAAAAACACATCTTGGTCCTGTTGCCTGCTAATTTCTAATAATGAAACGGCAATTTGCAGTTTTTTTTTATTTCATTATGGATATTCTGGCTAAACTTTTATTGAATGGGGTAAGAATACAAAATTAGAAAAGTAAGAAGGCAAAACATGCAGACCCAGAACACCTTTAGCAAATTGCCAAACAAGAAACCTGAATGCTGCTGACTGAACGCACCTGAAAATTGCATTCATATCAATTTGGCGGCAATTCGTACTGTACCCTCGGGTTAAGGGAAAGATTTCAATTTCCAAATCACAAAAACTCACCTTGGTCCTGTTGCATGTTAATTTCTAAGAATCAAACACCAATTTGCTGTTTTCTTTATTTCATTATGGATACTCTGGCTAAACTTTTTCTTGTATGGTGTAAGAATACAAAATTAGAAAAGGAAGAAGGCAAAACAAATGCAAACCAAAAACACATTTAGCAAATTGCCAATCAGGAAACCTGAATGTGGTTGACTGAATACACCTGAAAATCCCATTCACACTCAATTTGGCAGCAATTCGTAGTTGTTCCCTTGGCAAAAGGGTTACATTTCATTTTCCAAAACACAAAAACTCACCTTGGTCCTGTTGCATGTTAATTTCTAAAAATGAAACACCAATTTGCTGTTTTCTTTATTTCATTATGGATACTCTGGCTAAACTTTTTATTGTATGGTGTAAGAATACAAAATTAGAAAAGGAAGAAGGCAAAACAAATACAAACCAAGAACACATTTAGCAAATTGCCAATCAGGAAACCTGAATGTTGCTGACTGAATACACCTGAAAATCCCATTCACACTCAATTTGGAGGCAATTCATAGCTGTGCCCTCGGCAAAAGGAAAGATTTCATTTTCCAAATACAAAAACTCACCTTGGTCCAGTTGCCTGTTAATTTCTAAGCATGGAACGCCCATTTGCTGGTTTTTTTTTTTTATTTCATTAAGGATACTCTGGCTAAACTTTTATTGTATGGGGTAAGAATACAAAATTAGAAAAGGAAGAACCAAAACAAATGGAATGCCCAAACACATTTAAGAAATTGCCAATCAAGAAACCTGAATGCTGCTGACTGAATACACCTGAAAATCCCATTCACACTCAATTTGGAGGCAACTCGTAGCTGTTCCCTCGGAAAAAGGGTTACATATCATTTTCCAAAGCACAAAAACACACCTTGGTCCTGTTGCCTGCTATTTTCATTTTTTTTTTTTTTTGAAATGGCAATTTGCAGTTTTTTTTATTTCATTATGGATATTCTGGCTAAACTTTTTATGTATGGGGTAAGAATAAAAATTAGAAAAGGAAGAAGGCAAAACAAATGCAAACCCAGAACACATTTAGCAAATTGCTAACCAAGAAACCTGAATGCTGCTGACTGAATACACCTGAAAATCCCATTCACACTCAATTTGGCGGCAATTCGTAGCTGTTCCCTTGGCAAAAGGGTTACATTTCATTTTCCAAAACACAAAATCTCACCTTGGTCCTGTTGCATGTTAATTTCTAAAAATGAAACACCAATTTGCTGTTTTCTTTATTTCATTATGGTTATTCTGGCTAACCGTTTTATTGTATGGTGTAAGAATACAAAATTAGAAAAGGAAGAAGGCAAAACAAATGCAAACCAAGAACACATTCAGCAAATTGCCAATCAGGAAACCTGAATGTTGCTGACTGAATACACCTGAAAATCCCATTCACACTCAATTTGGAGGCAACTCATAGCTGTCCCCTCGGCAAAAGAGTTACATTTCATTTTCCAAAACACAAAAACTCACCTTGGTCCTATTGCATGTTAATTTCTAAAAATGAAACACCAATTTGCTCTTTTCTTTATTTCATTGTGGATACTCTGGCTAAACTTTTTCTTGTATGGGGTAAGAATACAAAATTAGAAAAGGAAGAAGGCATAACAAATGCAAACCAAGAACACATTTAGCAAATTGCCAATCAGGAAACCTGAATGTTGTTGACTGAATACACCTGAAAATCCCATTCACACTCAATTTGGCGGCAATTCGTAGTTGTTTCCTTGGCAAAAGGGTTACATTTCATTTTCCAAAGCACAAAAACACACCTTGGTCCTGTTGCCTGCTAATTTCTAAGAATGAAACAGCAATTTGCAGTTTTTTTTATTTCATTATGGATATTCTGGCTAAACATTTTATTGAATGGGGTAAGAATACAAAATTAGAAAAGGAAGAAGGCAAAACAAATGCAAACCCAGAACACATTTAGCAAATTGCCAAACAAGAAACCTGAATGCTGCTGACTGAATGCACCTGAAAATTGCATTCACACTCAATTTGGAGACAACTCGTAGCTGTGCCCTCCGCAAAAGGGAAAGATTTCATTTTTCAAAACACAAAAACTCACCTTTGTCCTGTTGCATGTTAATTTCTAAAAATGAAACACCAATTTGTTGTTTTCTTTATTTCATTATGGATACTCTGGCTAACGTTTTTCTTGTATGGTGTAAGAATACAAAATTAGAAAGGAAGAAGGCAAAACAAATGCAAACCCAGAACACATTTAGCAAATTGCCAACCAAGATACCTGAATGCTGCTGACTGAATACACCTGAAAATCCCATTCACACTCAATTTGGCGGCAATTCGTAGCTGTTCCCTTGGCAAAAGTGTTACATTTCATTTTCCAAAACACAAAAACTCACCTTGGTCCTGTTGCATGTTAATTTCTAAGAATGAAACACCAATTTGCTGTTTTCTTTATTTCATTATGGATATTCTGGCTAAATATTTCTTTTATGGTGTAAGAATACAAAATTAGAAAAGGAAGAAGGCAAAACAAATGCAAACCAAGAACACTTTTAGCAAATTACCAATGGGGAAACCTGAATGTTGCTGACTGAATTCACCTGAAAATCCCATTCACACTCAATTTGTAGGCAATTCTTAGCTGTCCCCTCGGCAAAAGTGTTACATTTCATTTTCTAAAACACGAAAACTCACCTTAGTCGTGTTGCCTGTAGATTTCTTAGCATGAAACGCCAATTTGCACTGCATTTCTATTTCATTTTGACCACTCTGTCTAAAGGCTTTTTTGGATGGTGTAAGGATAGAAAATTTGGAAAGAAAGAAGGCAAAAAAAACGTAAACCCAGACGACATTTAAGAAATTGCCAATCAAGAAACCTGAATGCTGCTGACTGAATACACCTGAAAATCCCATTCCCACTCAATTTGGAGGCAACTCGTAGCTGTCCCCTTGGCAAAAGGATTACAGTTCATTTTCCAAAGCACAAAAACACACCTTGGTCCTGTTGCCTGCTAATTTCTAAGAATGAAACGGCAATTTGCAGTTTTTTTATTTCATTATGGATATTCTGGCTAGACTTTTTATTGTATGGGGTAAGAATTCAAAATTAGAAAAGGAAGAAGGCAAAACAAATGCAAACCAAGAACACATTCAGCAAATTGCCAATCAGCAAACCTGAATGTTGCTGACTGAATACAAATGAAAATCCCATTCACACTCAATTTGGAGGCAATTCATAGCTGTGCCCTCGGCAAAAGGGAAAGATTTCATTTTCCAAAACACAAAAACTCACCTTGGTCCTATTGCATGTTAATTTCTAAAAATGAAACACCAATTTGCTCTTTTCTTTATTTCATTGTGGATACTCTGGCTAAACTTTTTCTTGTATGGTGTAAGAATACAAAATTAGAAAAGGAAGAAGGCAAAACAAATGCAAACCAAGAACACATTTAGCAAATTGCCAATCAGGAAACCTGAATGTTGTTGACTGAATACACCTGAAAATCCCATTCACACTCAATTTGGCAGCAAATCGTAGTTGTTCCCTTGGCAAAAGGGTTACATTTCATTTTCCAAAGCACAAAAACACACCTTGGTCCTGTTGCCTGCTAATTTCTAAGAATGAAACAGCAATTTGCAGTTTTTTTTTTATTTCATTATGGATATTCTGGCTAAAATTTTATTGTATGGCGTAAGAATACAAAATTAGAAAAGGAAGAAGGCAAAACAAATGCAAACCCAGAACACATTTAGCAAATTGCCAAACAAGAAACCTGAATGCTGCTGACTGAATGCACCTGAAAATTGCATTCACACTCAATTTGGAGGCAACTCGTAGCTGTGCCCTCGGCAAAAGGGAAAGATTTCATTTTCCAAAACAGAAAATCTCACCTTGGTCATGTTGCATGTTAATTTCTAAGCATGGAACGCCCATTTGCTGTTTTTTTTTTTTTATTTCATCAAGGATACTCTGGCTAAACTTTTATTGTATGGGGTAAGAATACAAAATTAGAAAAGGAAGAAGGCAAAACAAATGGAATGCCCAAACACATTTAAGAAATTGCTAATCAAGAAACCTGAATGCTGCTGACTGAATACACCTGAAAATCCCATTCACACTCAATTTGGAGGCAACTCGTAGCTGTCCCCTCGGTAAAAGGGTTACATTTCATATTCCAAAGCACAAAAACACACCTTGGTCCTGTTGCCTGCTAATTTCTAAGAATGAAACGGCAATTTGCAGTTTTTTTTATTTCATTATGGATATTCTGGCTAGACTTTTATTGTATGGGTTAGAATACAAAATTAGAAAGGAAGAAGGCAAAACAAATGCAAACGAAGAACACATTTTGCAAATTGCCAATATGGAAACCTGAATGTTGCTGACTGAATACACCTGAAAATCCCATTCACACTCAATTTGGAGGCAATTCGTAGCTGTGCCCTCGGCAAAAGGGTAAGATTTCATTTTCCAAAACACTAAAACTCACCTTGGTAGAGTTGACTGTTAATTTGTAAGCATGGAACGCCCATTTGCAGGTTTTCTTTTTTTTTATTTCATTAAGTACACTTTGGCTAAACTTTTATTTTATGGTGTAAGAATACAAAATTAGAAAAGGAAGAAGGCAAAACAAATGGAATGCCCAAACACATTTAAGAAATTGCTAATCAAGAAACCTGAAGGCTGCTGACTGAATACACCTGAAAATCCCATTCCCACTCAATTTGGAGGCAACTCGTAGCTGTCCCCTCGGCAAAAGGGTTACATTTCATATTACAAAGCACAAAAAAACACCTTGGTCCTGTTGCCTGCTAATTTCTAAGAATGAAACGGCAATTTGCAGGTTTTTTTTTAATTCATTATGGATATTCTGGCTAAACTTTTTTTGTATGGGGTAAGAATACAAAATTAGAAAAGGAAGAAGGCAAAACAAATGCAAACCCAGAACACATTTAGCAAATTGCCAAACAAGAAACCTGAATGCTGCTGACTGAACGCACCTGAAAATTGCATTCACACTCAACTTGGAGGCAACTCGTAGCTGTGCCCTCGGCAAAAGGGAAAGATTTCATTTTCCAAAACACAAAAACTCACCTTGGTCCTGTTGCATGTTAATTTCTAAAAATGAAACACCAATTTGCTGTTTTCTTTATTTCATTGTGGATACTCTGGCTAACCTTTTTCTTGTATGGTGTAAGAATACAAAATTAGAAAGGAAGAAGGAAAAACAAATGCAAACCAAGAACACATTTAGCAAATTGCCAATATGGAAACCTGAATGTTGCTGACTGAATACACCTGAAAATCCCATTCACACTCAATTTGGAGGCAACTCATAGCTGTCCCCTCGTCAAAAGTGTTACATTTCATTTTCCAAAGCACAAAATCACACCTTGGTCCTGTTGCCTGCTAATTTCTAAAAATGAAACGGCAATTTGCAGGTTTTTTTATTTCATTATGGATATTCTGGCTAAATTTTATTGTATGGGGTAAGAATACAAAATTAGAAAAGGAAGAAGGCAATGCAACTGCAAACCCAGAACACATTTAGCAAATTGCCAAACAAGAAACCTGAATGCTGCTGACTGAATACACCTGAAAATCCCATTCACACTCAATGTGGAAGCAACTCGTAGCTGTCCCCTCGGCAAAAGGGTTACATTTCATTTTCCAAAGCACAAAAACACACCATGGTCCTGTTGCCTGCTAATTTCTAAGAATGAAACTGCAATTTGCAGTTTTTTTTTATTTCATTATGGATATTCTGGCTAAACTTTTATTGTATGGGGTAAGAATACAAAATTAGAAAAGGAAGAAGACAAAACAACCGCAAACCCAGAACACATTTAGCAAATTGCCAAACAAGAAACCTGAATGCTGCTGACTGAATACACCTGAAAATCCCATTCACACTCAATTTGGCGGCAATTCGTAGCTGTACCCTCGGGTTAAGGGAAAGATTTCATTTTCCAAATCACAAAAACACACCTTGGTCCTGTTGCATGTTAATTTCTAAAAATGAAACACCAATTTGCTGTTTTCTTTATTTCATTGTGGATACTCTGGCTAACCTTTTTCTTGTATGGTGTAAGAATACAAAATTAGAAAAGGAAGAAGGCAAAACAACCGCAAACCAAGAACACATTTAGCAAATTGCCAATCAGGAAACCTGAATGTTGTTGACTGAATACACCTGAAAATCCCATTCACACTCAATTTGGCGGCAATTTATAGCTGTTCCCTTGGCAAAAGGGTTACATTTCATTTTCCAAAACACAAAAACTCACCTTGGTCCTGTTGCATGTTAATTTCTAAAAATGAAACACCAATTTGCTGTTTTCTTAATTTCATTATGGATAGTATGGCTAAACTTTTTCTTCTATGGTGTAAGAATACAAAATTAGAAAAGGAAGAACCAAAACAAATGGAATGCCCAATCATATTTAAGAAATTGCCAATCAAGAAACCTGAATGCTGCTGACTGAATACAACTGAAAATCCCATTCACACTCAATTTGGAGGCAACTCGTAGCTGTCCCCTTGGCAAAAGTGTTACATATCATTTTCCAAAGCACAAAAACACACCTTGGTCCTGCTGCCTGCTCATTTCTTTTTTTTTTTTTTTTTTGAAATGGCAATTTGCAGTTTTTTTTTATTTCATTATGGATATTCTGGCTAAACTTTTTATTGTATGGGGTAAGAATACAAAATTAGAAAAGGAAGAAGGGAAAACAACCGCAAAACCAGAAGACATTTAGCAAATTGCTAACCAAGAAACCTGAATCCTGCTGACTGAATACACCTGAGAATCCCATTCACACTCATTTTGGCGGCAATTCGTAGCTGTTCCCTTGGCAAAAGGGTTACATTTCATTTTCCAAAACACAAAAACTCACCTTGGTCCTTTTGCATGTTAATTTCTAAAAATGAAACACCAATTTGCTCTTTTCTTTATTTCATTATGGATACTCTGGCTAAACTTTTTCTTGTATGGTGTAAGAATACAAAAATAGAAAAGGAAGAAGGCAAAACAAATGCAAACCAAGAACACATTTAGCAAATTGCCAATCAGGAAACCTGAATGTTGCTGACTGAATACACCTGAAAATCCCATTCACACTCAATTTGGAGGCAATTCGTAGCTGTGCCCTCGGCAAAAGGGAAAGATTTCATTTTCCAAAAGACAAAAACTCACCTTGGTCCAGTTGCCTGTTAATTTCTAAGCATGGAACACCCATTTGCTGTTTTTTTTTTTATTATTTCATTAAGGATACTCTGGCTAAACTTTTATTGTATGGTGTAAGAATACAAAATTAGAAAAGGAAGAACCAAAACAAATGGAATGCCCAAACACATTTAAGAAATTGCCAATCAAGAAACCTGAATGCTGCTGACTGAATACACCTGAAAATCCCATTCACACTCAATTTGGAGGCAACTCGTAGCTGTCCCTTCGGCAAAAGGGTTACATTTCATTTTCCAAAGCACAAAAACACACCTTGGTCCTGTTGCCTGCTAATTTCTTTTTTTTTTTTTTTGAAATGGCAATTCGCAGTTTTTTTTATTTCATTATGGATACTCTGGCTAAACTTTTTATTGTATGGGGTAAGAATACAAAATTAGAAAAGGAAAAGGGAAAACAACCGCAAAACCAGAACACATTTAGCAAATTGCTAACCAAGAAACCTGAATCCTGCTGACTGAATACACCTGAAAATGCCCTTCACACTCAATTTGGCGGCAATTCATAGCTGTTCCCTTGGCAAAAATGTTACATTTCATTTTCCAAAACACAAAAACTCACCTTGGTCCTGTTGCATGTTAATTTCTAAGAATGAAACACCAATTTGATGTTTTCTTTATTTCATTATGGATATTCTGGCTAAACATTTTCTTTTATGGTGTAAGAATACAAAATTAGAAAAGGAAGAAGGCAAAACAAATGCAAACCCAGAGCACATTTAGCAAATTGCCAAACAAGAAACCTGAATGCTGCTGACTGAATACACCTGAAAATCCCATTCACACTCAATTTGGAGGCAACTCGTAGCTGTCCCCTCGGCAAAAGGTTTACATTTCATTTTCCAAAGCACAAAAACACACCTTGGTCCTGTTGCCTGCTAATTTCTAAGAATGAAACGGCAATTTGCAGTTTTTTTTTTTTATTTCATTATGGATATTCTGGCTAAACTTTTATTGTATGGGGTAAGAGTACAAAATTAGAAAAGAAAGAAGGCAAAACAAATGCAAACCCAGAACACATTTAGCAAATTGCCAAACAAGAAACCTGAATGCTGCTGACTGAATACACCTGAAAATCCCATTCACACTCAATTTGGCGGCAATTCCTAGCTGTACCCTCGGGTTAAGGGAAAGATTTCATTTTCCAAATCACAAAAACACACTTTGGTCCTGTTGCATGTTAATTTCTAAAAATGAAACACCAATTTGCTGTTTTCTTTATTTCATTGTGGATACTCTGGCTAACCTTTTTCTTGTATGGTGTAAGAATACAAAATTAGAAAGGAAGAAGGCAAAACAAATGCAAACCAAGAACACATTTAGCAAATTGCCAATATGGAAACCTGAATGTTGCTGACTGAATACACCTGAAAATCCCATTCACACTCAATTTGGAGGCAACTCATAGCTGTCCCCTCGGCAAAAGTGTTACATTTCATTTTCCAAAGCACAAAATCACACCTTGGTCCTGTTGCCTGCTAATTTCTAAGAATGAAACGGCAATTTGCAGGTTTTTTTATTTCATTATGGATATTCTGGCTAAATTTTATTGTATGGGGTAAGAATACAAAATTAGAAAAGGAAGAAGGCAAAACAAATGCAAACCCAGATAACATTTAGCAAATTGCCAAACAAGAAACCTTAATGCTGCTGACTGAATACACCTGAAAATCCCATTCACACTCAATGTGGAGGCAACTCGTAGCTGTCCCCTCGGCAAAAGGGTTACATTTCATTTTCCAAAGCACAAAAACACACCATGGTCCTGTTGCCTGCTAATTTCTAAGAATGAAACGGCAATTTGCAGTTTTCTTTTAATTCATTATGGATATTCTGGCTAAACTTTTTATTGTATGGTGTAAGAATACAAAATTAGAAAAGGAAGAAGGCAAAACAACCGCAAACCCAGAACACATTTAGCAAATTGCCAAACAAGAAACCTGAATGCTGCTGACTGAATACACCTGAAAATCCCATTCACACTCAATTTGGCGGCAATTCGTAGCTGTACCCTCGGGTTAAGGGAAAGATTTCATTTTCCAAATCACAAAAACACACCTTGGTCCTGTTGCATGTTAATTTCTAAAAATGAAACACCAATTTGCTGTTTTCTTTATTTCATTGTGGATACTCTGGCTAACCTTTTTCTTGTATGGTGTAAGAATACAAAATTAGAAAAGGAAGAAGGCAAAACAACCGCAAACCAAGAACACATTTAGCAAATTGCCAATCAGGAAACCTGAATGTTGTTGACTGAATACACCTGAAAATCCCATTCACACTCAATTTGGCGGCAATTTATAGCTGTTCCCTTGGAAAAAGGGTTACATTTCATTTTCCAAAACAGAAAAACTCACCTTGGTCCTGTTGCATGTTAATTTCTAAAAATGAAACACCAATTTGCTGTTTTCTTAATTTCATTATGGATAGTATGGCTAAACTTTTTCTTCTATGGTGTAAGAACACAAAATTAGAAAAGGAAGAACCAAAACAAATGGAATGCCCAATCATATTTAAAAAATTGCCAATCAAGAAACCTGAATGCAGCTGACTGAATACACCTGAAAATCCCATTCACACTCAATTTGGAGGCAACTCGTAGCTGTCCCCTCGGCAAAAGTGTTACATATCATTTTCCAAAGCACAAAAACACACCTTGGTCCTGCTTCCTGCTCATTTCTTTTTTTTTTTTTTTTTGAAATGGCAATTTGCAGTTTTTTTTTATTTCATTATGGATATTCTGGCTAAACTTTTTATTGTATGGGGTAAGAATACAAAATTAGAAAAGGAAGAAGGGAAAACAACCGCAAAACCAGAAGACATTTAGCAAATTGCTAACCAAGAAACCTGAATCCTGCTGACTGAATACACCTGAAAATCCCATTCACACTCAATTTGGCGGCAATTCGTAGCTGTTCCCTTGGCAAAAGGGTTACATTTCATTTTCCAAAACACAAAAACTCACCTTGGTCCTTTTGCATGTTAATTTCTAAAAATGAAACACCAATTTGCTCTTTTCTTTATTTCATTATGGATACTCTGGCTAAACTTTTTCTTGTATGGTGTAAGAATACAAAATTAGCAAAAGAAGAAGGCAAAACAAATGCAAACCAAGAACACATTTAGCAAATTGCCAATCAGGAAACCTGAATGTTGCTGACTGAATACACCTGAAAATCTCATTCACACTCAATTTGGAGGCAATTCATAGCTGTGCCCTCGGCAAAAGGGAAAGATTTCATTTTCCAAAAGACAAAAACTCACCTTGGTCCAGTTGCCTGTTAATTTCTAAGCATGGAACACCCATTTGGTGTTTTTTTTTTTTTATTTCATTAAGGATACTCTGGCTAAACTTTTATTGTATGGTGTAAGAATACAAAATTAGAAAAGGAAGAACCAAAACAAATGGAATGCCCAAACACATTTAAGAAATTGCCAATCAAGAAACCTGAATGCTGCTGACTGAATACACCTGAAACTCCCATTCACACTCAATTTGGAGGCAACTCGTAGCTGTCCCTTCGGCAAAAGGGTTACATATCATTTTCCAAAGCACAAAAGCACACCTTGTTCCTGTTGCCTGCTAATTTCTTTTTTTTTTTTTTTGAAATGGCAATTTGCAGTTTTTTTTATTTCATTATGGATACTCTGGCTAAACTTTTTATTGTATGGGGTAAGAATACAAAATTAGAAAAGGAAAAGGGAAAACAACCGCAAAACCAGAACACATTTAGCAAATTGCTAACCAAGAAACCTGAATCCTGCTGACTGAATACAGCTGAAAATGCCCTTCACACTCAATTTGGCGGCAATTTATAGCTGTTCCCTTGGCAAAAATGTTACATTTCATTTTCCAAAACACAAAAACTCACCTTGGTCCTGTTGCATGTTAATTTCTAAGAATGAAACACCAATTTGATGTTTTCTTTATTTCATTATGGATATTCTGGCTAAACTTTTTCTTTTATGGTGTAAGAATACAAAATTAGAAAAGGAAGAAGGCAAAACAAATGCAAACCCAGAGCACATTTAGCAAATTGCCAAACAAGAAACCTGAATGATGCTGACTGAATACACCTGAAAATCCCATTCACACTCAATTTGGAGGCAACTCGTAGCTGTCCCCTCGGCAAAAGTTTTACATTTCATTTTCCAAAGCACAAAAACACAACTTGGTCCTGTTGCCTGCTAATTTCTAAGAATGAAATGGCAATTTGCATTTTTTTTTTTATTTCATTATGGATATTCTGGCTAAACTTTTATTGTATGGGGTAAGAATACAAAATTAGAAAAGAAAGAAGGCAAAACAAATGCAAACCCAGAACACATTTAAGAAATTGCCAAACAAGAAACCTGAATGCTGCTGACTGAACGCACCTGAAAATTGCATTCAGACTCAATTTGGAGGCAACTCGTAGCTGTGCCCTCGGCAAAAGGGAAAGATTTCATTTTCCAAAACACAAAAACTCACCTTGGTCCTGTTGCATGTTAATTTCCAAAAATGAAATACCAATTTTCTGTTATCTTTATTTCATTATGGATACTCTTGCTAAACTTTTTATTGTTTGGTGTAAGAATACAAAATGAGAAAAGGAAGAAGGCAAAACAAATGCAAACCAAGAACATATTTAGCAAATTGCCAATGGGGAAACCTGAATGTTGCTGACTGAATACACCTGAAAATCCCATTCACACTCAATTTGGAGGCAACTCGTAGCTGTCCCCTCGGCAAAAGGGTTACATTTCATTTTCCAAAGCACAAAAACACTTCTTGGTCCTGTTGCCTGCTAATTTCTAAGAATGAAACGGCAATTTGCAGTTTTTTTTATTTCATTATGGATATTCTGGCTAAACTTTTTATTGTATGGGGTAGAATACAAAATTAGAAAAGGAAGAAGGCAAAACAACCACAACACCAGAACACATTTAGCAAATTGCCAAACAAGAAACCTGAATGCTGCTGACTGAATACACCTGAAAACCCTATTCACACTCAATTTGACGGCAATTTGTAGCTGTTCCCTTGGCAAAAGGGTTACATTTCACTTTCCAAAACACAAAATCTCACCTTGGTCCTGTTGCATGTTAATTTCTAAAAATGAAACACCAATTTGCTGTTTTCTTTATTTCATTATGGTTACTCTGGCTAAACTTTTTCTTGTATGGTGTAAGAATACAAAATTAGAAAAGGAAGAAGGCAAAACAAATGCAAACCAAGAACACATTAGCAAATTGCCAATCAGGAAACCTGAATGTTGCTGACTGAATACACCTGAAAATCCCATTCACACTCAATTTGGAGGCAATTCGTAGCTGTGCCCTCGACAAATGGAAAGATTTCATTTTCCAAAACAGTAAATCTCACATTGCTCCAGTTGCCTGTTAATTTCTAAGCATGGAACACCCATTCGCTGGTTTTTTTTTTTTTTTTTTCATTAAGGATACTCTGGCTAAACTTTTATTGTATGGTGTAAGAATACAAAATTAGAAAAGGAAGAAGGCAAAACAATTGGAATGCACAAACACATTTAAGAAATTGCCAATCAAGAAACCTGAATGCCGCTGACTGAATACACCTGAAAATCCCATTCACACTCAATTTGGAGGCAACTCGTATCTGTCCCCTCGGCAAAAGGGTTACATTTCATATTCCAAAGCACAAAATCACACCTTGTCCTGTTGCCTGCTAATTTCTAAGAATGAAACAGCAATTTGCAGGTTTTTTTATTTCATTATGGATATTCTGGCTAAACATTTTATTGTATGGGGTAAGAATACAAAATTAGAAAAGGAAGAAGGGAAAGCAACCGCAAACCCAGAACACATTTAGCAAATTGCCAACAAAGAAACCTGAATGCTGCTGACTGAATACACCTGAAAATCGCATTCACACTCAATTTGGCGGCAATTCGTAGCTGTTCCCTTGGCAAAAGGGTTACATTTCATTTTCCAAAACACAAAAACTCACCTTGGTCCTGTTGCATGTTAATTTCTAAAAATGAAACACCAATTTGCTGTTTTCTTTATTTCATTATGGATACTCTGGCTAACCTTTTTCTTGTATGGTGTAAGAATACAAAATTAGAAAAGGAAGAAGGCAAAACAAATGCAAACCAAGAAAACATTTAGCAAATTACCAATGTGGAAACCTGAATGTTGCTGACTGAATACACCTGAAAATCCCATTCACACTCAATTTGGAGGCAATTCATAGCTGTGCCCTCAGCGAAAGGGAAAGATTTCATTTTCCAAAACACGAAAACTCACCTTGGTCCTGTTGCATGTTAATTTCCAAAAATGAAACACCAATTTGCTGTTATCTTTATTTCATTATGGATACTCTGACTAATGTTTTTATTGTTTGGTTTAAGAATACAAAATGAGAAAATGAAGAAGGCAAAACAAATGCAAACCAAGAGCACATTTAGCAAATTACCAATGGGGAAACCTGAATGTTGCTGACTGAATACACCTGAAAATCCCATTCACACTCAATTTGGAGGCAATTCGTAGCTGTCCCCTCGGCAAAAGTGTTACATTCATTTTCTAAAACACAAAAACTCACCTTAGTCGTGTTGTCTGTAGATTTCTTAGCATGAAACGCCAATTTGCAATGTGTTTTTATTTCATTTTGACCACACTGTCTAAAGGCTTTTTTGGATGGTGTCAGGATATAA
Organism: Sylvilagus floridanus; assembly: GCA_949820135.1. Classification (NCBI taxonomy): domain Eukaryota; kingdom Metazoa; phylum Chordata; class Mammalia; order Lagomorpha; family Leporidae; genus Sylvilagus; species Sylvilagus floridanus. The sequence goes on along the minus strand of OX463227.1, from coordinate 162,126,543 downwards.
AATTTGGAAAAAAGAAGGCAAAACAAACGCAAACCCAGACGACATTTAAGAAATTGCCAATCAAGAAACCTGAATGCTGCTGACTGAATACACCTGAAAATCCAATTCACACTCAATTAGGAGGCAATTCCTAGCCGTGCCCTTAGCAAAAGGGAAAGATTTCATTTTCCAAAACAGTAAATCTCACCTTGGTCCAGTTGCCTGTTAAATTCTAAGCATGGAACTCCCATTTGCTGGTTTTTTTTTTTATTTTTATTTCATTAAGGATACTCTGGCTAAAATTTATTGTATGGTGTAAGAATACAAAATTAGAAAAGGAAGAACCAAAACAAATGGAATGCCCAAACACATTTAAGAAATTGCTAATCAAGAAACCTGAATGCTGCTGACTGAATACACCTGAAAATCCCATTCACACTCAATTTGGAGGCAACTGGTAGCTGTCCCCTCGGTAAAAGTGTTACATTTCATATTCCAAAGCACAAAAACACACCTTGGTCCTGTTGCCTGCTAATTTCTAAGAATGAAACAGCAATTTGCAGGTTTTTTTATTTCATTATGGATATTCTGGCTAAACTTTTACTGTATGGGTTAGAATACAAAATTAGAAAGGAAGAAGGCAAAACAAATGCAAACGAAGAACACATTTTGCAAATTGCCAATCAGGAAACCTGAATGCTGCTGACTGAATACACCTGAAAATCCCATTCACACTCAATTTGGAGGCAATTCGTAGCTGTGCCCTCGGCAAAAGGGTAAGATTTCATTTTCCAAAACACTAAAACTCACCTTGGTAGAGTTGCCTGTTAATTTGTAAGCATGGAACGCCCATTTGCAGGTTTTCTTTTTTTTTATTTCATTAAGGACACTTTGGCTAAACTTTTATTTTATGGTGTAAGAATACAAAATTAGAAAAGGAAGAAGGCAAAACAAATGGAATGCCCAAACACATTTAAGAAATTGCTAATCAAGAAACCTGAATGCTGCTGACTGAATACACCTGAAAATCCCATTCACACTCAATTTGGAGGCAACTCGTAGCTGTCCCCTCGGCAAAAGGGTTACATTTCATATTCCAAAGCACAAAAAAACGCCTTGGTCCTGTTGCCTGCTAATTTCTAAGAATGAAACGGCAATTGGCAGTTTTTTTTTAATTCATTATGGATATTCTGGCTAAACTTTTATTGTATGGGGTAAGAATACAAAATTAGAAAAGGAAGAAGGCAAAACAAATGCAAACCCAGAACACATTTTGCAAATTGCCAAACAAGAAACCTGAATGCTGCTGACTGAACGCACCTGAAAATTGCATTCACACTCAATTTGGAGGCAACTCGTAGCTGTGCCCTCGGCAAAAGGGAAAGATTTCATTTTCCAAAACACAAAAACTCACCTTGGTCCTGTTGCATGTTAATTTCTAAAAATGAAACACCAATTTGCTGTTTTCTTTATTTCATTGTGGATACTCTGGCTAAACTTTTTCTTGTATGGTGTAAGAATACAAAATTAGAAAAGGAAGAAGGCAAAACAAATGCAAACCAAGAACACATTAGCAAATTGCCAATCAGGAAACCTGAATGTTGCTGACTGAATACACCTGAAAATCCCATTCACACTCAATTTGGAGGCAACTCATAGCTGTCCCCTCGGCAAAAGGGTTACATTTCATTTTCCAAAGCACAAAATCACACCTTGGTCCTGTTGCCTGTTAATTTCTAAGAATGAAACGGCAATTTGCAGTTTTTTTTTATTTCATTATGGATATTCTGGCTAAACTTTTATTGTTTGGTGTAAGAATACAAAATTAGAAAAGGAATAAGGCAATGCAACCGCAAACCCAGAACACATTTAGCAAATTGCCAAACAAGAAACCTGAATGCTGCTGACTGAATACACCTGAAAATCCCATTCACAGTCAATTTGGAGGCAACTCGTAGCTGTCCCCTCGGCAAAAGGGTTACATTTCATTTTCCAAAGCACAAAAACACACCATGGTCCTGTTGCCTGCTAATTTCTAAGAATGAAACGGCAATTTGCAGTTTTTTTTTTATTTCATTATGGATATTCTGGCTAAACTTTTATTGTATGGGGTAAGAATACAAAATTAGAAAAGGAAGAAGGCAAAACAAATGCAAACCCAGAACACATTTAGCAAATTGCCAAACAAGAAACCTGAATGCTGCTGACTGAATACACCTGAAAATCCCATTCACACTCAATTTGGAGGCAACTCGTAGCTGTCCCCTCGGCAAAAGGGTTACATTTCATTTTCCAAAGCACAAAAACACACCATGGTCCTGTTGCCTGCTAATTTCTAAGAATGAAACGGCAATTTGCAGTTTTTTTTTTTTATTTCATTATGGATATTCTGGCTAAACTTTTATTGTATGGGGTAAGAATACAAAATTAGAAAAGGAAGAATGCAAAACAAATGCAAACCCGGAACACATTTAGCAAATTGCCAAACAAGAAACCTGAATGCTGCTGACTGAATACACCTGAAAATCCCATTCACACTCAATTTGGCGGCAATTAGTAGCTGTACCCTCGGGTTAAGGGAAAGATTTCATTTTCCAAATCCCAAAAACTCACCTTGGTACTGTTGCATGTTAATTTCTAAAAATGAAACACAAATTTGCTGTTTTCTTTATTTCATTGTGGATACTCTGGCTAACCTTTTTCTTGTATGGTGTAAGAATACAAAATTAGAAAAGGAAGAAGGCAAAACAACCGCAAACCAAGAACACATTTAGCAAATTGCCAATCATGAAACCTGAATGTTGTTGACTGAATACACCTGAAAATCCCATTCACACTCAGTTTGGCGGCAATTTATAGCTGTTCCCTTGGCAAAAGGGTTACATTTCATTTTCCAAAACACAAAAACTCACCTTGGTCCTGTTGCATGTTAATTTCTAAAAATGAAACACCAATTTGCTGTTTTCTTAATTTCATTATGGATACTATGGCTAAACTTTTTCTTGTATGGTGTAAGAATACAAAATTAGAAAAGGAAGAACCAAAACAAATGGAATGCCCAAACACATTTAAGAAATTGCCAATCAAGAAACCTGAATGCTGCTGACTGAATACACCTGAAAATCCCATTCACACTCAATTTGGAGGCAACTCGTAGCTGTCCCCTCGGCAAAAGTGTTACATATTATTTTCCAAAGCACAAAAACACACCTTGGTCCTGCTGCCTGCTCATTTCTTTTTTTTTTTTTTTTTGAAATGGCAATTTGCAGTTTTTTTTATTTCATTATGGATATTCTGGCTAAACTTTTTATTGTATGGGGTAAGAATACAAAATTAGAAAAGGAAGAAGGCAAAACAACCGCAAAACCAGAACACATTTAGCAAATTGCTAACCAAGAAACCTGAATCCTGCTGACTGAATACACCTGAAAATCCCATTCACACTCAATTTGGCGGCAATTCGTAGCTGTTCCCTTGGCAAAAGGGTTACATTTCATTTTCCAAAACACAAAATCTCACCTTGGTCCTGTTGCATGTTAATTTCTAAAAATGAAACACCAATTTGCTGTTTTCTTTATTTCATTATGGTTACTCTGGCTAAACTTTTTCTTGTATGGTGTAAGAATACAAAATTAGAAAAGGAAGAAGGCAAAACAAATGCAAACCAAGAACACATTTAGCAAATTGCCAATCAGGAAACCTGAATGTTGCTGACTGAATACACCTGAAAATCCCTTTCACACTCAATTTGGAGGCAATTCGTAGCTGTGCCCTCGGCAAAAGGGAAAGATTTCATTTTCCAAAAGACAAAAACTCATCTTGGTCCAGTTGCCTGTTAATTTCTAAGCATGGAACACCCATTTGCTGGTTTTTTTTTTATTTCATTAAGGATACTCTGGCTAAACTTTTATTGTATGGTGTAAGAATACAAAATTAGAAAAGGAAGAACCAAAACAAATGGAATGCCCAAACACATTTAAGAAATTGCCAATCAAGAAACCTGAATGCTGCTGACTGAATACACCTGAAAATCCCATTCACACTCAATTTGGAGGCAACTCGTAGCTGTCCCTTCGGCAAAAGGGTTACATATCATTTTCCAAAGCACAAAAACACACCTTGGTCCTGTTGCCTGCTAATTTCTAAGAATGAAACGGCAATTTGCAGTTTTTTTTTATTTCATTATGGATATTCTGGCTAAACTTTTTATTGTATGGGGTAAGAATACAAAATTAGAAAAGGAAGAAGGCAAAACAACCGCAAACCCAGAACACATTTAGCAAATTGCCAAACAAGAAACCTGAATGCTGCTGACTGAATGCACCTGAAAATCGCATTCACACTCAATTTGGCGGCAATTCGTAGCTGTTCCCTTGGCAAAAGGGTTACATTTCATTTTCAAAAACACAAAAACTCACCTTGGTCCTGTTGCATGTTAATTTCTAAGAATGAAACACCAATTTGCTGTTTTCTTTATTTCATTATGGATACTCTGGCTAAACTTTTTCTTGTATATTGTAAGAATACAAAATGAGAAAATGAAGAAGGCAAAACAAATGCAAACCAAGAACACATTTAGCAAATTACCAATGGGGAAACCTGAATGTTGCTGACTGAATACACCTGAAAATCCCATTCACACTCAATTTGCAGGCAATTCGTAGCTGTCCCCTCGGCAAAAGTGTTACATTCATTTTCTAAAACACAAAAACTCACCTTAGTCGTGTTGTCTGTAGATTTCTTAGCATGAAACGCCAATTTACAATTTGTTTTTATTTCATTTTGACCACACTGTCTAAAGGCTTTTTTGGATGGTGTCAGGATATAAAATTTGGAAAAAAGAAGGCAAAACAAACGCAAACCCAGACGACATTTAAGAAATTGCCAATCAAGAAACCTGAATGCTGCTGACTGAATACACCTGAAAATCCCATTCACACTTAATTTGGAGGCAACTCGTAGCTGTCCCCTCGGCAAAAGTGTTACATTTCATTTTCCAAAGCACAAAATCACACCTTGGTCCTGTTGCCTGCTAATTTCTAAGAATGAAACGGCAATTTGCAGTTTTTTTTAATTTCATTATGGATATTCTGGCTAAACTTTTATTGTTTGGGGTAAGAATACAAAATTAGAAAAGGAAGAAGGCAATGCAACCGCAAACCCAGAACACATTTAGCCAATTGCCAAACAAGAAACCTGAATGCTGCTGACTGAATACACCTGAAAATCCCATTCACAGTCAATTTGGAGGCAACTCCTAGCTGTCCCCTTGGCAAAAGGTTTGCATTTCATTTTCCAAAACACAAAAACTCACCTTGGTCCTGTTGCATGTTAATTTCTAAAAATGAAACACCAATTTGCTGCTTTCTTTATTTCATTATGGATACTCTGGCTAAACTTTTTCTTGTATGGTGTAAGAATACAATATTAGAAAAGGAAGAAGGCAAAACAAATGCAAACCAAGAACACATTTAGCAAATTGCCAATCAGGAAACCTGAATGTTGCTGACTGAATACACCTGAAAATTACATTCTCACTCAATTTGGAGGCAACTTGTAGCTGTCCCCTCGGCAAAAGGTTACATTTCATTTTCCAAAGCACAAAAACACCCCTTGGTCCTGTTGCCTGCTAATTTCTAAGAATGAAACGGCAATTTGCAGTTTTTTTTATTTCATTATGGATATTCTGGCTAGACTTTTTATTGTATGTGGTAAGAATACACAATTAGAAAAGGAAGAAGGCAAAACAACCGCAAACCCAGAACACATTTAACCAATTGCCAAACAAGAAACCTGAATGCTGCTGACTGAATACACCTGAAAATCCCATTCACACTCAATTTGGCAGCAATTCGTAGCTGTTGCCTTGGCAAAAGGGTTACATTTCATTTTCCTAAACACAAAATCTCACCTTGGTCCTGTTGCATGTTAATTTCTAAAAATGAAACACCAATTTGCTGTTTTGTTTATTTCATTATGGTTACTCTGGCTAACCTTTTTATTGTATGGTGTAAGAATACAAAATTAGAAAAGGAAGAAGGCAAAACAAATGCAAACCAAGAACACATTTAGCAAATTACCAATCAGGAAACCTGAATGTTGCTGACTGAATACACCTGAAAATCCCATTCACACTCAATTTGGAGGCAATTCGTAGCTGTGCCCTCGGCAAAAGGGGAAGATTTCATTTTCCAAAACAGTAAATCTCACCTTGGTCCAGTTGCCTGTTAATTTCTAAGCATGGAACGCCGATTTGCTGTTTTTTTTTTTTTATTTCATCAAGGATACTCTGGCTAAACTTTTATTGTATGGTGTAAGAATAGAAAATTAGAAAAGGAAGAAGGCAAAACAATTGGAATGCACAAACACATTTAAGAAATTGCCAATCAAGAAACCTGAATGCTGCTGACTGAATACACCTGAAAATCCCATTCCCACTCAATTTGGAGGCAACTCGTAGCTGTCCCCTCGGCAAAAGGGTTACATTCATTTTCTAAAACACAAAATCACACCTTGGTCCTGTTGCCTGCTAATTTCTAAGAATGAAATGGCAATTTGCAGTTTTTTTATTTCATTATGGATATTCTGGCTAACATTTTTATTGTATGGGGTAAGAATACAAAATTAGAAAAGGAAGAAGGCAATGCAACCGCAAACCCAGAACACATTTAGCAAATTGCCAATCAGGAAACCTGAATGCTGCTGACTGAATACACCTGAAAATCCCATTCACTCTCAATTTGGAGGCAACTCGAGTCTGTTGCCTTGGCAAAAGGGTTACATTTCATTTTTCAAAACACAAAAACTCACCTTGGTCCTGTTGCATGTTAATTTCTAAAAATGAAACACCAATTTGCTGTTTTCTTTATTTCATTATGGATACTCTGGCTAACCTTTTTCTTGTATGGTGTAAGAATACAAAATTAGAAAAGGAAGAAGGCAAAACAAATGCAAACCAAGAACACATTTAGCAAATTACCAATCGGGAAACCTGAATGCTGCTGACTGAATACACCTGAAAATCCCATTCACACTCAATTTGGAGGCAATTGGTAGCTCTGCCCTCAGAAAAAGGGGAAGATTTCATTTTCCAAAAGACAAAAACTCACCTTGGTCCAGTTGCCTGTTAATTTCTAAGCATGGAACGCCCATTTGTTGTTTTTTTTTATTTTATTTTTATTTCATTAAGGATACTCTGGCTAAACTTTTATTGTATGGTGTAAGAATACAAAATTGGAAAAGGAAGAAGGCAAAACAAATGGAATGTCCAAACACATTTAAGAAATTGCCAATCAAGAAACCTGAATGCTGCTGACTGAATACACCTGAAAATCCCATTCACAATCAATTTGGAGGCAACTCGTAGCTGTCCCCTCGTCAAAATGGTTACATTTCATATTCCAAAGCACAAAATCACACCTTGGTCCTGTTGCCTGCTAATTTCTAAGAATGAAACAGCAATTTGCAGGTTTTTTTATTTTATTATGTATATTCTGGCTAGACATTTAATTTTATGGGGTTAGAATACAAAATTAGAAAAGGAAGAAGGCAAAACAACCGCAAACCAAGAAAACATTTAGCAAATTACCAAAAAAGAAACCTGAATGCTGCTGACTGAATACACCTGAAAATCCCATTCACACTCAATTTGGCAGCAATTCATAGCTGTTCCCTTGGTAAAAGTGTTACATTTCATTTTCCAAAACACAAAAACTCACCTTGGTCCTGTTGCATGTTAATTTCTAAAAATGAAACACCAATTTGTTGTTTTCTTTATTTCATTATGGTTACTCTGGCTAAAATTTTTTTTGTATGGTGTAAGAATACAAAATTAGAAAAGGAAGAAGACAAAACAAATGCAAACCAAGAACACATTTAGCAAATTGCCAATCAGGAAACCTGAATGTTGCTGACTGAATACACCTGAAAATCCCATTCACACTCAATTTGGAGGCAACTCGTAGCTGTCCCCTCGGCAAAATGGTTACATTTCATATTCCAAAGCACAAAATCACACCTTGGTCCTGTTGCCTGCTAATTTCTAAAAATGAAACACCAATTTGCTGTTTTCTTTATTTCATTATGGTTACTCTGGCTAACCATTTTATTGTATGGTGTAAGAATACAAAATTAGAAAAGGAAGAAGGCAAAACAAATGCAAACCAAGAACACATTTAGCAAATTACCAATCAGGAAACCTGAATGTTGCTGACTGAATACACCTGAAAATCCCATTCACACTCAATTTGGAGGCAATTCGTAGCTCTGCCCTCGGAAAAAGGGAAAGATTTCATTTTCCAAAACAGTAAATCTCACCTTGGTCAAGTTGCCTGTTAATTTCTAAGCATGGAACGCCCATTTGCTGTTTTTTTTTTTTTTATTTCGTTAAGGATACTCTGGCTAAAATTTTATTGTATGGTGTAAGAATACAAAATTAGAAAAGGAAGAAGGCAAAACAATTGGAATGTCCAATCACATTTAAGAAATTGCCAATCAAGAAACCTGAATGCTGCTGACTGAATACACCTGAAAATCCCATTCACACTCAATTTGGCGGCAATTCGTAGCTGTGCCCTCGGCAAAAGGGAAAGATTTCATTTTCCAAAACACAAAAACTCACCTTGGTCCTGTTGCATGTTAATTTCTAAAAATGAAACACCAATTTGCTGTTTTCTTTATTTCATTATGGTTACTCTGGCTAACCTTTTTATTGTATGGTGCAAGAATACAAAATTAGAAAAGGAAGAAGGCAAAACAAATGCAAACCAAGAACACATTTAGCAAATTACCATTCGGGAAACCAGAATGTTGCTGACTGAATACACCTGAAACTCCCGTTCACACTCAATTTGCAGGCAATTCGTAGCTGTCCCCTCGGCAAAAGTGTTACATTTCAATTTCCAAAACACGAAAACTTACCTTAGTTGTGTTGCCTGTGGATTTCTTAGCATGAAACGCCAATTTGCACTGTATTTTTATTTCATTTTGACCACTCTGTCTAAAGGCTTTTTTGGATGGTGTCAGGATATAAAATTTGGAAAAAAGAAGGCAAAACAAACGCAAACCCAGACAACATTTAAGAAATTGCCAATCAAGAAACCTGAATGCTGCTGACTGAATACACCTGAAAATCCCATTCACACTCAATTTGGCAGCAATTCGTAGCTGTTGCCTTGGCAAAAGGGTTACATTTCATTTTCCAAAACACAAAAACTCACCTTGGTCCTGTTGCATGCTAATTTCTAAAAATGAAACACCAATTTGCTGTTTTCTTTATTTCATTATGGATACTCTGTCTAAACTTTTCTTGTATGGTGTAAGAATACAAAATGAGAAAAGGAAGAAGGCAAAACAAATGCAAACCAAGAACACATTTAGCAAATTACCAATCGGGAAACCTGAATGCTGCTGACTGAATACACCTGAAAATCCCATTCACACTCAATTTGGAGGCAATTCGTAGCTCTGCCCTCGGAAAAAGGGAAAGATTTCATTTTCCAAAACACAAAAAGTCACCTTGGTCCAGTTGACTGTTAATTTCTAAGCATGGAACGCCCATTTGCTGTTTTTTTTTTTTTGTTTGTTTGTTTCATTAAGGATACTCTGGCTAAACTTTTATTGTATGGTGTAAGAATACAAAATTAGAAAAGGAAGAAGGCAAAACAAATGGAATGTCCAAACACATTTAAGAAATTGCCAATCAAGAAACCTGAATGCTGCTGACTGAATACACCTGAATATCCCATTCACACTCAATTTGGAGGCAACTCGTAGCTGTCCCCTCGGCAAAATGGTTACATTTCATATTCCAAAGCACAAAATCACACCTTGGTCCTGTTGCCTGCTAATTTCTAAAAATGAAACGGCAATTTGCATGTTTTTTTATTTCATTATGGATATTCTGGCTAGACATTTTATTGTATGGGGTAAGAATACAAAATTAGAAAAGGAAGAAGGCAAAACAACCGCAAACCCAGAACACATTTAGCAAATTGCCAAACAAGAAACCTGAATGTTGCTGACTGAATACACCTGAAAATCCCATTCACACTCAATTTGGCGGCAATTCATAGCTGTTCCCTTGGCAAAAGGGATACATTTCATTTTCCAAAACACAAAAACTCACCTTGGTCCTGTTGCATGTTAATTTCTAAAAATGAAACACCAATTTGCTGTTTTCTTTATTTTATTATGGATACTCTGGCTAAACTTTTTCTTGTATGGTGTAAGAATACAAAATTAGAAAAGAAGAAGGCAAAACAAATGCAAACCAAGAACACATTTAGCAAATTACCAATCGGGAAACCTGAATGTTGCTGACTGAATACACCTGAAAATCACATTCACACTCAATTTGCAGGCAATTCGTAGCTGTCCCCTCGGCAAATTGTTACATTTCAATTTCCAAAACACGTAAACTTACCTTAGTTGTGTTGCCTGTGGATTTCTTAGCATGAAACGCCAATTTGCACTGTATTTTTATTTCATTTTGACCACTCTGTTTAAAGGCTGTTTTGGATGGTGTTAGGATATAAAATTTGGAAAAAAAAAGGCAAAACAAACGCAAACCCAGATGACATTTAGCAAATTGCCAAACAAGAAACCTGAATGCTGCTGACTGTATACAACTGAAAATCCCATTCACACTCAATTTGGCAGCAATTCGTAGCTGTTGCCTTGGCAAAAGGGTTACATTTCATTTTCCAAAACACAAAAACTCACCTTGGTCCTGTTGCATTTAGTTTCTAAAAATGAAACACCAATTTGCTGTTTTCTTTATTTCATTATGGTTACTCTGGCTAAACTTTTTATTGTATGGTGTAAGAATACAAAATTAGAAAAGGAAGAAGGCAAAACAAATGCAAACCAAGAACACATTTAGCAAATTACCAATCGGGAAACCTGAATGTTGCTGAATGAATACACCTGAAAATCCCATTCACACTCAATTTGCAGGGAATTCGTAGCTGTCCCCTCGGCAAAAGTGTTACATTTCATTTTCTAAAACACGAAAACTCACCTTAGTCTTGTTGCCTGTAGATTTCTTAGCATGAAACGCCAATTTGCACTGTATTTTTATATCTTTTAAACCACTCAGTCTAAAGGCTTTTTTGGATGGTGTCAGGATATAAAATTTGGAAAAAAGAAGGCAAAACAAACGCAAACCCAAGGACATTTAAGAAATTGCCAATCAAGAAACCTGAATGCTGCTGACTGAATACACCTGAAAATCCCATTCACACTCAATTTGGAGGCAATTCGTAGCTGTGCCATCGGAAAAAGGGAAATATTTCATTTTCCAAAACACAAAAAGTCACCTTGGTCCAGTTGCCTGTTAATTTCTAAGCATGGAACGCCCATTTGCTGTTTTTTTTTTTTTTTTATTTCATTATGGATACTCTGTCTAAACTTTTATTGTATGGTGTAAGAATACAAAATTAGAAAAGGAAGAAGGCAAAACAATTGGAATGTCCAATCACATTTAAGAAATTGCCAATCAAGAAACCTGAATGCTGCTGACTGAATACACCTGAAAATCCCATTCACACTCAATTTGGCGGCAATTCGTAGCTGTGCCCTCGGCAAAAGGGAAAGATTTCATTTTCCAAAACACAAAAACTCACCTTGGTCCTGTTGCATGTTAATTTCTAAAAATGAAACACCAATTTGCTGTTTTCTTTATTTCATTATGGTTACTCTGGCTAACCTTTTTATTGTATGGTGCAAGAATACAAAATTAGAAAAGGAAGAAGGCAAAACAAATGCAAACCAAGAACACATTTAGCAAATTACCATTCGGGAAACCAGAATGTTGCTGACTGAATACACCTGAAACTCCCGTTCACACTCAATTTGCAGGCAATTCGTAGCTGTCCCCTCGGCAAAAGTGTTACATTTCAATTTCCAAAACACGAAAACTTACCTTAGTTGTGTTGCCTGTGGATTTCTTAGCATGAAACGCCAATTTGCACTGTATTTTTATTTCATTTTGACCACTCTGTCTAAAGGCTTTTTTGGATGGTGTCAGGATATAAAATTTGGAAAAAAGAAGGCAAAACAAACGCAAACCCAGACAACATTTAAGAAATTGCCAATCAAGAAACCTGAATGCTGCTGACTGAATACACCTGAAAATCCCATTCACACTCAATTTGGCAGCAATTCGTAGCTGTTGCCTTGGCAAAAGGGTTACATTTCATTTTCCAAAACACAAAAACTCACCTTGGTCCTGTTGCATGCTAATTTCTAAAAATGAAACACCAATTTGCTGTTTTCTTTATTTCATTATGGATACTCTGTCTAAACTTTTCTTGTATGGTGTAAGAATACAAAATGAGAAAAGGAAGAAGGCAAAACAAATGCAAACCAAGAACACATTTAGCAAATTACCAATCGGGAAACCTGAATGCTGCTGACTGAATACACCTGAAAATCCCATTCACACTCAATTTGGAGGCAATTCGTAGCTCTGCCCTCGGAAAAAGGGAAAGATTTCATTTTCCAAAACACAAAAAGTCACCTTGGTCCAGTTGCCTGTTAATTTCTAAGCATGGAACGCCCATTTGCTGTTTTTTTTTTTTTGTTTGTTTGTTTCATTAAGGATACTCTGGCTAAACTTTTATTGTATGGTGTAAGAATACAAAATTAGAAAAGGAAGAAGGCAAAACAAATGGAATGTCCAAACACATTTAAGAAATTGCCAATCAAGAAACCTGAATGCTGCTGACTGAATACACCTGAAAATCCCATTCACACTCAATTTGGCGGCAATTCATAGCTGTTCCCTTGGCAAAAGGGATACATTTCATTTTCCAAAACACAAAAACTCACCTTGGTCCTGTTGCATGTTAATTTCTAAAAATGAAACACCAATTTGCTGTTTTCTTTATTTTATTATGGATACTCTGGCTAAACTTTTTCTTGTATGGTGTAAGAATACAAAATTAGAAAAGAAGAAGGCAAAACAAATGCAAACCAAGAACACATTTAGCAAATTACCAATCGGGAAACCTGAATGTTGCTGACTGAATACACCTGAAAATCACATTCACACTCAATTTGCAGGCAATTCGTAGCTGTCCCCTCGGCAAATTGTTACATTTCAATTTCCAAAACACGTAAACTTACCTTAGTTGTGTTGCCTGTGGATTTCTTAGCATGAAACGCCAATTTGCACTGTATTTTTATTTCATTTTGACCACTCTGTTTAAAGGCTGTTTTGGATGGTGTTAGGATATAAAATTTGGAAAAAAGAAGGCAAAACAAACGCAAACCCAGATGACATTTAGCAAATTGCCAAACAAGAAACCTGAATGCTGCTGACTGTATACAACTGAAAATCCCATTCACACTCAATTTGGCAGCAATTCGTAGCTGTTGCCTTGGCAAAAGGGTTACATTTCATTTTCCAAAACACAAAAACTCACCTTGGTCCTGTTGCATTTAGTTTCTAAAAATGAAACACCAATTTGCTGTTTTCTTTATTTCATTATGGTTACTCTGGCTAAACTTTTTATTGTATGGTGTAAGAATACAAAATTAGAAAAGGAAGAAGGCAAAACAAATGCAAACCAAGAACACATTTAGCAAATTACCAATCGGGAAACCTGAATGTTGCTGAATGAATACACCTGAAAATCCCATTCACACTCAATTTGCAGGGAATTCGTAGCTGTCCCCTCGGCAAAAGTGTTACATTTCATTTTCTAAAACACGAAAACTCACCTTAGTCTTGTTGCCTGTAGATTTCTTAGCATGAAACGCCAATTTGCACTGTATTTTTATATCTTTTAAACCACTCAGTCTAAAGGCTTTTTTGGATGGTGTCAGGATATAAAATTTGGAAAAAAGAAGGCAAAACAAACGCAAACCCAAGGACATTTAAGAAATTGCCAATCAAGAAACCTGAATGCTGCTGACTGAATACACCTGAAAATCCCATTCACACTCAATTTGGAGGCAATTCGTAGCTGTGCCATCGGAAAAAGGGAAATATTTCATTTTCCAAAACACAAAAAGTCACCTTGGTCCAGTTGCCTGTTAATTTCTAAGCATGGAACGCCCATTTGCTGTTTTTTTTTTTTTATTTCATTATGGATACTCTGTCTAAACTTTTATTGTATGGTGTAAGAATACAAAATTAGAAAAGGAAGAAGGCAAAACAAATGGAATGCCAAAACACATTTAAGAAATTGCCAATCAAGAAACCTGAACGCTGCTGACTGAATGCACCTGAAAATCCCATTCACACTCAATTTGTAGGCAATTCATAGCTGTGCCCTCGGCAAAAGGGAAAGATTTCATTTTCCAAAACACAAAAACTCACCTTGGTCCTGTTGCATGTTAATTTTTAAAAATGAATCACCAATTTACTGTTTTCTTTATTTCATTATGGATACTCTGGCTAAACATTTTCTTGTATGGTGTAAGAATACAAAATGAGTAAAGGAAGAAGGCAAAACAAATGCAAACCAAGAACACATTCAGCAAATTGCCAATCAGGAAACCTGAATGTTGCTGACTGAATACACCTGAAAATCCCATTCACACTCAATTTGGAGGCAATTCGTAGCTCTGCCCTCGGCAAAAGGGAAATATTTCATTTTCCAAAAGACAAAAACTCACCTTGGTCCAGTTGCCTGTTAATTTCTAAGCATGGAACGCCCATTTGCTGTTTTCTTTTTATTTTTTCATTAAGGATACTCTGGCTAAACTTTTATTGTATGGAGTAAGAATACAAAATTAGAAAAGGAAGAAGGCAAAACAAATGGAATGCCCTAACACATTTAAGAAATTGCCAATCAAGAAACCTGAATGCTGCTGACTGAATACAACTGAAAATCCCATTCACACTCAATTTGGAGGCAACTCGTAGCAGTCCCCTTTGCAAAAGCGTTACATTTTATTTTCCAAAGCACAAAAACACACCTTGGTCCTGTTGCCAGCTAATTTCTAAGAATGAAACGGCAATTTGGAGTTTTTTTTTATTTCATTATGGATATTCTGGCTAAACATTTTATTGTATGGTGTAAGAATACAAAATTAGAAAAGGAAGAAGGCAAAACAACCACAAACCCAGAACACATTTAGCCAATCGCCAAACAAGAAACCTGAATGCTGCTGACTGAATACACCTGAAAATTGCATTCACACTCAATTTGGCGGCAATTCGTAGCTGTTCCCTTGGCAAAAGGGTTACATTTCATTTTCCAAAACACAAAAACTCACCTTGGTCCTGTTGCATGTTAATTTCTAAGAATGAAACACCAATTTGCTGTTTTCTTTATTTCATTATGGCTACTCTGGCTAACCTTTTATTGTATGGTGTAAGAATACAAAATGAGAAAATGAAGAAGGCAAAACAAATGCAAACCAAGAACACATTTAGCAAATTACCAATGGGGAAACCTGAATGTTGCTGACTGAATACACCTGAAAATCCCATTCACACTCAATTTGGAGGCAATTCGTAGCTGTTCCCTTGGCTAAAGTGTTACATTTCATTTTCTAAAACACAAAAACTCACCTTAGTCGTGTTGTCTGTAGATTTCTTAGCATGAAACGCCAATTTGCAATGTGTTTTTATTTCATTTTGACCACTCGGTCTAAAGGCTTTTTTGGATGGTGTCAGGATATAAAATTTGGAAAAAAGAAGGCAAAACAAACGCAAACCCAGACGACATTTAAGAAATTGCCAATCAAGAAACCTGAATGCTGCTGACTGAATACACCTGAAAATCCCATTCACACTCAATTTGGAGGCAATTCCTAGCCGTGCCCTCAGCAAAAGGGAAAGATTTCATTTTCCAAAACAGTAAATCTCACCTTGGTCCAGTTGCCTGTTAATTTCTAAGCATGGAACGCCCATTTGCTGTTTTTTTTTCTTTATTTCATTAAGGATACTCTGGCTATACTTTTTCTTGTATGGTGTAAGAATAGAAAATTAGAAAAGGAAGAAGGCAAAACAAATGCAAACCAAGAACACATTTAGCAAATTACCAATCGGGAAACCTGAATGTTGCTGACTGAATACACCTGAAAATCACATTCACACTCAATTTGCAGGCAATTCGTAGCTGTCCCCTCGGCAAAAGTGTTGCATTTCAATTTCCAAAACACGAAAACTTACCTTAGTTGTGTTGCCTGTGGATTTCATAGCATGAAACGCCAATTTGCACTGTATTTTTATTTCATTTTGACCACTCTGTCTAAAGGCTTTTTTGGATGGTGTCAGGATATAAAATTTGGAAAAAAGAAGGCAAAACAAAAGCAAACCAAGAACACATTTAGCAAATTGCCAATCAGGAAACCTGAATGTTGCTGACTGAATACACCTGAAAATCCCATTCACACTCAATTTGGAGGCAACTCGTAGCTGTCCCCTCGGCAAAAGGGTTACATTTCATTTTCCAAAGCACAAAAACACACCTTGGTCCTGTTGCCTGCTAATTTCTAAGAATGAAATGGCAATTTGCAGTTTTTTTTATTTCATTATTGATATTCTGGCTAGACTTTTTATTGTATGGGGTAAGAATACAAAATTAGAAAAGGAAGAAGGCAAAACAACCGCAAACCCAGAACACATTTAGCAAATTGCCAAACAAGAAACCTGAATGCTGCTGACTGAATACACCGGAAAATCCCTTTCACACTCACTTTGGCAGCAATTCGTAGCTGTTCCTTTGGCAAAAGGGTTACATCATTTTCCAAAACACAAAAACTCACCTTGGTCCTGTTGCATGTTAATTTCTAAGAATGAAACACAAATTTGATGTTTTCTTTATTTCATTATGGTTACTCTGGCTAACCTTTTTATTGTATGGTGTAAGAATACAAAATTAGAAAAGGAAGAAGGCAAAACAAATGCACACCAAGAACACATTTAGCAAATTGCCAATCAGGAAACCTGAATGTTGCTGACTGAATACACCTGAAAATCCCATTCACACTCAATTTGGAGGCAATTCGTAGCTGTGCCCTCGGCAAAAGGGGAAGATTTCATTTTCCAAAAGACAAAAACTCACCTTGGTCCAGTTGCCTGTTAATTTCTAAGCATGGAACGCCCATTTGCTGTTTTTTTTTTTTTTTTATTTCATTAAGGATACTCTGGCTAAACTTTGATTGTATGGTGTAAGAATAGAATATTAGAAAAGGAAGAAGGCAAAACAATTGGAATGGCCAAACACATTTAAGAAATTGCCAATCAAGAAACCTGAATGCTGCTGACTGAATACACCTGAAAATCCCATTCACACTCAATTTGGAGGCAACTCGTAGCTGTCCCCTCTGCAAAAGGGTTACATTTCATTTTCCAAAGCACAAAATCACACCTTGGTCCTGTTGCCTGCTAATTTCTAAGAATGAAACGGCAATTTGCAGGTTTTTTTATTTCATTATGCATATTCTGGCTAAACTTTTTATTGTATGGGGTAAGAATACAAAATTAGAAAAGGAAGAAGGCAAAACAACTGCAAACCCAGAACACATTTAGCCAATCGCCAAACAAGAAACCTGAATGCTGCTGACTGAATACACCTGAAAATCGCATTCACACTCAATTTGGCGGCAATTCGTAGCTGTTCCCTTGGCAAAAGGGTTACATTTCATTTTCCAAAACACAAAAACTCACCTTGGTCCTGTTGCATGTTAATTTCTAAGAATGAAACACCAATTTGCTGTTTTCTTTATTTCATTATGGCTACTCTGGCTAATCTTTTTGTTGTATGGTGTAAGAATACAAAATGAGAAAATGAAGAAGGCAAAACAAATGCAAACCAAGAACACATTTAGCAAATTACCAATCGGGAAACCTGAATGTTGCTGACTGAATACACCTGAAAATCCCATTCACACTCAATTTGGAGGCAATTCGTAGCTGTTCCCTTGGCTAAAGTGTTACATTTCATTTTCTAAAACACAAAAACTCACCTTAGTCGTGTTGTCTGTAGATTTCTTAGCATGAAACGCCAATTTGCAATGTGTTTTTATTTCATTTTGACCACTCTGTCTAAAGGCTTTTTTGGATGGTGTCAGGATATAAAATTTGGAAAAAAGAAGGCAAAACAAACGCAAACCCAGACGACATTTAAGAAATTGCCAATCAAGAAACCTGAATGCTGCTGACTGAATACACCTGAAAATCCCATTCACACTCAATTTGGAGGCAATTCCTAGCCGTGCCCTCAGCAAAAGGGAAAGATTTCATTTTCCAAAACAGTAAATCTCACCTTGGTCCAGTTGTCTGTTAATTTCTAAGCATGGAACGCCCATTTGCTGTTTTTTTTTTTTTATTTCATTAAGGATACTCTGGCTAAACTTTTATTGTATGGTGTAAGAATAGAAAATTAGAAAAGGAAGAAGGCAAAACAATTGGAATGCCCAATCACATTTAAGAAATTGCCAATCAAGAAACCTGAATGCTGCTGACTGAATACAACTGAAAATTACATTCACACTCAATTTGGAGGCAACTCGTAGCTGTTCCTTTGGCAAAAGGGTTACATTTCATTTTCCAAAACACAAAACTCACCTTGGTCCTGTTGCATGTTAATTTCTAAAAATGAAACACCAATTTGCTGTTTTCTTTATTTCATTATGGATACTCTGGCTAAACTTTTTCTTCTATGGTGTAAGAATACAATATTAGAAAAGGAAGAAGGCAAAACAAATGCAAACCAAGAACACATTTAGCAAATTACCAATCGGGAAACCTGAATGCTGCTGACTGAATACACCTGAAAACCCCATTCACACTCAATTTGGAGGCAATTCGTAGCTCTGCCCTCGGCAAAAGGGAAATATTTCATTTTCCAAAACACAAAAAGTCACCTTGGTCCAGTTGCCTGTTAATTTCTAAGCATGGAACGCCCTTTTGCTGTTTTTTTTTTATTTTTATTTCATTAAGGATATTATGGCTAAACTTTTATTGTATGGTGTAAGAATACAAAATTAGAAAAGGAAGAAGGCAAAACAAATGGAATGCCCTAACACATTTAAGAAATTGCCAATCAAGAAACCTGAATGCTGCTGACTGAATACACCTGAAAATCCCATTCACACTCAATTTGGAGGCAACATCAATTAGCACTGTATTTTTATTTCATTTTGACCACTCTGTCTAAAGGCTTTTTTGGATGGTGTCAGGAAAGATAATTTCGAAAGAAAGAAGGCAAAACAAAGGCAAACCCAGACGACATTTAAGAAATTGCCAATCAAGAGACCTGAATGCTGCTGACTGAATACGCCTGAAAATCCCATTCACACTCAATTTGGAGGCAACTCGTAGCTGTCCTCTCCGCAAAAGATTTACATTTCATTTTCCAAATCTCAAAAACACACCTTGGTCCTGTTGCCTGCTAATTTCTAAGAGTGAAACGGCAAATTCCAGGTTTTTTTTTATTTCATTATGATTATTCTGGCTAAAATTTATTGTATGGGGTAAGAATACAAAATTAGAAAAGGAAGAAGGCAATGCAACCGCAAACCAAGAACACATTTAGCAAATTGCCAAACAAGAAACCTGAATGCTGCTGACTGAATACACCTGAAAATCCCATTCACACTCAATTTGGCGGCAATTCGCAGCTGTTCCCTTGTCAAAAGGGTTACATTTCATTTTCCAAAACACAAAAACTCACCTTGGTCCTGTTGCATGTTAATTTCTAAAAATGAAACACCAATTTGCTGTTTTCTTTATTTCCTTATGGATACTCTGGCTAACCTTTTTCTTGTATGGTGTAAGATTACAAAATTAGAAAAGGAAGAAGGCAAAACAAATGCAAACCAAGAACACATTTAGCAAATTGCCAAACAAGAAACCTGAATGCTGCTGACTGAATACACCTGAAAACCCATTCACACTCAATTTGGAGGCAATTCGTAGCTGTCCCCTCGGCAAAAGGGAAAGATTTCATTTTCCAAAACACGAAAACTCACCTGTCGTGTTGCCTGTAGAATTCTTAGCATGAAACGCCAATTAGAAACTGTATTTTTATTTCATTTTGACCACTCTGTCTAAAGGCTTTTTTGGATGGTGTCAGGATATAAAATTTGGAAAGAAAAAAGGCAAAACAAAGGCAAACCAAGAACACATTTAGGAAATTACCAATCGGGAAACCTGAATGTTGCTGACTGAATACACCTGAAAATCCCATTCACACTCAATTTGCAGGCAATTCATAGCTGTCCTCTCGGCAAAAGTGTTACGTTTCATTTTACAAAACACAAAAACTCACCTTGGTCCTGTTGCCTGTTAATTTCTAAACATGAAACACCAATTTCCTGTTTTCTTTATTGCATTATGGATACTCTGGCTAAACTTTTTCTTGTATGGTGTAAGAATACAAAATGAGAAAATGAAGAAGGCAAAACAAATGCAAACCAAGAACACATTTAGCAAATTGCCAATCAGGAAACCTGAATGTTGCTGACTGAATACACCTGAAAACCCATTCACACTCAATTTGGAGGCAATTCGTAGCTGTGCCCTCGGCAAAAGGGAAAGATTTCATTTTCCAAAACACGAAACCTCACCTGTCGTGTTGCCTGTAGATTTCTTAGCATGAAACGCCAATTTGCACTGTATTTTTATTTCATTTTGACCACTCTGTCTAAAGGCTTTTTTGGATGGTGTCAGGATATAAAATTTGGAAAGAAAAAAGGCAAAACAAACGCAAACCCAGACGACATTTAAGAAATTGCCAATCAAGAAACCTGAATGCTGCTGACTGAATACACCTGAAAATCCCATTCACACTCAATTTGGAGGCAACTCGTAGCTGTCCCCTCGGCAAAGGGTTACATTTCATTTTCCAAAGCACAAAAACACACCTTGTTCCTGTTGCCAGCTAATTTCTAATAATGAAACTTCAATTTGCAGTTTTTTTTTATTTCATTATGGATATTCTGGCTAAACTTTTTATTTTAAGGGGTAACAATACAAAATTAGAAAAGGAAGAAGGCAAAACAACCACAAACCCAGAACACATTTAGCAAATTGCCAAACAACAAACCTGAATGCTGCTGACTGAATACACCTGAAAATCCCATTCACACTCAATTTGGCGGGAATTCATAGCTGTTCCCTTGGCAAAAGGGTTACATTTCATTTTCCAAAACACAAAAACTCAGTTGGTCCTGATGCATGTTCATTTCTAAAATGAAACACCAATTTGCTGTTTTCTTTATTTCATTATGGATACTCTGGCTAAACGTTTTCTAGTATGGGGTAAGAATACAAAATGAGAAAAGGAAGAAGGCAAAACAACCACAAACCCAGAACACATTTAGCAAATTGCCAAACAAGAAACCTGAATGCTGCTGACTGAATACACCTGAAAATCCCATTCAACTCAATTTGGAGGCAATTCGTAGCTGTGCCCTCGGCAAAAGGGAAAGATTTCATTTTCCAAAACACTAAAACTCACCTTGGTCCAGTTGCCTGTTAATTTCTAAGCAGGGAACGCCCATT
Source organism: Sylvilagus floridanus (assembly GCA_949820135.1). Lineage (NCBI taxonomy): Eukaryota > Metazoa > Chordata > Mammalia > Lagomorpha > Leporidae > Sylvilagus > Sylvilagus floridanus. The sequence goes on along the minus strand of OX463227.1, from coordinate 162,105,095 downwards.
TGCTGTTTCTTTTTTTTTATTTCATTAAGGATACTCTGGCTAAACTTTCATTGTATGGTGTAATAATACAAAATTAGAAAAGGAAGAAGGCAAAACAACCGCAAACCCAGAACACATTTAGCAAATTGCCAATCAGGAAACCTGAATGTTGCTGACTCAATACACCTGAAAATCCCATTCACACTCAATTTGGAGGCAATTCGTAGCTTTGCCCTCGGCAAAGGGAAAGATTTCATTTTCCAAAACAGTAAATCTCACCTTGGTCCAGTTGCCTGTTAATTTCTAAGCATGGAACGCCCATTTGCTGTTTTTTTTTTTTTATTTCATCAAGGATACTCTGGCTAAACTTTTATTGTATGGTGTAAGAATACAAAATTAGAAAAGGAAGAAGGAAAAAGAAATGGAATGCCCAAACACATTTAAGAAATTGCTAATCAAGACCTGAATGCTGCTGACTGAATACACCTGAAAATCCCTTTCACACTCAATTTGGAGGCAGCTCGTAGCTGTCCCCTCGGCAAAAGGGTTACATTTCATATTCCAAAGCACAAAATCACACCTTGGTCCTGTTGCCTGCTAATTTCAAAGAATGAAACGGCAATTTGCATGTTTTTTTATTTCATTATGGATATTCTGTCTAAACATTTTATTTTATGGGGTAAGAATACAAAATTAGAAAAGGAAGAAGGCAAAACAACCGCAAACCCAGAACACATTTAGCAAATTGCCAAACAAGAAACCTGAATGCTGCTGACTGAATACACCTGAAAATCCCATTCACACTCAATTTGGCGGCAATTCGTAGCTGTTCCCTTGGCAAAAGGGTTACATTTCATTTTCCAAAACACAAAAACTCACCTTGGTCCTGTTGCATGTTAATTTCTAAGAATGAAACAACAATTTGCTGTTTTCTTTATTTCATTATGGATACTCTGGCTAAACTTTTTCTTGTATGGTGTAAGAATACAAAATTTGAAAAGGAAGAAGGCAAAACAAATGCAAACCAAGAACACATTTAGCAAATTACCAATGGGGAAACCTGAATGTTGGTGACTGAATACACCTGAAAATCCCATTCACACTCAATTTGGAGGCAACTCGTAGCTATCCCCTCGGCAAAAGGGAAAGATTTCATTTTCCAAAGCACAAAAACACCCCTTGGTCCTGTTGCCTGCTAATTTCTAAGAATGAAACGGCAATTTGCAGGTTTTTTTTTATTTCATTATGGATATTCTGGCTAAAATTTTATTGTATGGGGTAAGAATACAAAATGAGAAAAGGAAGAAGGCAAAACAACCACAAACCCAGAACACATTTAGCAAATTGCCAAACAAGAAACCTGAATGCTGCTGACTGAATACACCTGAAAATCCCATTCACACTCAATTTGGAGGCAACTCGTAGCTGTGCCCTCGGGAAAAGGGTTACATTTCATTTTCCAAAACTCTAAAACTCACCTTGGTCCAGTTGCCTGTTAATTTCTAAGCAGGGAACGCCCATTTGCTGTTTCTTTTTTTTTATTTCATTAAGGATACTCTGGCTAAACTTTTCTTGTATGGTGTAAGAATACAAAATGAGAAAAGGAAGAAGGCAAAACAACCGCAAACCCAGAACACATTTAGCAAATTGCAATCGGGAAACCTGAATGTTGCTGACTGAATACACCTGAAAATCCCATTCACACTCAATTTGCAGGCAATTCTTAGCTGTCCCCTCGGCAAAAGTGTTACATTTCATTTTCTAAAACACGAAAACTCACCTTAGTCGTGTTGCCTGTAGATTTCTTAGCATGAAAAGCCAATTTGCACTGCATTTCTATTTCATTTTGACCACTCTGTCTAAAGGCTTTTTTGGATGGTGTCAGGATAGAAAATTTGGAAAAAAGAAGGCAAAAAAAAACGCAAACCCAGACGACATTTAAGAAATTGCCAATCAAGAAACCTGAATGCTGCTGACTGAATACACCTGAAAATCCCATTCACACTCAATTTGGAGGCAATTCGTAGCTTTGCCCTCGGCAAAGGGAAAGATTGCATTTTCCAAAACAGTAAATCTCACCTTGGTCCAGTTGCCTGTTAATTTCTAAGCATGGAACGCCCATTTGCTGTTTTTTTCTTTTTTTATTTCATCAAGGATACTCTGGCTAAACTTTTATTGTATGGTGTAAGAATACAAAATTAGAAAAGGAAGAAGGCAAAAGAAATGGAATGCCCAAACACATTTAAGAAATTGCTAATCAAGACCTGAATGCTGCTGACTGAATACACCTGAAAATCCCTTTCACACTCAATTTGGAGGCAGCTCGTAGCTGTCCCCTCGGCAAAAGGGTTACATTTCATATTCCAAAGCACAAAAACACACCTTGGTCCTGCTGCCTGCTCATTTCTTTTTTTTTTTTTTTTTTGAAATGGCAATTTGCAGTTTTTTTTATTTCATTATGGATATTCTGGCTAAACTTTTTATTGTATGGGGTAAGAATACAAAATTAGAAAAGGAAGAAGGCAAAACAACCGCAAACCCAGAACACATTTAGCAAATTGCCAAACAAGAAACCTGAATGCTGCTGACTGAATACACATGAAAATCCCATTCACACTCAATTTGGCGGCAATTCGTAGCTGTTCCCTTGGCAAAAGGGTTACATTTCATTTTCCAAAACACATAAATTATGTTGGTCGTGTTGCCTGTAGATTTCTAAGCAGGAAACGCCGTTTCCTGTGTCATTTATTGTTTGTGGACTCTGCCTAACCTCATTTTTGTATGGTGTCAGAATACAAAATTTGGAAAGGAAGAAGTTAAAACAAACACAAACCCAAAACAAATTTAGGCGATTGCCAATCAAGAGACCTGAATGCTGCCGATTGAATACACCTGAAAATCTCATTCACACTCGATTTGGAGGGGATTCAGAGCTGTCACCTCTTGACAAGGGTTACATTTCATTTTTCAAAACACAGAACCTTATCTTGGTCATGTTGCCTGTAGATTTCTTAGCATGAAATGCAAATTTATTGTGTTTTGTATTTTATTATGAATACTTTGCCTAAACTCATTTTGTGTGGTGTCAGAATACAACATTCAGAAAGGAAGAAGGCAAAACAAACACAAACCCAGAACAAATTGAGGCAATTGCCTAGCAGGAGACCTGAATGCTGCCAATTGTATACCTGAAAATCTCATTCACACTGGATTTGGAGGGAATTTAGAGCTGTCACCTCGGCAAAAGTGTTACATTTCATTTTCCAAAATACAAAAAATCATATTGGTCATGTTGCCTGTAGATTTCTAAGCATGAAATGCAAGTTTACTGTGTTTCTATTTCATTATGAATACTCTGCCTAAACTCTTTTTTGTATGGTGTCAGAATGCAAAAATCAGAAAGGAAGGAGGCAAAACAAACACAAACCCAGAGCAAATTTAGGCAATTGCCTAGCAGGTGTCCTGAATGCTGCCGATTTTATACACTTGAAATTCCCATTCACACATGATTTGGAGGGAATTCAGAGCTGTCCCTTCGGCAAGAGTGTTATATTTCATTCTCCAAAACACATAACATTATCTTGGTCGTTTTGCCTGTAGTTTTTTAAGCATGAAACGCCATTTCATGTGTTATTTATTGCTTCGTGGACTCTGCCTAACCTCATTTTTGTATGGTGTCAGAATACAAAATTTGGAAAGGAAGAAGGCAAAACAAACACAAACCCAGAACAAATTTAGGCAATTGCCAATCAAGAGACCTGAATGCTGCTGATTGAATACACCTGAAAATATCATTCACACTCGATTGTGGAGGGAATTCAGAGCTGTCCCTTCTTGACTAGTGTTACATTTCATTTTCCAAAACACATATCCTTATTCTTGATCGTGTTGCCTATAGATTTCTAAGCATGAAATGCCAATTTATAGTGTTTTGTATTTTATTTTGAATACTTTGCCTAAACTCGTTTTGTGTGGTGTCAGAATACAACATTCAGAAAGGAAGAAGGCAAAACAAAAACACAAACCCAGAACAAATTGAGGCAATTGCCAATCAAGAGACCTGAATGCTGACACCTGAAAATCTCATTCACACTGGATTTGGAGGGAATTCAGAGCTGTCCCTTCGGCAAAAGTGTTATATTTCATTTCCCAAAACACATAACCTTCTGTTGGTTTTGTTGCCTTAGATTTGTAAGCATGAAACGCCAATTTGCTTTATTTTTTATTTCATTATGAATACTCTGCCTAAACTCGTTTTTGTATGGTGTCAGAATGCAAAATTAAGAAAGGAAGAAGGCAAAACAAACATAAACCCAGAACAGATTGAGGCAATTGCCTAGCAGGAGACCTGAATGCTGCCGATTGTATACACCTGAAATTCCCATTCACACATGATTTGGAGGGAATTCAAAGCATTCCCCTCAGCAAAAGTGTTATATTTCATTTTCCAAAACACATAAACTTATCTTGGTCATGTTGCCTATAGATTTCTAATCATGAATCGCTAATTTCCTTTGTGTTTTATTTCATTATGAATACTCTGCCTAAACTCGTTTTTGCATGGTGTAAGAATAAAAAATTCAGAAAGGAAGAAGGCAAAACAAACACAAACCCAAAACAGATTCAGGCAATTGCCTAGCAGGAGACCTGAATGCTGCCGATGGAATACACCTGAAAATCCCATTCACACTCGAGTTGTAGGGAATTCAGAGCTGTCCCCTCTGGAAAAGGGTTACATTTCATTTTCCAAAACACAAAACCTTATCTTGGTCGTTTTGTCTGTAGATTTATAAGGATAAAATGCCAATTTCCTGAGTTTTGTATTTTATTATGAATACTCTGCCTAAACTCATTTTTGTATGGTGTCAAAATACAAAATTCAGAAAGGAAGAAGGCAAAACAAACACAAACCCAGAACACGTTTAGGCAATTGCCAATCAAGAGACCTGAATGCTGACGATGGAAAACACCTGAAAATCTCATTCACACTCGATTTAGAGGGAAATCAGAGCTGTCCCCTCTGGAAAAGTGTTATATTTCATATTTCAAAATACAAAAAATCATCTTGGTCGTGTTGCCTGTAGATTTCTAAGCATGATTTGCAAGTTTACTGTGTTGTCTATTTTATTATTTATACTCTGCCTAAACTGGTTTTTGTATACTGTCAGAAAGCAAAATTCAGAAAGGAAGAAGGCAAAACAAACACAAACCCAGAACAAACTGAGGCAATATCCTACCAGGAGACCTGAATGCTCTCGATTGAATACACCTGCAATTCCCATTCACACACGATTTGGAGGGAATTGAGAGCTGTCCCCTCGGCAAAAGTGTTATATTTCATTTTCCAAAACACATAAATTATGTTGGTCGTGTTGCCTGTAGATTTCTAAGCAGGAAACGCCGTTTCCTGTGTCATTTATTGCTTTGTGGACTCTGCCTAACCTCATTTTTGTATGGTGTCAGAATACAAAATTTGGAAAGGAAGAAGGTAAAACAAACACAAACCCAAAACAAATTTAGGCGATTGCCAATCAAGAGACCTGAATGCTGCCGATTGAATACACCTGAAAATCTCATTCACACTCGATTTGGAGGGGATTCAGAGCTGTCTCCTAATGACAAGTGTTACATTTCATTTTCCAAAACACAGAACCTTATCTTGGTCATGTTGCCTGTAGATTTCTTAGCATGAAATGCAAATTTATTGTGTTTTGTATTTTATTATGAAATCTTTGCCTAAACTCGTTTTGTGTGGTGTCAGAATACAACATTCAGAAAGGAAGAAGGCAAAACAAACACAAACCCAGAACAAATTGAGGCAATTGCCTAGCAGGAGACCTGAATGCTGCCAATTGTATACCTGAAAATCTCATTCACACTGGATTTGGAGGGAATTTAGAGCTGTCACCTCGGCAAAAGTGTTACATTTCATTTTCCAAAATACAAAAAATCATATTGGTCGTGTTGCCTGTAGATTTCTAAGCATGAAATGCAAGTTTACTGTGTTTCTATTTCATTATGAATACTCTGCCTAAACTCTTTTTTGTATGGTGTCAGAATGCAAAAATCAGAAAGGAAGGAGGCAAAACAAACACAAACCCAGAGCAAATTTAGGCAATTGCCTAGCAGGAGTCCTGAATGCTGCCGATTTTATACACTTGAAATTCCCATTCACACATGATTTGGAGGGAATTCAGAGCTGTCCCTTCGGCAAAAGTGTTATATTTCATTCTCCAAAACACATAACATTATCTTGGTCGTTTTGCCTGTAGTTTTTTAAGCATGAAACGCCATTTCATGTGTTATTTATTGCTTCATGGACTCTGCCTAACCTCATTTTTGTATGGTGTCAGAATACAAAATTTGGAAAGGAAGAAGGTAAAACAAACACAAACCCAGAACAAATTTAGGCAATTGCCAATCAAGAGACCTGAATGCTGCTGATTGAATACACCTGAAAATATCATTCACACTCGATTGTGGAGGGAATTCAGAGCTGTCCCTTCTTGACTAGTGTTACATTTCATTTTCCAAAACACATATCCTTATGTTGGTCGTGTTGCCTGTAGATTTCTAAGCATGAAATGCCAATTTATAGTGTTTTGTATTTTATTATGAATACTTTGCCTAAACTCGTTTTGTGTGGTGTCAGAATACAACATTCAGAAAGGAATAAGGCAAAACAAACACAAACCCAGAACTAATTGAGGCAATTGCCAATCAGGAGACCTGAATGCTGCCGATTGAATACACCTGAAAATCCCATTCACAGTCGATTTGGAGGGAATTCAGAGCTGTCACCTCTTGACAAGGGTTACATTTCATTTTCCAAACACATTACCTTATCTTGTTCGTGTTGCCTGTAGATTTCTAAGCAAGAAATGCCAATTTACTGTGTTTTGTATTTTATTATGAATACTTTGCCTAAACTGGTTTTGGGTGGTGTCAGAATACAACATTCAGAAAGGAAGAAGGCAAAACAAACACAAACCCAGAACTAATTGAGGCAATTGCCTACCAGGAGACCTGAATGCTGCCGATGGAATACACCTGAAAATCCCATTCACACTCGAGTTGTAGGGAATTCAGAGCTGTCCCCTCTGGAAAAGGGTTACATTTCATTTTCCAAAACACAAAACCTTATCTTGGTCGTTTTGTCTGTAGATTTATAAGGATAAAATGCCAATTTCCTGAGTTTTGTATTTTATTATGAATACTCTGCCTAAACTCATTTTTGTATGGTGTCAAAATACAAAATTCGGAAAGGAAGAAGGCAAAACAAACACAAACCCAGAACACGTTTAGGCAATTGCCAATCAAGAGACCTGAATGCTGACGATGGAAAACACCTGAAAATCTCATTCACACTCGATTTAGAGGGAAATCAGAGCTGTCCCCTCTGGAAAAGTGTTATATTTCATATTTCAAAATACAAAAAATCATCTTGGTCGTGTTGCCTGTAGATTTCTAAGCATGATTTGCAAGTTTACTGTGTTGTCTATTTTATTATTTATACTCTGCCTAAACTGGTTTTTGTATACTGTCAGAAAGCAAAATTCAGAAAGGAAGAAGGCAAAACAAACACAAACCCAGAACAAACTGAGGCAATATCCTACCAGGAGACCTGAATGCTCTCGATTGAATACACCTGCAATTCCCATTCACACACGATTTGGAGGGAATTGAGAGCTGTCCCCTCGGCAAAAGTGTTATATTTCATTTTCCAAAACACATAAATTATGTTGGTCGTGTTGCCTGTAGATTTCTAAGCAGGAAACGCCGTTTCCTGTGTCATTTATTGCTTTGTGGACTCTGCCTAACCTCATTTTTGTATGGTGTCAGAATACAAAATTTGGAAAGGAAGAAGGTAAAACAAACACAAACCCAAAACAAATTTAGGCGATTGCCAATCAAGAGACCTGAATGCTGCCGATTGAATACACCTGAAAATCTCATTCACACTCGATTTGGAGGGGATTCAGAGCTGTCTCCTAATGACAAGTGTTACATTTCATTTTCCAAAACACAGAACCTTATCTTGGTCATGTTGCCTGTAGATTTCTTAGCATGAAATGCAAATTTATTGTGTTTTGTATTTTATTATGAAATCTTTGCCTAAACTCGTTTTGTGTGGTGTCAGAATACAACATTCAGAAAGGAAGAAGGCAAAACAAACACAAACCCAGAACAAATTGAGGCAATTGCCTAGCAGGAGACCTGAATGCTGCCAATTGTATACCTGAAAATCTCATTCACACTGGATTTGGAGGGAATTTAGAGCTGTCACCTCGGCAAAAGTGTTACATTTCATTTTCCAAAATACAAAAAATCATATTGGTCGTGTTGCCTGTAGATTTCTAAGCATGAAATGCAAGTTTACTGTGTTTCTATTTCATTATGAATACTCTGCCTAAACTCTTTTTTGTATGGTGTCAGAATGCAAAAATCAGAAAGGAAGGAGGCAAAACAAACACAAACCCAGAGCAAATTTAGGCAATTGCCTAGCAGGAGTCCTGAATGCTGCCGATTTTATACACTTGAAATTCCCATTCACACATGATTTGGAGGGAATTCAGAGCTGTCCCTTCGGCAAAAGTGTTATATTTCATTCTCCAAAACACATAACATTATCTTGGTCGTTTTGCCTGTAGTTTTTTAAGCATGAAACGCCATTTCATGTGTTATTTATTGCTTCATGGACTCTGCCTAACCTCATTTTTGTATGGTGTCAGAATACAAAATTTGGAAAGGAAGAAGGTAAAACAAACACAAACCCAGAACAAATTTAGGCAATTGCCAATCAAGAGACCTGAATGCTGCTGATTGAATACACCTGAAAATATCATTCACACTCGATTGTGGAGGGAATTCAGAGCTGTCCCTTCTTGACTAGTGTTACATTTCATTTTCCAAAACACATATCCTTATGTTGGTCGTGTTGCCTGTAGATTTCTAAGCATGAAATGCCAATTTATAGTGTTTTGTATTTTATTATGAATACTTTGCCTAAACTCGTTTTGTGTGGTGTCAGAATACAACATTCAGAAAGGAATAAGGCAAAACAAACACAAACCCAGAACTAATTGAGGCAATTGCCAATCAGGAGACCTGAATGCTGCCGATTGAATACACCTGAAAATCCCATTCACAGTCGATTTGGAGGGAATTCAGAGCTGTCACCTCTTGACAAGGGTTACATTTCATTTTCCAAACACATTACCTTATCTTGTTCGTGTTGCCTGTAGATTTCTAAGCAAGAAATGCCAATTTACTGTGTTTTGTATTTTATTATGAATACTTTGCCTAAACTGGTTTTGGGTGGTGTCAGAATACAACATTCAGAAAGGAAGAAGGCAAAACAAACACAAACCCAGAACTAATTGAGGCAATTGCCTACCAGGAGACCTGAATGCTGCCGATGGAATACACCTGAAAATCCCATTCACACTCGAGTTGTAGGGAATTCAGAGCTGTCCCCTCTGGAAAAGGGTTACATTTCATTTTCCAAAACACAAAACCTTATCTTGGTCGTTTTGTCTGTAGATTTATAAGGATAAAATGCCAATTTCCTGAGTTTTGTATTTTATTATGAATACTCTGCCTAAACTCATTTTTGTATGGTGTCAAAATACAAAATTCGGAAAGGAAGAAGGCAAAACAAACACAAACCCAGAACACGTTTAGGCAATTGCCAATCAAGAGACCTGAATGCTGACGATGGAAAACACCTGAAAATCTCATTCACACTCGATTTAGAGGGAAATCAGAGCTGTCCCCTCTGGAAAAGTGTTATATTTCATATTTCAAAATACAAAAAATCATCTTGGTCGTGTTGCCTGTAGATTTCTAAGCATGATTTGCAAGTTTACTGTGTTGTCTATTTTATTATTTATACTCTGCCTAAACTGGTTTTTGTATACTGTCAGAAAGCAAAATTCAGAAAGGAAGAAGGCAAAACAAACACAAACCCAGAACAAACTGAGGCAATATCCTACCAGGAGACCTGAATGCTCTCGATTGAATACACCTGCAATTCCCATTCACACACGATTTGGAGGGAATTGAGAGCTGTCCCCTCGGCAAAAGTGTTATATTTCATTTTCCAAAACACATAAATTATGTTGGTCGTGTTGCCTGTAGATTTCTAAGCAGGAAACGCCGTTTCCTGTGTCATTTATTGCTTTGTGGACTCTGCCTAACCTCATTTTTGTATGGTGTCAGAATACAAAATTTGGAAAGGAAGAAGGTAAAACAAACACAAACCCAAAACAAATTTAGGCGATTGCCAATCAAGAGACCTGAATGCTGCCGATTGAATACACCTGAAAATCTCATTCACACTCGATTTGGAGGGGATTCAGAGCTGTCTCCTAATGACAAGTGTTACATTTCATTTTCCAAAACACAGAACCTTATCTTGGTCATGTTGCCTGTAGATTTCTTAGCATGAAATGCAAATTTATTGTGTTTTGTATTTTATTATGAAATCTTTGCCTAAACTCGTTTTGTGTGGTGTCAGAATACAACATTCAGAAAGGAAGAAGGCAAAACAAACACAAACCCAGAACAAATTGAGGCAATTGCCTAGCAGGAGACCTGAATGCTGCCAATTGTATACCTGAAAATCTCATTCACACTGGATTTGGAGGGAATTTAGAGCTGTCACCTCGGCAAAAGTGTTACATTTCATTTTCCAAAATACAAAAAATCATATTGGTCGTGTTGCCTGTAGATTTCTAAGCATGAAATGCAAGTTTACTGTGTTTCTATTTCATTATGAATACTCTGCCTAAACTCTTTTTTGTATGGTGTCAGAATGCAAAAATCAGAAAGGAAGGAGGCAAAACAAACACAAACCCAGAGCAAATTTAGGCAATTGCCTAGCAGGAGTCCTGAATGCTGCCGATTTTATACACTTGAAATTCCCATTCACACATGATTTGGAGGGAATTCAGAGCTGTCCCTTCGGCAAAAGTGTTATATTTCATTCTCCAAAACACATAACATTATCTTGGTCGTTTTGCCTGTAGTTTTTTAAGCATGAAACGCCATTTCATGTGTTATTTATTGCTTCATGGACTCTGCCTAACCTCATTTTTGTATGGTGTCAGAATACAAAATTTGGAAAGGAAGAAGGTAAAACAAACACAAACCCAGAACAAATTTAGGCAATTGCCAATCAAGAGACCTGAATGCTGCTGATTGAATACACCTGAAAATATCATTCACACTCGATTGTGGAGGGAATTCAGAGCTGTCCCTTCTTGACTAGTGTTACATTTCATTTTCCAAAACACATATCCTTATGTTGGTCGTGTTGCCTGTAGATTTCTAAGCATGAAATGCCAATTTATAGTGTTTTGTATTTTATTATGAATACTTTGCCTAAACTCGTTTTGTGTGGTGTCAGAATACAACATTCAGAAAGGAATAAGGCAAAACAAACACAAACCCAGAACTAATTGAGGCAATTGCCAATCAGGAGACCTGAATGCTGCCGATTGAATACACCTGAAAATCCCATTCACAGTCGATTTGGAGGGAATTCAGAGCTGTCACCTCTTGACAAGGGTTACATTTCATTTTCCAAACACATTACCTTATCTTGTTCGTGTTGCCTGTAGATTTCTAAGCAAGAAATGCCAATTTACTGTGTTTTGTATTTTATTATGAATACTTTGCCTAAACTGGTTTTGGGTGGTGTCAGAATACAACATTCAGAAAGGAAGAAGGCAAAACAAACACAAACCCAGAACTAATTGAGGCAATTGCCTACCAGGAGACCTGAATGCTGCCGATGGAATACACCTGAAAATCCCATTCACACTCGAGTTGTAGGGAATTCAGAGCTGTCCCCTCTGGAAAAGGGTTACATTTCATTTTCCAAAACACAAAACCTTATCTTGGTCGTTTTGTCTGTAGATTTATAAGGATAAAATGCCAATTTCCTGAGTTTTGTATTTTATTATGAATACTCTGCCTAAACTCATTTTTGTATGGTGTCAAAATACAAAATTCGGAAAGGAAGAAGGCAAAACAAACACAAACCCAGAACACGTTTAGGCAATTGCCAATCAAGAGACCTGAATGCTGACGATGGAAAACACCTGAAAATCTCATTCACACTCGATTTAGAGGGAAATCAGAGCTGTCCCCTCTGGAAAAGTGTTATATTTCATATTTCAAAATACAAAAAATCATCTTGGTCGTGTTGCCTGTAGATTTCTAAGCATGATTTGCAAGTTTACTGTGTTGTCTATTTTATTATTTATACTCTGCCTAAACTGGTTTTTGTATACTGTCAGAAAGCAAAATTCAGAAAGGAAGAAGGCAAAACAAACACAAACCCAGAACAAACTGAGGCAATATCCTACCAGGAGACCTGAATGCTCTCGATTGAATACACCTGCAATTCCCATTCACACACGATTTGGAGGGAATTGAGAGCTGTCCCCTCGGCAAAAGTGTTATATTTCATTTTCCAAAACACATAAATTATGTTGGTCGTGTTGCCTGTAGATTTCTAAGCAGGAAACGCCGTTTCCTGTGTCATTTATTGCTTTGTGGACTCTGCCTAACCTCATTTTTGTATGGTGTCAGAATACAAAATTTGGAAAGGAAGAAGGTAAAACAAACACAAACCCAAAACAAATTTAGGCGATTGCCAATCAAGAGACCTGAATGCTGCCGATTGAATACACCTGAAAATCTCATTCACACTCGATTTGGAGGGGATTCAGAGCTGTCTCCTAATGACAAGTGTTACATTTCATTTTCCAAAACACAGAACCTTATCTTGGTCATGTTGCCTGTAGATTTCTTAGCATGAAATGCAAATTTATTGTGTTTTGTATTTTATTATGAAATCTTTGCCTAAACTCGTTTTGTGTGGTGTCAGAATACAACATTCAGAAAGGAAGAAGGCAAAACAAACACAAACCCAGAACAAATTGAGGCAATTGCCTAGCAGGAGACCTGAATGCTGCCAATTGTATACCTGAAAATCTCATTCACACTGGATTTGGAGGGAATTTAGAGCTGTCACCTCGGCAAAAGTGTTACATTTCATTTTCCAAAATACAAAAAATCATATTGGTCGTGTTGCCTGTAGATTTCTAAGCATGAAATGCAAGTTTACTGTGTTTCTATTTCATTATGAATACTCTGCCTAAACTCTTTTTTGTATGGTGTCAGAATGCAAAAATCAGAAAGGAAGGAGGCAAAACAAACACAAACCCAGAGCAAATTTAGGCAATTGCCTAGCAGGAGTCCTGAATGCTGCCGATTTTATACACTTGAAATTCCCATTCACACATGATTTGGAGGGAATTCAGAGCTGTCCCTTCGGCAAAAGTGTTATATTTCATTCTCCAAAACACATAACATTATCTTGGTCGTTTTGCCTGTAGTTTTTTAAGCATGAAACGCCATTTCATGTGTTATTTATTGCTTCATGGACTCTGCCTAACCTCATTTTTGTATGGTGTCAGAATACAAAATTTGGAAAGGAAGAAGGTAAAACAAACACAAACCCAGAACAAATTTAGGCAATTGCCAATCAAGAGACCTGAATGCTGCTGATTGAATACACCTGAAAATATCATTCACACTCGATTGTGGAGGGAATTCAGAGCTGTCCCTTCTTGACTAGTGTTACATTTCATTTTCCAAAACACATATCCTTATGTTGGTCGTGTTGCCTGTAGATTTCTAAGCATGAAATGCCAATTTATAGTGTTTTGTATTTTATTATGAATACTTTGCCTAAACTCGTTTTGTGTGGTGTCAGAATACAACATTCAGAAAGGAATAAGGCAAAACAAACACAAACCCAGAACTAATTGAGGCAATTGCCAATCAGGAGACCTGAATGCTGCCGATGGAATACACCTGAAAATCCCATTCACACTCGATTTGAAGGGAATTCAGAGCTGTCCCCTTGGCAAAAGTGTTACATTTCATTTTCCAAAACACAAAACCTTATCTTGGTCGTTTTGTCTGTAGATTTATAAGGATAAAATGCCAATTTCCTGAGTTTTGTATTTTATTATGAATACTCTGCCTAAACTCATTTTTGTATGGTGTCAAAATACAAAATTCGGAAAGGAAGAAGGCAAAACAAACACAAACCCAGAACACGTTTAGGCAATTGCCAATCAAGAGACCTGAATGCTGACGATGGAAAACACCTGAAAATCTCATTCACACTCGATTTAGAGGGAAATCAGAGCTGTCCCCTCTGGAAAAGTGTTATATTTCATATTTCAAAATACAAAAAATCATCTTGGTCGTGTTGCCTGTAGATTTCTAAGCATGATTTGCAAGTTTACTGTGTTGTCTATTTTATTATGAATACTCTGCCTAAACTGGTTTTTGTATACTGTCAGAAAGCAAAATTCAGAAAGGAAGAAGGCAAAACAAACACAAACCCAGAACAAACTGAGGCAATATCCTACCAGGAGACCTGAATGCTCTCGATTGAATACACCTGCAATTCCCATTCACACACGATTTGGAGGGAATTGAGAGCTGTCCCCTCGGCAAAAGTGTTATATTTCATTTTCCAAAACACATAAATTATGTTGGTCGTGTTGCCTGTAGATTTCTAAGCAGGAAACGCCGTTTCCTGTGTCATTTATTGCTTTGTGGACTCTGCCTAACCTCATTTTTGTATGGTGTCAGAATACAAAATTTGGAAAGGAAGAAGGTAAAACAAACACAAACCCAAAACAAATTTAGGCGATTGCCAATCAAGAGACCTGAATGCTGCCGATTGAATACACCTGAAAATCTCATTCACACTCGATTTGGAGGGGATTCAGAGCTGTCTCCTAATGACAAGTGTTACATTTCATTTTCCAAAACACAGAACCTTATCTTGGTCATGTTGCCTGTAGATTTCTTAGCATGAAATGCAAATTTATTGTGTTTTGTATTTTATTATGAAATCTTTGCCTAAACTCGTTTTGTGTGGTGTCAGAATACAACATTCAGAAAGGAAGAAGGCAAAACAAACACAAACCCAGAACAAATTGAGGCAATTGCCTAGCAGGAGACCTGAATGCTGCCAATTGTATACCTGAAAATCTCATTCACACTGGATTTGGAGGGAATTTAGAGCTGTCACCTCGGCAAAAGTGTTACATTTCATTTTCCAAAATACAAAAAATCATATTGGTCGTGTTGCCTGTAGATTTCTAAGCATGAAATGCAAGTTTACTGTGTTTCTATTTCATTATGAATACTCTGCCTAAACTCTTTTTTGTATGGTGTCAGAATGCAAAAATCAGAAAGGAAGGAGGCAAAACAAACACAAACCCAGAGCAAATTTAGGCAATTGCCTAGCAGGAGTCCTGAATGCTGCCGATTTTATACACTTGAAATTCCCATTCACACATGATTTGGAGGGAATTCAGAGCTGTCCCTTCGGCAAAAGTGTTATATTTCATTCTCCAAAACACATAACATTATCTTGGTCGTTTTGCCTGTAGTTTTTTAAGCATGAAACGCCATTTCATGTGTTATTTATTGCTTCATGGACTCTGCCTAACCTCATTTTTGTATGGTGTCAGAATACAAAATTTGGAAAGGAAGAAGGTAAAACAAACACAAACCCAGAACAAATTTAGGCAATTGCCAATCAAGAGACCTGAATGCTGCTGATTGAATACACCTGAAAATATCATTCACACTCGATTGTGGAGGGAATTCAGAGCTGTCCCTTCTTGACTAGTGTTACATTTCATTTTCCAAAACACATATCCTTATGTTGGTCGTGTTGCCTGTAGATTTCTAAGCATGAAATGCCAATTTATAGTGTTTTGTATTTTATTATGAATACTTTGCCTAAACTCGTTTTGTGTGGTGTCAGAATACAACATTCAGAAAGGAATAAGGCAAAACAAACACAAACCCAGAACTAATTGAGGCAATTGCCAATCAGGAGACCTGAATGCTGCCGAATGAATACACCTGAAAATCCCATTCACAGTCGATTTGGAGGGAATTCAGAGCTGTCACCTCTTGACAAGGGTTACATTTCATTTTCCAAACACATTACCTTATCTTGTTCGTGTTGCCTGTAGATTTCTAAGCAAGAAATGCCAATTTACTGTGTTTTGTATTTTATTATGAATACTTTGCCTAAACTGGTTTTGGGTGGTGTCAGAATACAACATTCAGAAAGGAAGAAGGCAAAACAAACACAAACCCAGAACTAATTGAGGCAATTGCCTACCAGGAGACCTGAATGCTCTCGATTGAATACACCTGAAATTCCCATTCACACTCGATTAAGAGGGGATTCAGAGCTGTCCCCTTGGCAAAAGTGTTATATTTCATTTTCCAAAACACATAACATTATCTTGGTCGTGTTGCCTGTAGATTTCTAAGCATGAAACGCCAATTTCCTTTGTTTTTTATTTCATTATGAATACTCTGCCTAAACTCGTTTTTGTATGGTGTCAGAATGCAAAATTCAGAAAGGAAGAAGGCAAAACAAACACAAACCCAGAACAAATTTACGCAATTGCCTAGCAGGAGACCTGAATGCTGCCGATTGTATACACCTGAAAATCCCATTCACACTCGATTTGAAGGGAATTCAGAGCTGTCGCCTCTGGAAATGGGTTACATTTCATTTTCCAGAACACAAAAACTTATCTTGGTCGTTTTGTCTGTAGATTTAGAAGGATAAAATGCCAAATTCCTGAGTTTTGTATTTTATTATGAATACTCTGCCTAAACTCATTTTTGTATGGTGTCAAAATACAAAATTCAGAAAGGAAGAAGGCAAAACAAACACAAACCCAGAACACGTTTAGGCAATTGCCAATCAAGAGACCTGAATGCTGACGATGGAAAACACCTGAAAATCTCATTCACACTCGATTTAGAGGGAAATCAGAGCTGTCCCCTCTGGAAAAGTGTTATATTTCATTTTTCAAAATACAAAATATCATCTTGGTCGTGTTGCCTGTAGATTCTAGGCATGAATTGCAAGTTTACTGTGTTTTCTATTTTATTATGAATACTCTGCCTAAACTGGTTTTTGTATACTGTCAGAATGCAAAATTCAGAAAGGAATAAGGCAAAACAAACACAAACCCAGAACAAACTGAGGCAATTGCCTACCAGGAGACCTGAATGCTCTCGATTGAATACACCTGCAATTCCCATTCACACATGATTTGGAGGGAATTCAGAGCTCTCCCCTCGACAAAAGTGTTATATTTCATTTTCCAAAACACATAAATTATGTTGGTCGTGTTGCCTGTAGATTTCTATGCATGAAACGCCAATTTCCTTTGTTTTTTATTTCATTATGAATACACTGCCTAAACTCGTTTTTGTATGGTGTCAGAATACAAAATTCAGAAAGGAAGAAGGCAAAACAAACACAAATCCAGAACAAATTTAGGCAATTGCCTAGCAGGAGACCAGAATGCTGCCGATTGAATACACCTGAAAATCCCATTCACACACGATTTGGAGGGTATTCAGAGCTGTCGCCTCTGGAAATGGGTTACATTTCATTTTCCAAAACACATAACCTTACCTTGGTCGTGTTGTCTGTAGATTTCTAAGGATAAAATGCTAGTTTCCTGAGTTTTGTATTTCATTATGAATACTCTGCCTAAACTTGTTTTTGTATGGTGTCAGAATACAAAATTCAGAAAGGAGGAAAGTAAAAAAAACACAAACCCAGAACACGTTTAGGCAATTGCCAATGAAGAGACCTGAATGCTGAGGATTTTATACACCTGAAAATCCCATTCACATTCGATTTAGAGGGAAATCAGATCTGTCCCGTCTGGAAAAGTGTTATATTTCATATTTCAAAATACAAAAAATCATATTGGTCGTGTTGCCTGTAGATTTCTAAGCATGAATTGCAAGTTTACTGTGTTTTCTATTTTATTATGAATACTCTGCCTAAACTGGTTTTTGTATACTGTCAGAATGCAAAATTCAGAAAGGAACAAGGCAAAACAAAAACAAACCCAGAACAAATTGAGGCAATTGCCTACCAGGAGACCTGAATGCTCTCGATAGAATACACCTGAAATTCCCATTCACACTCGATTTGGAGGTAATTCAAAGCTGTCCCCTCGGCAAAAGTGTTATATTTCATTTTCCAAAACACATAACCTTATCTTGGTCTTGTTGCCTGTAGATTTCTAAGCATGAAATGCCAATTTCCTTTGTTTTTTATTTCATTATGAATACTCTGCCTAAACTCGTTTTTGTACATTCTCAGAATACAAAATTCAGAACAGAAGAAGGCAAACCAAACACAAACACAGAACAAATTTAGCCTATTGCCTAGAAGGAGACCTGAATGCTGCCGATTGAATACACCTGAAAATCACATTCACACATGATTTTGTGGGAATTCAGAGCTGTCCCCTCTGGTAAAGGGTTACATTGCATTTTCCAAAATACAAAAACTCATCTTGGTCTTGTTGCCTGTAGATTTCTAAGCATGAAACTCCATTTCCTGTGTTATTTATTGCTTTGTGGAAGCTGCCTAACCTCATTTTTGTATGGTGTCAGAATACAAAATTTGGAAAGGAAGAAGGTAAAACAAACACAAACCCAGAACAAATTGAGGCGATTGCCAATCAAGAGACCTGAATGCTGCTGATTGAATACACCTGAAAATCTCATTCACACTCGATTTGGAGGGGATTCAGAGCTGTCACCTCTTGACAAGGGTTAAATTTCATTTTTCAAACACATTACCTTATCTTGGTCGTGTTGACTGTAGATTTCTAAGCATGAAATGCCAATTTACTGTGTTTTGTATTTTATTATGAATATTTTGCCTAAACTCGTTTTGTGTGGTGTCAGAATACAACATTCAGAAAGGAAGAAGGCAAAACAAACACAAACCCAGAACTAATTGAGGCAATTGCCAATCAGGAGACCTGAATGCTGCCGATTGAATACACCTGAAAATCCCATTCACAGTCGATTTGGAGGGAATTCAGAGCTGTCACCTCTTGACAAGGGTTACATTTCATTTTCCAAACACATTACCTTATCTTGGTCGTGTTGCCTGTAGATTTCTAAGCAAGAAATGTCAATTTACTGTGTTTTGTATTTTATTATGAATACTCTGCCTAAACTGGTTTTTGTATACTGTCAGAATGCAAAATTCAGAAAGGAACAAGGCAAAACAAAAACAAACCCAGAACAAATTGAGGCAATTGCCTACCAGGAGACCTGAATGCTCTCGATAGAATACACCTGAAATTCCCATTCACACTCGATTTGGAGGTAATTCAAAGCTGTCCCCTCGGCAAAAGTGTTATATTTCATTTTCCAAAACACATAACCTTATCTTGGTCTTGTTGCCTGTAGATTTCTAAGCATGAAATGCCAATTTCCTTTGTTTTTTATTTCATTATGAATACTCTGCCTAAACTCGTTTTTGTACATTCTCAGAATACAAAATTCAGAACAGAAGAAGGCAAACCAAACACAAACACAGAACAAATTTAGCCTATTGCCTAGAAGGAGACCTGAATGCTGCCGATTGAATACACCTGAAAATCACATTCACACATGATTTGGTGGGAATTCAGAGCTGTCCCCTCTGGTAAAGGGTTACATTGCATTTTCCAAAATACAAAAACTCATCTTGGTCTTGTTGCCTGTAGATTTCTAAGCATGAAACTCCATTTCCTGTGTTATTTATTGCTTTGTGGAAGCTGCCTAACCTCATTTTTGTATGGTGTCAGAATACAAAATTTGGAAAGGAAGAAGGTAAAACAAACACAAACCCAGAACAAATTGAGGCGATTGCCAATCAAGAGACCTGAATGCTGCTGATTGAATACACCTGAAAATCTCATTCACACTCGATTTGGAGGGGATTCAGAGCTGTCACCTCTTGACAAGGGTTAAATTTCATTTTTCAAACACATTACCTTATCTTGGTCGTGTTGACTGTAGATTTCTAAGCATGAAATGCCAATTTACTGTGTTTTGTATTTTATTATGAATATTTTGCCTAAACTCGTTTTGTGTGGTGTCAGAATACAACATTCAGAAAGGAAGAAGGCAAAACAAACACAAACCCAGAACTAATTGAGGCAATTGCCAATCAGGAGACCTGAATGCTGCCGATTGAATACACCTGAAAATCCCATTCACAGTCGATTTGGAGGGAATTCAGAGCTGTCACCTCTTGACAAGGGTTACATTTCATTTTCCAAACACATTACCTTATCTTGGTCGTGTTGCCTGTAGATTTCTAAGCAAGAAATGTCAATTTACTGTGTTTTGTATTTTATTATGAATACTTTGCCTAAACTGGTTTTGGGTGGTGTCAGAACAACATTCAGAAAGGAAGATGGTAAAACAAACACAAACCCAGAACTAATTGAGGCAATTGCCAATCAGGAGACCTGAATGCTGCCAATTGAATAAACCTGAAAATCCCATTCACAGTCGATTTGGAGGGAATTCAGAGCTGTCCCTTGGGCAAAAGTGTTACATTTCATTTTCCAAAATACAAAAAATCATCTTGGTCGTGTTGTCTGTAGATTTCTAAGCATGAATTGCAAGTTTACTGTGTCTTCTATTTTATTATGAATACTCAGCCTAAACTGGTTTTTGTATACTGTCAGAATGCACAATTCAGAAAGGAAGAAGGCAAAACAAAAACAAACCCAGAACAAATTGAGGCAATTGCCTACCAGGAGACCTAAATGCTCTCGATTGAATACACCTGAAATTCCCATTCACACTCGATTAAGAGGGGATTGAGAGCTGTCCCCTCAGCAAAAGTGTTATATTTCATTTTCCAAAACACATAACATTATCTTGGTCGTGTTGCCCGTAGATTTCTAAGCATGAAACGCCAATTTTCTTTGTTTTTTATTGCATGATGAATACTCTGCCTAAACATGCTTTTGTATACTGTCAGAATGCAAAATTCAGAAAGGAAGAAGGCAAAACAAACACAAACCCAGAACAAATTGAGGCAATTGCCTAGCAGGAGACCTGAATGCTGCCGATTGTATACACCTGAAAATCCCATTCACACTCGATTTGAAGGGAATTCAGAGCTGTCCCCTC
The DNA here is from genome assembly GCA_949820135.1 of Sylvilagus floridanus. NCBI lineage: Eukaryota > Metazoa > Chordata > Mammalia > Lagomorpha > Leporidae > Sylvilagus > Sylvilagus floridanus. Next base: position 162,084,029 of record OX463227.1, on the reverse strand, counting down.
TGGAAAAGGGTTACATTTCATTTTCCAAAACACAAAACCTTATCTTGGTCGTTTTGTCTGTAGATTTATAAGGATAAAATGCCAATTTCCTGAGTTTTGTATTTTATTATGAATACTCTGCCTAAACTCATTTTTGTATGGTGTCAAAATACAAAATTCAGAAAGGAAGAAGGCAAAACAAACACAAACCCAGAACACGTTTAGGCAATTGCCAATCAAGAGACCTGAATGCTGACGATGGAAAACACCTGAAAATCTCATTCACACTCGATTTAGAGGGAAATCAGAGCTGTCCCCTCTGGAAAAGTGTTATATTTCATATTTCAAAATACAAAAAATCATCTTGGTCGTGTTGCCTGTAGATTTCTAAGCATGATTTGCAAGTTTACTGTGTTGCCTATTTTATTATGAATACTCTGCCTAAACTGGTTTTTGTATACTGTCAGAAAGCAAAATTCAGAAAGGAAGAAGCCAAAACAAAAACAAACCCAGAACAAACTGAGGCAATTGCCAATCAAGAGACCTGAATGCTGCCGATTGAATACACCTGAAAATCCCATTCACAGTCGATTTGGAGGGAATTCAGAGCTGTCACCTCTTGACAAGGGTTACATTTCATTTTCCAAACACATTACTTTATCTTGGTCGTGTTGACTGTAGATTTCTAAGCATGAAATGCCAATTTACTGTGTTTTGTATTTTATTATGAACACTTTGCCTAAACTCGTTTTGTGTGATGTCAGAATACAACATTCACAAAGGAAGAAGGCAAAACAAACACAAACCCAGAACTAATTGAGGCAATTGCCTACCAGGAGACCTGAATGCTCTCGATTGAATACACCTGAAATTCCCATTCACACTCGATTAAGAGGGGATTCAGAGCTGTCCCCTCGGCAAAAGTGTTATATTTCATTTTCCAAAACACATAACATTATCTTGGTCGTGTTGCCCCTAGATTTCTAAGCATGAAACGCCAATTTCCTTTGTTTTTTATTTCATGATGAATACTCTCCCTAAACTCGTTTTTGTATACTGTCAGAATGCAAAATTCAGAAAGGAAGAAGGCAAAACAAACACAAACCCAGAACAAATTTAGGCAATTGCCTAGCAGGAGACCTGAATGCTGCCGATGGAATACACCTGAAAATCCCATTCACACTCGATTTGAAGGGAATTCAGAGCTGTCCCCTCTGGAAAAGGGTTACATTTCATTTTCCAAAACACAAAACCTTATCTTGGTCGTTTTGTCTGTAGATTTATAAGGATAAAATGCCAATTTCCTGAGTTTTGTATTTTATTATGAATACTCTGCCTAAACTCATTTTTGTATGGTGTCAAAATACAAAATTCAGAAAGGAAGAAGGCAAAACAAACACAAACACAGAACACGTTTAGGCAATTGCCAATCAGGAGACCTGAATGCTGACGATGGAAAACACCTGAAAATCTCATTCACACTCGATTTAGAGGGAAATCAGAGCTGTCCCCTCTGGAAAAGTGTTATATTTCATATTTCAAAATACAAAAAATCATCTTGGTCGTGTTGCCTGTAGATTTCTAAGCATGATTTGCAAGTTTACTGTGTTGTCTATTTTATTATGAATACTCTGCCTAAACTGGTTTTTGTATACTGTCAGAAAGCAAAATTCAGAAAGGAAGAAGGCAAAACAAACACAAACCCAGAACATACTGAGGCAATATCCTACCAGGAGACCTGAATGCTCTCGATTGAATACACCTGCAATTCCCATTCACACACGATTTGGAGGGAATTGAGAGCTGTCCCCTCGGCAAAAGTGTTATATTTCATTTTCCAAAACACATAAATTATGTTGGTCGTGTTGCCTGTAGATTTCTAAGCAGGAAACGCCGTTTCCTGTGTCATTTATTGCTTTGTGGACTCTGCCTAACCTCATTTTTGTATGGTGTCAGAATACAAAATTTGGAAAGGAAGAAGTTAAAACAAACACAAACCCAAAACAAATTTAGGCGATTGCCAATCAAGAGACCTGAATGCTGCCGATTGAATACACCTGAAAATCTCATTCACACTCGATTTGGAGGGGATTCAGAGCTGTCCCTTCTTGACTAGTGTTACATTTCATTTTCCAAAACACAGAACCTTATCTTGGTCATGTTGCCTGTAGATTTCTTAGCATGAAATGCAAATTTATTGTGTTTTGTATTTTATTATGAATACTTTGCCTAAACTCGTTTTGTGTGGTGTCAGAATACAACATTCAGAAAGGAAGAAGGCAAAACAAACACAAACCCAGAACAAATTGAGGCAATTGCCTAGCAGGAGACCTGAATGCTGCCAATTGTATACCTGAAAATCTCATTCACACTGGATTTGGAGGGAATTTAGAGCTGTCACCTCGGCAAAAGTGTTACATTTCATTTTCCAAAATACAAAAAATCATATTGGTCGTGTTGCCTGTAGATTTCTAAGCATGAAATGCAAGTTTACTGTGTTTCTATTTCATTATGAATACTCTGCCTAAACTCTTTTTTGTATGGTGTCAGAATGCAAAAATCAGAAAGGAAGGAGGCAAAACAAACACAAACCCAGAGCAAATTTAGGCAATTGCCTAGCAGGAGTCCTGAATGCTGCCGATTTTATACACTTGAAATTCCCATTCACACATGATTTGGAGGGAATTCAGAGCTGTCCCTTCGGCAAAAGTGTTATATTTCATTCTCCAAAACACATAACATTATCTTGGTCGTTTTGCCTGTAGTTTTTTAAGCATGAAACGCCATTTCACGTGTTATTTATTGCTTCATGGACTCTGCCTAACCTCATTTTTGTATGGTGTCAGAATACAAAATTTGGAAAGGAAGAAGGTAAAACAAACACAAACCCAGAACAAATTTAGGCAATTGCCAATCAAGAGACCTGAATGCTGCTGATTGAATACACCTGAAAATATCATTCACACTCGATTGTGGAGGGAATTCAGAGCTGTCCCTTCTTGACTAGTGTTACATTTCATTTTCCAAAACACATATCCTTATTCTTGGTCGTGTTGCCTATAGATTTCTAAGCATGAAATGCCAATTTATAGTGTTTTGTATTTTATTATGAATATTTTGCCTAAACTCGTTTTGTGTGGTGTCAGAATACAACATTCAGAAAGGAAGAAGGCAAAACAAAAACACAAACCCAGAACAAATTGAGGCAATTGCCAATCAAGAGACCTGAATGCTGACAATTGAAAACACCTGAAAATCTCATTCACACTGGATTTGGAGGGAATTCAGAGCTGTCCCTTCGGCAAAAGTGTTATATTTCATTTCCCAAAACACATAACCTTCTGTTGGTTTTGTTGCCTGTAGATTTGTAAGCATGAAACGCCAATTTGCTTTGTTTTTTATTTCATTATGAATACTCTGCCTAAACTCGTTTTTGTATGGTGTCAGAATGCAAAATTAAGAAAGGAAGAAGGCAAAACAAACACAAACCCAGAACAGATTCAGGCAATTGCCTAGCAGGAGACCTGAATGCTGCCGATTGTATACACCTGAAATTCCCATTCACACATGATTTGGAGGGAATTCAAAGCATTCCCCTAAGCAAAAGTGTTATATTTCATTTTCCAAAACACATAAACTTATCTTGGTCATGTTGCCTATAGATTTCTAATCATGAATCGCCAATTTCCTTTGTGTTTTATTTCATTATGAATACTCTGCCTAAACTCGTTTTTGCATGGTGTCAGAATAAAAAATTCAGAAAGGAAGAAGGCAAAACAAACACAAACCCAGAACAAATTGAGGCAATTGCCTAGCAGGAGACCTGAATGCTGCCGATGGAATACACCTGAAAATCCCATTCACACTCGAGTTGTAGGGAATTCAGAGCTGTCCCCTCTGGAAAAGGGTTACATTTCATTTTCCAAAACACATAACCTTATCTTGGTCGTATTGCCTGTAGATTTGTAAGCATGAAACGACAATTTCCTTTGCTTTTTATTTCATTATGAATACTCTGCCTAAGATCGTTTTTGTATGGTGTCAGAATACAACATTCAGAAAGGAAGAAGGCAAAACAAACACAAACCCAGAACAAATTGAGGCAATTACCAATCAAGAGACCTGAATGCTGACAATTGAAAACACCTGAAAATCTCATTCACACTGGATTTGGAGGGAATTCAGAGCTGTCCCTTCGGCAAAAGTGTTATATTTCATTTCCCAAAACACATAACCTTCTGTTGGTTTTGTTGCCTGTAGATTTGTAAGCATGAAACGCCAATTTGCTTTGTTTTTTATTTCATTATGAATACTCTGCCTAAACTCGTTTTTGTATGGTGTCAGAATGCAAAATTCAGAAAGGAAGAAGGCAAAACAAACACAAACCCAGAACAGATTCAGGCAATTGCCTAGCAGGAGACCTGAATGCTGCCGATGGAATACACCTGAAAATCCCAATCACACTCGAGTTGTAGGGAATTCAGAGCTGTCCCCTCTGGAAAAGGGTTACATTTCATTTTCCAAAACACATAACCTTATCTTGGTCGTATTGCCTGTAGATTTGTAAGCATGAAACGACAATTTCCTTTGTTTTTTATTTCATTATGAATACTCTGCCTAAGATCGTTTTTGTATGGTGTCAGAATGCAAAATTCAGAAAGGAAGAAGGCAAAACAAACACAAACCCATAACAAATTGAGGCGATTGCCAATCAAGAGACCTGAATGCTACCGATTAAATACACCTGAAAATCTCATTCACACTTGATTTGGAGGGGATTCAGAGCTGTCACCTCTTGACAAGGGTTACATTTCATTTTTCAAACACATTACCTTATCTTGGTCGTGTTGACTGCAGAATTCTAAGCATGAAATGCCAATTTACTGTGTTTTGTATTTTATTATGAATACTTTGCCTAAACTCGTTTTGTGTGGTGTCAGAATACAAAATTCAGAAAGGAAGAAGGCAAAACAAACACAAACCCAGAACGAATTGAGGCAATTGCCAATCAGGAGACCTGAATGCTGCCGATGGAATACACATGAAAATCCCATTCACACTCGATTTGAAGGGAATTCAGATCTGTCCCCTCTGGAAAAAGGTTACATTTCATTTTCCAAAACACATAACCTTATCTTGGTCATGTTGTCTGTAGATTCATAAGGATAAAATGCCAATTTCCTGAGTTTTGATTTTATTATGAATACTCTGCCTAAACTCGTTTTTGTATGGTGTCAGAATACAAAATTCAGAAAGGAAGAAGGCAAAACAAACACAAGCCCAGAACACGTTTAGGCAATTGCCAATCAAGAGACCTGAATGCTGACGATTTTATACACCTGAAAATCCCATTCACACTCGATTTAGAGTGAAATCAGAGCTGTCCCCTCTGGAAAAGTGTTATATTTCATATTTCAAAATACAAAAAATCATCTTGGTCGTGTTGCCTGTAGATTTCTAAGCATGAATTGCAAGTTTTCTGTGTTTTGTATTTTAATATGAATACTCTGCCTAAACATGCTTTTGTATACTGTCAGAATGCAAAATTCAGAAAGGAAGAAGGCAAAACAAACACAAACCCAGAACAAATTGAGGCAATTGCCTAGCAGGAGATCTGAATGCTGCCGATTGAATACACCTGAAAATCTCATTCACACTCGATTTGGAGGGGATTCAGAGCTGTCCCTTCTTGACAAGTGTTACATTTCATTTTCCAAAACACAGAACCTTATCTTGGTCGTGTTGCCATTAGATTTCGAAGCATTTAATGCCAATTTATTGTGTTTTGTATTTTATTAAGAATACTTTGCCTAAACTCGTTTTGTGTGGTGTCAGAATACAACATTCAGAAAGGAAGAAGGCAAAACAAACACAAACCCAGAACAAATTGAGGCAATTTCCAATCAAGAGACCTGAATGCTGACAATTGAATACACCTGAAAATCCCATTCACACTGGATTTGGAGGGAATTCAGAGCTGTCCCTTCGGCAAAAGTGTTATATTTCATTTTACAAAACACATAAACTTATCTTGGTTGTGTTGCCTGTAGATTTCTAAGCATGAAACGCCAATTTGCTTTGTTTTTTATTTCATTATGAATACTTTGCCTAAACTCGTTTTTGTATGGTGTCAGAATGCAAAATTCAGAAAGGAAGAAGGCAAAACAAACACAAACCCAGAACAAATTGAGGCAATTGCCAATCAAGAGAACTGAATGCTGCCGATTGAATACACGTGCAATTCCCAATCACACTCGATTTGAAGGGAATTCAGAGCTGTCCCCTCTGGAAAAGGGTTATATTTCATTTGCCAAAACAGAAAACCTCATCTTGGTCGTGTTGACTGTAGATTTCTAAGCATGAATTGCAAGTTAACTGTGTTTTGTATTTTGTTATGAATACTCTGCCTAAACTCGTTTTTGTATGGTGTCAAAATACAAAATTCAGAAAGGAAAAAAGTAAAACAAACACAAACCCAGAACAAATTGAGGCAATTGCCAATCAAGAGACGTGAATGCTGCCGATGGAATACTCCTGAAAATCTCATTCGCACTCGATTTGGAGCAAATTCAGAGCTGTCCCCTCTTGACAAGAGTTACATTTCATTTTCCAAATCACATAACCTTATCTTGGTTGGGTTGCCTGTAAATTTCTAAGCATGAAATGCCAATAAATTGTGTTTTGTATTTTATTATGAATACTTTGCCTAAACTCGTTTTGTGGGGTGTCAGAATGCAACATTCAGAAAGGAAGAAGGCAAAACAAACATAAACCCAGAACAAATTGAGGCAATTGCCAATCAACAAACCTGAATGCTGCCAATTGAATACAACTGAAAATCCCATTCACAGTCGATTTGTAAGGAATTCAGAGCTGTCCCTTCGGCAAAAGTGTTACATTTCATTTTCCAAAATACAAAAAATCATATTGGTCGTGTTGCCTGTAGATTTCTAAGCCTGAAATGCAAGTTTACTGTGTTTCTATTTCATTATGAATACTTTGCCTAAACTCATTTTTGTATGGTGTCAGAATGCAAAATTCAGAAAGGAAGAAGGCAAAACAAACACAAACCCAGAACAAATTGAGGCAATTGCCTAGCAGGAGACCTGAATGCTGCCGATTGTATACAACTGAAATTCCTATTCACACATGATTTGGAGGGAATTCAGAGCATTCCCCTCGGCAAAAGTGTTATATTTCATTTTCCAAAACACAGAACCTTATCTTGGTCGTGTTGCCTGTAGATTTCTAAGCATGAAACGCCAATTTGCTTTGTTTTTTATTTCATTATGAATACTTTGCCTAAACTCGTTTTTGTATGGTGTCAGAATGCAAAATTCAGAAAGGAAGAAGGCAAAACAAACACAAACCCAGAACAAATTGAGGCAATTGCCAATCAAGAGAACTGAATGCTGCCGATTGAATACACGTGCAATTCCCATTCACACTCGATTTGAAGGGAATTCAGAGCTGTCCCCTCTGGAAAAGGGTTATATTTCATTTGCCAAAACAGAAAACCTCATCTTGGTCGTGTTGACTGTAGATTTCTAAGCATGAATTGCAAGTTAACTGTGTTTTGTATTTTGTTATGAATACTCTGCCTAAACTCGTTTTTGTATGGTGTCAAAATACAAAATTCAGAAAGGAAAAAAGTAAAACAAACACAAACCCAGAACAAATTGAGGCAATTGCCAATCAAGAGACGTGAATGCTGCCGATGGAATACTCCTGAAAATCTCATTCGCACTCGATTTGGAGCAAATTCAGAGCTGTCCCCTCTTGACAAGAGTTACATTTCATTTTCCAAATCACATAACCTTATCTTGGTTGGGTTGCCTGTAAATTTCTAAGCATGAAATGCCAATAAATTGTGTTTTGTATTTTATTATGAATACTTTGCCTAAACTCGTTTTGTGGGGTGTCAGAATGCAACATTCAGAAAGGAAGAAGGCAAAACAAACATAAACCCAGAACAAATTGAGGCAATTGCCAATCAACAAACCTGAATGCTGCCAATTGAATACAACTGAAAATCCCATTCACAGTCGATTTGTAAGGAATTCAGAGCTGTCCCTTCGGCAAAAGTGTTACATTTCATTTTCCAAAATACAAAAAATCATATTGGTCGTGTTGCCTGTAGATTTCTAAGCCTGAAATGCAAGTTTACTGTGTTTCTATTTCATTATGAATACTTTGCCTAAACTCATTTTTGTATGGTGTCAGAATGCAAAATTCAGAAAGGAAGAAGGCAAAACAAACACAAACCCAGAACAAATTGAGGCAATTGCCTAGCAGGAGACCTGAATGCTGCCGATTGTATACAACTGAAATTCCTATTCACACATGATTTGGAGGGAATTCAGAGCATTCCCCTCGGCAAAAGTGTTATATTTCATTTTCCAAAACACAGAACCTTATCTTGGTCGTGTTGCCTGTAGATTTCTAAGCATGAAACGCCAATTTGCTTTGTTTTTTATTTCATTATGAATACTTTGCCTAAACTCGTTTTTGTATGGTGTCAGAATGCAAAATTCAGAAAGGAAGAAGGCAAAACAAACACAAACCCAGAACAAATTGAGGCAATTGCCAATCAAGAGAACTGAATGCTGCCGATTGAATACACGTGCAATTCCCATTCACACTCGATTTGAAGGGAATTCAGAGCTGTCCCCTCTGGAAAAGGGTTATATTTCATTTGCCAAAACAGAAAACCTCATCTTGGTCGTGTTGACTGTAGATTTCTAAGCATGAATTGCAAGTTAACTGTGTTTTGTATTTTGTTATGAATACTCTGCCTAAACTCGTTTTTGTATGGTGTCAAAATACAAAATTCAGAAAGGAAAAAAGTAAAACAAACACAAACCCAGAACAAATTGAGGCAATTGCCAATCAAGAGACGTGAATGCTGCCGATGGAATACTCCTGAAAATCTCATTCGCACTCGATTTGGAGCAAATTCAGAGCTGTCCCCTCTTGACAAGAGTTACATTTCATTTTCCAAATCACATAACCTTATCTTGGTTGGGTTGCCTGTAAATTTCTAAGCATGAAATGCCAATAAATTGTGTTTTGTATTTTATTATGAATACTTTGCCTAAACTCGTTTTGTGGGGTGTCAGAATGCAACATTCAGAAAGGAAGAAGGCAAAACAAACATAAACCCAGAACAAATTGAGGCAATTGCCAATCAACAAACCTGAATGCTGCCAATTGAATACAACTGAAAATCCCATTCACAGTCGATTTGTAAGGAATTCAGAGCTGTCCCTTCGGAAAAAGGGTTACATTTCATTTTCCAAAATACAAAAAATCATATTGGTCGTGTTGCCTGTAGATTTCTAAGCCTGAAATGCAAGTTTACTGTGTTTCTATTTCATTATGAATACTTTGCCTAAACTCATTTTTGTATGGTGTCAGAATGCAAAATTCAGAAAGGAAGAAGGCAAAACAAACACAAACCCAGAACAAATTGAGTCAATTGCCAATCAAGAGACCTGAATGCTGACAATTGAAAACACCTGAAAATCTCATTCACACTAGATTTGGAGGGAATTCAGAGCTGTCCCTTCGGCAAAAGTGTTATATTTCATTTTCCAAAACACATAACCTTATCTTGGTCGTGTTGCCTGTAGATTTCTAAGCATGAAAGGCCAATTTGCTTTGTTTTTTATTTCATTATGAATACGCTGCCTAAACTTGTTTTTGTATGGTTTCAGAATGCAAAATTCAGAAAGGAAGAAGGCAAAACAAACACAAACCCAGAACAAATTGAGACAATTACCTAGCAGGAGACCTGAATGCTGCCGATTGTATACACCTGAAATTCCCATTCACACATGATTTGGAGGGAATTCAGAGCATTCCCCTCGGCAAAAGTGTTACATTTCATTTTCCAAAACACATAACCTTATCTTGGTCGTGTTGCCTGTAGATTTCTAAGCATGAAATGCCGTTTCCTTTGTAAATTATTTCATTATGGATACTTTGCCTAAACTCGTTTTTGTATGGTGTCAGAATGCAAAATTCAGAAAGGAAGAAGGCAAAACAAACACAAACCCAGAAAAAATTGAGGCAATTGCCTAGCAGGAGACCTGAATGCTGCCGATTGTATATACCAGAAAATCCCATTCACACATGATTTGAAGGGAATTCAGAGCAATTCCCTCTTGACAAGTGTTACATTTCATTTTCCAAAACACATAACCTTATCTTGGTCGTGTTGCCTGTAGATTTCTAAGCATAAAACGCCAATTTCCTTTGTTTTTTATTTCTTTATGAATACTCTGCCTAAACTCGTTTTTGTATGGTGTCAGAATACAAAATTCAGAAAGGAAGAAGGCAAAACAAACACAAACCCAGAACAAATTGAGGCAATTGCCTAGAAGGAGACCTGAATGCTGCCGATGGAGTACACCTGAAAATCCCATTCAAGCTCGATTTGAAGGGAATTCAGAGCTGTCCCCTCGGAAAAAGGGTTACATTTCATTTTTCAAAATACAAAAATCCTCTTGGTCGTGTTGCCTGTAGATTTCTAAGCATGAATTGCAAGTTTACTGTGTTTTGTATTTTATTATGAATACTCTGCCTAAACTCGTTTTTGTATGGTGTCAGAATGCAAAATTCAGAAAGGAAGAAGGCAAAAGAAACACAAAACCAGAACAAATTGAGGCAATTACCTACCAGGAGACCTGAATGCTCTCGATTGAATACACCTGAAATTCCCATTCACACTCGATTTAGAGGGAATTCAGAGCTGTCCCCTCGACAAAAGTGTTACATTTCATTTTCCAAAACACATAAAATTATCTTGGTCGTGTTGCCTGTAGATTTCTAAGCATGAAACGCCGTTTCCTGTGTTATTTATTGCTTTCTGGACTCTGCCTAACCTCATTTTTGTATGGTGTCAGAATACAAAATTCAGAAAGGAAGAAGGCAAAACAAACACAAACCCAGAACAAATTTAGGCAATTGCCTAGCAGGACACCTGAATGTTTTAGATTGAATACACGTGCAATTCCCATTCACACACGATTTGGAGGTAATTCAGAGCTGTCCCCTCGTCAAAAGAGTTATATTTCATTTTCCAAAACACATAACCTTATGTTGGCCATGTTGCCTGTAGATTTCTAAGCATGAAACGCCAATTTGCTTTATTTTTTATTTCATTATGAATACTCTGCCTAAACTCGTTTTTGTATGGTGTCAGAATGCAAAATTCAGAAAGGAAGAAGGCAAAACAAACACAAACCCAGAAGAAATTTAGGAAATTGCCTAGCAGGAGACCTGAATGCTGCCGAGTGTATACACCTGAAAATCCCACTCACACATGATTTGGAGGGAATTCAGAGCATTCCCTTCGGCAAAAGTGTTATATTTCATTTTCCAAAACACATAACCTTATCTTGGTCGTGTTGCCTGTAGATTTCTAAGCATGAAACGCCAATTTCCTTTGTTTTTTATTTCATTATGAATACTCTGCCTAATCTCGTTTTTGTATGGTGTCAGAATACAACATTCAGAAAGGAAGTAGGCAAACCAAACACAAACCCAGAACAAATTGAGGCAATTGCCTAGCAGGAGACCTGAATGCTGCCGATGGAGTACACCTGAAATTCCCATTCACACACAATTTGGAGGGAATTCAGAGCTTTCCCCTCGGCAAAAGAGTTATATTTCATTTTCCAAAACACAAAATCTCATCTTGGTCTAGTTGCCTGTAGATTTCTAAGCATGAAACGCCATTTCCTGTGTTATTTATTGCTTTGTGGACTCTGCCTAACCTCATTTTTGTATGGTGTCAGAATACAAAATTTGGAAAGGAAGAAGGTAAAACAAACACTAACCCAGAACAAATTAGGTGATTGCCAATCCAGAGACCTGAATGCTACCAATTGAATACACCTGAAAATCTCATTCACACTCAATTTGGAGGGGATTCAGAGCTGTCCCCTCCTGACAAGTGTTACATTTCATTTTCCAAACACATTACCTTATCTTGGTCGTGTTGCCTGTAGATTTCTAAGCATGAAATGCCAATTTACTGTGTTTTGTATTTTATTATGAATATTTTGCCTAAACTCTTTTTGGGTGGTGTCATAATACAACATTCAGAAAGGTAGAAGGCAAAACAAACACAAACCCAGAACCAATTGAGGCAATTGCCAATCAGGAGACCTGAATGCTGCCAATTGAATACACCTGAAAATCCCATTAACAGTCGATTTGGAGGGAATTCAGAACTGTCGCCTCGGCAAAAGTGTTACATTTCATTTTTCAAAATACAAAAAATCATGTTAGTCCTGTTGCCTGTACATTTCTAAGCATGAAATGCAAGTTTACTGTGTTTTCTATTTTATTATGAATACTCTGCCTAAACTCGTTTTTGTATGGTGACAGAATGCAAAATTCAGAAAAGAAAAAGGCAAAACAAACACAAACCCAGAACAAATTTAGGCAGTTGCATAGCAGGAGACCTGAATGTTTTAGATTGAATACACCTGCAATTCCCATTCACACACGATTTGGAGGTAATTCAGAGCGCTGTCCCCTCGGTGAAAGAGTTATATTTCATTTTCCAAAACACGTAAATTATGTTGGTCGTGTTGCCTGTAGATTTCTAAGCATGAAACACCAATTTGCTTTATTTTTTATTTCATTATGAATACTCTACCTAAACTCGTTTTTGTATGGTGTCAGAATGCAAAATTCAGAAAGGAAGAAGGGAAAACAAACACAAACCCAGAACAGATTCAGGCAATTGCCTAGCAGGAGACCTGAATGCTGCCGATTGAATAGACCTGAAATTCCTATTCACTCTTGATTTTGAGGGAATTCAGAGCATTTCGCTCGGCAGAAGTGTTATATTTCATTTTCCAAAACACATAACCTTATCTTGGTCATGTTGCCTGTAAATTTCTAAGCATGAGATGGAATTTCCTTTGTTTTTAATTTCATTACGTATACTCTGCTTGACTCTCTTTTGTATGGTGTCAGAATACAAAATTCAGAAAGGAAGAAGGCAAAACAAACACAAACCCAGAACAAATTGAGGCAATTGCCTAGAAGGAGACCTGAATGCTGCCGATGGAGTACACCTGAAAATCCCATTCACGCTTGATTTGAAGGAAATTCAGAGCTGTCCCCTCTGGAAAAGGGTTACATTTCATTTTCCAAAACACATAACCTTATCTGGTCTTTTAGCTTGTAGATTTCTAAGCATAAAATGCCAATTTCCTGAGTTTTGTATATTATTATGAATACTCTGCCTAAACTCATTTTTTATGATGTCAGAATGCAAAATTCAGAAAGGAAGAAGGCAAAACAAACACAAACCCAGAACACATTTTGGCAATTGCCAATCAAGAGACCTGAATGATGACGATTTTATCCACCTGAAAATCCCATTGACACTCAATTTAGAGGGAATTCAGAGCTGTCCCCTCGGAAAAAAGGTTACATTTCATTTTTCAAAATACAAAAATCCTCTTGGTCGTGTTGCCTGTAGATTTCTAAGCCTGAAATGCAAGTTTCCTGTGTTTTGTATTTTATTATGAATACTCTGCCTGAACTCATTTTTGTATCGTGTCAGAATACAAAATTCAGAAAGGAAGAAGGCAAAACAAACACAAACCCAGAACAAATTTAGGCAATTGCCTAGCAGGACACCTGAATGTTTTAGATTGAATACACGTGCAATTCCCATTCACACACGATTTGGAGGTAATTCAGAGCTGTCCCCTCGTCAAAAGAGTTATATTTCATTTTCCAAAACACATAACCTTATGATGGCCATGTTGCCTGTAGATTTCTAAGCATGAAACGCCAATTTGCTTTATTTTTTATTTCATTATGAATACTCTGCCTAAACTCGTTTTTGTATGGTGTCAGAATGCAAAATTCAGAAAGGAAGAAGGCAAAACAAACACAAACCCAGAACAAATTTACGCAATTGCCTAGCAGGAGACCTGAATGCTGCCGAGTGTATACACCTGAAAATCCCACTCACACATGATTTGGAGGGAATTCAGAACATTCCCTTCGGCAAAAGTGTTATATTTCATTTTCCAAAACACATAACCTTATCTTGGTCGTGTTGCCTGTAGATTTCTTAGCATGAAACGCCAATTTCCTTTGTTTTTTATTTCATTATGAATACTCTGCCTAATCTCGTTTTTGTATGGTGTCAGAATACAACATTCAGAAAGGAAGTAGGCAAACCAAACACAAACCCAGAACAAATTTAGGCAATTGCCTAGCAGGAGACCTGAATGCTGCCAATTTAGTACACCTGAAATTCCCATTCACACACGATTTGGAGGGAATTCAGAGCTTTCCCCTCGGCAAAAGTGTTATATTTCATTTTCCAAAACACAAAATCTCATCTTGGTCTAGTTGCCTGTAGATTTCTAAGCATGAAACGCCATTTCCTGTGTTATTTATTGCTTTGTGGACTCTGCCTAACCTCATTTTTGTATGGTGTCAGAATACAAAATTTGGAAAGGAAGAAGGTAAAACAAACACTAACCCAGAACAAATTAGGTGATTGCCAATCCAGAGACCAGAATGCTACCGATTGAATACACCTGAAAATCTCATTGACACTCAATTTAGAGGGGATTCAGAGCTATCCCCTCCTGACAAGTGTTACATTTCATTTTCCAAACACATTACCTTATCTTGGTCGTGTTGCCTGTAGATTTCTAAGCATGAAATGCCAATTTACTGTGTTTTGTATTTTATTATGAATATTTTGCCTAAACTCTTTTTGGGTGGTGTCATAATACAACATTCAGAAAGGTAGAAGGCAAAACAAACACAAACCCAGAACCAATTGAGGCGATTGCCAATCAGGAGTCCTGAATGCTGCCAATTGAATACACCTGAAAATCCCATTAACAGTCGATTTGGAGGGAATTCAGAACTGTCCCCTCGGCAAAAGTGTTACATTTCATTTTCCAAAATACAAAAAATCATGTTAGTCCTGTTGCCTGTACATTTCTAAGCATGAAATGCAAGTTTACTGTGTTTTCTATTTTATTATGAATACTCTGCCTCAACTCGTTTTTGTATGGTGTCAGAATGCAAAATTCAGAAAGGAAAAAGGCAAAACAAACACAAACCCATAACAAATTTAGGCAGTTACATAGCAGGAGACCTGAATGTTTTAGATTGAATACACCTGCAATTCCCATTCACACACAATTTGGAGGGAATTCAGAGCTGTCCCCTCGGCGAAAGAGTTATATTTCATTTTCCAAAAAACATAAATTATGTTGGTCGTGTTGCCTGTAGATTTGTAAGCATGAAACACCAATTTGCTTTGTTTTTAATTTCATTATGAATACTCTGCCTAAACTCATTTTTGTATGGTGTCAGAATGCAAAATTCAGAAAGGAAGAAGGCAAAACAAACACAAACCCAGAACTAATTGAGGAAATTGCCTAGCAGGAGACCTGAATGCTGCCGATGGAGTACACCTGAAAATCCCATTCACGCTCGATTTGAAGGGAATTCAGAGCTGTCCCCTCTGGAAAAGGGTTACATTTCATTTTCCAAAACACAAAACCTCATCTGGGTCGTTTTGCTTGTAGATTTCTAAGCATAAAATGCCAATTTCCTGAGCTTTGTATATTATTATGAATACACTGCCTAAACTCATTTTTGTATGGTGTCAGAATAGAAAATTCAGAAAGGAAGATAGTAAAACAAACACAAACCCAGAGCACGTTTAGGCAATTGCCAATTAAGAGACCTGAATGCTGACAATTTTATCCACCTGAAAATCCCATTGACACTCAATTTAGAGGGAATTCAGAGCTGTCCCCTCGGAAAAAGGGTTACATTTCATTTTTCAAAATACAAAAATCCTCTTGGTCGTGTTGCCTGTAGATTTCTAAGCATGAAATGCAAGTTTACTGTGTTTTGTATTTTATTATGAATACTCTTCCTAAACTCATTTTTGTATGGTGTCAGAATACAACATTCAGAAAGGAAGAAGGCAAAACAAACACAAACCCAGAACAAATTTAGGCAATTGCCTAGCAGGACACCTGAATGTTTTAGATTGAATACACGTGCAATTCCCATTCACACACGATTTGGAGGTAATTCAGAGCTGTCCCCTCGTCAAAAGAGTTATATTTCATTTTCCAAAACACATAACCTTATGTTGGCCATGTTGCCTGTAGATTTCTAAGCATGAAACGCCAATTTGCTTTATTTTTTATTTCATTATGAATACTCTGCCTAAACTCGTTTTTGTATGGTGTCAGAATGCAAAATTCAGAAAGGAAGAAGGCAAAACAAACACAAACCCAGAACAAATTTACGCAATTGCCTAGCAGGAGACTGAATGCTGCCGATTGAATACACCTGAAATTCCCATTCACACTCTATTTGGAGGGAATTCAGAGCTGTCCCCTCTGGAAAAGTGTTACATTTCATTTTCCAAAACACAAAAATTCATCTTGGTCGTTTTGCCTGTAGAATGCTAAGCATGAAACACCATTTCCTGTGTTATATATTGCTTTGTGGACTCTGACTAACCTCATTTTTGTATGGTGTCCGAATACAAAAATCACAAAGGAAGAAGGAAAAACAAACACAAACCCAGAACAAATTTAGGCGATTGCCTAGCAGGAGACCTGAATGCTACCGATTGAATACACCTGAAATTCTCATTCACACTCGATTTGGAGGGGATTCAGAGTTGTCCCCTCTTGACAAGTGTTACATTTCATTTTCCAAACACAATACGTTACCTTGGTCATGTTGCAGTAGATTTCTAAGCATGAAATGCCAATTTATTGTGTTTTTTTTATTTTATTATGAATACTTTGCCTAAACTCGTTTTGGGTGGTGTCAGAATACAACATTCAGAAAGGAAGTAGGCAAAACCAACGCAAACCCAGAACTAATATAGGCCATTGCCTAGCAGGAGACCTGAATGTTTTAGATTGAATACACCTGCAATTCCCATTCGAACACGATTTGGAGGTAATTCAGAGCTGTCCCCTCGGCAAAAGTGTTATATTTCATTTTCCAAAACACATAACCTTATGTTGGTCGTGTTGCCTGTAGATTTCAAAGCATGAAATGCCAATTTCCTTTGTTTTTTATTTCATTGTGAATACTCTGCCTAACCTCGTTTTTGTATGTTGTCAGAATACAAAATTCAGAAAAGAAGAAGGCAAAACAAACATAAACCCAGAACAAATTGAGGCAATTGCCAATCAAGAGACCTGAATGCTGCCGATTGAATACAGCTGAAAATCCCATTCACACTCGATTTGAAGGAAATTCAGAGCTGTCCCCTCTGGAAAAGTGTTATATTTCATTTGCCAAAACAGAAAGCCTCATCTTGGTCGTGTTGACTGTAGATTTCTAAGCATGAATTGCAAGTTAACTGTGTTTTGTATTTTGTTATGAATACTCTGCCTAACTCGTTTTTGTATGGTGTCAGAATAAAAAATTCAGAAAGGAAAAAAGTAAAACAAACAAACCCAGAACAAATTTAGGCTATTGCCAATCAAGACACGTGAATGCTGCCGATTGAATACTCCTGAAAATCTCATTCACACTCGATTTGGAGCAAATTCAGAGCTGTCCCCTCTTGACAAGAGTTACATTTCATTTTCCAAATCACATAACCTTATCTTGGTTGGGTTTCCACTAAATTTCTAAGCATGAAATGCCAATAAATTGTGTTTTATATTTTATTATGAACACTTTGCCTAAACTCGTTTTGTGTGGTCTCAGAATACAACATTCAGAAAGGAAGAAGGCAAAACAAACATAAACCCAGAACAAATTGAGGCAATTGCCAATCAACAAACCTGAATGCTGCCAATTGAATACAGCTGAAAATCCCATTCACAGTCAATTTGTAAGGAATTCAGAGCTGTCCCTTCGGCAAAAGTGTTACATTTCATTTTCCAAAATACAAAAAATCATATTGGTCGTGTTGCCTGTAGATTTCTAAGCATGAAATGCAAGTTTACTGTGTTTCTATTTCATTATGAAAACTCTACCTAAACTCGTTTTTGTATGGTGTCAGAATGCAAAATTCAGAAAGGAAGAAGGCAAAACAAACACAAACCCAGAACAAATTTAGGCAATTGCCTAGCAGGAGACCTGAATGCTGCCGATTGTATACACCTGAAATTCCCATTCACACATGATTTGGAGGGAATTCAGAGCATTCCCCTCGGCAAAAGTGTTACATTTCATTTTCCAAAACACATAACTTTATCTTGGTCGTGTTGCCTGTAGATTTCTAAGCATGAAATGCCAATTTATTGTGTTTTCTATTTTATTATGAATACTTTGCCTAAACTCGTTTTTGTATGGTGTCAGAATGCAACATTCAGAAAGGAAGAAGGCAAAACAAACACAAACCCAGAACAAATTGAGGCAATTCCCAATCAAAAGACCTTAATGCTGCCGAGTGAATACACCTAAAAATCCCATTCACACTCGATTTGGTGGGAATTCAGAGCTGTCCGCTCTGGAAAAGGGCAATATTTCATTTGCCAAAACAAAAAACCTCATCTTAGTCGTGTTGCCTGTAGATTTCTAAGCATGAAACGCCATTTCCTGTGTTATTTATTGCTTTATGCACACCGCATACCTCATTTTTGTATGGTGTCAGAATACAAAATTCAGAAAGGAAGAAGGCAAAACAAACACAAACCCAGAACAAATTGAGGCAATTGCCTAGAAGGAGACCTGAATGCTGCCGATGGAATACACCTGAAAATCCCATTCACACTCGAGTTGAAGGGAATTCAGAGCTGTCCCCTCTGGAAAAGGGTTACATTTCATTTTCCAAAACACATAACCTTATCTTGGTCGTGTTGTCTGTAGATTTATAAGGATAAAATGCCAATTTCCTCAATTTTGATTTTATTATGAATACTCTGCCTAAACTCATTTTAGTATGGTGTCAGAATGCAAAATTCAGAAAGGAAGAAGACAAAACAAACATAAACCCAGAACAAATTGAGGCAATTGCTTAGCAGGAGACCTGAATGCTGCCAATTATATACACCTGAAATTCCCATTCACACATGATTTGTAGGGAATTCAGAGCATTCCCCTCGGCAAAAGTGTTATATTTCATTTTCCAAAACACATAACCATATCGTGGTGGTGTTGCCTATAGATTTCTAAGCATGAAATGCCAATTTCCTTTGTTTTTTATTTCATTATGAATACTCTGGCTAAACTCGTTTTTGTATTGTGTCAGAATGCAAAATTCAGAAAGGAAGAAGGCAAAACAAACACAAACCCAGAACAAATTGAGGCAATTGCCATGCAGGAGACCTGAATGCTGCCGATGGAATACACCTGAAATTCCCATTCACACATGATTTGGACGGAATTCAGAGCTGTCCCCTCGGCAAAAGTGTTATATTTCATTTTCCAAAACACATAACCTTATCTTGGTCGTGTTGCCTGTAGATTTCTAAGCATGAAACGCCGTTTCCTGTGTTATTTATTGCTTTGTGGACTCTCCCTAACCTCATTTTTGTATAAGCTCAGAATACAAAATTTGGAAAGCAAGAAGGTAAAAAAAACACAAACGCAGAACAAATTTAGGCGATTGCCAATCAAGAGACCTGAATGCTGCAGATTGAATACACCTGAAAATCTTTCACACTCGATTTGGAGGGGATTCAGAACTGTCCCCTCCTGACAAGTGTTACATTTCATTTTCCAAACACATTACCTTATCTTGGTGGTGTTGCCTGTAGATTTCTAAGCATGAAATGCCAATTTATTGTGTTTTGTATTTTATTATGAATACTTTGCCTAAACTCGTTTTGTGTGGTGTCAGAATACAACATTCAGAAAGGAAGAAGGCAAAACAAACACAAACCCAGAACAAATTCAGGCAGTTGCCAATCAAGAGACCTGAATGCTGACAATTGAATACACCTGAAAATCCCATTCACACTGGATTTGGAGCAAATTCAGAACTGTCCCTATGGCAAAAGTGTTATATTTCATTTTTAAAACACATAGCTTTATCTTGGTTGTGTTACCTGTAGATATCTAAGCATTAATTGTAAGTTTACTGTGTTTTCTCTTTTATTATGAATACTCTCCCTAACCTCGTTTTTGTATACTGTCAGAATGCAAAATTCAGAAAGGAAGAAGGCAAAACAAACACAAACCCAGAACAAATTCAGGCAATTGCCTATCAGGAGACCTGAATGCTGCCGATTGTATACACCTGAAATTCCCATTCACACATGATTTGGAGGGAATTCAGAGCATTCCCCTCGGCAATAGTGTTACATTTCATTTTCCAAAACACATAACCTTATCTTGTTCATGCTGCCTATAGATTCTAAGCAAGAAATGCTAATTTCCTTTGTTTTTTATTTCATTATGAATACTCTGCCTAAACTCGTTTTTTTATGGTGTCAGAATGCAAAATTCAGAAAGGAAGAAGGCAAAACAAACACAAACCCAGAACTAAATGAAGCAATTGCCAAGCAGGAGACCAGAATGTTGCCGATTGCATACACCTGAAATAACCATTCACACATAATTTGGAGGGAATTCAGAGCTGTCCCCTCTGGAAAAGGGTTACATTTCATTTTCCAAAACACATAACCTTATCTTGGTCGTGTTGTCTGTAGATTTATAAGGATAAATTGCCAATTTCCAGAGCTTTGATTTTATTATGAATACTCTGCCTAAACTCGTTTTTGTATGGTGTCAGAATACAAAATTCAGAAAGGAAGAAAGCAAAACAAACAGAAACCCAAAACACGTTTAGGCAATTGCCAATCAAGAGGCCTGAATGCTGACGATTTTATACACCTGAAAATCCCATTGAGACTCGATTTAGAGGGAAATCAGAGCTGTCCCCTCTGGAAAAGGGTTACATTTCATTTTTCAAAATACAAAAAATTATCTTGTTCGTGTAGCCTGTAGATTTCTAAGCATGAATTGCAAGTTTACTGTGTTTTGTATTTTATTATGAATACTCTGCCTAAACTCGTTTTTGTATGGTGTCAGAATGCAAAATTCAGAAAGGAAGAAGGCAAAAGAAACACAAAACCAGAACAAATTGAGGCAATTACCTACCAGGAGACCTGAATGCTCTCGATTGAATACACCTGAAATTCCCATTCACACTCGATTTAGAGGGAATTCAGAGCTGTCCCCTCGACAAAAGTGTTACATTTCATTTTCCAAAACACATAAAATTATCTTGGTCGTGTTGCCTGTAGATTTCTAAGCATGAAACGCCGTTTCCTGTGTTATTTATTGCTTTCTGGACTCTGCCTAACCTCATTTTTGTATGGTGTCAGAATACAAAATTCAGAAAGGAAGAAGGCAAAACAAACACAAACCCAGAACAAATTGAGGCAGTTGCCTAGCAGGAGACCTGAATGCTGCCGATGGAGTACACCTGAAAATCCCATTCACACTCGATTTGGAGGGAATTCAGAGCTGTCCCCTCTGGACAAGGGTTACATTAAATTTCCAAAACAAAAAACCTCATCTGGGTCGTTTTGCTTGTAGATTTCTAAGCATAAAATGCCAATTTCCTGAGTTTTGTATATTATTATGAATATCTGCCTAAACTCATTTTTGTATGGTGTCAGAATACAAAATTCAGAAAGGAAGAAAATAAAACAAACACATACCCAGAACACGTTTAGGCAATTGCCAATCAAGAGACCTGAATGCTGACAATTTTATCCACCTGAAAATCCCATTGACACTCAATTTAGAGGGAATTCAGAGCTGTCCCCTCGGAAAAAGGGTTACATTTCATTTTTCAAAATACAAAAATCCTCTTGGTCGTGTTGCCTGTAGATTTCTAAGCATGAAATGCAAGTTTACTGTGTTTTGTATTTTATTATGAATACTCTGCCTAAACTCATTTTTGTATGGTGTCAGAATACAACATTCAGAAAGGAAGAAGGCAAAACAAACACAAACCCAGAACAAATTTAGGCAATTGCCTAGCAGGACACCTGAATGTTTTAGATTGAATACACGTGCAATTCCCATTCACACATGATTTGGAGGTAATTCAGAGCTGTCCCTTCGTCAAAAGAGTTATATTTCATTTTCCAAAACACATAACATTATGTTGGCCATGTTGCCTGTAGATTTCTAAGCATGAAACGCCAATTTGCTTTATTTTTTATTTCATTATGAATACTCTGCCTAAACTCGTTTTTGTATGGTGTCAGAATGCAAAATTCAGAAAGGAAGAAGGCAAAACAAACACAAACCCAGAACAAATTTACGCAATTGCCTAGCAGGAGACCTGAATGCTGCCGAGTGTATACACCTGAAAATCCCACTCACACATGATTTGGAGGGAATTCAGAGCATTCCCTTCGGCAAAAGTGTTATATTTCATTTTCCAAAACACATAACCTTATCTTGGTCGTGTTGCCTGTAGATTTCTTAGCATGAAACGCCAATTTCCTTTGTTTTTTATTTCATTATGAATACTCTGCCTAATCTCGTTTTTGTATGGTGTCAGAATACAACATTCAGAAAGGAAGTAGGCAAACCAAACACAAACCCAGAACAAATTGAGGCAATTGCCTAGCAGGAGACCTGAATGCTGCCGATGGAGTACACCTGAAATTCCCATTCACACACGATTTGGAGGGAATTCAGAGCTTTCCCCTCGGCAAAAGTCTTATATTTCATTTTCCAAAACACAAAATCTCATCTTGGTCTAGTTGCCTGTAGATTTCTAAGCATGAATTGCAAGTTTACTGTGTTTTGTATTTTATTATGAATACTCTGCCTAAACTCGTTTTTGTATGGTGTCAGAATGCAAAATTCAGAAAGGAAGAAGGCAAAACAAACACAAGCCCAGAAAAAATTGAGGCAATTGCCTAGCAGGAGACCTGAATGCTCTCGATTGAATACATCAAATTCCCATTCACACATGATTTGGAGGGAATTCAGAGCTGTCCCCTCGGCAAAAGAGTTATATTTCATTTTCCAAAACACAAATACTCATCTTGGTCTATTTGCCTGTAGATTTCTAAGCATGAAACACCATTTCCTGTGTTATTTATTGCTTTGTGGACTCTGCCTAACCTCATTTTTGTATGGTGTCAGAATACAAAATCTGGAAAGGAAGAAGGTAAAACAAACACTAACCCAGAACAAATTGAGGCAATTGCCTAGCAGGAGGCAATTGCCAATCCAGAGACCAGAATGCTACCGATTGAATACACCTGAAAATCTCATTCACACTCGATTTGGAGGGGGATTCAGAGCTGTCCCCTCCTGACAAGTGTTACATTTCATTTTCCAAACACATTACCTTATCTTGGTCGTGTTGCCTGTAGATTTCTAAGCATGAAATGCCAATTTACTGTGTTTTGTATTTTATTATGAATATTTTACCTAAACTCTTTTTGGGTGGTGTCAGAATACAACATTCAGAAAGGTAGAAGGCAAAACAAACACAAACCCAGAACCAATTGAGGCAATTGCCAATCAGGAGACCTGAATGCTGCCAATTGAGTACACCTGAAAATCCCATTAACAGTCGATTTGGAGGGAATTCAGAACTGTCCCATCAGCAAAAGAGTTACATTTCATTTTCCAAAATACAAAAAATCATGTTAGTCCTGTTGCCTGTACATTTCTAAGCATGAAATGCAAGTTTACTGTGTTTTCTATTTTATTATGAATACTCTGCCTAAACTCGTTTTTGTATGGTGTCAGAATGCAAAATTCAGAAAGGAAAAAGGCAAAACAAACACAAACCCAGAACAAATTTAGGCAGTTGCATAGCAGGAGACCTGAATGTTTTAGATTGAATACACCTGCAATTCCCATTCACACACGATTTGGAGGTAATTCAGAGCGCTGTCCCCTCGGTGAAAGAGTTATATTTCATTTTCCAAAACACGTAAATTATGTTGGTCGTGTTGCCTGTAGATTTCTAAGCATGAAACACCAATTTGCTTTATTTTTTATTTCATTATGAATACTCTGCCTAAACTCGTTTTTGTATGGTGTCAGAATGCAAAATTAGGAAAGGAAGAAGGCAAAACAAACACAAACCCAGAACTAATTGAGGAAATTGCCTAGCAGGAGACCTGAATGCTGCTGATTGAATAGACCTGAAATTCCTATTCACACTTGATTTTGAGGGAATTCAGAGCATTTCGCTCGGCAGAAGTGTTATATTTCATTTTCCAAAACACATAACCTTATCTTGGTCATGTTGCCTGTAGATTTCTAAGCATGAAACACCAATTTGCTTTATTTTTTATTTCATTATGAATACTCTGCCTAAACTCGTTTTTGTATGGTGTCAGAATGCAAAATTAGGAAAGGAAGAAGGCAAAACAAACACAAACCCAGAACAAATTTATGCAATTGCCTAGAAGGAGACCTGAATGCTGCCGATGGAGTACACCTGAAAATCCCATTCACGCTTGATTTGAAGGGAATTCAGAGCTGTCCCCTCTGGAAAAGGGTTACATTTCATTTTCCAAAACACATAACCTTATCTGGTCTTTTAGCTTGTAGATTTCTAAGCATAAAATGCCAATTTCCTGAGTTTTGTATATTATTATGAATACTCTGCCTAAACTCATTTTTGTATGATGTCAGAATGCAAAATTCAGAAAGGAAGAAGGCAAAACAAACACAAACCCAGAACACATTTTGGCAATTGCCAATCAAGAGACCTGAAACTGACGATTTTATACATCTGAAAATCCCATTGACACTCTATTAAGAGGGAATTCAGAGCTGTCCCCTCTGTAAATGGGATACATTTCATTTTTCAATAAACAAAATCTCATTTTGGTCGTGTTTCCTGTAGATTTCTAAGCATGAATTGCAAGTTTACTGTGTTTTGTATTTTATTATGAATACTCTGCCTAAACTCGTTTTTGTATGGTGTCAGAATGCAAAATTCAGAAATGAAGAAGGCAAAAAAAAACACAAACCCAGAAAAAATTGAGGCAATTGCCTAGCAGGAGACCTGAATGCTCTCGATTGAATACATCAAATTCCCATTCACACATGATTTGGAGGGAATTCAGAGCTGTCCCCTCGGCAAAAGAGTTATATTTCATTTTCCAAAACACAAATACTCATCTTGGTCTATTTGCCTGTAGATTTCTAAGCATGAAACACCATTTCCTGTGATATTTATTGCTTTGTGGACTCTGCCTAACCTCATTTTTCTATGGTGTCAGAATACAAAATTCAGAAAGGAAGAAGGCAAAACAAACACAAACCCAGAACAAATTGAGGCAATTGCCTAGCAGGAGACCTGAATGCTGCCGATTGTATACACCTGAAATTCCCATTTACAAATGATTTGGAGGGAATTCAGAGCATTCCTCTCGGCAAAAGTGTTATATTTCATTTTCCAAAACACATAACCTTTTCTTGGTCTTGTTGCCTGTAGATTTCTAAGCATGAAAGCCAATTTCCTTTGTTTTTTATTTCATTATGAATACTCTGCCTAAACTCGTTTTTGTATGGTGTCAGAATACAAAATTCAGAAAGGAAGAAGGCAAAACATACAAAATCATAACAAATTGAGGCAATTGCCTAGCAGGAGACCTGAATGCTGCCGATGGAGTACACCTGAAAATCCCATTCTTGCTCGATTTGAAGGGAAATCAGAGCTGTCCCCTCTGGAAAAGGGTTACATTTCATTTTCCATAACACATAACCTTATCTTGGTCGTTTTGCTTGTAGAATTCTAAGCATAAAATGCCAATTTCCTGAGTTTTGTATATTATTATGAATACTCTGCCTAAACTCATTTTTGTAGGCTGTCAGAATACAAAATTCAGAAAGTCAGAAAGTAAAACAAACACAAACCCAGAACATGTTTAGGCAATTGCCAATCAGGAGACCTGAAAGCTGACGATTTTATACACCTGAAAATCCCATTGACACTCGATTTAGAGGGAATTCAGAGCTGTCCTCTCTGGAAAAGGGTTACATTTCATTAGTCAAAATACAAAAATCATCTTGGTTGTGTTGCCTGTAGATTTCTAAGCATGAATTGCAAGTTTACTCTGTTTTGTATTTTATTAGGAATACTCTGCCTAAACTCATTTTTGTATGGTGTCAGAATGCAACATTCAGAAAGGAAGAAGAGAAACAAACACAAACCCAGAACAAAATTAGGCAATTGCCTAGCAGGAGACCTGAATGCTGCCGATTGAAGACACTTGAAATTCCCATTCACACACGATTTGGAGGGAATTCAGAGCATTGTCTTCAGCAAAAGTGTTACATTTCATTTGCAAAAACACATAACATTATCTTGGTCATTTTGCATGTAGATTTCTAAGCATGAAACGCCAATTTGCTTTGTTTTTTATTTCATTATGAATACTCTACCTAAACTCATTTTTGTATGGTGTCAGAATACAAAATTCAGAAAGGAATTAGGCAAAGCAAAGGGAAACCAAGAAGAAATTTAGGCAATTATTCAATCAAGAGACCAGAATGCTGCTGAATGAAGGCACCTAAAAATCTCATTCACACTCGACTTGGAGGGAATTCTGACCTCTCCACTTGGCAAAAGATTTACATTTCATTTTGCAAAACACAAAACCTCATCTTGATCATGTTGCCTGTAGATTTCTAAGCATGAAACGCCAATTTGCTTTGGTTTTTATTTCATTATGAATACTCTGCCTAAACTCGTTTTTGTATGGTGTCAGAATACAAAATACAGAAAGGAAAAAGGTAACAAAACAGAAACCCAGAAAAAATTTTGGCAATTGCCAATAAAGAGACCTGAATGCTGCCGATTGAATACACCTGAAAATCCCATTCACACACGATTTGGAGGGAATTCAGAGCTGTCCCCTCGGCAAAAGTGTTACATTTCATTTTCCAAAACACAAAAACACATCTTGGTCGTTTTGCATGTAGATTTCTAAGCATGAAACGCCAATTTGCTTTTTTTAAATTTCATTATGAATACTCTGCCTAAACTCGTTTTTGTATGGTATCAGAATACAAAATTCAGAAAGGAAGAAGGTAAAACAAACACAAACACAGAAAAAATTGAGGCAATTGCCTTGCAGGAGACCTGAATGCTGCTGATTGAATACACCTGAAAACCCCATTCTCACGCAATGTGGATGGAATTAGGAGCTGTGCTCTTGGCAAAAGAGTTATATTTCATTTTCCAAAACAGAAATCCTCATCTTGGTCTTGTTGCCTGTAGATTTCTATGCATGAAACACGAATTTGCAGGGTTTTTTAATGCAATATGGATACTCTGCCTAACTTCATTTTTGTATGGTGTCAGAATACAAAATTTGGAAAGCAAGAAGGTAAAGCAAACGCAAACCCGGAACAAGTTTAGGCAATTACCTAGCAGTTGACCTGAATGCTGACGATTGAATACACCTGAAAATCTCATTCACACTCGATTTGGAGGGAATTCAGAGCTGCCCCCTCTGGAAAAGGGTTACATTTCATTTTCCAAACACATTATTTTATCTTGGTCGTGTTGCCTGTAGATTTCTAAGCATGAAATGCCAATTTGCTTTGTTTTTTATTTCATTATGAATACTCTGCCTAAACTCATTTTTGTAAGGTTTCAGAATACAAAATTCAGAAAGGAAGAAGGAAAAACAAACACAAACCCAGAACAAATTGAGACAATTGAAAATCAGGAGACCTTAATGCTGCCGATTAAATACACATGAAAATCCCATTCACACTTGATTTAGAGGGAATTCAGAGCTGTCCCCTCGGCGAAAGAGTTCATTTCATTTTCCAAAACACAAAAACTCATCTTGGTCGTGTTGCCTGTAGATTTCTAAGCATGAAACGCCAATTGACTGTGTTTTGTATTTCATTATGAATACACTGCCGAAACCTTATCTTGGTCATGTTTCCTGTAGATTTCTAACCATACAATGCCAATTTCCTGAGTTTTTTATTTCATTATGAATATTCTGCCTAAACTGATTTTTGTATTGGGCCAGAATACAGAATTCTGAAAAGAAAAAAGCAAAACAAACAGAAACCCAGAAAAAATTTAGGCATTTGCCAATTGAGAGACCTGAATGCTGCTGGTTGAGTACTCCTGAAAATACCATTCACATTCGATTTAGAGGCAACTCAGAGCTGTCCCATCAGCAAAAGTGTTACATTTCATTTTCCAAAACACAATACCTCATCTTGGTTGTGTGGCCTGTAGATTTCTAAGCATGAAATGCAAATTTGCTTTATTTTTGTTGCTTTATGGATACTCAGCCTAACCTCATTTTTGTATGGTGTCAGAATACAAAATTCCGAAAGGAAGTAGGCAAAACAAAACCAAACCCAGAACAAATTTAGGAATTTCCCAGTAGGAGACCTGAATGCTGCCGATTGAATAAACCTGAAAATCCCTTTCACACTCGATGTGGAGGGAATTCAGTGCTATAACCTAGGCAAAAGAATTATATTTCATTTTCCAAACACATTACTTTATCTTGGTCGTGTTGCCTGTACATTTCTTAGCATGAGACGCCAATTTCCTTTTTTTTGTATTTCATTATGAATACTCAGCATAACCTCATTTTTGTATGGTATATGAATACAAAATTTTTAAACGAAGAAGGCAAAACAAACACAAACCCAGAACAAATTGAGGCAAATGCCAATCTAGAGACCTGAATGCTGAAGATTGATTACATCTGAAAATCCCTTTCACACTCGATTTGGAGGGAATTCAGATCTGTCGCCTAAGCAAAAGGGTTACATTATATTTTGCAAAACATAAAACCTCATCTTGGTCATGTTGCCTGTACATTTCTAAGCACGAAACGCCAATTTACTGTGTTTTGTATTTCATTAAGAATACAGCGACGAACCTCATTTTCCTATGTTGTCAGAATACAAAATTTGGAAAAGAAGAAGGCAAAATAAATGAAACCAAGAACAAATTGAGGCAATTGCCATTCAAGAAACCTGAATGCTGCTGATTGAATACACTTGAAATTCCCATTCACACAAAATTTGGAGGGAATTCAGAGCTGTCCCCTCGGCAAAAGAGTTATATTTCATTTTCCAAAATACAAAAAATCATGGTAGTCCTGTTGCCTGTAGATTTATAAGCATGAAACACAATTTGCTGTGTTAGTTATCGCTTTATGGATACTCTGCCTAACCTCATTTTTGTATGGTGTCAGAATACAAAAATTTTAAACGAAGAAGGCAAAAACAAACACAAACCCAGAACAAATTGAGACAATTGCCTAGAAAGAAACCTGAATGCTCCTGATTGAATACACCTGAAAATCCAATTCACACTCGATTTGGAGGGAATTGAGAGCTGTCCAATCGGCTAAAGGGTTATATTATATTTTGCAAAACACAAAATCTCATCTTGCTTATTTTGCCTGTACATATCTAAGCATGAAACGCCAATTTCCTGTGTTTTCTATTGCATTATGGATACTCTGCCTAACCTCGTTTTTCTATGGTGTCATAATACAAAATTTGGAAAGGAAGAAGGCAAAACAAAAACATATCCAGAACAAATTTAAGCAATTGACTAGAAGGAAACATAAATGCCACTGATTGAATACACCTGAAAATCCCATTCAGACTGGATGTGGAGGGAATTCAGAGCTGTCCCCTCGGCAAAAGAGTTATATTTCATTTTCCAAAACACAAAACCTCATCTTGTTCGTGTTGCCTGTAGATTTCTAAGCATAAAATGCCAATTTGCTTTGTTTTTTATTTCATTATGGATACTCTGCCTAACCTCATTTTTGTATGGTGTCAGAATACAAAATTCAGAAAGAAAGTAGGCAAAACAAAACAAACCTAGAACAAATTTAGCAATTGCATAGCAGGAGACCTGAATGCTACCGATGAATACACCTGAAAATCCCATTCACCCTCAATATGGAGGGAATTCAGAGCTGTCCCCTCGGCAAAAGAGTTATACTTCATTTTCCAAAACACAAAACCTCATCTTTGTCATGTTGCCTGTAGATTTCGAAGCATGAAATGCCAATTTACTGTGTTTCGTATATCATTAAGAATACACCGCCGAACCTCATTTTTCTATGTTGTCAGAATTCAAAATTCCGAAAGGAAGAAGGCAAAACAAAGAGAAACCAAGAACAAATTGAGGCAATTGCCAATCAAGTGACCTGAATGATGCTGATTGAATACACCTGAAAATTCCATTCACACTCAATTTGGAGGGAATTCAGGGCTGTCCCTTCGGCAAAAGTGTTATATTTCATTTTCCAAAACGCAAAACCTCATCTTGCTCGTGTTGCCTGTAGATTTCTAAGAGTGAAACGCAAATTTCCTGTGTTTTGTATTTTATTATGAATACTCAGTCGAAACTCATTTTTCTGTGGTGTCAGAATACAAAGTTTTTAAACGAAGAAGGCAAAACAGAAACAAACCCAGAACAAATTGAGACAATTGCCTAGAAAGAAACCTGAATGCTGCTGATTGAATTCACCCGAAAATCCAATTCACACTCAGTTCGGAGGGAATTCATGGCTGTCCCCTCGGCAAAGGGGTTACATTATATTTTGCAAAACACAAAACCTCATCTTGGTCGTGTTGTCTGTAGATTTCTAAGCATGAAACCCCAATTTACTGTGTTTTTTATTTCATTATGAATACACCGCCGAAACTCATTTTTCTATGGTGTAAGAAAACAAAATTCAGAAATGAAGAAGGCAAAAGAAACACAAACCCAGAACAAATTGAGGCAATTGCCTAGAAAGAAACCTGATTGCTGCTGATTGAATACACCAGAAAATCCAATTCACACTCAATTTGGAGGGAATTCAGAGCTTTCCCCTCGGCAAAAGAGTTATATTTCATTTTCCAAAACACAAAACATCATCTTGGTCGTGTTGCCTGTACACTTCTAAGCATGAAACACGAATTTGCACTGTTTTTTATTGCTTTATGGATACTCTGCCTAACTTCATTTTGTTTTTTGTCTGAATACAAAATATGGAAATGGAGAAGGCAAAACAAACACAAACCCAGAACAAATTGAGACAATGGCCAATCAAGAGACCTGAATGCTGCTGATCGAATACACCTGAAAATCCGATTCACACTGAATTTGGTGGGAATTCAGTGCTGTCCACATGGGAAAAGGGTGACATTGCATTTTGCAAAACACAAAAAATCATCTTGGTCGTGTTGCCTACAGATTTCCAAGCGTGAAATGCCAATTTGCTGTGTTTTTTATTTCATTATGGATACTCTGCCTAACCTCATTTTTGTATGGGGTCAGAATACAAAATTCGGAAAGGAAGAACGCAAAAGAAACAGAAATCCAGATCAAATTTAGCCAATTGCGTAGAAAGAAACCTAATTGCTGCTGATGGAATACACCTGAAAATCCCATTCACACTCCATTTGGAGGGAATTCAGAGCTTTCCCCTCGGAAAAGAATTATATTTCCTTTTCCAAAACACAAAACATCATCTTCGTCATGTTGCCTGTACACCTCTAAGCATGAAACACGAATTTACACTGTTTTTTATTGCTTTATGGATAGTCTGCCTAACCTCATTTTGTCTGTTGTCTGAATACAAAATTTGGAAAAGAAGAAGGCAAAACAATCCCACTCCCAGAACAAATTTTGGCAATTGCCTAGAAAGAAACCTGAATGCTGCTGATTGAATACACTTGAAAATCTGAGTCAATCTGAATTTGGAGGGAATTCAGTGCTGTCCACACGGCAAAAGGATCACATTACATTTTGCAAAACACAAAAAATCATCTTGGTCATGTTGCCTGTAGATTTCTAAGCATGAAATGCCAATTTCTGAGTTTTTTATTTCATTATGGATACTCTGAATAACCTCATGTTTGCATGGTGTCAGAATACAAAATTCAGAAAGGAAGAAGGCAAAACAAACAGAAACCCAGAACATATTTAGGCAATTGCCAATCAAGAGACCTGAATGCTGCCGATGGAATACACCTGAAAATCTGATTCACGGTCGACTTGGAGGGAATTCAGAGCTTTCCTCTCGGCAAAAGTGTTATATTTCATTTTCCAAAACACAATACCTCTTCTTGCTCCTGTTGCCTGTAGATTTCTAATGTAAAATGCCAATTTGCTGTGTTTTTCATTTCATTATGAATACACTGCGTAACCTCATTTTTGTATCGCGTCACACTATAAAATTTGGAAATCAAGAAGGCCAAACAAACACAAACATAGAGCAAATTGAAGCAATTGGAATTCAAGAAACCTGAATGCTACTGATTGAATACACCTGAAAAGCCCATTCACACTGAATTTGGATGGAATTCAGTGCTGTCCCCTAGGAAAAAAGGGTTGTATTCCATTTCCCAAAACAGAAGGAAGGAAGAAGGCAAAACAAACACACACCCAGATAGAATTTAGCCAATTGCCTAGAAAGAAACATGATTGCTGCTGATTGAATTCACGTGAAAATCCGAGTCAAACTCGATTTTGACGGAATTCAGTGCTGTCCCCTCATCAAAAGGGGTGTATTTCAAGAGAGCGGCAAGATGGCGGAATAGGAAGGGAGCACACCGATAGTCTGGGGAGAGACAGTTTAATAAAAGTGGAGATACTGCAGGTTCAAAGAAGAGTAGGGGACGAAACAGCAGAGGAAACCCTTCCGGAACTGGTGATTCACAGTGGACCTGCGTGGAGAGCGTGGGAGCCCGCAGTTTGGGACACCAGCAGCAGATTCAACACACCAGCACTGGAACGCGAGGTGAGCAGAAACTCAATAGCCCGATATACCAGCAGGGAAGCGGAAAAGGGAGCCTAGAGTGAACAAGGCTTGAAACCCTGCGGGGAAAAGTTCACCAGGCTAACTAGAAGAGAGAGAGAGAGAGAGGGGAAAAAAAAAAAGTGACCCATACGGACACGAGCTTCTCTCTCTCCACTCACTTCTCAAAGGTGAGCAAGACAAAGAGCAGGCGCCATTTTGGAATACGTCATAAGCAGGGCGACCTCGGGTCGGCACCGGCCCCGAGCCTAGCAGAAAAACCTGACTCTGGGTGGGAGGGGTGAAATAACAGGAGATTAGAACCTAATGAATGTGTGGTGCTAATGAACTGAGACTGTGAAAAAAGAGATGGTGGGGGAGAGAACTCACGGAAATCACGAATTTATGTGAGTACTCTCCAGAGATGCTACAGTTCAGTAGCCTTGGCAGCCCAGTGGGAGACTACAGGAGAATCTCAGCCCACACAAAGGGCCGCAAAGATTCCTTCTCTGGTCCTTGGGAAAGAGCTTCCGATCTCTGGCTCCTGTGGGTATATCATTCGCCTGCTAACTACCCCCAATTCCATTCAGCTGTGTGGAATTACTTTCCTTTTGAACCAAAAAAAAAAAAGTAACAGAGAGATTTACCACGCCTAACCTGGGAGTGTCTCCTTTGACACACCCTCAACCCTGAGGAACCAAACAGAGCTCTCAGGCCACACCCATCTCAAGCCTCTAAGGCTCCATCAAAAGCAGACAGTCCACTTAATCTAGAGTCATAGTATAACAAGAAAAAAACACCACAGCGAAGAAACCAATATGCCAAACAACAAACGCAAAAACCGAGGTAATAAGAACAAGGAAGACACTATGGCATCCCCAAATGAAAAAGACACCCCAATTCAAGATTACGAAGATGATGAGATAGAAGAGATGCAAGAAGCGGATCTCACAAAATTGATAAGAACACTAAGAAGTACTCAAAAACAAATTCTTGAACTACAGAAATCCTTAATGGACAAGGTAGAAAATCTCTCTCGTGAAAATGAAATATTAAGGAGAAATCAAGCTGAAATGAAACAACTAGTAGAACATGAAACTGTGATAGTGACGAGAAATCATAATGAAGTGAAGAATTCAATAGATCAAATGAAAAACACATTAGAGAGCCTTACAAACAGAATGGGTGAGGCAGAAGAGAGAATATCGGACTTAGAAGGCAGAGCACAGGAAACTATACAGTCAAACCAAAGACAAGAAGAGGAAATTCGAAATCTAAAAAATATTGTTGGGAATCTACAGGATACTATTAAAAAAACCAACATTCGAGTTCTAGGAGTTCCTGAAGGCATGGAGAGGGAGAAAGGATTAGAAGGCCTTTTTAGTGAGATAATAGCAGAAAATTTCCCAGTTTTGGAGAAGGACAGAGACATCCTAGTACAGGAAGCTCATAGAACCCCTAATAAACATGACCAAAAGAGGTCCTCACCACGACACATTGTAATTAAACTCATCACAGTGAAACAGAAAGAAAAGATCCTAAAATGCGCAAGAGAGAAACGTCAAATTACACTCAGAGGATCTCCAATTAGACTCACGGCAGACTTCTCATCAGAAACCCTACAAGCTAGAAGGGAATGGCGAGACATAGCCCAGGTACTTAGAGAGAAAAACTGCCAGCCCAGAATATTATATCCTGCCAAGCTCTCATTTGTGAATGAAGGTGAAATAAAGACCTTTCATAACAAACAAAAATTGAAAGAATTTGTTGCCACTCGTCCAGCCCTGCAAAAGATACTTAAAGATGTGTTACACACAGAAACACAGAAACACGGCCATCAACATGAAAGAAGATAAACGAAGGGAACCTCACAGCAAAAGATCACAGGGAATTCAAAGCATACATTTGGATAAAGAAATTATGGGACATGTACTCTATAGAATACTATACAGCAGTCAAAAACAATGAACTCTGGTCATTTGCAATAAGATGGAGGAATCTGGAAAACATCATTCTGAGTGAATTAAGCCAGTCCCAAAGGGACAAATATCATATGTTCTCCCTGATCGGTGACAACTAATTGAGCACCAAAGGGGAAACCTATTGAAGTGAAATGGACACTATGAGAAACAGTAACTTGATCAGCTCTTGTGCTGACTGTTGTTGTACAATGTAATACTTTATCCATTTTAGTAATTTTTTTTATTCTAGTACTATTGGTTGAACTCTGTAATTAACAAACAATTATTCTTAGGTGTTTAAATTTTAACTGAAAAGTGATCTCTGTGAAATATAAGAGTGGGAATAAGAGAGGGAGGAGATGTACAATTTGGGACATGCTCAATCGGAACTGCCCCAAATGATGGAGTTAGAAACAGGCCAGGGAATTCCAATACAATCCCATCAAGGTGGCATGTACCAAGGCCATCTCACTAGTCCAAGTGATCAATTTCAGTTCACAATTGATCACACTGATAGGTCTAAGAGTCAAAGGTCTGACACAAACAAGACTAGTGTCTGCTAATACTAACTGATAGAATCAAAAAGGGAAAGAATGATCCAACATGGGAAGCGAGATACACAGCAGACTCATAGAATGGCAGATGTCCTAAATAGCACTCTGGCCTCAGAATCAGCCCTTAAGGCATTCAGATCTGGCTCAAGAGCCCATGAGAATATTGTAGGCATGGAAAGCCAAGACACTCTGGAAAAAAAAGAAGACCTAAATGAAAGATCTCTGTGAGTGAGATCCCGGTGGAATGAACGGGGCCATCAAAGAAGGAGGTACCTTTCTCTGAAGGGAGGAGAGAACCTCCACTTTGACTATGACCCTGTCAGAATAAGATCGAAGTCGGCGAACCCTAAAGGCTTCCATAGCCTCGGCAACTCATGACTAGAGCCTAGGGAGATTGCTGACGCCATAAACAAGAGTGTCAAATTGTTAAATCAACTTCAGGAGTCACTGTGTACTTACATCTCATGTGGGATCTGTCCTTAATGTGTTGTCCAATGTGAAGTAATGCTATAACTAGTACTGAAACAGTATTTTACACTTTGTGTTTCTGTGTGGGTGCAAACTGATGAAATCTTTACTTAGTATATACTGAATCAATCTTCTGTATATAGATAATTAAAAATGAAAAAAAAATCTTGGTGTTAACTTGGAAATTGCATAGAAAATTAATCAATTTTAAAAATATATGTCATGTAGGATCTCTGTCCTTAATGTGCTATACATTGTGAATTAATACTATAACTAGTACTCCAACAGTATTTTTCCCTTTGTGTTGCTATGTGAGGGCAAACTGTTGAAATCTTTACTTAATATATAGTAAACTGATCTTCTGTATATAAAGCGAATTGCAAATGAATCTTCATGTGAAGCAAGGGGAGAGGGAGTGGGAAAGGGGAGGGTTGCGGGTGGGAGGGAAGTTATGGGGACGAAGCCATTGTAATCTATAAGCTGTATTTTGGAAATTTATATTCTTTAAATAAAAGCGTTATAAAAAAAAAAGGGGGTGTATTTCATTCTCCAAAACACAAGACCTTATCTTCGTGGTGTTCTCTGTGGATTTCTAAGTGTGAAACGCCAACTTGCTGTGTTTTTTATTTCATTATGAATACACCGCCTAACATCATGTTTGCATGGTGTCAGAATACAAAATTTGGAAAGCAAGAAGGCCAAACAAACATAAACATAGAGCAAATTGAGGCAATTGCGATTCAAGAGACCTTAATGCTGCTGATTGAATATACCTGAAAATCCGATTCACACTGAATTTGGAGGGAATTCAGGGCTGTCTCCTAGCCTAAGGGTTACATTACATTTCCCAAAACACAAAACCTCGTCTTGGTCTGTTGCCTGTAGATTTCTAAGCGTGAAACTCCAATATACTGTGTTTTTATTTCATTTGAATACACCTCCTAAGCTCATGATTGCATGGTGTCAGAATACAAAATTTGGAAAGGAAGAAGGCAAAACAAACAGAAACCCAGAACTAATTGAGGCAATTGCCAATCAAGAGACTTGAATGCTGCTGAGTGAATACACCTGAAAATCCCATTCACATTCGATTTGGAGGGAATTCAGAGCTGTCCCCTCAGCAAAAGAGTTATATTTCATTTTCCAAAACACAAAACCTCATATTGGTCGTGTTGCCTGTAGATTGTTAAGAATGAAACGCCAATTTACTTTGTTTTTTATTGCATTATGGATACTCCGCCTAACCTCATTTTTGTATGGTGTCAGATTACATAATTTTGAAAGGAAGAAGGCAACACACACACACACACAGATCAAATGTATCCAATTGCCTAGAAAGAAACCTGAATGCTGATGATTGAATACACCTGAAAATCCGATTCACACTCGATTTGGATGGAATTCACAGCTTTCGCCTCAGCAAAAGCATTTTATTTCATTTTCCAAAACACAAAATATTATCTTGGTCGTGTTGCTTGTACACTTCTAAGCATGAAACACTAATTTGCACTGTTTTTTATTTCCTTATGGATACTCTGCCTAACCTCATTTTGTTTGTTGTCTGAATACAAAATTAGGAAAGGAAGAAGGCAAAACAAACAGAAACCCAGAACAAAGTTAGGCAATTTCCAATCAAGATCTGAATGCTGCTGATTGAATACACCTGAAAATCCGATTCACACTCCATTTGGAGGGAATTCAGAGCTTTCCACTCGGCAAATAGTTATATTTCATTTTCCAAAACACAAAACCTCATCTTGGTCATGTTGCCTGTAGATTGTTAAGCATGAAACGCCAATTTACTTTGTTTTTTATTGCATTATGGATAGGTTGCCTAACCTCATTTTTGTATGGTGTCAGAATACAATATTTGGAAAGGAAGAAGGCAAAACAAACAGAAACCCAGAACAAATTTAGCCAATTTCCTAGAAAGAATCCTAATTTCTGCTGATTGAATACCACTGAAAATCCCATTCACACTGAATTTAGAAGGAATTCAGTGCCATCCACACTGCAAAAGTTTTACATTACATTTTGCAAAACACAAATAATCGTCTTGGTCGTGTTGCCTGTATTTCTAAGCGTGAAACACCAATTTGATGTGTTTTTTATTGCATTATGGATACTCTGCCTAACCTCATGTTTGTATGGTGTCAGAATACAAAATTTGGAAGGGAAGAAGGCAAAACAAACACAAACCCAGAACTAATTTATCCAATTTCCTAGAAAGAAACCTGATTGCTGCTGATTTAATACACGTGAAAATCCAAGTCAAACTCGATTTGGATGGAATTCAGTGCTGTCCCCTCGCCAAAAGTGTTGTATTTCATTTTCCAAAACACAAAACCTTATCAAGGTAGTGTTACCTGTAGATTTCTAAGCGTGAATCACCATCTTGATGTGTTTTTCATTTCATTATGAATACACCGCCTAAACTCATGTTGGTATGGTGTCAGAATAAAAAATTTGAAAGGAAGAAGGCAAAACAAACACACACCCAGATCAAATTTAGCCAATTCCCTCGAAATAAACCTGAATTCTGCTGAGTGAATACACCTGAAAATCCCATTCACACAGGATTTGGAGGGAATTCAGAGCTTTCCCTGGGCAAAAGAGTTATATTTCATTATCCAAAACACAAAACCTCATCTTGGTCGGGTTGCCTGTATTTTGTTAAACATGAAATGCCATTTTACTTTGTTTTTTATTGCATTATGGATACTCCGCCTAACCTCATTTTTGTATGGTGTCAGATTACATAATTTTGAAAGAAGAAGGCAAAACACACACACACACCCAGATCAAATTTAGCCAATTGCCTAGAAAGAAACCTAATTCCTGCTGATTGAATACTAGTGAAAATCAATTCACATTGAATTTAGAAGGAATTCAGTGCTGTGCACACTGTAAAAGTTTTATATTACATTTTGCAAAACACAAAAATTCATCTTGGTCGTGTTGCCTATAGATTTCTAAGCGTAAAACGCCAATTTGCTGTGTTTTTTATTGCATTATGGATACTCTGCCTAACCTCATTTTTGTATGGTGTCAGTATACAAAATTCAGAAAGGAAGAAGGCAAAACAAACACATACCCAGAACAAAATTAGGCACTTGCCAATCAAGAGACCTGAATGGTGCCGATTGAATAGACCTGAAACTCCCATTCACACTCAGTTTGGAGGAAATTCAGAGCTGTCCCATCTGGAAAAGTATTACATTTCATTTTCCAAAACACATAACCGTATCTTGGTCTTGTTGCCTGTAGATTTCTAAGCATGTAACCCCGATTTGCTTTTTTTATTATTGCAATATGGATACTCTGCCTAAACTCATTTTTGTATGGTGTCAGAATACAAATTTGGAAAGGAAGAATGCAAAACAAACACAAACCCAGAACAAATTTAGGCAATTGCCTTGCAGGAGACCTGAATGCTGCCAATTGATTACACCTTAAAATCCCATTCACACTAGATTTGGAGGGAATTCAGAGCTGTCCCCTCTGGAAAAGTATTACATTTCATTTTCCAAAACACATAACCTTATCTTGGTCATGTTGCCTGTAGATTTCTAAGCATGAAATGCCAATTTACTCTGTTTTGTATTTCATTATGAATACTCTGCCTAAACATATTTTTGTATGGTGTTACAATACAAAATTAAAAAAAAATGGCAAAACAACCACAAACCCAGAAGAAATTGAGGCAATTGTTAATCAAGAGACATGAATGCTTCCGATTCAATACACCTGAAAATCGAATTCACACTCGATTTGGAAGGAATTCACTGCTGTCCCCTCAGCAAAAGTGTTACTTTTCATTTTCCAAAACAGAAAAAATCATCTTGTTCATGTTTCCTGTAGATTTCTAAGTAGGAAATGCCATTTCCTGTGTTATTTATTGCTTTAAGGACACTCTGAAACCACATTTTTGTATGGTGTCAGAATACAAAATTTGGAAAGGAAGAAGGTAAAACAAACACAAACCCAGAACAAATTTAGGCAATTGCCTAGCAGGAGACCTAAATGCTGCAGATGGAATACACCTGAAAATCACATTCACACTCATTTTGGAGGGAATTCAGAGCTGGCCCATTTGGAAAAGGGTTACATTTAATTTTCCAAAACATATAAACTTATCTTGGTCGTGTTGCTTGTAGATTTCTAAGCATGAAATGCAAGTTTACTGTGTTTTGTATTTTATTATGAATACTATGCCTAAACTCATTTTTGTATGGTGTCAAAATACAACATTCAGAAAAGAAGAAGGCAAAACAAACACAAACTCAAAACAAATATAGGCAATTGCGTAGCCCGAGACCAAATGTTGCCAATTGAATACACCTGAAAATCCCCTTCACACTCGATTTGGAGGGAATTCAGTGCTGTCCCCTCGGAAAAAGAGTTATATTTCATTTTCCAAAACACAAAACCTCATCTTGGTCTTGTTGACTGTAGATTTTTATGTGTGAAACATGAAATTGCAGTGATTTTCAATTCAAC
Source organism: Sylvilagus floridanus (assembly GCA_949820135.1). NCBI lineage: Eukaryota > Metazoa > Chordata > Mammalia > Lagomorpha > Leporidae > Sylvilagus > Sylvilagus floridanus. The sequence goes on along the minus strand of OX463227.1, from coordinate 162,043,835 downwards.
ATGGATACTCTGCCTAACCTCATTTTTGTATGGTGTCAGAATAAAATTTGGAAATGAAGAAGGTAAAACAGACATAAACCCAGAAAAAATTTGGCAATTGCCTTCAGGAGACCTGAATGCTGACAATTGAATACACCTTAAAATTCCATTCACACTCAATTTGGAGGGAATTCAGAGCTGTCCCATCTGGAATAGTGTTACATTTCATTTTCCAAAACACATAACCTTATCTTGGTCGTGTTGCCTGTAGATTTCTAAGCATCAAATGCCAATTCACTGAGTTTTGTATATTAATATGAATACTCTGCCTAAACTCATTTTTGTATGGTGTCAGAATACACAATTCCTAAAGGAAGAAGGCAAAACAAACACAAACCCAGAACAAATTAAGGCAATTGCCTAGCAGGAGACCTGAATGCTGCCGATTGAATACACCTGAAAATCCCATTCACACTCGATTTGGAGGGAATTCAGAGCTGTCCCCTCGGCAAAAGTGTTACATTTCATTTTCCAAAACACAAAAACACATCTTGGTCGTGTTGCATGTAGGTTTCTAAGCATAAAATACCAATTTCCTTTGTTTTTTATTGCATTATGGATACTCTGCCTAACCTCATTTTTGTATGGTGTCTGAATACAAAATTGGGAAAGGAAGAATGTAACATGAACAGAAACCCAGAACAAATTGAGGCAATTGCTTAGCAGGAGACCTGAATGCTGCTGATTGAATACACCTGAAAACACCATTCACACTCGATTAGGAGGGAATTCAGAGCTGTCCCCTCTGGAAAGGGTTACATCTCATTTTCCAAAAAGCACATAACCTTATCCTGGTCGTGTTGCCTGTAGATTTCTAAGCATGAAATGCCAATTTCCTGTGTATTGTGTTTTATTATGAATACTCTGCCTAATCTCATTTTTGTATGATGTCAGAATACAAAATTCAGAAAGGAAGAAGGCAAAACAAACAGAAACCCAGAACAAACTGAGGCAATTGCCAGTCATGGGACCAGAATGCTGTCGATTGAATACACTTGAAAATCCATTCACACTCGATTTGGAGGGGATTCAGGGCTGTCCCCTTGGCAAAAGTGTTGTATTTCATTTTCCAAATCACATAACAATATCTTGGTCGTTTGCCTGTAGATTTCTAATCGTGAAATACCAATTTACTGTGTTTTTTATTTTATCATGAATACTCTGCCTAAACTCATTTTTGTATGGTGTCAGAATACAAAATTGAGAAAGGAAGAAGGCAAAACAAACACAAACCCAGAACAAATTGAGGCAATTGCCTAGCAGGAGACCTGAATGCTGCTGATGAATACACCTGAAAATCCCATTCACACTCGATTTGGAGGGAATTCAGAGCTGTCCCCTCAGCAAAGAGTTATATTTCAGTTTCCAAAACACAAAAACTCATCTTGGTCTTGTTGCCTGTAGATTTCTAAGCATGGAACCCCAATTTGCTTGGTTTTTTATTGCAATATGGATACTCTGCTTAACCTCATTTTTATATGGTGTTAGGATCCAAAATTTGGAAAGTAAGAATGTACATTGAAGAGAAACCCAGAACAAAGTGAGGCAATTGCCAGTCAAGAGACCTAAATGCTGATGATTGAATACACCTGAAAATCCAATTCACACTCGATTTGGAGGGGATTCAGAGCTTTCCCCTCCGCAAAAGATTTACATTATATTTTGCAAAATACAAAACCTCATCTTGCTTGTGTTGCCTGTACATATATAAGCGTGAAATGCCAATTTGCTGTGTTTTATTGCATTGTGGATACACTGCCTAACCTCATTTTTCTATGCTGCCAGGATACAAAATTTGGAAAGGAAGAAGGCAAAACAAACAGAAACCCAGAACAAATTTAGGCAATTGCCAATCAAGAGACCTGAATGCTGCGGATTGAATAGACCTGAAATCCCATTCACACTCGATTTGGTGAGAATTCAGAGCTGTCCCCTCGGCAAAAGAGTTATATTTCATTTTCCAAAACACAAAAACTCATCTTGCTCCTGTTGCCTGTAGATTTCTCAGCGTGAAACACGAAATTGCAGTGTTTTTTATTGCTTTATGGATACTCTGCCTAACCTCATTTTGTATGGTGTCAGAATACAAAATTTGGAAAGAAAGAAGGCAAAAAAAACACAAACCCAGACCAAATTTTGGCAATTGCCTAGAAAGAAACCTGAATGCTACTGATTGAATACACCTGAAAATCCAATTCGCACTGAATTTGGAGGGAATTCAGTGCTGTCCAGATGGCGAAAGGGTCATATTACATTTTGCAAAACATAAAAAATCATTTTGGTCCTGTTGCCTGTAGATTTCTAATCGTGAAACACCAATTTCCTGTGTTTTTTAGTTCATTATGGATACGCTGCCTATCCTCATTTTTGTATGGTGTCAGAATACAAAATTTGGAAAGGAAGAAGGCAAAACAAACACAAACCCAGTACAAATGAGGCAATTACCAATCAAGAGACCTGAATGCTGCTGATTGAAAACACCTGAAAATCCCATTCACACTCGATTTGGAGGGAATTCAGAGCTTTCCGCTTGGCAAAAGAGTTGTATTTCATTTTCCAAAACACAAAACCTCATCTGGGTCGTGTTCCCTGTAGTTTTCTAAGCGTGAAACGCCAATTTCCTGTGTTATTTATTGCTTTATAGATACTCTGCTTAACCTCATTTTTGTATGGTGTCAGAATACATTATTTGGAAAGGAAGAAGGCAAAACAAACACAATCCCAGAACAAATTTAGGCAATTGCCAATCAAGAGACCTGAATGATGCATTGAATACCACTGAAACACCAATTCACACTCGATTTGGAGGGAATTCAGAGCTTTCCTCTCAGCCAAAGAGTTATATTTCATTTTCCAAAACACAAAACCTCATCTTGGTCGGGTTGCCTGTAGATTTCCAAGTGTGAAACACGAATTTGCAGTGTTTTTTATTGCTTTATGGATATTCTGCATAACCTCATTTTGTATGGTGTCAGAATACAAAATTTGGAAAGGAAGAAGGCAAAACAAACACAAACCCAGAACAAACTGAGGCAATTGCCAGTCATGGGACCAGAATGCTGTCGATTGAATACACTTGAAAATCCATTCACACTCGATTTGGAGGGGATTCAGGGCTGTCCCCTTGGCAAAAGTGTTGTATTTCATTTTCCAAATCACATAACAATATCTTGGTCGTTTGCCTGTAGATTTCTAATCGTGAAATACCAATTTACTGTGTTTTTTATTTTATCATGAATACTCTGCCTAAACTCATTTTTGTATGGTGTCAGAATACAAAATTGAGAAAGGAAGAAGGCAAAACAAACACAAACCCAGAACAAATTGAGGCAATTGCCTAGCAGGAGACCTGAATGCTGCTGATGAATACACCTGAAAATCCCATTCACACTCGATTTGGAGGGAATTCAGAGCTGTCCCCTCAGCAAAGAGTTATATTTCAGTTTCCAAAACACAAAAACTCATCTTGGTCTTGTTGCCTGTAGATTTCTAAGCATGGAACCCCAATTTGCTTGGTTTTTTATTGCAATATGGATACTCTGCTTAACCTCATTTTTATATGGTGTTAGGATCCAAAATTTGGAAAGTAAGAATGTACATTGAAGAGAAACCCAGAACAAAGTGAGGCAATTGCCAGTCAAGAGACCTAAATGCTGATGATTGAATACACCTGAAAATCCAATTCACACTCGATTTGGAGGGGATTCAGAGCTTTCCCCTCCGCAAAAGATTTATATTATATTTTGCAAAACACAAAACCTCATCTTGCTTGTGTTGCCTGTACATATATAAGCGTGAAATGCCAATTTGCTGTGTTTTATTGCATTGTGGATACACTGCCTAACCTCATTTTTCTATGCTGCCAGGATACAAAATTTGGAAAGGAAGAAGGCAAAACAAACAGAAACCCAGAACAAATTTAGGCAATTGCCAATCAAGAGACCTGAATGCTGCGGATTGAATAGACCTGAAATCCCATTCACACTCGATTTGGTGAGAATTCAGAGCTGTCCCCTCGGCAAAAGAGTTATATTTCATTTTCCAAAACACAAAAACTCATCTTGCTCCTGTTGCCTGTAGATTTCTCAGCGTGAAACACGAAATTACAGTGTTTTTTATTGCTTTATGGATACTCTGCCTAACCTCATTTTGTATGGTGTCAGAATACAAAATTTGGAAAGAAAGAAGGCAAAAAAAACACAAACCCAGACCAAATTTTGGCAATTGCCTAGAAAGAAACCTGAATGCTACTGATTGAATACACCTGAAAATCCAATTCGCACTGAATTTGGAGGGAATTCAGTGCTGTCCAGATGGCGAAAGGGTCATATTACATTTTGCAAAACATAAAAAATCATTTTGGTCCTGTTGCCTGTAGATTTCTAAGCGTGAAACACCAATTTCCTGTGTTTTTTAGTTCATTATGGATACGCTGCCTATCCTCATTTTTGTATGGTGTCAGAATACAAAATTTGGAAAGGAAGAAGGCAAAACAAACACAAACCCAGTACAAATGAGGCAATTACCAATCAAGAGACCTGAATGCTGCTGATTGAAAACACCTGAAAATCCCATTCACACTCGATTTGGAGGGAATTCAGAGCTTTCCGCTTGGCAAAAGAGTTGTATTTCATTTTCCAAAACACAAAACCTCATCTGGGTCGTGTTCCCTGTAGTTTTCTAAGCGTGAAACGCCAATTTCCTGTGTTATTTATTGCTTTATAGATACTCTGCTTAACCTCATTTTTGTATGGTGTCAGAATACATTATTTGGAAAGGAAGAAGGCAAAACAAACACAAACCCAGAACAAATTTAGGCAATTGCCAATCAAGAGACCTGAATGCTGCATTGAATACCACTGAAACACCAATTCACACTCGATTTGGAGGGAATTCAGAGCTTTCCTCTCAGCCAAAGAGTTATATTTCATTTTCCAAAACACAAAACCTCATCTTGGTCGGGTTGCCTGTAGATTTCCAAGTGTGAAACACGAATTTGCAGTGTTTTTTATTGCTTTATGGATATTCTGCATAACCTCATTTTGTATGGTGTCAGAATACAAAATTTGGAAAGGAAGAAGGCAAAACAAACACAAACCCAGAACAAATTCAGGCAATTGCCTAGCAGGAGACCTGAATGCTGCCAATTGAATACATCTGAAAATCCCATTCACACTCGATTTGGAGGGAATTCAGAGCTGTCACCTTGGCAAAAGTGTTATATTTCATTTAACAAAACACAAAAACACATCTTGGTCGTGTTGCCTGTAGATTTCTAAGAATGAAAAGCCACATCCTGTGTTATTTATTGCTTTAAGGATACTATGTCTAACCTCATTTTTGTATGGTGTCAGAATACAAAATTTGGAAAGGAAGAATCTAACAGGAACAGAAACCCAGACAAATTTAGGCAATTGCTTAGCAGGAGACCTGAATGCTGCTGATGGAATACACCTGAAAACACCATTCACATTCAATTTCGAGGGAATTCAGAGCTGTCCCATCTGGAAAGGGTTACATTTCATTTTCCAAAACACATAACCTTATTTGCTCATGTTGCCTGTAGATTTCTAAGCATAAAATGCCAATTTCTTGAGTTTTGTATACTTAATGAATACTCTGCCTAAACTCATTTTTGTATGGTGTCAGAATACAAAATTCAGAAAGGAAGAAGGCAAAACAAACACAAACCCAGAACAAACTGAGGCAATTGCCAGGCATGAGACCTGAATGCTGTCGATTGAATACACATGAAAATCCATTCACACTCGATTTGGAGGGAATTCAGGGCTGTCCCCATGGCAAAAGTGTTGTATTTCATTTTCCAAAACACAAAACCTCATCTTGGACTTGTTGCCTGTAGATTTCTAAGCATGAAACCCCGATTTGCTTTTTTTATTATTGCAATATGGATACTCTGCCTAAACTCATTTTTGTATGGTGTCAGAATACAAAACTGAAAAAGGAAGAAGGCAAAACTAACACAAACCCAGAACAAATTCAGGCAATTGCCTAGCAGGAGACCTGAATGCTGCTGATTGAATACACCTGAAAATCCCATTCACACTCGATTTGGAGGGAATTCAGAGCTGTCCCCTCTGGAAAAGTATTACATTTCATTTTCCAAAACACATAACCTTATCTTGGTCGTGTTGCCTGTAGATTTCTAAGCAAGAAATGCCAATTTACTGTGTTTTGTATTTTATTGTGAATACTCTGCCTAAACTCATTTTTGTATGGTGTCAGTATACAAAATTCAGAAAGGAAGAAGGCAAAACAAACACAAACCCAGAACAAACTGAGGCAATTGCCAGGCATGAGACCTGAATGCTGTCGATTGAATACACATGAAAATCCATTCACACTCGATTTGGAGGGAATTCAGGGCTGTCCCCTCGGCAAAAGAGTTGTATTTCATTTTCCAAAACACAAAACCTCATCTTGGTCTTGTTGCCTGTAGATTTCTAAGCATGAAACCCCGATTTGCTTTTTTTATTATTGCAATATGGATACTCTGCCTAAACTCATTTTCGTATGGTGTCAGAATACAAATTTGGAAAGGAAGAAGGTAAAACAAACACAAACCCAGAAGAAATTCAGGCAATTGCTTAGCAGGAGACCTGAATGCTGCAGATTGAATACATCTGAAAATCCCATTCACACTCGATTTGGAGGGAATTCAGAGCTGTCCCCTCTGGAAAAGTATTACATTTCATTTTCCAAAACACATAACCTTATCTTGCTCGTGTTGCCTGTAGATTTCTAAGCATGAAATGCCAATTTACTCTGTTTTGTATTTTATTATGAATACTCTGCCTAAACATATTTTTGTATGGTGTTTCAATACAAAATTTAAAAAAATGGCAAAACAACCACAAACCCAGAACAAATTGAGGCAATTGCCAATCAAGAGACATGAATGCTTCCGATTCAATACACCTGAAAATCGAATTCACACTGGATTTGGAAGGAATTCAGTGCTGGCCCCTCGGCAAAAGAGTTACTTTTCATTTTCCAAAACAAAAAAAATCACCTTGTTCTTGTTTCCTGTAGATTTCTAAGAAGGAAACGCCATTTCCTGTGTTATTTATTGCTTTAAGGACACTCTGCCTAACCTCATTTTTGTATGGTGTCTGAACAAAAATTGGGAAAGGAAGAAGGTAACACAAAGAGAAACCCAGAACAAATTGAGGCAATTGCTTAGCAAGAGACTTGAATGCTGCTGATTGAATACACCTGAAAACACCATTCACATTTGATTTGGAGGGAATTCAGAGCTGTCCCCTCTGGAAAAGCGTTACACTTCATTTTCCAAAACACATAACCATATCTTGGTCGTGTTGCCTGTAGATTTCTAAGCAAGAAATGCCAATTTACTGTGTTTTATACTTTATTATGAATACTCTGCCTAAACTCATTTTTGTATGGTGTCAGAATACAAAATTCAGAAAGGAAGAATTGGAAACAAACACAAACCCAGAACAAAATCAGGCAATTGCCTAGCAGGAGTCCTGAATGCTGCCTATTGAATACACCTGAAATCCCATTCACACTCGATTTGAAGGGAATTCAGAGCTTTCCGCTTGGCAAAAGAGTTATATTTCATTTTCCAAAACACAAAACCTCATCTTGGTCGGGTTGCCTGTAGATTTCCAAGTGTGAAACACGAATTTGCAGTGTTTTTTATTGCTTTATGGATATTCTGCCTAACCTCATTTTGTATGGAGTCAGAATACAAAATTTGGAAAGGAAGAATCTAACAGGAAAGGAAACCCAGACAAATTTAG